>OY390710.1:33886210-36286210 GCA_959613345.1 Tolmerus cingulatus
TCTGGAGAAAAATGACTTGTGACATTTTAGTAGAAAAGCTACCATCCAAAAGGCAACATGAGCCAAGAAAATATATCGTTTAATTAAGGACACTACCGGCACCTGGGCATCGGAACAGAGTGCCCATCTGCAGTTTATTATATTTGCATTTTACAATTAAATTCGGGCTGACGTCGACAGGGCGCTGCGTACGACCATATGCTACCCGAATAGATGCGGCCCTGGATTCAATAGAATTTGCAGGACTAATTTTTCACTGCAGGCGTGGCGCATATGCACGGTGTGCCAGATTGCTCCTTGCAGGTCCTTGCACCACTTTGGTGAACCTCCACCACCTCTTCCTAGGCAAAATGTTTCGAATGACCACTTGAAAGGGGTCAACAGTCAGCACTATGCATACATCGTTAATTAACTTTCTTTTAGAAGTGATACCTTCCTTGTAATTATTTAAAATGCTCTACCATTCTGTGGCTTCACTAATAAGTTTTCAGCTGCCGCATAGTGTAAAGTTCTTCGGGACAAAATTATTGTAGCTTTTTATAATTACCCCTGGATTACTGGAACGTTGATTATGAATATGGTATCAAAGCTACTTTACAGACAATACAACATATTATTAACAATCCTTACAACAGTCATAGTTGAAAATCAAGTACCAATCTAAAAGCAGCTTTGTCCACCGATAAATCAACATGATTATATACATATACGTTATTAAATTTCCTTGAGCAATATGTAATCGGCTCATGTTTTCCATAATTGGTTTTATGTTTATTAATATAGAACAAAGATCTAGACTGTAGATATTAGAGATAAAGAGGGAACGTAAATATTGATCATAGTAATGAGCGCAGTGGAGTTAATGCCAAAAACAAAGCACATCACGAATAAACATAATACCAATTATGGTATGTCGCGTCTAATGTCTGCATCGAAGAAGCAAACATTTTGATTTATGTTGATTCTGGACAAAAGACGCGCATTTCAATTGAGAGGGAACTAAAAGTAATTTCAAATTTCGACAAGTTTTATTACATTCGATACTTTCACTTAATTTTATGAACACCTGAGCTACTTAAACCATTTATAACATTAAAATTAATGCAGTTAAAAAATATTTTTGAAAAAGTTTTACTATTTATGATAGTTTTTATATTCTCTGTGCGCCTTTGAATCCTGGTGCAACATTGTTTTTACCTTTTCCTACATCGTCCCCAATAACCAGCTTAGTAGTTGGAAAAGTTGAATATTTATAGAGCACTTGGGATGTATTTTTCATAACTTCCTTAGACAAGTGTGGTACTAAAGCCATAAGAATGCCTGAGTTATGGGGACATGGAATTGTGAAATATCCTCCTAAATGCCTTTGATGCGGTCTAAAACTCCTTAATATTCACTCCGGTACTACTGCCACCCACAGCGTCCTTTCACATTCCGAGACATTTTGAAATTTTCTTGCCTAGCTCTATGGCTTATAGTTTTGCGCATCAATTTTTTATCAAGGGATTCAGTCACGAGGGATATGTATCGTATATGAAAAATTTATTTATTTATTTCCTGAAGCGCATTATTGTAATAGCCAAACAGTGTTTCTGTTCCATATCTTGCATTCCTGGCCTCCGTCACAAACCTTATTTCCATATTTCATAAAAGAAACATAATGCTCCATTAGGAACTTTCTTCGCAGCGTCCGCGTCACATTTTGTGGTAAAAATACGTGAGTGGTGTAGGAAACTGAGTAAAAAATAAAGATAAAGAAAGGATGTGAAATATTCTTGAGATTTTTTTATATGAACTCTTAGAATTTTTCAAAGTATGTTTATTTCATATTCAGTCCTAAATGCGCATTTCATTTTGTCATGCTGAGAAAAAAATGTATTTTTTTTAGTCAACAATGCATGTGATGCAAAGTTTGGAAATATTTTCGAATTTGATTTCGGAATTTTAACAAAACCAAAATTGTTAAAAAAATACAATAAACAAATAATTTGTGTTGGGCAGTGGCTTACAAAGTTTGCAATAAAAATTTCGTAGAATTCTAGGAGAGACATTTTAATTTAAAAAATAATTGTGGTGACTTTCAGAACATTCTAAACCATTCAAAAGGCAAACAAAATATTTGGAAAATAGAAATTCTTCAACTTTATGATACTGTAGACGAAAATGCCCCTGTCGCTCAATTTGATTGCCTGTTTCAAAAAATACCAGCACAAATTTGCGTAGCATCCGTCACGGCGTAACAATCCTGTGCTATCATTTTAATGACAAAATGGATTTCACCCGGAACGACGGGTTTGATCCGGTCTCCAAAAATCCCAGCCGTTCTCCCAGGAGGAGGAAGCTGTATTCCAGAAAATATATCATTGACTGACACGTTAAAAGTTTCAGCTCGCATCAAACCACGGGCCATGTAAGCCGCAACGTGACGACAACGTGAAGTGCTTTCACTCATTCGAGCCGTGAATGACAAAAAAGTGGTAGCATTTCACAGCTCTGCTCTAAATTCGCCAGGACGTCAAAACAGCACCAGTCGACATGTCCTTGAGGTCCTCAAGGACTTCACCATGGGTGGTGCCTTTGCTCTCAGGTGGATGTAGCTGCTCGCTTTCTTCGGAATTGGGTTTTATTTCCTAGAAATTTATTTCGAAAATTAGTCAAAGAGGTGAAGCCTCTGATCCTGGTAATTTCGTAAACTGACTAAAATTAACAAACCACAAGAGCTCTGCGTTTGATCGTTTCGCATTTTGAAAAATTGCGGCTTCCCATCTGTGACTCCTTAATAATTAGTGCCAAGATTAAATTCATTTAATTTATGAAAAGTAATAACTGGAATAATTCGACATCTGAGGGAGCAGAGATGCTCTGAAAAGTCCTACGTGGGTAAGATTTTAACTCTGTCCCGGTGGGTGGGTTTAAAGCTGGGTTCTGATAGGTTTCCTGGATACCTGCGCCTCTAGGTAATAATGAATAATTTCTCAGCCAGATTCCTGCTGAATTTAGGGGCAAAATATCCATTCAAAGCAAATTATCCTCGGGCTGTAATCGATATGTGATCGATTTCCCTTTAGTCGCAGGCCAGGCTCTAGGATCTGTGTTTATTTAGTAGTTTATAGGTTAAATGCACAATAATTAATTAATAATGTATAATTGCTACCAACTTTCCGGCTTCTAATCCAAGGTGGCTTTTGATTGTTGATTTTCGGTTAAGTCAATTAATGCATGATATTTCATTACTAAACTGCAACAAATTAAATTGGTGCAATAGTGTGACATTCTTTAATTTATAGGGTATTTCGTTTATTTCAAGAATATCTGGAAATCATAAATGAATAAATCGGAAATTTTCTTGCAATTTCAGTGTTTGAAAAATCTTCGTCCTTTTTCAGTCTCTTTGAAATCTTTTGCTAAGTGCAATATTTGAGAAATTTCAGTCTGCTTTCAATCTGTTCTCAATTTCTTACTAAGTCGAATATTTGAAATATTTCTTGAATGTTATTGCAAATTGATTTCTAAGTTCAAAATTGGAATTTCACTTCCGTCTTTTCTTTTTGAATGTTATATGATTTCAATTTATTTTCCACCAGGTTTCCATGCGAAAAGCATAATTTTCGACTAAATAATTGTCAATAGAGTTCCGTCTAAAAAAAAATTATGTTCTATATAATCTCATTTGCTATATAAAACTGTGTGAGTGTATTTTCTTTCTATCTAAGAAAATAAAAAAACATTCAAACATTTTAAAGTACATAAGAAAGAACGCTCCAATAGGGAAATTCGGAATTCCTTAAAAATCAGTTTCTTTTTTATTTTCCTTTAAAACTTGCACCCCTTTAACATAAAAAATAAATCTCTTGAGTTTCCTAATTTCCGACAAAAGAAAAAAACCCCTTTTTAGATTGTTGCTTCATTAGATTTTGTTCAGACGATTTAAGACTTCAAATTGACTACCGACCTTCTCGTTTCGCTAAAATTACGTCCGTTAACGTAAGCACCAGAACCTTTCTTCTTCTAAGCATTCTGCAAAAGTTGACTATGAAAACTACCCCAAAGTTATATTTCAGCTCTAGCAGAACAAGTAAGGGTTGCGTTTGAAGTCGGCTAATGTTGACTTTGAACTGTTTTTCGCGGAGCCTTTCAAGGTACGATTTAATTAAAAGTAACTTTCCATGTGAATATTATTTGAGTTTCTTTTCCTAAACACACCTTAAGAGTTTAGACTTTAGGGCGATATTATGCTAACTTTTATAATATCGTAAAACTTTTTTATTTGCTCTTAGCCACTTTTAATTACCACGTGCAATGCGTGTCAAAGTGACCATATCGTGCTACTTTTTGGGCTGGGTCAAATATTCATAAGGCCTCGTTCTGAAATTGATGAATTCATTTAGAATTTTCCAACCTTGGTGTTAATAAAAATTTTTATCAATTTTAATTGAAACCGAAGTTCTACTAAGCAAAATGATCATTTTATTTCGTTTCGATTGACTTTCTACTAACCACGGATAATTAGTTATAAAAACAAAATATTTACGTTAAAACTCTTACTTGTACCTATTTGTGTTGAATTATTCAATATTTATTTGCCTTAAAGTTCCGTGGAAAGTAATGCAATTATATAATTTGATTTTTTAATTTCAAAAGTAAAAGCAAGCATTCAAATGTATTAAATTAATCGGCTTAAAATATTTTCAGTGATACGTTTTTACTATATTAATTTTTTTAATCAATTAATGTCATGATAGCACAATCTGCTCTCTAACAATTTTAAAGGGCAACCAATTCAGTTTGAGGTGTTTTTACGGCTTTTGGAAAAATTTGATTGAATGTTTATTTTGAGTAAAATGTGATGAATATGCAGGGGAAATTTGCCGGTCATTTGTATATATTTGCCGAGATTTGTAGTTATTTTTAGATGTCGAAATCTTTATAAATAAAGGTTAGCTTTCTTTAATTAAATAGGTATTAAAGTAGAGCACGTTTTGAGGTTCTGCAAACAGTACCAAAGGTCTATACGAGTAGATTATCTGAAACGAAATCGTTTTAGTACATTGACGTAAAATCACATTAAAACTAACATGAAATGAAATACCACCGTACAGAGGACAGTGTAGAGCATAGTTTATTGTTTTGAATGCCTGTAGGTGAATTGTAAACAGCTCAATATGAATTACCAGCCTACCAAAACAGGTACCAATTTCCAAATGAAGACAAAAGGACTTTGTCCTACCTCCAGTGAACTCGTTGCGAGTTTAGTAATTGGACAAACTCAATAGATCCATATTGTAATCTGTTTTAGCTCCATCGTTCCGTCTGGATTTTGTGACAATGCTAATTGATTTCTTTTTTGCAATTGAATTCGATATAGTCACAGTTCGTTTGCCCCGCAGTAGGCTGAGTTTATTGAATTTTCGATTTCTATCATAACGAAACATGGCCCATGAACCTCGCCCTGCGACACTTCTTAATGCTACGCCTAACGATAGATTTTCTTCATTCTCAGAAGAACTCAAATCGACGGTGACTCCGATAAGAAATGACGGGCTATTCCTTGACAAATAAAACTGTTCCAGATCTCCTTTTTTCCCATTTTATTACATTTCACTAAGGGAAGAAATTGTGTTTGCCCCCATATTGCTGCCGTTGGCCCGCAAGGTGATAAATATCACGACCGGGGCGAATACTCATGTTTCGCATCTTTCATGCACCTTTTCCCCAGGACACCCCGGCGGCGACGGCGATGTCCTTGCCCGATAGTATCCCATTTTTTTCTTCTCATTTTACAGTCTGAAGTAAATTTATTTTAGTCTCCTGCGCCGCATCCGCCGCAATGTCTATTAAATTTTGCCAATGCTATTTCGCTGGAAGCCCATTCCCTCAGTCGCCACGTGAATCAGCCCTTAGTTACCTGGAAGGACGGGGGTGGAGACCATCCAGGCTTTCAATACAATTAAATCAAGTTATTTGTCGACTGGGATATTTATCATCTTCCCGCAGACAGTTTTATGACATTCCCGAGATGCTTCGATGGATCCGCTAATGTTTCTGGAGCGGATCTTTTCGAAATTGCTTGAATTACGAGCCAGGCGAATGAACCCCTGAAGAAATGCAAGAAATTCTGGGGACTTTCAATGCACTTTAGTTCGGATTTATTACCAGCTTTATTGGAGAATCTTAATAGAAACAGGATTAATGGGATTTCGAGAGCTTCTTTACTGTAAATTTGAACTTACGATGGATGTCGACTATAAATTACAATTATTATACATGATATGTAGATGCACTCAGGAGAATTTTTTCGTAATATCAAAGTAAAATCACATAAATCTGTATATAAGTTAAGGTATGATATGTAATACTTAAGAATAATAACAAAGCTTTACGTATTATACGAATTTTAAAAAAGGATCTGGACTAGTTAAACAATTTAATGCGAAAGTTCAACCTCAATCAACATTTCTTTTATTGAAATATATTTAGGAATAGAATGTGAAATCCTGAAGTATATATGAATTCTAAGAGTAATTTTCGTTTTTATTTAAAAATTGTTTGAGAGGATGATATCGGTTATAACGATTTCTTTTAGGAATAAAATTTAAATTTTTGATGTATATATGAATTCTAAGAGTAATCTTCGTTTTCATTTAAAAACTGTTTGAACCCAAATAATCACTCTAAAATTCATAAATTACAAAGAATTTTTTGTTGAGAGGAAGTGGTATATATTTAGAAGGGCAGAAAGGAAAATCATTAAATAATGAAATGAGATGGTTTATGCAAAACCGAATTCCCAAGTGGAAAACTCAAACGAATTGTTCCAACTAAGCCGAAAAGGGAGCTAGCCTCCCACTCCAGACGTAATCCCGATAATTTGCGCAAGTCACCGAGAAAAGAATTTCCGGCAAATGTCAGTAGACATCATTTTCATTCCTTTTTTTTTTCTTCGAGACTTCCCGAATCAATGATTTTAATACTCTAATGATGCCGCAAACCTTCGGATTGGAGTAGGTGCGTATTCACTTTGAAGATGTGCCCACTCAAAACAGCAATTATAGCGCATTTGAAGGAATTCGCACTGCTCAGACGAAGAGGAAAATGCCGGCATTTATAACTCGAGGCGAAAAATTCCTTAATCTCTCCCACTGGGAAATTCTCAAAGGAAAATTATTTTATCAAGATGAAGTCGTTGCCGGGATAGAAGCTCAAAAACGAATATTTTGCAAGCGTGAGACTGGCACTGATTATGAGGACCTTCTACGCACTTCTTGCATCCAGGGAAAAAAGTTTGATCGATATCCAACAATTTGTCACACGACAAAAGTGGTTTTACACACATTTGTTCTTCGGGAACTCCCGCCCTCGGTTTTTATTATCCATTGATTTAGCACCGGGAAAACACAGTCGGGGTGAGTTTTATTAATGAAACCAGGAGTCCCCAGGGCCTGAATATAAAAGCCTTTTTTTGAAAGATAAATAGAGCGTACATAAATTACTTATACGTTCTTATTTTTTATATTCCGTATCCTGTAAAGCATTTTAATATAAAGAAAATTTTGTTCACATAATATATATTTAAATATACACAACAGTTTCCTAATTACAATGAACATTTTTGAAAAAATATTACTTAGCTTAAAATTTTTGAAAAGTCATATCAAGAAATTCTTTTTTGGAAGCCAAAATAATCGCAATATTTAGTCTAAAACTCAACCAATTTTTGTAAAGTACTATCTCATTTCTTCAACTTATTAATTTTTTCTCACAAATATTATATAACGTTAATAATAATACAGAAATTTCCCTGACTGACTCATACATATTCCACCAGCCTAAAGGTGTCTTCCCTTAAATCACTTAAGGAATATGTATACATAATCTGAAAAGTAACTTGTTTTAATAATTGATTTTTTAAAATGTTTAAAAGTGCTTTTACGGCATATTCGTAGAAACAATTGTTAATTTTTTAATTTCTTATCCAATTGAACTGATGGAAGCAGGTATTGAATGCAGATATACGAAGATCTGGATCAGTAACTGAGGATTCTTTTAATTTGTTAGAGTGCTAGGAATTGGTCAATAATTTATTTGTGCTAGCAAAATTCTTCCGCTTTGATGGATCGCTAATTTAGCAATTACTTGTGAAACGCTAGATCGTCAGCTTTGACGACTTACTGCGCTTTGACCGGATCAAAAACTCCAAAATTGCTCGACAAACACGCCCATACCCTCCCAAAAGTTTTAACTTTTCAGACAGACGAATGAGTTTCAATTACGCCCGCCGTGTAAGGTTTCAAAAGTCCTTAAATCAAATTCCACCGAGCATTGTT
The DNA here is from genome assembly GCA_959613345.1 of Tolmerus cingulatus. NCBI lineage: Eukaryota > Metazoa > Arthropoda > Insecta > Diptera > Asilidae > Tolmerus > Tolmerus cingulatus. Next base: position 33,894,535 of record OY390710.1, read on the forward strand.
CTGCGCCATCACGCGAATTTTCCGATTGACTTCATTGATAGCAGCTTTTAGGGATTTTCTTTCTAGACATCTGTTGTTCGTCCAGCACGTACTCTATAGAGCATTCCTGTAGAAATTCTATAGATATTCATCAGTTTTCCCAGACTAAAATCCGTAAACATGGGCCAACAGGCGAGTCCTGGACTCCACCGTCATGTGTGGTTTTGAATGAAAAATTATTTAATCGCGTGACAAGTCGCGGAACGTGAAAAAAGGACCTTTCAAGTGAAAAAAGTTTATTAAAGCTGCTACCCCCGTTCAACCCTTTTGGGGGCGATGGTCGCCACCTTGCTCTTTGACCGCTTGGGAAAATTAAAAATTCAAATCGTCCAGCAATTTTATATCATCGCATGCAATGGAAAAAATCAAATTCAAAAATGGCGAGGCAAAAATCAGTCGTGCACGCGCCCGTCATGCCCAAAATGATTAATTGATAGGCGTTCATATTTTATGGGGTCTGGGATTTAGTGTCGCGAAAAAAGGGTTACCACATAACTGGCTTTCGTCCAGGAAGTTGGATAAACTACTCTATGATATAGGTATATTTTTATTTCTGTCTACCATTCCGTAGAGACTCAGACAATTTAAAGCCAAAATAATGGTATTACTGGTGCAGATTTTGTTTATTTTTTACAAAATTATAATCCAAATTCTTTGATTAAATATAATAAATTATTTTTTATTTACTTGAACACATTGTTATAAATACTGAATCAGAATTGTTAATTAATTCGCATTTACTATAATTTTTGTATCTTGAATTTATTTTTAAAAATATCTTAAATTCACGAACATGTATAATTGTAGGACAGTACACACCAATTTTTTAGACTATATACCTATTTATTAAAGGTTTGTAAAAGAAAACTTGTCAAAATAAATTGTCCTGCCGTCTGCTGATCCCTTGAATTTTGCATTATATATTTATAATATGCATTTAATTCAATTAAAATCTCTTTCCAAAGAAAGTTGTTTCTTACGAAGTGTCTTAGATTTTTAATAACAAACTTAGTCGGGATTCAGCTGGAAGGAAAGGTATGCTAGAAATATCACAACATTCGTTAATAACAAATTAATGGTGCCAAGGAGAATCAGAGGGAGGATTGTCGATCAAGTCGAGATAAAGGTGGAGGAGCGTCTGAGGCGGTTTACACTTCCTCGACCCAAAATCAATACCAAATTTCCCGGTCGTATTCTCCGCGTCCGAATGGCAGTACTTCTCCCCCACACGACCACCCTCAAATCAATAAATAATAGTGTCCGATGGGCGGACAGGACATAGGACCATTTTTGCGAGCCGAAGGGTGGACTCCGGGAGGGATGTGAAATTCACATTAATTTAAAATGTGCGTTTTACTGCAGCGGGAATAAAACTGAGCGGCGGACATCCTGCTCAACTCCTTCCTTTTTCTGAAGGCCTCCGGAGGATTCCATTTTAAAAATTTATACTATATTTGCTGTTTATGTTGGCAAGTTAATCCCTTTAATCCCTACAGGTGCTAAACGAAGGATGATATTACTTTTGATCTCTCTTGTCCATGAAAGAGAAAGGCGGAAATTGAAGTTGAGACGGGTCTGACGCCCGGAAAAAAAAATTTTTTATGGGAAGATCTACATAAATGCGGTTGCAATTTGCTTTATTCTGCTCCGTAATCTTTTTGAAGCGACAGGACGCTTTTTGGGTTTTCTACAGAATAAGAAGGGCTGACGCAACCACCGCAGGAATAAATACCCGGAAATATCTTTTTCAGGTTGTTACACCTGAAGTGCCTTCGTCAGTCGGTCTTAAGCATCATCTCTAAAATCTGCGCGCCGCATCTTAAGATTCTCAAGGAGAAAGGGTCTCTTCAAAAGGCAACTGCTGTTACAACCAATTAGTTCCCAAAAATTGCTCTGAGCCGCCCTTCACACCCTTCCTTAGGGACTTAAATTAAGATATCTAATTTCCCACCGCACCGCGCGTACCTGGATCTCCTCCCGAGGAAGTGGATCGATGGGGTCCCTCTTCCTTCCTGAAGGGACTCATCGGTCTGTACTTAGAGCGCGAAAGGTTAATTTTACATTTTTGAAGCATAAACATTACCCGCGGCTGTTGCGACGGGTTCAATTGCGTCATTGTTAAGGTTTAATGAATTTGTGTCTTCTTTTCTCCTGACAAAAGGCACCTTTTTTTTGCTCGGCCTAGTGATAATCCATTTATTCGATGGAGATAACACCGCCGAGACAGATGCTTCTGAAGCGGGTGTTGATTCCATTCTGCTACTTACTCTGCTATCGTTTTCGTGGTATTTCGAGAAAATTTTCAAAATAAATTTAATTTAATTAATTCTATATGCTTTCCGCCAGAAGATATTTACAATTTCACTTAATTTAACAGAGAGAATTTTCCCTTTCACTTTCTTTCCTAGCAAAGTTTCTTCAAAGTTGGCTCTGACCCAAATACAAAGTAATGTTTTTATCATCTCTGTTCCAAGGTAAAATTGCAAAAGAAGAATTTTTAATTTATAAATGGAAAAACTTTTTGAATTTTCATTATAGCGTAAAATAAGAACAATGAAAAATATGATGATAAATGAATTTGGATAAATGCTACGATGTTTACCTAATGGATCATTTAACGTATTTGTAATAAAAACTTGCTTCAAACAAACGATTTTTACAATTAAGCACTTCTTAAAATGCAGAATACTTCAACTGTGTGTAATTTGTTCAAAATTTCTTTTGTCGAACCACGAAACCACTTTCTTTTGGAATTTTCGCTTCATATGTATGTAGTATACGAATATATATTTTTCTTTTATATCAGAATTAAATCAAATTAAATAGAACACAGTAGGTGGGGTTTTGTTAGTAAGAAAATACATTCCAAAAAGTTTGACCTTTTTAATGCGTTAAATTTGAAACTTAAATTGTTACAGCGGTATGAGGCTAACGACTTTAATTTTCGATATTAATTTCCACTTGACACCTCAAGTCGTTTTTTAAAATATTTAATTAATGGATGATACAAGCCAATTTGCCTGGTAAATTTAATATTAAAAGTTTATATTTATCCTTGGTAGAAAAATTTGCACACGAGTATAATTAGAAATTAAAAATCAAAATCGAAAATAAATTAAATATTAATTCTGTTGTTTATCCTTTAACTACAGTAATACCATAGCAATCCCATATACACAGAATCGGATAGAAATTTTACTAAATGGAGCATGTCTGATGGATTTACGTTACGCAATCAATTAGATACCTGGCATTTGCAAATTAATCCAAGACCTGGATATGCTAAATACATCTATCCACTTGTATCTTAGAACAGCCCCTAGCGTCTGGGGTTGCCTTTTAATTTCGATTCTTGCAAGGAACTGAAATTTAAGAGGATTACAGGGAGTAGTGCTTCCTTGGGAGCAATCAATTCAGACAAGTCCATCTTTAAGTTATGTAATATAATTTTGCGACATAGATATTCCCGTCAAGAATTGAGAGTCTTATAAAAGATTTATTTTTTTCTCTGCAGAACAATCGCTCCCGGCCTTTTAATAGGCTTTAATATTTCTCCCTGCGGTGCAGTTTCACCTGAGCTGCACCGCGTGAAACTTTTTAATAAAAATCAGTTCGTTCCCACTCCGCTGAGTCTTTAATTTTTATTAAAGGAGGAATCGGGCGAGCAAGGATTCTCCACCCCCGCTGGCCCGTTGTCAGGCACACGAATTAAAGCTCCCTAATTCCCCACAGGAGCCGTTTGGGGCTCTGCCGGTGCTTTGTTCTTGGATCTAAAAATAACCCCAAGCAGCTGCCAGGGGAATAGTTCAAGACGCTAAGTGTTGCGAGGGCGTCCTGCGATAATCCCTCGACTTTCCTATTTTTTATTTATTTATTTATTTTTTTCATTCAACGAGGAGGTATGACAATATTATTCATTGTCCCGGAGGAGCTCAATAAACGAGGCGTTGCGGGGGTGGGATGAGCACGTGAAACGGACCTCCTCCACCAACGGCAGTTAAGTGGATGTGAATGACACGCGGCGTGTAAGGCACTATGTCTCGCAACGTCCTTAAACGTGAGGGATGAATGACGACATTTCGCGGAAGCAGCTATTTTCGAGGATTTCCTCCCTTCTATGGGGTTTTTTTGGCACTCCGCATTCGTAAAACTTCCTCCATAAATCAGATTTTGCCTTTTTCTTTATTAATGAGCCCTGCTGGGCAAACCACCGCAAACGCTCGGGTTGGCACCCGCTGGCAAGTAGTTGAGTAGAAATCTGTTTGTCATGAAAGTAACGCTTCAGGAATTAAGCGCGCTTAAGTGTGGCAGAAACATAAATAAGAATGGGCGTTTATACCACTTAAATCATAGAAATAGGAAGTAGGGTGGGGGTTTTTATTAACCAAATCCCATAAATGTAGGTATTATGCTGCACCCCCCATGGTTAATTTCAGTCCGAATGCATTAACTTTTTATACACCAAGTCTACATTTAGTTACTTAAGAATTAAAACCGTTTATAAATTAATAATTTTATCTAAGATAGTACTCTACATATTTTTTGCCTTTGAGATGGTGGTCTTAACAATCTTATTTTATTATTAAGAACTATGCAAATTTTCGTGATACTTTATTTACAATTTTCATTAGTTCTTGAAAAGTGTTTAAAATGATAAATTAATTTTTCACTTTAATATTATTTTCTTGCTTTCATAATCATATAGGTACATCTTATAGTTTTATCAATGAAATTGTAGTTTCTGTGGTAAATCTGGCTCTGTATTTATTCTTTTTAAGTTATGGGACTATAAAAGCTTAAAAGTCATTTTGAAAATAATTTAATTTATATCTTATAAAATCAATTAAACAAAGAGTTTGAACTAAGTATGTTATAACATCCTTATTCTTCTCTCAATTCATAGCAGTCAAAGAAAGTAATTTTAAAATATTAATGAAGACTATTAAATGAAATGTTTCTAGAGTAGACTTTTTAGAGTTGTGTTTCGAATTGAAATAAATATTTGTTTCCGTGAAAAAACTACACATTTAAGCAAACTGCGTAAATCGGAAGAAATCAAGAAAAACAAACTGAAAGGAACCATTAAGACAAAGGCTCTCAAATGCCATTTGTTGGACAAACTTTCGCCTGCCCTAAAATCAACACCACTAAAATTCGACCCTTTGAGTAAATTGAAAAAGCATAAAACATCAAGAAGGACACGTTCCGGAATTTGTGGCTCCTGCCATAGTAGAGTGCCCCCTCCAACTGAAAGGAGAGTTACTCGATTTCAGTTCAAAAGCCTTCTAAATTTGAAAACACAAATTATGGTGAAATTGAACGACATCATTTGGCCACAACCTCCGCAACCTTGTCAACTCGATCACCTTGGCATTTTCGGTGTAAAAATGTCGACAAATACTCGAAAATTACGAGCTCTTGTAGCTGCCAGCTGCGTATTGAAATGCAAATTGGTCCGCAGGATATGCGAAATATGCAAATGTCAGCACTGTTTGCCGAAGGTGCCACTCCTGGCGAAGGACCTTCTCTTTTTATTATTATTGTATCGCGTTCGATTGATCTGCCCATCTCCGGAGCCTCCTTATTTGCGGTGCGCGTTCGTCCTGATTGACGCGCTGGCAATCTTTTGTTACTTCGCCTACACACCCCCAGCTTCTGGTTATTCTCGCGCAGAGTCAGTAAATTCAATCTGTCGAGATTTCATTAATTTCATTAGCCACGCTGCAGGGCGGGCGGTACTATCTGGAAAATGGTAATCCTGGCCATCCTGATGAATGGAGCTTCCTGGACATGTGTGGGACTTCGGGGTTCTCTCCCTGAAAACCACTCCCGTAATTGCAGCCGTCAGATAAATTAGTGGTCTTTTGACCAGGCCCATAGTCTCCATATATCCACATAGTTTGCCCTGCTTATTTTTAGCTAATTTGAGATTTCGAGCCACGGCTACTTTTAGTTATCTAATTCCTATTGTACGAAACTAATAGGCCTTACAATCGATACTTGAATTATATTAAACGAGAATAAAAATTCATTGAAAATACTTCTAGATACCTAAAAACACTCATTTTTTAAACTTTAATATAGATTTATTGAATTTTCTAAGAGCAGTACCCTTAGGTACAAATCTAATTTTCAAAATTCTTTTCGGTTTGAGCGTTGTATAATTAACAACTTTCAGATTCAAAGGAAAAATTCTGCACTTTGATTTCTGAGGACTTTTAATTTCTATAGTTTTAATTGATTAATTTTTTATGTTTTTTTTTTAGAATAAAAAGTGTCATCTTGTTTTAGATACGTAAATCCTTTGCAAACTAACAAATTTATCCAATTTTGTCATTCTAAGAAAAGCCTGTCATTATCTATTCCTCATATCCTTTCAACCAGGAAATTCAATCAATATCCGGCTGCGATGCGACCCCCGTAATCGATTGCACACTATCCAAAATTAGATTCTTATTTTTCCAAAAAGAAAAAAAAAGCATTTCCCATATCATCGCCTGATCATCGAGTTGTAGGCGGACCCCAGAAACGCCAAGTCACTGACAAATCAAATGTACCAGGAGTAATCAGCACCATAAACAATCTCCTGGCTGAGTGCTTTCTCATGCTGGTGATTGTCTGCAAAGGACACCTTACGAAATTGGGCCGGAATTGGCTCCTGCTGGTTTCCTTCTCACCTGCGTAGGGAGCACGTACGCACCCAAGGCGCCAGGTGGACTTTTATTAATAAGCCTTGAGCATGTTACGGCATTAACGCGTTTTAGTTTTTACAGTCGTCCCTCATAAAGCAAGAAGGACATTTTCCAACAGTTCATCGCAAACGCCATAAAGCAACCTAAATTCGATAAAATTTTAAATCTTCTGGGTAGGCACTCATGAGTCATGGAGCACAACATTTTAGTATTTCAATCGTTTATGAGTTTTTCGTAGAGTTTCGTAATAATTTTTGAATTGGCAATGGCTGGAATAAGTTTAAAACTGCGGAACACCACAGAAAGACTTTGCAGCTGGAAATATTTACGATTGTAGTAATAAAACATTTTACGATCTGTTTCTAAAAGCCTTAATGGTCATTTCAAATATAGATGGATTGAGGGTTACGTAAATATGTGTGTAAGCTGTAAAAACATAAATTTGGGATAATACTAGCTGGCTATAGAATTTACGTGTGTAATTTTCACAATTTCTACAAAATCACGTGCCAAAAAATTTCCCATTTAGGTCGACAATAACAACCCTCATAAAACATAGGTTTTAATTTTCTAATTTCGAGAAATTAGGTCCAGCATTTATTTTTTGTTTTTTAGATTATTTTGACCTAATATTTAGCCATGTTTCCACTTAGAATGTTTATCCTTAACATTTCTTAAAAATAGCTTTCATATAAAATGAAAAAAAGAATATATAAAAGCAATTAACTTATTTTATATCTGACAAATAAATTCAATTTCGATAAACGGCAATATTACTTTCCATAATTAATCGCTACCTAAATAGAACTATGTTTATCTTCCATTAGACACGTAGACAAGTATTTTTAGTATCAAAAAGCTTGCCGTGGCTTAATGTAATCACCGTCATCATCGTATAAATTGAAGCAGACGTTGCGACATATAATGTAGCGCCATTAATAATTATTAGTGCATTATTGCTCTAATTATTTCTATGCGTCATCACATTACCTTGATCCTTTTTTATGATGATGAGAAAACGTTCTGAATATGTAATATGCCATAACTTTTATTCTCGATTTTTATTTCATCCAAACATATAAAGTGATATGACTCACAAGAGGAAAATGAATATCGAATAAAATTCTTTAAATTCAGGTATTTATTTCAATGAATTACAAACAAATTGTTTTGGAATATACCTATATTGTGTAACGAAAATTAATTTAATAAAAGGATGATCTGGAAATCTGAAATATTAATATTTTAAATTTTATTCTATAATCTAATATTCTAAAATTGTAGAGTTTCCTGAAATTTTTAACGCATAATTGACACGACAGCAATTTTCAATTCTCCACAATAAAATTATCAAAACCACTTTAATTGTAAATTAAATTTGGGACGAAAAAATCGCCCTTAAAAAGGTAAAATATTTTAAATTGTGAAATCATCACCTTAAATTTCCTTTAAATTTGTAAAGATATTCAAGATTAAATAAGAAAATATTTATACTAACTCCAGACAGTGTGAAAATTATTTATCGCTTTAGAAAAGTTTTTCGAATAAATTCGCCAACTGTTTCCCTCCTCAATTTAATTCGCATTAAGATGGTTTTTCGGGAAGAAATAAAAGAAAATTTAATCCTTGTGAAGAAATCCTCTCATTTAGGTCTAGGCATATCATTCAAGATTAATTTTGGCGCTGAAAGCATAACATGTATTAGGTTCTGATTCACAAAATATAAGATAAGTAAAAACAATATGTTGGTCTTAAGAAAATGGAACGAAATGTAAGAAAAAGGTTGAAAAACCTCAGGGAACCTGCATAACATTATAACATTTCCTTGTTTCTTTTGGCGTCGATCCTTTCGGGGAATTCTCGAATTCCTAAATCTCCCTTAATTACATTCCATGTGTGGATCCAGCCCCGAGTATGTAGAAACAATTTTATATTTCGTTATTTCTTTTCCTCTTTTATTTAATAAAATGAAAGGTTCTAACAAGGTGTGTGAGTTGGGAACAACACAGTCCTGATAACGTGTACCTGAAAATCTATTGAATTTAGCACACGTGCTTTACCCTCTGATATTTTTTTCTTACTCTTCTCATGTCAAAAGAGAAGTATCATTTAAGCTCAAAAACTAATTTAATTAAAAAGTGAAACCTTCCCAGGAGTCAGTCTGTTCGATAAGGTTCTTTGAATTTTTGATGGCCAGCCGGATGAGGGTTGCGCTCGCTTAAATTCTGAGTTATAGCAGCTCATAGAGCTGGTGGGTAAAAATTAAAATTTATGGGCAACCCACTTTGATAGCTAAAGTTGGAAAGTTAATAAAAGGGGAAAAATAGAAAAAAAACCATTGTCAAAATGGTTAAACGTTAAATGTACATTTTCGCCGTCTGGAGTCTGGAGAAAAGTCCAAGAAAACTTTTGTAAGCACATTTTATCCTCGAGGTGTTGCGATATCGTTTTTACGACGCTCTTAAGCCGTTTTTCCAGGGCAGCTGACTAAAATGTGTCCAGGGTAGAACTATCCTATAAAAATGACGGTGTGCTCTTTTTTCTTACAGTGGCAAGGTAGACCCAAAGGGCTGAAATGGATTGGAAAACACGTTGGAGAAGGGGTGTGTAGCCTCCAGCTAAGGGGGCCCCAAGAACCCGTCGTAGCCTCTCAGCATAATGCACCGCCTGCGCACCACGTTCACGAGGTCACGAACACCAACAGGATCCGAAATGAAAACCCAAAGTAGCCTTGAAGTACCTAAACAGGTTCGATTTCGGCCGATTTGATGTTGTTTTTTCTTAAAACTGGCCTCTTTGCCGCATGCTGACATATTAACAACTCCTTAATTCTTTGATTTCGCTTACATTTATTTTATTCTCTGCAAAATGTACCCGTTTTTATAGTTAGTTGTTCTACTCGTTTTTGATTTACACTTTTTCTGCATGAATTTGTTCGACTATGTTGTTTTAGGTATACGCTTTAGATTAAGAATGATTTTCGATTTTATAATGAATGAGGTAATTTTCAAAAATATTTTTAACAATACTAATATAGAAACTTGGTAAATTCTAATTAATATATGGTTAAAAATCATACATTGAAATTTCAGAATATAATAGTAGATACTAATTCTTGAAGACATATGATTTTTAACCACCACTTAAAAACAGTGTATGTAAATTATTAAAAAAACCGTCATAAAAAGATTGCAATAGATCGTAAATCATTTTAATTCTAAAGATGTTCAGTTTTATTCGAGATTGAAATTGATTTTGGGATAAAGTCAAAGGGCTTTGTTGGTTTGATTCCCGCCAGGTCCGTTCGGCCTCATTCGACGAGATGCAACTGGAGTCGCAGCGGGCGGCGCAGCTCCTCAAGCACCAGACCTCCGCTGACGAGCGATCGACGGGGTTCCTCCAGGTACCCCAGGCCCACTCCCAGCGGTCCCACAGCTTCGATTCGGCGGGCAGCGACGACTCGGGCGCCTTCCTGGAAGTCCCGAAACGGTTCCCGAAGAGGCGGGCTTCGAACACAAAAACACCCCCGCTGTGCTTCCACTGCCAATACCTGGAGGAATACGAGCGGCAGGTGAGCGCCGAGCAACGGTACTTCATCGACGAGCACGAGTTGAAGTCGCTCAGCTACAGCGACCCCTCCACGAGCGAGGACGAGGGCGTGGAGGAGGAGGGCGATGGCGCGCGCTTTGGCAACACCCTCCAACCACCCCCGCCCGCCTCTCCCTGCAACATCACCTTCACCCTCTCGCCCACAAACGGCGACTCCCGTCCCTTCCCTTGCGAGCCAACCCCTGTGGTACCGTTCGGGTCTCCTCCCGCCTCCCCAGGGTTCCCACTGTCCCCGGGATTCCCGGCCTCCCCCTCGATTGAACTGCCACCCACTTTCGATGAACCGCCCCCCGTGCGCGCCCGCCGAAAATCGATCTCCCGCCAGGAGGCGATTTTCGTTGAGCCCACCGGCAACTCCCTGGAAAATGTCTGCGGCGAAGAAGAGCGGGGGAAGGACCCCGCGGAAGGGGAGGTCCCGCCCGAGCCGCCCGAAGTCGAAGATCGACCCCCGAAGCCCGCCGACAACGTGCGCGACATCTACCTGGCCGTGCCGGACCTCAAGCGGGACCGTGCCGCATCCGTGGACTCCTGTTTCTCGAAGGTTTCTTCCAGCGGAAAGACCGAGGAGCTCCAGCCCGCCGACGACCTCCTGAGCGTCCCGACGATCAACGCGACCCGGTCCCGATCGGTGGACATCGTCCTGCCGACCGACGAACAGGCGCGCTACAAGGCACTCGCACTCACCGGCGCAGGCGTCGGATTCGGAGACGGGTATGTCCTCAAAATTATCTTGATATTTCCGTTTTCTATTGTTTTGACGACACATCCACACCCAACGGAAGGCATCCAAAATTATTACGTATAGTAAACTTTACTTAAAAGTATACTACTACAACTGTAAATCTAATTTTTTTCATTCACTGAAGTTCGAAAGTTTAAGTTTTCAAATCTCAACGTAACCAAAAGTCAAGAATCCTTTTTAAATTATTAAAATACACAAAATCATAAATCGAAAAATATATTTCCCTTTAATTTGATACTAATTTCGATAAAAATGTTTACAATTTAAAGGTACAAACATTAATTTAAGTTTACAAAATTGTCATTGACAATTTACTGCGATTTACAGAAAACCGTAACACAAAAATATAATGTTTTGAAGTATATATTAAAATTAAAATATTTCTCCTTTTATTTTAAATAAACAGAGCAGTACCAATTTCCGCCAAAAAAATCCCGTCTGTTCGATAAAATTTCGACCATTTAAAATTTCAATTTTTCCCTTCAAAAGAAAAACAAATTTCGCTTTTAATCCTGCTTAAGAAGATATACTTTCACATATTTTATCATATTTTATGTACATATTAAATAATTTTAAGGACGAATGCAAGTTGACAATTAATGAAATATTTAACTACGCACCTTCGAACTTAAAGACAATTATCATCTGAAATAAGTTCTAGTCTTTATATATGCCATATAACTTTAAATATTCTATAACAAAAATATGTATTTATCGAACAACATCGTTTGGTGTTCCTTCCACTCCAGTTGACATTAATTAAGAAGTATTTGCAAGTATTACTAGTTTCCTTTGAATTTCCTTTCATCTTTTAAGCCCCAATTTTGTTTAGAGGAAAAGTTCACCGAGCAAAATGTCTTTCAGTTCAGTCGACATTCCTCCTTTTCATCCTGAAAAAGTTGCAGTATTTACTCACCAGGTCCCTTGGAATCCGCAGACAGACAGACAAACATAAAAACGACCGATATTCACCTGCATTCCAAAGATCAAATGTACGACATTCTCTGCAACAGTTACCACTCTGATTTTAATCTTAAAGTGTTTTGACCTTTAACAATTTTCTGCCTTCTTAAACCTCATTTTATTCACTTAAAGGGTGTGCAAATTCTACAACCGTAGAAGGGTCGTTTTCTTGGAAAAGTTCTTAACAAAAATTACGATTTTCCCCTATGGCCTCTTGCTTTCAAGTATTTGTTATACTTTTAAAAGTATGAAGAAGGAATCCTGCGACGTGTAAATGTGTCAAGGGTTTGTTTTGTCTTCCGTCTAAGGAGATTTGCAATTTAATGAGAAAGACGGATAATGTTTGAAAAGCTTCTGCCGGCGAATGTAATTAAATATTTTGTGATAGCACTTCACCTGCATTAATACAATTTAACTTGCAGAATTATTTCTTTTTCTGCATTGAGGTGAAGAAAAGCAGACAAAGCTATTTTATTTTTGCAACTGGTGCAATTGTGCATGCAGCAGAGCATTCAATTAGTTAGCTTCCTGTGGGTAAACATTTGTTCTTAGGGCTGTTAGCTCAGAGTTTAACAAAATTTGTTAGCTAAATTAATTTAATTGAAAAGCATAAAGAAGAGACAAACAGGAAGGGTAACACATATTTTTAATATTTTATTGAGGTTAGTACTAAAGATGCATCTTACATTGTGCCAAAAAGAAAACGATCAAAATTTGTATAAATTATAATGACCTAATATTAATTATTAATTCACAATAATTTGTAATCGGGTATTACATACATACTTCGACACATATACTCCCAAAACTAACAACTGTTTATATGATTTTATCTTTACATCCTTTCTACATCTTAACAAAATCCAGCTTGAATTAACTAGAGCTCTAAGATTCTTCGTATAATCAAATATTTCAGTAGTCAAGTAGATACTTACTCGTATTGGCTTGGACCAAATTTCAAAAAGGAATCTTTAAGTACCCAAGTACCTCCTTAGGTATTTGAGTACTCAAATAAGGAGTTTTCGAGTTCTAGAATTTAAGAGTATATACATATTTAAGTACTGAAGAGTCCTAATGTATGCTTACATATTCCTGGAGCTCTCACATAATTTTCCTCTAAAATGTTGGAGTAGTTGAGTATCCAGAACTGTTTTACTCAATCTGAGATTTTTAAATTGGAATACTAAAATACTTAAGTAATTGAGTTTAAGAGTATTTACTAAGAACAGCTTAAAAATCCGTCAAATTGTTTTATATTTAACAAAATAACTTAGTACTGCCTAAACCCATCTTATATTCGATATTTTATGCATAAAAGTGACTGACTAAAGCCAACTTAATGGCTTATTTATACGATATTCAACAGAGATTAAAATTGACTAAAATATTTAGTCCCTTTGGTCGAATTTAACGTCTTTAAACCATTAAGTGATAGAGGCAATCTGAAAACGATTACTAGTCAGAAATAATTTCTCCTAGGATTACCTGCCGAAACAATCTCGAGGTAGAAAACTCATTTTCCCCGGAAAATCGCTACTCGAAAACGTCTTCAGAAGTCAATTAGTGTTTAACCGCGGGGAGGTATGTGACCCTATTTAAGATTGCAGGAGGCGCACTTGCTCCGCCCCATCCACAGGGTGTCCCTGTAAAAGGATTCACGTGTACCCTGCAGTGCAGTTCTCGGGGAGCGACATGTAAATTCAATTTGTTGCTGCAGATTGTTGGCAAGTCACTTTGGGGACTTTCCTGGGCAAGACACTTTAGGTGTTTCTTTAAGGAGCTCTCCTGACGATTTTTTTTTTCTTGCTTCGATAGATACCACTTGAAATTCTCTACGAAAGCACGTGTGTGAAATTCACACCCACCCTGTAAAGAATAGGTCACACCTCGTTTCCATCAGAGCGGGAACATCACTCTAAAGAAGCATCCTACTTCCACATTTTCAGTTAAAGTCGCAGCGTGCTCCTAGCGCTTTATCCGAATATTCTTTTGAATTTCATGAAAGGAAGGAAATATCCAAATTAACTTAATATGTATATACATAATGTATTCATGTTCAGGATTTATGATAATAACTTTGATTTCTACACGTGTCACGCATTTTACCTGAGTATTTTTCATTCATTTTTACCTCTTAGTACGATTGTTTTATTCTACTCATAAAATTTTAATGATAGAAAATTAGATTTTTGGTGTATCTGTGAACCAAGAAAAAAGATTGTAATGTTACACAATCAGGGACAATTAAGGATAAGGGGTGATTTTCATTTCGAGTTACAAATATTTTGTCCATTAGGCCAAAAATTCTGGAAGGAATGGCTAGACACGTGCATTCAATTTAGGACGAAGTACATTATAATATAATGATTGATGATCTAAAGTGAAAGCAATTGAATTTTGTATTATTCATTCAGATTTTTTTTATCTAATACCACCATCACTCTTATTTAGGAATTTTCGAAAAGCAATTTACTTAAAAAGGGAACCAATTCTGATAACATCGTTAAGATCTACTAGAAGTGATAGAACATAGAACATGAAACATAAGCTTTATTACTTTCTGTCGGTTGGAATTGAAATCTGTTTAGAAAATGCTTTAGAAAATTAATTGGTTCATACCAAATAATGACAATATAGTTTTTGAAAAATTTGTATTAGATAGGTACTAGCTTATGTATGTTATTATTACTTTATGAAGATTTTAGCGAAAATTTTATTTTCAAGAAATTCCATTGGAATGATACTTTTGAAAAAAATATAGTTCCTAGGTTTTGCTGAATTTAGCTTATTATTTCAGATAGTGTGCATTGAGCGCTATTATTTGCCATTCTTACAAAATTTTGTAAATTCTCAATGTGATTTAATATTGTACAGAATAGGTAGAATATTTTGACCTATTGGGCCTTACTTATAACCACTCAATTCATTTGGGAAAGACAACAAGAATTAATTTTTAATGTGTTGATGTTTGTAGCTTTCAGCATTAGAGTAATTGATACTCGTAAATGCAATTTCGGATAGAGCTGGTTTAATTTCCAGATTATTTCGTCTGTTGGAGATAGTTTCCAAATTGCTGGCTCGGGCAATCAAATCCCAAATATTGAGTGATTATTTAATTATTGTATTCTGTAGTGGACTGTACGAACTGAAATAGACAACAGAAAAATGTTGTCTGGCAACTAGACGTAGAGGAGCTGACTGCGAAGTCGACCATTGAGTAAATTGCCTCAATTCAGAGCAGTCCCGGGAGTGGCATGTGAGCCCCATGTAGAGGAGCACTTATGTATGCCAGCGGCATCTCCTCGAGTGCCATCAGAAATCATAGAATCACTAAATCATGCATTTATATGCATCGCAAGAGCGTCGAACATTGTGCAACGTCCACCCCTCCATCCGTTGTTGCATTCGTCCTCATCGCATGACGACACCACTTGACCTCACTTCATGTCTTCTGCTTAACCCGTCCTGTCCGGGGCAGATGAAACTTTAATTTAGCACCACCCTGTGCTCCACAGGGCGATAAAGAAAAAGTGTATCTCATGAATTAAGTCTTAAGCGAAACTTATTTGTCTTGTCGTTTGTCTCGTACCTACTCTACTGAGGGTGCAAACACTCCACAACAAGCAAAACCTTTGAATGTAGTGTAAAGGTATTTATTTTTGTAATTTTTAACACGTCATTGAAATATATCTTTACTATCACAATATTTGCCCAGTAAATGTTGTCACCCTGCCAAATTATGACAGTTCTTATTATCCTTGCTATTATGAAAATATTAACATTCTTATACAGCGATTTTATTGAATATTAAAATACATTTATCTCAAAAGCTTATATCACATTCGTATCACTAAAATAATTTATCCTCGATAGTTTTAAAAATTAAATTACACACTATACTTACAGCATGTAAATAAATTTCTTTTCTGAAACCTCCTACATTACCCTCAAATAATGCAAATAATGCTTAAATTAAAGCAAAATATTAAAAGAATAACATTAATTTTGCAATCCACCTGCCTTTCAATATATCGGGTATAACAAAAACATGTTTAATATGATATTCATGAAAAAATTTTACGAAACGAGAATTTCACCCTTAAAACAGAAACACCATTGTCATGGACCCAATAACAGGCATTTTTCTCATAAATCGGTTTTATTACTTGATCAATTATTTAAGGCCTTTTTTGTATGTCTAGAAATAAATTTACAAAAATGTTTATAAAACAAATTTAATTATAGTACGTCAAAATTCGAAACACACAATTGAATCAGTTTTTTAAATGTTTAATTTTATAGACATATGTACGTATTTCCTTAATCTGAAAAGTTTACAGATAAACTTTTTTATTTGAAATTAAGAGCTGAAAGTTTGCAAAATTGAAAAGTGTATAATACTCGTATATAATACCTCTTACTGCATTAAATTAAAGTTTAAAATTTTGAAATTTTATTTAATATGGTTTGGTTACCTTTTAATACGAAATTGAACTAAAATCGCTATTACATAATTAAATTAATATCTAATATTTAGCCATTTAATAAAAATTTTGTAAACGTCACTACTTCTATTTTTAAACCTTTTTAGTCATTAAGTTATTTGAAAATTTTGGGAATCAGGATATTCTATTAGAGTTTTTAAAATTGGGGAACCCCCACTGAGCGTCCAAATTTCAGTGGATTGTCTGTAGAATCCGATTTATTCGAAAACTAAAAATATTGCCTGAATATTATATTATATATATTTTTTCTACTGCATAGGAATCTAAATTTATTCCAAGCGAATAATACAAATCTTGTTTAAGCTAAAATTTATTAAAAAATTCCATATTGCGAACAAATGTTGCGCATCACAGGTTTTAGCGAATATTCGTCTTGTTGTACATACTATCGTACTCCGCAGAGGGAAAAAAATTCAAAATAAGCATAATCCCTCGCATATAATCAAAAGTTATTTATTTTTGTAATTTTTAGCTCGCGACTCTTTTTTTTTAGTAAGTCAATGTTTGTCCAGTGGATCATGTGATCCGCGAAAAATTACGAAATTTTTGTTACTACTACCATCTGCATCAATTCGAGTCGCAAGTGGGTGGGTCAGGGGTTGTTTTGAGGACAACGCCGCCCACTTATTTACTGTCTTTTTATTATTTTTCTTTTAAATTATTTTGTATCATCTTGAATGATGATGATATGCGCGACTATTCGAAGCTCACCCGTTCGGTAAACGCTCTGCAAACAAAGTTATCTTGGAGCGCTTAAAGTTTCTTCAAAACATCTTCAGAAAGAACGAGATACAAAACTCAGCCCGACTTAAAGATGTGGAACTTGCCTAAGGCTGATTCAAAGACAGTCGCGAAACATAAAGAAACAAAGAAGTTCTTCGCGTGTTCTTTGAAGTAAAATTTCTTTTTTGTACGACAACGAAGCTTTTTCGTATGACGGCAATGTCACGGTGGTTTATCGCGTGGGGTCTTTCTTATGCCGCCATAAACCGCGACTTTACCGTTAAAATGGTCATAGTTGTTTTTTTATCTTACTTGTTCGGTGATTAAGAGGCAATTTTTAGTTCAATGTAATAGACCAATTACGAGAGGTAAAAATTTATTCTCTCGGACAATTGAAAAGTCGAAAATAGCCTCAAAAATCGCAGTCATACAAAAATTTTTGCCAAGTGAGTGATGTTACAAAACGCGAATTATTTATAAGTGACGACGACGAGCAGTGATTTAGCGCGATGCAGTGACATGAGGTACCCGAAAGTTTCGCTTTTATCTTTATGCAATTTCTCGCGTTCCACAAGCTAAAGACATACACGCGCTGTACATACATAAAAAATAAAAAAATATTTAGTACCTCAATGTTGAAAAAGAGATAGTGTGAGCAAGTGCAAGTGCATCACAGAATTAGCTATAAAACTCATGATGTCACCTATAAAAGGTGCAGTTTATGGAATGGCAAATGTTGCTTCATACGATAGATAGTGACTTAGCCATTTGCACTTAATGTTCCTGCACATACACTTTTCATTGCTTGTTGACTGCTCCAAATTATACTTGCTATATGTTTACGTCGAAAAGTCCTTATTTAAAAGCTTTAATACATAGAAAAATGTTATTTTAATTACAACTACAAAAATATTTTATTTATCACTATTACCACATTCTGCGCTCATAAACTTGTTATATTCAATTGAGTAGGTACATATTTCTCCATGAATACTTCAAATATCGTTCTGAGTTACTTCCGCTCCGTAAATTCGCAAATATTGAAATGTTATGACATAGTCGTTATAACTTTAGAGTTATACTATTAAAATTATCTTAAAAGTACGGAAAATGGAAACGGACGCTTGGCACCTTATACATATACTAACATAAAAGTTGAAAATGATAGCACTGACAAATACGGAAATACTATATTCCAGGAATATTAAATTCATCAGCCTTTGTAGAGTTTTGCACCAAAACTAGGAAAATAGATACCTTTGTGATGAATATTTCGATTATTCCCTACTTGTATGTCCAACCGGTCTGCGCTAAGAACATAAAAATCCTTACCATATTTCGACTTGGTATTTCACAAGGAAATAGCATGCTTGTCAGCACTGATAAAAGGATATCTATCTGTCAATCATTTATTTTTGGTAGTAATGACGAAAAAAACTGATTTTTTTTAATTCTATTCATTTATGAGTACCTACATATAACATATTTAACGCCATTTAAATTTTTACCGAGAATAACATTAACTCCTCTGCTTTGTTAAATGGAATTAAGAACTAAAGGACACGATACAATTAAACAATAAAATTCGTCCCTTTTCTGAACAAAGCACATCTTTTTTCAGATATATTCTAATCAACAACAGGTTTTAAGAAAGTATTTTAAGTTATTTTAACATAGAGAAAGATCTAAACAAAACTTTCAGAAGTAAAATATAGTATCGCTTTTGAAGATTTAAAGAAATGACATATTTCTAAAATTAATTTTAAGATTCAACATTTTCAAATTCCCATAGTTTTGTACAAGTTGATTACGTAGCTTTTTTCATTATTTACTAAAACAATTCAATCGATGAAAGAACCTTTAATATGAAAAACGAGACAAATCATTTCGTTTCGACTGTTATCGCTAAATTGCATATAATAATTGTTTTAAGAATTTTTGCACGCAAATCAGCTGTGGCTAATAGACGATACGGAGTAATTTGATTTTGCTTCTTATGAATATAAGGCCCAAGTCTGTTAGACACCCATTTCTAGAGTACGTCCTTTACAAGTTTTACAACAGTTTTGTAAGAAAGAAATAGTCGTATAATGCGGAGTATCTCAAAAATATTGTGTTGTGATTGTTTCCAACAGTATAATTATGAAAGAAGGTGTGTTTATAAGCTGTTTACAAAATTTCAATGAAATTGTCGTAAGACATGAAAGCCTAGTTTTTTATGATACAATTTCCTTGTTTACACATCTGAATATATCAAAACAGGAAGATAACGACAGTCTTTATTATTATTTATTTAGAGCTATTTTTTTAATGAAGGTTTGCAAGACGTACGCACTAATTTTTCTCTAAATTCTACAACAGTCATAAAATAAAGTGTTAACTAATATATTTTTCTCTGTTATTAAATGGTGTATTTTAAAATGTTTGCTCCCCTAAAAATTTTCTAAAATTGACGGGTTGCTAAAGAGCAGTTTGGAGCTTATTAAAAGAGTAGGAAATAAAACAGAGGAAGGAATTATACGAAGAATGTTTCCTGTCCTGTGTTCATGGCATTTAATCGGTCTGAAAAGAAAGTCTTTCTAATGAAGTCTTTTCGGGACGAAGAAATGTAGGCTTTTCCCCGAAATACCAGGACTCAGGAGAGCTTTCGAAAGAGCCCTTTTCCGGGCTGGTGTATCATCGGGGGCCCCCCTTCAGAGCGCACTTTCATGGTGTTTTAGGCATTAATTAATCATGACTCCTTATATTGCTCGGATTCGGAACTTGATTTACGAGACGCATAATAAACTCCACCAGGAAAATTCCCTTTTAGGGCTGGTTAATGCCCCCTTGGTCCATGCATTTCTATGTTTATGGCATCATAACCGGGATTTTTGCTTTTCGCCACAAATTGTGTTCTCACTAAACATTTCGACGTGCCGTGGATCAGCAAAAGACAATTCCCGAAAATATTACTTATGCATGTTGTTCTGACGTACTACATCAGATAATATTAGGCCTACCATAAATCACTGAGGATGGACCATTTCTCAAATTTGTGAGGTTCCATTAAAACTTTGCATATATTTATAAATTTCTCTAAAAGCTTATGAAAATTTCATTTAATTGAATTAATTTATGAACATTTTACCAGATTTATTTACCTCCACTCAAGTAACAAATTTCGATTTTGTTCGAAACTATTCCACGAATCCTTAATTTAGTTTGTAAAGGACATGTTGTTATTGCAGCACTCCAAGGCTATGAATAATTTATATTTTCTATACTTTGAAATATTACCAATGCTCAAATTAGCTAATGGATTTGTAAATTTAATTTTAACAGTTTATATTGAACGATAATCAGAACTAATCTCAATAAAATTGTTAAATAATTATTCAAAAAAACAAAAGGACTTTTCATGCATAAAGTTGCAAAAGAATTATGAAAATTTAACCTATTAAAAAACATTATAAAGTTAAGAGTGATATAAACCAAACTCCTTCAATAGTATTTTCAAGCCACTTAATTTATAATTAAATTTCTAATAATCTAAATTCATAACTCTCGTCAACGCAATTTTACGATTTAATGTTAGAGTCAGAATATGTACTTCGTTATAAAGTAGTTTCAAATTCATGACTTTTTAACTTCATATACAAGCTCTTGCATCTAGATTGAAATTTGATCCAAATTGAAAACTGTGGTGAGTCAAGCCTATTTTGAAGCTGAATAAATTAACGAATGATTTCTATTGAATACATTTTTTTTTTCAAATTTACTCTCGTCGTTTTCATTTTTGTACATCATTTTGAAATACGTAAACCTCAAAAAAATTTTAAAAGGATTGTCAATCACTATTATGCGTCGTAAGAAAACTTATCAATCTGAATTAACAAAATACAGGAGAAAATACTTAATGTTAATTATTCGTTGGCAGCACATAAATTTTTCGCTTTCAATCGTTTCATGGTGGTAAAGCTTTTAGCTGTTAGGTTCTAAAAGCAATTTAATCTCTTCACCTTATCACAAAATTTTGAGCTCCACGGTTATCGGAGTAAACGAAAATTTCATAAGTATTGTATAGCGACGAATATTGTATTTTTTATGTACTCGTTTTATTAGCCGGCTTGTCCTTGTAAATGTATCTTTAGTTTACATATATATTGTATCTTACGACTGACTGAGGAATGAAGATAAATCATTTTACCTAAATAATTTAGGTACCTGCCCAAACCCAAAATGGTCATGATTATGATTCTAGAGCAGACGTCTTGGCTTTTATAAAGCAATAATCTCCGATAGGGCGAGTCAAGCCCAGCTGTCGTAAATTGGTAAGAAATGTATGAAAAACGAGCTCCTGTTTGCTTAAGTATTCTTAAGCAATTTGCACCTAGACGACTGACGCAGAGGAAATTTTGTTGGCCAATCGACGGAGTTGAGCTATAAATCAAATAAATAAATAAGGGGCATTCCACTAGCCAAATATATCATCAATACCCGATGGACCTGGCTGAGTGACACGAGGATATATTGCCAATCAGCACCTTGTAAAGTTCCATTTCGACAAATTACAAACCCTTCAGGGAAATTTATCGCTGTCCGAAATTCACACCTCACGTCCAATCGTCCAGGAATTTTCCAATTCGTCCCGACTCGGGAGGGCACCAGCAGGCGATGGGTACTTCTTAAGGTTCCCGATTTTCTGCTCCTGATGGCAAAAGAAGCCCCGCTGAGGCCTTAGCCCTTCGTCCCGCTGTGATTAAACGTCTTCAACTTTTCACTTTAGGAACAGATACCAAAAATCAACGATTGTGGGAGCAGTCCTTTTGGTAGCCACTTTACTCGAGGTTAAAGTTCAATCGCCCGACTCGAGCTAAAATATCTCGCATTCTTGCTCGGCCTGTCTATGACTTTAGTGTTTCTCGGATTTGAAGGAATCATGCGGATCCGACCTCCAAAAGGGTTTTATCCTTCAGGCCAACTCACCTGCAAATCGAAGAATTTCACAAATTTCTCACAATAAATTCCTTCCCGTCGAGAACAGTCCGCATGGAAATAGCTCCTTCGTCTGGTTTTGAGCTCAAAGGATTCGCCTAATCAAAACAAAAAAGAGAAAAAAAAAGAAAGAAGGATATCTTAAAACTTTCAGGTATTGCCTAGCAATTCAACCTTTAGATTTTTGGTGAAAAGCCACCACCGACAGAAGACAAAAGTGGTCCGCACCGCTTTGTCGGTCGATCGAAATAGGGATTTCGAAATGAAATTGAACGGATAACGAGAACTGCGGGTACGGTCAGAAAATTTTGATCCCCGGAAAGGTGAATTTTAAATTTGATATTTTTCTTTTTCGTTCAGATAAAACCTCTTTAGAAATTCAAATCATGGAACAGAGTATGGGTTTAATTCCAGAAATTTGTTTGGCTTTATTCGGTAATACAATATTTCGTTTGAATAATCAATTTTATGAATATTACGTGATATTATTAGAAGACGGTTAGTTGAATTTTGATGGTTATGTCACTAACTTACTGATATGATATTGATATAACAATAACGTTTGTAAACGAGCTGTTAAGTGATATTTCAGCAAATATAAAATGTTAGGAACGTAAAATACTCGAATTTTAAATACCTATTAATTTTAGATTTTTTGTTTTTAAAAACAAATCAAATTCCCTGGATAGATATTAAATAAATTATAAAAATGGAAAATTCATTTACCATTAAAAAAATAATGTTCGAAAACATGCGATGCTGGTTTTTCAACAAACTGCCATTTGACCTTTCTTTGCGTGAATTTTACTAATAATAATCACGTGGCAGGTCAGTAGCTTTTGGGTCGGAAGCAAAAATATTGTGCTATCAGGTGAAAAAGGCAAAAGGCAAAACACCTGGAAGTTTTGTAATTCAAACTCCAGGGCAAATAATCCCTAATGTGAATTTAGTGATCCAAACGCAAATGGAGAATAAATTTTCTCAATTTTCACATACGCAAAAGACCCAATTTTTTCTGGGAAATTTAGTTGAATTACAAGACCTTTTAAAAGAATAAAATTGCTTTAACACCACGCGTGTATATATGTATCTATTTAAAGAAGATGAATAGAAATCGATTTTCGACCCCATATTTAAGAATATTTCAAATTTATATTTAAAAAAGTGCGAGTAGAGTTCAAACCTTAAGGGCGCGTATTCGATCAACTAAATTTAAATAATAGAAAAAAAATTAACTTTATCACGTAATAAGTCTATTATTTTAATTTAAATAAAAAATTGTGCCAAATTTCCGTTTTTGATTATTAATTTCAACTCAGGGAAAAACCAGGGAAAACTATGCCTTTCATGGTTTTTGAAAAATTATCAAATATTTGGAGTCGTTGTTTAAAATTTTTTTATTATTTTGATTTCTTATTGTATAGCTTTGATTTTACACCCCAGATAATAGCTTGAATTTTCAAAATGTTCAATTTGCATTATAGTTGATTCTAAACGAAATATACGTTTGCAAAAGAGCTCGTTTAATTTAAAAATTAGATTTAAAAGCACTTTGTTTCGATCAAAAACACGGTAAATTAACTCTACTGAAATCCATAATGTTATTTTAACGAAATACATTCTTAATAGTACACTGCAAAAGCATAATTTGGCTTGGATCTTTTTTGTTTTATCTAATTTCATGCGGCGTTAGTGGTGCAAATGGCTTTCGATTTGAATTTTAAATTGTAAAAATTTTAATAGGTGAGTCCCCTCTCATCACACGTGCGGGACTAGAAAAAATCGATTAAACGCTTTATTTTTATCTCCAAAAATCTAAAAATGAATATTTGTACAACAAGCCCCGGCATGTATGTTGTTTAATCACATTTGGAAGTCCATTGTTATTGCCCGAGTGGACTCACGCAGCATTCGCAGTATTTACGCCGAGCGTAAAGTAATGAAAGTTATTAAATATTCCTTTACTTTGTCGACCCGAAGGCATACATTAGCAGTCGAGTCGCGGTGGAAAAGTTACCCCAGATAGAAAATGACTGACTTTTTGCACGTTACGAGGCCGCCACGCACTAAGTACATGAAGCGAAGGAATTACACGCCTTAATTAAATTTTCGCTTTCATCCGGGCGGAAAATCTGCCCTAACACCGACATGGATTTGCGTCGCGATGCCTGCCGCCGGTTCGCCAAATGAGCGGAATATGCGTGTTCCACTTCCATTCCCGCGGGTTTGCTGGGGGTTATTAAACGAATCATTGTCGCTAAACGACACCCGGGCGCGGGTAATTACCCGCGAAGCAACAATTGTCCCCATAAACTGACCGCCTAAATTCAATGTTTTTTCCTGTTCAGTCGAAGGCGTTTTCCTCGATCAATCTAATTGTCGTGGATCATGTAATCGATTATGTCCTTAAAACTATGACCGATCAAAGGAGCATTCGAAAACCTTCGCTCACTGAGCAAAAGAAGGCCATCTTCCGGAGACGAAACCATCGTCTGGATTCCGTCGTTGCCCTCAGGAAACGGAGGTAAGCTTTCTACTATTACTCTACCGACTTAAATCCTTACCGAAATTGTTAATTATACTCATTTTTACAATAATTTCTGAGCTTTATCGAATATGTATTAAATTAAATTAAATAACTTATCTTTATCCTTAAATTTCTGTTAAGTTATTTCAATAATAAAAATGAAATGTGAAAATTTGTGACAACAAATAATAATAAAAAGGATATTAGGGATACGTTTAACACAAAATTTTTAGCTCTTTTCTGGACGGTTTAACATTAGCATTAGCTCAAGGTTTTTGGTAAAACATTCTCAAAAATGAGAATTATATATTGTAATAAGAAGATGGGAATTTAAACTCTACATATAGAATCCAAAAGTACGTTAATTTGTAGCATAATTCTACTTGAACTTCCACCGAGGACCAAAAACACCCGCCAATCTTGACCTAGATGTAAACTATTTTATATTTTTACAAACTAGAAAAACTGCTTTAACTAGAAACCGAGAAATTAGAAATTGTTCTCATGCAAGTGAGTTTGTGCAGCGAAGTTTTGCTACAAAGTTGAACAGTTTCATACTCTCTTTGGCGGGTATTTTAACAAAATAGTAAACTTAGAGCATGGGTGGAATTTAGAATTTGTTAAATTGTGGCGAACACCTCCCCCCTGACGATAGGGAGCAATTGTTGAATGCTAATTCAATTCCCAGAAGTTAAGTGAAATTTTCTTCCGCCACTCGAGCGAAATCGCCGTGAATTCTTGCTCAAGGAGCAGGACCTTTGTGTAGGAATCTTTTGCATTTGTTTTTCTTACAAATAGATAGACATTCTCAGAAGCGCTCAGTCGCATGGAATTTTTGTTATGTTTCGGGAAATTTAAGTCGAATTATCCGGAATTTCTTCTTGAAAATGTTTATGCTATTTTAAAGATATTTTTCTCTGAAGAAGCAGATGTCATCTTTTCTTGAGTATTTATAAAGTTGTTGTACCTCGAAAGCAAGAAAGAAATGAACTTGACACATAAACAACAAAGTAAAAGTTTTACACATTTTTATGACATAAAATATAACAACATTAAATTGTTTTTGGTTATAATGAGAGTATATCAACTTCTAATCTAATCTTCAAGTTCCTTGTTTCAGGTTTTCTTCTTGAATTCTTGAAATAAATATATTGAATACGATTTTACAATTTCTAAAATTTTGAAAAATTCAACAAAAATCAGTTTTTGATAAAAACTGAATGAGAAAAGTTACTAACTACTTCTCACAGAACAAAAAGCAATTCTAAATCGATTGAAAAAATGATTAAATTCGAAAAAGAAACTTTAAAAGATGTAACCTTTTTCTCTAAAAGTACCTTCTTTCCCGTACCCAAAACCAGCTCTGCATTATTCCAGACCAAGTAAAACAGATTTATCTCTTCCAAAAAGCATAAATTCAAGGAAAAGTCAAGGCTAAAGAGAATATTTTAAGCTATAGACAGTCTAGACGAAATTTAAACAAGAGCTTTTCTGTGAATTTTCTAAGTCTGTTCAAAGTTGATCTTAACAACAGCTACAATTTTCTATAAAATAAATAATAATCAAAATGCAAAGGTTATATTTTTACTATAAATATCACCTATACCAGTGAATTTAAATTGTAATAAAGATATGCATTGAATTTAACTAAACTTGTATCCCCGTGGATTCTATTTTTTTTGCTTATCTGTATTTCATCGCCGCAAGCAAAAACTTTACTTGTATTATAAACTTTCTTTGATTGATTGTGTTTTACTGATTAATGTTATTTAATTTAAACACCCCAGAACTTTCTCAATTTGTTATGATTCACAACACAATTTATGCTTATAAATTATTAAAATTAACTAACCTGACCTTATAGCAATCTTTGAAGTTTGGGGTGAATAAGTTCTTCCTTTAAGAGTCCTTTGCCAAACTGAACGTTGTAAGAATTACACAAGCAGACCAATCCCTCTTCCCAGATATTTTTAGAAGCAATATTCTTATTATCAAATATTGTATACGATATGCTTCAAATAATTTCCGGTTGTTAACATTCCTTTTAAAATCGCTCGAGCATAACATGTTTTTCCTTGGCAAACCCTGAAAGAATACCTGACATCGTCCGGAGACCAGCTTTAGGGTGAATTGGAATTTGATTGATGATAGCATCCTCCACCCCCAAGAAAATCTTTCTATTCAGGAGCACTTACGAGAGGTGCTATCGATTGGGTGGGCATCTGAATTGATCCTGAATTCAGGAAGAGTAACAAATATTCCATTCATCTTTTAATTTTTCATTAAAGTTCGTTTTCCCATCAAATAGTGGTTCCTTTGGTTGAAATCCAGTCAACAACAACAACAGCTGTAAGTGGCCCCCGGGGCCTGTTGAATTATTTCAAAGATGAAATTCGAAAAAGCGAATTATTCGAGCGGATGAAATTGTTGTTATTTGAACTTGCAGTTTTTGAAATACACCAACTTTCGATAAGTATGGAGGTATGCTGGTTTAGTCCTTTGTGCATGCATTCGGATGGAAAAATCAACTGCAAATTCCGACAGTGTTTACACCGCTGGCCAGCAGAATTGTTTCGGCGAAGATTCGATTCAATGAAGGCGGAAAACATTCCGACCCCGATAATTAATTTTGGTTTTATGTACTTCACTGGCAGGTTATATCTCGACTGGACCACTCGGCCACAGGGTGGTGAATTCCTGGGTTATGTAATGCATGCACAAGAAACGTTTTAGTGGAAACGACAGACAGACAGACAATTCTTCGTATCCCTGTCAGCAAATAACTCCAATCCAGGACCTCTCGCTGCAACCTTCGGTTTTTTAAATTAAATTCCTGAGAATTTCAATTATTTCATTCTGGATCTGGCAATTTTGTGAGAGAAACAATGAGTTTAGGAAATTAATTCATTTACAGGGCGTACATAAAATAGTAAAACAGTACTTATCATTTTAACTCTCCGTTTGGCAAGTTTAGTAATTTTATAATATACAATTTAGACATTGGTAAAAAAAAAACTTTTATGACAATTTTGTTTTATCTATTGTAATATTTACATAGAAAACTTATAAATTTAAAAGTGAAGTTGATATTTTCAAATCCAATTGTTAAGGTAATATCCGCAATTGCTTAGATATCCAAAGCTATTTTTCTCCAAAAATAATAATCTGTTTGCAAAAAGACATTTTGATAACATATTTCGTATACGTCAAGACGTATGTAATTCTCTCAAATATGCCATATTAAAAAAACTTAAAAAATAAAATAACATCATTGAAGTGGTGATTTAATTACTGTCTCTGATTTTGGATGCAATAATGAAATTACTCAAACTTAAATATAATACGAGATTCTACTTCTATTAACTACAAACGTAAACTACCTCACAATCGACTAATTATTAACGTCGATCAAAAACTAATTAAATGATTTTTTCTCGAGTCAAACTAATTATGAATTTAATTCGTTTTATTACAGAAAATCAGGCGGCAAATCAAATCGCCCGATTCGGATTATTCCTGATTGGTCTGAGGATGCTATTAATGGTGACCATTTGTGGGCGTCAACGTCAGCCTCTGGCGACTTTTGCTGTGTTCCCGATGAATGCCGTGTAAGTAAATTAATTAATTATAATCTTTTTCAATAATAGACTATAAAAAGCGGAATACTTTTAAAATGTAACTTCATCGTACTCGTTTAGTATTCATCTATCGAAAACAAATCCTAAATAAGATTATAAAATATATTACAAACAAAAAATAAATTTTCCTCCGTAACAATTTGCCGTGACCAGGATTCGAACCTGGGTTACTACGGCCACAACGTAGGGTCCTAACCACTAGACGATCACGGCTGCTGGAGGTGTGAGTGGACCAGATTTAATTCTTCTCATTAATCCAAGTAACGAGAAATAAGTAGGTCATCATCTTACAGTCAGCAACTTGCTTTTACTTCGATTTGCAACTCACTTTGGTTCCGAACGAATTCTCTGCCAGTAGAGCGATACTTTCTTAATGGAAACTTTAAGCGTATCATTTAAGAAGAAACGTTTTACTTTTATTTCGAAGAGGTTAATTAAATAACCAATTTTAAATAGAATTAATATTGTATTAATATTTACTTCAATTTCCGTTTTCAGTAGAGCTCAAGCAGTTATGAATAGATTCCTGGCTATCGGCCATTTAATTGATTAAATTATTCACGTTACGATGGCAATTTCAGTAGTAACCACAATTGCTTCGGTTTGTGGAAAGCTATTTTAATAAAGATAACATTTATCGTCAATATTCAATCTACACTGATTTATGAACGTTAATGTGGTTTTTAGAGTTGTACAGTTTTTGAAAAATTATTTTATTTAAATTTAATTATAAAGCTAAAAACTTGTTACATTTAATAAATACATAAAAATAGACAATTGATGAACCAAACCTGAGAAGTTATTCATAATGGATTTCAATATTTATTTGTTGGATAATTGAAATAACTTAGTATGGAGTTATGAGGAAATCTTAACGTTCAATTTTAATTTCGAGTTATATTAACATTTCTTTTATTTATATTTTCAACAGAAAAGTGGCCAGCGAATGAAGTGCTCAGCATGTCAACTAGTAGCTCATATCAATTGCATTCCAATTGTTAATGAAAAGACTAATTTAGCTTGTAAGCCAACGTTTCGAGATGTAGGAGTAAGACAGTATAGGGAACAAACAACAACGCATCATCACTGGGTCCACCGCAAGACGGAAAAATCAAAATGCAAACAATGCAGCAAGGTAAGTGAAAATAAATGTAAAAGTATTAAAAACAGGACAAGAACTATACAAAGATATGTAAATATTATCTATTTCTATCATTTCTTTGTTGCCCCAAATATTCATAAAAAGTTATGTAACAAGTCGCGTGTCCTTCATCCTAGTCGAACAAAACTTTCAATGTCGAGAAAATTCAGGTTTAATTAAAATAGAAATTAGTAATTGAAGTAATTTACATCTATGGAAATTTTCCAAACGAAGAATGTGACGTGCAGAAAGATAAATGTTTAGCTTTACAATTGTGCGGGAATCCTGTGGGACATAGAAAATCCCTATAATGCAAATTCTAGCGAAAGTTCAGAAATTTCCCGGATCAAACATAGTCAGCGAATTAGCAGAGGACAAAATCGAAGTTGAAAAGCATGCTCATTTGCAATTTCTATTTCTAAAACTGCTCCACATTTGCACACTGCTCACCACGAAAGGAACGTGCCTCGAACAAAAAATAAATAAAAAGGCAGTCGGAGGCGGCGTAAGGATCTCATTAATTTGCTTCCTGGAAATCGAAAAATTAACGAAAGTGGCCTGCTCCGCAATCTCACCCACTTCGACAATCACTGTCGTTAGTTTAATGGCCGTGGATCCTGTTCATGATCACTTCGACGGGACTCCGATGTCGTTGAGAGGACTAATTAATGTGCCCCAAGTGGATGCTCGAGGATGCTCCTCGGGGTCATTGATATTTCAGGCACAGCGCGAACTTGATTAAAGGTAATCCCGCCAACCAACGCCAGCGTAGAGTTGGAGATGCAAACTAAAATTCGCTTGAAACGCAATGGACGGGGATTAATCAGGGGTTCGTTTTGCGAGTTTGATTAAATTTGTAGAAAAGGACCTAAGTCGAACCATTTGGGTACTAATTTATTATCAAAGACTTCAGATTAGGTCCTGACCCATTCGCCAATATAAAAAGATTAAGAACGCAATATTGGATGAACGTGACTTTTGTTGCTTAATTTAGTTATTCATTGGTTTCTTCGAATTTATTTTCATATATTTTAGTAACTAATCTAAAAAATTTCATACTTCCATACAATCTCACATATACATATAATATTATTTTCTAAAAACGTACCGTCATATGAAAGAAAACATTAAATTATTTTTTGAATATGTCTAATAATATATCTTTTTATTTTATTTTTCACGTATCTACTACTTTACTAAAAGATAACATTTGAGAAAACATTTTTGCATTTTGAAAAATCTTATTAAAAAAATTGTTAAATAATAATAAACTGAAATGTGTTCTCAATTAGGCAACTAATTTAAATGGTTCCTAAGTTGAATGACTATATAAAATTATTTTTCTTGCCTTTCATATAAAACATTTACAATTATCAAAGTCCTTTTGAATTATGATGTGCGATTGCAAAGCAATTTTTTTTCAAAGTTGTTCAATAACTATACATTTATAAATTATAGTTCATTTTTGTCGTTCAAGTTCACTTTTTAAGCCTATAATTAATAAATATTTATTCTGGCTATAAAAATTACTATTTCATACTTAACCTAGTTACTTAATACTATGAATAAGATTTTTGCAGTTAAATTAAATAAATTCTGTGTTTCCCCCAAACACAAATGTTATGTTTAATTCTCCGTAAGCCGCATCATTAATTCAAAACGAGAAGTAAAAATTCTATGTCTCCCCTAAAACCATTTGAAATTAGAAACATGAATGCTTTCCGCATATTTTTGTAACTTTATTACTGAATGTTTCATGGAATTTCATCTCCTGAAGAAAGAATTAGATTAATTATCCACGCAAACATATACACCGCAAATTCCTACACGAAATGTTCATAATTTTGATTCTCAAGTGGCATTTTAATTAAATTTTCCAGGCTTTCCAGGGGAAGTTATTTGGCTCGAAGGAAATTGTCGCCCTTTCCTGCGCGTGGTGTAAGGCTGCTTATCACAACAAGGAAACGTGCTTTAACCCCGAGAGGATCGGCGAGGAGTGCTCCTTGGGTACGTAAATACAACTTTTTTCCTTTTTCCCTAAAACAAATTTTCACCACCGGCGTTCCCTACATTTATTAGCTTCTGGAGTGGCCAAATTAAATTGCAAATGCCACGAAAACCGACAATATCAAGGGTAATTTAATCTAAAGGAAATGGGTGACAAAAAATGCAAAGAACGTTTCGCAATTCACAGAAATTGATTGAGTCATCTCACCGCAAACTAGTAAAAAATTGTTAACTCCCTCCGAGCAGAAGCACCTCGTTCGGCCTTAAATTAATCGAGAATTAACGTTCTCATTAACGTAATTAATTTAAATTTGTTCTAATTTAATTGTCAGCGAACTTTGAGCCCATTATCAACGTATCTATTGGACGATCTTCTCGCGGTTTCAGTTTGACTATGGAATTCATGAAAACGATGAGTTTCGCAGGACTTTTCGTGTTTTTGGGAAGGAGCAATTACTCTGTTTTTGGGACTTCTTAAGTGCTTCTGTGAATTCCAAAGCGATGTGACTTGCGAAGTTTCTTGTTTCAACTTTCTGATGAGTTTCCATAAAGCTGAAAATTTTGACTCTCAAATTGATTTGCTACTTTGTGTAATGAGATTGCAACTTACTGCAGCGTGGGGGTTTTTTGATTACAAATGCTTAAAACAACAATTTTCAATGAGTTTCATAACTTACAGAAAATGAAATAACTTTTCAGAGATCAAATAAACTCATACACGACTCAGTTTAGAGTTATTGCATATGAAATAGAAATTATTGATTTAAATAAATTTTCGGTAACAATTTTCACTTTAATGTCAAGGAAGAGATTGCTAAAAATACAATTGCGTAACTAAACCGATATGTGTAATTAGTTGCATTCTTCCTCGAATTATATTTAAGTAAATAAAATTTATTTTTCTTAACAATTTTGAAGAAAACAAAAGATTATTTCGAATTATTCCATAAAGCTATTAAATTTTAGTAAAATTAAATTAGTATTTCCATAAATAATTTTAAAATCCAATAATGGAATATTTCATTCTCCTTCACTAAAATTACCTATTTAAAAATTGTCTTAAAAATACTTATAAAAAACCCATGAGAATTCAATCCTTTATAAAGTAAATGAGTGCTACGCTACTACTCTGTACAAATGTTGGCTTCAAACTTGTTTGCGAAAAATGGCGCATTTCCGCAATTAAAGTTGAAAAACATGTCTCTACGTGAAGCTGCTTGTGTCCTGTGTATTAAAATACAGAAATAACGAATTCAACCAAATTCCCCCTTACTTGCACTTTAATACGTACAAATCCTTCCGACCATTACTTTTGTAAAATGAGACATCCCTACGGATTTTTAATGGTTACCAAAACATTGATAAGGCTAAAAGCAGACTGCAGAGGGCCAAGTAGAGGCAAAAATTCCGAATTAGAAACTAAATCCCTTCGTACAGGATAAAATCGCTTGTTTTACCTATTCACCTCTTTTGCAAACATGAAAATGTGAAACATGTGGGATGAATTCCGAAAACTAAACATAACGAGGAACTTAAATCTACTAACTACTAACGTCCCGGTTGACTACAAGGATTAAAAAGTCAACAAATATATACAAAACATTCAGGTACTAAGGGTGGAAAAATGTTTCCCTTGACGAAAGTGTTCTAGCAAACATTTCTCGTTTTCATTTAAGGATCTTTAGTCCTTTAAGTGAAATGTAATAAAGCAAAAACCCCTCCGAATGTAAAAAGAAATTAAATTAAATTGCATTAAATAAGCGTTTTAAATAAAATAGGTCTCCGGTAAATATGCTGCTGCAGATGTTTTATGCAATTTCGTCGAGCCCCCTAGTAGGGTTAACAAATTGCTGAGCAAATATGTTTTCATGTAAATTTTAAAAGAAACGGGGGTGCTGTTCAAGGCTAAATATTTACGAAAATTTCCATAAAATATACAAAATTCGGTATATCTCCCCAAATTACTGACTGTTAAAACCCGTCTCTAATATTAAATGGGATTTTTTGCTTGAACCCTATGCCCCTGTCAAATGAGGGAGTAGGTCGCTAGTTCGAGTCCCTAAGGAATTATTTTTCTGGAGAAGTCATTTTGTGGAACCCGCCAGACTGTAATAATCGGTAGTATCCAGAACGACAAGCCCAAACCTCCAGTGGATAAGTTAAAATCTAATTATGGATATTGCTAATCTAAACATCACTTCCGTGTAGGGTCGGGTTTTTAGGACTAACGTGACGCTTAATTTGGGGATTTCGTTTTTACTTATATTCCAGAAAGAAAACAGTCTCTTGAAAATGGTACGAAAAATGAAAGAAAAATTGAATTCAATAGGGAATATGAAAAATAGCAATGGATCATTAATCAATGTTTGAATAATATTTTGAGGGGAGACAGCATACCAATAGAATAAGGGAGACAAATTTAAGGTCTTCTTTAAAGGAGAACCTCTTTAAAACTACATAGTCCTGTATTTTGGTTTAAAAAAATTCTTTACCAGCGAAACATATTGTGGAAGATTTCGCAGGACTTCAAGAATTTCCTTAAATTAAAATAGAAGACGTAAAAGTGAGTATGAGGAGTTTTGTGTTGGTGTATAATCAATTTTCGTTTGGACTATATTTACTATGTCCAATCTCAAATCTCACCTTTCTTATTTTATTATAATGTTAGTTGAAAATGTGATCTTTTTTGTATTGAAAGAACCGAGACACATAACTTAGTTATTCGCATTCGAATGTTGTTAACAATTGTTTAATGATTATAGCATAATTGTATTACTTCTTGCAAATCTTCAAAGCATTGTACGAAAAGAGCAACTAATCTTCATTAACTATTATATAAAATGAAATGCTGGAAAAAAATAGGAGATAATATCATAATTTCGTTTTAATGCTCACTCGTAACGATGATTTCCACTTTCCTGCCCTAAGTGAATTTTCATAAACGAAAATCCAGTCAAGCCTAACCACAGTAATAATTTCTGTGGGTTGTTCGGATGAACTTGCGAAAGTAAACAAAGCCTTTTTTGCGGTAGAGGTCCTGAAAAGGCCAAAACCACCGAAGCAATCGAACTCTTCATTATACCTCCCAAAGTTTCCGCAGGGGCCAAATAAATTTCTGCTCTGAACCTTTCGCCTCATGGAAATGATGAGCGAATCTTTTCGAAAAAAGGGTTCGTTCGTTACCGCTGCGCATTTCGCAATATCGTCAGGTATTTGTCGTTCTGCAAAAAAAATAGGAAAAAGAAATAAAATCGAATATCACTTCAGGTGGTTGATTGTAGGAGGAAAAGAAACCCCTCGGCGCCCTTTGTGCCGAACAGCGAGCGGAAAATTAATTTTAATCGTTCGAGATCCTTTCCCGGATTGCATCGCTCATAATTTCCCTTTCCCAGGCGCCCATGCCGGCATCATCGTCCCTCCGTCGTGGATTGTGAAGCTGCCGAACAAAGGTAACTTCAAATCCTCCCTCAGGACGAACAGGAGAAAACCGTCCGCGAAGAAAAAACCGAAGGACAAGGAGCAGCGAGCATTCGTAATTAAGCCTATTCCCTCGGCCAACGTTACACCTGTGATAGTGTTCATTAACCCAAAGAGCGGCGGGAACCAGGTGAACCGGCCTCCAGATTAGCGAAAACCATAAATTTCAATTCTTTTCTACGTTTTCCTTTTTCCGCACAGGGCGTCAAGCTTCTACAGAAATTTCAATGGCTACTCAACCCTCGGCAGGTTTTTGATCTAACCCAGGGTGGACCAAAAATGGGGTAAGTTTATATGTCTCAATGGACTATGGTAAAACAGTCTTGAAATTTAACATTTTAGAATGTATCTTAACTTAAAGTTAAACTAAGCTTAATTAATTCGTATGGGAGTCAAAATCAAAGAAATAATTTTACGTATTTGAAAAGTATCATACAAAACATAATATTTTTACCATTTTGAAAAATTCATTTAAAAATAATCGATTGTCATAGGAGCTTGTAAATTAACTCAAAATAAAAATTATTAATTTAAGCCATTATATAAAGATTTTGAGAGGATTTAACAGCTTTCTAAATAGATATGAAAAATTTTGAATTTTTGAAATTGTGGGTAACAACTATTTTTCACAATATAAGTACTAAAATTTATTATATTCAGCTAGAATTGAATGCGCGATTGGAAAAAAACACTCGCAATATGAGATATGAAGAATTACACTTATTTGTTGTAATGATTTCGTGTTGTAATTAAACTCAGAAGTAGCAAAAAGATATGGATTATGGCTAAATCATGTTCAGTGATAATTGTTTTTCATGTTCACCTCATTACTCATTAGTATATCAGTCCAATGTTTTCCAAAAAAAAACAAAAAAATTTCGAGATTGTCTGATGATTCCGACCTTGAGTGTGGAGATTGTGTGCAGGGCGCTCCTTCCTCATCTGTAATTTTTCATTTTCGCAGATTGGAGATGTTCCGGAAGGCGCCCCAATTGAGGGTGCTCGCGTGCGGTGGGGACGGCACCGTTGGGTGGGTCCTGTCCGTGCTCGATCAAATCAACATCCAGCCGCAACCCGCCGTGGGAGTCCTCCCACTCGGGACCGGGAACGATTTGGCCCGTGCGCTCGGATGGGGCGGGGTAAGTCCTAAGAAATACATTTTTCTGGAATTGTATTTTATTTCAACCGCGGTCAACAGGGATACACCGATGAACCCATTGGGAAAATTTTAAGCAACATAGGCAAATCGGACACGGTCCTTTTGGATCGATGGAGCCTCAAAGTCGATCCGAATCCGAACGCCGAACCAACGGACGAGGGCAAGGAGAACCTCCCGCTAAATGTCGTTAATAATTATTTTTCGTTTGGTGTTGATGCCCACATTGCCTTAGAGTTTCACGAAGCCCGTGAAGCTCACCCCGAACGATTTAACTCCCGTCTAAGGAACAAAATGTTCTACGGGCAGGCCGGCGGAAAGGATCTGCTGCAGCGAAAATGGCGGGCTTTAGCTGACTTCGTCACGCTGGAGTGCGATGGACAGGATTATACACCGAAATTAAAGGAGCATCGCGTGCATGCAATCGTTTTCTTGAACATCGACAGGTAAGACAGTCCCAAAATTAGGCCGTTTTCAATCCATTTTACCGACATATAACCTTCAATTTTAAGAATAGAATTTTCCATAAATTTTTCACTAATCCTTGTAAAAGGAAACTAACGTAAAAAAAAAAGAAATTTTACGTTTAGACGAAATGAAATAATAACGCCCTATTTTAAAAAATTGGTTAGAGCATGATTTTACGGACTCAAAAAAAAAAACAGAGTCCGTATCAAAAAATTTGAATGTTTTAACGGTTTTATTTTAATGAGTTTTTCCAAAAATTAACAATAATTTCAAACTTTAGATATACCTTACTAAACAATTTTTTTGTTTTCCATTAAAATGGGTTTGAACTAATTCCCCATTCTTAGAGAATACTTCTAATATTTTAACTACCTACCGAAAAGGACTATCTATTTTTTATTTTCACAATATACTTATAAATTAAAGTATAATTGTTATTTTCTTAACAGCTACGGTGGTGGAACTCATCCGTGGAACAAGTCAGCAGGACAATCAGAACCATCGACGGACGATGGCCTCATAGAGGTTGTGGGTTTGACCACGTACCAATTGCCGCTCCTCCAAGCGGGTGGACACGGGACGTGCATTTGCCAATGCAAAGAAGCTAAAATTGTTACTACGAAGACAATCCCGATGCAAGTCGACGGAGAGGCAGCGAAACTGAAACCTTCAATCATTGAGCTCAACTTACTCAACAAGGCTGTGATGTTAGCTAAGAAGAAGCCAGGAAGAACTAATGTTCAGTAAGTAACTAATTTCTTCAATTGTTCAATTTTTATTTTCTATTAACTACTTTTTGTACAGACTTTAAAAAACAAATTATGCAATTTACTTTAATAGAACTTAAATTAACCTAAGATTCTTATATATGTAGATAGACATTTTTTAAACCCCTTCAAAACTAACACAATGCTTACAATTTTTCCTCCAATATTATTTTCCATTCTCTTTAAGCTTGAAATTTAAAGCTTCAGGTAAATGCACAAATTCCAAGAATTGTTGGATATAAAAATATGAACCCCTAAGAAAGGGGAGGCGCACCGAACGCGACGTTTATTTTTTTCTCCAAATCAAAATTAAATTGGGATTTTATATTTTTAAGTCGATTCTTTGAATTCCGATATTCATTTCTTTATTTCGGATAAGAGACAAAATTACGCTATAAAGATGAGCTTCATAGAACAAACTCCAATTTAATAATTTATATAAATAAAAATTATTATGAATTTATTCATAGAGACAAATTTTTAGGATAAACTTTATTTTGTACCTTTACCACTTTCACTGCCAGATTTTAGTCAGTCACGTTTTCAGCTATTGCTTGTTAAGGGGATTATTATTAATTTGAAAAAAATTTTTTTTTTCAATAGATTGGCCGGCATTGAACCGCTTAATTTAAGTATCCATAGAATAACAATGGCCGATTATGAGCAGCACCATTACGATCAGGAACTCCTAAAGCAATCCGCAGTAAATCTAGGAAACATCGAAGTAGAGCCAGTGTCTGATTTGGAGCAAGTCAGGAACTTGATAAACAAATACTGTGAGGAGTCGACGAACTATCCAAAATTGTCAGCTGAATGGTGTTTCGTTGATTGTAAGTTACCAAATTGTTGTAGTGCTTTAAAAATATTTTTAAAAATATTATCTAAATTGTCCAGCTTGCACGGCAGATCGATTCTTTCGAATTGACCGCGCTCAAGAGCATCTCCATTACATCACAGATATTGCTAGTGAAAATGTCTATTTGCTGGACCAAGAATGCGCTACTCTGCCACAAACTCCGGACGCCGATGGATCATTCGCTGCCTTTCAACAAAAGCAGGAGCTAAACGAAAAGAAGAATTTCGAAGAGAAAAGATCCGAAAAGAAGAAACTCGAATCTAGCCGCAATCATACTGAAAATGGTGAGTTCAATTTTCAAAATATCATTTAAAATTTCTTTCGCTATTTATAAATTTTAAGGTACAAGAAAATTTATTTGTCAAGAACTCTTAAGATTTTTGTGTTTACGAAACTAACAAGACTGAATAATCGACGTAGATATCTTAAATTGTACATTTATTAATTGAACGTTTTGTGTTTTTAAATTGAATTAATCAGTTTTTCTACTTTTTTGTGCAATTATAACGAGGTGTATTCCAACATTGTCTACTTAAGTCATTGGTCTTATTTTTCTCCTTTTTAACTATGTATTGTAGATATTCAAAATAATGGAATTCATCTCTTTTACCAATTTTATTTGTTGTTTTCTACTGTGTTTGAGTGTATCCTACAACTATAGAAAAATATTCTCATTGAATTAGTGTTTCCTAATTCTGTAATCAAATTTATGTTGTTTCTCATGCGTATACATTAGATGTGTAGAAACATTTAGTTTAAATTTAACTTTATCCCGGCGTAAACTTCGTATTCTTTAATATGTCTAACATTTTTTACGTACATTGAACATCTGGACGGATTTTCTATTGACCAAATTTTAAACCTTAGTTAGAACTTACAAGAAAATTTAATCAATTTCAAGAAATACTCCTCTCGATCACTCTTACTTTTAAATTAAATTGTTTAATTTGTCATCTTACAACAACAATATTAAAAACAATTTGCCTAACGACACATAACAAATCATTCATTTACGCCGGATTAAAATTAAAATTGTGTTGTTTTCTTCTAGCTTAAGATCTTTCAATAATTTATAATATTTTTCTTTACAAAAAAAAAGTAAAGCCGAGGAATAAAATCAAAGCAGAAATTGAATACAAAGATATAAAGCTGAAAAGGTAAATCCAACTTATCTAATAGCGATTATTATTATTTTTTTTATTTTTTGCTTAAATTCATTTTAATCACTTTAGACGAAAAAATAAAATAATTCTCTTCATGCATGAAAGACTCTTTAATTATTTCTAATTTACTACAAAGTTACGTAATATTTGATCACATTAAATTCAACGAGAGATATTCTTTTGTTTTGTGCAATGCAGCTGAAAGAGTTTATGCGATTTTAGTTTGGGAAGTTTAAATTAAAACCCAAAAGAAAATTACAGAATATTAAATTTAAATTTAAATTATTTCGCGATTTATTTTACTATAGTAACTACGAGGTAATTTAAATATTGCAATTACTTACTTAGATTTACTTAGACAAAGTTAAGCTAATCATAAAAATTATAATGGAATTTCTTGTCATTTTGATAAAGCTCAGAATTACAATATAATGCTAAAATTGACTCGTCACATTCATGACATATTTATTCGAAAATATCTCAAAAGAGTTTTTATAAGAGTTACCAAAGCAAAAGGAAACATCTCGCAAAGTAATAAAAATTCATCTAAAACAAATAATTCAAAAAGTTTCATTTCAAGATAAAGCGTTTTCCATTCCAATTTTAATTTTACGCCCGAAACAATGTTAAAACTGAATTTAAAGGAATGCTTTCAAAGTAACAAAATGTGGAATCGCACTCCTGTATTGCAATAAATAAAAACCTCTCTGTTCGGGCACTTAAACTTTAAAACATTTCATTGCTGCTGCAGAATAGGGATATGAAATCTAAATTCAATCAATCCACTACTTTTTTTAAAATTTACATAATATTGGAAAGCAATCTACTTTAAAATCGCACAAGCTCTTTTAATAAATCTTTCTTTCTTATTTTAAATCTTGAAACTGCAGCAAATAGTTTGGAACAATACACGTTTGATCTCAAAAGCCAACAGTAACAGTCAGCTAATAACTCTGGACTCTGATTTATAAACAAAGTTTTTACACAATTTGATACTTTTGGAGTAAACATTTCCTTCGAAAGGTTCATCTCCTTTGCACGTTTTACTAATATTTCTCTTTTTACATCACACACGCAAAACGTGCATGCAGCTTTCAAGAAAGGTTATTCAGCTTATCTGAAGACGCATTTGGATTCAGGTATACTCACTTTGTACACTTCTCATGATGTGTTTTATGTTGTGTTGTGTTCCTTAACTATTAGTCGTTATTTTAAATTTTGTAGAAAAACTATTAGCTAGTTTCGTGATTAGTTCAAGCACTTTAGTAGAAAATTTACTTCCCATTTTAAATAGAATATTTATATGTATATAGAGCTACAATTAATTTTTTCTACATTTTATCATAAAAATTTATTCTAATAAATGAAATAGGAAATAAAATTGTGTGACCCATATTTGAAATTATAGATTTAAAAAATTTAATAATATCCGTGGAACTTCGAAAACTTATAAAAATTTCGCTATTTTTTAGGGTGTTTATTATTATAATGAAAAAAATTTGTTAAAATAATGTTTAAATGTTTAAAATAAATGGATGAATATTATAGAAAGCAGTGTGTAGAATATTTCGTAAAAATCTTACTATTATGCGAGACTACTGGATAAATTAAAACAATACATATTTAATCAACAAGCAAAACGATTTTTAAATATGGTAAATATTTCCGAATTTAAAAAATAGTTTAAAAATATTTATTTCACTTGAAGAGGAAGTAAAATAAAAGTCTTCGATCTATAGATATTAAAAATTAACTTTGATAGTCTAGGATTAGCATTTCTAAATTTTTCCAATTACCAATCAAAATGAAGGCAGGGTATGAATAGTTCAATTACCTACAGTCGTCCCATAAATATATTATTTGGAATCATCAAAATCATTCCGATTTTTTATTATTTTTATTGTAACTTCACAGGTATTGCAAAACTAACAAACATTGCAAAATTGATTGCATACATCGCTGTTAATTGTTCGGCTAAACTATTTAAAATTACTTTATACAATACGAAATTTACTAATCACTCTAAAAAATGGGCTTGTACTTAATTTTTCAGTAATCTCCTGGAAAAAACTTCCGATGCCGTACTATTAGCTGCCAAAACCGGTGATATTGCAATGGTAGTTGGAGGCCTATATTATTTAAGATTATATTGTTGAAATCAATTTTTATTTATAGTTGCGTGCCCTTCATGAACAGGGATATTCCTTACTATCAATCGATGCTAATGGCCAAACAGCCCTTCACTACGGTAGCAAATACAATCACAAAGATATCGTTAAGTATGTCATAGCATGCGCCCCCAGCTCCATCATCAACATGGTCGATAACATCAAGTAAGGGCTTAAAAACCAAAAAATTTTTGAGTTTTCATTCCAAATTTGAAAATGTTTATAGAGGTCAAACAGCGTTACACGTGGCAGCCACAAACAAACGTCGAGAAGTTAGCGTGATGCTAGTCGCAGCCGGAGCGAGCCTGGCGATTCGAGATCGCGACGGGTGCACTCCGATGATGCTTGCGTTTAACGCCGACGCTCATGACTTAGCTACTTATTTAGAAAGTAAGGGTGACTAACATTTATTAATAAGTTCTTAAAATACTTAACTAATTTACCATCTATTTTCTCCACTAACACTAAACTCGAAACATTCCAAACATTAAACAAAACGCAAACTACTTTTGATCAGGCCAAGAGCGATTCTTGAGGATGGATTGTCAAGCGAACATATGAGATTCAGCCCATCACGGCTTCTATTGTTGACTTACTTTTGGTCAACACAAAAATAGTTGCCGTAGCAGCGTAAAACTGCAAAATTTTTGTACAAAGTTAATTCGATCCTAAATTTAAAAGAAAAGCAAACAAAAAATTCCTGAAATTTGTATTTTGTTCGAGACTATCACTTAACAGTGCAACGGTCGGGTGGCGT
Organism: Tolmerus cingulatus; assembly: GCA_959613345.1. Taxonomy (NCBI): domain Eukaryota; kingdom Metazoa; phylum Arthropoda; class Insecta; order Diptera; family Asilidae; genus Tolmerus; species Tolmerus cingulatus. The sequence continues at coordinate 33,936,910 of OY390710.1, forward strand.
ACCACCCACATAGTCTAATTAGTTAACTTGTTTAAGATTTAAGCTAATTCTCATGTGATTCTCTTTGTAAAAACAAATATAGCAAGCAAACCATTGTAGCATATGTAAAAAGTTTTGTAACTCAACCACTGCATAGAGCATGTAATCCACTTAGATCATACTCCAAAAACAAAAACTATTTAAATATTTATCAAACTCCTTTATTTTTCTATAAAACTCACCAATACAGCGTAGTTGAACAACTTGAAGAAAACTCACTAATAAAATATTTGTGGAACACTTAAAAAAATATTTAACAAACAATTTAAATGTAATAGTACCAGTCACTGTAAGTTAGACATACTTTGAAAACTCATGAAAAAGAAATAAAATAAATAAAATATACACTAAATTATAAATATAAAAATAAAAAAATCTCCCAAAATGTAATTTCTTATGAAGCAGAACTGCACCAAATTAATAGGACTATTTTTGCAACTTTTTGATATATCCTAAAAGTGCAATAAAATGGCTTAACCTTAATCGAAACAGTTTCATGCAGAATATTACTTCAACAAGGAACATATTATATATTTATTTATTTATTTATTTTATCAATTTTTGTGGAAAGAAAAGCCGATGTATGGACTGATAAGATTTAAGAAGTTTTTCTCACTTCATTCACAAGAACAAAGTGATACATATCAATTTTAATATTATTTTAAATATATTTAGATGAAGTTTTTAGAAAGAAAACATATTTATTATATCGGTGAAAAGTTTTAATTTATATTTTATACTTTATTTTTAATGTTGTTAAAATAACTTATTCAATAATTCTTAAACACATGTTTTCCTAGAAAACGTCATCTTAGTTAGTGGTATCTACAAAAGAAAAATTAATTAAAAATACAGATATCGATTTTCAAATACGAGAATTTGATTTGGACCAATTTGCAACACAATTATTATTTTTAATTTGGAGTTATCCTAACTCAAAATTTAATAATTTCTAAGTAACAGACAAACATTTAACGTTGCCAGACAGATGTCAAATGAAAAGTATATTAAAATAAATTTAGAAATTATTTGGCTTGAGGAAGTAAATTTGTATAAAATCTGGAACTTGGGACTTTACATTCCGCGTTCAGGTTAAGGTTTCATCTTACAATTAAAAATATTTCACTGTAGTCATAAAACTAAACAAACTTAAAAGCACAATCCAATTTTGCTATCAGAAATTTTGAGAATATAAAAAAATATCAAATTCAACTTATACAAGTTTTGCAGAATTTAAATAAATTTGTTCGTACTGTGCAATTCTAAAACACATTACATTAAATAACGAATGCGAAACACCTTAACAAATAAAGATTTAAAAATCGAGAAACTTTGCATTACTGCTAACTAAGATGAAATGTTTTCATCAAATTTTTATTATTACAGAAAAATAACAAGAAAGCGTTTCATTCTATTTATTTTAACTAATATTTTAGAAGCAATAATTTTGAGTGTACCTAAAATAAAATAAAACTAAATAAGAAGTAAGAAAATGTCAAAAAATTCTCACTATTTAATCGGATTAATCTTAATCCAGTAAAGACTAAGTCTATCGAAAATCAACTGTGACCTTAACGTAGATTGTTTATAAAAGAAAAGATAAACTTAGTATTTCTTAAGGTTAAGTGTAAATAGGTCTAATGGTGATACCAAAACACACTATATTAGTTTTAGGTCAAACATATATTTTTCTACGATTCCACTGTATATAAAAAGATAAAAAAATTTTGGTAAGATAACCAAACACATGAATTAGCTAATTGAGAGAACTTAGAATGTTTAAATTAATTTCATTAACTTTTAGTGCATAAGAAAGTCAAAGTCAATTACTAATTTGTAATTCAATCGATTAATATTAAATTAAACTTTTTTATTCCAAAATAAAATCACCTAAGCTCTGGATAGGTTTAAAATAAAACATTAGAGATTAAATAAAAATTTATTTCAGAACAAATCTTATCGACCGCTCGCAAATTTTCGTGCCCCTAAGTTTGCTTGGGACGATGAGATGTTTTAGTGGAATCAGTAAGATGAGACATAAATTTTAATTTTCTTGGTTTTATATACTAAGCACTTGAATTTTTTACATTTTTAAGTAACAATTTAAAAAATAATAAAACAAGATCTTAACCAAGACAATTTTCAAGTAAATAAATTTAACAAAGAAATAAACGTTCTCTTAAAATTCAAGTTGTTCTCGAATAAAAAAGTAAAGTTATTATTAAACGTATGACAATCCAATTTTAAAAGTTACAAGTAATATTGTATATAAGTGAAATTTGTACATAGTGTAAGAAATGTACAATTAATTAATATTGCCGGAATCTGCATGAATACTTTTCGATTATTGTTGGAAAAGTTTTCTGCTGAACAATTTTTTGAGGTACACAGACCAAAATTTCATTCTAATAAACGTTCCATTTTCCTCTTAAAATCGAAAGGGAAATGGAATGAAATTATTAATCCATTTATTATGAAAAATACTACTAATTATTAAGATAAGATTTGATATTAATGAAAGTAATTTCTGCCAAGAGATTATTATTGTAATTTTTGTTTACAATTTATCATACAATCATTTGTTTTTAAACTATATCAATATCATTTAATTCCCTCTTGTTAAATTCTGTCCGAACTATTTAAAACAAAATATGATCCCAAAACGATTACACCATATTCAATTTAGGTCAAACAAATTTTCCACAATTGACTGGCACAAATTGTTCCTGTCGGAAAATATATGTGTCTTCGAATAAATGTAATTTACCAAAGTTAGCTTCTTCCGGATACGTCGCATATCCTTCCCATTCGATGGAGTTATTCAAGGAACCAATTAAGGGTAAAAGTTTTCCTTTCCGTTTAGGACAAGAAACTCCAAAAGGTCTGCTCCCATCCCTCCAAAGACCAATTTGTATCCAACTGTTTTGTTTCTCTTGATTATGTTAGAGACAAAATGGCTTATTGCTTTTATTTACTTGCTTCGGCTGCAAAAAGTTTGCTGTCATATTTAAATGAAATTCTCACTTAGGAAAACTATCTCTATACTGAAAATATTAAATTTCAAAATTAAATTAAAGGAGATAGCTTTTCATTTTTAGAAGTCCATGAACCCTTTTCCAACCGGTCACTTCTGGCTGTTTGTACATAGATCTTTCTATTTTCACCTTTTTTTTCTAAAAAACTGAATTCAAAATCAGAATTTCTTGTACGATAATCCAATTAAGTATAGTTAAAATTATAAATTAAAATCGGTGCTACAAAAAAGTCACTAAAAACTTGTGGGAAATCTACAGAGGCGGTAACAGAGTGTAACACCCTTGCCAGTTTTGAACCGTGAACTAAACTTACTTTTTTTTTTCAAAAAATCTCTACTGAAGTTAAAATTTTTAAAATTTGCATTTTCTCTGCGCTTCAATAAAATCCTTTATAATAAAAAAAATCCGTCGTTTGCGAAAGTAATTAAAAGCTACAGTCGTGGTAATGATTATTTCTATTCGACCAATATTCCTTGAACCTAAAATACCTACTGGTCAATATCTTGCAATAACTAAAATAAAAAAGGATCATTTTATGTTTTACCTGTTAGTTAAATCTATGTTTGTTTAGAAGGTTAATCAGAAAAAAGAATAATAATTTGCGTTCGCGTTTTCTAGTTTTTATTCAATTAGATTCATAACGAAATACAACGAATCGTTGTCGTGCTACTTATCGTTAGTAAAATCATCTCGTGTAATATATTTCCGAAAACCTGGTTAAAAATTAAAATTCAATTGTCTGCAAAGCCAACTAAAGAAATATTCATTCAACGCAATTTTTAAAAATTAGCAAACAACTTCTTTGTTTTAAAAAACCTACACCAAACCCTTAAACTTTATATTCTATAACAAATCAAAGGCACTTGTAAAAATTACAGATTCTAATATCAAAATTAACCCGCTTAATTATTTCGAACAATGCAATGGCTTGAAAAAGAAGGGTCCAAAAATTTCCCCCGGTAGACAAAAATTCTAAAAAAAAAAAAAATTAATTGTAATAAAGAAGGTAAAATTTAAAAATTATTGAAATTAAAACTAACACAAATTTTATTTTCACCGAAATCTGTAAATAGCCCTAAATTTAATAAATAAAAATGTTTAACTAAAATGTAAATAAAAAATCATCAGTTGCAGAATCATCGCCTGCCGATGAAGGAATTGTAGCGAAAATTATATTTATTGTATTTAAATTTTTACCTAATATACACTGAAACGAAAGTCTTATGAATCTTAGCTGTTTAGGCAAAAACAATTGAGCTGATATTACTTGAACTGGAAGAAGAGCTAAAATGAAAAATTGCATTTAGCTGGATAGGAATAATTTAAGACAAGCAACGCCAGGTTTTTTGTTTATTTTATTTTATTTTTTGATTTTTCCTAAACGCATATTTCATAGTACATAATTAGGATTGTTCAAAATCAAAATCTTTCAAACAGTCGAAATAAAATTACGAGGGAAAATATTGCAACATAATTCGATTCCTTGCAGAGGTTCAATTTTTTTATAAGTACTAAATTAGATTTTTTAAATTTATTATTATTCTAAAAAACCAATTACTTAAATGCTTTTCTTTCACGGCGGCATATTTCTAAAATACTCGATAAAATTACAAAATATTGCAATATTTCCCCTAAAATGAAATTTAAATATTTTACGAAACTCAGTCAGTAAATCTAGCACTTTATTAAATTGACCCAGAAGCCTAATGGAGAATATAATTTAATTTAAAATTACTGCAAAAAAATACATTTTTAAACTAAAATTTTGTACATATGTATTTCAGATATGATTTTTAAAAAAACAATAACATTTAAAACAAAAAAGAAAAGCCATGTTCGAGCAGTTGTTTATATAATTCGTGAAAAAATGTTATTGCATAAGATCATGTCTTATCGCACTGCAAGCACCGAGGAATTTGATTGAAGAAAATTTAAATAAAGTATTATAAAACGATTAAAACAAATATATGAACTCCTTTTTCACTTAAAGTTAAAAGAAAAATAAAAATCATTTCGGTTTTAGTTTTTCTATAAATTATAATGAAATGAAAATATTTAATTGCTACTCAAATTGATTATTTAAAAAGCAAAAAAGAAAAATTCTTTTCAAATTTCTGAATTGTTTTCTTTCGAAATTTGTGTGATTTTAAGGAAGACAATAAAGAATTCTAGAAAATTAATTATTTCATTTGACTTTCTTAGATGCTTAAGGTGGGAGATAATCGAATCCGAAAATTGCATTCCACATCACATGAATAATTTTATTGTACTTGACTCACTTGTGTTAAATGATAGCTGTCTTTAATTTAATTTAACTTCTAATTTGTTAATATATTTGTATTTACAATATTTTAAAAATTGAGGCCAAATAAAGCCAAATGTAATTTCAATTCTTAATCTAAATGCTGTTTAATTGTACCTACAAAATCCTAATTAAATTCGAATGTAATTCAATTGTTAAATCTTGTCGAAATTGTATTATTGTAAAATTTACCTTAAATACATTTGTTTAAACAAATTTCAGGTACACGATGAACTTCGGAGGATTCAAACTTTAAAAAATGGTACGTGTGCCTTTTGTTATCGATATTCAAATAAATCTGTATTTTTTTTTTAAACAGCTTTTCAGCATAATTCAGCAAATCGTCCCGCCAAGGAAGAACCTCCTGAGGGAGCGCACGAAGAAGGGGCGAACGCTGAGGGCGGGGCTGGAGATGCTGCGCCCGCTCCTGGACCAGGTCATCCCCGGAAACGACTACATCATGCTGCTGCGTTTAAAAAACCCTAAGTTTAAATTTGTTTTCACCCTCCTCTTTATTTATACGGCCCCAGTGATATTAGTTAACAAATTATTTCGAATGTTTATTCTTAACAGTTTTCTTAAAGAACACGTTGTACCTAATTTTAGTTTGTTTAAGTTTCCGGCTTCCGTTTAAAAATCGTAGCAATTTTTGTCTAAAGAAAATATTAGTCAATGTGATTCCCATGAAAATTAATTGATTTTAAATATTTACATAAAAATTTTCTAGCATTGGATATTAAAAAATTTCGGAAATGCTTTTGTTTAGTTTTAAGTGAAAACTCATGAAAATGCTTCATAATTATGAATAATATGGATGAAGTGATGATGGATAATAATGAAATTAATAAAATGATGAATTTTGGCGGAACACTTGCTTTATTTTTAATTTTTCCTACAAATTGACGTTATTCTCGGTGCTCAAACCAACTTAGTTTCGGCTGCGGCGACTTGTGGGCCCGGTCCCACTTTGGGTGGAACGTGGGGTGGGAACCTGGATAAAGGCGGTTCAATACCTGGGTGTTCTAAAATTTAGCCAAGATCGCTACCATTACGGACGTGTCGCAAGCTCAGCATGGTAGCGGCCTTGGCTAGAATTTAGACCAAATCCAGGTTCAGAACCGATTTATCCAGGTCCAGGGATGCAAACCGGTTCTCAAACCAACTCGAATTGGGACCTGGATAAATCGGTTCTGAACCTGGATTTGGTCTAAATTCTAGCCAAGGCCGTTACCATGCAGAGCTTGCGACACGTCCGTAATGGTAGCGATCTTGGCTAAATTTTAGAACACCCAGGTTTTGAACCCTCTTTAGCTAGGTCCCAACCCCACGTTCCACCCAAAGTGGAACCGGGCCCACTACCAAATTAAATAATGAAATAACACAGCAAATTTAAAAAAGACGTGTTTATTTAAGAAAACAAAAATGGATAATGTTCCTTTTTAACTTTGTACAATTGTAATTGTAATTTTAAAGAAGACAATAAAGAATTCTGGAAAATTAATTATTTCATTTGACTTTCTTAAATGCTTAAGGTGGAATTTAATCGAATTGTGCAATTTTCGATATTTGTATTTACAATATTTTCAGCCAAATGTAATTTGAATTTTTAATCTAAATGCTGTTAGTTTTACCTACAAAATCCTAATTAAATTCGAATGTAATTCAATTGTTAAATCTTTTCGAAATTGTATTATTATAAAATTTACCTTAAATAAATTATTTTCAAACAAATTTCAGGTACACTGTGAATTTCAGAGGATTCAAACTTAAAAAAATGATAGTGGTGATAAAAGTTAGTAAGCTATCAAGAAATGTTTACAAGCTGAAAGTATTTATGTTCTTGTAAATAAAATTTTCAAAATAATAAGACTAACAAACGAATTTGTGATTAGAACAAATTCATAACTACAAAATTCCATCAAATGTTCGGCATTCCTCCAACGCATTAAAAGCGCAACACTCCGCGGAAACTTTTATAAGCACTTAATCAAGCGACATTCTGCAGATTCGTTTATTTATTTATTTTTATCGTTGCGGTTTGTCCTCAGAAGAGTGCGCGAAGAAGCTGTGCGCCCGCCTCAGTGCGTGTCTGTGGAAGCCACTAAAAATAGAAGTTTCAGGCCAATGCTAAACAAGAAAATCTACATGAAAATTCGGTCAGTCAGACAGAGAGCGTATTTCCGCCAACAGATCGATTTGATAATTTTCCTCTGTCCGGAAAATCCTCGACAAATCGGAAAAATAATTATAATCGAAGATCAACGATCATCGCGGGGCGCGGCTGATCATCCGTCGGTTTAACTTCCAATGAGCGTCGCGGAGAAATGGTGGTACAAGTGGTTCTGTGCTCTCATCCTTGGTGCGGTTTTCCTCGCTCCCAGTCTGATCGATGGATTTAAGCTAAAAGACATAACCTCACCGGATGGGGAGGAGGGTCCCAAAAAGGTCCAAATCCGGGACCTTCCTCCTCTCAAAAAAATTGCAAAAATCGTCCACGTCGATGACGATGGAAACGAAGAAATTATCGAGTTCAAATTCGAAAAGGTTCACAAGGCGGACTTGCACAAGCCACGATCCGTCTTCAAGACGATTGCTGAGGAAGACGAGAAGGTCGAAGATGCAAATGTTGAAGAAGCAACAGAAAAATTGGCGTGGTCCATATCTTCGCTGGCGGAAATGCTGAAGCTGCAGAAAAAACCGGAACCGGAACCAGAATCGAAGCCAGAATCGAATGGGATCATCGACTGGCTGAAGAGTTTCAAGAGCGGTGGTGATTCAAAGGAAGATGCTCCCAAAGACCAAGAAGCTGCTGCTGGACTTGACCTGATCTCTTACCTCAATCGGTGGCCCTTCAACTTGTTCATCCCCTTCGAGAAGCCCCAAGCCAAAGATCACTCGCCCACGGGAGCCCCGGAGGGGTCTGGAGGTCCGGAGAAGGTCGCCGACCCTCTTAGTCAGGAAGACTTTGAATCACTGTTGCACCGTCTTCCGAATTTTGTGATCAACCCGGCGGATGCCGAGGACATCGAGTGCAAGAAGCAACTCCACGTCTTCCACCGGCAAATTCGTGGCTACAAATTGTGGACGATTCAAAGTTAGTTCTTTTTTGGAGATTAGTGAAACTAATAATAAATGATAAAAAATATTTGTGCATTAACAAAATACTTTTTTCTATAAATATAAATAGATAATATTATTTTTTAGATGAGGTGTTAAACAAAAAAACATAGTCAACTCATTGAAGTTCTGATAATTAAAATTTATATCAACAAATAATTATATATGAATCATAGATGATTTCCGAAAAAAGAAACCTTTTTTTATAATTAGCCACAGAATTATCAGTAAAAAAGCAAAGGTTTAATAAGAATAATTAAAAACGAAATGAAACAATTATGAATTATTACAATGAAAAAATTTTGGCTTAGAACAAGCGTCTTTGGTGTATTTCACATTTAAAAATATAAAATTAGGATAGGCTTATTCTTTATTATAGTGGTTTTTTTTTTGTAAAATTATCATATATATTAATCTGTTAATTAATTTAAATTGTATTTTAAAAATCGTTAATATTTTATGCACAAACATTAATTTATCAATTAATTTAAAAATTCAAAATGTCTCACCTCTCGTGACCAGTGATGGACGCCTCTGCAAAAATCGCGACTGGGGTGCTCCGGGGGAACATAAATCAGTTCGGAGACTTCGATCTCTGCGCCCAGATTAAGACGGTGGTGAAGGTGCCCTCCGACCAGCCCATCCGCGTCAAGGGCAAGTACTGCCTGGCTCACATTGAGCTCATCCTGAAAAACGAGGACCTAAAAGTGCCCGTTTACCTGGCGCAGGGCCGAGGATTGTGGAACAGCCACCTGGACAATGTTGGTTTATTAAAATTTGCCCGATTTTATTAGAGAATAATACCTCGTAATTTGTCAGCCCTCCTACATAATTCCAAGGTACACGACGGCCAAGTGGGGCGTTTGCGTTCCGAACGCGTGCCCCGCCTCCGACGTCCACCGGATGCTGGAGGCGACCATCAAACCCTACAACTCCACGGGACTCAATTTCAAAATTCAAGTCCTGGAAGATGATTGCTACGTGAAGAAAAGAATGCGAGTCTTCAGTTTGATTTTTAACAACTCGAAAATTGCCATGACTCTGTAAGTATAAGATAAAATTTACCATTATTTACCATTTTGCATTAACAATAGTAGCTAAAATATTTTATGTATTACAACAACAGCAAAAATCGTTTCAGCTTTTGAATTAAATTAACCATAATAAAGATTGATTTTTTACACTAAACAATGCTTATTTTAAATAACTCTTGCTATTTACTAAAATATACAAAATAATTTTCTTATTCGCAGTGGGCTCCTTGCTGCTCTAATAATTTTAGTATTCGCCACAACATTCTTCGATTATATCGATGTATTTAAAAAATATGCTGTGCAATATTCTAAAATTTTATTAAAAACTCGAAAAGACAGCAAAAAAAACGATGATAATGATGATACTACGAAATCCGAAAATGCCGTTGAAGAAGAAGAAAAAGAAGAAATTGAAGCACCTTCAATAGGTAATTAATTTAAATTAATTCCATAAAATAAAAATAAAGACTTTATATTCTAGAAAATGGAAAAATAACGATATTCCGAGAAATATTGCGATCATTTTCATTAAAACAATCCCTATCAACCCTACTGCCTTCAGATTCCGTAGAATTCATTCCAATCCTTTCAGTTTTAGTTGCATTTTCCACAATAATGATTTATGTTACTATGAAATTTTTGCTAATTGGCCATCTGCCAATTACAAATCGAGATAAACTTGTTAAGTCATTGGATACACCTTTAAGCATTTTTATAAGATCACCTTTAGCTTATTTTGATATCCTCCTCCTTGTAAGTGGCTTGTTGTCTACGAGCAAGTTAACTAAAGAATTTAAGGAAAAAGGCAAGGTGTCGATCATCAAAAGTATCACAGCTAGACTGTTGAGGTACTAAAATTAGATTTTAAAAAATAAAATCAATTAATAAATTATTTATTTATTTTAAAGATATTTACCTACTTTATATTTGGTGCTTCTATTTCAAACGTGGGTACTTCCGCATGTTGGATCTGGTCCACTTTGGGGCACTTTAGTTGGACAAAATGCCCAAAGATGTTCACAAAATATGTGGAGAAACGTTTTTGCAGCACAAAATGTTATTGATTTTGAAGAGACAGTACTTGTTGAATAATTTTAATATACATAATAAATAATTTAGTTTCATTGCAGTGCTCTCCAATGACGATACAACTTGGTGTAGAAATGCAACTCTTTCTACTTGCACCATTTTTTGTCTGGTTGTATCACAGCAACGAGGACATCGGCTTCATGGTTTATGGCGCAATTCATGCGATTTCAGTTGCAGCTCGATTTTCTAGAACAAATAGAGACAGTTTATCAACAACACTTTTCCACGGGATGAAGTTAAGTTAAAAATTCGTTATTTAGATTACCTTTTAACCTCTATTTAGTGTGAGTAAGTTCTACCGAACTGCGAACGTGTCCTTTGCGTCACCACTTCATCGAGCTACAGCGTATTTGGTTGGGATTGGTGTTGGAATTTTACTCCAATCGAATTGGGATCGTAAAAAATTTCCAAAGGTTGCATTGATTTGTGGATGGATATCGGCAATTTGGTGCATCCTTTGGTGTTTTTGGTATCCCTCAAATAACACAAGCACCGAATTCATCTACAATCCTTCAGATGCTGCAGCTTACTCATCGTGGGCTCCGCTACTTCTGTCCTTAAGCATTGGATGGTTTATTTTAATGACGCCATCAACGGAAGAGCTTCCTTTTGGGTTCGACAGAATTTTACTATCAAAACCCTTAATTTTGTTGAGTAGAATTTCGTACCCCTTACTCCTGGCTACGTACACAGTTGTACTTTTCAGTACTGGACAACACAAAGATGTCTCTGCTTTTCATTTTTCAAATTTAGTAACAAGATACAATATTTCTAATTTTTTAAGTATATTCATAAAATTAAATTTTAGATAAATCTACAAGAAATACTCGTCATTATATTTCTGAGTCTTGTTTTGTCTGTTTTTGTTGATTTTCCCTTCAGAAATATTCAAAAGTTACTCTTGAGAGGATTTGAGTCAACTGAAGAAGCAACTGGGACTGGAGATCCGGAAGATACAAAAACAGATGAAGATCCAATTGAAGAAAAAAAGGACGAAGAAATTGAAGACATTTGGGGAAGTGATTCAGAACAAAAGGATGAACCTCTTCAAGTTAAAAGAGTGGAGAATAACTATGAAGAGGATCCCACTGCTGGATATGACTGGATTAAGTCTGAACCAGTCGAAGAAAATTGGCAAACAGAAAGGTGTCTTTTATTTTGTTTATTTTTTAAATGCTCTTATTTCATTTGATCGAGATGTCGGGTTCAAAATTTGAAATCGAAAAAATCGAACAACATTTTTTTTCTTAATTACTTGTATTTATAAATATTTTTATACTAATTTCAGCGACATAGAACAGAATGAAATTACCGAAACGATCGGTTCAACCGAAAAGAAGAGTTTTAATGAAGAAAATATCAATGAAGAAGAAGCTGGTGAAGAAGAAGGAGGCGAAGAAGAAGAAGCTGAAGAGGAAGAAGAAGAAATGGAAATATCTGAAGAAGATGAAGTTATTCGAAGACCGCCGTCACCAAAACCGATTTATCGAAGACGTCGGTGGAACGCGGATGGTGAATAAAATTTAATAAGATGTATCGCCACAAAAGAGGAAAACCTAATTTTCCGATTATCCTAAACACCTTTTATCAAAAAAGAGTTCAATAAATAAATATATGTACAAAAAAAGTCTTTAAAGTTCCTAATACTAAATGGTAGGTGTAAATTTGGCAAATGGTGTGCAGTCTACGCGGTCTCTTCGGAAGTGCTCGGCGTGTGATTTTCCTTTTTCTGCTGCACCTGTTGTCTCCTTTTTCCCTCATTTTTGAGGAGAATCTTTTCGATACCGTGAATTGGAGATTCAAACAGCAAACAGAGCACCACCGACGTTACAAATGTGTAAACCGAGTGTGCCATTGGAATACCAAACTGAAAATATAAATAATTCAAATAATTTTATTTCGAATGAATTAAACATTTTTGAAATAGTTAAAAATATTACCAAATTAACGTAGTTCAGGTAAAGTGGAGACCTTAGGGTCCCAATTTGTTGCAGCTCCACCAAACCGTTGGTGAGATAGGCGCAATAAGTAAGTCGACTTAAGGGCGCGAAGAATCTTGAGGACAAGACTCGTTTTAAGACGCCCGCGTTCCCAGTTGTGGTAGCTATGACCAGCCATCCCGTGGCAAGACTCCAGCCCAACCGGTGGAGTCCTGCATACAGCGCACTTTCCAGGAGCGTGTACGGTCTTATGTAAAATACTGTGACTGAAAACATCGAAGTTACGCCCATTATTGTCGAAGCTGCCCATAAAATGTTCACCACTTTACGAGGAATTTCTATCCTAAAATTATAAAAAAAATATTAAAAATTTGTACTCATCCTATTTCAAAAATTCTTTCACCAATAAAAATACACTTACCTTTTTTCTTGAATATAATGCAAAATAAACCCTGTTAAAAGACCTGCAACATAACCAGTAGCACGCATGTGTGTTTTTATGTAAGTGTTTATAAAGAATTTGTTTGAAGAAATGTCCTCCAACTCACTAATATAATAAAAAGTGTGATATTAAAATAAAAGAATTTTTTAAAAAAAAATTTAACACTTACTTTGCGTATATAAGCAGTGTAGGATCCAAATTTTCGGTATAAGTTATAATAAACGGCAAGACACTAGCTACAGCAGCAAGACCAGATAAAAACCAAACTCCGAGTTTTCTTGATTTCCACAACAAATAAATAGCAGCAGGAGCAATAATATAAAGCTGGGTATCTACCGAAAGATACCACGACTGAAACATGCACTGGAAAAAAAATTAAAATCATTAAAAATGTTAATTCTGATTTAATTTAAATAGAAGTTTTTTTTTAGATGTGACCCGTTTTTGGGACACACAGCATGGAGTATGTTAAATAATGAAAAAAACCAAAAACATACCAGTGTATCATTTCCAACGTAATTATTAACATATAAAAGATTCAACCACCAAGACTTCTGGCACCTTTCCTGCTCCAGCCCGATTTTACTATTCCACAGAGGACCAGATCCGATGTGCGGAAACCACGTCATATAAAATGCAATAACAGCGAAATAGGCAGGTGTAAGTCTAATATATCTAAATATGTATAAAATTAGCACGTTAATCCTTCCGCGACGTCTTTCCAATTCCATCAGCAAAATGCGGCAAAATAAGAAACCACTCAGCAGCAAAAATGTATCAACATAAAGAACAGAGTTCAGCATGAAGGCATTTCGAATTTTCTTTGCAGCCTGTAAATAAATTTTAATAAAAAAAAATTGTTACAATATTACTAACAAATATAAAAATAATTCATTTACCTCAGTATAAAAATCAGAATTTGTAACAGGTCCAGCAATTATAAAGAAACAGGAATGACCAAGTATCACCAAAAGCATAAAAATTGCTTTTATCCCATTTATAGCATTTAACCCTAAGTGATCGTGGCTCTTTTGGAAGAGTTTTTTCATGTTTCCTTTAAAAACAGAAAAATAAAATTAATATTATACGATTTCCAAATTTTTTAGCATTTTTATTGAACTTACCAATAACAGAAAAAGATTTCATGATCATTTCAAAGTACTCGCCGGATTTTTCCTTGAGGGGCTTTTTGTAGAAAATCAGATATACGTGGTAGGACGTGCCAAATAGAGTTAACATTATAAAACATAAGATGACGCACCTGTTTGTTTAAAAACATAATTTTTTAATAGTTGTTTTTTTATAAAGTATTGGAATGATTTGCTTAAAAATGATTTATTATTTTGTACTAGGTTTTTCTTATTCAAATATCTATTTAATTTAAATCCTAATTTTTCTAATTGCCAAAGTCAAACGTTTATTTTAATTGATGATTTAGAGGGTATTTTTTTGTCTTTTCGATCTTAGACTAACTATTCCAAAATATTTCTGCAAAATTCAAAATAAAAACTCGTAAAAATACCACTTATATATTTGTAGACCTCAGTCTAGCAGGAGTAGCATTTTATATATTTTGGTTGAAAACTAACAATATCTAAATCCTTTTGAGATAATATAACTTTTTCTAGGTATTGTGGCATTTATACTTGTTAATTTATTATTAAATAACTAGCTAATTGCTGTACTCGGTCTCAAGAATGAGCGTATCAAATAAATATTCTTTGCACAACTTTAAGTACAAATTATGTTCAATAAACAGTTAATTGCCTAACATATATACAATTCAGTAGTAGCAGAGTTAAAAAAAATAATACGAGCGACTGGTATTTGAAGGAAAATTCCCGAGCGAGCAAGGCTATCTACTTTGTAGTCGTCAAACGATTAATTATTTATTAATATAGTACCATGATCTATAATTACGATGTTGTTGATCTGAAGCTAAAGTTTATAAACTCACAGCTCTTCGGGACATGTATAGGAGTAATTAGCTACCAGAAGCATCAAAACGTACTATTAATCAATCAACCATCGTATTGATTATATCAATTGGTCTGACGAATTTCTCACAAAATGCCGATCGAGTTCAATGAGGTGTTAGCAATTTTTTTTCTGATCTTTCATTTTACCAAGGTAAGTCAATGGCAAGTTCAAGAAAACATTTTTGCATTCCTCCCCGCTTCGCTTTCGGTCCAAGAAGTGATGTAATCAGCGTGCACCGCGCCGCTAAATTATCAAGATCGCCGAAGATCGTTCAACTCTAATTGATCGTGATTTAGCTTCGGCTTAAATGTCTCAGAAATGCATAATTTATGTTAATTAAAAGCCCGCGCGAGATCACAGCATCAACGAGATTGGTCCATGACTTTTTTGTGACTAACACAAAATTACGTGGTAAATTTGTGAAAGGTCAGTGCTGCAAAATTATAGGAATTTTATAATTTAAAATTTAAAATCAATGCTAATTTTAGATGTTGAAAAAACAACTATTTGACGCACGAATTGGAGGTTTTGAGCTATTTTTAAATGTTTACCAGAGCTCTTACTACCTTACTGACTTATAAAAATAACATTTTGAAATCAAATTTATTAGTTACGGAAAACAACTTACCCGTAGGCGATCATTCCATTTGTTGCCGTAAAAGGTTTGTTTACGTGGCACATAGATTCTTCAACATGAACAACATGACCAAGGATATTCCCCATGAAAACTTCGACATCTTCCGGCAGACAGGACGACGGCAAACACACCGCCCAATGAACAGTCGTCGAATTTGTCTGCTGAAAATTGTATAAACAAAAATGTTTTCAATCTGCGCATATGTACATATGTTGCATCATTATTAATCATACTTTAAATAACAAATATTAAAAATTCGTCTACGTCAAGAAATTTTTTGATCAATATCTTTAAAATCGTCGTTAATTAACCC
The DNA here is from genome assembly GCA_959613345.1 of Tolmerus cingulatus. Lineage (NCBI taxonomy): Eukaryota > Metazoa > Arthropoda > Insecta > Diptera > Asilidae > Tolmerus > Tolmerus cingulatus. The sequence goes on from OY390710.1 coordinate 33,952,838, forward strand.
CGAACAATAATTATTTACTTCTCTTAACACTGGAGAAAACCTAATTACTACATTGGTGTTCATTGCAAACTGGTTTTTAAATTTGACCTTACCGTGTCTTTATTTAACGCGATTTAATTTTTCTAACTACTTTCGGACATGCTTCCTTATAAAGCTTGTCAATAAGCTAAATAAATATCACTTTTTTTGCAATTAAACGGAAATACTACATATTTTATAATTTGCAAACGAATGATTGATTGGCATGCAAAATCATATGCAAATATAACTTAATCTTTATTTGCTGGGCTACTTTCAGCTTTTTTATTAGTGTGGTTCTGATTACAAAACCTTTAAAAACCTTTCCAACGAAATACTTGGAGATATTTATTATTCATTTCATTCAACCTTTAAATAAATTAAAACATATCGTTTACCTAAAAGACTTATTGGTTATTCTATTCCTACTACTTATTCAGTTACATTATTTTTAACTATTTTTGAAAATCTATTTAAAAATAAGAATTTATCAAAGGAGCATTTTCCTTAAATACAATTATATGTAGTTCTAAAACATACTTTTTCAGAAACAAGATAACTATATTCGGGTATATGAAATAAATGAGAAGGGCTCAAAACACAGTTAGGTTTTCAGAATTTTGGTATATAACTAATATGTGAAAATAAAGCAATTACAAATTATGTTATTAAACCAGTCATAGTATAAATGGTTTTCAAAGGACTTGCAGAGAAATGTAAGATAAGGAAATGTGATTACAAACTCCGCAAGTTTGCATACTTCTGACATTGGAATTTCAAATCAATAAAGTCGAGAGCCTACCGAGCATAAATGCGTCTGACCTTAATGAGTTCTTGAAATTGTTATGCTGAGCTGAGTCGAGGAGACGGCGAAAGAGCTCGCAGGCTTTCCGACTTATGGATAATCTTGAGCTTACAGATGAAAATTAGGCCACGTTCTGGCAGTCCAATTAAGGTCACTTTTGGACGGGCAGTTTTATAATTTCACTTTTATCGCATATCTACTTACATAACTTTGACTTTGACTTTGCACAAAATACCCAAGTTTCTCACTTTCAATATGGAAGGGAATTTAATTTAATAGTCAGTAAGTACAATATTTTGTAAAAGTTAATAAATTAAAGGCCCTTAACACAATTTTGTATGCAAAGGCCACAACATTCATAATTACCAACCAGTTTTTTAAAAAAAAATTAAAACTGTAATATAATATTACAGAACAATGAAAAAAATTCAATTTGAGATCCTAAAACAATTCCAACATATCCTCAATTATGTACACAAACGATTATGTTTTTTTTTAAATTTTCTTTAAGGAAGACTTTTTTTTTGGTTTACAAGGAAGAATTCAATTGTTTGTTGTTTCATCAGTGTTAACATATTTGTTCATTACTAACAAACTTTAGAATTCGAATATCGTTCTGAAACTTTGAGAAATAATTTTAAACTATACAAAAAAGAACAGATTTTTCGATTTCTCTAATGTGAATAAAATATAAAGAAATTTGGAATATACATATATTCATATTGCCGTGTAAAATACAATACAATATTTTTATAAGGCGAATCTAATTAATTATTAAGTAGACGAAAATATTTCAAATTCAGTAGCACTTATTGTCAATCATCGTCAAGAAACCCCGTGAGAAATTTTATTACATCATATAAGCTAAGTGCTTTCGCATGACAATGCGCGGCAAATTTCGAAATTTAAATTGCATACAAAATTTCCTCGCGGGTGCCGTGAAACGAATTTGACGATTATTGCAGAACCTAACGCCAGCAAAAAATAAATTTCGGTCTTTATTTAGTGTTGCCGAAATAAGCAAAAATAATAACCACCTGCGAAATGTCCACAAGTCAATGTTCTGAAAGCAAACAGACATAACAGAGGAAGAATGAGTAACATTATTTTAGTATGTAATAAGTACCACACCAGTTCCATGCGTAATATAGTCAATGAATATTAATTTCGTTATTTGGAAATAAAATCACAGAGTAAATTATCAATTAAGAAAGGTCTTCCGCCAACGCTAATTACTGAGGAAAATGCGTATAATTCTGCAAACTTGACCTTGCACGAACTAAGTGTATTTTACATTAAGCCACTTTAGATGCATGTCACATTAAAGTGCATTTCCCATTAAAAAACGCAAGTGCACACCAACCATAATGCAAAAGCGTGCCTCGATTTTCTCGGTAAGCCAGGAATTTCGCTAAACACATATTTGCAAAATCCTCGTCAGAGTCGTCTTAAGAGGCATACAAATTAGGTATAATGTGAGTTTTAATAACACTGATTAATTTAACGCCTCCCCGCGCCAAAGTATCTAGGTCTACGGCTACAGACGAGCAGACACTTGGTGTTTTGCAATTGTTTATAGCACCGATAAAATCTCATTTTATAGTGCGTAAGACCTCCTATTATTTTAAAGAACATTCAAACATAACGAGCTTTTTATGAGAAAAAGTGCACTTACCTCACTGTTGCGTGTGATTAAAGATCGCACAATAAGACCCTCAATGTGGACATCGGCCAAACAGTACTTTGGTGTAATCCGCGAAGGTCGACCATCATCGTCTTTAAGATTCGCACTATTTACGCACTCGTCAAAGTTACCAAATTGGTAAACAGAGCCGCTCTCAACGCCGACGGGCACTTTCACCGAAGAGTCATACACTGAAATTTTCAAGAACGGAAAAGAAGTTTAGTTTTAAAATAAAATATGCGTCCGTGGGCGATTCAACTACTCCCTAATTTCGCTATTGCGTAATTCAGGTGAAGGCACTTTTTGCGGCATTATACCCAATTAAAAATTTTTACCGGGCCAAAAGTAAGCCAATCTTTAACAAGTTACAATTCGAGGTAAAAAAAAAAAAACTATATACCTACCTACATTTAATCGAATTGTGACGAGCCCAGAGCTAGTCCTTTTTAAAGTGAAAGGAACCTCTTGGAGCAGTTACATAAGTCATAACTTCAACAAGACAAAGGTCAGTGCGAGTATCGATAACTTGCATGGCCGAAAATCGCATTTTTTACAGGTGATCCATTGCGATATCCGCTAAGAGTAAAAGTTGTTTTGGCTAACGAAAGTGATCTTAAGTGATTTTTAGCAGCTATGATGAAATAATATTACATCTTTTATGTAATTTAATCGGAGCAAGTTTGTTACCTCCCCACATACCCATATATGTATACTGTGACCTAAATAATACTTATCAAAAAAAAATTATAGGCCTTACACCTCATACGAATTCAACAGATAATATCAGAGGTAAATTATAGTAATTCATCTTCACGTAATTTCCTCTTACAATCATAATTGGAGCTTTGACCCTTCCTAACATGTGAGTGAATAACTCTTACTCTAACTCAATTTGTTTTTTCTGTTATTAATTTTTGGTATACTTCTGGTCAGGATAGTTAAGTAATAAAATTATTTCAAATAGGATACTCATATGATAGGAAAGTTTTTTAGCCTCCAAACTTTTATTCAGTTTATCAAGTATAAAGTTAAAAATCATTTTATTAATTTCGATTTAACCTTGACATACATATGTATATATGTAACTTTGAGGAAATATTTTAACAATTTGGAATTTTAAGAAATTACTCATTCTTCACTCACTCTTTACTCAAAATGAGTGAACTTTCCAAAAAACCTCTAAGTATTTCCTATTAAGTACATTTAATTCCTTATTATGTAACAATTTAAGCAATTTCCTGTAGTAAAAAAAAGTATATTTGATGCAACTAAAAATCTTGCAACCCACAAAAATCAAATACAAACAAAATATTTATACGGAACCTGAAGCAAATTTCGCTTATTGTACCATTTTTTTACTCAGTTTCGCAAATAAAAAATATTTCACTAACTGCTTAACAAGATGCATTCAAGAAATCGCATATCAAGCAATATTTACAAAATATGTATTTTGTTTCATTCAAAATTATTTTGGGAATTGCAAAGTACTCATTCGATTGCGCAATATCTTGTAACTGGATGTCGTGCTTACTTGTTTACAGAGTCAATTTAAGGCTCATTTGTGCGTCTTTTCCACTTAATTAGCACGTCCAAAAAGAAACAGATTTTTTACATTGAATAAGTTTCTTCACTACGCTTGAAAATTGCTTATTTAAGGAAACTAACACCAAAATTACCTTGAACACGATCGAAAACGCTGTGTAAAAATATCTCAACCACGAAAGGTCGAAATAATAATTGGATTAGAATTAGTTCAGTTTCAGATACCTATAATAAATGGTACGAAGACCTTCAGAAACGGAAATTTATCATACGATTACACTTCTGCAAAACATAAATTGCTATCAGAAAATTACTATCTAAGAAAAACGTTCGTAATTAAAAAATAAATTGCGTAATTTTAATTGATGAGGTATTAGCATTGTTAAATGTTATTAAGTGTCTTCAATTTATTATAAAATGTTATTAAAGTACATTGCACAGTGTACACAGATGACACAATCAGAACATTAAAAGTTTAATTGATCATTAACTTATGCAAATTATAATTCTATTTAAACGTGGAATATGAAAGTAATTTAATAAGTTTGATATCTTTACTAACTAGAAAAAATTTGAATTGAGTTTGATTTAAATTGATAGCGTAATCATTAACATTTTTCAAAAGACCTAGGTATAATAAAAAAATGATGAAATGAATGCTTACGCCTGTCGAAACAAAAATTACCAATTATGATGTTAATAGACCATAAACATGATCAAAATGAACAAGGTTTCATTTATTAATTGCAATGAAATTCGTGCAAAACCAAAAGGTCTCGCAATATTTTCATCACAATGTCAGTTTTATAAAAACGTATAGGTTCCAAGAAAAACAAAATAATTTTCCAATTTAGTAAATCTTCGTGTGATTAGCTACATATGTTTCATCTTCTTTTTCAAGGTTGTAATTCAAGCAAAGCACTATTTTTACCTGTATTTCTTGAAAGCCAGCAAACAAACTAAGAGCGTTTATAATATAATAATTTATTTATTTATGAATCTGCTAAAATGGAATAAGATTTCTTCGCTTAAATCTTAATTTATAGAATTCAAATTAAAATATCGAAATAATTCATTTTCGCGAAATTCTTGTTCAAATTGTTGTTACTTCCAATTCTCTTTTTAATTTATTTAACAATAAATAAAAATAAATTTGCAAAGCATTATTATTTTAAATATAAGTACATGTAATGAGAAATTAACAAATACTAATAAACAACCCAAAATGAATTGGCTAATTCTAAGAAAATAGTAAACTAAAAGTATTATTTTTTTATAACCAGGGAGATTTTAATTAACGTTTTACAATTTATGGTGAAATTTACATGCAATAATCGTATTAATACCACCATATTTTCACTTACAACACGATGGTGCTTTTTCCACTTAATTATTACCTTTAAACACCTCAGTGCGGTGGACGCAAATAAAATAGTCAAATTATTACCTGCTTTGACGTAATTTGCAGTCATAAAAAAATTGGATAATCTTCGATTGCCCAGTGGAGGGAAAATTAAACTTAAGAATTTGCTTCAGTAAGATGAGGCAGCTGAAATTTCGCGTGACCACTGTGATTTTGTAACTTTTTTCCCTTACTATAAATTGTTTAAAGATATAACTTGATATTGTTTACGGATAATGCGGATGGGCTTCGTTAACAAACAAAAAGTGATTGAACTTAAAATTCCCATTTGTAATTATCAGGTTCTGTTTAATTTTTTTAATATGGAAGGTGAATAATAGCATACTAGTGAAATTATGCTTCGTACAAAAAAATAGGCATCATTCGTTTTTTTTAATGAAATTGAAATAGAGACATAGAGAATCGAAAATACGTCAAGCTGCGAACTTTTAAGAAAAAGAACGTTACTTGCTATCGTCATAAGCATAACATACGTAAATGCAAAACTTTTTAAGTTCATATACCCTAAATATCTCGGAATAAACTCTTTGTTCTTTTTACTTACTATATTTTAGAAATGCCCTTTCAAACCGTTTTCCAGTTAGAACAACTGGCAACTACGATTACGTAGGTAATACAGCGTCATTTTGTCAATCATTTTTATAATTAAAAATCCAAGTGGAAATTTTTTATTTTCGGTAATATGTATTCATGATTATTCTGCCCACGTCATTCTATTGTCATAACAACTTTATTTTAAGTTATCAAAATATTTAAAAGGAATTTTTACACTGTACCCATTCATAAGAATATTTTTGTTTAAAACGCAGAATAGCGCAAAAAACTCACTGAATAAATTTTATAAACAAAATATAAATAAAATTTGTTGACAACTCCAACTAAAGATTTCATACAAAGCTTTTAGCATTTAATGAAGGCAAACTGCTACTAGTATTTAAAAACGTAGTTAACGTTAGAGATATGTAAATGGGGTTAAATATTTCTGCTAGTCGTCTATGATCCCTGTCTTCTTACTTTTACAACAAAGATAAAGTTTGTATACGCCAAGCAGTCGAAACCAAATGCAAGTAACGACTTAAATTAATTCATAAAACAATTTAATTATATTTCTGAAGCTATAACTAATGAAGTCAGTTTTAACTGATTTATGTATACATATTTTATAACCACATTAGGCAGATAATAAAAATTGTCTTTAGATAACTTAATGATTGCTATTACATAAATAAGCGCTCTCACGCTGAGGGAGGTGGTAGTAAATTTAAATTTAAAGAGTTCCAGTGCTAGTAAAAAAGTTAGCAATTGAATTATTTTTCAAAATGACATAGTCACGGTTTTAATCACTATTGCCACATTTTTAAATCTCCAGGTACAAATTAGCTCCTTCAATGGATAAATGAAACACCGTTTTACCTATTTTTTTTCTAATTTTTAAATTGAAATTGTGCAAGGTGCACTTTCATAACATGCGAATTAAAAACAAACATTATTTATTAGAAAAATATGGGACGCTCAATTTAGTTTTAAAGTGACAAAACATTTAAGAGTTATTATTTGAAATACTGCTCATATAACTTTTTAAAATTTTTTCCGCACATGACACAAGAGAGTACTTAATGCAAAATTTAAGTTCGCAAATACTTCTCTTTTTTACTTTGCAACAATGAAGTAACTATAAGTAAATTTGCATATAATCTTATTAGCTCATCCTCTTGCTCCATTGTAAATCAGAATAATGATAGATAACACGATGAAAGGTAAAAACAAAAAGATTTTCTATTTATCCTTTTCTAAAATCGAATTAAAAAATAATTTTTCAAAATTTTCATATCGTACTATCGATTTTAAAGACTTCATTAAAGTTTTGTTGAGGGCTAATGACTAGAAATTACCTACTTATATAGCTAATTAACGAGACGATAAAACATAGTGCATTTTAGAACTAATTAGCGAAGAATCGCAGGATTGGCAATTAGCACCTTTTAGTATATCAAAAATGGGAAAATTAAGATATGATATGATATTGATTGATAATAAAAACGAGTTCGAAATTGATATTCTAGTATTTTCCAAATGAGCTTAATCTCAGATGTTACATCTCTTGAAAGTACTACGATTGCATTAAATCAATTTTTCCTCTAATGCATCGCAACTTTAATGCATATCTTTTCCTTGTAATTAGCATTAAAATTTTCCAAGAATGCCAGTTACCGAGATACACATTGCAATATGAAAACAAATCGGGAAGTGTAAGCTGATGCTTTAGAATCTGATAGATATAAATTGTGATATAAAACCGCAGCTGGGTGTCTTACCTGACTGAAAGTTCTTAAAGTGAGAAAGAAATGGAAATTTTCAACCACTCCTCAGCACAGCTAGTGAATTTTAATTCCAATGGTTGGCAATTACCACATCAAAAAAATATCGTTTTTGAATATTGATTGAGGCAATTGAGACGATTGCGTATCGAAGAACCATGCGGTGATTTTCATTATCATCCATTCTCAAAATTTACGCACAGTTTGGTACCAGATGCAGATGGTAGAAAAGTGAGATGAGAAGTGCGATTCACGCAATGAGTTCACGGGCATACGCAATATTGAGCTTTTATTTCTGTCGATTTATTACACTTGCGGAACGTATGGAGTTGCGTAGCCCGCGTTCGTACCTTTTGCAACATTTGTTTCAAAAATTGGGCCAATTGGTATGCCTTTTGCAGAGGAGAAAAGAAAGGGTTTACTTGTTTCAAACTGTAGGCATATTCATTCCATTACTACCGGGAATAGCATTGCATCAATTTTCAAAGCAAAATCATTGGAAAAACTCCTAAATCATGGTTTCGTTCAACTCTGTCATAATACTTAACTACTTTCGAGAAAGCACTAAACTGTTAAGTACTGAAACAAAGACATAATTTTACCATTTTTGAAAATTTGTAAGAAAGTAATATTTAGGCCTCTGCAAATAACTGAAGGGATACTTAAAATAAAATATTCAATACATATATAATATATATAATATTGTATACTTTTATCTTTTTAGTATAAATAGAATGCTGATTCTAATTTTTTCTTTCCTTACATAACCATTCCACTGAATCAACTTTATATCATCTTTTTATCTTTGTAGTTTCGTAACATGCACGGTCAATTACTTAGTCACCCCTTTTTAATTTAAATTTTATAGTTTTCAAATTTACAATCTACAGAAAAAATTCTATAGAAATGACCTTACATTTGCGCAACATGTCGATGATCTTTTTGTAGTGAATAAAGCAATAAAACAAAAACGTTTGCTTCTTTTATGATTTCTCATAATTACCTATTCAATGAAATATTACTCCTATTAAATTCAATTTTCGTAAATATTAATATACATGTGTATATATGAATATAACAGAGTAGAGAATGAGTGTTCAAATTCTCCCCCTCTAAAAAATAATAATTGTATAAAATTTATTTTTCGCTTATTCATAATTTTCGTTACTATGTGTATATAAATGACTAACTTCTCGCCAAAAATGAAAATTTCATATAATATTAAATGAAGCTAGGACTGTAAAAATCGATTAAATACTATATTGATTTATGCAAAAGGTTATATAATATAATTATGATTGCTGCAATATCTTACTTAAAAGTATGCAATGACACGTCCTTGATCTTTTCAGATTATTGCTACTTGCAAATCCATCAGTTTTTGAAATTTACCCCCTTACCATAATATCCAAAGTGATTTTTTTATTTTCTTAAGTTTGAAGCTGCATAATTTTGAATACTTATTAACCCAAGAGAGCTCTTTCATGCTTCATAAGTGCGATAAGCCTGGACGTGAGTTGAATTCAATCTTCCATCAAACGAAAGCAGAATGGCATACATTTGCCGCCAAATTTGGTAAGTCATTTAAACTACTTTTATTCGAGCAGATAAAGTGAATGACTTAGTCATAGCGCTAACTTCTATTAGCCGGCTAAGCGTCTTTTGCAGATTTTAAGATTAACGTCTTTTGCAAATTTTAAGACTAACACTTTTTTAAAAATAGTTTCGGGTTAAACTGAATACGTGACAAACAGGAAGCACGTTTTAGATATTTTATTGCTTGGATAAATCCTAAAACAATTATTTTATAGAATGACCCGTGCTTAGAATTTATGTTGATATTTTCCTGAAACATAATTGACCTTGTCAGGTTGATTCTTTTGACGCAAATGTAACTTTGATAGTTATTATTTTAGATCTATGTAAAAAAGGATTAGGTATAAAAAGAAAAAAATATTTATGTTCTCAAGTAAATATCATTAAGAAATAAGCTATTTGAGTACAATAGGTAGAAACAAGAAAATCAGAACAAACTTTAGTTACTATAAAAGTTTAAAATAGGTCTTTTCTATTATACTATGCTAATTCTGGAAAATAAATGAATGGTAAAAAAAAATAAAAATGTAATGTGAATGTTATAAGACCGTACATCTTCATCTATTTTGTTTTATCTGTTTAAATTTCTATAATCATAAATCCACATAAATTATGCATGTGTTTGGATTTAAATATAAGAAACGATATTCAATATAAAAGTTTTTAAATAATGGGAAAATTTTGTTTTAAAAAAATAAAGGAAAATTCTAAAAATCACTTACTTGCAACAGCCCATGGTAATCCTTCGACAATGCCCCAGAGTGTTTCGTTTAAATCCTTTCGGCACTTAGAATTTCGAATTTCTAAAAAACTATTTTCGTATATTTGAAACTCTTTTTCACTGATAATAGACGATTTAAAAACATCCGTAAAATTTCCATCACTACGAGGATCGGATAACTTTAATTCACTTAAAATCAAATCGTGCGCACTATTCAAATAAACCGCTGCTAGCAGCAGAAGCAGAATTTTCTGCATTTTCTCGAATAACTACAGATTGTTAAAATAGTTAAAAGTTTATCAGTTAAAAAAATAACGCGCGAAACAACGAAAGATCGCTCAACTATTTTTTAGGGTTCCCGGGGCACGTTAGTTCGCACATGCGATCTCCTCGATCGCCGAATCAAAACTGAATTTACAAACGGCGGTCAGAACTGTTTGAACCACGCTTCCGCTTTCAATTTTTGTTGAAGTCGCACTCTAAGAAACAGGTAAACGTCTTTGCTAACGTCCAACCGTCTCAAGCACGATCGCGTCGTTCTTTGGCGATCCTCGGTGTCTGTCTGCGTCTGTCTAGCTGTCTTAGACCGTCAAGACATTGGCAGCATTGGCAATCACTAGCCTCATTGGCGATCGGCCAGATGTTGGCGATTGCTCCACCAGAAACGTTGCAGAAACAAGTTGGGTACGCGCGCCCGAACAAAACATTTCAGAGCATAGTTAGCGCAATGCGATTATGCAAAATTCTCATATTTTTTCTTCTGAAAAATACAACAACCTTAACAACATCATGGTAAAATAGCAGTCGAGTTCGTTGCCTCAATCGGGATGTGGCCATGATTGTAGCTAGTTCTGCTAGACCAAAATCTCACCCAGATTGCCTTGTATCGGTCGAACACTTCGAGAAATCTAGGAAATATCTTTCGAGACCGTGTAACCTACAGTTGAATCAATTGGGTCCACTTTTTATTGGGTTAGCTTTCCTAAGAACTTAGTGGAATTTGGCAATGACCTATGCATTTTTGGGTTCTTTACACCTTTTGAAGGTAATTTACCAAGTTTAGAAAGACACAATTAATGTGATTATAAAAATTTCGGCGACTTCCTAGACTTTGAAATGTTTCTATTAATAATTAAATTACGTACTGCTACTCAGAAATTGAACAAGTTTATGAAGTAATCATACTTTAAAATTGTAATCGAAAGATTATATTGTTAAATAGACCAAAACGTCGATCACACAACATTTCTCGCTGGTATAACTACACCAGGGCTAATTTTTCAAAATTTAATAAAAACAATAAAAAAAATTACCTCTAGGAAACGTTTTTAAATTCTTGGATTCCTACGAATTTTAAGCAGGACTCATCCAACATTTAAGGTGTTGAGAACAAAAGACACAGACATCTTTCGTTTTTCATATTTGCTAGTTATAAATTAAAAAGAATCCATTTTTAAAAGACCACAACACTTTCTTCATTTACTCATATTGTGAGTCAAAAGTGGTTAGTACTTCTTCTGAAATAAAAAGAAAAAATAAATATAAATCAAATTTTTCTTTAATACATGAAGAATTGATACTACGTTGTCGACAATTTACTATTGTCAAATTTAATTATTTGATATTTTTAAATAAACGTTATTTCTCATAAGTTTAAAAGAGTAAATTTACGACTAAATATGGAAAATGAGCAATTAAATCGAACAGCCTTACATCTGAATTCTAATAAACACGTTCTATGCAAATTACGAACGTTCACAGCCTTCACTAAGATGTTTAGCGTAATCTGGTCAGCCGTGGACTTACTCCAATTATAACTACTATACTAGACAACGATGAGGTAACTAAAACAACTTTCTGTGTTAATCCTCGCAAAGTTCAATAATAAAAAATTCCATTATGGGTTAAAACAAGCAATATATATAAAAAAAAAATCATGAAAGTCAAATACAACATTTTGAACGTTTTATTTGTATCCGTTTATTAATATGTTTTTTGCATTTTCCGTCCACTGCTGTAAATTACAATTACAATTATGCGATAAGAATATAATAAAATAATAATGTTTTATCATTGTAATAAATAAATAATTAAACATCTAAACAAAAGTCCTTACACAGGGAAATTAAACTACTTTAAAAAAAAAAAAATTGCGTAAACTTTCTTGCGATTATAGTAACAAAATTAACTTAGTCTGCAGTCTCTAGAAGAAATTTGCTTTGAAAGTCGTTATGTAGCAATTCGATCGAATATGTGCTTTTTAAAGAAATCTACGTATAAGTTGAGAAAAATCGAGAAATCGAGACTTCAAAGATCGAGGATGCTGCGTTGCATGCATGGCAAAGGGGGTCAATAATCGTTTGTGATTAAATACAACAATTTTGTGCGCTTATTAACCGTATAAACTATAAACTAGGAAGATTCAAAAATAAATCACGGCCTGTGTTCGGAAATAATAGAGAAAAGATTTATTAGTTAATGCGCAAACTCATTTTTTTCCACAGCTTTTATTCATAAATCGCCATGCACAAGAGTGTGAAATAACTAAAAACAAAAGAGATTCGTAGGTTAAAACGTTTTCAAAGTTATGTTTTGTCTCATAATCGTTCGTAAAATAAATTTCGAATCACTTGCAACTGCAACTAATTGAGATGAACACACGAAAATATAATTTTCTTAATCACACGCCTCTAAAGAAGAGCAGGGGGAATTGAATGAAGAAAAATTTCGAAATAAAAATTTTCTAAAAAACACGTTGGTCAAAGAGATCATCTATCACAATGAAAAGATTCGAAATAAAACGCTGGCGTCCGTACAAGATAACGTGCGCTGTAAATCTTCTAACGACTTCTTGAATAAACATAAAAATTGTATCTTCGTTTTTTTCTTTTTCTTGTTCTTGTCCTTATTCGTTATTTAGCTGGGATTTAATATAATTAAATTTGTTTATGCTTTTATTCTCATCAAAAAGGCATGCTAAAATAAAGGCCCTCATCGGGGGCCACTCTCAAACTCTATAAATAACGAGGTGGTCCTGAATTATATGACCCCTGCGGAGGCTGTGCCTGATGATGGACTTCGTATGGTGAATCCGAACGCTGCATAAAATGATGATAGTTGCTTGGTGCCAGCTGGTGCTAAAATTCAATTAGAAAGAAGGACAATTTTATATTGAATACCAACGTTGAGAGATGCTTCAGGAATCATTGCGGGCTAGAAATTCTACATAGGGATTTTAAAAGCTTAGGATTTAAGGAATGTGACTCCTTGTAGCTAAATTTTGGAAAAAAAAGAACCAAAGCCTACCTGAATACCACGCAATCCAATTGGTCCAGCTGCGCCCATAATGTGGCTTGGTCCATCACCTAAATCCAACTGCAGACTATCGGGGGGCTCCCCAGACAAGTGAAGTTGTCCTAGAGAGGCTGTGGCCATGGCTACATCAGGCATCATATCAGAAAGATGACCTTCGGGACAAGAATTTGTGTTCTCCTGCTCGTTCATTGGTGGAAATCGATAGTCCCCCTCGGTGATGAGGGCTGGTAGTTCTGCCCGGTGGTTCGACAAACGGCTGTAATTCGGGTGGTTCATATGTTGTCGCGGAAATGTCATATTTCGATTGTAACAGGGTGAAATATTTTGTACTGTTGCATCGCTGGGCAGGGCGGGCGATGGGGGTGGTGTTTGATCTTCTTCAATTTCTTCTGTCTGAGTGGTTGCAACTTCGTCTATACATTGATTCATTGAATTTTCGAGTAAATCAGCAACAGCATCCGGCAGATTAAATTCCCTAACCACACGCAACCTTATTTGACGATTAATCTCATGCTTCGAAGATAGTGGCAATAGAAGCGCCCTTTGGCACATTGGAGTTTGCCGAAGTTTATGCTCACGTTTGATCATTGCTGCCATTGTCGCATTATCTGGAGCTGGAATTGCAGCAGCCGCTGCCAAAACATCAACACTTTCAGTCCCCGCATTCATTCGAGAAACCATATAGAGAGTGTCGGGGATATCTGGGAGATGTCTGGATCTCCTCATTCGCAGGAGTTCAACATGATGTGAGGATGCCATGCGATCTTCCAGCAAAGCTTTAACTTCCTCATAATATGGCATGAATAGGCGTGGTCGTACAAAGAGTCCTTGATTTTTACCTCCTCGAATCCAGGCATTAACCCTTAAATTTTCTCTCTCATCCCCAATCATATGAGACGGTGGCGTACTCACCAAGCCTCGTCTAATGGCTTGGCACAAAATTTCACTGTTCGGGGGAAGAACATGATCCATTCGCACAAGTGGCAATAGATCTGATAAAATTTCCCGCAATTCAACATCGCTTAGATCGCGCTTTTTTACACCCTTTCTTGTAACAGAATGAGCGGTATGGCTAAGAATATTTGGCTCGCGATCTTCCATACGTCTAATGAGCTCCTGCTCTCCCCACTTGAGTACTGCCTGCAGTACTTCCAGTTCAGATGCTTGCAAGAAATTACTTTGCAATGCGCAAATAAGCTGAGATTTATCCAACTGATGGAGAACAGGTGATCCAATTACAGCCGAGAATTCTTCCCGCAAAAATTGGCAAGCCTGTCGAAACACCCATGCTGAGCCATGGGGCTGGCTGCCCCATTTAAGAACAGTAGGCAATGTTTCTAGCGATAACCATTCCAAAATTAAATCCTCGCATCCCTGTGCCAAAATATCTAACTCAAGAAACCGTCCAATTTGATATAGCTCCATTGCTTCTTCGAGAGGTGTTGGTCGAGTGCGCCCAGTGTTCGTCAGCGCATGGACCTCTCCTAAACTTCCGGCACTACTTCCACTGCCGGCGCCCCTTAATATTAAAGTTAAGTCAACTGTGTCTAGATAAATCGCATGCAACAACACCCTGGCGTATCTCTTCGGGATGACGCTCTCGTCGAGTATTATCCTCGTTGGAACGTGCAGAGCTCGTTCAGCATATTCTTCAACATTTCTCGTGCGTCTCTGGATCAAATTTCGAAAAAAGGGCGATCGTGCACTCAAAATAGCTTTGTGGCATGGCAACTCTAATTTGGGTCTAAACCCATATTCTGAACTCCCAGAATCAGGGCGATGGAAATCATTCCCTTCCGAAGTGAACACGAGAGCGGCATCCGCATAATCTCCTGTCTCTAGCAAATATCTAAGATCATGCTCAAGCGGATTCGGTGTACCAAAATCATCCCCTAATTGTCTCAGAATGTTGATATCAATGGTCGGATCGTGTGGACATAGGTCACCAGTGTAAAGGTACCTCAGGAGAGATGAGAACATTTGGACGTCGATAGGTGAGGAAGGAAGCTCTAAACATATTCGCGCACCAAAACCCGGACATCCTGCCAACAACTCTCGAAAATATGAACACCTAGCCGACAGGATCGATCTATGTACGGGAAAAACAGAACCACGAAATACTAAATCACAATCGGTGCAATTTTTCAAATCAAATAATGTCGATAAGTCTTGCTTGAATGTTGTGGCGGGAGGCCTAGCCAATTCAGCCTGAACTGAGAGATCTTTAAGGGCTGCTAGGGCCTCATACTCTTCACATAATGCTGCTAATTCTAGAGGGCTCCAGTCCGAAACGAAATCCCTTAAAACACGAGCATGATCGCATGCCTTCGATGAGCGTCGCCGTCTTATAAATTTCCTTTTCAATGTCGCAAAACCTGTGACTCTTTTGCGGCGCTGCTCACGATAGTGCGCTCCGCTGCCAGATGGTTGCATCCCAGAAGTAGATGGAATTGCCGGACAATCAGATGATGTTGCGGCACCCATCCTTACGCGACAGCTAGCGCAGTTTTAAAAAGACTTCCGAACTTCTCGTTAAATTATTTTTTCGGCTGCATGCTTCATCAGTAATCTGAAAAATATAGTTTAAACAAAAATGTAATACTATGGCCGCAGTTTCTACTCCAAGGAAATTTATAAAATCTTAGTATTGTTCAGAATGGCCATTTACCATAGAAAAGGAGTGCAGATAAGGAAAATGAACCTCTAAAAGAAATTTACAAGAGGTATCCTGTTCTTAGTTTATTTAAACTTAACGAAAACCATACTTACTGTAGATTTTTGCTAACCCAACTACTTTCAAAAATATCGTAGACAAAGTGCGCAAGCACTGCACAAACCAAAAGACATTCCTTGAATATATTTTCAACTATACTGTATATATTTTTGATATGTTCTTCTAATGTTAGCATGTACATATAACCAGCAATTCGTAGATCCGGTAAAAGTACTCTTCCGCAATTAATTTGTATTGATAGTCAAATCATATTTTTCTTAAGTGGATAAGATGAGGGCAGCAACACTGATAATTTTATTTGTAAATAATTTTTTAACTTAACGAGATAGTATTTTTTTTATTCACATCAATTTTCATAAATATTTTTTTTATTGCAATATTGCGTATACTTGTTAATTTTTTACTGTTTTCTTAGTATCATTGCTTATTGGAATATATACATATATGTACATATATACATTTAATACGACTCTAACTGATTTTTGTACTCTCTTCTATTTTAGTCTTACAAAAATAAGCCATCAAACAAGTTTTACTGCAATATAAGAAAAACTTACATATGTATATTAAAACGAAATAATTAAAAAATTTCCACGTCTGTTTATATATTCTTTAATTACTAAATGCAATAAATAAATGAAAAATAAGGCACCGTGTATTATCTGCACCTCCATTTTCTAAAATTCACCCTCTAATGAGCGTTAAGTCGGCAAGCGGAAGCTTCAGCTACCAATTTCCTAAACTTTTAAATTGAAAATAGATAACACTGCCAGAGAGTCGTGGAAATATAACCCCTAACTGATCCCGGAATTAAGGTCCCATATCTTCTACTATAACTAGCTAATATAAAATATTGGTAAAATTATCATCCCATTTATTTCCTACCCAGTGGCCGTATAGCAGGTATTTTTTCCAATAATTATTTTTAGAAAAGGAGATATGATTGTTTTAAAGATTTGAAACTACATGCAATAAAATAAAACGTTTAGTGCATAATCTAAATTGATACTGATGTAGGCAATGGAAATAAATTAAGAGATTTTAAAACGCTAAAATAGTTATTTTGTATTATAATTTTTTTCTTGTTTTCTTAATTAAAATAATACGAACATTTATTTCTGTTACTCAAATTCCCATGTTAATTAAGTTTTGTTATTTTCCATCTCAAATCCGGGTAATCTGGTATAGTATGAATTTTACGTTATATCAGACAGTATAAAATATCAGCATATCGATAAAGCACGTAGTGTCGATAAATCGAATCTAGGTCAATATATTACCCCAAATCCCCACGAGAATCTAAATTTGGAGTCCTTAAAAACTTGTTACATTAACAGAAATAGTCAAACGCCGAGAGAAATTTTAATTTATAATTGTACATTTCTGCAGGGCTCTCTATAAGGATTCGAAAAAGGAGATTAACAATATCGAATGTTTCTGCAGGCGGCGGGATAAGAGAGGACCGTTAATGGGTGGGAATAATTAGATCACGAATCGACAAGCAATCAGCGCACCGCCTTTGTACGTCCCCCAGGAATGGCCCCATAAATTACCAATTAAGATTTATTGACACAACTTCCTTTATATCAATTATACATCCGCACATAAATATGTGCCTGTTTTGAAAACATATTACGTGCCATTATCCGGGGAGATTTATGGATTGGGGTCCTGGTTATGCACGCAGATGGTACGGGTGAGTCCTCGGAACCGAACTACGCTCGTGGGGATCGCAGGCGAGCCCTTCTTAATCAGGATGCCCCCGAGTTTATTGATAAACATCGCCCGAACCAAATCCAGCACCCTAAACAAAATCGTAAATATTTGCAACCCATCAGGCCAGCGGCAGCCCGACCAGAGCCCACTTTTGACAACACACCCGACGATTACTTTCCATAAACTTTCACAAAAATAAAATGGGGCTCACCACCTCACCACCGTAACAAAAGTGTTTTGATACCTGAAAAGTATCCAATTTTGCTTCATATATCCGGAATTATGGAAAAAACTCATTTCTGATTGCAATTTTGACACTTTTCAGGCTGGAGAAAACTCGATAAATACCTTTAATTACAAACATCTTGGGTGCACCCGAGCAACATCACAACCATTTCACTTCACTAAATTCGGGCATTTAAGCTTAGGAAAACGGTGTATCATTGTAGTACATCATTAGTACTTGGCTTGTTGCAACAATTGCAACCAAATATCCGAATTTCTGGCGATTTTTTTCATCAATTTCAGGAACATAAACACCCTCAATAAATATGACAGAAACAGGTGTACATCACTTTGCAAAACCGTATAGATTTTGAAAATAATTGGACTTTAGGCGGGTATTGCAGGTTTTCGACTAGTACTACCGTATCACTAAAATTTTGTGAATCAAGTCTCTACCTTGTGAACGAAAGGAGTTTTTTTCAAATTTTTTTTAGAATCAAAGCAACAAACGATTTTAATTTGTATTAGGGACCCAAAAGTGGCAATCAAACATATTGCAGCAATTATTATTTTTAATCTTCCGGCAAAGTAAAGGTTTGTACCTTTTTCACCAATGTCTGTAAAATGAGGATTTATCAAATTCCTGCTGTATATACGTTTGCACAATAACACGCCTATCGAAAAAGCTTTTTAAATTCAAGTTTTTATATAACTTTGGGAGTTATTACAAGCAATTTTTTATATTAAAAATTACTCGGATCCGTTCACAAAAAAGGAAACATTTTAGTCCACTCAAAAAAATCTACTACATATCGCTATAAAAACTATTACCATCGCCACATGTTGAACTGTCATCTGACATAACAATTGGCAGCTTCAACTTTCGCGGTAGAAGAAATTTCTTGCACGAAAAACATTAAAAATAAAATAGACACACTACAAATTAATACGCGGTAGTTTGGTGATTTACTAGATGTTTTCTGTCTATATCAAAAAATCAATCCTTTGCGTAAGGAATCGAAGTAGAGACTTCTGTACAAGTCAAATAAAGCGTAGCACGCTTCCGCAACTATCTCCATATGATGTAAGCGAATTTTTAATAAAAATCGAGTTCTAAGTTCATTTAAGCCTCTCAGGTTACTTGCATACTTCGCGAAAATGAATATACCCAAACTTTTTCGGACGGTGCAATCAAATTCTACGACTCCAACCAGTTGGCATCGAATAATCCTATAGAAGACTCCCGCAGCGAAGGCAGCTTCATTCATAAAAATGGTAGGGAAATATTTTTCAATTAAATTTAACGTAATACGTTCAACCTTTAAGGATTTATATGTGGCATTTTCGACGGGCATGGGGGCCCTTCGTGCTCGCAGGTGATTTCGAAAAGACTCCTCAGGTACATCGCAGCGAGTTTGGTCGATAAGAACCTCCTCAAAGAGACGATGTTTCAAGGTGGTCACAGCAAATCCTTTCTTCAGTGCCATAACGATAAGGTACTTGTTTCTAAAAAATAATAATTTCTATTTAAATCAACAACAATTTCAATGTTTTAGGTGGATTTTGTTAAGGAAGTTAAAACATTGTACGAACAGAGCTTCCGCAAGTACACTAACGAGCTCTGCAATGCCCACTTCTCTGGCGAACGTCACGAAGCTATTATGAATGCATTTTTGCGTTTAGATGAAGACTTATCAACTGAGGCTTTAGAAAGTCCCAGCGTGAGAACGATGTCCGTTGCTATGTCAGGTAAAATTTGAGTTAAGTTTAATAAAAATATAGGGATAAAGAAATTTTGTGTAGGGTTTAGTTTCTATTTATATCAACACATTTTCTACAGGTGCAGTGGCATGCGTAGCGGTCGTTGAGGGCAGGGACCTCCATGTAGCCAGCACAGGGGACTGCAGTGCAGTTTTAGGCACATACAGCGACACCGGGCAATGGGTCTCAAAGAGGCTAACACAAGAGCACAATACTGATAATGTACGAGAAATCAAAAGAATCCTAAGTGAACACCCTCCCAACGAGAGAGAGACTGTAATTCGAAACGAAAGACTTCTTGGTCAATTAGCCCCACTGCGGGCTCTCGGCGACTTTCGATACAAATGGTCGAATGAAATTATGCAAAAGGTTGTCGTTCCACAATTTGGGGAATTGAGCGTACCCCAGCATTACTACACCCCTCCGTACTTAACAGCGTGCCCAGAAGTCACCTATCATGTCCTCCATCCCAGCGACCAATTTTTAGTTATTGGCAGCGATGGACTCTGGGACTTCTTATCACCATCGCAAGTTGTTGAACTGGTCGGTGAGCACATGATGGGAAAAGCATATCTGCAACCTCTGAAATTGTCCGAGGATGAAGTAACTTTGGGAGAAGTTTCAAATATTTTAGCTAAAAGAAAGTAAGTAATAATTAATTTAGAAAATTATATTTAAAATATACAGATCTATCTGATTGTCTTTATAAAATATAATACATCTCTACAGAGCGGGAAGGAAGAAAAAACCGTTGGATCAAAATTCAGCGACACACCTTATAAGAAACTCACTTGGGGGAACTGAATACGGAATTGAACACTCAAAACTATCCCATATGCTGTCCTTGCCGCAGGATATAGTTCGACTTTATCGGGACGATATTACAATCAATGTGCTCTACTTCGACTCCGAGTATCTGAGGAATTTCACTTAAATTAAATTGTGATAGAATCTATGTCAGTTAGCAAAATAAGCTTATTTATTTTTTAACTATTTGATATTTATGCCAATATTAACACTTTTTACTAGTTTTCTCAGTTTTTAATCAATTTCATTTAAGAATACATTTTTAGTTAATTTTTTAAGTGCCTACAATAAAGCCTTCGAACCAAGGAAAATTGTTATTTTGTTGTTTTATGAATATAAATTATGTTCATTTTTGATATTTTAACCAAAAACTGCATTTTAAATATTTAAATAATATTCTTAAGAAAACTGTTAACTGTTATACGGTCCTCAATGCACTATGGCATCACCAAGTAATTTCCTGTATAACAATTATCTGTGTTGTGACATTCGCTGTCACTTTCAATATTTGTTAATCGCCGGGAAGCTGATTCTCGGCATTTTATCAACAATAAACTTATTTTAACCGAAAATGACGACTCCTCCAAAGTTTGCAGGAACAGGATTAGAAGATGTCAATATTCCTGGACAGGCTTATCTCCGGGAGGCCCTCACTTCGTGCACTGATCCCCTGAAAGCCATAGAAAGCTTTCAGGTACTTCTGCAGTAATTTTGCATTATTGTAAATTTTATGGTTTTTATTTTATATTTAGCTTGAGAATGGAATTCTACTGCCTTCGCTGAGGCCCATGTTACCTCTCCTAGACCTCCATGGAGTGCGGCGGCTGGATTTTCACACTTCCGTTCTTGAGGTAGGCAAAGTGGGTTTTATTCAATTTTTTAAAAAAATACAATTAGAATAAATTAATAGTATTCAATCTCACCCATAACTAAATGAAAATTTAAACTAACAATTTCCAGGAGCTTCGTGACAAACTCATAGCGTACATAAATGAATTAGGACAGAAGGAGGGCAGAGAAAGGGACAGAAAATTAAAGGAGCTTCTAATCAAGAGTTTTCCCGTAGTTAGGGTTAAAGCCCTAAGACCAGTCGTGATGTGCATCTTGCGAAATACAACTCACATCGACGACAAATACCTGAGAATTTTAGTCAGAGATCGCGAACTCTACTCGGACACCGACACCGAGGTTAAAAGACAAATCTGGCGCGATAATCAATCCCTTTTCGGGGACGAAGTATCACCGCTCCTCTCACAATACATTCGGGAAAAGGAGCACGTCCTCTTCGATCACACTAATCTCAATAATTTATTTTTTACACCGTCCCCGAAAGTGCGACGGCAGGGCGAAGTCGTCCAAAAACTTGCGCACATGATTGGGACTAGCGTTAAATTGTACGACATGGTTCTACAGTTTCTTCGCACATTATTCCTGCGGACCAGAAACGTGCACTATTGCACTTTGCGAGCAGAGCTCCTGATGGCCCTACACGATCTGGAGGTTCAGGAAATAATTTCGGTTGACCCATGCCACAAATTCACTTGGTGTCTTGATGCCTGCATAAGGGAGAAAAATGTGGACATAAAACGTTCAAGAGAATTACAAGGATTCTTGGATAATATAAAAAGGGGACAGGAGCAGGTAACGCTATACAAGAGTTATTTATTTATAGGCTAATTACATTCATCCCACAATTTTTTTCTCAGGTTCTAGGAGACCTCTCGATGACTTTATGCGATCCTTACGCTATAAACTTTTTAGCGACTTCAGCTATTAAAATTTTGCAGCATTTAATAAATAATGATGGACTTCCCAGGGATAATACAATTTTAATACTTTTACTGCGAATGCTAGCGTTGGGTTTGAGTGCTTGGGTCATGATCGATTCGCAGGACTTTAAGGAACCGAAGCTGGACAGCCAAGTCGTTACGAAATTTTTGCCAGCTTTAATGTCCCTTATTGTAGACGATCAGTGTCGCAGCCTGCATGCAAAACTTCCTCCAGATGAACGGGAGAGCGCTCTTACTACTATTGAACATTCCGGTCCAGCACCAGACGCCGTAGAGGCTTACATTCAAGAAAGTTCTGTCGCCAGCATTTTGGCAATGTACTACACGCTACACACGGCCAGGCTAAAGGATCGTGTAGGTGTCCTGCGGGTTTTAGCTATTTTAGCGTCTTGCAAGGACGATAGAGCTTATGAGGATCCGTTTTTACATTCTTTGGTAAATTTTCTTGCTTTTGAATGTAAATTTGGACACTATTAGGATATTTTTTGTATTGCAGATTGCACTTCTTATTCCAATGGCTGACGAATTCTCAACAGAGGACTTTTGTACAACTCTTTTTGACGAGTTTTTGTTTGCCGGATTGACTAGGGATAACGTGACCAAACATATGCTCAAACTCCTCTGGTAAGTTTGAATTTGAGTTAAAGTTTTTCATCTATTTCTCGCATATAAGTAAGTTATATTTAAAAAATAAAATAATGTATATTTTATTTGCAGGTATGTGCACAACAAGCTCCCTGCTGGTCGGTTAGCAACTCTAATGAAAGCGATGCAACCGACTGCCCAACATCATGAAAATGTTCACAAACTCTACGAGAGTCTGCAGGAGCGGATCGGAAGTTCGATACAAGAAAAGCCCGAACCCGTTGATGTGGACTATGATTCGCCGCTAAAAAGTGTTCCTACACCCGGTCCACATTATGGACAGTAAAAATGTGAAGTGATTTTTCTTTTTTGTTTAAACATTTGTAGTATGATATAAGAAAACTATTTTAGTTTTGTTAGAATTAAACTAGTGCATATTAATAAAAGTTATATTATTAAAAAACAAAACCAATATTTTTCATAAAGTATAATACTAAACAAATATGAGCTAATTGATTTTAGTTATAACAGCCTATCAGAGGTTGGTAATTAAGCTGAAATACTACTCAAACTATAAAATAAATAGGTTTAAAATGTAATTTTTATAAAGAAGTCATTCTGAATAGCGAAATTTAGATAAATAATCGTATTTCAGGGATCTACGTCAACTTTTCAATCCACAAAACTCAACTAAGGTTTTTGGGGTATTTAGCTATGATAAAAAACCAAAATGAGCGGTGTGTAGACTTGCCTTTGTTATAAAGTTATGATTTCAGTCACTTGAGTTAGGCAATCTCGAGTTATTATCGAGGAATGCACAAAAATTTAATGTTCTACAGAAAGATCATTACGAGATCGCAGACCCCAGCATTTTAACAATTCACTTCTATATTTAGTCATTTATATAAAAAAAAAACCCGTCAATTGAAATATCTATCAATAAACTTAAAATTAAGCATTCCCTGGGTCATTTCGTCCGCGTAGATACCGCGCCAGCTCAACGTCCTTCACCTGTAGGGTGACCCTGTCTCTGTGCAGGGTGCATCTGTAGGAATCAGACAATAGCGACGTTAAGTAGATCTCTGTTGATTCCTGTAAGGCTTCCAGGGCCGTCGGAGTAATTCTTATGTCGTCAAATGCATAATTCATCAAAATTTCACGTATCAATCGTGCAAAAGGCAGACGAGGTATAAGCAATGCTATGAATTTAAAATTAATTAATCAAATTAATAGTTATTTACGCTCCTTAAGTTTTTGCGTCCTCATAGCAGTTTTTATTTTAAGTGACCGCAGAATTCGCTAAACTGCTTCTAAGTACTTACTTGTGGATCTTTGAAGACGTTTAATTATTTTGTAAACATGGTTTTTTTTCTTTGGTAATTTTGATTTTCTTCGCGCACTGCCGGTATGCCTTTCAGGCCTTCGCTGCTGCTGGTGGGATGTGCTAGGGCCCCCTACAGGAGACCTTGAGTCAGATGAACGATTGTCCCAAGTGTTAACGCTGCTAATGTTTGCACTTCTTGTTCTTTGGGGAGTTCTTGCAGGAGGCGGCATATTTCGAAGTGATGCTGATGAGTAATCTAATCTATAATCCGTAACATTCTCGTCGGTTGCTGGGGTTTTAAAACTTTCGTCCTGATCCGTCTCCGGCTCCGAGGCCACTTGCAGTTCTATCGACTGCGCCTTTGATGATGGCCTTTTTCCCCGTTTTGCATTACGATTTCTTGGCATTGTTATATTCACTTATTTTAAGAAATTTGCTCCAAACCACTTGCATCAGTTATCTTAAATTTAAAAAGCAACGCTCACTTAACCTCATCACGTAGCACTACGCACACATATAAACTATAAACATGATAAACGTCATTGGTTTGGCGCTAAAATCGCATAATAGCGGACGGCATTCGTCTTGTTCCGTTCTTTTCTCAAATATTTGACGTTTAACTTAAATTTGACGTTTACTTGACATTCACCACTGCCGGTCGTTTTGGTTGCTAAAAATAATGCGCGGGTCTGACTAGAAAGTGCCGTGTTTATGTTCAATGATTGTGCCGTATTCTATGTACTTATAACAATAATCTGATACCACAGAGATATATATTTTTTTAGATTTACTTATGAAGTTGCTAAAACCGCAGTGGGTCCACCACGATGGTAATTAATCGAAAAAGAAGTTTCCCTCCCATTTCTATCCGAAACTAATTACAAACCTGCATTTTCCAGATAAGCCAATATTTTCAGTGGACGTCCATCAAGGGTGCCTCAAATTTGCCACCGGTGGGCAGGGCAACGATTCCGGAAGGGTAGTAATTTGGAATCTTCTTCCGGTCCTGTCCGAGAAGGCCGAGCTGGACCCCTCCGTCCCGAAAATTCTCTGCCGAATGGACAACCATTTGGCGTGCGTTAATTGCGTTCGATGGTCACAGAATGGACAGATGCTGGCGTCGGGTTCTGATGACAAACTTGTCATGATTTGGAAGCTCTCGAAGGTAAGCAGATCTATTTAAACTGCAAATTCTGCGCATTAAGGTGCAAACCCCTTTTAATAAAAACCCAAAGGCGCTAGTTAGTGTTTAAGTCTGAAAAAGAAGCCATACTTTAGTTCAAATTTGAATACTAACTGCTTCACATTATTTTTAGTGATCAGGGATAACTGCAAAATATTTAAGTTAGTTTGCGTGGCGCACAACCTTTGGCAGTTAAAATTTTATTTCCATTAAATCATGCAGCAATCGTTATCCAGTTATATTTTTTAACATATGCTTTGATTAAAATGGACTACTTTGCTTCAATTATTTTATTCAAGAAGAAAATAATAAGAATAATACATATATAAGAAAATAACTAAACGTAATCACAGTTCCCGACATTTCGAAATAAAGGAAACACCTGTCCATAAATATTCCCGAAAATAACTTATTCATGCCTGTTTAAATTTATTTGCTTAATAGGGTCCCAGTGGTGTTTTCGGCACAGGAGGAATTACAAAAAATCCAGAAAGTTGGAAATGTGCATCCACTCTTAGAGGACATGCTGGGGATGTCCTTGATTTAGCCTGGTCGCCTCAAGACCGGTGGTTAGCAAGTTGTAGCGTAGACAACACAATAATTGTGTGGGATATTCAGGCACTTCCCGCGATGGTAGCTGTTCTCAAGGGGCACACTGGGCTCGTTAAGGGCGTAACTTGGGATCCGGTTGGAAAATTTTTAGCTTCTCAGAGCGATGATCGTAGCGTGAAAATTTGGAAGACATCCGATTGGAGCTGCGGAAGTACAATCACAGAGCCTTTTGAAGAATGCGGAGGAACTACACATATTTTAAGACTATCGTGGTCACCCGATGGCCAATATTTAGTCTCCGCCCATGCCATGAACGGTGGTGGTCCAACGGCGCAAATAATTGAACGTGAAGGTTGGAAATGCGATAAGGATTTTGTGGGGCATCGCAAAGCGGTTACTTGTGTTCGCTTCCACAATTCAATTTTGCAGAGGCAAACCCCAAAAACCAACAAGGCGCAGCAGTACTGTTGTCTAGCGGTAGGCTCGCGGGACAGATCGCTCTCTGTCTGGATGACCGCCTTACAGCGGCCGCTCGTTGTTATACACGATTTGTTTCAAGACAGCGTTTTAGATTTGTCCTGGGGACCTGATAAGTGTATTTTGTTAGCCTGCAGCGGTGATGGAACAGTCGCCTGCCTGCAATTCACCGACAAGGAGCTGGGTACTCCACTTTCAGAAGAGGATAAGGTAATGTGACTTTAAAAAAAATTTCAATTTTTGTTTTATCACAATAAACTAATTGCAGAATACACTTTATCAGCGAATATATGGAAAAAGTTCTTCAGCAGATGTTAACTCATCGGGGAGGGATATGCTAATCGAAAATGCTGAACTACTAAATGTTGTTCAAGAGAAAGCAAAACCTCCAGTTATCCCGTGCGTTAAACCTATAATAAATTCTCAGGCCCAGCCGACGCTTGTTATAAATGATAGCGCTAAACCTCAACCTGCAAGAGCAATAAATAAGCAAATTGAGACAAGAACAGCGGATGGAAAAAGGCGTATAACACCAATGTTTATACCGCATCATCAAGATGCAGGGTATTAAAACAATATTAATCTATTATCCCAAAATAATGGTTTTTTTTTTTTTTTTTTTTTTTTTTTTTTTAGTGAGATCAATGGGACTCCAGAGTTGAGTAGCTCTTCAAGAAATTGCAGTGAATCGACTGTAGAAAAGCAAAGCGATTCCCTAGTTTCAAATGTATCTATAAGTCCGTTAAAATCGATTTCTCGTGAAGAACAAAAGTGGGTGATAATTGTAAAGATTATATAGAGTAAATAAGTAGTTCTATTTTCAGGCATTTGGATAATCGATTGACTAAAACGAGTGCACTTGCTCCAGCTAAAAGTTTAGCGATCAAATCTACATCAAGTCCGGCACAATTATCTACACAAATTTCAGATTCGAGAGCGACTGGACCAACGAGACTAAATTTATCCCAAAGTAAAGGGCAAAATGAGTGTTCTAAAATTGGACATGATTTTAGGATTACAGTACAGAACAACAGCATTTCTACGAGTATGGGGCCTTTATCGAAAGTTACTTGCTGGTCAGTAAATTTCAATGAAAGGCTTTGGGAGACGTACATTGGTAAGTTCACTATTGCATTTTTTATACACTAAATATTATGAATCGATTTGTTGGACAATAGGCTCACCGGTAGTTAATTTTTGTCTATGTGCAAAGTATGTTTTACTATGCAGTTTGGATGGAACATTAAGATTTTATAACATTCGGAATGGAACAAGTGCTCTTCCAATTTTGAACCTGTCGACTGCCGCCATTCAGTGTTCATTTGTAAGATATTTTTTATTATTAAAAATATTTCTCATTTATTCAATATTTCCTTTTAGTGTCCTTTAGGTAAGTTAGCTGGTGTGATATCCGAATGCGGGCAATTACGAGTTTGGGATGTTCAACAGCAGTCCCTCCACGTATCGTCGTCATGCGCTGATATTTTTAAATCTGGCCAAGTGGTGCAATTCAACATCACCGAAAACGGAAATCCATTTGTGCTATTTTCAAATGGAAGTTCATATTCATACTCGCGGGGCATGCAATGTTGGATGGTACTCAACTCCAAGGACCCCATAATTCGGCATGGTTTGCAAACGACTATTCCAAAAGACTTCCAGAAGAACATTCGTAATTACCCAATAATGACGGTTCAATCATCGTCTCACGGAACTACAACAAATTCGATGGATCTGTGAGTTTTATCGATACAATCTTTGTAAATATATTGCTAATATAATAAAATTTTTAAGGAATATCAATAATTGGCAGTCATCCGCCAAACTGCTCTTTATTGAAAACCAAATTAAATTGTGCGAGGCCATAAATTCACCTGAAGAGCTCAAATATTGGTACCAAATGCTAGGGTATCACTTGGCGGGTCATGGAACTGAAAAACGTATTCGCCTGCTTTTAGATGATCTATTGGGGCCTGCACACGGGTTTGGCAAAGCAGAATCTAAAAAAATTTTGGTAATATTATAACTTTTCATTTGAAAAAATATTCTTTTAAAATGCATTTTAGAATATTGATAAACGATCTCTTTTGGAGACTGTTTTGGATATCCTTAAAGTTCATCCACAATGGCAGAGAGTTTATATGGAATACTTAGAGCAGCTTAGCTTTGCTACAAGTTGCCAAAAAACCTTGCATAATTCCGAATGCATGGACACCAACTAGTTTTTTAATTAGCTCTTAGAATTTTGTGATTTTATATATATTATTAAAGTTGTACGCCTTAATGGGAAATATAATTTATAATTTCAGAATTTTTTGGAGTTATTCTAAGATAACCTTTCCCCTCCCAAATTTTTAAAATTCGTTAATAAAAAAAAAGTACTTTCGTCAAAATAAAGCAAAGAATGAAACCACTTTAATCGATTTTTCATTTTATATATTAGAGAAATATTTCTTATATACCTAAACTCCTCTGGAAATGGATGTATATTCAAATAAAATGGCTCCTTTCCTTTATAAAATATTTGACACAAATTCTTAGATAAATATTAAGTGTGTTTTGTCCAGTTCAAAAAAGTATATGTAAAAAGTTTACGTGATGCGTTTATTTTATTAATTGTTTTATATCATTATAATAACCTCTTGTCAGCGGTCCTTAACATATAAAAGTCATCTGCACTCCTACGGTTCTAAAATATATGTTTAAATATAAAACGATTTTGTTCGTTCCGTCCTCTCGGTGTATGCGTCGAATACCTTTAAAAACGGGAATATAAGCGAACATTTTGAGTTATTTAGCTTGTTATCTGTTATTTTGCATAGTATTGAACGTTAACATTTGTTTGTTATTATTTTTTTCACTTAAATGTTCATTATTAATTTTATTACCTTTAAGAACCATTTTAACACATACTATATCTAAGAAATTTTTGTTGGAATGAGACCCATTCCTTCTAAGATTTTTTTTTCTTAAATATACATTTTTATTAAGTGCTGGTTTTAGACTTATTCTACTGAGTTTATGTGATTATTCAAAAGAAAATAGTCTAAAATACAATCGTCTAGAAATACCATCTAATTTATGTGACGCGCTTTGAAATACGTAAAAACATTGGCAATACGAGAAAAGAAACAGTCATCACTGCGAATAATGTCGCACATTGCCCGAATAATTAATATTATTTTCACCCTGTTAATTTCGCACCAAAAATTCATTATTAATTAAGTTTTATTTATATTTTATTTGTTTGTTTGTTAGCTTTTTTCTATACCGTACAAAGATATGTATGCCCACTTATGATTATTAAGTTTGAAAATGAACTTATATTATGTGGTATCGGCCATCGAATGATTTTCTATTACTACAGTAAATAATTGCAAAATATAAAACAAAAAAGAAATCAGTTTAACACTCTGATTTTTCCACATAATAACAGAATACGAATAATAACGAATTGAACCCATTAAAAACAGATACTAAAGTAAAATGATAAGGAATTTATTGACAAAATAAAAAGGTAAAAAAGTATCATTATAAATATACTTGAAATAAAATGAATAAATTGACATATAAAGTAGAAATATATGAATTGAACACTTTCTTAAGCTACTTTAAAAAAAAAGTATAAAAATTTTACGAAAAATTAGTTAAAGTTCAGCAGTCGGTATCGTACCAAGCTGCCAAATTAGTATTATCATTCGGTGGAGTCGGCATCGTGTCCAAATCAAAGTTTAATTCCCCTGCTCCAATTTCTCCAACATCCATATCCATTGCATATGGAGAAGTTGGAGCTCCGCCGGGTGGTCCACCTCCTCCGCCGGCACCACCACTACCTATTTCCAAACCTTGCATTGAATCTATCGGAAGTGTGTCATATCCTATAATTATTTATAAAAATTTCAATTAGACGCAAAACTAATTAACTTTAAGTCATACTAAGCAGAAAAAAGTAATACAATACAAGAAATTCATGCTCGAAATAATAATAAAGCGACAAGTTAAACGGCTAAGTAAGGTAATAAGACAAATTTTGTTTAAGGGACTAAAGCGAAATAATAAATTAAAGTCAATAGAAAATTATTCAACGAAATTGTTATTCCTAATTAAAAGATATTTATAAATTAAATGCAAAAGAAAGTAAACGCAACCTAGCCCCTACGAAACAAGGATTTATGAATGGTTTCGATCAGATTAAGCATTATTACATGGCTATTAGATAACAAAGCCGGGCTACTCTTCATTTATTTGGATTACAGCAATGATCAGCAAACCGAGCACGCTCCATTCTACACCGCAAACGAAATTTGCTTGCGCATACTAACTAAAGACGCGAACTAATAAATAACAATGGGTGTTAATTTTATGCGTTGGGTTCGTCTATACAACGATTCAATACACTGGTACTGTACGCAATATATCAATGAGCCCAGTTAAATATTTTTCTTTCCGTGAACAATTTTAATTTCCAAGCTTCCATCGTACTTATTTGATATTGTTGGAATGCGGACACTTCATTGAAAGCGCTCCACGTTTTTGATTTCTATAGTGATTATGAGAATTTATTTTACTCAGATACTTGAAGATTACCTTTTTTAAATTTTTACCATTTTAAGTAGAAATATAGAAATACTGGAATATTGTAACAAAATACAGCATAAGTTGATCGTTCGCTAGAACAATTCAAAAAATGTTATCACCCACGAATTTAGATATTAATCCTTTAACTTTGCAAGTTTCAAATATTTAATTTTTGCATTAGACATAGTTTTATGAATTGAGAATGGAAACTATTTTAAAAATATGTATATGCCTGATTGAAAACTTGTACACAGTAACAGAGCAAAATTTGATAAAATAGTATTTTCTATCTTGGATGGATAGGATATTAAGACATTGCTAAATGGATGTTGTAAGTATAAACCGTTAGTGTTTAGGAGGGAAAATATAAACAAACGATGATATCGCGAAAGAAGATATTTGGGTCAATAAAAGGTAAACGAATTATGCAATCAATTCGTTACTGTATGTTGTAACAATTCGAACAACATTTACCTGTGAATTAATTCCGTAAAATTTGGCGAAATATATTTGAACGTCGAAATGTGCTTGAAGTAATTTGGACACAAATATTTGCATTAAGAAATAAAAACAAAAATTTCATGCACCAATCGCCAAAAAAAACTGCAAAATAACGAACAGAAAATAATTCGAAAAGGCAACAAAACCGAAAACTATATTCCACACGGTACGAAAACTGGCAATGTAATCACCTATGCGTTTAGTACGATATTTAACCTTGAAGAAGCTTTTAAGTGTCTGTCTTTATCAAAGAAAGTATAATAATTGTGATAATTTGTTTGTTTTAACTTGCTGGAGCTTGTTTGTTTCACGAGAATTGATTCCCCTTAAATTTCTGGTGAACAAACTTTTGCTTTACTTTTTAGTGATGATATATGTTAGGCTGGCTTAGCTAAAAAAAGACACAAGAAAAAACAATTCATTAATTGGGCTGATATAACTTATCCTCATTCGTCTAATAATCTGATTAAAAACGTGAATGGAATACGACGCAGATCTCAAGAAATAGTTTAACAATTTACATGTGGTTGTTTTAAAATAAAACTCAAAACAAACTCAGGTCTCATAATCAACTCAGTGCATAACTAGAACTAAATGCTCTATGATTTCCAATGTTTAACTGAAAATAAATGATGAAATAAACAACGGAATGGACGCTACATTTTCTGGCAATACTTTTACTTATGAAAATAAATGTACCTTTTACGGAGAGAAAACTAAGAGATGACGAAATAAAATATGACGAGATCGGGGTCACATGCGTTTACAAAATTCTGTTGATGATTCGATCGGTATAAAATAACATGGGTATCTCAATTCATTCCGCAAACGATCGGTTATTTGATTTGCATCTACATCATCTCGTTATCCAGCATAGGATCGAGAATACTAGGATCATCGGTAGCAAATCCACCATACAAACCATCTTAAAAGTGGGTGTGCATTTAGTGCGTCATTATCAACTCTCCAAAATGTTGTTAGTATTTAGTTAGTGTTTAAATTTGAACTGGGTGAGTAGGAAGTACGAAATAGGGCATGCATTTAAATGTACATACCTTGTTGAAATGCTCGACCTCCATGTGAACTATGCACACTGGGGGGACCTTGCCCGTATAAGCCTTCGTACGCTTGATCAGGTGCAAGCATGTCCTACACGTAAGAGATTTTGTTCGGTATTTGAAATAAATGAAAGAAAAACATAACAACAGATAGCAACAAACAGAAAAGGTAGTCAGTTCCTTTTTTGCAAGTTAATAACTAAATTAGTTTAGATAACTTAAAACTAACCTAAGTTTGTGTAGAAACCTTTAAAAATGCCCAATTTTTTGTGAAAATAATTAAGTCCGCTTCCACGCGAATTTACCAAAGCAAAAATTAAAAATGTGATAATAACCGTGTAAAGTGTTCGTGAACTATGTTAGATGGTTTAGTTACGTAGTTTCGGTGTCATCGTTTGTGATTGTTTGTGCTTTAGAAACTACACTCTCCAATTCGGCGAAACGCTTTTAATTAAAAAACTAAAATTTAAACACATTTGGAACTTTAAAATTTGTTGACAAATATACATTTTCAAAATTCAACAATAGGGCTCAATTATGAAAAAGAAGTTACCACCAAATTAGAAAGTGTATTTCGCATTGAAATCTTACTTATCTAAGAGTAGTTTACATGAAGAAAAGTTCGTTTTCCAGCTGTGATCATCTCAAAGGATATAATTCCTTTTAGGCTCTTATATTCAATACACACGGCTTTTTATTATATCATACCTTTAAAATTCGTCATAAATAATGGCTTAGCTTATGACTACACATTTGTACATGAGATTAATAGTAGATTTATACAGTGGAAATATATACTCAAAGATACTTTCAGTACTCGCGATATTGTCCTACACAAAATGCTTAGACCTGTTTTACGCTATATCAATATAATTTAAATCAACACATACCTGTAAGTCTGGTCCCATTCCTAGATCAGCATTCCCCCACATGTTGTTATCTTCCCTCAGTAGAGAATTGGTTAGCTCTATTGAAAGACGTTTCTTATAGTCCTGTGGTTTATCTTCGCTCATACGAAAGAGAACAGCAGCTGCATACGTTGCTACGCCTTCATTTCTGGAATGAAGAAGATCCGTAAGAGGTCCTGTAGCGCCTTCTTGCTCGATAAGCTCAGCCCCTTCTTTGTCCGCTGCCAACTCACAAAGCACACCAGCGGCAACACGCTTTTTGGTTAATAAAGCAAGTTAGTCATACTCGAAAACGTAGTCTTAAATAATAAAATCTAACCTGTATGTTTTCAATTTCATTGAATAGCAATCGCACAAAGATTGGAATCACTTGTTGTTGTCTAATAAGAGCCCTATTGTGGGATTCGCGAGCCAAAATATGTAGAGCGCCTACAGTGCCCTCGACGATCTCCTCCATTCTAACGCCATCCGCATAAGCACTTGGTTGCTGCGAGCCTGTACTTGCCACTGAAGAACGTTGCTGCACGAATTAAAAAACATATTAAACAAATAAAAATAACTATATTTACTAGAAAAACTAACTCTTTCTGTGTCCTGGAAAGCTCTTAGCAAAAGTCTAACCAAGTGATGTATGGCGCCGTGTTCTCGAAGCGGAGCATGATTGGCTGGGCAAAGTGCAAGATTTCGAATAAGTCCAATGACGGCTTTAATCAACGGCCAACGTGATGGAGGATGAAGTAGTTTCACAATTACGGAAAGTCCATAGTTCAAACGAACTGCATTCTGTGCCATTTCGGAATCAACGTGACGTGATGTTAAATGACGCAATGCGCAAACGGCTGGTTCAGTGATCTCCTCTCGATCGCCAGCGTTAATGATAGTCCTTACAAGGGCATCAACACCTCCTACCTGGCAAACAGTGCCCTTATTGCGTTGATTATTGCAAGTCAAATTTGATAAAATGCCAGCAGCACAGGTAACTACATTAACGTCTGTTGACGCTAGGACCTGAACCAAGCTCTGTAAAAGTCCTTCAAGACCTTCAACTTTTGTTGCGGCATCCGATAAATTGCGAAGAGTCCATAGACAATTTTGAACCAATCTTTGCGAAGGATTTCCCAAATGCATGGCCAAAGCCTGCATGCCACCAGCATCAACAATAGCTGGCTTATTACTGGAACATACCGACAATACTTTAAGGACACGAGATGTGGTCCATAGAAGTTTCTCATAATCGTAAGACCGCATGATACGAACCAGTTCGATGGGGCCACCAGAAGCTAAAATGATTAATTTGCTTTCTTGGTTTCCATATGCGAGGATTTGCAAGCAATCGGTTACAATTGCTAGAAATTTCACATTGTTCCTTTGAAGTAAAGTAACCATCTTTTGTAGACCTCCAGCTAGTCGAACAGCCATTTTTGACCCATCTTGATGTAAAAGAAGATTATGGAGAGTCGTGATCGCGTAAAATAGCACCGATTCAACGGGGGAGGAGAGCAATTTAACAAGAGCAGGAATTCCACCACTCTTGAAAATGGCTAATAGACCTTGGCGATGGTGCGATAAATTATGCAAGGTCCCGACGGCTCCTTTTGTGGTCTCCAAATCATTGCTGTTCGTAATGGCTCGCACCAAAGCCGCCACCATCTGTGGGCTATTCATGATCGCGTGGCGAGAAGCCTCCTTTTTGGACAACTGATGGACCATCATGGCAGCTTGGGATACAACGACCTGATCCTCGTCATTTAAAAGTTTTATCAGCTCGGGAATAGCACGAGTGGCTAATTCGGCGTCGTCCTGGTAATTAATTAAATTAACCACTGCATGCTTTAGCATCTGAGATGGTTCGGACAGTCTTTGTACAGCAGTGGGCTGCTGCGGGTCGAATTGGGTAGAAGGGATCTCAATGCCCTCCTCAAGTGTTTCGGGAAACATTGCAGCGCGAACACGTTGCGAACGTGTTTGGCTCAATTGTTGATTCATATCATCAACTTGATCCTGGGTAAAATTTTGAGGGAATCCCTGATCCAAATCAAACATAAGGGGATCACCTTCCATTTCGTCATCTTCCTTTCCGCTCAACGACGGTACTTGAGTTACAGCACCCGAATGAATGCCAGAATCACCAAGATACGAGTTCTGCTGCCACATTAGGGTCTGCTCCTTTGCCGAAACCATTGGCAGATCCGGCGGATTGTACTGGTTATGCGGCACTGTAAAACGTTTTATCAAATAATCAAATATACTATATTCTTAGAAGGTCAAGCACAAGGTGAGTTTTGAAAAAAAAAAATAACTCTTCATAATAATAATATTAACTTAATAAAAAACTCCCATAAAATCAAAATGTAAATAAGTACCATACAATGAAATTTTACACAAAGATAATACTTAAGTTACTTAAATGTTAATTAAAATTGAATTTTTAAATGTGTTATTTAAGTTTTCATTCTGGTGTGAAAAGTAATTTTTGAAATAAAATTATGACCAATTTTTAAATGATAGGTAATAGAGGACAGAATGGTTTTCGCTAGGTTTAAATGTATTATTTATATTTAATACATCAGTTATCATTCCTAGAAATACCACTTTAATAATCGAATTGTCCAATTTTCTTTCAGCGATGTTTCCTAAAAAATTTGTGGATGACTTTCCATAAATTAAAAAGAAAGTTATTTACTTTTCAAAAGACGTCTGCATCCTTATTTTTGTAACAACTATCTCAAAGAACTATATGATGAATATACACAAGAACTTTTGCATTGGTCAGTCACTCCAATCTTAAAATAAAACTGAAAATTGTACTCTTTTATACTTTCTGCTTCAATCAAGATGTTCAATACGCACGATGGAGAACTAGGGGTTTACTTTTCAAGGGTGCAGCGAAATAATAATTACTGTAATGCACATGACGTTTTATTAAAAACAGGAGTGTGAAAAATTGAAAAGCCGCACAAAGGGCCTCCACCAGGGAGTTTGGCATCAGAAAGGAAATATGTGGGGGGAAAAACATTATTCAGGGACAACGACAAGAGCAGCTGCAGAAGCAAGACAGGCTTTCACGAAAAATGCGGAGAATCCATTTAAGGAGAAGTAGTAAAGCACTTTTGAAAAAATGCCATAATCACCAGCATCATCATGATAATAGTGGGATATTATTTTCTGCCTTCGCCATTTACCTTTGATATTGCCGTTTATCGCTAATGCATTTTGGGTTTTTGGGACAACAATTGTTTTCAAATGATTAGAAGTGATTGAATTTTTAAGTATTTTAACGTACTTTTGCAGTCGTCACTTTCTATAGTTTTCTTATTTATTTGGTCTGAGGAAAAGAGTACACACAAATTTACAAAGTACTTATAATTTTACTTACTAAAAGCTACTTACACCTTTTTCATTCATCGCTAATAATATTTATACAAATTATTTTAGATTACAAGAAGAAAAAGGAATGATGCATAATGCTTCATTAAAGGACTTATCGGTTATGTTTTTACTGATTTAATTAAATTGTACTTACTCGTGCGGTTTTGAGGCGGTAGTTGATAGCTCATGGTAATCACGGCGATTTATTCAGCACCTGAAAAAATATTTAATCAATTCAAATGCAAGGACGTACGTTAAAGATGAAATTGGAAAAAAAAACCTAATATTTGTGTGTATTTATAAATAATTCCCGCCCCTCAATATAATGTATTCTAAATTGAGTAATCCACAGTATAAACTTCCGCTCTAAAACAGGTGTAAGAAAATAAATAGTTTGCGGAAGTAAATGCAATACCAACATTTCATGTAAATTCAATTCAGCAAATGGGATAAATGCAAATTGTTTACTAGAAAGAAGTTGTAAGCCAATTTCATATAAAACCTTTTCGATTTGTTTACATTTTTCTATCCAATTATAATTTTATTTAAATTATTTTGTTAAATCCCAGTTACATCACAAAAGCTGTGCCAGAATGAAATCTCTTGATGAATAACATTTCTGTCGACCACAAGCCATCTGAAGGGACGCTTTTTTCGCGTATTTTAGAAAACTCCAGGATTAGTTGGAATAGTAAAAATTCTACAACATAAGATTTGAAAGTGCCTTTTCTAGTGGAAGCATATACTATTTAGAATAAAAGAGCCCACAGAAATTTAAAATAGGGTATAAAAATGTATGAACTTTGCTTTCATGCTGTCACTATAGCTAGTCCAGTTTCACCCGGGTACTTTTTAATTAAATATTTCTTATATTCGTAAATAGATTTTATACATATTTCAGAGTTATTTCATCCGAACCCCTCAAAATCTTAACGATAATACATTAGTTACAGGAAACCCCAGAATAAGTAAATTTTCCACCTAAAGCTATTACGGATAAAAATGAAAATTGTGTGCAACAATTCAGTTCAAAACTGATTATTTTTCAAAACCTAATTATTTTCGCTCCTCATGCTTCCTTGGAGTCTCGCTTGTATTTCGAATTTAAATACGACATGTCGTCACGAGCGCTCCCAATTCGATTTTTACCTAAATAAGAACTTCAAAGTGAATATTTTTTGATGACAACTTGTTCCTATTTTTCTACATATTTTTGCACAAATTCATGAATACCCCTAGCTTGCATGATTAATATATTGAATTTTTATTCATCAAGTATTTTTAATAATTAACAGTGTAGATTCTAATAAGAATCCAAATAAATTCCCTTTTCTCTAATTTTCTTCAAAATCCTTCAAATTAGCCATCAGTGCCCCAAAAAATGCCTGCATCAATTTTTATAACAAATTCTCTAACGGATGAATCAATTTTAATGAACTTATTTATTTTATAATTAGGAGTACCCCAAGAGTTGTTACAGATAGGTTTTTTTTAAATTGAAAGGCGCTGCCTTTGTTAAATTTTGAATTTTCATTTTCTAATCCCCAACGCAAACAGAGGGGTGTTATAAGTTCAATGTGATTGTGTATCTACGCATCCGCCTGTGGCATTATAGCTCGTAAAGAGATGAACCGATTTTGATTTAGTTTTTCCTTTTTCTGAAAGGTGACTTGATCTTGAATGTTCTTAACTAAGATCATCAATTCTTTTGTAGCTGATGAAGAGATTTGAGTAACTTCCACAGGTCTGATCGATACGAAATTTGGTATCCTGTTACAATGATATTGCAGCATCATCTGGAATCTGCAGGTTTTACTACTTTTTAATTTTTCTTGTATAAGGTTAACATGGAAAGTGGGTATATGGATAATAAAAATATTGGTTGAGGCAGAGATCTTTATTCTGATTTTTCATTTTAATTTCAGTCTAAGTACTAGTGTTCTCTACCTACAAGCTGATCTAATTATGTAAGACACCAAGAATTTAACTTTGCTAATTAGATTTTAAATTATTTAAATATTATTTCGGGCTCTCTGCACAATTTTGGTTTTTGGAGGCATGCTCTGAATAAATTTGGAAGTTTCTAAAAAGAGGACTTCGGTCCAATGCTAAGTCAACATCAGACTCTTTGAAATCTAGAACAAGAACTAATTTTACAAGAGAATAGTCCTACAAGAGGAAAAATTACACAAATCATTCCGCTTCATTTAATCGTTAGCGCAAATATTTGAGTAACAAATATGCAACTTGTAGGAGCTAAACCCTGCATCCAACGAAAACTCCAAGTCTTCCTGTTCATCCAAAAAATTGCTCGCTTCCAACAAAGTTCGACCGCAGCCAGAAACGATATCGTTGCGCTACCAAGAACTTTTTAAGGTAATTACCCGTGTTTGTTATCTTTAGATAAAGCAGTTTATACATGATACCGGAGCACTGAGCCAACAAAGTCCAGGAGTGAAGGAAAACAAGACCGTCGCAGACGGGAGGAGGCCCACGGCTTAAAGTGGAATTATATTTCCCGTGCAGTTCCGCTTTTGTGCTTCTTTAAAAAATTAATTCCCGCCTCTCCGATGCAAAGTTTTCCCTTTGGCCAGTGCGCGATAGTTTCAAGAGATTCAATAGATTCCCCGCACAATGGGAGAATTCCTGGAGGAAAGGGATAGGGAAGGCCACGGCTCGGCATAAACTAAAGACAGAGCCCTGTTTCTTTTCCCACCACAATGTAGTTTTCGTGGCCAATTCACGCTCTGAAAAAGATAAAATAAAAAAAGAAAAAATATGCCTATTGCCGCTGAGCTGCTGTTTATATTTTTTACGAATAGCTGAAAAGGCCAATGGTTCTTTGAAGTTTGCCGCCGGGGCCCTCAGAGGTGGTGCACACGGGGGCACAGGTACACGGAAAATGGGAATCTTGCGAAATAATTCACCCCCGGCAGCCCCGAGTGCCTCCGATGATTCCAATCAATTCGAAATTGCGGAACTGTTCAATTTCGATAATTATAGTTCCATAGGGAAGTTGATGCACCCCGGAATGCATCCCGGTTGCCCAGTTTCGGTCGGGTCTAGAAAAAAAATCTCTGTAAAGAGCAAAACAAAGAAAAGCTTCCTTGAAGCGGGGTCAAACAGCGGCCATAGCTAAAAGAATCCACGGAATTTCTACCAGTGAAGGGAAAAATTCTTCCCCTCGACCATGCGATTAATCGCCATTAGTTAACGATAACAAATCTCATCGATACGATGAAAATTTTCACACTTTTATCGGCCCAGAGACCAGACAGTTCAGCCATTTTTTCACGGAAAATTGATTCACACAAGGCACGCCAGAGGCGAACACAAAAAACACCACACCCCAGCTGAATTTTGATTTTCTAGCCGATAGATTTGATTTTAATTCACTTACCGTTTACCAAAATTCACAAAATAACTTTTTCTACACGAAATATTCAGTCCAAATGCAACGATTTACACTTTTTTCCCACTTTAAACCGAAAAAAACTCGCTCCCGATACTTTTCACAGCAGCAGCGCGTATCACCGAGAAAACACTTGCAGCAATGCTGCGACTTGCGAGACGAAGACGCAACACAAAAACATAAATTTTATGTTTATATATGGCCGCGGCGATGTGCATACAAATTCATCGGGACGAGTTGCGGGCGTGTGCGACGCCGTGTGGACACACGGCGAGAACCTGCTGCGTTGGTGTTAGGTCGGTGCTCCCGAGTGAATCATGTCAAAGTTGTCAAAAAACCGACCTACAACGGGGTGAATTAGCAGTGTACTGGATATGGTGGGTGGTTATTGGTTGGGTTCGGAAGGTGCACTTTCAACTTTATTTAGCCCCTTACCCGTTGAACGGTTTTAATATAAATTTAAAAAAAGAAAATTTCGTTCGAACGTAAAGTTGAGCTGAAAAAAAACCAGTAAACTCTGTAGCACTTTAAAAAATAATTTATTAAAATTTAATTTATTTTTCAGTAATCTTTAATGGTCGTCAGGCAAAAGCCCTATTTATAAATTTATTTTAATTGCCCTTTTCCTAATTTTCTACTGCAAGCACATTTTCTTTGCTTTTTGCTACAAGGAGTTAAATTTCTGCAGTCACCCGTTCAATTCAGCTTAAAAAACCCAGACTAAACGAACCGATACGCTCGTCTACTATTTATGTATAAAGATTTTCGTTTTTATTATCATTATTGCAATAAATATTTCGATACTAAGCAACGAGATTAAGTACATATATGAGATCAGACTTGTTTTTATCAGAAGACGTTAATTATTCTTTGATTTCTCCCTGTTGAGGAAGTTGTTTAAGGCCGTTTTGTTGTGCACTCCGCTGAAGAGGTCGTAAATGTGAAGGAAGCCAAAATATCCGGTTAGGGTGATCGCCCCAAAAAAGAGGATAATCAATATTACGGCTCCTAGACACCCGAATAGGATGATTGAGGCAACGGTGATCAGGGTCCCTGCAAAGAGTCATTAGCTTGAATTCAAATTAAATTTAAGATTTCAATTACCTTCGAGGAATATAAAACCCGTGAAAGTCATAACAACAGTTGAAAGAGCAAACACTAAAATTATAAGAAAAGGCAAGAGAACGGCAACGCATCCAACGGATATTCCTAAAGCAAGAAACGGGTGCTTCGCTGACTTTCTAGCCAATTTGTCTAAAATATTGTAAGCGCCTGTTTCCTTTAGGACCTGATCGCTGGCAACTTTAATCTGATTCCCTGGATGAGGAAACAATTCAGGTAATTATTTAATGTTTATAAATACGTTGTAAAGATCATAAGGCTTACATATTCTAAGTAAATTTACGAGCAGCGCTTGCAGGGCGTTTTCATCCATTTCTCGATTTCTTCGTCCCTCGTGAGTTCGGTTGAGGGCTTTATCGTTGATCTGGAAAAAATATTTTATATTTCACTCCTGGACCTTTGTTTACATTTAAAAAAAATACCATCACCTCCATTGACTTGCAGAGTTGTAGTTAAAATAATATCACTGGTATAAAACGTTAAACACTTAATAAATTTCCAGTTAACGAAGGGAACGAAAAATTATTGTCATTTTATTTAGCCACTAGAGAAAAGAAACTTCCGCAAGACAGCTGTCCAAATTTTTCGGAGTATTAAAATGTACTAGATTAAGAAAAAAGTAAAACTCCCGTTGGAAGAAGTTCAAAATTCAAATTATTTTTAAATAAAAAGATTTGTCATGTGGAGCTTATTTTATAATAAAAATAAGTAAAAACCACGTTGCTAAAATATTTAAACCATATTAGAAAATTACTGAAGAAAAATTTGAATTGATATTAAAACGTCGAAAAATAGAAGGGACCGGACAAACGAACAAACAATTTTTTAATATTTGCAATTTTTGGTTTATCAAAATAAAAGTGAAAAGACCTTTCGAATTCCTAAAAATGGTTTTACCGAAAAAGAATTTTTAAAATGGAAAACAGCATAACAAGCACGCTCCACATAAGCGATGATTCGGTTCGGGATGATTGCTGCCGGCACTTTTCCACTGATTAGCGGACCAGTTACACATCCCCTGAACAAGTAGTGAATTTTAGTCCAGGTAAAAATCTCTAAGAAATTAATTCGGCAGTAAAATAGCATCCTAATTTGATTAATTCCAGATTTAAGCACTTAAGCGCACAACTATGGCCCAAAAAGAGGTAAGTGCTTCCGTTTTTCCGCACCCACTCTTTAGTGCAAATTTTTGTAAAAGAAAAGGCGGTGGATGTTTCTAAAAATTGATTAATTCCCTCCAGCTGGGAGTATCAAGGTTTAAATTTAAGACGGTTGTTGTCGGATTTTGCAATTCCTGCTAATAAAAAGGGTTCAATGTTCGCGAGGGAGCCGTTACTCTGAATATCGTGGCCTTTGTCTACGATTCAAAAGGTGCGACGCGGAACTGTTGCCTTTGCCCCCCTAAAGTGCCCTAAAGTGATTAATTGAGGTGATTGTGCTCGGTTTTTGTTGCTAGCCAACTGTTTTGAGCCTTTTCCACCGTCTGGAGGCCGACAACTAGGGCAGTGGGCTTTGCGGGGGCCCCCTCACAATGGGACTTGAGAAAAGTTCCATATGCTTAAAGGAACAGTGTCTGGAATTCACTTTAAGAATTTTTAATTTTTTCTAAACTCTGAAAATGGGGATAATAAAAATTATAAAATGATTCGAAATGAAAAATCTGTCAGGGGCGTTGCTGTTAAGCGCTTATTATTTAATAAAACTAAATTTTTTCATAAAAGTGATTGGAAGGCTAAAGGTCTGCTTAAGAAATTTCTTATCGTTGATAATTGTAATATTTTCTGAGTTTTAACCTTTTATAAATATAGAAAATGCTTTGAGGTGTTAAACATTTCAAATTGGATAATGATTTTCTAATTTTTGTATTTCTGGATACTTAAATCGATGGAGTTTTAATGTTTTTTTTTATTGTATTTTCAATATTTCCTTGTACGACGAGCTAGTCATTCTAATTTATTTTAAAATTTGACTAGTCACAAATTATTGAATGAAATACTGTTTTAAGCGT
Organism: Tolmerus cingulatus; assembly: GCA_959613345.1. Taxonomy (NCBI): domain Eukaryota; kingdom Metazoa; phylum Arthropoda; class Insecta; order Diptera; family Asilidae; genus Tolmerus; species Tolmerus cingulatus. The sequence goes on from OY390710.1 coordinate 33,996,370, forward strand.
GTAGGTTTAAAAATAAATAATTTATAAAATTCATTTTCGCGCTTAGTCACTTTTATCTATTATTTCTGTATTTTCCGCTCAACGATCAAAAAGTAATGAATAGAATATTTAATGAGTTTGTTATTTATATGTTAATGTTTAATATCTATCCGAACTTTGCTCCGTATGGTCAAAATGGAAAACAAATTGTAAAATAAATATAATTATTCTTTAGGAATTCGAAAAAGCAGCAGAAGACGTTAAGAACTTAAAAAGTACTCCATCCGATAATGATCTACTGGAATTGTACGGATTGTACAAGCAAGCAACTGTGGGAGACTGCAATACGGGTAAGTTTGAGGAAGGCGAAAAGTGATTTTAAATATCATAATTTATCTTTATATTTATTAGACAAGCCAGGATTTCTGGACTTCAAAGGAAAAGCAAAATGGGATGCTTGGAACAAGCTTAAGGGTACTTCAACTGACGAAGCTATGCAGGGGTACGTAACCAAAGCGAAATCCCTTATTGATACAGTTGGACTTAAGTAGAACGTAAACGCACCATAAACAGTGAGATATTGCGATATACTGTACTAAGCCCAAAGTTTTTTTTTATGCATTTATATATTTTATTGGTAAATAGAAAGTTTGCACTCATAAAAATGAAATAAAGCACAATTAATATCCTCAAATATTTTTTTTAAAGGGGTTAATTTCTAGCATATGGGCTGACTATTCAACTTAATTTGAAGATACCTTAAGTCGAATATTGTACTTTTTTATCTCAAAGTTATTTTTCAAGAATTTATATATTTTATTGTTAAATGGAAATTTTTCACTTACAAAATGAAATAAAGCACCTTAGAGATGTCAACAGAACGAGTATTTTTATAGGGATTTATCTCTGCTGGTGCACACGGTAAAATTCATTCTGCAGCTCTTGGAGGTTCATTTCCAACGTTGCAACCTCATCGAACCTCATTGCCGCCCTCGCCTGCTTTATGTATCCTTTGATAATATTAATCTGCTCTACGAGAGGATCACTCACAGAGTTGGCACTAGCCTGCGTGCCACTCCAGTTATCCAGGGTGGATACTGCCGACTTTAAAGAGTTAGTTTTAAGGACTTGTTTAGAAAAAAAAAACAAAAGAAAATTCTTACTCCTGATGTGATTGATTCTTTGGCTGCTACCGAACTATTTTCCGTAACTAATCCGTACTTCTCGTAAGCCTCCAATGCTAAGCGCCTTTCGCGTTCTATTTTCTGTTCAGTTTCCCTTCGCTTCTGTTCTTTGATCTTTTTAATTTCACTTTCAACTGGGAGTGGCGGAATAGATAACATGTCCTCTTTAATAAATTGAATGCATGCTAATCGAACCGCTTTTTTCAGGGCGTCCTCCCTGCTGCCCTCAAGGCAAGGAAGCGCGAGGATTTGTTTGCTTTTGTAGTCAATCGTTTCAGCGACTCTGCCTATTTTAGCCCTCAACGCGCTGGCATCATTTAGAGTAAATATAGGATCACCGTCATATAAGCTTTTGACTATTTTCGAATACATTTCGATGTCTGGAATGATTTCCTTCTTTAAGTCTTGTATTTCGGTAAAATAGAGAGTTATGGGTGGCCGGTAAGTTCTGCTTTCGTGCATTTCTTTCCGAGCCTCGAGGAGCCTCAGACAGTGCTCGCAGGTTCGTATGTTGTTCCTTTCTTGCTCTTTCTTGCTTTGTTCTTCGGTGGCCGTTTCTAAACTAACTAAGGTCACTGCAAACATTTTATTATTATTTGAAAATTATTCTCTTTCATAAACTTTTAGGGGTAAACTTACTTGCGTCGTCCAGTTGCAAGAATTTTGAGCAATCGTTGCACATTATTGACCCACAAAGTCGGCAGTGATGCTGCCTTCTAGCGAGATGGAAACTTTTAGCACAGTTCGGACATAGTTTAACAGAACTTCCGTCTAGCCAAGGAACTGTCTGAAAAGTTTGTATATTTTTTAATTTAATAAATTGTTTTCCCCTCATTCCTGTTTCCTAGTAAGACGTGGATGTTTGTTAAAATAAAAAATTTATTATTTTTAAGCGAGTCATCAATAAAAATAAAATTATTATCAGTAAAAATAAAGATATCTGATTTTGAAGTCAATGTTAGTCAAATATTTACACAAATTGAAGATAATTGACAGAGATAACATTGGTGTCTTCTAATAATAGAGGACAGTGTGAAGTCTGAGAATGCTAACGTAAGAAGTTTTAAATTAAATTCGCATTTTTCAGATTACTTAAGCCAATTTTCTATCCCATAAATAGTTTAAAAAAAGATTTTCAATGGGTGGTATTTTTGAGTTCGCAGATTTTATTTTATTAATTATTGAACATTTGGACGTTCTAAAATATTTTAACCAATCTCCTTTTAATGAGCTTTGATGGGTAAGACTATTAAAAAATTTTAGTTACTAATTGAATTGTCTTCTTTTCTTTATTGCTATAAAAAATCGATGTACTATAAAAATAGAAATGATTCTCTTATGAATTTATAAACATTTTAAGTGAGGCAATATATCAGAACTTAATCATCGTTTTCATAGTGTAGAAATAATACCACTCTCGGCACGGCTTAAGAAAATTATAAACCATTTTTTCAAAACCTTGAAAATTGATTTTAATGCTTGAACTATTTAAAAATTACCTTTTGTTCATGGATCTTCCTTTGTACTGGATCTGTAGGTCTATCCTTCAGGAGTTTATGCAATCTTATAATTAACTTGTTTGTTTCGCTAGCGTATCTCTCTAAGCGAGGTGTTCTATTGTAATATCCAATGATTTTTCAATATTCTCTCGACCATTTAAACGAACCTTACCGGATTGCTTTGAAGTATGAAAAGTGGCTGCAATCCACCCCGACGGTCTGTGGCATGTAATTAAACACGTTCGTATGCGATGGGGCGTTGCTAATTTTCAGGGAATTATCTAATGATCTCGCCAAATCAACCGTTTCATCAAAATTCAATTTTATCTTCCGCTTTGCTTTGCTGAAGATTTCTTTGAGCGATTTGAGGACATCCTGTTCTTCCGCATGAACGATTTCGACGTGTTCGGTGAGACGTTCCGGGGTTTTGAGGTCTTCTCGACAAATCGGACAGAGGAATCCTTCCAAAATTTGTCCATCGTCCGATTCAAAGGAATGGGGCATCATTTTTAAAAAAGATAAACTGCCCTTAAATTGAGAAAAACCATACGCCTCCCGAAATGTCCAACTGACGGAAACTGTCACTTAGCTCCCAGATCTTGTTCTTGAAAATTAAAATTGGGATACTCTCAATGAGTTCTATTTCGAAAATGAAATTTGAAAAATAATTGGAAAATTAATATTCTCTTGTATTATTTAAATGCTAAAAATTTTAATTGAGTGAAATTTTGATTTCGTTATATTAGTAATAATAAATGCAAACAAAAAAAACAAAAATTCGGATAACACTATTTAGGTGTTCCTAGAAAATTAGGAAAATGTCAAAGTGTTGAAATTTCATTTAAGCTAACTTAATTTAATAAAAACAATTTAACTTATAACGAAATTTTATCACAAATTCGCAAGTTCGAATAGTTTCGCGCAGTTTTGCGATGTCAAGAAAAAACAACCCTAAAGCAAATTTTCGAGCTGTCATTTACCGTGATTTGTTTAAAAGCATTCAGCGGCACAACAAACACTTTATGAGATGGATAATAAGAAAGTAACAGTCTTAACGCCGAACGGCAGGCGTCAGACACTGTCCATAACTCCCTCTACGACGATGCTAAAGGTAAAAGTCCTCCTGAAATTCCTGTCTTCCCAAGACTCCTAAGTAACATGTCCACTCCGCAGGTCCTGGAAGATGTTTGTACTAAGCACGGATTCAGGAGCCAAGAATACGACTTGAAGCACTACAACAAGGTGTTGGATCCCTCCGCGATGTTCCGCTTCACCGGGCTACCCAACAATTGCCTCCTGGAAATGGTCGAGTCTACCCGGAAACGCGACGAAAAGGACGTGGTTCTCTGCGTCCAGCTGGAGGACGGATCTCGCAGACAGGGCACTTTTAAGACCTCCGAAAACCTCTTGAACATTCTCAAGGAGCTCTGCGAAGACATGATTGGATCGGCAAAAAATCCCATCTTCATTTACATGAGGAGAGAAATATTTGGCGATGAACTGGAGAAGACTTCCTTGAAGAGCTTGGGGATCACTGGCCGGGCAATGATTAGGCTTGTAGATCGGAATCCAGAGGATCTGAAGAAGTAAGTTGCTCACTCTAGTTATTACTCACTAGTTACTTTATCCGTAATTACTTGGTTTTTATTTATATTGCCAAAGATTTCATGCAATAACTAAAACCGCAATTTCGCAATTCATAAAGATTTTTCACTTTCTGGAATCTTTTTCTATAATAGCAAATTAAGGATTTACTAATTTGAGATAAAAATAGAGGTTTTGTTAAATTTCAGACAAGCCAACGTCTACGTTCCACCTACTGTAAAGGAGGAGCCACTAAAAGAAGAGAAGCCGAGAAAACCTAGGGCTTCTTCACCAGATTCACCAAAACCTTCTAGTCCTACAAGAAAATCTGAGAAACCAAAACCCACCTCGAAACCCGCAAGTCACGCTTTTCAACTAACTCCTGAAACACTAAAAAAAGTCGTGGCAGGTGATGAGGCCCCCAGCACCAGTGAGAGCCAAACTAACGACGAACCCATGGAAATTGAAGAGAAGTCACCGAAGCGCCCAGAATTTGATTGGGGCACTGGCGGAAGGAGCATGAATGAAACCGGGAGCCCCAAAGAGGAAAGTGATGATCTTAGTGAGGACGAAGAAGTTGAAGAACCTCAACTTATTCAGGTGATTGTTTAAAAAAAAATTGCAACTAGTTAAAAATTTAATTTTTTTCAGTTAGGCGAGAGGAATGCGGTGATCTTTTCTTTGGTTCAAACGCAAAAAATTGCCGATGACCTTCCAGATTCATTTTTTGATCTAACAACGGAGGACTTAAAACTTATTCTCAGCGATTTAAGGAAACAGGCATCAGGAAGTGAAGATGAACCTCTGTTAACAAATAAATTGAGAGAAATGGAGGAACAAAATAAAATACTGAAAAAAATGGCTATTTATAAAAATTGTGTAATACGTGTCCAGTTTCCAGATAGGTTAGTTCTTCAAGGAACATTCAGACCAACTGAAATTGTGGAAGATGTCTACAATTTTGTTAAAGGATATTTAAAGGATCCAGAGATGAAATTTACTTTATGTAAGAAATGTTTTAAATTAAATTTTTTTTTTATAAAAAATATTTTATATTTAGTCACAACACCTCCGAAGCGAATTCCGAGCTTTGATAAAACCCTCATCGAATCAGATTTTGTTCCTACAGTCGTTTTACACTTTGGAGTGGATAACGCTTCCGGAAATGGAGAAGATGTTCTTAAATCCGATTTACTTGGAAAACTTTCATCGCCCAACGGTGCCGCCATAGCTGCTTCAAAATCGAGGTAAGATTCAGTTTTCCTGTTTCGCACAAATAAATAAGGAATTTAAACTCTCAGGGGTAAATTATCAAAGGAAGGCAACTCCAAACAAAAACAACAGGGCGGATCCTATCAAAGTCCTAAAGGTGCAATTCCCAAGAAGCCCAAGCCAGACAATTTCAAGGATTCATCTGCTACTCCTGGGCCATCGGGACAGGTTCCTAAATGGTTTAAACCTTTCAATAAATAATTTATGCGGGTTCGGTAAAGCTAAATGCTAATTTCGTTTACTAGTTATCGTTGTTTCGCAAAGCGAACTGTTTACGAATTTTGCTCGATGTAAATATCTCACTTTTTGTAAGGCAAATGTAATGTAGATAGAAATTTACTATTACACGAGGTGTTTCCATATTATAGGTGTTTATTTTTTTATATATATAAATTGATAATCTTTCCGACATAAACTATCCACATTTTAATTCACTTTCCTTAGTACGAAAAATCATGTTTGAGTTCGTCCAATTTTTTTTGTTCCAGTTTTATACGCTGTTTCTTTCAACTATAATTTTATGGAATATTTTCAAAAGTTCATTATTCCTGTTAGAGATAAAATTTGATAATCTGTTTGCATTGATTTAATGTTTTGATAATATGAATTAAGGTATAGAAATATTTAAAAAATCGTTTAATGTTTCATAACTGGTTTATTTGGATAAAATTAACTTGGCGGTAAAAAAATTATATAAGTAATGAACATAAGTCCTCTATCTAACTACATTATTAGTTGAAAAACAGATTGGTATATAAATTCAACTCCAAAGACAAAAATTGATTTGATATAATTTTTGTTAACATAATTTAGTGGCATTAATTTTATTTTTTTGACGATAAGACTAGAGCACGCGATAAATTGTACTTACTCACAGCACTATTTCTTCGGAAATGCATCATTCTCTATCAGACGAAAATTGCGCTATTTATGTGATCGACGGGGCTAATTTCAGTAAACCAAAGATACATCATTTTATTTGAAAACTTAATTAATCCTGATAGAGCCTAAATTTCCCAGGTTTCATTTCGTATACTAAAAAAATGTTGCCTAGTGCACTGGAAGATCTTATCTATATGTAGATATGAGTTAATGTGCTATTTTATTAGAATAGTGAGCTTTATGGCGCTAATGCTATCGTATCTGATGTTTACCTTTTAACGCGTCTATTTAAACATGTTTGAACACTTTTAATTGCCAATCAAGAGTATACCCAAAGTATGTTGATAGGCATAAAATAATATTTGGCAACGAAATAGGCTAGTTCTTAATTTGATAAAACACTCTTTTAACTTTAACGATTAGTATACAACCCGGTTAGTCAACAATTAACAGAATGAGATTCAAACAAAACATTATTTGCGCTAAAGATCTAATTTATAAAAAAATATATTCCTCCTTTGAACACACAAAAAAGTTAAATAAGTTTTATACCACTAATTATCGAAATATTTAAGAAGGAAATGAAAAACGAGCCTAGTTCACCATTAAAGTTACTATTTTACGCAGGTGTTGTTCATAACTTTACCATTTAAATGCTTCCGGATTCCTATAGAGTCTCAAATAGCCTGTTTTGTTAATCTAACGTATTTTCGTAACAATTATTGCCCACTATAAAACAGTGTCCAAAAGAATCCACACACGGTGGGAAATTTTTACTAATGCTCTTTACAAAGGTCTTTATCTTTTTTTCTATAAAATAATATCGAACGAAATTATTCTTTACATCACAACTGAATAACTTATTTTTATTTTAAATATTTTACTTTGAATCATTAAATAAAAATGCATTTCTCTAGTTATTATTGGTTTCTGAGTTTTTAATTAAATTTTTTTTATACTCTCACGGTTCTGCTTCTTAGGGATAAATGTGTCAAGGTTGTTTTTTTTAGATGCTCTGGCGGATTTACATTCTAGAGCCTTTCTGCTGTAGCACTTTAGCCCGATCATTTGATTCCTGCTCACGTCCGACCTGCGGACTGTGACACTCTTTTGATACAACGCATAAAAATTCGGCGTTCTCCTCAGAGCCGTAGTTATATTGTGTTCCAATATTGACCAGTTGTTCAAATCTCCATCCATCGGACATTGTAGAGACCATCTTTATTAAAAAAAATTTCATTAGACTCTGTCCTCTGTTCACCTTTTAATTTTCCGACTTACCTGAGTTAGTTCATTCTCTTGACATTGCAACACTCGATAGACCCGCTTTTTGTCTAAAATTGGTCGCTGTAAATTAAAAAATTATTTAGAATACCTTGAACATTAAAATAAAAAATCTTTGAACATTAAAATAAAAACCGAAATCGATTCTATTCCGTGTCCTTAAATTTCGATTTTTTATAAATTAGAATTTTTTTTTAATTCAAGAATTGAAAACGTAATAAAGAGGTTTTTTATCTCTAGGAATTAAAATAGAAATATAAAAACAATTTTATATTTATTCTAATGAATGGATATTTTAATTTTTAGTCATAATATGGGACGCCTTTTGCAATCCCAGTGTCTTTTGTTTTCTTCTTTGTTTTTCCCGGAGCCCAACAATAAAATTTGATAAGCCCATTGGATAGCAATTTGTACTTTTTTAAACAATTACTAGCTTTCTTAAGAAACTAGATGTTTTATCTAAATTCGATTTTAATTTTTATGTATTTTCTTGAAGTATGTAATTGAAAAACACGAAATGAGTCGCTGAAGCAAATTAAAATTAATTTTTAGATTATTTCTTTTTTAGTCATTTTCTCGCCAATAGTCCTCTTATAACTTTTCCTATGAAGATTATCTCTTCAGAATTGCAAAGTGGTTTGTTTTTTGTTGGAGATTGCGAGTACTGAACGGTTATCTTCTTGGTTTCTGTTTTATTATTTTACGTTTATGCTTTTATTTTATAAATTACAAAACAAAAGACATTGGACGTGTTATACATTTTGGTTTTTAAATGGTATCATTATCTGGTTGCTCTGCTGTTTTTAATGAAGAAATAATAACAAAGTTTTCTCAACATTATATACACTAGCAATAACAGCATAAAGTAAATAGTTATTTAATTTTTTATTAACGTGAATATTTTCGGAATTTTCAAGTTTTTAAAGAAACGAAAGAGTTGTAATTTTGTTAAATACCCGCCCTAATTAAATTCTCAAACAGAGTGACCTTGAGAAAACGGAAGAATAAATTTAGAGGAAGTTCTAACGAAATTAGCTCTTTTAAAATAATAAAGGCGCTTCTTTTTGTAGTTATTAGCCACAAGTCACGCAAGTCTCTGCTGACCCATAGACTGAAATATTTTTCTGCAGTTCCAGTGGCTGAACCGCTGAGGCCACATGGCAGTTTCGGGGGGCCCAAATTCCGATGCAGGCAGCGCCTGCACAGCGCCTGGAGCGCCAAATGCGCATCACGGATCTGGACAGGAATTTTTCTTCCCGGTGGTCGCGAAAATAAAAAGAGGATGACTTAAAGAAAAATCGCTTACCTGATCCCTGCGAGAAATGCATTCCTTAAGTAAACTAATCAACTGAGTCACGTTGTAGAACTCGGCCTCCTCCAGGACTCCTTCCTCAGAGAGACCGTCCAAAACGAGCTTCCCGTGCCTCAGGTAGTTGAGCACAGGGGCGAAATACCTTGGATCTCTATCTATCAGATATGCCCCGGTCTCATCCTTAAAATAAAATAAAATTTTACCCCATTTTCCAACAATTTTTCGACGAAGAAAGCCGCCTCGCACTCACTCGGTCCGATATCAAATCGCTGTCCTCTTGAATAAGTCGCGACAAAAAGGAGTTCGGGTCTCGCGATAGCGTCGTTTTTGTTGTAAGGAAGCAGGTCCCGCCGACGTTCAATTTAACCCATTGATTGCTACCGTGCTTTGTTAGGAAATTTGGGCTCTTTTTGGCATTCAAATTGACAGTGGCCATTTCACCCTTCAGTCCAATCACCAAAAACAAAACTGAAAATCAAGTTGACGTATTCTGTAGCTTTCTGCAATTCGAAAGACAACACACAGTCGCGTCGGGTAGCTGGTGACCAGGGACTTCGAAGGCCATTGCGAATTTCGAGAGGTTTGCGTCTTTGGTCTTTGCTTTTCCATTCGGGATTACAATTGTTTGTCCTTTAAAAATTTAAACTCTTAAAATTTTCATTATTCTGGTTTTCTGTTTTAAGTTAAATATAAATATTAATACCAATAGAAATTCCAGCAAAAAAGGAACATTTCGCTCAAAATATATTAACTTACAATTAACCTTTTCATGGTGTCTTAAAAAAGATTTTATCTGGATACTCGCGGGTTTATCCAGGCTTACCCTTATTTATCTGTTTCAAATAAAAATTTTATTATTTTTATTTGATTATTTGTTTGGTGCATTAAAGCATTGCTTAAGCAGAATTCTAGATCTAGCTTTTTTTTCTTTTCAATTATTTCGGCAGTCAGGATTTTTATTTAATAATGAATATATGTTTTCTAGGTGTGGCCCTTTTACTTTTTTCCTGCAGACAAGATTTTACTACCCAGAGAATTTTCTAGATTCTACGAAAGTTGCATTTTTGCATTAATTTCCGGTGAGATCACAAATTTAAAACCGTCGATGGACTGCAACGCATGCCAACGCGCGGGGGTGCGTGTGGCACGCATGGCACGCACACACCCGCATGCGACCTCTTCAAATGCGCAAGTATTTTGACGTAACTTTTGGGGCTGCATCGATTCATTTCCAACTGCTATGACAGTTTCGTCGTAAATTTTGGACTTTGTTGAATTCCTGAAACTGGACCTGGTGGGAATTAGTGTCGGACTGGGAAGGTGCGCAGATCTTCTTTAATCCCGTCGAGCTGTTGCTTTAGTAAAAATTTAATTCGTTAAGGTAATCGCGAGTTTATGTGAGGTCCACCAGAAGATTATCGATTTTTCATCTTTCGACAGAAAGGAAACTGCAATTTTTCTTGGATATTAAAAGGGAAAATACACAAAACCAGTAAAAAATGTCTTTCGTAAGTGCATCGTAAAAAAATTTGGTGTCCTGACGAATTTTGCTGATGAAATTTATTTCATTTTAGCGCATGAAAGCAGTTAAGTGTCCCACAGATGAGCTGTCCCTCACGAACAGAGCCATCGTTAACGTCTCTGATTTTCCGGATGAAATAAAGTGATTTTATTTATTACGCCCTATTTTGCTCCTTCTCCTAATTACTCCCCTTTTCCAGATACATTGAGGTGTCTACTGGACCTGGCCAGCACTATGTTTTTGCCCTCGAGAAAACCCATGAAGTCTCTAGGGGCTGCGTGGGCTTCTCCTTGGTTCAGCGAAAGTGGGCTACGCTCTCCATAAATCAGGATATCGACATAAAACCCTACAGATTCGATGCAAATTCTGATGTAATCTGCACAGTTGTTTTGGAAACAGATTTCCTCCAGAAGAAAACGTAAATGTCCTTTTTAATGCGTTGCAGAATGATTATGTAACAACTCTCATTTTGCACCTGTAGGACCTCGCTGGAACCATACGATTCAGATCAAATGGCTAAGGAATTTTTGATGCAATTCTCTGGATTGGCCCTCACCGTCGGACAAACCCTTGTTTTTAGCTTCCAGGAGAAAAAGTTGTTGGGATTGGCCGTGAAGACCTTGGAAGGTAAGCACCTTAACGAACACCTTGAACAATCAATAACCCTAGTCATTACGAACCTCGAGAACTCTTTTAAGTTCAAAGACGAGTCAGCGTTTTCTACTTTCTATTGTTATCGTTTCGAGCACGCATACTTTACAGACTCTTCACTGGGAAGATGTCGCAGTGGATGCGGTAACGAACCCGTGATTTATAAAATTATCTTGAAGTTGCACTGTGATTATAGGGTTTTTTTTCTGGTACCAAAGGTCAAAGATCATGGGTTAATCTTAAATTAAAACTAGCTTAAATCCTTTGAAATAATCAACAAATTGTTTTCCTAAAGGTGAAATTTAGTCAGATCAGCTTCTTATATATGTATATACAATTGCCAATTTTAAATCAACCATCGTATTCTTGTCCGTTGCAGCCGTTGATCCCCAGGCTCTCAAGGACAATAAGGAAGGGACAACCAAATCAGTTCGATTTGGTCGTCTTTTGGGCAACACAGTGGTTCAATTTGAAAAAGCAGAGAATTCCTGCTTGAATTTGGTTGGTAAAGCTAAAGGGTAAATAAAATATGCTATAACAACACTATTCACACCTTAATTGATTTATTCTTTTATATAATAGAAAAATTGTTCGGCAATCAATCATAAATCCAGATTGGGACTTTGGCAAAATGGGAATTGGTGGTCTCGATAAAGAATTCAATGCGATATTTCGTCGAGCATTTGCATCACGTGTCTTCCCACCAGAATTGGTTGAACAACTTGGCTGCAAGCACGTAAAGGGAATATTACTTTTTGGACCTCCAGGCACTGGCAAAACATTGATGGCTCGACAAATTGGCAAAATGTTAAACGCACGTGAACCAAAAATTGTTAATGGTCCACAGGTTCTTGATAAATATGTTGGTGAATCTGAAGCAAACATTCGTCGACTTTTCGCAGACGCAGAAGAGGAGGAAAAACGGGTGAATTTAATTATATTATTTGGGAAAAATGTTGTATAAGATAAATTTAAATTTTTATTATAGCTTGGTCCAAACAGTGGATTGCATATCATAATATTTGATGAAATCGATGCTATTTGCAAAGCGAGAGGATCGGTTGCAGGAAACAGTGGAGTTCATGATACTGTGGTTAATCAGCTCCTTGCTAAGATTGATGGTGTGGAACAATTGAATAATATTTTGGTTATTGGTATGACAAACAGAAGAGATATGATCGATGAGGCGCTAATGCGACCTGGCAGATTGGAAGTACAAATGGAAATTGGGTTACCGAATGAGGCTGGGCGACACCAAATCTTAAACATTCACACTAAAAGGATGAGGGATTTCAAAAAGATTGCTCCAGATGTTGATACGAAGGTAGACTTATGTTACTTAAATTTTAAGATATCATAAACGCAATATTCAGGAGCTTGCTGCACTAACTAAAAACTTCAGTGGAGCTGAGTTGGAAGGTCTGGTCCGCGCTGCTCAATCAACGGCTATGAATCGTTTGATCAAAGCCTCATCCAAAGTTGAAGTTGATCCAGAAGCAGTGGAGAAATTGCTTGTTAATCGAGCAGATTTCTTACATGCTTTGGAAAATGATATTAAGCCCGTAAGTTATTTTAGTTATAAATATACATTAGCGCTATTTTACATAATTAAAATTTGGTAGGCTTTTGGAAGCGCTCAAGAAGCCCTCGATACTTTCTTATCAAGAGGTATTATCAACTGGGGAACACCAGTTGCAAGTATACTAGAAGACGGGATGCTGTACACTCAGCAAGCACGGGCCACTGAATCTTCTGGATTGGTGTCTATCTTAATTGAAGGACCTCCAAATTCTGGAAAAACTGCATTAGCTGCTAAACTGGCTAAATTGTCTGACTTTCCTTTCGTTAAAGTATGCTCCCCTGAGGACATGGTCGGTTTTACTGAATCAGCAAAATGTCTGTACATCAGAAAAGTAAGTTTCTGTTTTTTTAAATCAATTAATGGTTTGTTTTTAAATATATTTTTATTTTTATAGATATTCGATGATGCATATCGTTCTACGTTAAGCTGTATTGTAGTTGACAATATTGAGAGGTTGTTAGATTATGGTCCAATTGGGCCAAGATATTCAAATCTTACTCTTCAAGCTTTGTTAGTTTTGCTGAAGAAGCAGCCTCCAAAGGGACGGAAACTGCTTATCCTGTGCACCAGCAGCCGAAGGTGGGTATTTTGCTAATATTTGGTACAATTTGGTTATATAGATATCAAATACGTGGTGCAATCTGTGCAATGTGTTGTTTTTTTAAATGAATTTAAATCTTGTTATTATAAACAGAGAGTTGAGAAATTATCGAGAATCTGGTTTTATATACAAGAATAATTTTTTTGTAAGACTACGAAAAGACTACAAAGCAACTTTACAAGAGTTAACATCGTCAAATATTAAGGACAAATATTTTCAAATTGAATTTTGACCTTTCATACTTAGCGTTTGAAGTTTTATTTATTTTTGATAATCAAAAAGAAATGGATGATATTTAAAGTCCTTAGTTTAGAGGAATAATATTTTGCTTTTTCAGTGTGTGAAAGTTTTATTGAAAGAAAGGGTTATATTTTATGGAATATCTTCGTAACTGTGAGTTACTTTGTTGAATCCTTTTTCTCACAAAAAAAGTTCTTGAAATTCTTTATCATTAATTAATACTTAATATTGGCGTTTAGTAATAAAAAATGTGAAGTGGTGCTCATCTTAATTCGAACATAGTTTTAATATGATTCGATGTTTTTCTCATTTCTCTATTCAGGCAAGTTTTGGAAGACATGGAAATGCTCTCAACATTCACATCGATCATACATGTTCCAAATTTGTCACATGCTGATCATGTTTTGGCTGTTTTGGAGGATTCTGATTTGTTTAACAAAAATGAACTCCACACAATTGCTAAGAAAATGCACGGAAAGCGGTAAGGAAAAATTAAATAAGTTTTTGTAAACTGGACTGAATAATTATTTTTGAATTCGCAGTGTCTTCATTGGTATTAAGAAATTGTTGGGGCTGCTCGACATGGCTCGACAGACTGAGCAGCAGTACCGCGTGATCAAGTTCTTGTCGAAGATGGAAGAAGAGGGAGGCATGGATATGACTGCCGGGGGGCATTAACTGATAAAGGACTAGCTACTTAACATGTCCATAGTAACGTTCAATGATATTTTTTAAAAAGATACTGAAACTGGGATATCAGTTGCAGATCTGTAACTGCTTTCGCCGCAATTAAATCAGCGCCGAAAAAATAGCGTTCTAATTTTGCCATCCGCAACGCCTATTTTCTTAACATTTTGCTATTTATGCAGTCGATGCAGGTGATTTTACACTCAATAGCAGCAATTCATAGTATCAAATAATGTCAATTGGACGGCAAACACTTTGTGGGTTTTGGACTGAAGAACGATTTTTTTTTTTGTGTAAGCTAAGGACAGGTAATTAGCGAAATTTTAATTTAGGTAACTCCATCCGGCATCGGTCCATTAAGTATTTGTAGCAATTTAACGATACTTACATTCCATCAAAGTAAGAATTATAGGTAGCCTAAGTGATTCGTTTTCCTATTATTGGGTCTCTTAATCTTTTTAATTAGATTTTTTGTTTTACCAGCTAGCGCAATAATTTAAATGTGTATTTAGTACAAGCAACTATTGCTTTCTTCCTGATTTACAAACGAAGTTTCTCCTTACAGCTTTAATAACTTATTGCTTAGATATGGCTCAATGCAATTATTTATGAACTTCGAGAATTGAATTGTGTGTATGGAATTGGAAAAAAAAATTGTTGGTAAACGAATAATTCTCTCTAATCTTTTTTATGTTCGATAAACGAAATTCAATTATTAGTCTAGCGATAGTTCTCATTAAAAATGTAGACTTATTAAATCGACTAGGCCTATAATATCTCATTATTGAGAATAAATTTTAGTAGAGTGCTTTAAGGTCGACTTTGATTTGCTGGAATTGCGAGATGCCTGCTCTATTGCAGTCTTATGTTGTGCAAATATTAAGTATTAAGATCTTGTTAAAGTCTAGGCGTATCTTGTTACAATAATTTATGTTATTGTTATTTATTCTCGAAGAAATAAACTGTAAATTTCTCGATATACGTATTTTAATTGGGTATTTTTGGTGGGAATGTCTATCGTCTTTGAGAGTCCTTTGAAGAGAAAAATGTAAGTTAAAAGGTAATGTCTAAAAATTTAAGGAACAAAGCCGTAATGTTTAGTTTTACTGCGTTTTTCAGCAATTGATTTTTGAGTTGATCGGAAAAGTATAAAAAACAGCAACTATTATTAAAATATTCAAAGAATTAAACAAAATATTTGCAAGTAATCATTTTTATAGAGAAATCCAAAACATTTTGCAGGATAATACAATCCAGGAAGAGATTTTCCTTTTAAAAAGCGACACAATTAGATATGCAATTGGGTTTCAAGGCTTGGCGATATTTTATTCTATAAATTAGAAATTGCAAAAGAAAAATGAAAAATATAAAATTAACTTTTATTATCAAAAAGTTAAAAAGGTAATTTTTAAATTTCAAACTATTTCAAATAAAACCGTCATTTACAATGCCATTGGCGTGATCTTTGTTAGGAGAAGAAGAAGAGCAAGTACGGTTATTTCTCTTGCTTCCTTTGGAAAGTTTGTTAAACTTTTGTCTGCCGCGAAGCGAAGTCGTGAAGGGCGTCTTATTACGAAGTTCTTAGTTCTATGCAGTTTTTGTGCAATAAATCGCAAGCATAAAATCGGTTCCTTCTTAGAAAGTAGCTTATCAATTTTTAATTTGCTCGTTGTGTCACTTTTGGCCAGCAAAACCGCCTTATTTTCCTCTGAGAGGGTTTTTTGTTTGTGAGGTCTAATTTTGTTTTTATCGGCACTAGTTATAATTTTGTGTGGCGTGGAAACTCCGAAGTTGCTTACTTGGCTACATTTTGGGTGAATATAAAAAGAGAATCGCAGCCTTGAACTGGACGATATGCCGAGGCTAAAGCAGCGAATGATTTCGCCCTCGTTTGATGCTCCAATTCGTACGGGAGGCAGAGTTAAGGTGGATTTTAAATCTATTAGTTGCTTGGCTTAAAATTAAGCATTCTTCTTTACAGAAAGCCAAAATCGTCTTTGATCCATCCGAGAGCAACATGCCCAAAAAGCGAAGTGGACGTTCAACAAGCTACACCGAAAAGACTGGGGACTCACCGCCTAGCAAGGTGAAGAAAACGAAGAGCAACACGTCCGATCAACCACCGGGCGACAGCAAAAAAATGGATTTAAGCGACGAGGGAAATAAAATTCCAGCTAGCGATAGCTGTGCAATTTGCGCGAAAATGGAGGGCAAGAGAGGCAAAAAGCTGATATCTTGCAAAGACTGCAATTACAAAGGTGACAGATTTAAATAAAATATGAGCGATGTTTTGTCTAAATCAATTCTTTTATAGTTCACCCGAGCTGCCTTAAGATTAACTTCCAGAACCACAATCTGCTAGAGGAGCACTGGCGCTGCAATAGCTGTACAAATTGCGTTGTGTGCTATGAGACTTCGGAAGCGGTATGTTCTTTTTTTTTTTTGATATATTAAAGGTTATATCAACTAACAATTCCCATACTATATGGCAGTAGTTTCTTGAACCATGTAAAAGTAAAAATTTGAAGATAAAGGCCCTGGAGCATATAAAACGTTAAAAAAAACCTTAATTCCAAGTAACGCTGACAAAAAAAATGGGTTCCTCAAAAACGAGTTCATAAATCCTTTCACTGTTAGAAGCTACCAATTTTAAATTAATATATTTCAATACAACCATTTTAAATTCAGCAGAGGGCATAAAAGGAATTGCATAATTTAATTTATATGATCCTAGATTTTACATAATAGCTTAAGAAATAATGAATTTTATGATTGCAGGGCGTTCTAGTAACTTGTAGCGTTTGTGTGGACTCGTATCATATCAATTGCCACACGCCGAAATTGAACAAAACTCTAAACAAGTTTAAATGGGAATGCAGCAAATGTCAAAACATAAACAAGAACGTGAACAGTGGAAAAATTCCGATTAATGTTAACCATCACGAAAATGGCGATAATAATCGAAAACAAGGAAAAGCTGAGAGAAAAGATTCATTGCCGAAAGTTGTTGAAAACTTACCGATTAATAATTCGCCCTCTATCGAGAGTGATAAACAAAAAAATGAATCAAAATTTAAAGAGAACTATCCTATTTCGGAAATAGCTGCAAATGATGAAGAAATTCCCGATATCGGTGATTGGTCTTGTGACCAAGTTTTTAAATATGTTGAGAAACATTTTCCGCGTGAAGCACATATTTTCCTGGAACATGAAATTGATGGTGCTTCCCTACTGCTAATGAAACGGTCCGATGTTGTTCGGGGACTAGGTTTGAAGTTGGGACCTGCTTTGAGACTTTACAGCTTCATTGTCCGACTACAGAGCAAATCAAATGACCCTAGGTTAACATGGATGTAGTTGAAAACTACATGAATTATTATTGGTACATATTCCTTTAAGAAGTATTTTTGTTTTCAAGACTGGAATTTACGTTCTTAAGTTTATATGACTATTAAAGGTCCTATAGATTTTTATTAATAGTTTTTTCTTTACCTTGCATTTTATGTGAGCTATATTCTGTTGATGTAAAACTTTTGGTCATGGAAATTATTTTATAACTAACCAAGAAATGAAAGCATGAGATTCGTCTTACCCTTTTAGGTGTCCAAAGCACGCATAACCAACATTGTGCAGGGCAATGACTTAGCGAAATATCGGAGATCAGTGCACACACTTTGAGTCTTTCTTTTCACTTCTGTCCGGAGGCTTGATTTGTTGGACCGGAAAGCATTCCTCCGCAGTCGTATTTTCATATTTTTTCCGACAATAGGTGCTTCGAATTTTTGTTTTTTGATATTAATCAAAGTAACGTTTTTCATCTAGTAACCATTCATATTGGCGTTAACTCAGTTCAATTATATTTTAATTCCTTGATTTCCAAGTGATGCTTAGCTTTTAATCGACTTTTATAAATTAAACTGAATTCAAAATTAGAGTCGTTTTAAAACCTTTAAAATATCCAAAGCATTTATAAAATTGGAAAAGTGTAAATATTACGTAAGTTAAGTTTTCTCATAACAATTTGTTAAATTACTATTGGATGATTCAGTAAAAATTTTTCCTCATGAAGTAGAGAATAAAGTTAGTATAGTTTTACAAAAACCTGTTGACCATTGTTCTTTATACAATTTTTATTTTTATTCTTTCCTATTCCTATTCCTATTCTATTAAGAACAAGGTAAGTCACATTTACTTACAAATCAAAGTTAAAAATTGAAAGGTTTATAATTCAGTCATAACGGACAACCTAGATTTTCGGTGAATAGAAACATGCTTAATAAAAGTAAAAAAATAATGTATTTGCAATAAATTAAATTTAAATGTTTTAACAGGACTCTATTTCGTATAAGGAAAAATCAATGTAAGTTCAAAAAAACAGGTTCAAGTCGGATATTTCAAAAATTCGGAAAATGTGTGGGGCACGTCCCGGCAGTAGATTTTTAAATCCTGTAAATCTTTGTATTTTGCACAAAAAAGAGTTTGAAGGTGTTTTACTAGCAATTTCAGTTAAGGGGCTTCTACTTTCTATGATAGAAGTCTTCCATTGATTTTTCATAAAAAAATCTGGACTTGGCGTGTTCTAAGCATTTACGCTATTTTAGTTGGATTTTTAAGGGATATTATTGATTATATTGGTATCATTATCTCGATTTCGAAAAAAATGTTGCTTATTTTGCTCCTTATTATATATTTAAACTTCTTTCTCAAGGTCGAAGTGAACGGATCAAGAATAAATTCGTTTATCTAGAAGGTTCATTCAATTCATCGCATCTCGGAGGGCGGTCTAGAAGACTCTAGACTCGGCTCTAGCGCATTGGCGCTCGGGGGGAGCCGCACAGATTTTCCTTCTCTCGCGGTAGAGCAGAGCGGTCGTTTGTTTATTGCAATCAGAATCGATTACGCGCTACCAAGCACTTCCCAGATTGAGCTCATCTAGCAGCTGATTTTATTTTTGCAAGTGCGTCACACTTCACACCCCCGAAAAGCGAAGATTTGTTTTGGAGTTCTTTTTCGCCGGGACAAATTTAAAGACGGTGGTTATTTCGATTTCCGGAGGGAGTCTAGTGTCGCTTCATTCGCCGCAGTTTATTCAAATGGGCAAGGTGAGGCCACGGGTGGATTTTTAGCGCGAAATTCTCGTGGTTGAGTTAATTAATGCGATTAAATCAGACGCTACTCAAATAGTGGCGAAGTGTCCGGAAACTCCGCGTTTTCGTTTTCGCCCAGATTTGTTGCGTAGTTCCGCCAGAGCTCGAGAATGCGTTACGCGGCGAGAGGGACGACACTAGGCGCCCTTCTGCTCTGGTGAGTAGATCGACAGATTTTTATTTTTCTCGTCGTTTGACAGCACCTCAAAAGTCTCGCTAAGCTGAAACTGAATCGGGCTAATTTTCTGTTACTCAAAAGTTTTTCGGGCATGGCCTGGCGCTCGGTGGGTGTTAATAATGCGGATCTGATCAACCAGTTGCGGGGTAAATATTTGCTTCTAAATTCCTCAAAATCCAGGCCCCTTTCCATGATATTTAACATTTTTTGTGGCGTCCAGAGAATGGTGTCATCAAGTCGGAAAGTGTTGCCCAGGCGATGCTAGCCACCGACAGGAAGTTCTATTGCCCCAGGAATCCCTACATGGATGCTCCGCAGGGAATTGGCTTTGGGGTGACTATCAGCGCTCCGCATATGGTGAGATAATGCCACTTAAGGAACCCCGCCTGGAAGAGGCGTCACCTCTTTGTTTTCTTGCAGCACGCCTTCGCCCTTGAGATCCTGAAGGACCACATCAAGCCTGGTGGAAGAGTTCTGGATGTTGGCTCGGGATCTGGCTACCTGACCGCTTGCTTTTCGAGATTTATGGACGCACAAGGCCCGCACGACGGCAAGGTAATTGGAATCGAGCATCAGCCCTCTTTGGTCACCCAGAGCAAAGAGAACATCCAGAACGACGATCCGAGCTTGCTGACATCAAACAGGATGATCATCATAGGTATGTGCAATTTAAGAGTTATTAAAACTTATTTAGCGCTGAATTCAACGTCCAGATAGTGGCTATTTTTAAGGACGAACTGGCGGCATATTCCTGTAGAATTCAGTTTGATATTGGCACTGAATTTTTAAAAAGTTTCGGCAACGAGTAATTATAGAATATTAAAAATAATCTATGACCACTTCGTAAAATTGCTGGTCAACAAGTTGTTAATTCAATTTTCAATTTGTTTTCTAATTTATTAAAATCGTTAAAGTTGCTTGCTCATTATATATTTAGGGATTTAACTTAAAAACCGTAAAATCGTTGAATTCCCAACTAGGCACTTTTAAAAACGTTATTTCCATTCAACCATTATTCGGTTATCTTCATAATTTTTAAAGATCTCGTTGTCTTCCAGAGGGTGATGGTAGAGAAGGGTGCCCAGAACACGCCCCATTTGATGCAATTCATGTAGGTGCAGCCGCGCCCGAAACCCCCCAGGAGCTGATTAATCAACTGAAGAGTGGGGGAAGGTTAATTGTTCCAGTCGGTCCAGAAGGCGGGAATCAGTACCTGGAGCAGGTAAGAACCAGATTGAGCCAAACGTATTTTCGTCTTCAGTTATATTTTTCTATTTCATTTTCAGTACGACAAGGACGAGAGGGGTAATGTCGTTAAAACACGCCTGATGGGTGTTATGTATGTTCCTTTAACCGACCTTTACAAGCCTTGACTTTTGAGGGCTCTAAAGGGCTGTCTGGCGATTGCTCTTACTCTATTTGTTGGACTGCGGGTTTTAGGTGTAATTTAAATTGAAGAGAGCAGTAAGCAGCTGACCAGTTTGTTTCTTTCTTCTCGATTTTAATTTAGTTAGCTTATTTTTCCTGTAAATGAATTATATTAATAAACTTTCCTATCTACCGGCTATGAAAAAATTACGTTTTGTTCTACTTAAGGGATTCCGTGGGCTAATAATGTTTTTGGGGAGTACTGTACACATTTTGTGAGCAAACCAATTTGGACAATAAAATTCTGTCCCAAAGCTTAAGTTTACGGTTTAGGTCTGAACTAAAAAATTTCCCAAGAAAATTTCCTCGGTTCTAAGATTGAATTCGGGTGTTGCATAGGGTAGGTTGGTGTCCACGATGGGAAAAAATAGTGGTTTCGAAAATAGGGGTACAGGGTAGCTTTTTTACTAAATGGGAGAAATTTAGACTTTTTAATAAATGTCATTATCTTGAAAAGTGCAGAAAATGAGATTAGATAAGAAAATAAAGTAGACTTGCAACATTATCGTAATTCTTCTCAGAGTCCGAATTTTTAATGATAAACGTTAAAATTTGAAAAAGTGCGATATTTTTAATTTTTAATTGATTGATAATTTGGAAGTTAGTTTGTTTTTAGATTGCAGGACACCTGATTAATTTCAAGGTAATTCACACAAATTTTTAACCATTGATTTAATTTTAATTTCATAATTGTATATATTATGTGTCTTTTTTAATTTTCTTATTTCAAGCAAAGCTAATATTTATTATAAATATTGGGGGAGTTCTTGTAACTCGGTCTGCAATTACAATAACTAAAATTCTGTATTTTTGCTTCATAATAAATAAATAAATAAATAATAAGTATACTTGCAAGAAAAGCAGATAGGGGAAAGTTCATTAAAAACAATTAAATATGCGAAAGTTATAATCCGAACAAAGACCTACTGTCTTAAATAATTCTTGAATTTTATTAATCTCGGTTGTTCAATATTGGCACTCTACTGATTCGGTTTGGCGGTCGTACTCGGAGTAAATCAAATTAATTCCACACAGCGATTTTTCCCTGTAATAGGAAGCGTAGGAGCAGCAGAATTACGTGGAAGAATGCTCACTGGCTGCAATTAAATCGCCTTAAATGGTAGTAAATCAATGCAATGGAAAGTTGAGCAATTTCCCAGAATTGTACGAATGAAAAGCAAATAGCAACTAGGGCTCCGAGAAACAATCAAAACAATAGTGCTCCGGCCCTTTCCGTGATTTTGAAACTTTTCTGCTCTATTTGCAAGCATTTTTTGAACAATCAATTCTTGTCGGTTGCGACAAAGCCGGGATAGACCGGAACTGGTGCAATCGAATTTAATTGCTGAAAAGTCTTTTGTTAATCGGCAATTTGCAATCTCTCCAGCGACTACAGACTTCCTCCGCAATTCAAAAAATTATTGCATTTCGAGGAAATAAATCGATTTTATTATCAATTGATCATGCTCTTGGAATTGGAAACCGATAAAGGCGTTTATTTAAAAACACTATCGCTCACGGCATAATAATTCCATTTAACAATTTAATTCATATTGCGCCACACGAGAATTATGAAAGACTCATCTATGAAAATTATAAAATCTAGCAATAAACAAAGATTGATTCGGTGGTTCGGATTGGGTCTTGAAATGTGCGCGCGCATCTAATTTGAATTAACCGCCCAAAGCGAGTTATACCTGAATTTTTTGAAATTTGTCATTTCACGACAAGGGACGTCGTAAATTCTAACGATTGCGGCACCAAAAGAAGTCGATTCAATCGCTTTGAGGCAGCTCAAACTCCAGCTAACGAGGTACATAAAATTAGAAAGCGTTTAACAAGCTCAATTATTTTATGGAGTGAGCCTGTCTTCGGTGTCGTACTTTATGGCCCTTTACTGGAGAGAAAGCCAGTTAAGTCCATTGGCAGTGTGATTTCAAGGTGTTTCTTTTGCTGCTTTCATACTTGAGTTCTTACAAAATTAAAATATTGTTGAACTCTTTTGTAAAAATTAGCCTTTTAAACAAGATCTGCATTAGTTGTTTTTATAGACTGATTAAATTCAAAGTAATGATTCCAAAATTGCGGGTAATAGTATTATTATCTAATCTATTCTAATCCATTTTTCGTGTTTTGCGCCAAAATTGTAAAAATGGGACCTTTGTGGAATCAACTCAGCCTTCAACAACTTTAGAACAAATATATTATTTAAGTAGATACTGTAGACCACATATGTATATATTCGAAAATCTTTAAAATTTCATAAATTTATTTCTTAGATATCTCGAATAGTAACGTATTTATTAAAATTACTCGTTTTAATTCATAGTACACAGAGATATACAAGATCAGAAATATATAGTATATTCCTCTGATCTGATCTTGAAACACGATATTTAAAAAAATATAAAATCTTGAAAAGGGTCGCTACTATTGTCCTACTATTATTCTATGAATTAGTAACATTTAATCTTCTAACCTTCTACTCAGAATTGAGCCGTTTATTTTGAAATTGGCTTAATTCCATTTTCCAAAAAAATTAAGCTAGCTATTTAAATAATTACAATTTTACGTTATCTTTACATTTTGCAACAAATTGTACAAAATTAAGTTTTTTAGTAGTAAATATTAGTTGATTAATAAAATTAGGTATTATTTATTTTAAAAACGCAAACCCTTAAATATCACGATTTTAAGATAAATGGAATTGAACGGCTCAATTATTTTATGATACTACTCCTTGCAACGTTCAACTGATTTTCTCAACAGAATAAATAAATTATATTTTAAGGTTTGCTTTCTACGGTACCAGCACCGTCCTGCGAACCTTTCCGTAGGCGTGTTGCAGCATCTTTTGATTGTTTTTTTGATTATTCCCAACTGTGTCACCGCGAATTCTTGCGTCCCACAAAACTGGGTGAGTCATAACTTTAAAAGAACCTGCATCACCTGGAAGACTGTTCGGTGGTAAAAAACTCATGTTGTATATTTCGCGGAAACATAATTTCTCTGCGGCCACAAAGTGAGGCAACAGCAAAAAGTCGCGAAAAATCCCTAGATGCCATCATCAATCACTTGACCTAGAGAGGTCCCTCCGACTGTACCCAAGACGGTCGGGCAATTAAAAGTTGCAAATTTATAGACCCATTGTCCATTTTACCCCCGTCTTAAGTGCGGGACAACCGAGGCCCCAAGACGCCGACCCGCGGCGGGGGAGGATGCTCTAAGTACAAGTACTTTCCGCCGATGACGATGATAAACTCCTCGGCGGTATCTTCTCATAAAAAATTCTCCAATTGACTCCTTCGCCTCCGCGACTTTCACTTTTGCGGGTGTGCCGCGTCGAGCGCGAGTGCGATGGCATTTGACTAATTCTCGGCTTCTTAACCCCCGAGGCCTTAGACATTCTGGCCGCGATCGTTTCACTTTCGCGCATGAGTTACAGCCGTGACCCCGATCCATTCGTCTTACGGTAATGTCGCGATCATCTGCAATTTTCTCCTCGTTAATCAAAGAAATTCATCCACTGGATGCTCGGCGAGATCGGTAGCAGCTTCTTGATCACCAATCGACGACAACTCATCCCTTCAGCAATTTTTGGAATTTTTGGTAGGGCTCAACAATCACCACATGATTGATGATCTTAATCCTGGTAATTGATTTTAATTAGTACAATTATTCCAGTTTTTGAAACTTTCTCGATAAGGAATTTAATCAGAACTTGGTTTTTGAGTTATTCGTGTAAAGTAACTACTATTAATGAACAAACAATAACTAATATCTTTAAACTGTTTTTGTTTTTATACAAAATTTTGTTATTTACAAAACAATGTTATACACCTAATCAATCTAAGTACTTCAAATTTAAACTTTGGTGCTAATATACTACTTTTTTAACCCCTAAAAGTACAAAAGATACTATCAAATTTGCGCACAATATAAAATAGCAAAATATTTTTATCTTTCGTAGATTATGAATAAAATATGTGTTGTAAATTTTCTTCAGTTTTAAGTAAAAATAGGGTTAAAAAGTGCAAAGGGTCGTATTTTTACTATTTATAAAATATCATTAAAAAATAATCAATTGTTCTATGAGTTAGTAACATAATCTTGATATTCAACATAAGCTTGAATTTTACATAAAAATACAAATTTAATTTTTTCTGTAATCAATAACATAGGTCTGTGTTTGTTTTCACTACATAATTATTCCGGATGAATCTGAAATTAAATGAACCGATTTTAGAATTTCAATATTATTTTATTCACTTTTAAATTATAAAGGTAAATCATATAAATAAGTGTGGTTTTAAATGTTTTTCTACTTTTCAATTTGGAGTTTCAAAGTGCTAAATTTTATGTAGATTTTTATTGATGACTATAGGAAAAATTCGTTAAATTATATAATATTCATTCTTTGAGTAATATAGTTGCTGATTAAGATCAGGACTGCTTAAATGACTAATTGCAATCAGAGGAGTTACTGTCGAAGTGAGTCTTAGTTACAAATGATAGTGCATTATTCGGGATCGTTAAATAAGCAGCCACAAGAAGACTCACCTGTGATAGATGAGACCCCGAACAATAGACCTCTATGCGAGGGAGTCGTTGACCCAATCTCCGGTGATTTAGTGGTCAGCGAATTAGCACTGTCCAGTGCGTGCCTCCGCCCTGATTCATCGAGTGTGCCCCAAAGCGGGGGTGTCGCGGGGGGGAATTCGCGATCGAGTCCGTTCCTTGGGGAGCCGCCGCCTTTCCGCATTTTCCGCGGTTCTCTATACAAACAGGGAACTTCTGAACTGTGACGAATTGCCGGCCTCACGGATCCAGATTCCAGACCCATCTGGCGAAGGGAGCAGATAGATTTGAATATCCGAACAAGGGCTAGGCCCGCAGCGATCTCGCGGCGGCGGAATCCAGGTAAGGTTCGTTCGCGCGATTGGGACAATGCAGGTACTGGTTACTATGCCATTCTGTATGCAGTTTTGATCAACGTACGGTGAATCCGCGGTGATTAAGCGAATTGCAGCACATCCGACAGCGCGAAAAGAACCAAAGACATCATCACAAGATGTTTGCATGCCACAAAGAAATTATTCGCTGCTGGCCACAGAAATCACCGCGGAGTGTAATTAAAGTTGGCAATTTGTATATAATTAATCTACCTGAAAATCGCATAACCAGCACACACCTTCTGGCTCAGCCAAAGGCTGTGAATTAAGTTTAATAGCAAGATGCGGGCTTAACACTGCATCTGTCCATTTATTTTGCATACAAGTTATTCTAACTGTGTTTGCCTTTACAAATCCAGGTTAATTGTGTGAAAAAATAGGGAAGTACTAGCACTTCCTATGTATTCAACATATTCAACATTTTCCATAAACCTACATAAATACAATAACTCAAATACCATATTTCGAACAAGATTTCAATCCAACATCTTCATCTACGAAAAAAACATATTAGTATATAATAGTATCCGTACAAAAATCAGAAAAATTTATATAGTATGTGCAATACGATACAACATATTTCAATTCCAAAACAATTTTGGTTATCGTTGCGATTTCTTTTTACCACATTCCTAACTAAGTATATAAGCATTGTAAACCATTTTTAGTTTTTCAAAAAAACCCGTACGCCAAAGAGCAATACCATAAATATTTGGACAAAATTCGAATTTGGCATAGCGAACGAAATTGAGACCCCCAGACCACTTGCTTAGACCTCCACTTAAATCAGAGTCTATCGAATAAATTCAAAATCTCCCATTGATGGGCACATGAACTGAAAATTGATAGCATTGTTTTTGTCTTTTGAATCGTCGCCTTTTCATTGATCTCATCATTATTCTACTGGCATTATTCAACTGATAAAGAATCCGTCAGTTGCCTAATGATTCTTCGCCTCTTGTTTACGCAATCACCGTCGTCGTCGTCTGAATGCTGAAAAAAATTTTATTTGGAAATTTTCGTTAGGAAACAATGGTCAAAATCGACTATATCGGATACAGGAACGTGATTCTATTTAGACAAACTTCTAACGTCCAATTCAGCACTAAAAAATTTTATTAGCAGCATTTCCTTTATAGGCTATAGATATATCAGAGATATAAAATTGCGTATTCAGAATTTTATTGCGGTGAAGCAACACTTTCAAAAGATATCAAATTAAGTTTTAAATATCATCCGCAATTTTATTACGTATCTCTTATAAAATTTTTATAGGTATTTTAAAAATTTTAATATAATTTTATCAACGGACTATATGGATCCAATTAAATATGATATGTTTTTTAATTATAATTAATTTCCTTCTAATCAGAATTGTATTTGTAAAGAATGGAGCATAAAATTTTATTTTTAACAAAAGTTTGATTGGTTGTATTTCTTTTTGGTAACTTTATATTAAAATTAGATGAATTAGGGACAAGACTTTATTTAAGCCTTAATAGTAGTACCTGCTCTATGTGTTTTGGTATTTCTTTTTCATTTTTTACAAATTAATAGATAGACAATCGAAATTAAAAATATTAACAGAAAAAGGTATCTATGTAATCCCGGTGTTGACCAAAATATATTTTACTAGTATAAATGCCAGCAAACAATTAGAAGACAAACAACAAAGCATGCGTCGGCAGCCTAAAGATGTTCCTCAAAGGATCATTCAAAAATTAGGATCGTATAATAGCCTTCCTTCCTTTTATCTACTGTGGGAATGAATGGCAGTGAAGAATGATGGTACCTTAACCGGTGTAGTCCCAAGTGTCTTCACGAATTTTATATATCTAAAAAATGAATGGTAGCTGCACGCAGTGACGAGATATAAACAGATTGATTCGAAGAACCCATAAAAAGAAGGATCAAATCCAAATTGGAAGAATGAATTTCATGGAGGACGTTCTCTTTTTTTTTAAATTTATCTTCTTTTATTTTGTAATATATAAATGTCCACCTGAGACATTTTTTTTCGATTCCGCCAGACTGGTCTAAGAAAGAGAAAGGCGATAAATTGCTATTAAGTATGTCCGATGGTACTGTAAACGACTTCTTTATTATTTCCCAGTGCCTTTCTCCTGCAGTAAGAACAACAATTTAAAATAAGTGCATTGGATATGATCGCATAAGATGAGCCGTCTTTAGTCGTATACAATTGTTGGCACCATGTCGACCTATAAAACTTGACCCCAAAATCCAAAACAGCTGAAAAAATGTCAATGAAATGTAAAAATCAAAAACCAAAAATATTCCAGCAAAACCACACCTTGTCGTGATAATTTCTCTGAAGTTAAAATACGTTTGCTACTTTACCGCGATCCCTCGAAAGTGCGAATGAGTTCCTTATACAAATCACAGAAAGTCGATGAAATTATGATTTTTATGTACTCTTCACATACGAAGAAGTGAGGTTTCAGTCTTGTGGACTTAATTAGCACCTCGACGTTTTGTTGAGACCCACCCGCAGAGACAAAATTGTCGCCTGTTTATTGCTTGCGGAACGTCTTAAGATGAATAATATCAAGTGGATGCGAATGGGTTCAAGAACCACAAAGTCTTTAAGACGTTTGTCTTTTATGTTTTGTATGCACATGTGGCATATGTGACAATTTTTAAAACGGACAGTGTATAAACAAAAGATTTTTGGGACCACCAAAAGTTTATCTTATGTTTGACTGTATCTACCAGTCACTCTGGACGTTAAATGTTTATGTTTATGTTTCTTTTGGTCGAGAACCTCGTCATCCGTCTTGGGGAGTGACCTCACGCGACAATTTATCCAGCTGGGAAAACTGAGAACCTCCCAGGCAGGTTACACCTGTACCAACTGGAGCTTTGTGCGGCAAGACGATTAATAATAGTTTTGCTTCTATTTAATTACTGGAATTGATGGAAAATAATCGACGGAAACAGGCTGTCATTATAATTGCACACCATTCACTTGGCGTATAACTTCAGCATGGTAATTTACCCGTCGGAGAGTTGCTTCTGACGAGCACATAGCGAAAACAATGCGACTATTGTCGATGTGGAAGGATAGGATCGTATCTTCTATCTTCCGCGTTTTCCATCAATTCCAGAGACATCCGAGTCCAATTGTTCCCATAAATTCACATGGTATCCGTGGCGAAGTTGCTGGACTTTGTGCCATCACATCCAGACCAACGATTGGGACCCTCATTCTCCAGGCTGGCAAAATCAAACGTATGAAACGTGCCAGGTCCGGTCACTGAAGTGGAGGACAACTATAAATAGTCAGGTGATGTGGACACTTCATGTGCACCAGGAGAGGTGTAATCATGTTGTTAAATCAAATTAATTACTATTAATTCCGTAGAGGTATAGAAAGCGTTAAACGCATCCGGCTGATTTATACCAAACTCACCTAAGGCCAGGTAGTCAAGGTTAAACTACAGAGCATGGTATTCGAAAACAGACATTTCATTTATTTGTTAATAACATTTGTTCGGTGAAAGCTAAAAAATTTTACAATTTTAAACTACAAACTTGATAGCTACACTCTTTCTTTTCATATAATCGTAAATCACAGAAATAGCACTATTAGTCATAGGTACATATGTATGTATGTATGCCGAGATAAAACAATTTCTAATATAATATAAACAAATTGATTGAAATAAAAATAGAAGTTAAGTAATTTTAAAGAAATGGGTGCTTATTAATTAAAATCTTTTTGTTATACTAAAAAAGAATATTTCACAAGTTTTCAAAAATTCATTTTTACAGCTTTTAATGTCTTTACTATAGGTAATTAAAATATAGTATTACTTTTCTTAAGTAATAAGTACACTAATTTTATTGTCGAGATATATTTATTTTTGATTTGATAATTAACAAATTAGTCATACTATAATTTACTATTGTTTCTTTTAACGATTCAGGCATACATACCATTGTGCGCTTCTTCAATTCTGGGAGTGCTCGTGTTTTCTTCGGACCTTATATTTAATGGTTGAAAAGGTTTTGCAATATTTTATTTGCGGTGGTAGAAATTACATTATTCTTAAAAAAACTTTTATCATTATTAAAAAATATGTTATATTTATGAATATTTAGAATGATGTCAATATTAAAAAGTAAATTCATCAGCATTAAAATCAAATTTTCAATGTTGGGGAAAAAGTGTGTGCTCCGAAGATCTTTAAAGAAGTTTGAAGACATTAAGCTTTTGAAAAAATTCTCGTCATAAAAAGCAGCGCATTAAACATAATAAAAACATACAATTTGGAAACGACAAAAAGAGTTTGAGATCTACAATTTCTCTTCAGATCGTTTAGTAAAAACTACAAATTTTAAGAAAACTTTCGCTTTGTGCTACGTGACCCACTACAAGCACGCACCTGCAGCGAGACCCACAATTAAAAGCCCTAATGACCTCTTTAAGACCTCTGCAGTCATGGGAACGTCTTTCTTCTGCATCTAATTAAGATATCCAGAAAGATTCGTATCACGTTGAGCCTAGGCGCAAGCCATTTCTGGAATATCTGCTTCCAGACGCGATCCTAGGCTTAAGCTAAGCTAGTCGGAGATGCGATCGCAATGTCTTATCTGAAACGAGTTTGCGGTGCCTCCTTCCAGAATTACTGCGTAATCATTTTTTATATGGAAAGCGGGACTATTGGTAAAGATTTAAAATAAAATTGGAAGAATCTGTGTCTGTCGCCATGGCATAAATTAAACTTTCTTTACCAGTTCGCGCTTCCGACGACTACAAGACGTCCGGAAGATGTGAGCCGCCCTGCATTGGGTGCAGCGGAATAATTTTCTTGAATAAATTTATCGGGCACCTAACGATCGCGTGGCGAACGCACCGCACCACGCACTTCTCCGCGGATCTTGAGGTGATGAAGAAATGATAGCAGCCATTATGAAATCGCCTTCGTCGCGCCTCACCGCGGAATTATCCGCGGGATGATATCGTTATGAGTCCTGAGCGAGGCTTGACATTGAGATCATCGCGGCTAACCGTGTTTTTATGATGATTCTCCTTTCTTTTTTTTTTTTTGTTAAAATGCATTTGCCAATTTTTCATCTAATCAAAGGCACGAGGCTGCATTTTCGCGATCTCACGACCGCCACGATGCATCGTGTACCGCCTAGGTCCCGTAGAAGGCGCGAACGAGGAGGCTCTGTTTGATTTATTGGTAATTTGCGCGATAGAGTTGCGGTTCTGCCGCGGATTGTCCCGCGATTGTCCCGCAATTGCCCCGCGCTGATCTTCAAGTCAATGGCCAACCGTTTCGACGTCGACTCTTCGCGATTTCGAAGGCGATTTTGTGGATTTGATGCCGCGGCAACCGACTTAAAATGGAAATCGATGACCGGAAGTCACTGCTGATGAATTGAGAAAATTTTTCATCTTAATTAGGAAACAGTGCCGACATTGACGCATTAACGGACATTGAATGCGGAGCAAATTGGATTATGGCAAGAAATCGCTTTCATATTAAAAGTAATTTTTGCTCCCCAAAGGAAGGAAGTAAAAGTGACCAGGTTTGGTCGGGAAAATTAAATTACTTTCCTTGGAAAAATCATACAAGTCCCATTTAGGAAATTTTAATGGCTATGAAAGGAAATGAAATCGGTTTAGTCATTAGAGAATTATGTTTCGCAATTCTTTGTTTCGGTTGAGGCTCTTAAAATATTAATGGCTGTCTATTGTGCACGAAGACTGAAGAATGAATTATGTCTAATAAAAATGAAAGGGACCATGACTGAGTAGCCTTTTCCATTTCACTTGCACTTTCTTAATCAATTTCTGTGTGGCATTTTCTAGATGACTCACAATCAAATTAAATACCTATACTATATTAAACACCAAATTTATATGATATTGTAAGTAATACTATATATTTTTTCGAGAAAAATTTGATTAAGATGACGGCGAAAATTATGTTTAGGCTATTTTTTGAAAGATCGTGAAAAAAAGTTTTGCTCAAGTTTTTTTAGTGTTTTTGAAAACGTACCTATCCAACAATAAAATTAGCGTAAAATTCGGTTGAACTTGTGGAAAAATATAAGTTTAACTTTTTTAATTATTACCCCTGTTTGGGAAAGAACTATTCTGCTTACTTATGTATAATATTATTAGCAGTTATATAAATTACTGGTAACTATAATACCAGCGGCTTTTTCAAAGAACTTTTATTTTCTTTCTTTTTATTAAATATAAGCTCTATTTTCGGTAAAGTTGTGAAATTTCAGTGTGCCGAAGTGATTTAAGTTTAGAAATTTTCTGAAAATGCCTTTTTACTAAAAATGATTCATACATATGTATAAATGCTCCATTTGAAAAATCTATTAACTCTAAAAACATAAAATGGAGAAAATTGAAACTTATAAATACACGTTTTAAATAAAAGCTCGTTTTCTAATAAATATTAAAATATTATTTCTTAAAGATATATTACCTTTACAAACAATTATTAACATAATTAATTTGAAAAATTAAATGTTAATGTCGTATAAGAGATTTTAGTATTAAGTCTCAGAGATTTTCAAAAGTGGAGTTAATTAATTTGGTCAGTGAACCATTCATAATATGTAATGCAAAAATCGCTTAATATAAAAGATTTGATAAAGAGTAATTAATATAATTATGTAGTATAATAATTTATAAGATTTTAACTTTATATATATAAAGCGAACTTTAAAGTCAACGTTCATTTATTTCGTTCGACGATAATGTGATGGCAATTTAACACTAGAACTACCAAAACCAGTCAAATTGATTCTTACTCAATTTCTTGCTTGAGTGATTTATAATTTTTAAAGTTATAGGTTATGCCAACATTTAATTAGATTCATGATTACAACATATTGAGAAATCGTTTTTAATTTATGATTATTAATCCAACTTTAAAGGTATTTATGTACATTATATATTACTAACTAAAGGCGCAAAAAAGTGAGTGAAATTACACGTTTGAGTGCTGGTAGTTCTAGTGTTAAAAAAAATGTCTCTCCATGGAAGCATCGAACGTGTTCGACCGCGAGTTCAAACATAACACAACCAGAGTCGCTTTGTGGCTGAGTCCCTCCATTCACGAGCGGCCCAAACATTGAGAAGAAGAAGAGGAAGGAGGAAGGGAAGAAGAAGAAGAAGCGGAACCCGCGAGCGAGCGCGGCCGCGGCGGCGGGCTCAGTTCGAGTCGCGTTGAGCACGCAACCATTTCGCGTTCATTTCCCAGCGAGCCGCCGTCGCCGTCGTTCGCGCAGCAAATTCCGCCACAGTTCGAGTCGCGTGTTGTGAACCTGCCCACTTGGCGCAAATTCAATTCGCCGCCGCTTATCGATCGGACAGGTAATTACCTCTCACCTCTGCAACTACCGTCACGCGGATCCGCGAGATCCTCTGGAGTCTGAAGTCTGAAGTCTGGAGTCTGGAGTCTGGAGCCGGACCATCCCGGAGCCAGTAACAAAAGTCACCTGGACCGCGGTGGTGGCCTCACGGGACTCGTTTGTTTTCCTCCTGTCATTTCCGGCCGAGAGGTTCCTCCCAGCGTCCAGCAGATCGAAAGAAGTCCTGTTTTTCCCTGATCTCTGGCCAGCATCATCCACTGGACCATCCATTGGTGCGTTCCGTTCGCCTGCGCAGTCCGCCTCAGAAAAATTTCTGAGATCCGAGCGGTCGCTTATTAATTTCCATATTTTCTTTGACTTTTTGCGGTGCGCGTGCGCGCAGTGGTGCGTACTCTTAAGATTTTCATTTCCATTCCAGTTTAATTTCTTCTGCTTTCCGAGCGAGTCGGGACAAAGTTGGAGCTCCTCGGCGTCTTAAGTGTTTTGTCTGTTTGTTTTCATCCAAGTCCCGTTCAGTGGTCTACTAAAAGACGTTAACAATTTTCCTTGTTCTTGAACTGATTGGGCCGATTAATCGCGCACAAGAAGTTGCGTTTTTTTTTTTGTTTTTTCTTGCGCATTGCGTTGACATTTTCCAATCTTACACCTCCGCAGCAGTGTCGTAGAAGAAAGTGCTCCCCGCCCCACCTCCCGCCGCCGCTTATCAGCTGTTATCGGAGTTATCGCGGTGTCCGTCCGCCTGCCAATTTGTGTTATGAAATTAATTGGCCGCGAGCTACCTGAGACGCGTCCTGTGCTCCTCTGGTTCGTTCTGGTGTAAGACAGTGCTGTGCTAGTTCTTTTCGCGTTTCCGCGGAGATCGCATCTCTTGACCGAGTTCCTGTCAACGCAGCAGATTCTTTCCGCGGCTGAAAGGTGAGTAATCCTTCTCATGTTCGCGATTTCAAATAAAATTCCTCGCGTATCTCGCTGGCTCCGTTTTATTGACTTGATAATGAGCCGCTATTGTTGAAATTTGTTATCTTCGTCGATAAGTCGTTTATCTTTTGATTAAGACGATGTTCTGGGTGAAGTGTTCTTCTTTGGCGGGATGCTGTGAAAGAATACATTTTTTATGTTTTCTTATTATTCTATATTATGATTTAATTTTTACTACCCATTTCTCTAATATTTATAGCAATTACGAAATAGATAAAGAATGACTTATAATTGAATAATATAATCGATTTAATATTTTTCTGGATATGTTTGTATGTTATTGTCTTAAAGATCTTTCAAAAACGCTTTTTTACTGAAATATTTTTGAATGAAAGTATCACTTGTGTAAACATTTTGATCGAAAAAAAGCACAAGATTCCTATAAAACATTTGAATTGACAATAAAAAATTGCAAAAATTGTTGAAATGATATTATAATATTAAGTAAAAACATTTAGTTTAGATGCTCAAAAAATTAAATTTTTTACTCAATCGCCTCTAAATTGATATTTAAAGATAGTTTTTCGAGAATAAGAGAAACACCACTTTGAATTTTAACTCAAAATTTATTTAATAGATTACATTTTTTTACTGTCGATAAACCACAAAAAAAAATTTAAAAAGATAGAGTGCAAGCACTTTTTCTTAAATAACTATTAATGAATTTCAACAAAATTGCATTTTTTAATAAAATAACACAAATTGTGACTTATATATGTTTTTTACGTATTGGTGGTTCATCGACGAAAAAATATATTTCTAAATTAAAAATCTTTCTTATTCTTGTGTTTTAGCCTATAATAAAACATATAAAAATTTATCGCAGCTTCAACTCTTTTGAAATTATATTTTAAAATATTATATATAAATTAAATTTTGAAACTCAGTAAAGTTCATTATATTTTCAATTTCAAAACTATAGCTTTTATTAATTTCCTACAATAAACTCCTAAAAATTACCTTATTTTTTACCGTCTAACCCAAATCTCTTCAAAATTCATCAAACTTGCGCATTTCTGGTAATTTTTTAAGATTAGATTAAATAAGTACATATGTTGTGTTATTATTATTTGAGCAAATAATTCAGCAGTTCTCGGTATTCCAGAAACACGAATTTTTATAATCAATTATTTTTTATTAATTCAAAATTCGCGAAGTATTCTAAAAGTATGTATGTTTATTAAATGACTATTTAGGGACTGAAGATTGTTTTCTTACAAAAGATTTAGAATTACTAAATTCAAAATTTCTAGATTCATACAGCAGTCGAATTTCTCGTAATATTTTTTTATTTTCATAGACTTTTTTATAATTTAAGTGTAAGTATTTTCATATTTCAATATTTCGTTATATATTATTAGCAACTCATTTACAATTAAATAGTAAAATAATCTGAGAATATTATTACTTTTGTCTTTACCTTCTTCTGAATTCGGTATTTAAGTTATCCGAATTATAATAGAAAATTTTTTTTGAGGATTTTAAAAATTGCTAAAAATTATAAGATAACATTAATTTTGTTATATTGTAATAAAATAACTATTAAGTCCCATTCAAAAGATTGAGGGCTTGTCAAATTTCACTATTGTAAAATAGCATTTCCGATACTGAATTCGTAATGTACAAAAAAGAGTCCTACTTTTGATTGTATAGCATACAATTTCTCGTTGACTACTATGAATTAAGGAAGTACAAAAAATGGCTCAAGAGTGTAGAATTCTTCAATGGACAGTTTCGCACAGCTGGAACTCGGCCAAATTTATTTCCTGGGACGCATTCTGGCACCTGAATCTAATCCGGGAGCTTTGTTAAATTTTTTTCGCGGTTTAATCCGCGACTACCGGTGAGATTTATATCTAAACCGATTTCGACGAATCCGCATGTCGAAATGACACTTTTCCATTTATCAACCGCTCCAAATCTCTTTCTAGGAAATTGCATTGCGATTTGTGCCGTTGAGATTTCCTCGTTAGACTTTCCCTTTCGGGAAAAAATTGGCAAAAACGAAAACGAATTTGCCATCGGTGGCTGCCATTTATCATCGGAACGTGGAAAGCAAAACAAAACGAGCAAAATCCGCGGATCACGTTTGTCCAGGAAAACTCTCGGGAATATGCCCCAAGAACTGCGCGCTCGCCGCTGCAAACTGCCAATTTTCTAATTTTGTGCTTTAATTAATTAAGTCATTTGGACACATCAAGTCCGCGAGAAGACCGTTTTTGCTTTTGTTTCTGGACTTCTTGCTGCCATCGAAGACTTTCTCCTTCGACGACGACGGCGGCGGTGGCAGATCGATTAAGAAACTTTCGACGTCTTCTGAGACATTTTCAACGCACACCGGTCGCGGTTCGCGACGACTTTGTAACTCTAAGACGACGCGTTGTGCCGCCAGTTCGGCTGGACTTGGGGCTCTTTTGGCACGGGCTCATGTCGTCTTATAAACGCTCCAATTACTCCTGATCTCCCCGGCTCGCGGGCCCCCAAAAGAGCCTCCGCTGCCGCTGTTTGTTTCTTAAAACTCCTTGGGAGGCCACCGCGCTTCGCTTGGGGTCACTTTTCACTTGCACTGCAATTTTCTTTGCAACCAACTCTTCTGATTAAATTTCTCTGGACAAGCGCAGTTGGGCGTACTTTGGATGAAGCCGGACCTTTTTGTGTCCAGCTCATCTAAACTTTTTTATCCAATCGAATCGAACATAAAAAGACTATCTCCCGGTGGGTATTCAACTCTTTTGCTACTATGCCCATTTCACCGAGTGGTCGATGCAAAAAATCCGCGGAAAGTTTCTCTCATTCAGCATCTTAATAAGGAACCTTTTCGCCTTTCTCTGCACTTTAATTTGCCCTTCATGGCGCATCGATGGTTCTGCAGTTGCTCAATAGACCAGAAATTCGATTATTACCGAGTTATTATTGAGTCGCAAAGATTTTCGATCTAGGAAACTGTTGCGCTTGTATCCGCGAATCATTAGGCCACCTATGGCTTACAATTTTCTCAAGGTAAAATTGAGCTTCTTGAAGAAGTCCTCCCAGCAGGCGTTTTGCCAAATGACTTCCAATAAATTTGATGACTACATACTTTATGATGCGTTTTAATTACCGCGAATTGATCAGCGAAATCGTAGTTATATAGAAAAAAGCGGTCAAGTACGAATCAGACTTAGGTACCCGCTCTAAAAAATCATGTTAGATAGTACGTACGTATATTATATTTATATGAAATTTCCAAAATGATGATTATTTGTACGATTCAGGCAATAAAAAAAACTGGACAAATTATTATATTGTAGAAGTAGCGAACTTAAGGAAACCTTTCTGATTGAATTGGTATATAGCGTGTTTAGATAATGAACTATCGATTTCAGTTTGTGTTTTTCATAAACTACAATATATAATAAAACAAGGAAGTAAATATAATTGGGTTGTTCCATCACGCGATTTCGTTTGAATAATATAGATTCTTTATGATATATACCCGAAGAGGAAAATGACCAGGAAGTATGTATTTAGGAACTCTCCTTCTATACTTTATATTGATTTTTGGGAAAACATTGCTAGTGAAATGTAATCAAATGAAAATAAAGTTTGTCTTACACCTGTATTTAGAATTAAATATATTTATAAATACCTAGGTATAATAATTTTTGTAAAAATAATTTAAAGTAAATTGAGATTTAAAAAAATCGTTTCTTCCAATAATATAATAAATTTAAATAAGAATTAATTTCCTAGATATTCAGGGGAATTTTTTCGTAAATTTTATCTGAAATATAGGGAAATTTATTCTGGCTGATTTTGTTACAAATTCAGTAAAATTCGCCAAAAATACAATTGTACAAATTTTAAGGTATACTGAAAATTTAATAAAAACATGGTAGTATTCAAATTTTATTAAACATTGTGATACAGAAAGCAACTTTCAGATTACCTATTTATCGAATTTTATTAGATTTGTATAGCTAGAGTTCTAATTAACAAGGTTTTTAAAAATTTGTTATAAGTTCAGTTTTAACGGAATATATTTCCTGAAGCCCGTTAAATTTCACTAGAAGAATTTCTAAGTGTGAAAGTGAACCTTTTCTTTGATGTTGCAAATCAAATTTTAAGATAAAATATAATTACTAGATACAGTCAAAAATATAGAGTTTAATAAAAATTAGCTGGGTGACTAATATTTGTATTATAAACATTTAAATGCTCAGGATATTTATTTAGTAGTTAAAATTATTAAGCAAAGTTCTTGCTGTTAACCTTTGCACTATGCTACATGTAAGAAAATTTAGTCTGGACCTTGTGGAATTGATAAATATGGATATCAGTAAGATTTATACGCAACTGATGAAACTCTTATTTTTACCTGCAATACGCTGAGAACAATGTTAATGATATTTCGCTGAAGATTGAAAATCGTGCCGAATTGACCCTGACACACATTTTAAAGGTGGCCACAATCGTGCGCACCTGTGCCAGCCGAAATTATTCGCGATTTGCAAATTGGAAGATAAAAAACATTCTCACAATTATTCCGCGACTGCTCACCTGTCCATTAAGCCCACCTTCTTGGCTGCAGTCCGCGGCCCGAAGACGCAACTGCTACACATAAAGCGAAGATGAATGACTCCGGGAATGATTAGTTGGACCCGCGGAGCCGCGGAAGATGCGACGACCCGCGAGCCCGCGAGTTTTAGCTAAGCAAACAAGTTTCGCCCGTAATAGGCCATAACGACATTACTTTTGAGACGTTTAGCGGAGCGCAGTTTGCGCGACAAGGCAAACAATGCCGCGAGATGGACCCTAATTGAAAGCGGTCCGTCTTGCAAGGTGAAATCGCTGCACTCGAGAGGCAGCCTAATTACACCTGGGCAATGGCCGAGATCTCAAGAAACTGCGAGACCAGAAGGGGCGGCGCACATTAGCCTCACTTTCGTCTAGTACAATTACGCGGATCGGTTGCCTGAGATGCAGCGAATTAGCTCAAGATCTCTGTCCGACTCGGCTTTTATTGCGTCATTAAGGAGCTCCTTAGGGAGTGACCACAACCGCATCCCTGTTTCCACAGGTGTGTCTCACCTGGATCACTGCTGTTTCGTTCGATACTCGTTTATTAATCTAGTCAATTAAAAGGCTGGGATTAAATAAGGAAATTAGTTTTTTTTAAATGACTTCATATTTCAGTTCGGGCTTCTAGAATCGCATCTTTAAAATACTATAAGAAAAACTGAATTGAAGTATTTTGTAGTTGTATACACTTGCGTATTACTAGCTGTTTTAAAAAATTGGCCCTAAATATGCTTTCCAATGAATAGCAATATTTTATTATATTTATATGAAAATTTTTTTGAAAATTTGGCAAATTATAGCGATTTTCTCGAAATTGAATTTTCGTACTTGTGTATAAGCTATAGTTTTTAAACGAAATAAGAAATCGACTGGGTTTTGGTTTTATTTTAAAATATATATAATTAATTCGAGTTTTAAATATTACGTTGCCATTTTTTAATACTGAAGCTTAGACCATGCTTGTATGTATATTTGATGAACGTTTTATTTGACAAAATTTTTATATTATGAATTTTTTTTTGAACATAACTATTTTGGGTAGATAAAGAAACTATGTGTGGATTTTGCAATAAGATATTTTGGCCGTTATTATCCATTAATTTTTTATTACAAATCCGGAATTTTAATAGCAGATTTAAAAAGAGTGAATCCGAAACTCCTACTTACCTATTTTCACGGATATGTATCTTCAATTTGAAAAATGATTTTATCGCCATATTGGCTCCAAACGTGTGCTTGACCCGAGCCTTTGTTGGACGGTGCATCGGACACTCGTTTATTGCTCGCCGCGGTGTGGCCGCGACGGCGGGACGGCGGTCAGAACCGCGGAACTTCATCGCGGGCTGAGAGCGGGACACGAAACGCCTCGGCGGCCGCGGTCGGTCACGCTTTTCGGCTGTGTGAGGACGCGCCATTAAATTCGTTCACTGAGCACGGGAAATGCGCGGCTATTTCCCTATCTTTTGCCGGGACTGAGATTTTTCCACCTCGGTCCACCTTCGGGAACCGGCCATGCCACGGGACTACCGCTGATAAATCGTCATTTCGTGGGGAACGGCTCAGGGAACTCTTCGTGGGCAGGCCCCGTTCCTCCAGTTGGGTTCGTTTAATCCGCCAATTATTACATGTCATGACTCGAAATGAAATGAAATTGTTGATTTAGTGGAACCTATAAAATACGGCTCGGCCAGCAATATGCCTTTTGGCCATTCTCGTTGATAAGCTCATTAAGTGGACAAATGCTGGCCTCGTCTCCTTCGCGGTTTCTACAAGGCAAAGACGCGGTTCAAGACACATCTCTTCGCGATTGCCAAGAGCGTGACGATCATTTTAATTTTGATTCAGTACCAAAGTACGCAAATTTGACGGATAGAAAAACAAGGTAAAAATTATTAATAAATGTTTGAAGAAATACAGAAATGGTCGGCTTCAAAATTCTATGTATTTCGTGCAGTATATTTTATTTATTTATTTATTTGGTCCATCAATTACTAAATTTTACAGAATAGAAAACAAGTAGATGACTATGAAAAGGAAGCCCTAATATACCAGTTCATTTTCAATTTATTATATACTATACAATTTAATTTTAATTCTTTGAGTTTCTCTTAAAACGCGAAATGCAAGTAATTTATTTGCCTTAAATATGCATATGATTCAGTAATTCTATTACCAGTTCCAGTAGCTGACTGACTAGATAACGTTCAATTATAGCCTATTACTTAAACACCATTCAACTTATTTGTCTTTTTGTAATCTTAAACAATAACTAGAAACTACAAAACAATTCTAAATCTGCATAAATAAAGCAATTTGCATACAAGAAACTTTTGACGATATCATTCATAAACAAGATAAATAAATCAGACCCACAATGGCTGTAGTTGTTACTAATGGACCTATGTTTTAGGAAAGAGTTAAAACTTAACGACATACTAAGTATTTTTAAAATTAAAATTAATGAGAGTAGAAAATTTAAAATTGCAATCAAGAAAGCCTTTTTTAAAATTTGTTGCAGGGAAAGTTATATTTTTACATAAGGATAATGTACAGAAAATACTGTTTTCTATTTAGTTTTAGTAATGTATTATATTTAGTTATGTTTCTGATCCCATTTTGAAAATTGTTTGACTGGGAACTATTAATACTAAACTATAAAGAAACGATCGTTTTGTTATTAATTTTTTCTTGCCAAAAACTAAGATCAAAAAAAGGTTATTAGCATTTCCTAATTTAACTTTTTTCATTCCGTTAATAAAGTGATACAATAACTTTTTAAATTAATTTCGGTATCTTAAATTAGGGTTAATGAATTGCTGCTTTGTCATAAGATGAAAATTCGGGAGTATGTCATTCAAAAAATAAGCTATAATCATAATAATAAAGAACAGATAAAACTACTTGTTCAGTATCAAGTTACAGAGGTAATAAATTAAGAAATGAGTTAAAAAAATACTTTCTTTTTCATTCGAAAAACAAAAGAAATTCGGGGACAAAAATTTCGATTTCTTTGGTTCGACTATAAATATTCAGATCACCGTGATTCTCATTTTAAAAAAAAACTGTAGAAAGACAAATGTCGCCTATTTTCACTTTTTAAAAAACATGACTGTCCTGATGGTGATGTGAAGAAAAACATAAATAGTTTACAGCTTCTGTTTATGTTTTCTTCTTCAGCTAAGACTGCTAATCACTGGTTAAGAAGGTAGAAGGTCTGTTACCTGTGACGGTGATGCTTCGTCATCGTCTTATCTACGGAATCTGTGACATCGAAATAAGAATTGAAGTTGGTAGTTTAATAAGTAGGTAGCACATCGTGTTCGGGTGCATTTAAGTCGGTAGCAAGTAGCGGGGAGAGAGTAAAAGTCAGTAAGACACACCTGCATACCTCGGTTATTTCTGGCCATAGAGGTGAAAGTTGCCACCATTGCATACGTTAATGATGCGGCGTCGTGCGCCAACAAACGATAAAAAATTTATGCACGAACAGCAGCGGATGCCACAAAAGGCCTAGGCGTCTGCGTCTGCGTCTGCGTCTTCGTCTCAAGACTCAGGCCTTGACTTTGAGATGAGTGTCGCCAGTGAAACGTTGGATGACCGAAAAAAAAACAATAAGATAGAAGAAATCTACATACATAAAAGATACGAAATCCAGCTCAGGTGGGCGTTGGCGTATAGTGGCCAGGTAGTGTCATCGTCTATTTCCATATCCAGACGGATGACTGTCGATTCATTCGGTTCTATCTGGATCGTGAGAATTTATGGGCGTTATAGCTTGAGGAGCCCCCCGAGGAGCCCCACGAGGAGCTGGGGTGCTCCGATGCGCACATGCTCCGCTGGACCATAATCTCCATAGCCTTGGTCATTCAAGAGTTGCTCAGACTATTTGTTTACATGACGGCACGTTTTTGTTTTCATGCCAGAGTGACATTGTCCGTGAATTTTCAATAGATCGCAACATCTCCACCAGAGCACGGTGGGCGTAAAATGGGGCCTTTTTTAGTTTTTTAGAAAATGAGGCGTTTTTTCAAAAGCCGCTGAGTACGCGCAGTGGTGTGTGGCGCACGCTTTTTGGAATAATCAGATTAAAAAAATCGCTCGTTCTACTTTTATGTTTTTATAAGGGGGCTTATTAAAAAGATTCGTGCCGGAAGCGAGAGATATCAATTTGTTTTTTGGGTAGGATTTATTGCGTTTTCCTCTGATTGCCCATATGAAAGGGCCCTGGATACTGTGTTAATTAGCGTTGATCACCTGGTGATAGGGCGCGCCGCGACTTCTCCCAGAGTCAGAGATCGCGGTATATCAATGGATCGAATCGATTTGTCCACGTGAAAAATGAAGCAATTTTGCGTCTTAAGATCTTTTGCGTGATGTCTTACTTGAAAGGTTGCACCAAGGTGAGGTTGCGTAAGTCGTTTCGAGCTCATTCTTGTAGCGTGCGGCTGGTGCTTATCCGGTGATGGGCTGTTGTAAAGTAATACCAGAAATAATTACCAGTGACCGGTGGTCAGAGGAAGTGGTGAGCGATATAAGCGGATTTAATGAGAATGAACGCCGGTCAGCGCAATTAGCCTGGGACATGAAACCTTGCTCTTTCAAGGTGATTATGTAAAAGCGATATTTTCGGGGCTTCGATGAGACCTATTTTTTGCATAGTAATTAAGAAGATATCTTACGACTTTCTTGAGTATTTGTATACAAATCCATATTCCAAGAAAATTGGGCAACTTGAGGTTACCAAGTAATAAATCAAGTTCATAAGTCATTTTTATTAAGTGAGTTTGGGAAAAATTCAACAAATGCTATCCAAATATTTTCTGATTTTAAATCAAAGAAGAGTTTTGAACATTCCTACTTGAAGTTAACTGAAATTATTAATTAATGTTGTGGAACTTCCAAACTGTTAGTGGTCTTACAAATAATTTCTCAAGTAATAATTAATTTTATATGTTATTAATTAGAAATAATTTTTTTCGGCATACTCCTATCATGCACATTTAACCGAAAGATATTAATTTTTATAGTTGCAACATAATATTGCTTCTTCAATTAACCAAAAAATTCTAGGGCTTTTTTTGATTTTATGAGATAAAATGCGATTATATAAATTTGTATCAAAACGAAGAAAACAACTGTAGAGAAAATTTATCATATTTCATTTTATTATCAGATTTAAATACAGTGATACTTTTTTCGGAAATTATAAATCAGACTCATGTTGCCGAAACGCAATCTGAGAAATCCTCCTTAATTAAAATTTGTGAAAAGGAAATAACCATAACTCTTTTTAATTACCCAGCCTCAGAACGGTGTTGGCAAATAATAAATAATTTATGAACATAACCAGATAGCATGAATATTCTTTTATGCTTGTTAAACTTTCACAGGAGGGCCTTCGTACGCGGTTTTGAAATGTACTTGCCCCAAATTTCTCGGTAGTACTCAAAAATTCTATTGAATTCACGTGCCAAGCGACTGTGATTCAAATGCAAAAATCCAACAGTAGAAGATGGGTTTTTTTTAATATAGTTAAAAATTAAAATGCGAGACATCCGCTTTGAGGGTGGACGGACGGCTCGTGACTAAGAATTTTTGCGAATTTTTAAATAATGAGTAACTTGCACGGGAACAGGTAGCCCCAGGAAAAAGCTTAAAACCTTTTTGTATGTAAAAGGTGCTTACAGTAACGGGCGGACATTTCTTTTTGGTCACTCATAATTCAAAGTCAGTAAATAAAATTAAAAATTGTTGGTGTGTGTTATTTTTTTCGACGATGAGAATTTACGCTGAGATAAAGTCTGAGAAGACACCGACGTCTTGGGAGATAAGCGCGGAACCCTAACTCCTCCACGTTTGCGTATATCCAGATATCTTGGGAGATGAGGTATACGTTTTATAACGCCCGTAAATTCCGGCGGTTTCTTTTCAGTTTATATTTCCTCCTCCGCCTTGTTGGGACTTTTGCTGATTTGAACTTTGAGATAAAGTTACAATGCGACTGGTGTGGTGCTATGGAGGAACG
Source organism: Tolmerus cingulatus (assembly GCA_959613345.1). Taxonomy (NCBI): domain Eukaryota; kingdom Metazoa; phylum Arthropoda; class Insecta; order Diptera; family Asilidae; genus Tolmerus; species Tolmerus cingulatus. The sequence continues at coordinate 34,041,285 of OY390710.1, forward strand.
CGACAGGGAAGACAATTGGATGGTCTTTTGGCGATACTTTCAAAACCACTTCCGGATGTTTATGAATATTCTTTTAATTGTTATATAACATAAAACGGTTGATTATTCCTCCGTTTTCTTAAGCCTTTCTTTAAGACGTTTTTTGGGGAGTATACTTCATTTGTAGAAGTTCCATCGGAAGATACTTCTAAATTTTGATTTTTTCATCTACCGAACTTATAAACCTGAAAATGGTGGTGGTGGCTTCGATTACTAAATATATTGATACCAAATTAAAATATTATGTCATGTTTGATTTGCGTCATTTATTAATACCCGAATTTTAAACATAATTTCTATTTTTTCATTTTACCATAAGTTGCGTTTTAGTAATTCTGCTGTTTTTTAATATGGATCAAAATAAATATGCATATTTATAATAAAGTCTCAGAAATATTATTAAAATTTTGTAGAAGTTGATCTTCGTTTTATATGTTTTTGTAAATAATTTTCTTTGGCTTACAGTAGATACAATGCAAGTTTACATATTTTTATGCTCCTTTAATTGTTTTTTTAGGTTTTTCGAACAAGCTTGGTTATTTAGGTACTAAAATTAATATAAAAAAATTCACTTTGAGATAGTCTGCTGGCTAGTGTCGATTTTCCTTAATATCAGGGCAATGACCATCGTTTAATTCTTTCAAGATTAACATGTAAATCTGATGTCACTAATCCCCTTCTGCTTTAATCTGCGTTGCTATAAACTTAATAAAAAAGCATAAATTCTGTCTTGAATATGCTCAACAAATGAATCAAGCCGAATTGCATTTTCAGAGTACCCAGAGAGTGCAAGAATTGCGCTCCTTAAAAATTTAATTGCCACTTAATAAACCACAAAAGTCCCTGGGATCGCAGCTCGTATATCTTTCCGGATATCATCGGATTGAGGAGGAGGGAAGATTAATGACCCACAAACCCAACGAGATATCAGAACAGAATGAGTTCTCAGAAATCGGGACGTCTTTTTAATCTTTTTTGGCGTTTCGTTTCAAACTCTCATAAAGATGCAGAAAAAGGAGTCTGGGACTGAAGAAGAATAAAAAATAAATGAGCAGTCTTGAAAAGAGACTTAAAAATCTTACCGAAAATCTTCCCGAAAATGTTCCCGGCGGTCGAAGCGCCCCGTTTAAAGTGGTGCCGTCGTGAGACAGGTCCAAAATTTACCTGCATGGGAAGCAGATTCGATGGTTAGGAAGAAGTTAAAAAAAGATTTTAAAAAAGTTAAGATGAAAAACGCTTATCAATAAGAAACACGGAAAGGCCACTAGCTGTGCGTTGTTCCTTAGATTCACCTGCAGCAGGCACGGGGGCAGGGATTTTAAAAAATCAGTTAAAAAACAAATCGGTTAAAGGGAAAGGGAATTTAACTGGCAAAGACGGCCGCCGAGGTCAGCGGGACGAAGAAGTCGTCTGGATCGTGGGATGACACTATTCAAAAGTGCCTAGGTTGGGGCTGATGGGGCTCCCGCGGGGTCTTTTGTGGGCTCCGCGCGGACTCAGACGAGCTAAATTGGATTAAAAGCGGCTTTGTTGGGAGCTAATTGAAACGGCCAGTGACACTATATTTCCATGAAGGTCTTCGATTCGAGTCTTCGCAAACTTCCTTCCTCAGCAGTTCATAAATCGCTTGATATAATTCGAGCTGACGTGGGCAATCGATCAATTAATTATTTATTATTAACTAACTCAACTAACTCAGGGTTTTTAGGGGACTTCCAACAACAAATGTGAAATTGCCAAATATGTAATTTGATACGTAACAAGGGTGAACTGAAGGAAAATCCTTAGAAGAATCAATTCTCTTAATTAAAAAGAATTTTGTGCCCCAAACCAAAAATTCAATTAGAGTGTTCCAAAAATCGATTGTCGAACTCGAAACGAAAGCGAGATATTTCCGATTTTATTCAAATAAAATATTTTGAACTGAAATTTTCAATAATGCTATAATTTGTTCTTAGTCCTTAAAATTGTAATTGTTGAATATATAAGATTTTAACATCTCGCAAACTTTTAAGACAATTTGTTTTACTACATTATGCGGCAAACATAATACAGAATAAGTCGAGAAAGCCAATGTGGGTTTATTATTTTGGAAAAAAATTACTACTGAACTTTCCGTTTTTAAAATATATTTGATAAAATAAAAACAATACATTACATATTTGATTTTAACTAACAATTTAAGTTTAATTATTATTAATTTGTTGAAAAAAAAATTTAGAATTGTTTCATATAATGTCATTGTTTCATTTCCATCACTAATTAAATCTTAATTTTCTAAATTCTTGAGAACACTTCCATTTACAAATTTATAACTAATTCTATTACGAGTACCAAGGGCGGAGTGAAGAAAATTTATCTTAACTGGCTTGTGAAATTCCATTACTAGCAGCAGTTCGGAAAGCTACTTATAAAAGTTATCAGTGGTTGAAAATCTTCAGAGAAACCACCAGAAAAGGATACTAATTTCTATAAAATAATAGTTGTTGCCCATCTACTTGAAACGCCGAAGGTAATCTTGGTAGGTACGTGCTAATAGTCCATAGCACCACCTCATCCCAACTATTTCGATATCTTAATGTAATCCCTCGGTCTGCAACAAATTACCTCAACGATTATAATAAAGAGATGTTGGACCATCTGAGACACAGGCGCTGCACATCTCTCGGATTATCGGAGATCAAAGTCTGTCCTCCAATAGGTGGGAAACGAGTTCCGTGTCCACCGTCCTCTAGACTCTAAAGTCTAAAGTCTAGAGTCTAGAGAAAATAGTAGAGGCTCCTTTGCCACTTTCCCGGGTACGGCGTACTTAATCTCGTAAATAACGTGCGATGATCGCCGCCGGGGGAACTAGTTCCAGGTTTCTATTACAAGATAATATTTATTTGCCAGATAAGAGTACGCTAAGTGTTGACTTAAGTACGTGTGGGGACCAATTGCCTGTAATAGGTGAATAGTGCTAGAAATCTGCCGATTCGATCAGTACCTGCCAGCGGTACTTTCGCGAGGTAGAAACGTTTCACGTGAAGTGATCGTTACAAGACGTTACGATCCTCGTCGATCTGAAGCGATCGCGGAAAACCTGTCGTCGTCTTAAAGAAGAAAAAGTCACCGAAAATGCACAATTGACGGGATTCATGAAATTAGGTAATCAGTCAGAGATCGTCAGGACTTCGCATATATGTTACATAAGAAGTGAAAGATCTTTAATTTTCACATACATATTTCTTTCGTTTAATTGGCCGACGACGCATAAGTGGTCCGCGGAATGTCGACGTATCATATGAGTTGCGGCGCGTTCAAGAGTTATGATCTTTCCGGGCCTTTTTGCACTAGGTGACGATCGTCAGTGATGAGGAAGTAATTGGCTGCAATTTTTCTGCATTTAACCTTTTTATCACCATCAAGACTTTTTTTGGTGTTGTATTCCAACAACTGAAAGAGTAATTATGTCTCGATGCGACTTTAATTACAAAACTAGTAAATGCCGAGGCATTACTAACCATAAATGGTTTATGAAATTTCCATGATTGTTAGCAATTTCAACGATTTTATGACAGTTACGAATGAGGTCTTGTACCTGGAAATCGGCTTAAAATAAAGAAAGGTTTCAGTGAAATTAGGTCGTCCTATATATAAATTTGTTAAGAATTTGTGCTCAGAAAAGTATTTCAGATGCTATAAGAACCTTTTGTATAGAAATTTAATTTTTAAATTTTGAAATTATCTGGGTTACATTTTTATAGTACCTATGTACTTTTTTCTTATAAAAACCTACAGTATTAATAGAACATTCTAATTTTTTTCAGATCATTATTCAATTCAAATGCCTTCGTTCTTATTTTGTACTATGCATTCTCTTTAGAAATTCAGATATATAAAATTAGAAATATAAATAATTGAAAAATAATTGTTTTGTTTATAAACTTATTAGTAGATATAAACAATAGAAATACAATTTAGTTAGGTGTGCATAAGCAAACCGTTGTTTAAAAACATACAATAGTTATTCGACACCAAACTTTACAAAATAAGTAACGTCTGCATTTTACATTTTTCGGATGTTAAAAATACATAAATTTATGAGGAATAAAAGGTATGCTGATTTACGAAACACGCTATTTTTTTATATTTCTATTTAATGTTTCTATTTTATTATGTAATGTATTACGCCGTTTGACTTCCAGTTTTTCCGTTTGTATTAAAGATTGTCACCGACAATGATTCTTTCATGACAATAGGTACACCAAATCAGAAAAACGTGACAAAGATCAGAGTATAATCGTTAAAGTTTTTAAACAAAAAAATTAGAACAAAACCGCTTGTACAGAAAAGTTAAAATTGTTGTTCTACATGTGGGAAAAATAAAAGATTAATATTCACACGAACAGGACATAAAAATAGGACCATTGTTTGTTTTTAAAATTTTTTATTGTAGATATAAAAGGGTTCATGATCTTACATGACTGTAATATTATTCTGCCTAAACCAAAATTAAAGCATTTCAAAAATTCACTGTGAATAAAGCTCGGGGCTAATTGTAAGTGTGCCTTTCATTCTGAGAAAGATTTTTCCAGTTTCGTGCAAGTAATTTTTGTTAGTTTTTTATATTACCCAAAAAAATCGCTCCATCTTCAGGTAACTGAAGACTTATTACGACGTCGCCTTTTACCCTCTCACAAAAATAAAAATAAATATGAACTGCGTTATTAAAGTCAACTTGTGTGTCTTTTTCACTTTTTCACGCCACTTTTAATGAGAGGTTAAAGTATTTTTTCGTGGCCCGGCAGCCGCTTGTATCTCAATTGGAGCAATCGAAACAAGAAAAATTCTTACGCTTTTGGTGGTCCACGAAATTATGCTGTCGTACCTTGGTCCCTTGGACAGTCGTACCTACCGGAGAGTTCAAGTCCCAACTCCCAAGTTCCAAGAGGTTCATTTTACTTGCACTCGTTTATTATCGCGGCAATATGTCGAAAGGGAAACGAAAAAAAGGGAACGAGAAAAATATGATGAATCCTGGCAGATACTGGCGATCCGCGCCAGATATTCCCATTCGTTGCTGTAACAAAATACGCGTACAAATTTATTATGATTCGCGATACTTTCGAGGGACGTTCGGGATAAGTTGGGATCACTTGTGAACACGTTGTCTTCCTCACCTTCCTCCTTGCATGATTACTTTGCCATTGAGACTTTTGTGGTTGCGGCGGCGGCGGCGTCTTCCACGTCTGATCGTTTTCCTTTGTCGATCCATTAAACCTGTGAGGTGCATCATCTCTGTAGTTTTTGTTATTCATCTTATTTTTTCCATCATTTCGCGGAGGTAAGAAAAAAATATATTAAGACGAAAAACCTTAAGATGAAGGGCAAAGGGAATGGAGCATATGGAAAAAGCATTAAACCTACCACAAGTTACCTCGGGGCCACCTATACATTATCCTCGTGATTTACAACGCGGCATGTTGTTAATTTTTGAAGCTAAACGAGAAAACAGTCTTGAGCCTCAATATCTCAAACAAGATCGATCGATCTTCTCTGTCCTGGAAACAGTGTTTCGTATCTTAAGGATGCCGACGGAACGTTTCGGCCGATCCAGCCACTTTGGACAATATTTCTTTTCGGCGAAATTTAACCTTTTCATTATAAAGTTTTTCGCCGATCATATGTGAATCGTGCACGACGTTTTAATAACGAATCTCAGATCGCTCGCTGGAAGGTTGCCCCTCGCCGGCATTGATCTGAAAGGAAAGAAGTATCGTCGATCAGTGTAATAGCCATCCTGATTTTTCGCGGTATTGCGAGTGGTGGTTTTCTGGCGCTAAGGGTCATTTTGATAATGACGTGATCACTTTTGGTAGATAAAAGGGCGGTGATCGCCAATTTAACAGTTAAGTCAACTCTGCCGGCAGAAACGATCGTGTTCTAAAATTTATAAGAACAATCCGCCGCACTGTCACGCCGCCATTGAACAGAATGAAGGTGGAAAGAGCAAAAGTGGTATTAACGTATATTCTTGTGTATAAATTTAAATATAAAACACAATTCGCGGATATTGCATGATACAGAAAATCAGGAGGTAACCAAACACGATCTTCTCAAAGTAGGGTAAACTCGTTCATTTAGTCATCTTGAGTGCTTGCTTACCACTTCTGCAACTTTTGCAGTTGAGGATGCCAGCGAAAAGAAGAAATGTACTCCGAGAAGCAGTGAAGAAAGCCATCGATCTAGATCACTACATATCCATCCACAAATTGTAACATGATATCGTGACGATAATGAAGACCATCTTGATCTACAACCGCGAAACCCACGAAGTATCTTGAGCGATATACGGCAATAATGAAAATATCTTTTTACATAGTGTTACAACTCTCAAGAAAAAAAAACTCTCGTTTCCAACTTTCTGCACATCATAGGTATAATTTTAGTTGTTACTTCTGATGATAGTGGCTCAGAGTCTGTTGGTTTGCGATGCCTTTTTGATGTTGCTGCTGCTTTTTGTTTGACCACAAATTGAAGCCCCATGACCCCAACATCAACGTCTCGTATGAATTTCAGATTTCTTTTATTGAAAGGGCGTGAGATTGAGGCCTTTAGGCTGAAATTGGCTCTTCGTATATTGAAAAACGAAATTTTTGAACATAGTTCAGTGAGCAACCTTTTTTTGTAAAAACCTGTTTAATATTAATACAATTTTGATTTTCAATGACATTGTTTCTTATCGTTCTAGGATTAATTATTCTTTTTCTAAGTTAAAGATATACCATACATATCTGTCTTTTAAATTTTACATCCGCGAAACGATATATTAAATATTACCTTGTTTTTTATTGAAGAAACAAATACAATTACATGTCCCAAATGAAGCAAACCACCATCAAAGGTGAACATTTAACTTATGTAAAATTGTCCTTAATTTATCAACCATCAAATCAAAATCGCGTACTTACTTTTTTAGGTATTTTATGAGTAGAGCGAATTATTTTTATTTTTTCCAAATAATCATAACTACTTTTGTTTTAAGTTGACTGAATTATGCGATTTTTAGTTTTTTCGATTTGCACGGTTTTAGTTATAAAAATCCTCGTTTTCAATTAACACGGTTTTGTACCAATTTCAAACTTTTACTATCGTATTTTGTCATCAAAATTTTCCTATTTATTTAGTATTTCAAAATTTAAATTAGAATACTAGCGAATAAATTTATTAGATTGAAATAGATAAAAAAAATTATTTGTGTAATTTGGGTTTTGATTTATTTCACATACACGACGGATGAAATTGATAGTGCAAGAATTTTTTGAAATAATGATTATATTTTATAGCTTGCGATAAGGAGTTTTTTGTTATTTGAGTGAAAACAAAAGAGAGAGTGTTTTAATTGAAATAGTCAACAATTTCCAGCATACCATAATAATAAATAAAAATTTGCTATCTTGGGAAATTGTTTGAAGGTTATTATTTTACAACAACCGACGGTGGAGGAATATTTAAGAATTTATTTGAAAGGTTGAAACTTGTTATTTTCTTATTGTGTGGTATTTTAGCTGAGTTTGTTAGGTGATAATCAAATATACACTTTTTTAAAAAAGCGCTTATTTTCAAAAATGTATGATAAAACTATTATATCAACTATGATAATTAAATGAATCACAAAAAGCTTGATCACTCTGGTGATAAGAAGTATAAATAAAGCGAAAGTCAATATTTGTTTTAAAACCTTGGTAAAAATTTAAAGTATTTCCTTGATCATGACGCTGATAAAAGCGAAATCGTAAAGATAACTACTTCATGGAATCTGGTAAATTGCAATTATTATAAAAGACCATGAACATGCTTACTTAAGCAGTTCTGTAGCAAATCATATTATTAACTATTTACCTAAAAAATTCCATTTTAATTCAACCATAATCTGGTGCGAAAATAAAAACTCTTCGTCTGTGTTCAAAGTGGTGACGCGAATTCTCAGCTAAAATCTGAGCTAAAAAAGAAATACTTTCAAGACGGCGGTGAGTCACTCCGGCGTACAAATGTAATTCGATCAACTCCGGTGCGATGAGGCCGAATGGCGCTTTATAAATTTGGACCGTAGCATAAAAACGGTTTGAATATTCGCGCTTGAACCGTATACCACAAAAATCCCCCCAACCACACCCTCGGCTTTCAGTGGTCCATGATCTTTTGATTTTTCCGCCAATCGTGCGGGTGTCAGCCAGGTGACATAGGTGCAATCGAGATGCACAGGTAACTTAAGATGCTGGGTCCATCTTTCCTATGATCTGGTAACAGTTTTTGTTGCGTGTTCATTTGCGCGCAGAAGTGACCTTGTTGCGACTTCGGTGGCTGCTTTATTCAATAAATTTTTATACACCGCGACGACGCAGCTGTTCTCAACCAGTTTCTTGCAAAATGCCACTCGTCGTTCATTATCGAGGTTAACAAGAGCTTCGTCGCCTCAGACAAAAGCAAGACGGCGGCGAAGACGACGGGTGTATCCGCGAAAACGACTTTTGTTATGAAATCGCCCAATTGAAACGTGATAGCCGCGATATTGTCTATTTAAAAGACGCTAATGAGCCATTCAGAAGTACATGCATGTTCTCGCGGATTAACAGCTATTTTAATAGATACATATGTAGATTTTTCAGTCATGACTCTTATAGGAAATTGTGACAAAGAGAAATCTTTTGGTATACTTTCATTTTATTTTATAGTATTCAAAATGGAACCTTATTTGTCTGACTTAGCTGCGGTTCTGTCCGAACATTAAAAAAAAAAATATATTTATATCAAATCTATCACAGGCATAGAGTTGTCACATAGTCAAAAACATACGCATAGTGAGAAAAAACATATTTTTATCAGACCTATTATTTGGCTAATCTACTTCCCTTATCTACGAAATTTGAAACTCTGGAATTTTTTTTATAAATTTTACAAAAGATTACAAGAAAACTAGAACGAAATTATACATAGTTTTCGAAAAATTAGTAAATTCGCATTGTGCATAATTTTTGCTTGAAAATAGTTATATAATACAGTTGTTCGCAAAAATTTAAGACTAGCTCTGTTTTTTGGAGCATTTCCACTTTATGAACCTTGATTTTTAATTATTGCAAATGTTTATCAAAAATAATGTATGTGTCTTCAAATTCATAAGAATCTAAAATAACACAGAAGGTTTCTAAAAAGTAAATATATAATATATATAATAAGTATAGAAAGTGAGCTGCTAATATTATTATGAAATTGACTGCTGGGTAATATTTTAAGGTTAATTTGAACAAAAAATAATGCTAGTTTGTTCATTGTATTTAAATGGTTGTAATACATAAATGGAGAATAATTTTAAAAGGAAGTTTTGAAGATTTTGAGTATTGTCTAATTTTTATATAGTAACTTAAAGAAGATAATTATGATTTTATTCAAAATTGAATAGTTTCATTTTGTCTTCCGCAAGTAATTAGCCATGAGAAAAGTCGAAGAACTTTCTCACACGATTTTTCTGCGCCTACAGCTCAAGAGGTCACAGTGGAGGCTGAGGACGTGAAACGAAAACCTCAAGAACCACAAGAAGAGGGAAACCATTGATGACCTCATAATTCCATCCCCAAAGACGACGGCGGGCACTTATCAACTCCTTACCTGCTAATGACCTCCTTGACTGATTTGCAAGTCCCTTGGCCGCAAGAAACCAAAAAGACCCGCATCTGAGCGGTCGGCCTGGTAACTAGCCGCCCCGCCGCAGAACAGTTAGCGCTGATTAGCTCCGTGGCACCTTCTGAAGCTGCCGCGGCCGCTCTTCTGCACCGTGAGAATGGCCCGCGAAGTCGCGATTTTTTCAGCCCCATCGTCTTCTTGAAAGTCCCTTGGCGCGACGGCGGCGGCGCTCGACCTTCCGCGCGATTTCACGGCATCTCGCGGATCGCCGCCGACACGTTTCGATGAAAATATCGGCGCATCGGCGGCCGCGCACCGCTTTCCATTTCGATAAGTCGTCTGCGCAGCTCGCGGGGTAAATGTCAAGTTCGTGCTTGTCATGCCATCACCCTCACCTGAGGCTTAATTGGTCGTGGGGTTGCCAAGGTGTTTTCTATTAAATATAGGTCCTTTTAGACGCAGGATATTAAAAATATTCCAAACACTTAGAAGTCCTAAAAGGTATTAAATTACCTTTACTATGCCTACCAATCTGAAAAAGTCGATTTTCAAAGCTTTTCTTAGCGATTTTTGATTATATTAAAAAAATATATGTATGTAGTAAATAATTTTTAATTTACAAAATTGGGAATTAAATTTGAAATTAAATAGAAGAACCAGATATTCCTACATACATACATTTCTATTTTTATGAGGTCTTATTATATGTATAAAAATCGGTCAGAAAAGCAGAACTTTCAATCCGCCACTTAAATTGCATATATTATATTGTATTTATTAATAGTAATGCAAAGGTTTGTTTTAATTCACATATTTAATAGTAAGTATTCCTTATCTTTTTTGAAAAAAAATGTTTATTTACTTAAGGACAAAAATTGTGCTACTTTTGGTTCAACAGTTAAAAAATTGTAATTATTTATAACTGAATATTGCAATTCTGATAATTTTGTTTGATTGTACATTTATACTTACTTTTCAATGTTCATGATTTTTGGTTGGGTACAAAAATGTTTACACCCTTTACATTTGAAACTTCTAAGCATAAGTCGGAATTTTAAAATTTTAGGGTATTTCACTATATTTCTGAATATTTATGTTATCAGGCGAAAATTAGACAGTACTTACTCCAGTCGAACTTGAAATTTTGAATATGAATATTTTATTTTTGAAAAATATATATGATGATATATACTATATGTATATTATGTATATAATACTTGCTGTTAATTATGCTGGAAACCCCAGCTTCCTTTTTTTCTTATTGGAAATATACTTTTCAGTAAAGAAGTTAATTTGCGTCGCCGATTAAACGGTTACGATTACACGGCCGATCAACTGCTTTCATAATCAAGCCGAACGCGCCGCCGTCGCGGAGCTCCCGGGGGTCTCTTCATCCGCGGATTTCGCCTGCGGAGCCCGAGGACTCGAGCGCGGTTTCGTAATGGCCAATTAACGATCAATCAGCCAGCCAGGCCGCGGCTATTAATAGTTTCGCACGATAATTGTATTACTCTTTGTGGCTCGTCTTAAGACTGCTTTGTTCTTCTCCTTGCAGAAACCGCGACGAAAACCTGATCGCCAGCTCCTCGAAGATCACTTCTGAGCGCCGTCTAGCGAACGTCTTAAGATGGGCGAAAGAAGGGGCACCAAGGCGCTGGAGCTCTGGTGCAGGCGCATGACTGAAGGATATCCTGGTGTCAAGATCGAGAATATGACGACATCCTGGAGGGACGGACTCGCCTTCTGTGCCATGATTCATCACTTCAGACCCGACCTGATGTAAGTATGCCAAGACTGCTTCAATTATTACTATTAATGCTACTGTCCACATGTGCCAGGGTTATCGCGATCATCGCCGCAATTAATTTCAGTAATATTTTGCATGATCACTGCGGCACGATTTAGGCAATTATGGCAATTGTTTCTCATATTTTTGAGTCATGCTTTATTCGGTTTTTCTAAAAATAATATCTACTAAATATCGTCATCTTTTAAAAATAATTTTGTTAAATTTTAATGAAGATAATAATTTCGAGTCAATGAAATCGAATCTTGAAAGGAAAGGACTAAATTACATGAAAACTATAAAATCGCCATTTTTAAAATCAATATTATTATTCGTAAATCCAAAGACATTTTCGTTGAAAATAATATATTTATCTTTTATATGGAATTAAATCACAACAATATTAATCCAATGCTAGTATTTCGTTAGTATTTCGTCCCAGTTAAAGAAAAATAATTTTTTATCGAAAATGATCAGATTCTAATTAGGTACATACTTGTAAAATTAATAATTTACTTAAAATAAAAAATATTTTCATGACATAAAGTATTCTTAGAAATAGGGCAAGCATTCTTCAATTTCTCTGTTAACAAGTTAAGGAAATTTAGTATAGATAACTTAAAGTAAGGAAAGGTAATGTAAAAAATAAATATGTCAACGATTTTTAATTAGGAGTAGGTTATATCTGAAGCAAAATATTTTATTTAATTGAATTTTACTATCTTTGCATACATATCCAAAGACGTCACGAAAAATTTAGTGATTAGGATTGACATGGAAATGTTATAAATCGTGAGTTAAAAACCTTTTTCGTCTAGTGCATCGAACGACTTTATCGAGGGTGCAAGACACAGAATTCGTGCAGTTTGAAATGTAACGACATTGTGGTACTAATTTTGCTTACGATCACAGAAGACTATTAAGGTTAGAATTTCTCTTTTCTGCAATAATTCAACTTAACTTTTGGGTTATGAGAACTTGCAAAAATGTCTCAGGTATCTTATATTAGTTTAAAAAAATTTCCCAGAAGAAAAAGTAAGACTTGCCTAATTCTCATTTCTTGCAACTAACCTTTTTAGATTGTACAAAGATATGACAAAAATTTATGTCAATTGTACGCATTTTTCCAATTGCAATAATTATCTAATTGCGGCGTAATGCAATACCAGCCAGAATAATTGCCAACGAAATGTCACGCAATTATAAAATTGTGGATTTCTCAATGGCATCTACCAAGACCTTAATGGTATCAGAAAGTAAATATTTGCAAAAACCAACAAGTTGGAGGCTCAGGGCTTACGTGGAATAAGTATGCGATCAGTTGGATCATGCAAACTTTAGAAACCTCCGTGGGGCTGTTTTGCAAGCAATCGTGCTTTTCGCTGGTGCAAGATCAGTAGAAAAAACTACCAAGAAGAGAATATTTGTAGGTGCGCTAAATATTGCTATTTATCACGAAATGCTAAATAAAAGCGCTCAAAATTAAGTAGTAAACATTTTTGTATAATAAAGAAAATCTAGGCCGATGAGGGGAAGTCGAAGAGGTTTAGGGTCTTACATCACCGCGATCGCGCCGTTGCATTAGCCACGCTCTGGCACGCCGATTAGAATCTTGCAAAATCGATCTGCCTATATCTTTCTACCGGTGATCGATCGATCCATCATCGACGAGAGCTACCTGGATAAATAGGTTAGGCTGAGCGGTGATCGTTTTTAGGTCATAGGCGGTGCGTTGTCTTGCATTTGCATAATTTACCGGAAGCTCCATTTACCACACCTTGCCTTACACTTCACTTGGCGGCGGTAATCGCATCGCGATAGATGTCGAAGCGATTCACGTTCCGCGCCATTACGATCAATTTTATCGGGCTCCGTAAATAATAGCGAGAGATTTTATTACAATTTCTGTGTCTTGTCTGACGCTGATCGGTCTTCAGCGTCCAGGGTTCAATGGACGTATTAAATCATGGCGGCTATACGACAATTTCGCATCCTAAGATGATCGTGAAGTCGGCCTCTTCACGTTTTCATGTCAGGAGGCAATTTCCATTTGAGCCAAGTTTAATTCACTTTTTTTGTGGGAACCGCGATCGATTCATCGCAGCAAAAACGAGTCTTTGACCTTTACCTAATTTGGATATGACCAACCTGTTTCGGATAATCTCATGGCATTTGCGATCATCGCTCGTGGTCTCGCTGAGATTTGCTTCTTTTTTCCGTTTCGTCAATTTCTTTCGACTTTTTCTTGCTCGATTACCGCCGCGGTAGCGCTTATTTACTCCCAAGATTACGCTGCGGCATCGGTGAAGATCGCCGACTGTTTCTATATTTGAACAGGTTGATGTTTTGACAGATTTGGAAGAATCAATTTGTTATGCTATTACGTGATCAATGGCTTGTTGGATTGATCGCGTTTGGGTGGGGGCTTCAGTGATCTCTTTAATTTTAAGGATCGTTGGGCAATTACTCTTCTAATTGGGGACACAGTCTGATCTTCGCCTTTCAGGCTCTATGAAATCTAATCTCAAGCAAAATCAATCACTTACTATCCAGTTTTCTAGTTGAACCTTGTTAATTTAAAGATTAGTAAAGGTTTAACAAAATCTTTTCCCATGGTTAGAAAGCGTTTTATCGAAAATCTTTTTTCTCTTTTACTGCTTGATTTTCTATTATTTACTTCCCCCTTCAAAAGTTAAGTCTTTTAGTTACTTTTCACACTGTTAGACCATCCAAAATCAATTTTACGTCTGCATTTCTTTGTTCACTTCTACGAACTAAATCTGTGATTTGGCTTGTTTGTAAAACAAGTTAAAATCAACAATCTCGCGGTAAAAGAAGCAGACTGAAGAAGAAAAAATTACAAAATTCACTTTAGATTTAATCACATAGATGTCTTATTCTAAGATAAAGAAGAAATGTTAGCTTATTGAAATTTTCTCTTCGTGTTTTGTCATACATATACCTATTTAGTTATAAAGTACATTCGAAATTGTAAATTGTAAACTAATTGATTACTTCCGATTATTTATTAACATTGCAATTATATGAGTACCATTCTATAAATGAATGAGATGAAAAGCTTATTTATTTAGTATAGTGTTGAACATTTTATAAGTTTCATAACAAATATACATTTCTATTATAAGTGCGGGTTCGTAGATGGGACCAATGTGGTGCCACCGGTAATTACCGAACGTTAAAGTGTTAAGCAGATTTTTAGAATAAATTATGAGATTAAATACTTTATATCCTTTTTTTCTCCTTTCTTTTCAGTGAGTTTGAAAAATTGAATAAAGACGATGTCTACTACAACAACGATTTGGCATTTAGCACAGCTGAACGTCACCTGGGCATTCCAGCGCTTCTAGATGCAGACGATATGGCATCATATGAAGTTCCAGACCGCCTATCAATCTTAACCTACCTGTCACAATTTTATCAAGTCTTCGCATCACCAGGTAAGTGGCATTTCAAAGCTATTTTTGTACTGTCCGGCTGGGGTCATAAAAGTGAATGATACCGTCACCGTGGTTCGTAATAACGAAAATTTCATGCATAGTATACAAGGCCTTATGGAAAATTTTATATATACATATATAATAAAATAAAAGAAAGCCCTAACGAGATGACGAACTTCTTATCATGCATGCGCAATCTTTGAGCAAATTGCAGTTTTCTTAGCAATCTGTATGCGCGTGCGTACATCACTTGAATTAAGATATTACATGCAGAATTCTATGAGATTGTCTAGATATGATTTCTCGACTATTACTCGGTCTGCGCCGACTCGTGCGTCTTAAGAGCAGCAGGTGAATTAGGAAAAGAAAACAGCAAGAAAGTCATCTTACACTTTTCTTAATTACACGAAATAACGCTCATACCGTGGCGAAAGCAGTGAAAATTACAGCGTTAAATTTATTGTTCTTAAAATGCTCCGATTATATTTTTCATTTTTTAAACTGCAAAATAAAACTCCTGGATTTTTGCATGGGGTAGGCTTTCTCCGAGGTTAGCAGAATAATGTTTAATCTTTAAAACAGGTGCGGGTTTTACTGCTCATAAAAATATTTTAGGGTTTTGTCTTCATATATGCCTTCATAATTTATTACGAGTGATAAAACTTCCCGTTTTCTCGTAAATTATAGAGTATATTGAGTTACCGCTGATATTTATTGAATATCCGCTGAAAATTATCAAATTTGTGAATTTTTATTAAGGCCGGTGGTCTGACTGAGCTCACAATTTTCCAAATGGCTTGACCCGCCCAAATTTATTTTTTAATATACCGCCCATAAATCTGAGGCCACGCGCCTCTTTTATGGACCCCACACTTCCTTGAGTTTTTAATCGATTTGGTGAATGGAAAATGAATCAATCTGGCGCCAAATTCTGAGTTATATCAATTTTTTTATTTTCTGCTCCAAAGAGATATTTAATGGTTAATTGACCTCTTTTTATATTGTTATTGTTTTGTCTCGTGAAGAAATCTTCAATTGCGTGCATACAGTAATTAGGTAATTGTTCCCATGCAAAGCAAATAGCAGAGTTAATCGCAGGAAGTCATGCAATTTGATTGGAAGAAATCAAAAGTTTAAATTGAGACTGTTGTCGTCATAGTGTTCAAGTGCATTTTGAAATAGGCGAAATACATAGTTGCAATAAATTGATATCAGCGAAGCCGACGCCATTGACCTATTTAATTCCGAGTTCTTATTTAGCTTTTTGGTGGGCAGATTAATTAAAATTTAAAATAATAAACGGCAGAAGAAAAGGTCAATGATACTATTTAATGAAAACGGCGACGATGATGTCAGTTGGAGATCAGACGTATTTATTAAGCAATAAACTAATTTGCTTTATTAATTTCTATGTTATAATGCATTACCCTCAGTAATTTAGTAACTAATAAAATTAGTGAAAATTTAAACCACGGCAAAACAAGGCTTAATGATTTTTGAATATTTGAACTCTATCAGCCATTAATTAATTTTTCCCACTTCGGTTAAATTTAAATTTTTGGGAGACATTATCTTTTTACCTATAAATTTTTAACGTATTTTCAAAACTTTTCCGGATTTTTCGTTATATTTTATGTTTTAACAATTTCCAGGAACTAAAATTGTTTTCTTTTCTATATCTATGCATTAGCGATTAGTTTATAGATTATTTGCGGGGTTTCCCTATTTATTATCTTTTTAATATATTCGATCAACAAGAAATTGTGAGAAAGGGATTTAACAATATTTTGATCGATTTGTTTGTTTATATCATTGCTTCGTTAGGTAATTAATTTTAGCAACACTTGAGATATGAATTTCTTTCAAAATGGTTAAGTTCAAATACATATTTTCTTGAGTTTTGTGGGAAAATACTTTCTAATTGAATTTTATCTATCTGAATCATACTTAAATTTTAAAAACTCTGCAGTTAATATCACTGTTCATAAGTAACTAATAGTTTGCTGCTAATGATTAATTTCCTGCTTCAGATAAAACTTCAATTACGCAATACTCGAACTTTAAAAATGGTACCCAAGTAACACAAGTAATGTTGAAAAAATTTAAGTATTATGTATAAAAAAATGTATTTAGGTACTTCCCGTGTAAATTAAAACTTTATTATTATACTGATTATACCCGTACAGCAACATTAAACAACTTTTGAACATGGTACTTTTGATTATCGTTATAGTAAAATGTAATACAAAAATATATTAATTAGATTAATTTTAAACCATGTTTATGTAGCTTTAATTGCGGTTAGAGCACTAGGAAATCAATCTAAACCAAATCGGCAGTTAATAAATACATCTTGCTAAATTAACATTCAGATTTTATATTTCTGTTTAAATTACTGTCTTAGGCTTAATTAAAAGAGCATTTTCTGTCCGCACATAATAAAATTTAATGGCATAGTTAAAATGAATGTTAAGTTGGGTTTATGGTGGGCAAATGTATGAATTTAATTTAAATATTACCAGACTCTGTGTAATAACTTTAAATTGATTACAGATAAATAGGGTTTAATTTTATTCTAAAAAATAGACTAGGTACTATCGAGGTCGTGGGCACAGCTAGAGCATAAATACAAAAATGAACCATTATCTTTAAACGACAATCTCAATTATCTCTAAATATGAAATCACAAAAATAATCACTGCCATTTAAATGGAAGAACGAAATATGGAGGTTATGTTGATAAGCCACTTATTTAAGAAAACGCTGCCGTGTCCACTTAATTCCATGTAATGCGCAGAGGTCGTAATTTACCGACACTCATCATAAACAATGACAAATGATGCCAAAATAGGGGTCCATTACCTCAGTAAATTAAGGCTGACCTCACTTCAGAGTTTATTAACTCAACTAAGAGGCGAACGTTGAGTTTCTTGGGACGAAATTAACACGATGACCAGAATTAAAGTCTTAATTAGGAAAATTGTCTTAAGTAAGGAAGCAGCTCTGCAACAGAGTGAATAATAATAAAAAAGACGAGGGTTAGCATGAGTCACTTTTTTAATATAAGTTAAACTCCCAAGCGGTTTTTACTTGGTTCTTGAGAGTTTATTGTGATGTTGTATAAATGAAGAATTACGTTGGAAGAAAAGTATTTTTTGATTAAATTATGACTGCAGCTTGCTTATGTTAATCGAGCACCGATCCTCGTTTTGTACTAAATCGAGCTAGATACAAGTTTCGTTGTTTGAAAGTACCAAAATCTCGAAATTGCGCTTCTACAATGTTTTAAAATTTGTAATTTATCCAAATTTTTGTTTAGAGTATAGAAAAGTAATACAAGACTAAAGATTCCGATTGTTTCTTATGCTCTAGGCTAAAGAAGGAAGTAATTTATTTCCCAAATGGACTAAGATAATACCACATTTTGGCCTCTTTCGTTACATGTCTTAATTTATTCGAAGTCGCAAATTGCTGTAACTGCGCGGTAATTTTATAAAAACCACACATGAAAACTTTAAGTTATTCGTTTGGCTTCTATTTCTTTTTGTCCAGTAAACATTGCCGACGTCTTAAGACAGTAAAAAGAAAGTAACAAAGACGCTACGCCGCAGCGGAAGTGTCACTATTTAGCGTGCAATTTTCTCAAGTCGTGCTGTGCCACACAACAAGTCTCTTCAGTGTTTTACACCTGACACCAATTTGTCTCTGAAATTGCTTCTCACATAGTTTTGCATGAAAATTACAGGTGAGTTGAATGCCCGTCAATTCTGAGGGACCCCAAGCAGCTACCGATCGGTGAGGTGCGATCGTAACGTCTTAAATCGTAGTAAGGAAATGCGGTTAACCTAAAACCCAACCCAAAATCGTCCAGAATAATACTTCGCGGTGGACCTTGCGGAACCGTCGACAGTTGATCAAAATTTTTACTGGCAAACAACTTTCTCCGCTGCGAATAAGATTGCATATGGGGTCCCTATTGTCGGAGCCACAATCGCGCCCCACAGCTTCGGTGTTTAAGATCTTTGAGATCTTAAAGAAGTTGCAAAAAGATCTGCCGAGACCAGCTGGACGTCTCGAAACGCTGAAGATACTTTAGCTACTTTCACATAACATCAAAAATAAACGAAGCCGCAAAATTACGTAACGCCCGCTAGTTAGCTCACTTGTCTTATGAGACTTCCTTGTGGCTGGGGTCTGTCTTTTCTTGGGTCCAACGTCTTCGATCTGGGGCTTCTTCCTGGAAGACGAGAATGTCAACCGGCTGCACGCTGCGGTACAGAGGGCCCCAACAGCCCCAACAGGCATACAAAATGTTCTTGGTCGCGTATGCGCATGATCAGCAGGCCGTGACTTGCGCATGCTGCGGATGAATTTTATTTTGGACCAGTATCGATTACATGACTCGCGGAAATCATCAAAAAAACCTGCGCGGTACCTCGTGCAGAAAGTGAAAGTCCTGCAGATCTTTTGAGGGGCTTCATGAGGTCTAAGAGATCTTACAGTGGTACCACAACTCAGACTACATGTGGCACCTACTTTAATCAGGGGGGCACCTAAGGCTCTAGCCGCTTTCAAAAATGTGTTTGATGTGCCTTAAGTGTCTTATCTCGTACTGGGTAAGTGACTTTCCAAATCTCATTTCTGGATACGGCTGCCTCCGGCCACAATTTTCAATTTATGGTGTTGCGAAATCTAGTTTGTTTCGAGCCCAACTATCTGTATCTACGTCTCTACGTCTCTACGGCCATGCCGCACAACTCTATGTACAATCTATGTCTATCGCTAGGCCCAACTGGTTGCAGTTTTTCAACTTAGCAATTATTCCGCCAAGTTCCCGCTAATGGACATATATGTTTACACTTGGACAGAGAGAAAGTTAAGATCGATAAAAAGCCGCGTACGGCTTAATGATTTTCGTATTAGACATAAGACAGAAATGGGTTCATGATCTTAAGTGGCTACTTCGGCCGCAAGGACGACCTGGGCATTAAAGTTTTTAAAAAAAGACTATATAATATCGAACTTAATGAATGACGGCTTAATACCGCTTTA
Source organism: Tolmerus cingulatus (assembly GCA_959613345.1). Lineage (NCBI taxonomy): Eukaryota > Metazoa > Arthropoda > Insecta > Diptera > Asilidae > Tolmerus > Tolmerus cingulatus. The sequence continues at coordinate 34,061,283 of OY390710.1, forward strand.
ACTGGCCAATAACTACCTACGGCGATTTATGTTCATATGTAGGTTCGATTGCTTTTATACCTTTGCTTGCGACCTAATCAATTTTTTATAAGGCGAATATCAGTGGTGTGCCAGTAATGAAAATTGCAGTTTATGGAATTATTTCAGGTAATTTATGACCACTAACAAAATTCTAAAAGTTTAAAACGCCAAACGGGATTGACATAAATTTAGTTAAGCCTTATTAATAATTCATTGTAAGCACTTATACATTAAATCTCAGTTAAGAACCAGAATGCGTAGTTTGATAAATATAATGAAAACATTCTAAAATTATGTCGAACAGGATTTTTTGAGATTTGATTTACTGATTATTGAGAAGTTGGTTTTATTGCACAAGTTAATGATGATGAATAATAGTAGAAATTAAGTTTGTTCTGTGCCATAATATTGAAAGTTGTTTTTATGTTGCGATACGGAAAATTAGACAGCTTTCAAAAAATCATAATTCGGAAACAAAAAATTTTAGTTGTGTTATAGCTATATTCAAAGAAACAAGTGTTCTTTCTTATTGAAAATCCTTTTTTTTTTATATGCCCTCCAACTTTTTATTCCATAGTACGTTTTTTATTATTATTAGAGGACTATTGATCAAAGAGGTGTTAGGGGTGTTAAACCAACCTCATTTCGTTTTAAACCTGGTTAGGCTTCAAAATTACGAATGTAATGAAGTACAGCCTACTCTTTTATGGTCGTGCAGAAAATTGGGGATTTTAAGGATGCTGTCGAATATGAAGACTTATCTAAACATTTGTTTAGTGATGTTCACTGAGCAAAGCCGGATGAGGGTTTTAGATCGTACATTTTCTACAGAAATATTTCCATTTTCATATTTTATTACTTTGCTTATTATCTTTATCCACGTATGATGTTTGTAACTATCTTTCAATTTATCTGCATTATAACGGTACTCACCTTAGTAAGAAAGTGCACGAAATACCTTTTGTCTAGAATTTCTCCAAAGACATAGAGTCACACTTGATTTGCGTTACCTGAGTCCACTTTTCCTTTTCTTGTCCCTTGCTTTTCATCCCACAAAAGAGTAACCGTGACCGGCTCAAAGATCCGGATCAAGACCCAGAGTCTCCAGAGTTCCATGGAATCGGACTGGGAAAAGCCGTCAACAGAGCGATTCTGCTTACAGCTCAATTGACAATCAAAGTAACATACATTTACATAAGTAGGCACTGCCTTACTTAGAGACCCCAAGAGGTCCCACGGAGAAAGTCATTAGAAGTCACGAGCTCCCTATTAAGCAATTTCAATTATTCCCGGCCATCTTGAAAGGTATCCGCCGGGTAATTATCCGGCCGCATGGCATCGCGAATACTTCGGGGGGTTCCGCGGTGTTGACAATCTCAATCCGATTAGTACGTGTGTTACATAAAAGAGTTGCAGCCCGAAAACAGAACGTGATCCAGAGAATGCAACTGCAACTGCAGCTGCCGCGAGGTCTCGTTGCAATTGCAACTTTTCCATTGCAAGTTGCAGCCAGATGGTTTTCTCAGTTGCGGCCGCACAGAGGATTCGGTTGCATTTCTGGTTGGTCTTGTTTTTCGCCGATATATTCATTTTCCTCTTATTTTTTTCGGTTTTTCCTTTTTTCCCCATAGAAATCGAAAGATTGTCGTATTTGTCTGCCTGCCGCGCGGTTGCGCAAACCGCCTGCAATTTTAATTTGCGCATGTGCAGACGAATTGCACCCGGCGACGTCCGAGCGTACTGGTCCATGGTGATGCTGAGGATGCACCCATCCCGCCGTGATGACACACTAAATGCAGGCCGTGGCATATCACGACTCGCGGGCTCGAGGTCTACTCGGAATTTATCTAGCAACCGAACGGCCGCCAGTTTCCTTGTGGCTGTGGCTTTTCGCTGAAATGATTGATCAACTCAATTGCGGCGATAACCTCAGACGAACGCTCGCCGGGCTCTCTTTTGTTTCGCGAATCCCTTTCCGCGGATTAACGCTGGGATCGCGGCTTAGATCCGCGGATGGGCGGATGGTGGATAAGCCTCATTGATCATGACATTCTTTTCAAATTTATTGGGAATATTTAAAGCTCAATATTTTTCACCGACTTCGTAAGAGAAGGTTCAATACGACGGTATGTTACGTAACGTAGGTATGCTTGTTCTCAATTTTTAGAATCAATTTTATGATACTCGTTAATTTAGCTAGGGATTGTAGTGTAAGAGGTTTGAATCATGATCGTATTTTATTTTGCACAAAAGGATGAATTAATTGTTTTATAGAGGTAATTCATATTCAAATAATTTATTTTACAAAATCACTTTTATATTATGTTTGGCTCTAACCGGCGAACATGAGTGGGGTTCAATATTGTAAGCGAAAGGATTAAAGCGACGACTTCAGAAATCACTATACTGATTTTTATGCAAATTGTAACATATTTCGAATTTCAGTCCTTACCTATCCTAACATAATATTTAAAGTTTCACAATTTTACTAATTTAATCTAACTTTTGCTATAAAGAAATTATACAAACTAATTCAGTATTTATTCGGTATTTTATATTTAAATTAAATTATTTTCTTTTTCTCCACTTTAAATGTAATTTCATATAGATTAAATCTTATTCTTAAATACTCATTGATTTGAAAAATGTCGATTTTCAGAGCCGTTTACGATCATTTAGGTACATATTTTAAAATTATTTCTGAATAGGTATATGAAGTCGCTGCGAAAATCTGTTTTTATATTTCGGGGTTATTTCCCACATTTCGTAACAATTCTTAGGATATTAAATTGCTGGTTGCAACAATTCTATTTAATGTTAATTAATATCGTTGGGAACATTGGAATTTTTGAACGTAGATCCATTTCCTTTATTTGAAAATTTATTTCTACGTTCCACAACGGTCGAAATTTCGTTGTGCAAGCCGAGCAAAAACGAATGCGGTTGCAAATAGCATGAAATTTAGCTTCGGAGTCAGGAAATCGCTTTTGTAAGTACGCTCTACCATTACTTGGGAGCACCAAAACAAAACGCCTTTCACGGTTGTAACAAAACAATTTTGGATGCAGGTAAAATGAAAAAAACGTAACGAAAGTTAGTAAAGGTTTGCGGCTGCAGCTACCGATTGAAGAAAAACCAGAACAAAACACGGGCTAAGCGCCAAGCCGGCAATAAAAATTACCTCAGCACTGTCAGCAGTATTATGAAATTGATTTCTTTCCTCCGGTGTGTGGGCCTCCGGGGCTTCTGGGCTTCTGGGGCCCTCGAGGCCCCCGGGGGTTGTCGGGGAATCCCCGGTGCATGTATAATGGGAAAAAAGAAAAATTAAAATGCCGCGTAATTAAGAAATTTTCTCACCAGGTTGTTTTATTTCGCAATGGCAGTAGGTAACTCAAGCAGTGACTTTTCATTTCGACTATTTTGTTTTTGGCGGACTTTGAGTGTACCGCGATATTTTTAGGTAGATTTGCACGCGAACCTGTCGACTCTTACTCGCAATTTACATGCAAGATACTCACCGATAACTTATATTAAATGGTCGGATTTCGAGGAGAGCTGTAAGCACGCTTGTTACTGTTATTCATTAGTTAAATTTTTGCACGTGATATGGTCCTTGCATGTGTCGGACATTATTTTACATAAAGACTATAATGAACTCTTACGTGGGTGTGGTTTCAAATTGCCAATTTAGGCAAACTTTATATCAAATCGATTAGGGTTTTGCTTAGCATTTAAAATTAGTACTAAAATGAGTCCTTTGATTATTTTTTTGGGGTCCGAGAATCCTTATAGAATCATTTTGTTGTCCTTGTGTCTGTTCGACTATCCGGCAAGACCCTTGTCCCTTACAAACGGCTAGAGGTATCGCGTTCGAACTTATACCAAATAAATAAAGAAGCCCTTTTACTTCCCGCTGATTTCAGAATAATTCTCAAATGTACCTATTTATTTTTTAAATTCCGAATAAAAAAGATATCTGCATTTGTTATTTGAAGCAAAAATACGTTATCGAAGGATTAATTTAAATTCCGTTTACATTACTATAAGTAGTCAAACTAAAGAATAATAAATAATACTATTATATTAAACATTTTTACTATATATATTATATATGTAACACTCAATGGATTTTCTTTTTAAACTGGTTTGCATAAGTTTTTGATATTAAAAACCGAAAATTTATCTCTGCTAGGCTACAAAAACCATCATTCCATTCTATTGTTACTTTAATTGCAATATACAATGAATATCCTGTGCAAAAAGAGTTAATTTTGGGATACTATTCCCTTTTGAAGTCTCTAATTTAGTTTTAATGGCATGACCAGGAATATAGAAGTACTGAATTCGCAGTAATTGAACAATTGCGAATTCTGTTAACGCTTCAGAAATTGCAATGGACAGAGGAGCTGCTGAAATTGAATGACATCGCACTGTGGCCCTGGCATGAATAATTGCGGCCTAATTGAAAACGAAAGTCAGTGAAAGTTCTGCCTTCCGTCCTTTTGGACGATAAATCACAATGGGAGCGGATTTCGAATTTAAACAAATTAGATACTAAAAAAATGATGTGTCGCACTAAATACACAGCCGTGTGGCCGAGCCTTAGTCGATTAGAGCCAGAACACGTATGGAGCTGCATCATCCGCCGATCGAACAAATCACGCGGACGGGATGCTGCGAAGATCGCTCGCGGTGCGCCCCAAAGAGGAGACGCGGTTCGATCGTGAGATGGCAATTTTCCGCGGATAAACATGTTTTGGTCCGCCGTATGGGGATCACCGGAGATCACCGCGATAAGAAGCGATCGGCTTAGAGGATTAAGGTAAATACGAGCTGACGTGAGTGCACTGCAAACGATCCGGCGATGTACCGAATCTGGGTCACAGTCGGTGAAATGCGTCGGGTGTTCCTCGAGTTTGGATCGAGATTTGAGCCGCGACGCCGCCGCCGCCGCCGCGATGATAGATGCGATGCGTGCGGCACGGCGCGTGAGGAAAATAAGTTGTTTACAAATATCTCAGGTGCCGAGGAGAGTGTCTAATCGGAGTATCGATGCTAATTTAATGCACCGCGGATGGTATTTATTTATTTATTGAGCGGGCCTAGAAATTGCACTCATTAGAGGCGGCCTCGCGGTCGAGTTGTTTGCGGAGAGAAATTCGAATGATGCAGGGATAACGCGCAAAAAGGAGGACGAAGCTAAGTCACGTTTCGCGCATGGATAGTTACAATGCACGTTACTAACGATTAAGATAAACTATGTGCATAAAACTTCGATTCACATCGGCTAACTCATAGGGATTTATTTTCTACGCAAACAATTTTTACTGGCTTTCGGTAGGCAACAATTTGCCATAACAAATGCTGTAAAATTGCACAGTCTTGCAACATTACATTATGCATGGAAAAGTAACGCCAGCAGATGAAATGGGTTTGCAAAATTACTTAAGAAATAAAGTTGATGTATACATATTGCTTATGGAAAAATATAATAAATATTAAGTTATATTTATTGAGGTAGCTACGATTTGTTTGTACATATTTCCTTGTATCGTTAAATTAAGTGCAAAATTTTTATACATATTTTCATAATTCATTCATTACTAATATCTACTATAATATGTGGAAAATTAAAGCCAACACAAGTAAGATCCAATCAATATTCTTAATTCGTTGAAAAAAAATTAATTTTTCTGTAAATTTTTCTTACGCCGATTTGATGATAGGATAAGTTGAAATATAATGATGGTAAAAAATTATTGAAGATACACTCCAAAAGGGTTGTTGATTAATTTCATTTTATCCTGTCTTGTTTTGCTTTAAATTATGGTGCTTTTATGTGGCGCAATTATGCTTAAACTCATTATTAATATATTGCTAAATGTGGTAAACATTAATATAATAATATATTAATTTTCCTTAAATTTCATAACTTCAGTTGTAAGGAAAGGTTTTAATTCGAGACTATTTAAAAGAGAAAATCAAGAAGTTCTAACAAAACAACTGCCGAACGGAAGTCATGGAGTAGAATTTATAATTTTTTCCGCTTAAAGGTTAGAATTCATTCGCGCTCGTCATTGTAAACGTTTTACATATTTATTTGAATTAGAGTTGTATTTTAAATGCCACAACTGCTGATTGAAAATGCTAATCTTTTAGCAATAAAATAAACTTCTTCACTTATAATTAAGCAAATTATTCAAACTTCTTATAATTCCATGAATTCAGCAAAGTGTTGCTTGTACACTATCATTTTAATTCTTATTTCTATAAATACAGCACTATAACAATAGCTCAGATAAAACGTGAATACATTCTACTACAGCTTTGACCAGTTCGATTAAATATCAGTTGTGTTCTTTCCCAGAGAGTCAGTTAAGTCAACGATCATTGATTCGAGCAATCTTTAAAGAATCTCCCCACTAGCGTACTTCATTGGCCTACTTATAGAAAACGTGCACATAAATGCTAATTTATCTCTTTTATCATACACGTCCTATTCCGAGCGGGTTCTGAGGTACGAAAACCGTCGTGGTAAGGTAACCAGTTTCCTCCAGCTCTCCTCGTCGAAATCAAGGTAAGCAAGAATGAGGAACAAATTGCGACGGATCGGTGTAACAGTTTCCGCCAATGTTCAACACATCCTGTACCATCCCAAAGGCCGTTTGTCTGGAGAGTCTATGAGAGATTCTGGTCCAGAGAATCCAATGGACCGCCAGAAAGGTACTATCAATAAAGTTAACTCTAATTGCTTTATTACCAATGAATCAATCGATGGCACAGGTGACCATTCCTGGGAACCTTTTCGAACGACTGCCGTGGAACGTGAATGGACAGAAGCACCTGCATTATGACAACCACTTCGCGGGTAGAGGCACCTACTTCGCTTCAAGATGCTGGTTGAAGTTGACAAAGAACTGCTTCACTATGTTTTATTTCTTTGAAGAGTAAAGTCAAGTCGCTCTAACCGCCTTTTCTAGTGGTCATTCAGGAGATTTGTGCTGCTTCTTTCGGCGGATTACGGTCAACATCCTTTGAAGACGTTATCATAAACAAATTTTTTAGGGATTTCCTTTAATTCTGAATCAATCCTGAATTTTGAATGTTTTTAAAAATTTTTACCTCACGTCTGTATATTTGGTGTACCTATTATTGACTTTAATCTGAAGCTTAAGACGCTATAACAATTTTTATTAAACTTATTATCTTCATTCAAAATAATTTAATTATACCACTCAACCTGTTATAGTATAGCAAACAAAATCAACATTAATCATCAATAATTTAAATACAGAAAATGATGTGATAATATCGCAGACTTATCGATGACTTATAAAATTTGAGGCGCCTGTCCAAAAATCTTATATGAATAAAGAAAAAAAAAAATACTCTTGTTTGTTTCTGATAATAAAAATGTTAAACAAGTTTAAAAAAAAAATCTATACCGTTGAAAACAATATGGTGTCAGAAGATACTTTCACATGTTCACAAATTTTAATATGTTGCAAACTTTGAACTTGGCGAAAAAATAATAGTCAAAAATATTTACAGCTTTTGACCAAACCTAAAACATATTCAAATCAAAACCAATTAATTAGTCTGAAACTTTATAAACAGCGAGAGTATCAGAAAATCAGTTTTTTGTATAATTTTTGCAGATTATGATAGACACTTCCGCGGTGAATGGTTTTAATATTTCGATTTCAAAGAATATGGAAATTTTGGTTCGTTTTAACCGCCTTTTAGGGAGCCAGTAGCATAGGATTATTTATGGTTACAATTTGTGTCATGATAAGAGCTTTACATAATTTAAACGCCTTATCCCTATGCGTGTCAAAATAAATCAATTAATTATGAATTTGTGACAAGTGTGATCCCATTATGCCAAGTTTCCGTTGAGGGCCACGTTTTCTTATCAGCTTAACTTTCTGCCGTTGTACCCCATAATTCTTGAAACTGTGCTATAAACACAGCTATTATTAAATTCGATCGATTGTTTTGGATCAGATAACCTAATTGGCAAATTAAGTTTAATTATATACTATATACATATCTTCAAACGGTTCTGCAACTACAAATAAATATCTTAAAGAAGTTTCAACTTTAAGACATTTGAATAAAAATAATAAAACAATTTATGTCTACGTTTTTTAAAATTAAATTATAGTCAATATTTTTATATATGTACCCATCTTTGAAATCACGGTGCATTTTTAGTTGTATCGGAATGATATTTTAAAAATTATATATTCAGTTGCTAATCAATTCAATATTTAAAAAAAATCTATACCTTTATGCATATGTATATTTATGTACCTTGATATTAAATAGTTGTAGCTGTTAGGGTTCCGCACTAAAAAGGTAAAAAGGAAACGACATTTTATAGTACGACTTCGTCTGTTTGTCACAGTTGTTTGTTTCAGCTAATTATAATGTTATTAACTTGAAATTTCTAATAGTTTTAAGTAATGAGTACATTTATCACAGAAAGAAATTTGTAATGATAAATGAGTATATCTTTTAAAATATGTTTTAAATTATTTGAAATTCAAAAATTTTGCCATTTTTTTCTTTTACGTATCCGAAATACATCCATAAAAACCAACATAACCAACATAAAAAGTCGCGCTCCCTTAAGCAAAATTAGTATGTTGTTTTGAATCATTATCAAATGAAAAAATAAAATTTAAAATACTTGATTATGATAATAAGCAAGATATTAAAATATATAATTTTATTTGAATTCACTTATGTATGATAAGACCTTTAGGTTTACAAGCTTTCCCAACGTTAGTACTTTATAATTTCTTAAACTGTAATCGAGCATAATGAGTAAGAAACACGGAGAGTATTTAGCAGCATAAAACTTCCGCAGAAAACTCCATTGCAGGAGCATAAAACGATGCGCAACTTTGTGTCCCGCCTTTACATTGAAGCATTAATTTATTGCATTAACGGTACACACGTGGTTATAGTAAGATTTTCTGCCTCCGCTCTCACAGCTATTTCTTTACATAATTATTCCGCATGCATATGAATTTTCGCTGTAATTTTCCGCGATTAGCATTCATGGCCCTTTCAAGAAAACCAAGACGGTTGGTGATCAAGTTCGCAGGCCTGTTCGGGGTTACTAAATGCAGCGGCTATAACTATTTACTATTCATCGATTTCTTAACTGCCCTTTAAATGGCCGCCGCTTTGCTTTAAGGAGCGACAAAAGTACAAAAGAACATTTCCCACCCATCATCTTGGGCTGGCTACTTAGTATTCGAAATTGTTGGCAGGGCCAGGCAAACTTCGATAAATTTCCACCTTAGGCCGAGGGAATGGGCTCCATTAATTTCCCCCAAGAAGCATAGCTTCCTCCAAGGTGATAAGAACTTCTAATGACCACGTTTAACGCTGAAGAAGTCGCACTGCGACTGGCATTTTAAATCGTCTTCAGTTCGAAGAAGGTGCCGCCCGAAGTCGGGTGCGTCTTCGGAGGTAGTGCGACTGAAACGCCTTCGCAGCAAGATCCAGCCTAGCGTAAGATCGCCAACGTTTCGACGCAGATTGTGCGTGCGTCTGCATTTCAGAGTGTGTCTAGCGAAGGGTCATCGCTCGACGCAGATTTAGGTCATAGCGACCATTTTTCAAACCGCACACCGGACTGTTTTGTCAACAAGTTGATCTGTTGATCTTAAGACATTCCGGTTGTCGCAGCGAACTTCTTATGATCCCGCGAAAAAAAACTGGAACAGTGCCCGCCACAAGTACTGAGACCTCGCTGGATGAAAGCAATTTATGTAGAGGGACATAGTATTGAATAAAATTTATCGATACTTTATTCATTACACATACACATCATAAAGTATTGGTTCTTTTCAAAATTTTGTTTAATAGTATTTACACATCATCCCCTATAATTTCGTTAATTTTTTCGAATGAGAAATTTGAAAGAAAATTTGCAAAATGTTGTAATTTCAACATTACGCTGAATTAATTGATTACCTAAAATAGGGTCATATTTGTTGATTTAACGTTGGTTTTTTATAGTTAAGGCAAATATTCGGCCCATATAGGATTAAATAACTTTTATAGATATGATACGAAGGTGATCTAGTATGAGTAAAAATATCGATAAAAAAATGCACTTGCCTGAGAGAAATCTTACACTTTGAAATCAAAAGTGTAAACATATTTAATTCCTAAAATTAAGTTTTAATGTCCTAAATTTTTTTTTTATTTTCGAAAGTAAAATATTTAATTCGATTTTGAAATTTTACAAAATAAAATTTTTTTTATTGAATTCAAAAATGGCAGCACTAAAACTAAAACGTGCACATTAAATTTAAACACTAAATTAAAGATATATGTATGTTCGTTTTGAGTTAAAGATATATTAATTTTTAATCCGCATGGCTTCACTATTAATACAATTATATGTTCTCTTTGAATCAACAGATTTTCCTTTTTATTCAAAAAATTGAAAATATTCGTTTTTGAATCTGATTTTTAATTTTGGCTCTCTTGTTTTTTTTGAAAATATTTGATTCAAATTCGTTTTCACTTGGTTTCAACATAAGTTTTTCTCTCAGTGTACTAAGTAAAAGTATTAAACGTAAAGACTCAAATAAAATACTAGTAGTATTGAATGTAAAATGGTCGATATTGCGAAGAAATCTTTTATATAGTACTTTTCTTATGTCCCTAACTGTAAGACTTTCTTAAGCGACAAATTCCATTAATCAAGAGCAGACGAGCATCTCAATAGAGATCGGTGCAGAGCCACTTGGAAGCTGGGCGGAGGGCGCAAGATGTAAAACACTCGCGGGACAAACGAGCCTGAGCCGCGATAAGGAGCAGGCGCCGGTTTTACTGGTGTCATCCATTAAGAACCACTCAGGGACCCTATCGCGCCGACCGCTGTTCTTATTTGTTTTAATTAAGCGGACAGTCGCGAGGAGATCTTAATCAGGCAGCGACCCCCTGGACCAATCGCGGTGAGAAGTAAAAGTCGATAAAATTGACAGTGACTCCGCCTTACGCAATCGTCGTCACCCGGCCGGTTAGTGCGCATTCACCTTTAACTGATAAAACCTGCAGTCGACAGGCTTCTCTCAGACAGCCGTACAAAATCGTACCTTAATCGATGAACTAACAAAAAACCCGCAGAAATTGAGGTGAACCTTTCAAGACGTTTTGGTTGCGTCACGCGCCGATGTCGCTAAGATTTCCGGGCGACACCTAAACGTCGCTCAAGACGCCTTTAAATTTGTAATAGTGGGTCTCCAGAGATTTATCGTTTTGGCTCGCGATCATTCGGGGGGTTTTTGGGGCTAGAGAAAAGGTCTCCAGTATCGGAGAAGAATGGTGTGAGAATTTTTCTAAGGTTTCCTCCTTTGTTGATCGCGACTGGCACCTTCGGCGGTTTCTTGAGCCGCGTCTTATGCAATCGCGGCCTCGCCTGCGGTTCAGCGAGGCGATTATGCGCTTTCTTAATTAAGTAATTGCCCGACATTTAAAACCGTATAATGACCGATTGTTGCACGATCATCGTACGTGGGCCTAAGGAAGTCGACGATCGCTTAATGTGTGCGGTGTTGCATGATCTTCTCAGTTCTGTCGCTAGCTAAAATCCACCGGGATGAGGACGTATATTCACCATCTTACCGTCTTAAGAAGTCAGTGACTCTTGGACTAATAAACAAGTCATTAACTGGGTACGGAAGAAAAAAAATACGTCAGCGACTTAATAACATTTCCGTGTTACTTTTCACATGCGGGGTAATGGAACCACAGCTTGTGGGGGAACCTAATTTTTGGATAAAATAAGCATAGGATGACGCAGAACCCATTTTTTGAGATTTTAATGAATGAAGATTGACAAGATGGGATTTTAATTAAAAGTAAATTATTCAAAATTAGGGGTCTATAAAGTCATTTATTTATTTTGAAAGTAGGTACGTAATTACGTATTTAATACTATTAATTTAGAGGAATATAACGCAGCACATTATATATACATATGTACATAGATCAAAAGATAAATTTCAAAAAGATTATTATCTATATAAATTAACATTTAAATTTTAAAGATATTATTCCAAGTTTATTTGCATTTAAAAAAATAAAATTTCGTAGAAATACAAAGTAATATATTCTAACAAAAATAACCCATTTTATTAAATTTAACTTTTAATTTAATCTTGTACCATATTTTGCGTTTTTCAATGAAAATATAATATATGTACATATTTAGTTACTACTTCTTTTAGTTTTGAGTCAATATACGTATGAGTATATACCAGACGTTTTTACATTTTATTATTTTTTTGAAATCTTAAACAACTTTTAGAATAGGGTAACTTTTGTATATATATTTTTTATAACTTCAAAAATAAAGTTAAAATATTACGAATCTTCGAATTTACACAAGAGGTGTGAAGTCTTCCAGAAAATCTGTTCTTTCGAAATTTTCTTAATAAAGATGGTCTATAAATAAATCATCTACAATTGTCCCGCCTCTTCTTTACCACCTTCGATCAGTTACGTAATCGAAGAGTTATGGAATTCTTTCGACTTCTGCCCGACCTGCTTAAGATCGCGGCGAAGATCCAGGTGGTTACCTGAGACCCTAAGAGTGCCTTGCGCGACCTTCGCCGGCTGCCAAATGTGATCGCGGCCGTTCCGGCGAATTGATAAATTTCACTTCTTGGCCTTATGACTTCTGCACATGCAACCGCCGCGATGACCTATAAAATCCCGCGGAATCGATGGGAATCCGATGGAAAAGTGAAACTTCTGCAGTGCAGCCGTATACTGTGCAGTTTGCACCCTCCTCCCACCCACTGCTGCACGACGGCGTACCACCTTTGGAAGAATGATCGCGAATATTTTCGCGGGTATCGCTGTCGGTTGCCGCGATCAGCAGCCATTGGGAAATCGGAATTGAGGGCTATTCCATATATTGACGAACTTTGCAGCCGCGGATTGAAAGTCCAGACTGTCGAACTGATGACGAAATCTAAACCAGGTAGAAGAAATACAATGGTTTGACAGAAAATGGACAATGGAAACTTTCAAGATAAATTCAACAAGTTTTGAATACGCATGTCTTTGGTTTGTAACTCATGCGAAAATTTCACTGAAAATTCACTTTTTCTCGTAAAAGATTTTCCTGCTGCTGCACGCATTTTAAGATGCTTTTCTTATTGCTCAGGCGTTCAGTTTCAAATGAACTCCCGCAGGCTTCTATTTGAGCCGAGAACCGCGCAGATACTCGCGGCTACATTTGCATACTCTGTTACAGGTGGTTGAGCTCCACTGTTGTTTTCGTTCGCCAGGCCACTATTATTTACGCTAGAAAGTGCGCCGGCTCAGATGGACTTGTTTGCACTTTGTAAACAACTCTCGCATATTCGGTTTCGCGGAATTTTAGTGCACATTGCAATTGCACACTATGCGCGAAAGGGTTTTTTTTCTCATTTAAGACGAAGTATGCGCAACATTTTAGTGAAATCTTGTCCGAAGTAGAAGATAATGGAGTTGTTAACAACATGAATATTTAGAGAATTCAATTTGTATTTTCTTTCTAGGTGGGAACATAGTCAAAACAAACATGGTGCACTAATAACATAGAAAGATAAAATAAAAAGTAAAATTTGAATTCAACTATACCATGGTAAATTATTTATATGAAACGTAGGCGTCTCGAAGATCTCTAACAATTTTTAATGTTTTGTTTAATAAACAAAATTAACATTCTTTGTAATCCCAATTTTAGAAAAAATTGAATTGAAAAAAATTATTGGATTCTTTATTTGACGCAAATTTGGCCAAATTTGATGATCTTTGGATCAATGGGTGGTTTTAGGAAAAAAATAAAATAGATGATTTTCGATACTAAGGTAACGAAGAATCTTTTTGTGAATTTGTTAAAATGAGCGGCAAGATTAAAAAAAAAATCGCTTAAAATATCGCCATTTTCAAAATTATTTATGGTTTTTTAAATTGTGTCACTATTACAGACGTCGAGCGATAAATTTCGATTTACTGTTTAGTTTTATTGAACCTTTTTCAATTCCGAAAAACCTGTGTACTTTAGGGTATTTGGGTTCGATGATGGGATTTGGTATTACTTTAGTTGCCGTTATAAGAAACCTTTAGAGTTCGCCAACACGCAACGTATTTTCGGGATTATACGCTTTCACAAAAATTGTTGCTATTTTCCGCCTATCATACCCAACAGGTTGCGAAACAAAATCCCTCGATTTCAGAGGTATCAAAAGGTGAAATTAAAAGGAAAAAATAAATAAAGGGAAAAAAGTTGCGTGCCAAATAAACAACCATTTGTCTTCGTCGTTGTCGTTTCGACGTTGATCGCGCAATCCAAGCCACGAAAGCCGGCGAATTTGAAATTAAGCTGGGCTTCATTAGAATAAATTCGTTCGCAGCATAATGGGCTAAATTTATGCGCGGCAGATTAATCCTTTCACTTGAATAACTGACCCACCTCAATCTCGATCTGTCAAGGTAAATAAACAGCAATTAACAAGTTGGGCCTAGTAATCAATAACTGTACTACCGCGCGCGAGATCAATATTTAAGCGACCTCGGCGGGGAGGGGCCGGTGCTAGAAATGCCTGAGCCTAAATCTAGCGGTAAGATCGCGGGACGTGACCGCCAAAAACGCGATCGATAAGCCGCGAAGTGATCCCCGAAATGACAGAATCAAGTCAGTCAGCTCATTAATAAAAATTGTTGGTAGGAAGGCTACCTAAAATCGGTTAAGTGATTTTTTATTTTTTAACGTCGGCCACAATGCTTGACCGATATTTTTTTATGCTGGACCCTAAGTCCGAACTGAATAAACAAAAGCGGGATCAAAAAGATAGAATCGGACAGTTCAGTGCCGCCAAATCGAGCAAGTCATGGACTGGATTAAAAGGGAAAAATCGATTTGGCTGCAGTTTCTAGAATCAGATAAAGTCGCGATATCGCGATATTATGCAGATTGGGATTGTGGCTACGCCCGCAAACAGCCCCGTCTCGGGCTCCACTGACATAATGCGGCTCCCTGCCAGTGGCGGAGTCGGTCCAGGGATCTCGGGAGCTATTAATTGGCTAGCACTCGCCGCGCGATCAATCTGCATTCACCGAATCCAGGTGGATTACTCATTACCCGCGCAGTCACGAGATCTCGCGATTTATTAGATCTAAATAGCGACTGGCCCGCCGGCTTAAGGAGAAACAGACTTTCCCAGTGCACGCGAATTAAATTGATTTCAGTTTCTCTGTTCGATTTAATATAAACTTCTGTACTGAACATTTATAGAAGTTAAACAAATATTAATATATATTAAATACATTATACATATTAGTACAATTAAGAAAAACATTATTATTATAATACAAAAGGCGATTTTTAAGCGACTCGATAGCTAACCCGAGTAAAAAATATTTAAATTCTTTTACTCACCTGTAATTCTTCATTGTAATCTTTTTCTACATATGTAGTTACATATTCAAATTTACCTAAAAAAGAGTAGGTAGAAGGAATTTTGATTTTAAACAGATGTGCTGCTGGTGTCCCTATGATCTTATTTCTTTTCAAAAATGTTTCTGGCTAGTTTTGGGTCTAAATACATATACACTAAGATAGACTACATATCAGCCATAGTTATTTAAAAATCTATAATAATTTAGTCTCAATGTCTTAAAAAATTTGTTTTCCACTAATTTTTCAAGGACGATAGTGAAGTCTTCATATTTAAAAGAGGTCTATTACAAACTTTTTCATTGCAATTTAAATTTAGGATTGATTTCCTTATTTTATATTTTAGTAATTGAAAATTTGCTTCCATTCACCAAGTATTTTATAAAATGTATTTATATCTCGAAATAATTTAGCCAAATATAGTTTTAAAAAAATTAATATATCGCTAATTTTTATGACTTTGCGTTGAAATTAAAAAAATTTATTTGTCGCTATAAATTCGGTCAAAAATTAGGCAAATATGGTTGGGACCTACTGCCATAAATAAGTGACGCAATATTTAAATCTTTCTAGTGAAAGGCGCCAAAAATTGCTCACTCACGAGATGTGCAAAAGACAAATCCAATTTAAGAAATTTAATACTTTTATGGGATTTCTGTGCTACAACTCAAAAAAAGCAAACTGGCTTCCATTTAGAATCTGCGCCGCAACCTATTTAGCCAAAAATGCCTTTTAGCCAGAGAGCACTTCGCTTTTGAGAAATTTACGACATCCGCGACGAATATCGCGACTCTGGTGAATCTTCTTCATCTGGTCGACCATCTTATAATTATAACGGTTCGGTTTTAGTGAAAGCAAAAATATTAGTTAAAGAAAAGCAATAAATCGCTCTTGTGTCGCCGAACCAGTCCAAAGCCAGTGAACGTGTCTAAAAAATCGTCACCAGAGACTGCTGATTTCTTGCATTCCCCGGACAAGACGGCTAAAACTCCCCGAAGGAGTGCCGGGCGTCCTCGATAGACAGCCGCTGGACCAGCGAGTTTATTGACACCCTGCTCAAAGTCGCTGTCAGGCCGACGAAGCCGTTCTAATTAAATTCTATCGTAAATTAGCTTTGTGATTAGCGACCTTTATGCAGCGCGCGAAAAAGCGCACAAAAAAATATTATATAGAGAGATATTTCTCTATGGCAGTCGATCTCGATGCAGCCGAATCCGACAAAAGGCCGGGCACCTCCTAGTCGCTGTTCGATGGTATAGGGCAATTTTGTGCTAAAATTAATAATTTTTACGCAACACTTAATTCATCCGCTAGGTGGCTTTCGAGCGGGCCGCTATAATAGCGCATAATTGCAAGGTTTAGGCAGCCGCGATAGAGCCATAACCGACATAACTGCCATAATTGACATTTCTTGGTACCTTTCTGGCAACTGCTTCTACGGCGGCTTCTACTTGGTGCGCGAATTTTTTTTTCACCCGGTGGTGGAGTGCCGCGCCGGATTGGATCCATGTCAAGAACGGCGCAAAAACATAGAGCGATAAAGCCGGGCTTCGACGGCGGCGCGCCGCGGCGTGATTATTTTGTCAGGCTCTCTCTTGTAAACATCGATTTGTTTCGACATTGACTGGGATTGAATAAAAACGCCACTTTTCATTAACACCCACGATCTGGTTGTCCCGCCATTTTTAGGCGTGAATCATCAAAAAGCAGAAAATTACTAGGCGAGCCGATCACAAATTTTATAGCAGCCACCGCGGCCTTTATGGCGATTAATTATGGTTATGGTTTTTTTGATTTTTTGTTTGTTCGTTGTGACGTAGAGCGCGGTAATTAAGCGACTACATCGCTACTGATTCGGTCATGAGCTCTACACCGCCTCTATTTCACTATAGAGCGGTGTAACATGACTTACAGGTTTTTATTTTTTGTTTCTACGATCATGGTCTTACATAATTTTAAAATTAATAGCATATTTCGTTGTCAGGCGGATTTTATAATTAGTATGAGTAGTTGTTTATAAACAACATTAATAGCGAATATGTTGTTAATCGAAAGATGGTATTTTTTTTAATTAAGGCATGTCCAATGTATGAAAAAAATTAATATTTTGCGAATTTCCTAAACTTGTGAAGTAACCCCAAATTTGTAATTATGGGACGCTGTGTGTGCGCTTCATGAAATGGAATATTACAATAGGACCTTCTGAAGAAGCATCTTTTATTTATTTTTTTATAAATTTGCTTTTATGATAGTATAACAACTTAGCATAATTCACTCTATGACCCATAATTAAAAATCTACAATTATTTACTTTATCAGTCTTGTAACTTACATACTTGCGACAATAAGCGCAATAGTTATTTTGAATTAAACTTATACCTTCCTTTTATTATTTTTCCAGATTCACACAACAGGTTAAGCAATAAACGTCCTTCTGCAGTGGTCGAGAAGGCGTCTATTGCGAAACCCACAGGTCCTCCTCCGAAGGTATGTAACACATTTTAACTATGATATTTTTAATTATCCTCTAAATTTTGGTTGCTTTTTGGGCTTAATAGGCGCTACCCGCTTTTGTTAAGTCTTTCATTATTCATTGCTCATTGATTTCATGCATCACCACCCCATTTAAGCATGTTTCCTATCAAGACGATTTTTTTCTTTATTTTATCATTTATAAAATACATAAAATGTATTAGTTAATATATTTAACATACATATATTTTTTAAGGTAGAAGGGACTATATACCTTCTACTTATTGGTTAAAACTATTATTTATTATAGTTTTGGCTGGAATTTAAAATATTTTTTTTGTCATTGCTTTTTGAATTTTAATCTCGAACTTCTTGTTAAAATTTTCAATATCGAAAATTTCATCACTAATTTTCCTATTTATTTTAACTAACTCAACGTTTTCAAACAGAATTGGCATTGCTACTGGGTTCCGATATAAAAATGGTTAACAATAATGTACCTAAACAAGTGATGTATCATTTGCATAGGATTTTTCCGTAGATTACGGATTCATAAACGAAAATTTCCCATCATATCGCGTTTTTGAAAAAAAAAAAAAATGGTTTCAACATTACAAAATATCGTATTTTGATTTTTCTTATACAGAAAAAAGAGTTAATTTCTGAAAACCCGTGAGCTTAATAAGTTTTAATTTAGGAAAGTTTGTTTTAATAAATTTATAGACTAAAATCAAATTTTATTCACTTCTGCAAAAGTAAAGGTAAAAGGTGAAAGAATGCTTTTTCGAAAATTGAATGATATGCAACGCCAATATTTTGCAGTATTTAAAAAAAATGTTAATTCACTGTTGATGTAATAAAATTATATATAATAAATAAAATATAAATATAATCGAGGAAAATTCTAGGTAGTAAGCAAGAAAGTTGAAGAAGACATAAAACAAATATTTACGTATTAATTTTAAAATAAGCGAGCCCCCCAAAAAAAGTAGGAATAAATTTTATGAATTGCAGTTGGGCTTATACCACCATTTGTAGTATAAGAACCTAAAAGTATGCAACAGCACAGTTATTGCGCTTTCGACGCTTGGACTAAGAAGCTGTGGGATTTGTTTTCTGATAAAAACTTTGTGGAATGTAAAAGTTTCGCAGAGTGAAAGCTCAGTTTTTACTTGTCCCAACTAAGTTGGTTTTTTCGGTAACAAAGAAAACTACTTTCATTTAATTTAAAATTATTGGAGCAGCGGCCTGCTGTTTGCCAATTAATTGATTTTGATTTTAATTAAGTGACGTGATTCGAAAGGTGCGCTCAGCCAAATTACCTGGTGAAAAGTCTCTTCCCGGCCAAAATCTCAACTTGCAAGGGTGCAACGAAAAGGTAACACTGGTCCATGTCCCTGTCCTCCCCTCTCAACATTCGTAACATTCGAGAGCGACGGAGAGAGCGCATGAGCGCGGCGCGCCACCGCTTTCCAGTCGTCGTGTCGCGGATTTGCAGAGCGGTGCGGTTTTGATTTGAGGTTTCGTTTCTGCCGCGTTGTCGGGCATTTACCGTTTTATTTGTTGTTCATGTTTTCCTCGTTTTTCCGCGGTGGCCCCGTGAAATTCTTCGCGAATTCCTGAGTGCATTCCGCGGGGCGCGTTTTATTTTGACTGCTATCGAGTTGTGCAACATTCCGCGTCCCGGTCCCGACGCCCGGCAACAATCCGCGACTCCAGCGAGCGACGTGCAATGACCTAGAGGGCGCCCCATTCCCTTGGTGTGGCGGTGCCGCGCGCGTCCTGAGCTATTTTCAGTGGTTTTCTTTTCTTTTCTGGTGTTGTTCACGTGGAGACTCCAGCGGTTATGATTTTGTTGCATCGAGGAGGTTGAGCCGCCGCGATTTAAGCCTTGCGTTACTCCGCGGGCCCAGGTCCAGCCACCCGGACGTCGAAGAATTTGTCGGCCGCGGGCCCCGCCATCTCGCGCTCCCGTGGGCCGCTAGAATCTTGACATTTTGCCCGCTTTGGCGACTTCCATCGTCGGCGGTGCAGTTTGCGAGACGCCCCAAAGTCCGACACCTCCGCGGATCACCTTCGAGTGCACTTAAAGTCCGCCTGTCCGGACCCCGTTCTGAGTCACCCGCCGCAGCTCGGACTGTCTGCATGTCGAAAATATTTCAATAAATCGTTTGTCGTTTTGTCGTGGCCCCGCGATAGAGCGCGACAGTGCCCCAAGTGGTGCTCCGTTAATCGAAAGTGCAGTCTTCCAGGCAGGCAGACGCTATCAGTTCTCGTCCGTTCCTCTGCCCAGCGGAGCCCCGGTCTCCCTGTCGGTCGGATCCAAAAGACATCCCGTTCGTGTCGCGAGTGATTTTCGCTGGATTATTAAAATCTGGGTCAATATCAAACGCCAACTCGCTCTGTTTCGTAAGCCGGAATCCACGGAAATTTTTCGCACGGTCAGGCGATTTTCAGGGCTTTTCCAACTTTTGTAAGTACCCTTTAGTCACTCTAAACTTACTCTGGTCTCAAAATCTAGTTTTTAAATCTGCTTATAATAATAGTCAACTTTAAATCCGGCCAACAACCCCATTATTATTTTTACCTGTTTTTAAAAATCACAATCAATTTACAACTTATTTAAATTTTAAATTCCACTACTGGTTTCGTGACTGTTCGAACTTTATCTCAGATATGTATTTCTATTTTTCTACCTAACTATCGCAGCTATCATAGTCTAAGTAAGCTCAAGTAAACTAAGTAGAAAATGTCTAATTACTTTTAAGTAAGCACACCCAAAGAATAATTTCCTGAGCACATTCAGCTCACGACGGAGCTCCCAAAGGTTAAGGCCCTGACCTTTTCCTAAACCCTGTCAGCTTCTTTCGTTTTTCGAAGATATCATCGTGACTGTCCCTGGAGTCAGCTCGTTACCTCAGTGGTAATTAGCTCTAATGAGACGACAGAGGGTCTCTGTAAATTCGTCTAATTGTGTTCCTAAGCTAAATTGTCTGAGTAAATAAACCCCTAACGATTATAGGTAAGATACGCAAATTTACATCATGTTACGTCTTTTATGGGATGTGTTTTTTAAATTCAAGTTATTGACCTCTAAGTAGGAAATCATGGTAATCTTGTAACTAAAATATTATATTTTTATTGGAAGAAAAAAGGTATATGGTAATATCACGGATATTCTAATAAAAAGCTAGAGCAATTTAGGTACCAAAATATTGAAACAGCTGAAAAATCATCCTTTAATCGGCGATAAAAATGGGTTGTATAATAAAAATCGTATACAAGTTTTTGTTGATAAATTGTAATTATAAAATTATAAATTACAGTCTATTCAGTTGATCGATATAAAAGAAATTATATGTTACATCTATCTAGGAAGCATACTTTTATTTTTCTTGAATAAAACAAAACTAAATTATGCTATAAAAAATATAATTGTATCATACTTAATTATTATTAATTTTTGCGATCAGCGATTTCACCTTGTAGTTTAGGAAGTGTGAAATTTGCAAGCGTTTCACTTTTCATTTAATTGACAACAGCACTTTCGATTTATCTAGGGATTTCCATTTATGTTGCTCTTATTAAAAAGGAAGTGCCATAATTATGGTCGTGGCCTAAAAGCGTGGTTTCATTGTTATAATACTCACGCTTTAATTGGATTTTTTAAATTTGGATAGATGGTTTTCTTATTACATGTAGTTTTCATGTTTTGGTACTTTTATAACTTGTTCCTTTCATCAAAATAATGCAAAAATTTAAATTACACTTTCCTTCAGTGCGAACTGAAATTCCCTTAAGATTTATTAATTTATTTATGGAATTGTTCTTCTTCAAGATGTAAGTCTTCAACTTTCATCGTACTCCTCAGAGATTTTATGAAGCAAGACAGTAAAAATTGAAAACATTCTCTTCATCTAAAATTTACGCGGCGCCTGAATAACCATAAAAAACCGGCTAGAGAAAGTAGTGAAGAACATCCAACGACAATTGGTCAACTGAACTCGCGGGTCACGCGAGACCTGACTTCATTCATTCAACTCTTTCGTCGTTCATGGGAAGTTCTTGGTTTTTATAGGGCTTTTGTGAGTTAAGCGTTTTCAAAAGAAAACTTGTGCGATTGAAAGACGTTTGCCGTCTTATTTGTTATTACAGGGATAGAGTTACTTTGGGAGTGGTAGTAACAAATTCAACTAAGTGGAAATTTATTCAGACAATTACTAGAAATGGGGACATTTTAAGAGCATTCCTTTTTTCCATTGTTGGGCTCCTTCTGTTGTATTGCAGTATTTATTGAACCACATGTTTTTATGTCGATTTAGGGGTATCTTACAATGGATACATTTTTTAATCTAAGATCGATTTACATAACCACAGATGCCAGCAACAGCTTAAACAAAATTTTTATGCATTAATTTAGGTGTAAGAAACTAAATTTTAAATACAATAAAATATACGTAATTTATCGAGAACATGATTTTGATATGAAAAGCAGCTTTGTGTCGCTGAATACAGATACGCTGTAAAACTGGCTGAATACACAACTCAGGTTCAGCAACCACTCTGCTGAATTATTACAATTTTAAAATTTTACGGTGGTTGAGTTAACCCATTTTCATTCAAAATATTTAATTAACAATTTATAAATTGATAATTTTAAAGAAAGAATATCGCTACAGGTCATTTACTAACACAAATTTGAAATAAAAGACATTCACAAATTCACTTTTTGGTTTTATTATAATCTTAGTCCCGCACTTAACTCTTAACTCCACGTAGAAGTAGAACTCCTCCCAGGTATTAAAAAAAGTATAAAACTCATAAAATTTCCTTTCTCTTTTTTTATCCAGGACGAGAAAAGCTTGGACATTATGGGTCAATATAAGCCTGAAATTTTCTGCTAGAACAAATAAAAAAGAATAAAAATCAAAAAAAAATAAATAAATAAACCGAAAATATAAATATATCATCAATCGCCTCCTGCTATTATAATTTTTTCTTATATTTTGCGTGTGCGCGCATTTATTTTTTAAATAGTATTGTTTTAATATATTCACATGCAAAACACAAGCATTCTACTATAAATAGCAACTGTATACTATCGCATACAACTACAACTGATATTTTTTCAAAGATATATACTCAAGTTTTACAACAGTACGAAAAGAACGAACAAAATCAACCAGTTCCAGGTAAAAAGCCATTTTTACTCTTGTTTTGTTTTGTGTTGTTACTTTGTTGCTATTTTTAAGCTTATTTTGCATGCTTTTTATCCATTGTTTTGTAGTGCTATTGGTTATGGTATTTTTAGCATGATAGTTACTATTGGTTTTGGGTTTGCTTGAGTTGTAACCAGAGAAAGAATACTTCCGATGATCTAATTTCTCGTGTTTTTAATCGCCACAATCACGTTTCGAATTCGGTAGGTATTTATTTTTTGTCAATGAATAAGTGTCCCGCGAAATTATTATTGCCTATGAAAATTAGATTTCTATATTTTATATTTCAAACAACTATCAGTTTTAAATATATCACAAATTACAACAGTCTGTAAAACTCTAGCGTTGCAACAACTTGATTTTTATTTAATTCTTTAATCTTAATGCCCGTTTTTGATACTCTGTTCCTAATCGAGGATAATACTCTCGAAGTTGAACAATTTAGAGCACGACAGCCAGATATAAAGTTCAGAGGTGAAATTTTAGAATTATCTAGTCAGTTGTAAATATCGATATTCTATTAATTTTGCAACTACATGGTACATTCATATACTTAGAAAAAATGTGATTATTTTTACTATCTAACAAAAAGTTAGGAGCTCATTAGGTTTACTCAAAATCAGTAAATCAAATAAATATTCCACAATACGTTTGTATGAAAGAGTCGTCTATTGATAGCAGAATTGTATTTGGGTCTAATGGTGACCTGCTGGTTAATTGATTTAAATTTTTCCTTAATTGACATCAAGAGATATGAAACCTTTCATTGCTAATCGAAGAAGATTAGCTCAGTATTAAATTATAATTTTATCACTGAATTTGAGCAGTCGTCTGAAGAAGCTGGAGAACTTTGCTTTTGTAACCTTTGATAACTAGAGTATGTACAATTTTTTAGAACCGACTTTGTAAAAATTAATAACAATAATAAAGTAGTATAACGTGATTTTACTGAATCGCTTCAGCACGCAGACTTATTGTTTTTTTCGATTGCGATATAAATTAAGATACACCAGCTGGTTCACCCAGATTGAAGTTCTCATAAACTTGTTCGCAATTCGTTTTTTCTGGAAACTTTCTTTCTTAACATTCAATAAGAAGCAATATTGTTTTTTATCCGTGAGAAACAAGTAAGTGAAGTGTAAACAACTCGATTTACGCCTTTACTTTTCACATAAACATTGAAACGATTTTACTCCGGCTAAAAGTGGCTCTTCGGACAATATACTTTTTTGAGTTTGCTAATTAAAGAAGTAAATAAAAAGTTTAAGTAGATGGGAAATATAATTTTTTTAAATAATTTTTATTTATAATATAACTTGTAAGTAACATCGATAACTATGCAAACAAATACTTAATTAGAAATATAAACGTTTATGCGCATTTTAAAAAGCTGCGTAATAATTTAATTATTTTTCTTCAGGAAAATCAATTTAAGTTGTTTACTGAAAGCAATAAATATTTTAAATTGTTTAATTTCCATAAAAGAGGTGCTTTAAGAATTGCCAGAGTTGTGTGGGATTGAAATGAAGAGAATTATTGCAAGATACAATAATTGTAAGTTTAATTGAGAGATCACCGGATCACATCCGCTTCTGATCAAATAGATCAACAAAGGGGTGATCGTAATTGCAAAACTCATTCCACAGAATGTTTTGTTTGGATTTAAATTTTGATCCATTACTAATGCGATTGTATGCAAAATAATGCAACAAATGGAAAGTTAATTGCCGCCACTAAAGCCTCGGAAATTCAATTCATTATTCGAACTCTTCATGATCGGTTAATTAAACCCTCGCGAGCATGATTCATTATTCCAGCGAGTCACACAAAGATTGGACGGTGGTTTTGGGTTCGTGTGTGGAATTTCTCGTTTTTTCATCACTTCAGTTCTTGTTTTCTTCGGTTATGATTCAAAGACGATAAAGCATAAAATTGTAGTTTCCGCAAAATATCTTATGCTTGCTTCCTTTTCTTACGTTGGAAGTTCGTGGCAAGATGAAATTCGATTTTGCAATTCCTTTTTCGCTCAATTTTTTTTAAAGGTGAATTTAAATTGATATAGTGTAGTTTGCGGAAATTGGCGAAAATTGAATGCATTTACTAATTATTTCTTAATGTAAGCCCATTTGTTTTTAGTTTTGATCACAGTGAATGCAGATTTTAATAAGAAGTTATATTGCTTAACAGGCAAACGCTTCTTCAGTGTAGTATGCAGCTAACTAGAGGAAAGCATGAGTAATTGCATGTTCAAATAAGAAAAATATATACCGGTTGTGAAGTAATCATTCCTTTTTGGAATGATTATAATTATGACCTAAATACAGTTCTTTTGAATTAAATTTTTTTAATCTCATTACTTTTCAATTAGAGAACTATTAACGTATTAATGAACTAACATTGCAAGTAAAACATAATTGAATCATGAAGAAATTAAGAATAATTAAATAATTCTTGATAGTTGTTCTATGTTTCATTATTCGGAATGATAAATACATTGATAATTTCCATACTCTTTGAAAATTGATGGAATTGAAAAAATAATTGGAATTAAAGCTCTGTTAAATGATTATTTTTCTAATGTTTATTATTCAGACTAATGTTTTATTTTTGCTTTCTGTTTTCTTCAAACGAAAATAGATGGCTCATATTGTTGGTGTTCCCAAACGAGATCCTTGCCAGAAATGTGGGCTTCCTGTTTTTCTGGCCGAACGACTTATGATAGGGAAAAACGTCTATCACAGGACATGTCTACGTTGCGCCCGCTGCAATTCCCAACTTACACCTGGAAACTTTTATGAAACTGAAATCGATGGAGAGTACTGCTGCGAAACGTGCCCAGATGAGGAGAAGAAGCTCGACGT
Source organism: Tolmerus cingulatus (assembly GCA_959613345.1). Taxonomy (NCBI): domain Eukaryota; kingdom Metazoa; phylum Arthropoda; class Insecta; order Diptera; family Asilidae; genus Tolmerus; species Tolmerus cingulatus. The sequence goes on from OY390710.1 coordinate 34,087,337, forward strand.
GGCGACTTCATCCAAGGACCGTGCACTTGAGTCGGTGAAATCAAAATCTATAGCCTCTCAATTGGCGTTCTTCGAGAAAGATGGTACCATGGTACTCCAAAAAAGCCTTAGCGATGAAGAAAAATCCCAGAGTCTTAAGAAACTTACTGAGAATCAATTGCAGTATATTTACAAACCTAATTCCGCTCGAAGTAATTTCTTAAATAATCCTTCATCCGGAGAGTACGATTCACATAACTCCTCCAGACGAAATAGTGATTCGAGCAGTGGCACCACATCTAGCGATAAAACTAACGACGATGTATCGAAAGAACCACCAGAACTACCAAAATCCTTACCGCCACTTCTCTTAGAAGATGAAACTCATGGGGCAACATCTTTTCATATTCAAGAAAGTACAAAGTCTACAAAAGAACATGATAATAAACCTATCGCTAAGATTTCAAACCTACAAAATACAGAAGTTGAAACAACAATTTGTGACATGTCATTTGTGGGGCACGTACCATCGGTTATAGACGCACCAAAAACTGAATCTAAAGATACATATGAAAGTGGAGTTAAGGCTAAAAGCGTAGAGATTGAATATGATATTTCTGGTGCATTAATATCTAAACAAGATAATGAAGTTCCTGACATCGACAGTATCCAAATTAAAACATATTTTTATGACGATCAATTTTCCAGCCGAAAAGCATCAATAAAGCCATTAACACCGCCTAATATTCGTTATAAAAGTGGCGCAAACATACGGGAAGCACCTTCTAAAGCTAGTAGTTGTGAAAATTTACGTAGCCAGCCAATATGTGCCGGAAAATCCAGCAATACTATGGATTTAAAACATCAAGATCGACTTAGCAGTGGCTTTAATGTTAAGAGTAAAGTTAAATCACAATCTCTAGAAATAAAGCCATGTTCAGAAGACGTAAAGATTACAGGTATTAAAAGCGATGCTTGTGTAGAAATACCACAAAACATGCAACTTCCAAGTATGAGGAGCATCAAATATGATACTGATGTTTCTAAAGAAAAAAAGAAACGTGGAATTTCGTTTGTAGATAAAAATGAAATCGATACATTGTCACAGGAGCCGCATAGAGGAACTAAAAACTCGAAACTTTCGACAGGACCTTGCGATCAACAGCAAGATAATGATGCAGAATTTTGTAATGATCTTAATAATCTTATTAAACATAGTATAAATGTTACCAAAGATAATTCCGAAAATGATGGCGAGATGAGGATAATCAATATTCCAAGTACATGTGAATGTATTAAAGAATTACTCAAACCCGATGAAGAACAATCGGTTGTTAATTCAGAAAGATCTAACAGTATGGTGCGTACTCGTCTACATCAATTCGAAGATATTGCAAATAAGTCCCAAAATAGTAGTATTAGTAGTATAAGCAAAAATAGGCTAAGTCATTCCGCTAATTCGAGCAGGACTTGTAATGTTGAAGACCTATGTTGTGAAAAGGAACTGTGTACGGTTGACTTGGAAAGCAGTAACGAATGTTCTGCTGCTGATACAATTTCTAATAAAATGGAGAAACATGCAAGTTGCACTGTAAGTGAAAAAATACCAGGGAATCAGTTTGATTCATCAAAAGACAAATCGGATAAACCGGACAAATTAGACAAATCAGACGAACCAGATATACCGGATGATTTTAATGAGTTAGAAAAATCAGATGTTTTAGATAAATCCGATGAACTGGATAACTCGATCGAATTAGAAAAATCATATACATCAGACAAATTAGATGAATCGAACAACTTGGATAAATTAGAAAAATCCGATGTATTTGACAAATCAGATGAACCGGACAATTCGGACAAATCGGAAAAATCAGCTACATTAGCAGACACATTAGATGGCAAATTGGAAATATCAGATACCTCAGACAAATCAGATAAACCGGACAACTTGGATAAATTAGAAAAATCAGATACATCAGATAAATTGGACAAACCGGACAAGTTGGACAAATTAGAAGAATCAGATACATCAGACAAATTGGCCTCAAAAGTAGGATTACAAAAGAAAACCAGCGACGCTTACCCGGAGGAACTTAATCCATTTAAATCTGACGAAGAAGAGGATAATCAGAGTAGTCCGAGGAAGACTAATCCGTTCGATTCTTCAGATGAAGACGAAAAGAAAGACAAAGTAACACACTCAAATCCATTTGGGAGTGAGTCTGAAGATGAGAACGTGAGTAACAGATCTGGAAAACTACCCGTACCAACACCGAGGATGACAAAGTAAGTAATTTACTACTTTTCTTAAATATTTAAAATATTTAAATAATATGGAGCTCTAAATTTTGGGTTCATTGAGGTTGTTAGGAGGTCGATTGCATAGTCATCTTTAACCTATGGATTAATTTCAGTTTTATCAAAGATCCCAATCGGTTTTGTTGTTAGAATTTATTTAAAAATTTGGATTTTAAATGTATAACAAAAGTAGTTAATGTTACCTGTTTTATTTTTATCGTTAACTCAGCTATAGATTTAGTTGTGTTGAATTTTATGCCGGTCTTAATTTTAGATAAAAGTCAATTAGTACATGTTTTCATAATCCAGTCAAGTCTTAACTGGTTGAGGCTATTTTTCAAGGTCTTTCTTAATTTTCTCTGCAATGGATGAGCCCCCGCACTCAGTCTCCTCTTCTTGACCTTCCCAGATTAATTGTTTTCAATAAAATTTGCAGCCGCAGATTGAGGTAATCTTTTGATTCACCCACGCAATCCACAGCGCAAAATTATGCAACGCACCGCCACACGATTTTTCTACGGCAGAACTTTACAATCGCACCAAGAATTACGCCTTTTGTTGCGGGTGCTCCCCAGTTAAGGTCTTGGGGTCTTGGAGAAGAAGAGCTCCTCACTGAAATCTTTAATAGTCTTCTTCCCATTCTCGGAAGTTACATGCAAAACAGTTACTGCTACCTTGCCTCATAATGAGCCTGGTTCCGTTTTGGCGTACCTTTCGAAAGGTAGTTACTACCATTGCGAGGTTCGCCTTCTGGCAGTCGAAGCCATCCGAAGAGTTTGTTGTCGCTTAGCTCGTGTGAACCACTCTTGAATACAAAGTGACATCAATCAGACGGGTAGTGCATATTCTGTCTTTTTGTTTTATTTTATTTTTTGGTTTTTGTCTTAATTAAAGTTTTCTAACTGTTTCGGGTTGGTTACCTTGCCACCAGTTTCCGCAATTAAGACTATCATAAGTCAGTTGCCCCCTGACTATCAGTCGGTTCGCAGGCCCAAATGGGCAAAGACGCAGTCCTCCATTCCTTGAGTAGCTCCTTCAAAGTGCTATTTTATTTTGTGCTCGTCTTCGAATAATGTTAAAGTATAAATACGTTCGTCCCTCTGGTTCCAGGTCATCCGAGAAGATCACCCCTGTCGTCACACAAACAGCGATGTGGAGAGCCAGCGATGGGGTACTCCAGAACAACCCCGAATGCTGTGGGGCTGTTCATGTGGACCAGTACCAGAATGTAAGAACATCTGAAAAACCAACGCATTGCAGTTGTGCTAGAGCAGTGGCCAAGAACAGAAAAAAGAAGCCGGCACCACAACCACCTAAAGTATCCAAAGAGATTTTTTCATCTATTAATCAGGATAGTAAAAAATCTAGTCCAGGCTCAAGTACAGCGTCCACGCCCACTACCATGCGGAAGAAAAGACCAGCCCCCTCTCCACCCGATCGTTCTAAAACTGAAGGGTCTTCGCAAGGTAGAAGTGAGCAGCTCCTTACCTCGATGGAAGCCACACCTACCCCCAAAGAAGAGATGAGTGTAGAAAAGCCCCAATTAGAAAAACTCTGCGATGAAGAAAAGGCTCTTCTAGAGAATAGTACTAACATTAGTTCCAACGAGCCGGCTAGCACAACTTTGGACCAAGGAAATGAAAGTATGAAAACCAGTAAGCGGCGCTTGATCGCTCTTGATGCAAGCTTAGTGGAAGATGCTAATTCCAGTGAAGATCTAAAACTAAAAGAAGAGGACAATGTTATCTACCGTCGAACTTTAGTACCACCCGTTTTGGACGATTCCACCTTGTCCCCGTCTTCAGATACCAGCGAATCTCACGATCGTCAACTCGAAAAAATGAAAGATAATAAGGAGGCGAAGAATAGAAATCGCCAGAGTCAAATATCTTTACCTTCTGAAGAGAACGATCCTCTGTACAATAAATCAGTTCATGGAAAATGGAAGCGCCGAAAGGGTCCTGCTCCAGCACTTCCTATACCTCCAAAGAAGGTCCTTCAGATGCTGCCTCTCCAGGAAATTCGACACGAATTGGAGATAATCGAAGTGCAGCAGCAGGGTCTTGAGAAGCAGGGCGTTATGCTGGAGAAAATGATCCGGGAACGATGCGAAGGTCCCACAGGAGGAGACAATACCGAGGCGGGAAGTCCAACTCCTCCAAATTCTAAAGAAGTTGAAGACTTAATCCTTCAGCTGTTTGAGCTGGTCAATGAGAAAAACGAACTCTTCCGGAGGCAGGCCGAACTTATGTACCTGTAAGTTCACTTTTTAATTTAACTTTCACCTGTATTACATAATTTATTTCTTAATATTTCTTAACAACAAAGGAGGCGGCAGCATCGCTTGGAGCAAGAACAAGCCGATCTCGAATATGAGATCCGTGTTTTAATGGCTCAACCGGAAAGAAATAAAACCGATTCGGATAAAGCCAGGGAAGAAGCATTAATTGCCCGACTTGTTGAAGTCGTTCAGTTAAGAAACGAAGTTGTTGAGTGCCTTGAGATGGATAGACTGAGGGAAGCGGAAGAAGATTTAGTGAGTATTTGATACAAGAACTATCAAGAAATTTTAAATGGATATTAAGAATCACATTTTTCTTCATTAAACTTAGTTTAACATTAAACTTTGATTACTTGCGCTGTGCAGTCTCAAAATCAGTTCATAATTCAAAAACTGGAAATCGCACAAATGATCGAGGTTTAATTGTTGTTTCTATCATTGTCTTGCCTGCACAGTAAATTTTCTTTTGCAATCAATGGAAAGGAAATAAATCTTAAATTCATACTTCAATGCTTATTTAGATATTTTTATTTACTTATCTGCAACTGGTATTAAATTGTTCATGGTACTAATATATTTTTATAACTTTCTCTTTTCTTTAAGTTATGCAACTATTTTAAAAATGTACATAAACTTCATTCATTAAAACATTGGAAGTTTGTTGAATGCAATAATTTGAAATAATGAAAGCAAAATTCGTCACATGCTAAAATATTTGTGGAATGTGTATGAGCTTGCTATTTAATACTTTTAACATTTTCGCAAAATATGTATTATATTTTATTTAAAATGACAGTAGACTTATCTTTTTGCTTTTCTCTTCTTATCGGTGGTGTTTAGAAAAAACGCTTTTAGTTTTTAAAATTTCTCTGGAAAATTGGTTTTAATTATTTTTAGTGTAAATATGCAAAATGATTTTGTATGCAATTAAAAACTCATAAATTCATTCCCAAGTGCGTGTGGGATGAGATTTCTATGGGACTTGCTTATACGTGTATATTTGCTTTACGTGTGTATGTGCGCACGCTTGTGTGCATGCTAGTGCACTTATGTGGTTTTGATTAATTTAATATAGTGCATTATTAGTTCAATAATTTAAGTTCACATTACTATTAAAAAAAACATCATCTGTATTTTCGGGATAATTGGACATTGGTTTGGTATTTCATCTTCTTACAATATAATTAAAATGAAGGGAAATAGAAAAATATTATTTATTTCAGAGCATTAAACAAAGATTGGAGATGCATTCAGCAAAAAGGGATGAGGAGCTCAGTAAACAAACCCCAACGAAGCTCTCAAAAAAAGAGAAAAAGAAACAGAAGGAGCACAAAAAAATTGGAAAGAGTAAGAAACTTGACGCTGATAAGGTGAGAATTTTGCATATTTGAAATATAATTAATAACATTTTTATTGTTATTTTTTAGGATGCTGACGAATCTGAACTTAATGCGGAAAAGCAAAAAGCGAAGAAGAAGAAGAAGAAATTTCTATTCTAACTTCTTGATATCACCCCGCACTGGACCCCCTATAAGTCCTTAAATATCTAAAATATCTTCCGGGTTAAACCCAGTCGCTTAGTGGCTTAAAGAAAAATGAAATTTTTTTAAAAATATTGTTACGCGCAACTTTTTTGACTTTCTAAGCCATAGCAGAAAATGTCTGTATTTATTTTTATGAAAATAGTTACGAAAATCCGATTGTGATAACTTGCATTGTTTTTCTCTTAATCTCCATAAAATGTTTTAATTTTAAGTATTACTTTTAATAAATGTTTTTTTTTGTTTTTCTATTTTCTATTTAGACAGAGACTTCAATTTTCTTTAACTTCTTGTACACATTTAATGTCATAGAGGTATAAATACAATATGTAATAATTTGTTTGACTTTGTAAGAAATTCTGTGTTTTCAACCAGAAAACTTTTATTTTAGGGATGTCGATTTTGGTGGCTTTTTTTCGAAGTTCTATTGAATCCCATAGTTTTTTTTTTTTATTAAGATCGCTAAGATTATGTTTATATATGTTTTTTTTTATGAAAACAATAAAGTTTAATTTTGCTATGTACTTTTATGATGTTTCTTGTTACCATTTAAGTCCGCGATTGTTTTCTCTCTTCGATAAGAGGCAGTCAACAAATATCAGATGATGATAGCAGGTAAGTTAATGTTTTTAAAAAAATGTTTTACTGTTTGAGTATTTTATGCCAGAGAGACATTTTCACGCAATTTTTCTTCAATTCATAAATATATTGGGTGTCTGCTGTTTAATTTAGCTCATCAAAAAATTTTAGAATTGGGGAGTCGACCATAAAAATTAAAACACTGAGGCCTTTTGACAATCACATTTTCAGGTGAAGTGATACTTGTAGCTAAATTACGTGTATTCGTTTTATGCACGTTTAATTTGTTACTTATTCAGCTATAACTATTCACCTCATCTAATTTTATTGTTAAATGTAATACACTATTTGTTATCCATCTACTTTAAAATGTTTGTTTTTTAACAAGCACGAGCAGATCATAGCTTGATCGTCGAGAGCTTCCATGTTAGCATCCTCATTGAGTGTATCCCCTCCCACGGCAGATTTTACCAAATTTAAGCCGAAGGCCAGGAAAAGATCTGAAATAAGCAGCTTCAGTTTATCACTTGATGCATCTTCTTTTGCAGTAATATCAAAAACTGCGTTTTCTAAAGACTGCCCAATCGATTCGACTGCCTCAGAAAAATTAATGAATGGCTTAGACTTTTCATCAACGTTTTTTGTTGACGCATCATAATTTTGAGGATTTTCTGTTCTGTCGTTGCTTGATGCGAAGTTGGAAGTACTTCCGATGTCTGTGGTATTTGTACAAACATTGTTCCCAGGATCGTCGGTGTTATCGGACTTGTTTGAACTGCTTTCTGGCGGATCCTCCTTTTTCTCAGGCGGTGAATCATCCGCATCCATGTCGACTTGAACACCGATAGTTACTTTATCAATCGATATATCTGTTTGCGTTATATTATTTTTGTACCTAGCACTAAGTTGACCGTAGAAACTAGAGTAGAGTTTCTCCTCTAGAAATCCGCGTATATTTAAATGATCCTTCTCGAAATCCACGCATTTTTCGAGAAGATTTTGATACTCATCATCATATTCACCCATCGTCTCCTTCAAGTAGAGTTTATTCCTCAAGCTGTAGTACTTGCCATATTCGAAAGTACACCGTCGTTTTTTTAAAAGTTCTTCACGTTTGTTCTTTCGAGGAAGATGAATCTTGATTACATTTAAAAGTGACCAAATATTCCCAAAATTTTTTGTCTTTTGCATGGTTTTTTCTTTATGAGTAGTTATGGTTACCTTTTTAGGTCCGCTTCCCGGTCGAGGCTCAGTTTTGGTGAATTTGTTCATTTTTGAAAAGTTGTTACCAATTTGTCTTGCTTCTAACCATTGTTCTCTTTTTAAATCAATATCAGTTTTTATTTTCACTTTCGGTTTTGCATATTTATGGTCAGCATTTTTATTTTTACATCTATTTCTTTCTCTTTTTATATACTCTAACAAATTAGACATTCGAACTTTTCGTAAAATTGGATTTACGTCAAACTGTCTGCGGTTTTTTATCAGCTCGTATGTCTCTCTGTAAAATTCAAGCTGCAGTTCATCTCTTGTAAAATCATTTTTCTTCCGATAAAGAGGTTTTTGGTATCCTTTTAATATGAAATTTGCCATTTCGTCGTCAGGGTACTTCTAATTTGATATAATTCATAACTAAATTAAATTTTATCCATACAAAATACAAATTTGATTACAAAAAAAAAACAGGAAATTTTACAAATAATTACAGGTTACTGATGGAAAAAAACCTGTTTGCTCGATTTTAAAATTTCCTAAGTTACTGTCTTGAAAAGAAAAGAAAATATAATATATATTTTTTAAAGCGCAAATTTCGATAAAATTATGTTTTTGTCTTCCTGTTTATTATGGAAGTTTAAAGTTCTTAGATCTGTATAGAATTTCAATGACATTTAAGTATTACACAAATTTTAGTATATCGAATTACAAGCTCAGAAATAAATTTTTGATTAAATAGTTGAGAAGCAACTAGGGAAGCTGAAGTTATAGTTGGTGAAACACCAGGCTTGAGCTTAACTTTGGCCAAGATTGAACCGGCTTTAGAGAATCTCAGCTTTATAAAAGCCGGTAAATACTTACATTAAAGTTAAATAAAAATATCCATTAACAATTTAGTAAAACATTTTTTAATCTCAATTGTGCTTATTAAAATGGTTTTTTTCAGCTTTTACCAAAAAGGAGGGAAATATTACGGACATTTCATATAAATAACATAAATAAAAAAAAATTTTTTTGCATCAACTACGTCGAAATACTTCGTTTAATACTTGAGAAAGGACCTCAGCTTGTTTTGTCGCCTTGTCTCTCACAGCATCCATGTCAATGTCTTTTTTAACAACGTCACTCTCTACGGCAGATTTAACCAAATTTAATCCGAATGCAAGAAATAAATCTGAAAGAAGTTGCTCTATTTGACTCCTTTCCGAATTTGTGCATTTGTAATTTGTCGCAATTTCTAAGATTGCGCTTTCAAATGATTTTCCATTCAACACAGTATCGGAAAGATTAAAAAAGTTCTCTCGTAGTTCTTCTACCTTTTCGCTAAGATTTCTAGACTCCTTAGACTTTTTGTTAGCATCGTTGGTGAAATTAGATGCCAAATTGGAATTACTTTCATATTTTATAGTACTTATGAGAGTCTCAGGCTTTAACTGCTCACATTGAACTTCTGGCATAGATTTGCTTATTCTAGTTACTGACGGGAACTCTTCTTTATTGGGAGACATTTTCCCATCTGAGGAGATGTCGGTTTGAGCAGATAACGCAGCTCTAACTTTTTTCTCAGTGGCCTCAGTATCATATTTAATAACATTACGATTATCGTCTTGATTTTGCTCAACTGATTCTTGGATTTTTGTAAGTTGTTCCTCTAATTTCTTTTCTTCAATCAGTTTCGCACGTGCTTCACGCTCAAGTCTCCTCTGGGCACGTTCTTTTTCCCTTTGGTTTTCCTGGTATGCAAATGCAAGAATACCTCTTTGGAAGTTACTATTGGTATAAAATTTCTCTTCCAAAAATCCCCGTACATTTAAGTGTTCTCTTTCGAATGACACACATTTCAGGAGTAGATCCTGATATTCGGTATCGAATTCCCCAATTGAGTCCTTGTAGAAGAGTTTATTTCTCATGCTGTAGTAGGATCCATATTCCATCAAATTGCGTCTCCTTTTTGTAAGGTTGTCCAATGGTCTCAGAATTCCGCTGCTCCTGTGATGAGCAAATTTCAATTTTTGGACATTTATCCTGGAACAGAAATTCCCGTAGTTTTGAGCCCTTCGCACCCTTTCTTCTTTATGCAGCACTTCACTTTGGGTCCCTTTAAATCTCCACCTTCGAGGAGTTTCGTAAAGTTTAAACTTGTTCATCATTGAATACTCGTTGCCTTTTTTTCTAGCTTGACTCCATTGACTTCTTAATATATCAGTAGAACTGATTAAATTAGTTATTGATTTTGTTTTTTTACTGTTCTTCTTTTTATGTTTATTTTGTTGTGTTTTGATGAAGTCAAAAAGTTGTGTCAATCGTACTTTCCGCAATGCCGAATTTATATATTTTTGTTTGCAATTCTTCATCATTTCATAGGATTGCTTCCAAAATTCGAGCTCTTCTTCCTCTTTAGATAAATTCCGCATCTTAGAACTATAACGTTTTGGAAACGTTTCAAAATTTGATTCTTTCATTATGTTAATAGGAATTTATACTATCAATTTAAGAAATTTGATTGCGGAAATGGGCTTTCACATAAAATAAATTTTTCTTAAAATTCGAAGTATTTAACCATAGCTTACTTGAAAATTTGAGGGATTTAATTTTATTTTGTAATGTGACTAGATTCGAAAAAAATCTTAAATGAAAGTCAGTTGCTGGAATAATAACGAAACCTTTTATTCATAGATAGATTATCCAAGTTTTATTCCATATGTGATTCTGATTTGAAAGTATAAGAATGGTTTAATAAAATATTAATAAAAAACAATTATTAACTGAATTTATAAAAAATTCTATTTATTATACTTTCATAGCTTTTGTACATTTTCTATTAAATCTTATAAAATGGCCTGTGTACTGATATATCAAAATTCAAAGAAAAATCCAGTGTTTAGTAACACCGACATCTTTCAGCAGGGCAATTTGAGGGGTACGTGAGGCAAGCGTCGAGGCAATAAACATCAGCACCCTCGCGTCCTTCGAGCTCACCAATGGCTTCACATGTTTGCCTATTAGAGGATTGAATTAATTAATTAATTAATTATCACACATCACTAAAAAGGTGTAAAAACACTTACGGGCAATGGCAGACGTGCTCTGGACAGTGAGGCGGATATTTGAGACAATTCGTTTGGCACCAGTAGTCCATTCCAGGAAGACGTCGGAAGTATTGCGTAGGTAAGCAAACTTGGTCGCTAATACGTAAAAAGTTTTCGTAATATAGAATAAAATAATATTTATAAAATGCAACTTTAAAAATGTTACTTCCATTTGCTTTGAAGATAGCAAAGCAATGATTTCATCTAATTATTCTATTACTTACTTTACCACCTACCAATATATGGATGTTAGTACTCGAAGAAGCTATAAAAATTGATTAGAGTTTCTTTTCAGTTAGATATACAAAGCTCTTAAATACTATGAAATTTTCACTAGTGAGTCGATTACCACCACTAAATTTATACATCTCAGTGATGGATTTTCCAAAAGGCTACACTTTACAGTGGCAAATTAAAGAAAGTGAATTACAAATCTCCACCATGTCTCAAACTATATAAATTTTTAACTAGTCCTCAAACATTAAATTATAAAACAACTTTAAATACAATTTTTATTTTTTCGTATGTAACGATACGTCACATAAATTTCGAAGAATGTTTGGATATTTACTAAACTTATATTTTTTCGGATAAAAATAACTAATTAAAAATTATTTTATAAGATTCCCAGCAGACTGCCAAAGTTTTGAGCTAAATAAAGAGTTTTAAAATGGGTGTAGTATGATAGTGTGTTTTAATAAATTAATTAATGATTTGTTTAATAAAATAAAGTACTATTTAAGTTTAGTTAAAATTAAAATATTCTAGAGGGGAACATTTGGCTACCCATTTTATAGAATTGCACTGGCAAATAAGAAAGCACACTCAGATTTCAATAAAACTAGTAGTTTATTTATTACATCAACCTTTCTTTGCCTCATAGACAATTGATAATCGCTTCTTTTTTCGGGGACTGACAGTTTCATTTCTAAAGTTTATGCATATTAAAATATAGAGGAAGGGTTCCATGCTCAAAATCATTACATGTTAGATTCAATAACTTTATTCGCAAAATATCAGCAAAAATGTCTTTAAATAAGAGAAATACTGCTCGTAAGGTGCCCCCTAAGAAAATTAAAGATAATGTCAATAGTGCTTTGAAAACTGTCACCAAGCCCGAGGATGCTTTTTCAAAGGCGGATAGTAGCATACGATCTGGAAATCCGGTTCCACCACCAGTGGCTAAGGAGCTACTTTCAAATTTTTATGATCTAGTGCTGTGTAAACTTGAGACGCAGGAACCACCCCCGAAAGTTGAAGAAGTTGCTCCAGAGATAGCCGAGGCAAGATTCTCTAAGCCAAGGCCGAGTTCGAAGAAAAAACCCGGATCTGCAGGTCTTCCTCCAATCCCTTGTACAAGCGATTTATGTTCCAAAGTTCGGCAACTTGTTCAAATGAACAACAAGGTGCAAAACTTCAAGAAGAAATTTTTAGAGGTCCCATCGGATATTGTAGATGAGAAAAGAGCAATGCAACAGAAGAAGCTAAAAATAGGGAATGAGTATTCTAAGCGGAATACATCTAAAAAGGTTGCATCAAAAATTGATAAAACCCAAAAGACTGGAGATCAAGTGGGTTGCGGGTGTGAAACTATTAAAAAAGTTACATGGGGTCCTGAACAACTAGTTAATCAATCTAACGATCCAGAATTAAAACATTCTCATACCAATTTTGTAGATTGCTTAGATGACGATCCTTCGTCTTCACTAGATTCCGGTTCCGATTATTTTCAACATGATTTCCGAAAAGAAAGGCATTACGAGACTGATTATGTGTCTTGTGTAGATACTGATTATGCGAACTCTTCTAGAAATAGTTCATCAACCTTCGTTCATCAGAGTTCCAGTGCAAGAATGCTTATTCACTTTAGGGAATTGCTTAGCATGCATATTTTACCTAAAAATGCAGATGACATAAGGTGTTCCATTCTGAGTGACGAAGATATCGCGTTTCTTCAAACACTTGTTGAAGCAGACGAAAGGTATCATTGTTTGAAAAAAGAAGATCATAATCTTTTAAAGGACATACTCATGAGCCATTTGCAGCAAATAGAAACACAAGAAAGGATACTTGCAGAAACGTTAAGTAAGTTGAGACAAAAATCAGGATCTTCTGAAAACATTTCTGGCAGCTTGAATGCACCTAACAAGGAGAAGGCTGAACAGCCTCTAGAAATGTCTGAAAAGAAAGAGCCTCCTTATGAGGTGATACTTCGTGATCTGCTTAAAGTGCCTGAACAAACTTCTAATCTTGTGGATAAAGAAATTTTAAAATCATTGAAAACTAGCAAATCGGCTGAAAATGCGAATAATGAGTCTGCTAAACTTTTCTCATCTAACGATTTAGAAAACAATTCATTTAAACACCAAGTGCAGATTACTGAGGATGATTCAAACGATTCAAATTATGCAATTTTAGATCCTTTGATAACGTATCCTTCTAGTCCCGACGAATCTCCAAAATACCCGCGACGTTCAGAAGGATGCTCTATTCAAATTACCGAAGCGAATACTGAACCCTATGAAGATCCTGAACTTGTGGTTCCACTCTTAGATTTAGAGAAGCTTAATGAAGAGCCTATAACCGGATTTTTTAAAAGGTCGTTTAATTGGTTTAGTGCAAGAGAACCTCGAGTTTGTAATAAGAAAAATACTTCGTCTCAAAAGAAGGAAAGAGCTCTTAGCGCCAGAATGGAGAAAATCCAAAATTCAGAAAGGAAAACCAAACGTTCATTAAGCGCACGAAATAAATCTGGTGAAATAAAAGGAAAAGATTTGAATGATCAAAAAGTAATATGCGAAAATCAGTCTAAAAATTCGCAAGATTGTGTGTCATTATTCGGCAAGGCGCCACTTCTCACAGAAAGGTTGGAAACATCTTTAGACGATTTGAAGAAGCATATTGATATTCTTGAAGTAAGTGAAGCTAAAGAAATCGTCGATAATGAGATTATTAAAAGTACTGCAAAATTAATCAACGATGCCATTTCGGAGACAACTAGAATTTATTCAAGACCAAGATCTCATAAACCTTCTAGAGATCAAGAAACGAATACGGAAATATCAGCAATAAAAAATATCAAATACTTCACAATTTCGTTTGAGTATATGATGTTTTTGGAAAATCTTGCATCAATCGAAGTTTGTCCATTAAATTTGGCTATACGAGGGCACATAGCTAAAGAATTTAGAATGAAACACGTTCCGGTAGATGAACTTAACAACGCGGGGGAGTTTTTCATTCTTAATTCAGAAAGTTCAGAAATTACAATAGAGAAAACGAATTTCCAAACTTTGCATAAGCAACCAGAGAAGTTGTCTAAGCTTCTTCAACCGATGTATAAACAGCCTATCGATAAGGGAGAGTCTGCAAGTAAAGACGGATCCAATTATAAGTACTTGTATCCGTGGCAGATTTCTGATTACCCTATTCCAGGTAAGCGCTCGAATTTTTAGGATTGGACAATAGTGACATTAAGTAAACTGTCTGGGGCCGTATTTGGTATATTGATCCAATGTCGGTTATAATTGAATTCGAAAGAGATGTATATTTGCTAACATGATATTTATAATACTTTCATAATCTATTATCGAAAACCAAACTTCCAACTTCGATTAGTTACCGCTGCATTCGAGTAAACTAATTTAGATAATTCTTTAAACAAAATCTATATATCAGAATTTCAAAAACGCACAGCTAATTTCAATTTATTTTAAATTAAATGGATTCACCAAATATGGGCTTCAAAAATTTACACCTAACTTAAAATGAACGATTATATTAAATTAATATAACTTTTCAGACGACATTATGATACAGAACGTAATATGCTGTTTATTTAAAACATGGGCATCCCACCCAGAATTATATAAACAGTCCATTTCAAATTGTAAAATCTTGGTACCACAAGAATTCAAGCCAACTTCTAAAGATAATACAGAAAATGAAGAAAACAGTATCGCTGTTTTAGAAAACAAACCAATCATTGGTGACCAATTTCAAGATAATAACCAACAAAATATTACGAACAGTGAAATTAAGAGCAAGAAAGATGTTAAGAGGCGGAAATTGAAGAAAAATCTGACGCCAAAAAATTTACTTGTTTGTACCGCACAATTTCTATTGTTTACAGCACTTGTTCTTGGCTTAACTCTATTTCAGTATAAGTGTTTGGATATGTGAACACTATATTATTTTATATAGTATAGTATTTTACTAGGTTTTCCATAATTTAATAATAAAATGTATATCAATTCAAAATTACTAGACAAACGAATATAACATTGAAGTAATTGTGATTTTGCAATATACATTTTCTTTACTAAATAAAAAAATGTACTAAAAATCGTGAATTTTTCATGGACGGTATTTTAATGCAATATATTTTTTTTTAAACACACTTTCAATAAAAATTCGTAAAATCTACAAACTTTAGAAAATTGGAGAAATCAGAGTATTTTGTTTTAATGGTACCTGAAAAACACTTAAAACATAAAATGATCCAAAAATTACAAATTTAAATGTGCATGTACTACATATATGTATATATTATATAACATTATTAAAATGAAACAAATGTATGTTTCCTATTTACACATTAATAATGGTGTGGCGTACTATGACGTTAAAAAGATACAAATGAGTATCTAGTTATTATATAATTTCCCAAAATCATTTGTTAGTTTCCATGAACGTTAAGCTTTATTATATGAATATTTCTAAAAGAAAACACAACTTTTAAAAATATTAAATATTTTATTTCGCCAAATTCTACTTACAAATTTTCCAATAACCAAAAAATTACGAAAGCATCTAAAAGCTATAAATGTATGTTTATAAAAAAAGAAATGAAAAACTACAACTAATGAGATAGATGGTAACTATATAATTTTTTGTATGTTAATAAATGGAATTTGATTATCATCCTTCTCCTCTTTATGAGCAAATCAAATGGCTTTAACCTTTGGTACAGAGCGTAAAATATACATTTTATTGTAAAAAGCCAAAAATTATGAGTATTTATAGGTGAAGTTTTATTTTTATATGAAAAGCTGTCTTCGCTCGCCTATAACTACTGATTTATTTAGTTTATCAAGAAAGAAAGTTATTTTCATATTTTTTGAACCCACTACAACCAAAACTTACCGCACAACAAGAGGGAAAACGTTGTCGGGAGCAGGAGCACGAAAATCGCGATAGTACAGCAAAAATGGTGATTTATCCCCAACAAATGCCGGTGGTAGTCCCCCTGTGTTCGACACTATGGCTACATCCGCGCAGTTCCTGAAGGTCTCTTCAAGATAAATAAATAAGGGGCATTAAAGCAATCGATAAAGGTATTTTTAGACCAAATAATTTCGCAATTTACCAGGCTTTCCACAGCCGACAGCTTCGGTTCCATTGTCACAGGTTCCCCACATATTTCCCGTGTAATAGGTCCATTGGAGGACGCATTGGTTGCATGTCACGTACGGCGGTAACCGAACTCTGTACCTGAATATGTCCTTTTTCTTAGCTTCGGTCGGGATCAGGAATCGATGCTCCCGTGTTCCAGAAATGAACAGCGGGTGCTTGTCGAAGCATTCTTGGGTTGCCTCGTAATTTGGGTTATTGTTCGGGCATAGGAACATTTCAAAACGTCCATAATGGTTTGCAGTAAGCTCCACTTCTACCTCGATTTCCTAAAATTATAAATTGCAGAAAAAGGTTCTTAGCATAATTTTTTAATTTTCATGCATTCGAAAGTCGACCCCAGTTCTGATAAAATATTAAACAATTTCCCGAATCAAGTAATTGGGCTAATTAAACTGCATTTCAAAATTGTAAAGTACATTGACTCTTTATTTATATTTTAAAAATATTCAAAGAATTTTGCGCAGTATATGTATATCGCAATACATTTTGGAACATTTTATAACGTATTCCCAAGTTACTCACGATAAAAATAACCATTACTAAAATCAATTTTGTGTACGACAACTTGTTATAGGCTATAAATTCGAAATTATTCAAAATCTTACAGCACCTTTCCAGCGAAAATATTCTACCTGTCCAGTTAGCGTATTTCTTCCAAAAATAAAAAATAAGATATTACACATCGTTTAAGAAATTGTTGTTGACACTAATTTAATTTTATTTTCTTAAATAGCCAGGTAAACAGGTGAGGGCGATATAATAATACCGATCAAATTTTGTGATTCGCAAATATTCGCTGTTTATGTCCTTGACTCGTTAATTTGTCTGCGATTCAGACAAATCCGACGGCTAATCTTTGAAGATTGATTTTCAGTGAGTTTTCTGGGCAGTCGTGCTATAAATTTCAATTTGGCGATTAATTTGACAAATTCTTTAAACTTTAACCATTGTTTTGTGCCAGCGCTATTATTAGGTCAATAACTTGTATTGATTTTGATAAATATAAGTGGATTAGAAAAGTTTTAATTTATCTGGGGGATATTTTTACCTATAAATGGTGAGAAATAAGTTTGCCATAAACCTACCTTTTTTTTTGTTGGAATTAAAAATGCATAAGAATTAAATATGTATAGTATATATCAATTCTTATTTATTTTGGATACTTTTTGATAAATTTATTATAAAACATGCAAGTAACGTTTTAGGAACATACTTTATAGAAATATCGAATATCATAGAAAAATAAGTAAAGTGTATTGGACTTTCACTAAACTACAACTCAGAATTTTACAAATAGACTCTGACAAAAAATAATGTCGCAGTCGAATTTTTATTAATATACGTAATTAGTTATTTGGTTGAAATAAAAAGGATTAATTGCAGTCTGTGTAATAAAAATTAAGTTGTTTTCAACGAATTGTATCCAAAATGTTCTTAAATGCAGCGTACGTAAATAGCGTAAAATAAATCGGTTTTATCCGAGAATTTCTGAAACATTGGAGGATTTACTGAAATTTTAATTGAGTAGCAATATTTAATTAATGGTTTCGAATATTTCACTGAACAATTTTTCAGCTGGTGCGAAAGCATAAAATAATAAAAATGAGTATATAAATACATAAAAGAATTGAATGTCCACATGAGGTCGTTTGTACGGGCGTCGGTCGGTCAAGAACAAATTAATTTCGATATTAAAATTAAGAGACTCACCTGACCGGCTGTGTAGTACCGTGAAATTATCCCTTTAGCGAATTCGCCACCGGCTTCGTGAGGCCGCGGCTCACCTACGTGGTACGCGTCTCCGCAGACTCCGCACTTCCCTTGATTGAGCTCCCATTGGATCGCGTACCCGCCGCAGAAGAGCTCATTATCGTTGTAGTTGACGGGGTTCGGGTACCCGTACCGCCACATCGCGTTCCTCGATGGGGGATCCATCAGTCGTCCGTGACCGTGCACGGGCAGGATGCTCCAGATGACCTTAAAGGGGAAATTAAGTAAAATGCTAAGATGCACAAATCGACTAAAATCGCGCTAAAGTCGTGCCCCAAGGGTGCTCATCTTCATAATTATTCACGGGCGTGTGGCCGATATCGATAACTTACCTGTAGCAAAATCCAACACGATGCTATCAAGTGATACGACGAAATCGACATCTGAAATATGTAAATAACATAAAGATTGTAAGATTTTCGTAGAAGATTATGGGTCACTATCATATCTATGTATTTGACTATCGACTCCTTTAATTATCGACACCTATATGTTTAAGTACTTCAATATTTATATTTTTTGATCAATAAATGTATAATTGATATTTGAACTTTTAGATCCTTCAAATACATAGTTCGCCGAGATTAACATTCGAATTCCTTGACGATAGTTTGCTTCGAATTTTTATGTCGTTAGAGTAATAATATACATTATATCTGTGTACATAATGTTCAAAGGATCTGAATAGATTTTATAGGCATCGGTTAGCTTCCTTACCGCTTTGGGGATCAAAATATAGTTCAAAGTTTGCGAAATCGTTATAGCATTGATTCTTATTTAGTTACTCATTTTTTCAGCGGAGTTATTGGGATCATAGTAAAACTAAAAACTCGACTTCCTTGTTGCAAGAAATATAATTATAAATGAAATAGTGATAAATTTAAATTTTACGTTGAACTTGTATTGAATTAAAGTTTGTAAATTACAATTTTTAGCAGAGTATATTACTTTACCTTTATTAGCGTTTTCCAGTATTCTGAATATTCTGATGTAGTTTATATGAAAATAAATGTTACTCATTTATTTAAAATAAAATTTACAAATTTAAAGAAATATATGCCTGCATATGTACGTAAAACTGAACTAAACTAAAATAGCAGTTTAACATACACGAAAGGTATTTATGTATTTATATATGTAATTAATTAAACAAAAGACCTTCGATTGTCTTCTTTTGCATGAAATTTTCTTTGCAAAGAAAAGTTCATGGTCTTTGGTTTTGTACCATCTTCTGCAGAACGTATCCTAGGAAAGTAGGTACCTACTTAATTTAAATTAAAAAGTAGCTCTTTATACCTGACGCCGTGTTTGTCTTACACTTCTCTTATTGTCTTGAAAATAAGATGAATGAATAACTGCCGAGAATTCTTACCAATCCACTTAATATGTCTCTCAGTTGGAATTACATAATTTTACGTTGAAGGGCACTTACGAGAGTCCGCCCGGTGTTTAACGTAATTATCGCCTTCAAAATTTCTGCTTCAATTAAGTTACACAACATCAGTAAGTTTCGGACGAAAGGAAACATTTTACATATTTTTCTCAAGATCAATGTAGTTTCGGTAAAGCGCAACTGAATACCAAAATAAGTGAATAATATTAGTTAGTTAGTTACGTTTACACTTGCGCTAGTTGCGAGGCTCATACATCACTCACATCTATTGGCACACTTGGCGCAGAATTATTTCTCGAGGGTATCACACTTAGCATACTAATTCGAATTAGATCCACATTTGATCATTTGCTAATTTCTAGAGGATGAATGATCATTGATTGCACGAATGACCATTTCAGATAATGACACAATTCTAATGGCCATTGACCCATATAAAACAGTGGATTATGAGATTGGTTTCGGATTGACATTGGATATTTGTTTCCCACGGGACATTTCGAATGACAATGATCGCATAAATTACCGAAAAAAAATTCGATTATATTTAAAAAGTCAACACACTTCCTGCTGAAACTCTGTTATGCAGAGTGGACTGGTTTTCCAATTTAAATTTTTAAAAAAACTTTCAAGTTCAATATCAAGTTCGGATGGAACGTTATCAACGCTCTCCAAGTCGTTCACCGCCGCCGGTCGATTCTATGTGAACCAGTTTTTTGTCCATGCACCAACTCGAAGAAGTTCGTTATCTTAAGTGTTTTGGTGAAATGGTGAACACTACTTACAATTAAGACAATATCCCGGATTAAGTAATTATTTCTTAATTTTTAACAATCTTGAAAGTACGTACTTTTGCGACGTTAAGATTTTGAGAAACAACTGAGTCATCTTGAAAGCTTGCTATATCACTGAAGGAAGGATATGAAGATATGTTTTTGCATTTCAAGATAAGTACATTGCTCTTAGGGACAATAAATTGTTGATTAATTTTGTATTTAATCAAGACCCACACAATTTTATTAATTAATTAATATACTGCTTGTTTTATGATTCTTAATATGGTGAACAGAAAATGTCTACCCTACCATTATTTATAAAAAAAATGATAGTTTCCAAATAAGTATATATTATGTTATTGTGTATTTTATTTACAAATTAACCATTTTGTAATCAACTTTATTTATGCTTTTCAACTATTAAAGTAACTATATGCTATATACGTCCACAAGCTCAAAAATTCATTATTTACTTAAAGTATGTTTGGATCAGTCTTATAAGCGAATTTTATTAAAGATTTTCGAAAAAGCTTTAAACCATTATTAAGGCATAACTATTGGACATTTTAAGCATATCTTTCTTCAAATATATTCAAATATATTTTTAATAATAGAATTTTGCCTAATACTAATTATAACTTGATGTTACCTAGTTATATTGACAAATTCTCATTCGCATAACTTTAAACCCCTTCAACCCTAAATGACGAAAATTAGGTCAACGACCAAAAAATTGTTACTTATTTAAGAGAGATGTCGTTTTTGATTTATTCACTTATAACAATGAAATGAATTCTCATCATTTTAAAGGAATGCCGGTCATGTTTATAAAAAACCTCGAAAATAAAAGGACCAAAAAATTGAAAGTATTACGTTTATATATTTTGCAGAAACGTGCAATGTGCGAGGGCGAAGTTATTTACATTCCAAGAAAGTGAGGTGTCTGACTGAGACGATTGATGGCTGACAAAGAAGATCAAAAGTAAATTTTTGGAAGCAGGTATGTAATTTTATTTTACTGATTCATTCATGGTTCGGTGACATTTCTTCATTTCAATGGCAATTTATTAATTTATGAGTACATATGTTGATAATGGGGCAATTGAAGACAGGATTACCAAGAAATGACAGATGATTGGGTCATAATTTTTAACTTTGCGAAAAATACAGTACATATAATTTATGACAAAATATTATTCTTAATAAAAGTTTTGATTTAAAATGAAAATCTTAAAATCAAAACCAAGCTGCTCCACCATGAAATCAACACACGTAACACAGCTTAATTAAGTAAATTCTTCAACTTTTACTTAAAAAGCAATATTAGAAATACAGTATATTAATTCAAAAACTGGATACGAAAATGCCATTAAGTTCAACTTCAAAATTTAATAGGTCAAATCAAAACACAATCAGTTGGCAATTGCAACTGCATTTTGAGACAGGATTACCTTGAGAATCAGCTTTTACTAAAAGCCTGCAAAATAATTTTTTATTGTTAGTAAAATTAAACAGTGGATGTCTTAGCCATACAAAGTCTGGGACCTTTTTAGAACAAAGAAGAAATGTGAATAAAAACGAGAATTATTAATTAAATTTTATAATATAACTATTTTGAGAATTTGAGGTATGTTGATGCTATTGTTAAATACTTAAATGTGTGCATTTTTGCTTGATGTTCAAAATAATAAATTCGTTATTTAATTTAAAAAATGTTCAATTCCATTTTTGAAAAATTCTTTAATGTACTATATGTAAATTTCACGTTTTACGCTACACATTTGATTTTTTTAATAATTATCATCGTAAGAAATCTCCACAGAGAGCGTTGATCTTGTAAAATCGTAAAAGCGTAAAATATTCCAATAAATATAAATTTTGTTCGGTATTGGCCCCCGGAATAACGGTGGTATTTCGTTGTTTTTTTAAAAAACCAAGAATTAACCCAATTTAACGATGGGTTCTGTTCTTGTGAACAGGTTCTTTGCAAATTGATTTTATACCTTTACCCAAAAAAACCTTCCTAATTAGCATGAGGAGTTATTTTGAGATGCCAAGCCTTTGCCGAAAGAATTTCGCCATCAAGTTATCCTCTTCGTTGAAATTTGGCAGCAGTCCAAGATAAAATCGGTGCTTAAGTAAATATTAACAGATACTTCGCTAATTTATTTATATCGAAATTTGTGTAAATAAAAACATTAATTGATATCTGAAATATCGACAAAATTAAGACTTGTTTTACACGAGACGCTACTTTAGATTACGAACTGAAATATACATATTTTTGTTTGACGTATTTTTTTTTGTAAATTCCATTCCTTCTTAAGAAATAAGTTTAATTGGGGGTTAAGAACCCTTAAAATTTTCAATTTTACCCAATTATAGAGAAAGTTCGGAGTTTTAAATAGCTACAGAAGCAGGATACAGAATTTTGGTAGCTATCCATTTTTAACTTAAAACAAAATAATGAATGTTGATAGACTCACATCAGTTTTGGTTTTATTGAACTTACAAATTTGCTTATGTCTTTTTGGAAATCAAATTATTTCATCACGAAATACGATTTCTTGAGCATAAAACTGCCATTTTTTTACCAAATTGCCAGATTGATAATAAAGTTCACTGAAAAATATAAATTAAAAGTAAACTATTGGTCAGTTAGAATTCCGAAAAAATTCGAAAAACCAAACAAAAATTTGGAAACCTGTACTGGTACACAGTTTAAATTTCGTTTTTAGTATAACTTCGAAAAATATTACTTTTCATAATATACCGTGAGTTATATTTGGTCATATTATAAAATCTTAGTTCATTTTTTTATTTTATAGACAATTCATTCAAAGAAAGTCCTTATGTACCTGATAGTATTATGAATTCCTCTATTATTTTGTCCTTCTGAAGGATTGAAGTAATTGTAAGTTAATTAAACTCTTCAGGTAAGCTCAGTGGCACAAAAAGATAAATAAAACTGGAGCAATGCAAAAGAATTCGAAATAATTAAAATTTCAACAGAACACGAACGTCGAATGGGTTCATGTGTCTAGTGCATACTAAATGTTCCCTGATGCATACTAAGCAACTTTATGTCGATATAATTCAGCATGCAAAGCAATATGTCATCTTCGTGGGCAACATTCCGTGTCAGTTGGAAAAACGAAATCTGTGTGGTCTGAATGTCTTTTTCAGGTGTCGCAGCAATTGTCCATTTCATGCAGCTATTACCTGCAGTCTCTATATACTTGTAGATTTTTTATCGCAGCGAGTAACTTCACGAATTTTGGGTAAAAGGTTCGTTTAAAAAATACAAACAACTTCAGCAGTAGGTGAAACAAAATGGACATATCCAAATTGATTTCGTGTCCTGCATTGGTAATCCCCTCAAGTGCTGAGATGTCCACTCTTACTAATGGCACTTTTAATACTGAAAAAGTGATTCAGTTCGCACTTTAAATTTTTGCAACTTGTTTTCCTTTTAGCACTCGCATTTGCTTTATTTCTGCTTAAAATTTAAATCGTAAATCGTAAATCGATCACGACCAATCGTGGATGATGAAGGTGAGGAAAGTAAATATTTATAAACGACCCCTTTTTGGCTATAACTCTCGAAAAACAAATATATGCAGTAAAGAAATAAAAAATAAGTTCAGGACAAACAGCAGTTGATGGATTTTAAAAATAAAAGATTTCCGCGAAAAACAAGAGATTCGCAGTAATGTTATTAAAATTCTGTCACGATTCGGCGATTAAGATAAAATGTCATTAGGCGCCTTTTAGTGGACTAAATAATGGCACCTCTATAACTCGTGATTTTCGGCCGGACCTTACCCCGGTAGCTATTAGCACCTGTACCATTATTGAGAGGGCGCAGAGGTAATCAATTTTGTCTTCAGTATAGAACCACATGGCTCTATCGGTCGTTTGACAAATTTGCGGTCATTTAGAAACTAATGTTTAGCGCATGTTGCCAACTGATGAGTTAATAATGGACTGGATTAAATTTATGGTAATCTTAAAGTAGGTAATCTTTAAGAAACCCTCGGATTAAAGAATATGAGGTCGATAGAGTTGTTTACGATCCTGAAGAGATGATTAATTTTGTTATTCATTGAGAGGCATTTTATCTTACAGTAGACCAAACCACTGCTTAAAATATCAACAACAATTTTAATCCTTTCTATTTTTAGATAGTAATTTTTATCAGAAGAATTTATGTAAAAGGGGTAAGAATTTATGTAAAAGGGGTTGAACATTAAAAAGGCTCTCTAAAGATAGTTGCATGCAGCATAAATTTGTTTTTATCTTGTAGGAGTCCACATTTAATTTCTGTATAATGCAGACTTTAACATTTACTTGTATTTAGATATAAGTTTCTACTATCTTTTAACAGAGGTGGAAGAAGTTACTTTTTATGTAAATTTAACGCATCTTCGCTAAATTACCTCATCGATTGTGATAAGATAAGAAAACCTTTCATGTTTCACTTTTACTTTTCGGAAAAGATCGAAGCGATGTCATTCGATACTGCGGTTAGGGAACCAGTTCCTGTCGCCCGTTTTTATGATGGATGCGTAGTGGGTGCGATCAAGTAGAAGACCGCTGACATGATTCCCATAAATTTTGACAAATAATCGTTTAAAGGCAACAGGAATTTAGGAAACACTGTGCTTTGTTATTTGTCACTCAAGGTTGAGACTCATGTCGCGCTACAAATTAATTTTGCTGCGTACCGATCAACTGAAATAAGATGATCACGAATGATCGATTGGTATCAAGAAATATGCGAAGAATCAACTTCTTCTTTTTAGTTAGTGCGTGGATCCGAGGCTTTGTCTTCAAAAGATTTTTGTTTTTTGTAGAGGGACTAGAACGAAAATGAAGTACTTGCCAGCAGAGGTTGACGCATTTGCAATTCATACATATTTAGTGGAATATGCGGAGGAAAGCAATTGTTTTTGTTCTTGACTCTGAGTTGTAAGATATTCGTCAAAAACTTGTGTGTAAGATTGATCCGGAAATGTTTATGAAAATTACAAAGACAATAATTGAAATTTTATACATTCTTGCTATGCTACTTTAATTCAATATTTAAAACCAGTTTTGCGAGTTTAGGATTGCTGGAATAGATATAGTACCTAAATAAATGTTAGATGAAAACTTTTGAAATATCATGAAAAATCGTTCTTCTATTCCTTAGGCCCTCAAAATAAGGTAATAATGATTTAAAAAATTGTGTTTATGCAATTTTGAAAGTCGTGTTGATATAGGTACCTTGGGCGCTATTTTAATTTGTATTATGGCTTAGAATAACTTGCTTAATTTAAATAAAAACAATTATTCTGAATCTTACCTTTATTATATCAATACTACATTTCGAAGATATAAAACATTTAATTTTTAGATAGAAGTAGAGAAGGGGGTTTAAAGAAATCAAATTAAATTTAGTCATAATTTCAAGACTGATTCCATTTAGCAGAAAATATCCTTTTACAAGTTGTCACAGAAGGTTCAATTCAGTGATTAAAAAAATATATAAGATGCTCATTCAAGCATCAAATTACGTGTGAGACTTGGATGGGGACTTAAAAAATTGAACTTTCAAATAAAAATTGTTCATTAAAATACCTCTGGGCTCTGATTTTTTATCAAACCGATGGTTTCGTTTAACAGACAAGCACAGCATTAATGAAAGCAATTAGTTCTCCTCGCGAGAGGAAGATGTGGTACTTGAGATGCCGCCCCTCTGAAAAAATAGAAAAATATCTTTCGTTTTCTGCTTTTTAAAGAAGTACGACTCTTCGATGATGTTCTTCGTTTATCTTCACTTAAAAAAGAAGATGATCGCGTTAGTTCGTCAGGGTCACCTAGTTTCATCCGATAAAGGGTGCATTTAGTTCTTTTGCGCATCGAAATAAATGACTTTGGTGATAAAATGAGTTCAATCAGGAGGTAAGGAATAAATGTGGTTTTGATTGTTTTCGAATTGTCTCCGGTGCGCATCTTCTCCGGGGCAGTGTCCGCCGCGGTACTGATGATAGGCTCCTCGATCCAGAGATGACCAGATAGCGAAAAAACCAGATTTCTGTTTATGTTTGACAGTCTCTTCTTCATTCGAAGACGGAAGGGATAAAATATTCAAATTATAGAGATGATACCGGCGAGCTGGAGCTACTTTGTCTAGACCGGGTTATACGTCCGGATGAAGTGAATTCGCGGGCTTATTTAAAGAGTAATAACGCGAAGAGATGCAGAGCAGGTAATAACAACTTAAATTCAAGTAAACTGATGATTACGCTCAAGGACACGCGAGGAACAATGCGATTTCTTAAAAGTAGAACCGAGTTTAAGCCGCCCCCCGTAATCACAGCAAACCCCGCAACAGGCTTTTAATTGGCTAGCTGCCAGAAAACGTCTTGGACTTCTAAATTCAGGCCCAATCTAAGGGCAATTAATACCTTGACGCCCTACGAGGAAAGGTCCAGCAGGACACGGACCCGCCTGTTTCCATTTAAGCACCACTTAGGATTACAAGCGCAATTAGCTCCCACACGAGACCAGAGTCGTCCTTTTTGGATGCTGCAAGCCA
The DNA here is from genome assembly GCA_959613345.1 of Tolmerus cingulatus. Taxonomy (NCBI): domain Eukaryota; kingdom Metazoa; phylum Arthropoda; class Insecta; order Diptera; family Asilidae; genus Tolmerus; species Tolmerus cingulatus. The sequence goes on from OY390710.1 coordinate 34,114,259, forward strand.
GGCCTCCTCTATCGCATCGCTACTTTGGTGGACGTAATTTTCTTGCTAAGTGTCGGCCATTGGGTCGGGCTCAAGTCCGGAATTAATGCCGTTCATGAACAAGTTCATTAAGGAGGTAATGGCTGTTGTCTAGGGGATTACAGGGTGAGTGAAATTATGTTAACAGTTTCATTGAATGTTTGGCCCTGTTTCGGGGACATTTCCGCTTCAATTAACAGGGTGCGGAGCTACTTTTAATTAAAGAGATGTTTGCGTACTCTATTCAAACGTTATAAAATCGGATAGTATCTTTCTCGGAGAGTGATAATGGAAAAAGTATTTGCTTATTGACTGGATTTGATACTCTTTCGATGTTTTTTATATTATCCACTTTTGCTTGTTGTTATAAGAAGTCAAAACCTTTAATCGGTGTCAGAAAATGCAGGATATTTGTTTTTCTTTTTTCGTCCATAGTTTTTTCCAAAATCAATCTCTTCTATTTACCATAGATTAGATTATAAAATTTTTATTAAGAATTCAAATCCTTGTTTATTTGGAGCTATATTCTCAGAAAGCTTCGTTGCGAATTACATATATACAAAAATAGTTTAAAATAAGGACATATCTAAAAGAATTTTCAGAAATGTTTGAAATTGAAACGAATCAAAGGTATAGATATCTGGTGATTAGTTATTTTATTTATTTTTTGTTTTTTGGATATGATAGCATCAGGTTTTAGTATAATAACAAAATCATTGGAAATATGTGATTTTATCCTTTTACTGATTTATAGTCCAAATATCTGTTTAAGGGGAATATCTGTTCGCTTTTTTAAGTATGGATATTACAAAATACATACTCAGTATTTTTTTTAGTAACTTTTATTATAAAGTCTGTAGTTTTTTAAATATTGTGGTTGAGGATTCTAATTTGAAATATGTTGTTGAAATCAATGGTATGACGCGGAGAAGGAGTTTAGTTTATATTAAAGTGCAAAAACTCAGGTGAAAGTATAAATATGATTTTGAATTTATTAAGTAAAACTATCAAGTTTTTTAGAACGTCTTTTGAAAATTGAGGAAAAATACTGAAAGGATTTCGGGTGATATCTTAAATTCGGATTACAAAAACAATACTTTTGCTTGCACAATCCTTGCGAACGCACCCAAGTGGAAGCGCGACAAAGGTGGTCAGCAGGTTTCTTGGCGCTGTGGTGACATTGAGCAAAGGTGCCGATGGGAATTAAGTTGTCACTAGTCACTACCTGTCTGCAATCGCATCGACTACAAAAACCTGGCAAATTTTGTAGCTACGTCAAAATACGCGCACCTCGCGTAATGCGACTCTCACGATGCGCCGCGCTGAAAAGAAATTAACCGATAACTTGTCGATTTGAATTGGACTTTTTGCCGCCGGATGAGTGGAGCTGGTCGCGAAAACGCGAATCCGCGAATCCGCCGAGGACCATCGCGACCGCAGGAGGGAGGCTGCGAAGAGATTTATTAACCCTCGGCGGCCACGGATCAAGGTCTGCTCTTCCACCGGATCGCGAATGTTTATTTACCTGGTCCAGCGGAGCCCTGTGGGGCCCTTTTCCACTTAGCGAGGTGGGCCGAGTGGAGGATTACTTGCATTTTTTCTATTGTTTATGGGCTCCCGCGGGACATCGCGCTACCTGCAGGGCACTTTCGCGCGAAAAGTAATAGCTACAAATGGGCGTTATCCGCGGTAATGATGATTGATCGCCGAGAAACGCGATACTTTCCACGCGCGGGTGATGATGTGGAACTGGTGGTGCTTTACCACGCGTTATTACATATAAATTTTTGATAATGCCATCAGGAGCAATTTACACCTGAAATTTGTAATTCTCTCAGTGGACCAATATCCATTCTTTCCTCTTTTGTTGCACCAGATAATGTACAAAAATATTATTATTTCAATCCATTTCATCAATTGAACGAAAAGAACCCGAATTTTATTTTTCATTTAATTTTTGAGGAGGTACCTAGTGAAAGTTACTATCAAGATTTTCTGTCCAGTTTATTCATTCATTGTTTATAGGTTTATTACCAAAATTATTTTAAAATGCATCCGATTACGATACATTACAGGAACATGAACCATTGTGTTATAACAACATAATTGTATTCCAGATTATTTTGTGCTTATAAGTTTAAATATCATAATTCGATGAAAATCATCTTGTATTTGGTATTGTTTTCTTTTATCTTACTAGTTCATTTTTGAGGGTATTTTATATTTGCTCTGCAGTATAGAGTGGAATACCAATCGTCTTCTTTATTTTTGATATTAATCTGAATAGTTTTTGCGAATATGACTTATTTCATGTGCACACTAAAAAACACTGGAATAAAGACTTGTAAATCAAGTAAACTTTTACTAGATGTTTGCCAATTCTTCGAATTGTCTTGTTTTTAGTTATGCCTAATAACCAAATGAAGAAAGTTTTGTTAAAATTTTATATTAATAAATATTTTTAGGCAATATTCATAGCAACATTTTAAACAAGCTCTTGAGAGTAGTACATAAATATGCACGATTAATCTATAAGTTGGTTTAATCAAAGTAGGCAATCTAATAGGTTTATTTTCTTTGTCGTATCAGATAAAAATATTTAATACTTTTGAACGTACATACAAATTTGCACCGCACTGATTGAAAAAACTGAAGCTCGAAATAAAGAAAAAATTCTGAATGTGAAAACTACTGTGGTTGCAACGATTTTTTATGAGTTAGAAATATTTTAAAACTGAACAACTCTTAATGGTTACGCAGATTTTTCAAATTCTAATTTCTGTAATACTTTTTTCTACAAATATTTTCGAACTTTCAAGAAACATGATCAGTATATAATCTCAAGATTTTTGATAATTGAAAAAGGAGTTCAAAGTAAAAAATATAGTTTCACTTATTGTGTTGTAAGCAGGTAGTCAAAGAATGTTTTAATTTCACTTAATAAATTTGAGGTCGTTGAAAGTGAGATAGTCCAACAAATTTTTTTTCTGAAAAATTAGTGCACTTTCATTACTCAACTACGACACAGCCTAAAATCGATGTCTTTATTTATATAGTGTAAAAAATTTAATTATCACAAAACCAATCAAACTCTGCACTATCACAGCACAAAAGCCGGGTCGCCAACACTTACCTTCGGAGTGCTGGTGAAAAAATTCAGGTAAGGAGTACCAAAAACCAATGAATGCAGACGATGGCACTAAATCACAGCACAATTGTCCACAATTAATATTCCAGGTGAGTCGCGGCGTTTCCAAAGTATTTCTTGCATGTGAGGAGCACCTCGACGGCAATAACGATCTTTTTCAAAAGCAATCAAATGCACGTTCCCGAACCCGCGCAGATTGCTGCAGAAGTATTTTTTATTTTTTCTAAAAAAGTCGACTAAAAAGGTTACTTCGCGAAATATTCGAATATTTCCGATCTCCAAAAGAAGATCGTAAGATTGGCAAAGAAAGGACCCGTCAGGAATTTTTGGCCGAACTCCTTAACCCAAGTTGAGGATCGAGTTTTCGGCTTAGGCTCTGTCTGCAACCACTGACTGACTGAGATTCACTGAAATGTTCGTTAGGTGGTGAATTGCTTTTCTTTCGTATGCAAGACGGCCGCAAAGGTTGATCGCGGACTCTTGGCGAGGTGTTTGTTTCTTCGCGACAACTAAGAGACTACTTCGATTCGATGCTATCAAACGATCGGTTCTTGCCGTGCGATATCAGTCCGACTCGATAAGAATTTTATAAGAAGTCGATAGTCGCTTGTCAGTAATTTACGATTCAAGAATAAAAACCTGGTTCTATTCTCATTTCTGCTAATGTCCTCCTCCAGCCGTGAAAGGTCGCGTTCACCTGCTCAAAGTTCTGGTTTTTTTGGAAAAATGGAACGCTTTTACAACCTCCCAAAATTTGGTGGTGGTGGCTGGATCTTAACATTTTTATTGTTATGTTTTTGCTTCACGGTCTTTAGATTTTAGAGTGCAATTCGCCAGCAGGATGTTTTCGTCTTCTTTCAGGTGCCAAATTATCCACCTTAAGCGTTTCTTAATTAGTTCGACTGTTAATGACCTCTGAGGTGAGTGTAATACTAGCCCCAGGAAATATTTTGTAGATACAAACATGAATTTAATGTGGATTTTATGAATTGTTCTTGAAATTCTAATTAACATTTTATTTTTCTTGATAAAACGAATAAGACTTTGGATTGCTTTTATTACAAATTTTACTAGTTATATATTAGTATCTTTTACGTCCTGTAAAACCACATTAAGTGTAATTTATTGTTTCAGTAGCTCAACATATTTTGAGCATCATTACAAAATTTATTTTGAATATAAATAAAGTGAAATTGTATTTTATAGAACTCAACTACAGTCAACATTTTATATGGTTTGATATTAAAATCCATTCTAAAGATTTTGTATAGAGTTTTCTATATCCTGTGCTGATTAATCTCAGTTTTTTAATGAAATTTGTTTCATCCAGACGAAGACTCTTCTCCAAATAAAATTTGTAACTATCATAATTCGAATATTGCAATAAATACTTAACTCAATTTTATCCTATTCTGGCAAAATTTATGATCTGGGAGTTATATTTGATAACCGGCTTGATTTTAAATTACAAATTGATTCTATTGTTAAATGTAAATAAATTGGATACTTTTGATCGGTTGGAGAATAATGTGTAATATTTCAACTACTGCTTCTGTTGCCATAATCTTTCAAAAATGTAAGAAGGACCAGGAAAAATTAATTTTACTTTAAAGTTGGGTAGCCACAATGTGATAATGAAAATAAAAACTAAAATAATATGTAAATTGTTTAATTATTACATACATAATATTGGAGCATCCCGGAAGTTGTAGCATCTCACAAGAGCAGTATTAATTTGTTAATTAAAGGTTAATTCCTGTGAATAAAAAGTTTTGTAAGGAAAACTGCACGACGGTGTGCAGATGATTTATTGATGCCTCTCCTTATTTCGTGTCATCGCCGACGCAGTCTATTTTAAGATAAGATTCTTCAATTTTTCAATACCTGTGCAGATCTTAATCGCACATCTTAATTAAAAGTGAAAAATAGTCGAACTCGAGGACGAGGTAAACGACCCAAAGGCTATACTTCGTCATTCTTTCACTCACCCGTAAATTTGCTCGAACTTTTTCGACGTTACAGATATTCGGTTTGTGTCTATCTCATGAATTTTTAATTTCTTCCGATTATTGAATGAACGTCACCAGGTTGTGGTTTTAGCTAATTCACTATCGAACAAAGCCGTTTACCATTTTCTTAATTTCTTGAATCGTTCTGGGTAAACATTGGAGATTTGGCAGTTTTTCCAGTTATAACGGCCGGTAAAAACAAGCCTGTAATTTACGAGCCTCCTAAAATCTTATTCACTGCGAAACCCTTTAAAAGGTTTTTAGTGCTGGAAATTTACAAATGAAGAAAGAAAACCAAAAATCGGCCTATAAGAACCGATAAATGCGTGATAAAGGTGTTCGCCCCCCTCACGCATCCAGGTAACCATTACCCCCATTATTAGCAAAAACACGAGCTATGCTGATTGTAATAATTACTGCCGTGAGTCTTGATTATTTTCATTTTGAGCAATGTTAACTCATTGAGTTGATAAACAGATAGCTCCGCGGCTTAATCCGTATCCTTCTTAATTTTTGGTGCTTCCTTTTCGACCCTACCGGTCCATTTCCAATAATAGTTAATACTCCACATCGATTCTGTAGACAGTTACCTGTTCGTATCTCAGTAAATAATGAAAATTTATTAACTGGTTTCTACCTGAAAAACAGAATTTTGTTTAGTTGTGGTAATGGTTTAAAACAAAAGGTGCTCAATATAGCGGTAACGTTAGTTTTGAATACAGCTGTTCTTTTTTGTGAAGTAATACTTCAAAATCCAAATCCTTGAAAGAGTTAAATTTATCTTGTCTGATCATAGCTTTGTTAGTGATCCTAAATTCTATTCTAATTCAAACATTAGTTTTGTTTTTCTAATATTTAGAATTTGCTTTTGTGCTTTTCAACAATTTCTTCGTATTAGAAATTCTGTTTTGAATAATAATGCTCCCATTTACAATATATGTATGTAGTTTTGTTATGAAAATTGTGAAAATAACACATACTTCTCTATTATTAATAATAATATAAGTGTACGAAATTCAACATTTCTAAGGCTTATTTAATGATTTTAATTAAGTCTTTAAAGTTTCATATTTTGAATTAAAAGTAAGATTTTTTACACAATATAAAAAAGTAATAATAATATACTAAAAAAAATTAGATATTAAATTAAGGCTGTTCACCAGAAAAGTACACCTATGCAAAATAAAATATCTAAGATTACAGGAAATATTATTTAAAATTGTAAACGTAGACTTTGAAAACGATTTAGTTGAAATAAATTAGCTAGAATAAGCTGAAGGGTTGACAGGGTAGTGGATTCTAAAACCCTTCTTAGATGGCTTCTAAATGTTTAAAGTGTTATATCAAAAGATAGAAACAACACCCCCAAAAATAAGGTGGTTGTACTGACTAAAAAAAAGGCCCGAGTATTTGACGATACATTTTTATTTAATTTTTCACAGTACAACTTTTATTAATCGGTATCGATAAGATATTTTAAATCGATGTCTTATTAGGATAGTAATTTTTATAAATCTGGACTAAAGAAAGTGAAATTTAGACCTTAAATCGGTACTTTCCTTAAAATTTTATTCCCGGCAGTTTAACAGCATGGCCGAAGGAAAGTTGGGGAAAGCTCCCCAGAAGCATCACTCCTCCAAATGCTAGGGGTAAAGAAGAGCGGAGGGGCACTCACGTGAGGGTCTCCCTTAGCGCTAGTGGAAAATTGTAGTCAAAGCACGTTGCGGTGTCACGGAGAACTCACCTAGGCCCACCCCCGCGCCGCCACGCAGAGCGCGTACGACGCCCTCGTCCTCCGTCCCTCGTCCTGAGTCCTGAGTCAATATGCGGGTGAGTTCCTGTTCGGTTGACAGGACGCAAATCCCGGGACCTTGAAAGGGCTGGCAATGAAAGATCCTCCGAAGGGTGCTTCGCTTCCTTGAGGAATCGCTGCCACCTGAGCACCGTGAAGTCGCTTAGTTACAGGTGTTGATGTCGCTCAAAGGGCTCCACGCCTGCAGCCTCAGCCGCCCTCCCGGGGGATCTCCGGGGTGCAGGAAATCGCGTAATCCGGGGATGTCTGGGATGCTAATTAACGTTTTTCGCCACTTTTTTAAGTCTCGCGTAATTAACCCCCGTCGCTCTCGCTTTTCGCCCGTCGGATAGGTCTGCTGTGGTTTCTCCATCCGGCCGGTCCGGGCTCATTAGCATCCACCCCCGCGCGAAAAGGGCTTCAATTTATTCCAAATAATTGGGGAGCTACCCATGGCCACGTCACGCGGCTCATGATACGATCGCTGGAATTTTAATTACGTAATTTTCTATTGCGCCTATTGTCCTGAACGGGCGATACGCGTCAACTCCTGATTTAGCTGGGAATCGGTCCAGGTTCCGGCAGGATTGGTTTTCCAATTATGAAACATTTCACACTGAACCCGCCCCCTTTTTTTAATTTAAATCCAGCTTTTATATTTTCGGTAGATGAAGAGGGAAGTAGCAAGACCTTCACCCACTAAAACATTGTAACGAACTTTGGGAAATTTAATTTAGGGCATTTTTGTACTATGAAAAGGAGACTATAAGATTTCTAACCATAGTACGTATTATGCGTGAAATATATTACTTTAGTACATACTTTATTAGTTAGTTTAAAATAAAGTATTTTTAACTGGAAAACAAATAGGAGCATTGCTACGTACACTATGCAATTAATTTTATATACTATATAATATCTATGCTTTAACATTTCGAAGTGTAACATTTTTTTCATAAAAATATTCCGCAATACTTCCAAAAAGCTTGGTTTTCATATTTATAAAACAGGATGTGAAAGGATGTGTCTAAAAACAGAGTTTTATTAAATTTAACCTTTGCATGGCTATTGTTAAATCTTAGGATTTTCCGGAAAATGCAGAAACACGTATAACTGCTGATTTTGCAGAGAATCGGTCCAAGTTGGGTTTTCCAATTATGAAACATCCTGGGCCGGATCCTGGTCCTTTTTTTTAATTTAAATTCCCTGTTTTTCTTTCCCGAGTATTTCTGCACCGGGTTGTGGGGCAGGGGGGTGTGCGTTCACCGAGGAACACGGCACATTGTCACGGACACATTTCGACAATTTTCCTGTTGTCCTGCGAACAATAACTCCAGCAGGATGTGTCTCACTCCCCGGCGCACATTGCGCCGGGATGATCCCGGCAAAACGACAGGTTTTACGGTGGAGCAGGGCACTCTCGTAATGGAAAACTCATATTTTGTTTGAAATAATATTTTCCGTTTTATTTATGTTTTTGCTAATGAAAAGTTCAAACGAATTCGTCGGAAGAGCGGTGCGGGATAAGCCGGGCTTATCCATGGCAACCTGCCCCAATTAAATCGCTTCGCAGTTCTTTTCCGGACGTTTGGGAGCTCCCTCGGGTGAATGGCTCCTGACGTGAGCGAATTCCTGTGAACCTTTTGCACTCTCAAGTTCTATTGTTGATTAATTAACTTAATTGAGGCGACCATGGGGATCGCGGCAAAATTATGAAATGCGTTTAATTTAATGCTAAATGAGCTGGCAGCTGAAGGAGGCAATGAGCCTGGACCATTGCAGTGCCGCTTAAAGAATTACCAGGAATTTCTCCTCTCGCGAATTTTCACAGGATTACTTCATTTTTGGGTAGCACCAAATTTATGGGCTTTATTTTTTGTGGAATTTCTTTTTTGAACGGCTTTTATTCTTATCCCTGGCACAAACATTTCACTTTTTATTTAGGCTTTTTAGACTACTCTTAAACAAAATTTATTTTGTACCTGAAGTACCCAAATGAAAATGTTTTTGCAGAAAATTTAGTTAAACAACCGTGAATAAGATTACGGGGAATATTTTTTTAAAGACAACAAACGAAATCTTGAACAAAATTCATCAGAGAAATAAGAACGTAATTTAATTTACTTTTTTCTCAAAAATAACTCTAATTCATTGGTAGAGTAATGGTTATCTACATACATTACGAAACAAGACCAAAATGTTAAAAAGATATTTCATTTTCTATGAGAGTTTTATAATGATGATGCTCTCTTGTAAAATTTGCGAATTTTAAATTCACTGCTAAATTAAACTTAAAATGGTAGGTGTATTATGGGGATATATCGTAGTTGTATTTTTCAACTGAATTGAATTGTAAAAACCGTCATGTATATCATGATTTTAAAATTTTAGATATGTGTATCAAATTGCCCTAATATTTCTACTCATCCAAACTTCAAATCTTCCAAAGTAGGCATAAATTGTAATTTGATTTTAATTCTGCAAAGATATTTTTTGAAAGTTCTAAATTTCAAACCCTTATGAGAGAGATCGGTTTAAATTTGCTTCAATTAGTTTAGGAAATTTATTAGTCCTGGAGATACATACAAGTATAAACGCAAAAGAAGACATTATAATTTTAAAAAAGTTTTAGAAATTCTAGTCTTATTTTAAATGAACTAAAATTGAAATGATTGTGAAATTAGCGTTTATTATATGAAGGGCTGTTTTATTTTACAAAAAAATGAATTTATTATATTTTAAAGTTGTAACCCATTTTTTTTTTAAAATGCTCTACTCATAATTTGAAAGGTAAACTTTTCCATAATTACCAACGCTGGGCATCGGATGTTGAAAATTATACAAACACAACAAAGTCGACCAGTGTAATTTCTTGAGTGCAATTGAAACACAAACACAGAAACAAGGTTATGCCTGGAAAATACTTCAATTGCAGATAAGCAAGTGGCAAACTCGTTAAAAGTTAGTGATTCAGGGCAAAAAGTTCTCCAGATGGATACCAAGTTTATCAAGTTTTCTGAAGTTGCCGGCAAGCAGCGCTCTAAATGTCGTTGAAATTTTCGCAATTGCAACTGCTTTCCGACGTATCGTCGTTGTCGGTTTGGGTGGGCCCAAGCGTGGGAGGGTATTTAGCGTCGGAAAGAAATACACCACGAAATAAACGTATTTAAGTAAATAGCGTTTTAATTAAAATAATTACTCACTGCTTACAGGCAGACCGCAAATGTGACTGAAGCAATTTGTTTTATTGTTATCCAGGGGCACTAGTTGTCAGAAGTGGGATTTTGGGGGTAAAATATGTAAGAATGAGGGATGCTTGGCGGAAAAGACGCGCCCCGTTGCAATTAATACTCGGAGCACGGGGGCATGGTTTTATACGAAATGGAAGTTTAATTTGGACAGAAATTTAATTCATTTAGGTTCTCCTCACAAGGCTTTAGTGTGGGCGACCACAGAAATGCTTTCTGTTCTGATTCCCGGGAGTGTTGAGAAGGAGTTAATTTCACGAGAACTTTTGTTCGGACGTTTTCCGAGTTTTGTTTGTACTCGGAAAATAAAACTGGGAAAAATTGCGACTGGTTGGAATGCATTTCCGCAATATTCGAGAATTCCTCGAATACACCGGAGCCACAATTTGCTTCCCGAACAATTGTACTAAAAACAAATTTCATTTTGGAGAAGAATCACAATTTATTGTTTTCATAAAATAATATCCACCCTTCCTGCAGCTTCCCTGAAATTGCCAGAGTAGCTGGAGTGCAGCTACGTGGCGGTTCCGATTTTCTTACTGTTGCGGCTTCATATATTTTGCAAAACGTTCGAAATTCCCGGAATTAAGCTCCTTTATTACCCTGCGGTAGCTATGCATATGTGTCCGTTTATCACGAAATTCTGGACTTTTCTGGCAGTGCAGTCTCTGGGTCTGGTTCATTCCATGGATGTCGATTTACTGATTTAACATGTTGCGCATGAAGGGCCCTTTTTTAGTGGCAAACTTGTAATAAGGCCAGCTTACTGAAAGTACATTAAAATTATTACTACACTCTCGGGTTACTGCAACCATAATTTTAAATCATGTTTTGTAGAATGAGGCCAATTGGAAAAGTAGTTGCAAATTCTGGCTTTGAATTTATATCCCTTCAATTAAACGAGCCTAAAACACTGAGCGACTATTTAAACTTAAACTTTTATTTGTTAGTAAACAAAAGGGAAGATTTCGTGTAGCAATTTCTTAAAATACATACCTAATCTAGAAAACATATCCTTTATTAATTAATAATATTCTTGGAATTGAAAGCTTTTCGCAACGTATTTACGTTAAAACAAAACGAATTTCCGAATTGATGACTAACTATTTATAAAATGTTGTTTAAAATTTTAAATGAATTTTCTCTCACCCATGAAGAATTACTCTGAATCCAATGCATTTCATTTATATTTATAGTATATTTGCATTTTAAGAGGAAATAATAATATTTTTTAAGGATATAGCATAAAAAAAACATCTTGAATTATTAAATTTTTATAGTCTTTGGGGAAAAGATTTTCATTTCAAAATTTTCTATGTACTTAAGCGAGTAGAAAATTATAATTTGTATAAGAAGTTCTTATAATGAAGCACTTGGAGGACTATGCCATAAATATGTCTTGACGTGTTCCTAGATTAATCAGATTATGTACACTTATCTCGATGTGTGTTATTACAATCAAAACTTCGTCAGTTTCGCCATCTGGCTATAAAAAGGTACAAACTTTAGTAAGAGGCTTTGTTTTCAACGACTTGAGGATTTGGTAAGCAGCACGGAGTAGAAGCCAGCCGAGCGTTCAGAGTCGTCAGGACGAAATTGGCAATTTTGCTGAAATCCAAGTCCTCCGACGACGGCTCAATTAAGTTGACTGAAGGAAATTACGCCGTCGGATAGCAAGAAAACAACGCAATTAGCACGGAGATGAGCGCCGACACGAGCGATGCCGTCGTTCATCAGACCGGTCGTCCTTGTTGCATATGCGAGGAAAGTTCCACTCGTCCTGGAGAAAGTGGCGTCTCAAACTCAAACTGAAGACAATCCTTCACGGGTCCTTCACCGGGCTGTCGTCTTACAGATGCTACTTGCAAATAAAGACAGAGCCGGGTGTTTTTGCTGCGAGATGCCACGAGAGGACAGATCTTAAATTTATATGCCCATTAGATCCTGTGGGGTTCGGTCCTGGCTCCCGGCTCCAGGCTCCACTGACCCAAATTAAGAGGAGCATACCGGGGCACTTTCTCAAAGGGAGTGTTGGTGTGGCGGGATCTTTTTAGCCCTTAAAACTTAAGAAGGGCCTCTGTATGCCAGGGGCTCCATTGTTTTCGGTCATGTGAAATATTTACTGCCTCCACGAGAAATTGGACACGTCGGTTTACTTAGGACTAAGTGGAAAATTAAGGAATATTGCGGACACACAGGGGACGGCTTTTGGTACCATGGCTGAGAACTGACCCTCCTCGGAGTGATTAAGAAGATAAATAACGCTTTTCCCAAGATGAGCGACCTAGAGCGATTTTGTCCCTGATATAATCCTTGAGAGATGAATGTCTGGCCAATGTGCGCCCGGGAGGAAATTTGTATATACTATGCCCCTAACTTGCAACCTTCAAGGTATAAAACCTTTCTGGCAAAAGTGTTGTTGAAGTTTCCATAGAAACTTTTTATTTATTGTAGTTTTCTACTACCCCAAAAGGGCCTTTCATTGCGATTCCGATAAGAGAGTTTTTCGCATCCGTCCCCGCAAAATTTTCCCTTTTGTAATGTTTCGTCTGAACCCACAGGATTTTCCTCCATTCCGGACTGAATTTGTTTTCTTTTTTCTTTCTCAGCTCCGGAACTGTTTGATTCCCGAGCATATGCAAGGAAAAATCCCAGCATACCGCTTATGCTTGTAATATTTTGGTAGATGGCAGGAAAATCTGAAGTTTTTCATTTAACGTGCCACACCCGCGCGCCTTCGGTGGTTTGTTTTTTGTCATCAGTGGAAATTGAATTTCGCAAAGTTTTCTTGACATGATGAACAGGGACGATTTACTGCCGGGTGCGGACGGATGTGTTGTTTCCAGTCAAGTTGGCTCCCAACAAGGTTTTGGGGGACGACCGATGGTGGCGCCCCCGTCGTCCTCCTCTTCGTTTCGTGCCTCAATTCGGCCGGATGTTTTATGAAGCGGATATTGGAGTCTGCGGTTTCTATTTTGATGTACTCGGAAACCGTCCGTAGATGCATATCGGGGTCCCGAATTGCTTCCCTTAACTTTACATAAGATGCAATTTATTTTTTATGGAATTCCCGAGAAATGAAAAGCGGATGGTGTGGTTGAATCCGAGGGATGGCGGCTGCATTGTCGCTCGAAGGCGATGACGAGAAATTTCCGGCACTGGAGCTGAGATGGTTATCCCCGCCCTTATGAATTCTGGAGAGGTTTCCTTCGACGGGAAACGTAGGCACGGAGGAAACATTGAATTTTCGATTCGACAGATTTAAGTGGGTTTTAAGGGGAACAAGAGGTTATTTACTCTTATCTAATATCTCTGCTTCGTAAACATTTTAAAGGGAAATTCTAGGACTTTTCGTTAACTTAATTTCTATTTTACGGTAAATACATAAACATATGAGGCTTTCCGATAAAGCGCTTTGTTTTTTTTGGAAAATTGCACAATGCTCCGAAAAACATATCACTAATGTTACACTTGAAGCAAATTAGTCTTTCATCGATTAGATGAATATATGTTTTTAAAAAAATTATTAACTAATACTAATGTTCAAGTTAACCAAATTTGCGAAAATTTATAAGTTTTGGCCTTGGCGACTTTCAGTTTAAAAACTGTAACTTTTATAATATCTCGGTTCAGTTTCAGAAAATTGGTATACATAATTTTCGTTTTTTCAAAATTATAGTTTATCATATTCTTTCGAGTTACCGCATAATATGTATGATTTAGATATGCAGTTCTATTTTAAGCTAGGTGTTTTACATCTACCACAAACGAAAAGAAAATGTTAAAATACCCTTGCATACAATATTAAGCATTGAACAAATAAATAAGATTGGGTAAACATTGTTATCTCTATTAAACGAAGTAAAGTTATAATTCATAACAACCCGAAAGTGAAATTTGATTGTTTTGAAGAAGAACGCGAAACATTTCAAACAGACAAATATCTAAAATCACCTACTTAGGCAAACTTATTTTGAGGGCTTATTTTCCAGAAGACGTGCCTATTGCGCAGTAATTTGTCCGAATAAATCAACAGTGATAGGGAAGAAGGTAAGGTGGTGAAAGAGAGTGAGTCCAAAAAAAAAATTTTTATTTATAAGCCTCAAATATAATCAAATTTCCACGTGCCGCTTTGCTCAATATAAAATCTATGTATTGTATACATATTAAAACCTAAATTCGGAGAAACCTTATTTTGGTTAAGGATAATATATAATTCAATTTTTGGACTTTATGCTGCCGGATAAATCCAGTCATAAGCAAACGACTTGTCGCCCTTACCCCACGGAAGTGGAACAAGCTTTAAGGTACTTAAAGATCTTTATTACATTTTCATCGATCCTAGTTATTAAAAGGCGCCTACACCGCTGACCTTTGGCAAATCGCTGTAAAAAATTCGATAAAGTCCTCGGTGCAGGGGCTGCAACTTGCTATGTCCTTTCATCGATTTTTTCGCGATTATTAATAATCAGGACACGGGGAGCTCTCGTGCCACGCGAATTTCTAGCAGAATAATCGCGCTGATAGCGATCGAACCAGCGCGGGGGAGGTTTTATCTCTACTTCGGGGTGGGATGCATATGCAGCTTCAGTCAGAACATTGTGGCAAACTTTAGGGAGCTGTTTTATAAATTTATTTTCCAGGAAGGGGGATTTGCTTAATCGAGTGACCATTAAGTGCATATTTCGACGGGATAGAATAATGCGATTTTTATGCTTTCATCAACGGCTATTATTTTCATCTAGTTTTTTGTGGCTCTAGAGACACGGTATCATTGTCATAGATAAATTCAATAATTTCTTATCGAGTATTGATACATACAGATAATTTTGAGATATTCAAAATAGTATCAATTTTTTTTTTTTAAATGCGTACTCTGTTAAATAGTGCTAGGTAGAATTTAACTTTCGAAATATTAATTTGAGTAAAAATGCAAGTTCATAAACTTTAAAAATGTTATGACTTAATTTAAATTTCGGTAATTACACGTTAAGGATTAAGGACTAAAAATGTCCGTAGTCTTCTATAATAGTTTAATGGCTAAAATTTGTACGAAATAGTTTCAATCGTTTTTAAGAAATAATGGTTTACCAACTAATTTTTTCAAATATCCATTTCACAATTATTAGATTGCATTAAAATTGAGTTCAAATATATCGAAGTCGAAGTCTATATTTAATGGAATATTCGTATCAAAAGATTCAAAAATGACATCTTTCTAAAATTGAGAATACATAAATAAAATTCTAAATTTCATTTTTAGCCTGTTTGTAGTTTTAGATCAAATAAATAATTTCAAAGACATATTATTAATTTGTTTAAATATTTGTCCTGGGAATATTTCATCGAAAAAAAAATCTCAATGAAATTAAAAACGTATGCCATTAAATAAATTTTCCAGGAAGCAAAATATACAAAATATTCCAGACTGAAAATTTCAATCTAATCAGCTTCAAGTTGTCCAATTACCTGAATGCCCCGGGGTAAGAAGTGAACTCAAATAATCGCAGCAGGAAACTAAATACTCGAAACTGAAACTTGGGAATTGTTGGGATAGGCGGGCTTTTCGCCAACGTGGGGCCTGGGAAGGTGAAACGTTGTGAAAAGTACCTCAGGTCGACGGCCATTTTTTTATAAAAATTTTAATTAAATTTTTGAAATCAGTTTGTGTTTAATTATCGACGAATTCCAACGAACTTTTTGATGTGAAACTTCTTGCCGTGGTGCCCTGCACCTCTACAGAGGTCGGGTTTCCTCCAGTCGAAGTCACCAAAGCCGAAAATATCTCCATTTATTAAATTTTTCCCTTTAATTGAAGGGCACGTTGTGTTCTCAAGCAATTTGGGCATTGTCGCTTCAAACCCCCCCCGCGTCCCAAAAGTGGGTACCCTTCACCCAATTTTGATTTATGACAAGTACCTGCAAATTAACTCACAGGAAATTTGTCTTGTTCCCGTCGATGTCTCGATGCTGGAAAAGTAACAGAGTCCTTGGGTTAATGTGTGCAAGGACGAAACACATGTTATTAGCATATTCCCAGATTAGCATAGATAGTGGCACCCAACATCCAGCAAATGTCTTTAGATGGTGCATTTACACTTCGACGGCATGCATTTCGTGAATTATTAAATTACTGCATTCTCGCTGAGCAGGAACAGGGCTTTGTTTAGTTCCCTGGGTATCGTCGAGCAATGCTGAAAATAGTTGTTTGAGGAGGAGCATAAACTGTAATGCACTCCTATGAAGTTTTGTCTAGACCTGGAAATTTCTAGGGTATAAGGAGAAAACCAGAAAATTTATGGATCATTTTGAATTTCCGACTATTTTGCTCGTTTCAGAAAACGAAATCATCTTAAAACTGGGACACGAGTAGAGTTTCGTCGCATTTGCACGTTTTAAGACTGAAAATGTTATCTGCACTCTAAGTTTACTGTAGATATCTTAAGAATTCCTTAAGGCGATGCTTTTCTTATAAACTTTATTATCTTTATCCTTTTACTTTTCATCCAGTCTCGTTTTGTTTTTACTTTTTTGCCTTTTTGTAATATTTAACTTTTAAGTATAAAAATAACTATGGTTCTTAAGACCAAATGCAGTAAATGCTTAAAAGTTTAGTAGATGCATAAATAAAATATTTTTTTTCAACTACCATCAGCTGTCAGCACTAGTTTGGATAGATAATATTTATTTTGCATCCGGCTTCACTTCATCGTTTTTGATAAAATAAAATTTCGAAAGTTGTGATATCATTAACAAAAAATTTTGTGGGAGTAGATTTTGTTCATGAAAATGTTAAAGCGATTTGCTTTCAGAAATAAAAAAAATTAAAAGGTGTAGTATTCCTGTAGAGTGTGATTTAAACATTTAATACCACACGTTTTTGTAACCAAAACCTTGAGTAATCAATTATTATATTATTAATTACTTCATGTAAATAATTCACATTCAAAATATTTTAACTTTTGCAATATTACAAAATTTAATATATTTAATAGATATGTAGGATCTCATTTTATTTTTATAATAGTAATATTATTTATCGTTCTTATTTCTTAATATATTCCATTTTCTTAATTTCATATCCAAGTTATATTTAAATGTAGTAACCCACTGTTGAAAGCAACATAAAATATGAAGGTTAAAATCTATGCTAAACTCTACACAGGTTTTATGCTTCGCGTGTTTTGGATTGTAAAGCTCTTGGAAGTATGTTTTAGACCAATAAGGACGTTTTGGATTTTATGTCGCTTGTGTCGGTTAAAAATTGAAAAGATGCGGAAGCTAAGCTACCTAATTTTCTTTGAGCTTTTTTTAGAACTTAACGATATTTTAGTTATTTAGAAAATCTCGCGTTTCCGGTCATTTTATTTGATCCCAACATTAAATAAAATCAAACAGCACAGTAGATTTGGCAAGAACTTATATATTATTTCTTAGAAATATAAAAGTTGAGATGTGTAGAAATTTAAACAAACAAATAATAATTTTTGTTATTATAAAATTTAAAATGCGAAAATGTTACAGTGTATAAGTTAATTTAGGGACTAATATAAGGAATATGTCTCTATGTAGACTACATAGACTTTACAACATAACCAGTTTCACTTCCCAAAAAACTTCATAGTTACATTTTATTAAAAGTTTTTAACTACTTCCTTTTTGCTATGAAAAATGAACCTATACCTACTAAAATATAATTTAAAATATAATGGAAATTCGTTGAGTCAAAAAATATGTGTAGGGATTTTTTACTAGTGTGTAATATTTTGTAATGCAGGTGCTTACTTAAAATAATTATTATTATTGTTCTTTAAAGTTTTAAAGTGCCATATTTACAAATAAAATTAGTTTGTTTGAATAGATTTGTGCGCTTATTTTTGTATGAATAATGTAAAGTTCTATTGCCAATTGTTGACATTTTGACTGAGAATGAGGCTTTTGATGTTGACTAACCATCGCCATCTAGCAAACAAGTTTTTATGTTTTGTTCTTTCTCAGCCTGGCAGCAAGCAGACCAGAAATATTCCGCCACGTTGAAAATATTTTAGAATTTTCATGCTTTAGATGGCGTCGAGTGCTTTCTACTTTGCAAACATTTCAATCACTCAATCTGTGCCATTTATGTGCACTCCCCGACCCATTTCATAGACGCTTTTAAGGTGGCTTTAATTCAATTGTGTGGAAGGGTGTCACCCTGTCAAAAGCAACACTTTGCAGCATCTTTCAAACACATTCCTCTTTAGCTGTCGCCATACCATAAATTTTCGCAGCTACCGAGAACGACGACATGTAGTATGCATATTCAGCTTCACCATCAAAAGCTAGGCCTCTACGGCCTCTACAGACTCCGTAGAATGCTCCTGCTCCCAGACCAGGAGTTATCGAGTGAAAATTGTCCATACCTCCACAGCCTATGGTTAAACATTCCCTCGAATTTTATCATATTAAGTATGTTTAATTTATGTACCTGGCTGCGAGTCAACATGCCTTCAACTTTGTGAAGGCAGTTGGCACCCACTCCGGGAGCACTTCAAAAGTTTCTTAGCAACACAGCAGGGCGCAAAAAAAAAAAAGAAAAAAGAACGTGTTCAACTCCTGTGGGAGTTCGTCACGGGTTCCTTTTCAAAATCTGTCTGCGCCCCGCCATGTGCAGGCGGGTTGGGTTTTCGGGAATTCCCCTGACAAAGGCTGATGAATGGTGCCAGAAGTTGCTCCTACAGGACCTGGACTAGGAAGCCTGCTAATAGTATATTTATAGGTCTCTATAGCAACGCGAGCAGTATTTATTAGGGGTGGTGCTCAAACGATATTAATGAGCACTCCATTTCGGAGCATGCAAGCGAACTTTCCTAATTAAATTGAAATTTATTGAAATTGCTTGATCTCTTCAGCTCCGAATAAATCATATTTACTCTTCCTCAATGCACTGTAGCCAACTATTTGAGGTTTCGGGTTTTTCATTTGATTTTATATTCACTGGACTGTGGATTGCTCAAATTAGGGTAAAAATTAAACTACCATATATACGAAAAGTCCTTCAATTCAGTTATAATGTAAAATTTATATAGATTTATTTCCGGGATTATTTTTGATGTTTGAAGTTTTGTTCGTCTTTGCAATTTTGAATATAAGGCTTATATTATAAGTCTTACTCCAAATTTCGATTTCAAAACCGGAGTCATTTGCATTTGCACTTCACTAACTATTAAATAAATTCGTAGGACAACATTTTCTTATAAGTATAAAAGTATACAAACTATCACATCACGTCATGTTACACTTTCTCGGTCGACAATTTTAATAATTTTTCTGGGGCTGATAAATTAATAAAAAACAAACATATAATTTTAATCCGTAATTTTTCTTAAATGTACTGAATATCTTGAAATACAAGCAAATAAATCTTAATATTTATTATTAAATTATTGTTTAGTCCTTTTAATAATTCTGAACTGCTATGGCGATTGTTGCTCTCTGCAACTTGAGAAAAAAATTGATTCTGCATAAACTACGATTATTTTGTTAGAGCAAAAATTCACAAAATGATGATACTCTAAAAGTTGATGATCTCAAAAATAGCGTTGTTTTTTTTACTAAAATATTGTTAAAAATTGAGGAAAGAATTAACCAATCAAGGCCTATTGGTTTTAAGAAGAGCATATTAAAATTTCAAACCGATTGGTTAAATGTTTTTTAAGTTATCATGCGTACGCCGATTACACAGACGCTGTTTTGAAAAATGTGCGTTTAACAAACAAATTAGCACATTTAAAATTTATTTTAAGTTCAAACACAACGCAAATTGGAATAAAATCGAAAGTACTGAAATTTGTATGCAATAATTCCCAATACTCACATCAATAGGAGTGAAAGGACTGTTCAGATACCGACAGGTTGTAAGAAAGGTATACTTTAAAAGGCATATTCACCTGGGAGGACGTGTATTGCATAAAGTGCATAATGCATGATACGAGCATATTGAAATCTAAATCCACAGAACGCGACCCTGCGAGGTGATTTAATATGCTGTTGAGACAACCGTGTAACGACCCCTTAGAATTATTAACTAATTTCAATTGTTATGGCGCAGTCCCAACCTGGTTCTGTTCTATGTTTGAGTTTGCATATTTAATCCGGCTCTTTAGTCCTTGATGTTAACGAAAATGATATGCAAGCTTGTGTCAGCTACAGCACCTTTTCATTTGAACGCATATGGGACACCATGTACCCCAAGGAGTCGTTTTATTGAATACAATTCGATTCGATATGACTCCTTGCGTGTCGCATTTCCGATATGAATTTGAATTTAGAACAAGGACAAGGAAGTAATTTCAGGACAATGTAAAGGAGTGACGTCTGCTTCTGCTGGTTCTTGTCTTGTTCCTTTGAAATTGATATTCAAATGAATGAGATTCAGTAGTATTGATATCATTCCGAATATTTCCAGGTTCCTTAATAAAGGCGCTTTATAAACTACAATTCGCATTTGGTCTAGATGAAATCTTTATTTTTATCTAGGTATATTTGTCCAAGATTTCTTTGAAACAAATTAATTTAGTGTTTACGCATGTAAGGGATAAGTAATCTATAAAAATTTTGACTAGGCTTTAATCATCTATACTTTACTATTAATTCTTAAAGGTAAAAAAAGAGGAGCATTCGTAAACTGAATTTCTATTTATTATTACTAGTTTTGGTTCCACATAACCTTATTAATATTTTCAAAATATCCTCATCTCAATATTATCAAAGCTAATTAAAAACTGTTTTTGAAATTCAACACAAAATACAAACATATGGGGAAATTAATTTAAGTTCAGTCAATATTTGGTCTCCGCAGATAAGCCGTTTATTTCTCGTAAATTTCAAACTCATCGGTGAGAAAATCAAACGCATCACTTTATGAAGGTACCGACAAAATAAACAGAGGGCCCTTAATCCGAACATTAAATCCTGAAAAGCGATGCGTATGAGTTGTTGCATTGTTTCGCTTTATGTTAAAGCCTTGGGCGGTTTTTCGGGTTCGGTGGCTCAACCTTAAGATAATGTGCGTTACTTTTGAAATAACAAAATACGAATGTTTGCGCATATAATAATCAGGACGAATTGCAACGCCTACACCCGGTGGTAAACAAGAGACCATCCAAAATTCCAATTAACCCGAAGAGCCAAAAACCCTTAATTAATTTGTTCTCGCCGAACGAATTAAGTCGCCCTCGATACTCCGGGAAGCGGACTGGTGCCTTAAGGAACCCAAGCGGAAAGTCATGAAAGCCATTTTCTTGGTTGTAAGCCTCCCAGATATTAACCATAATTTATCGCAGTGAATTTGAAAAGGAAAAATCAATTCCATATATCCGCTAACCGGCTTATTCCCTAATTCCGGACCGGAATCCCCAAATAAATTCCCGTCCGGGGGTGCCACGCCAGTCGTCTGCGAATCTAGATCCCAGCCTACTTTCCGTCGAACACGCCGTCTCCCGAAAATATGGAATAGCTTAAGGCGGGCAAGTCCTCTGGAGTATTTTGTGTTAGTGTAACTCACAATGTCCTGTAATCCTCATAATAGGGACAAAATAATCCCAAATAAACGCTCGCTTCCTAGGGCCCCCAGCAGAGGCATTAGCACTCGTCCGGAGTCCTTCGGCCCGGACCGAAGCGCGGGGGCAGCCTAATGGAACCTGTAAGGCTCAACCCTTTCGCCCCGGTATCCTTTTAAAAGGGGAGATTTAATTGTCTGCCGCCCGCAGACCAGTCCATTCATGGAATTAGGCTCAGTCCTGCGTAAATAGCCAACAGGCGAGCTTCAATCCTTTTCAATCTTCAAAATTAATTAGCAACCGCAGACCCATCGACATCAGGAAATCAATAGGCCCTTGAAAGTGTCGAGGTCCTTCCCGAAAGGTAGGTCGACCCGACCACGCGGTTGCAGTGGGTGTAATTTTTCCCCCTTCATCGGTGCCGTGAGCCCTTTGTTAAATATCCTGAAGGATAAAAGGACAGGGGCATTTCAATATCCCCGGCCCTAATCAAAGTCGGTGACAGCCTGGCACACGTTCCCACCTAGGGCCCGTGACACGGCGATAAAATCCTTTGCCAGGAGTGAAAATTCCATCGTGTACTTCAGAAAAGCGTACAGATTCGATTTTTATGAATTTTATGAAAAGGTCGTTTGAATGTCAAAAAGGTAAATCTTTATTTTTCATGCTTAAAATTATATTTATACTCTTAACACTTTAAAATTTTTGTGAATGGGTCTTATTAAATACTTAATTTTATATAGCTTATTTTTATATACTCGTATATTTATTAAGCTATTATTTTAGTCTAATTTGTATTTATTTAGATAGATAGGTAACAAAACCATTACAGAAATAATACTGTAGCTAAAATTAAACTAAACCATGGGTCAGTGCTGCGTTACAAATTGCCTTTACCCTAAATCAAATACCAATTTCATTTATCTTTCTTGTTGAACCAAATATTTGAAGTTGTTTTAGATTAGTTCGTTAAAACCTGCCTTTATTTACTATTTGAACCACTTTCTATATTTTTTTAATAAAAAATAATTATATACAACAAGTAAGGAAGAAGATCTTATTCTAAGAAATTTTTATTGGATCTTTGAAAAGAAGATATTAGAAACATCTTATTAAAAGAAAAAATATTTATATTTAAAAGTTCAAAAAACAGTTCCATTTTGAGGATAATGAAATTTTAAGAGCTGTTGAGAAAGGTTTACGAATTTATTGAGTAACGACCTCTTGATCTTAAATTGTTTGAAATTGGCAATCTATTTTTGAACTTGGGCGAACAAATTATATTATTGTTCAAAGATAAATATTATATCGTGTTAACTACTTCTTCAGTATAACCATAATTCGTAGTAGCGTACTGTTATGAAATTTGTATTTGGATAAATATAAAGACTTGTGGAGTTCTTGAACGTCATTTAGGTTTGAGTGTTATTTAAGTGTGTGCATTTAGTGCACTTGATCTAATCAATATTAATGATGTTTGTGACCTACTGGCCCCGCTCAAATTCGTTTCATTGCCTTTGACTTAGAAATTGTTTAGACAGAATCCCTCTGGAGCACCGCCCATTTCTAACTACCAGTCAGTCAGTCAGTCAGTCAGTCACTCCTGCGGGAACAGAGTTTTTGCGAGAAGAATCGCAATCCGCCAGCGCCAAATTCGCGCTGATAACCTCCTCTGCCATAAACAAGTCCTGCACGGTTGACACACTATCGCCTAGCCCACGCATATTGTGATCCCCCTCGAGTCCTTGCAGAAACAGCTTTGCTCCCCTTCCTGTCAATTTATATCATCCCGAAATGATTCAGGGCCTCCCGAGCTCCAGGGCTGGGGACTGGGAAGAATGTGGGCCACTCGCATCCCTTTTAGCCCTGTTTGACGACATCATATGACCTATATCGGGCCAGATTTATCTGGTTCCGAGGAATTTCGTTACTAACCACCGCCAGGCTCCAGATATCATCCGAACCTCCGGGAGGAACTCTTCGAACCGCCGGCCTCTCTTTGGCGGGAGTAGAAGAACCCCTACCGGAAAAAGGGGATTAGAATTTTCAACCACGTCGGGTTCGGACATGCGCGCCATTTTCCCCTTGTCTAATGAGGCCCATTCCCACCAGGTAGCGGGCTTCCTGGTTAAGGGCGCTGTACCGGGAGCATCCCCTGTGCCACGGAGCAAAACGCTCCCTTAGTTTTTGCAGGAATTTTGGGGACAACTTTCGGCACTCCCTAAGTGATTTTGCGGGCGACGCTGACTCTGCGGTGGGGTGGTTAAACGCTCGGGACCCGTCAGGACTGCGCCTAGGCTCCCAAGGAGGAACAGCTGTTTGCTTTCTGATGTATGCGGGGATTGTGTTTTGCTTCCGAGCCTCCTCCAGCCCTTTTTATGTAATTCCATTTTGATTCAGAAAACTTGTAAGGACTTTTTGTGTTTAGTCTACTAACTTCCACTTTCCGCTTAGAATGCCACACCTCTCCTAGCCGGCTGAGATAAATAATTTGTAAAGGACTTGAGTTATATCCCTTCTACCTTGTCGGAATTTTTCTATCTTTAAAGTAGATTTAAATTGCTATAATTTGAAGCCAATTCTCCTTTTATAAAATAGATAATTTGTTTTTGGAACCTAGGAATCCATTTTCAAGAACATCGTTCTTCAAATCTATGCCTGTTTAAATAGCTTTTAATCAATTTCATTGTTTAAAAGTAAGTAACTTATATAAATATTACCTTAATTTATTTGAAAGAAAACATTTAATTATTTTTGGTTTGTTATAAGAATTTAATTAGGTAATTATTTTACATCTCCTATTAAAGCGAATCCTTTGAAACTTTATAAGCTAATATTTATATAAATATGTAGTCCCAACAAATTGCAAGATGCCGACGCCGGATTGAAATGTTTATTCAGATAATTCTTATATGTATGTATTATTAAAATATATGAAATCATTATCATTATTAGTTTGGAAGAAATAACAATAACCATTACCATTATAAGTAATGCAATTTAAAATAAATTAGATACCACTACCATGATTTTTAATTGTATCCTTTTATATTATTTATTTCTTTAATTTAACATGCACAATATTTCTCGATAAAAATATAAAATAAACCCTCATTAAAATTATGTACGGCCTAGGAATAAATAATACTCGGGATAAGCGCTGCTCTAATTAAATATTAAATTTTTTATAGGAACTATTTATGGTTCTGGATGAATTAGCACTTTAGACAGCAATTTGTTGAGAACTATAGAAGAAAATTTCAAGATAGAATTTCAACGAAAATTCTAAGGCCATTCCACTTTAATTTTTTAGAGTAAGTGAATAGTCCAATTTCATTGTTAAGTGATAAATTTTGAATACAGATAAACTCTATTTAAGTTTAAGAGGTTCGGAGAAAAAGAAAAGATAAAAGAGATAAGGGTTAAAGTTTGCAGTATAACAACACAATCGAAGGGTTTTCATATTTGCAGTAAAGTGGGATGCATTTACACATCTGGCTGAAAGTACACATTCCCTGTGAACAGATTGACGTCGTCTTAGGCTTTTAAAGTTTTCCCGGAGTTTAGCAGAGCACCCTTGTCTGGAGTGTGTGCAGCGCTCCGCCCCCGCCAGGGGGCCAAATTGACCTGCTAAGCACACAATTCGCATGCAGAACGAAGGATTTCTTCGCTATTAACTCTTCCAATGTTTGTTCAAATGTCTGTTGACCATGCAATCATCCTGCTGCGGGGCCGGGACCCGGGAGCCGGGCTCTTTACATACGACGAGTATCTGCGTCCTTCGGCAAATTTAATATTATCGAAAATCTTTTACCACCTATCCGTCCTGTGAGTCCTGACGGACCCCCGCATCAAAAATTCCCTGATCCATTCAGACAACATGAGTTGGGTCCTTGTCCTGCTCGTCGTGGGCAGCCTCGGCAGGTTCTGTACGGTGCAGACAGACGCCAGCGGGGGCGCCCGATGTCAAGCTGGCTCCCGGGGAAGAAAAGGAATATTCCCCAAGAAAGGCATATTTGATTAAGGGTTCCAGAACGACGAGCCCTGTGGGGCCGGTCCAGCTCCATATGGACACAAAAAGCCTCTTAAATTCCGAATGTTTTTCTTTTGTTTTCGCTTCTCGGGATCTTCTTCATTGACAAAAATTGGAGGATAATGGAGCCGTTCTTATTATCCTCCCTTTCCTTCCGCTCAGTTAAGAGGCTTATGATGTACCATACATCGAAATTGACTTTTTCCGATACAAAAAGAAAATTTCTATTTTTTCTACTGCTTTCTTCTACCTCTGGGCTTTTACAAAAATCCTCCAACAGAAAGTCGTACTTTTTAATCCTCTTCCCATTGCTATAGCGAGAAAACTGAAACATCGTTTTTCTGTCCTTCGGCCTCTATGAGCTTTTGCTAATACTACAGATGTACTAATGCCTTTTACGGAAACGTAACGTAACAGAGGATTTGAAGAAATCCATATCTACGCAAACACTTTATTTTTTATTATTTCAGACTTACGTCGCTAAAATCTATATAGACTTACCCATCCTAAAACAGAAACAGAGCCACTCTGTATACCTACTTATTTGTTTGTAGTAACATGTATTAAAATCCTTGAAATATTTGAGAACAACCCATCAAAAAAAGGTTTTAATGGGCCCTTAAATATTAATAATATCTACATACTATATTCGACGGTGGAAATACACCGAATTTGAACTTATTTAAGATTACCTTTTGTTAGAAATTTCGTTTGTGTGTTTACAATTATTATATAATAGATATATGTATGTGTCGAAACATAAAGACTATAAAACTCCATAAAAAATAAATTCAAAATAAATAATAGTGACACCTTAGATATTATACATAATAAGTACACATAGTACTTAAAAATTCTTTATATATACCTATATTTAATTGGGAAATAAGTAAATTTTTGAAATACTTGCATATGTAGGTTAATAAAAATTATGTTAACCCGTCCCTTTTAGTAAAAATTGGAACCTTATATTGTATGCCCTTATATAGAACGTTTTTCAGCTAACAACTTATACTTCCATAGTTTTATATTGTAGATATAGTATAAAACAAATGTTGGTCCAACAGTGCTTATTATTTTAGTGAAATAATAATTGCTCATCAAAAAACTGATTTTCCTTTTTTGTATATGCCTTTTACTATTTATATGACAATTGCAGTGTTGTGTTAATTGTGTTCAAAGTTAATTTAAATTAAGGGCGTATTCATTAGCGAACGTGACAGATATTCCTTTTATATTCGCTACAATAATTTAGTTAGTTAGTTCGCAGAATCAAAAGGCAATAGCACAATTAAAAGCATGTCACATTTGAAATTGTTGAATTATCTTCTGACTCGTAATTAACTCTACAGCGTGTATCGAGAATTTGAAAGTCAGCAACAAACAAGTTGCTTTTGTATTCAAAATTCACTGAAGCTGACACAAAATTAAATACTAATGAAGAGAAATTTCAGGAATTGGTGGGGTTTGTCCTAAATTCAAAATATCTCACGTGGCCTTCATTCGATTCCTGGAATTGTTTATAATATATCAGAGCTTCAGCAAATGAAATTAGGATCATTCCCTAGGGAATAACTTTTCCGAAGTAAACTTTAAAATCTCCATTGTAATAAAACTTGAATGCTTGTGCAAACTCAGCGGAGCGCGTTATGCTGTCATTTGTTGGGATAAGTGATGCAATCTTGTAGAACTTCCCGAATGAAGCGAACGATGAGGAATACTGTCCCCTTCCGAGTTTTCCATCCTTCCTTCCTTTGAGGACGAGGAGTTTTGTGCGAAAATACGCATCCAGAAAGTTTTAAGCATTATTCTCAAAGAATTCACCAGGAGAACTTTCCGGGTAATTCTATACATTCGCAACTACTTTACATTATGTTGCGATAATCAAGGTGTATTATGCGAATTAATTAGGAGCATTGTGGCTCTACTTACGGCGGTGATTAAGTATATTAAGTATTCGGAGGGTGCTTTGACTTATGGGAAGGATTAAAAGATCCCTTCTTAAACAGCAATAACATTTTCTAATTTTAATAGAATTCATCCCTTTGGCGAAAGGCGTAATTCAATAATGTATGAAAGGGAAATCTATAATAACTTAGGTTAAAATTTTATAAAGGGTTGAAACCCTAACAGCTCAAACGCAGGGATGGTTGAATAATATTTGTATGTATATAATTTATTTTTCTCTACACAGATCGGTGGATGTTTTATGAAAAATAAATTTTTAAGTTGAGAATTTATTTATTATATTAAAAAATAAATAAGACCATCCAAGAATATAGCTGGTAATATGATGGAACATTTCAAACATTTTAACATAGTTATTAATAAAAATTCACTGATTCAAGCACTGGAAATTTGAATTCTTTACCAATTCTCATTTTATGCTCCTATAACAAAATATACCTACATATGTAAAACGAAATAGGAAAATTAAGACTTTTTGTAACTTTCAACCCTATTTTTTCGAATTAAGTATTTTTATTTGATTTCGTAATATTAGCAACTGTTTGTTCGCCCGCAAAACTCGTATTAATTTGTGTAATCTAGGGTGAATTATTAATTGGAAACAATTGGACGAATTTTTATTTTCTTACTAATTTTACCTAATTATTCATTTTTGCAAATGGCAGAATTTAGAACAAGCAAAAATTAATGAACGTTTTTACAATGTTTCATCAAAATCCTTGTTAAATCAAATTCAAATTTAAGCCAAAAGTGTGGACTTAGCGCATAAAACAATTTATACCTTTTTAAATTCGGATTCGTCGAGGTGTAAATGTCTGAACAAGAACCATAGGGATCAAGAACATCGCTCATTCGCCCATAGATCTTAAATTAAATTTTGGAACTTGGTTACAGGGTTTACTTATTTAAATAGAAATTCCAAACCACTTTGACGGTTCTACCCAAAAGCTTGATAAATTTCAGTTCGTTGAATTAACTTCACTAATTTCAGTGAGTTTGAAAACTGTCTAGACAAATATTGAAATTTTCAGGAGGCTAATTCTTGTAAACATGGGACTTTACGTAACTCTCCACCTGACGACTTCTACAACTTTCAGCCACTTCTTAGAAACCACTTTTCGCTCGACTCCTCCTCAAACAGGACGAAATTTATGAGCGGCTTGTGGCAGAGTTTTCATTTTTCACAGCCGTTCTCAAGCGACAAAGAGCCCGAAAGCATCCCGACGCCCGTCGTTGCCGTCGTCGTAAACTCCAAAATTTTGCCAGGACTCGGGGTGAACTGCAGCTCGAAGCAGGCATATATCACGAGGGAGCCAATGATGTCTTTGAAGGTTCCCGGGTCCCGAGTATTTTCCTCACCCTGGTCCCGCCGCAATAAATTACTGAAAAATAAGAAAACTGCCGAAAATGAGGAATAAATAGGTGGAGATCGGGCCGGTCGGTGGCGCTGGCATCTCAGCCCTGCGCTTTCAATTGTCCTTTTCAGGGAGTTTTCTGGAGCGCAGCTTATTAAATTAGCACTCGTTGTAGCATTACAGTCCCATTGTCATTCCCCGATAGCAATGAATTAAAGGGCAGTACCTCCCCCGGGTCCTGCCGTAATAATTTGTGCCGCAGAAATTTATGGTTATCCCCGAGGAGAATAGTGCTTCCTTCCGCCAGCACTTGCGGCGTCCGCGGCGCTCCTCTTCCCGGAAGGGGGCGACTGCAGCCCGAACCTATGGGAACCCACTCCTGAACCCTTTCTCATGTGTCGTTCAGGGCGGAGCTGGGGCCCGGCGTATTTTATTATTTCACGCCATCCCTGCGGTTTTGTTCTGGTTCGGCTTCATGTTCTCATGCGACTAGGTTTCTGCTGGCTGCTGCAACTTATGTCCTGGAAGAATTTTGAATTCTTGCACTTACTTGGGAACAGGATCTCGGCCATAATAAATTGTTTTATGGTGTCATTAATGCCGCACTCGCCCCCGCCCACCCCCTGAACCCCCGAATGTGTCCTAGTTCGCGGCGAGAGCAATTTTCTTCCGGATGCTGTGAAAATGTGCCACTAACGAAGGAGCCCGGCCGAAGGAATTGCGGCTTACCTGTTCGGAAGGAAAGTGTAAATCATTTTATTCTTTTTCATAGGATGTAAGAAAATGCACCAAGTGAAAACATTTTTGGATTATCTGCAGGAGTAAAGTTCTTGCGAAAGCCCAGGTGAATAATAGATACAGATGCAGGTGAGTTTGTGGCGCTCTAAAAGCCGCTTATAATTTTTTTTTTCAACCCCTTATGCTTGGTGAATTATTTTATTAAAATGCAAAAAAGGGTTTTGCACAAGAAGCTCCTAAGTGCTAAAATTGTTTTTTCACTTGCAATCCATTAGCACTGGAGCTTGAGAGAACTTTTCATTTATTCATTTGCTTGTTTTAGCAAACAGAGACATCAGATTTAAGATTAAATTTATTTAAAATGGGTACTTAGAGTTTTGTATCACCCATGCATTAACAAACAAACTCGATGTAAAAGCTTGTATACAATGTATATGTATTTTTACGTACCTAATATAATTTTATGTAATTTTTCGCTTGACAAATTCTACATTTTTACAATAATAAATTAACTTTTATTGTCTCAATGATGACGCTATCAACTCCAACATTATCCTCAAAACGTCTACATTAAAAATAAATTTTATTTCACTAGAATTTATGGGGTTTTTTAAGAGTATTTCAATTACCATTATTACCTAAATATTATCTATTTAATTAAGCATTGTATGGATTTTATGAAAACAATTTTTAACTTTTATAAAATGGTGATTTGCGGCTTCAGTATAATTTTTTTGTTTGGATTCTTTAAACATAATTATTAAATTTTAAAATTAGAGAAAAACCATCATTGAGTGTACTTTGCTTTGCTATTGCATAAAATATGAGTATCATTGTAATGTAAAAAAAACATAATTGGTTACTAGTAAGAGGAGAGTGTAAAACAAATATGAAACATACGTATTCGAAAAATTCCGGGGAACCAAAAATCGCATTTACGTGTTCGCCAACAAATCACATAGGTCCAAAGTCCGGTAAACCCACAAAAAGTTAATCTCATATGGCTGCGTCCAATTGGCGCCTCTAAAATAGTCCAGATAAACGCCAAAGGGGTTTTTACTCCTCCCATCCGAAAGGGTTGTAATGCAGTTTCCATGTGGGAAATGAAATCATATAGCAAATCTGAAGTAGCCCTAAATGCAATCACAGTTCCCCGTAGGTTAACAATATTTTCAGCGGACTCTGGACCACCACGCACTGGCACACCGGCAACTCGTTTAAAACGCTGTTGAGAGGTTTTTCCCTAATTTGTGGGAATCGAATATCCAGGATCTGTGATTATATTCACCCCGTTTCGGTCTTCCTCTTTGATTTCCTTGATTACATGTAGTTGAACAAGTGGAAATACCATAATAAAGCGTCTTTTATTTGATGTAATATTCAATTTACTTACATCTTAGAAAAGGTTTACTCTAAGGATATATCTGAATTAACCTATTCTAAACAATTAGATAAATTAAGAATAGTTTTACAAATGGCTGTTACAATTTTATTAAAATTTTTATTAAAGTATAAACATTTAAGAAATCCCATCTTAAATTCTTAAATTTTCCTAGAAAAGACAGATGAGTATATATAGATCAATTTATTTATCATCTCCAAAAACCTCCATATAGGTACTAAATTTCACCAAATTCGTTAGTATAGTATGGGATTTTTTAAATATAAATTTTTCCGAAACCACGATTACATATGAAAGTATAAAATATATAAATATTGCTCGTGTTATAATAGAATGAAAGAATGTATATTAAGTAGTTTTTAAAAGGATTCTCGCACGAATAGGTATTTATACTTTCACGAAGTTTTATCCCTTTCATAATTGCAATAACGACTCGCCTCCATTATCTTATTCTCATGCACTTAGAGGTGATTACCTAGTGCACCTGAGTCCTTCCTTCTTCTGTTCTTAACACCTTTATCATTTTAAATTAGATTTTTCTTACCTGAGATAAGCCCCTTTGAACCCACCCGATGTCACTGCCTTCATTCTTCCAGACACCTGCAGCTCTTGGAACGTTTCTTTGACAAAAAAGGCACAGTGCGACAACCCTTCGCGTGGGGGAGGTTAAAACGTCGCTACTTTTCTTGAATTGTGCCACCTCCACCCACCCCCTGATAGATGGCTCTAGTATCCGCAAAGTCCCTTCGTCGTAACTCATTCAGCGAATTAATTGAAAATTTATTGTTCCATTCCCGTAATAACAATAATCGGGAGATCTGCGACTCCGCCGGGACGCTTAATTTATGACAATTAGCGGGTATGAAATTAAGTTATGCAGCCGAACGGGAGTGAGGAGCTTGGCGGTTTTGCAAGGGTTTTGGTTGCGTCTTGGAGCAACATTTATCGCGATTTTGCAGTATCCTTTCGCCAGCTCTGAGCTTGGTATTAATTAATTTTGTTATGCTTTAAGAAACTTCCATAGTCCGGTGTAGATCCGGTTATTTATTAAGCAAAGTTTCCTCCTTTATTCTACTTTCCTTACAGGCATAATAAATTCATTTTTAATCCTTTTCGAAGTTATTATAGATGACATGAAATTTTTTTGGTACTTCGAACTTTTCGCTCCGTACAGGACCCTCGAAGCGCATTTAATTTGCTTATTATCTAAGTACAATATACAGTCAAATTAAATTAAGTCGTAAAGACAATTTGAAGACGATTCGACTTTAATCCATGAGTCGATTTTTAGTGTTATTTTTCTATTTAATAGACTTATTTAATTTTCTGAAAATATTTTTCTGACTTTGATTTGTACAAGCTATAAAAATATTTTTCTTCTGCTTGATAGTAAAATTTAGGTTTCGTTTTTATACCATAAAGATATTGTTTTATTAAAACATGATATCTAGTTGTGAAACAAAGTTTTTTTAAAATTAATTGTTTGTATGTATTATGAAAGTTATATTTTTAAATAATTTTAATATGAAACTCAATTAGTCGTTTGAACTAATTTCTCCTGGTAGCATTTTATTAGTGTTTACTTGTATTATAGTACAAAAATGTTGCATTATTTAGACTCATTTTTGAGATTTTTGGTAATTTTAAGCATAGGGTTTAAAGTAACCAGAAAGACATAATAAAAAAATTAATGTGCAATTTTCTTCGATTGCCATTTACGATTAGTCTGAAATAATAGAAGTATAAACCAAAACTGAAAAGTTTACAGTCATTGATAGTAATTTGTGCTTAAAGCGGGGTTTTATTGTTCCAAAACAACTATGAAATCATATAAAGCTGCTGAAAACTATAGTTAAACAAAATTAGGCGAACCTAAACTTTACAAACAATCTGCACCAACTGCTGGAACATTGAATTAAAGTTAGCATAATTTTAAATTACATGCCGTAGTTAATGAAAGTAGCTTCATTTTAACCTTTCCCAGTCATATTACATCTGCGCAAACATATTGCAGATACCCGGCGTTTATCTAGGAGCCTCCACATTATTACATATAACATGCGAATTAATTCGCTCGCATAATCATGGAATATTAAGCGTACCGTATCAAAGACCAGGAGCTCACAATTGCGAAAATTGCGCGAATAAATTATTTAATAACTCATTAAGCAGCTTCTTGTTGGAGCTTCCTTTATCTGGGGCGCCGGAAAGTGCGATAATTTCCTTTTATGTTTAATTCGCGCTCGTTTCGCTTCCGGCAGAGCGTCTACAGCGGAAGGATGACTTCTTATTTGCTCTATTCGTGTCCCTTTAATATTTTATTTCGTGAGCCCTTCTCGTTCCCTTTTCTCCCTTTTGACATTCAGGACAGTAAAATTAATGCCATAGTCGGGAAGTGGATCTCAGCCGCCACCAAAAGCGAGTGCCGCTGTCGTTCTGTCGGTTCTTTATTTGGGCGATGTAAGACGAAAAACTACAGTCTTACAAGGAGTCGAGAAAAGTTTCTGCAGTTTGAAGAAAACTTTAAACGAGTTTTGCACTTGAGTTATTATTTTGTTACAGAGCTTAGTAAAACATCGAGGGATATCGGGAAGTTCTGATGAGAATTATGAACTTCTTGTGTGCACAAAGTAGGTACAAGGCGATTAAAGTCTTATATAAAAAGAGCATAGTAATAAGTTTGAGGTGGCTAAATTAAAGAGCCAAATTTAGCGGATTTTATGATCAAATCAGTAGGAATTAAAAGTTTTACCTCATTTCTTAGAGATTTCCTTTGTTTGATCCTTTCAAAGACGCCCCCGCGCACTTAAGGATACATTATACAACAGAACAAATTATTTTATTGTTTAATAAAAATTATAATAATTAAAAAAACAAATTGCCATTGGGTTTACACATTTCATCTTTTTCCGAAACTGAAATTTAAATGAAAGCTTGTAAATATAGATTTCTTCGAAATATTTTCCAAAATTTAGGACTTATAAAAATGAGCGTAATTTTCGTTTGAAATAACTTTCTACTCATGCCTGCTAAAATTTGCTTACGATTACAAGTATAAAATGCTAATTTTGGTCCTTTAACTGTCACAAAAGTTAAATTAATTCATAATCACCAGTTATAAATCATAATGCTGAACAAAATTTCGAAGGTGCTTAATACTGCGTTATCCGAAAGTACTTTAGTATTGGGTAATTAATTTTACACCCGCGAAGGTGCGAAATATTACTTAAATTTAAGCTCAAAATATTATGGGACTCTTAAACTGAGTTACACCCACTTCACGCTAAAGTAAATCATTCAATTTTCAATTTTCCGCCACTCCTTTCTCGGTCGGATTTAAGGGATGCTCGACCATCGCTCTGTTACTTAATTTATCGCCTTGTTAAAAATTCATCAAGTGCTTTTACTTCGTGTGGAAATTTATTTTAAATATCTTTCGACCAGAGCCACAATTTACTCTTTATTATATTTAAAAGGAAAAGCCATATTTGGGAATTTTGTGAATTGACTACAGGGTCATTTTCACAATTCAGTTTAATTATTTCCCCTTTAGAAATGTTCAACCTTTTCGAAATATCCTTAAGTTCTTGATTGTGCCCGTACACATGAACTAGCTAATAAAATTTGTTCCGAAGCTAAATTCATTAAAAGTCTATTGTATTAAGGAAGTGTATGAAGATTATTCCAATTAAAACTAAATTAGTTCCCACTTTCCAGAAGCTTATTTCAAATAGTGGTCTTAATACTTCTAAAATTTTAGAGCAGAAGTTCGTCTAACGATGTTGGAATTAGTCTCACAAGTTGTATACACATACGAAAAGTACCTGCAAAATCCTTACTTCCTGTGAATATTGAGAATTTATGGTTTACTTAAAACAATAGAAATTTGTTACAAAGGATATAAATTAATTAACAGGAAGCAAAATCGCTGCAAAACAATAAAATCCAATTGCCACTGGAACTTTTGCAACATGCTGCGAGTGACTTACATAAAAGTCAATAGTCCTCGACGGTGTGGTGGTCGATGACGTTGATGGAATTAAATTGGCACTGTGCCGGTTTATGCAACTTTTCATTTACCAACTCGAATACTCTATGGATTCGGAGGTTTTGTGCAATGCAAAACTTTACTTTACGAGACCTTTCATCTTTTTACATAACTTTCTTTTAAACTTTATCGATTTACGAACTGAATAGGCTAATAGTAAAATGTAGTTTGATGTTATAGTATAAACACATTTTTGAACAGTTTTAAATTCTAAGCTAAATAATCGAGAAATAAAACCCTAACTTTGAAATATTTATAATAAATTAATTCAAATCTCGAATTACATATTTTGAATTGCTTAGTAGAAAATTAATTTTTCCTGAAAACTTGTTCGAAAGTAATAAGATATATCTAGTTCTTTTCTACATAATATGCTTAACAATAAAACAATTCGATAATGCATAATTCTTGAAATCAATGTTATCGCAATATGCAATTTAAAGTATAGGTATTATACTTAAAATAATATTCTATACTTGAACTAAAATTCAATAGTAGACTCAGTTTTGTTCGTAGAAATATTTCGTCATAATAAATATGTATTATCGAAAAGTAGACAGGAAGTTGGCCTAGAAAAAATTCAATTACTAGACTTAGAAATAGTTTCATTTATGAACTTCTGAAATAGCATCGAAATTATTTATCTTTTGGGCTCTTATTTTCACTCGAGATAAATTAATTGTCGTCTTACCTTAAATTTTTGCTGAGTTATATGTTTTAATTTAAATTTCTTCACACCTCTGTTCTGCAAAATGGTGAAATATATAAATTTTACATGTAATTTAGTCTAATTATGGTGATATAACTTAAGGAGGGTCAAACAATTTCGCGGAACCATTATAAAATAAGGGTACTGAGACACGTTAAGCCTTTTATTAATAAATTTACTTTAAATCTCCGACTTGAGTTTGACCTCGGAAAGTATAGTCATGGAAATTCCTTCTTTCGCAGAAAACAGGATTCTTAATCGTTCGTAGTGGCCAATCCCCCTTTTTATAGTGTATAGCAATGAGCTTCCTGTAATATTAAATTTACCTGAATTATACCTACCTAGGCCATGAATTCCTGGAGAACATTTTCGAAAAACCCTTTTTCTCCGCCTCACTTCCCTTTCGAATAGGCGCTCGTGAAGTTAATTACCTAAAAAGCAAACCTTTCCACAATTTGGATAAGTATCATTAAGGCGCAACTAGAGCCACGGTCAAGTGGTAGAAAATTCTTTGATGTACCAGAATTAATTCGCAAATTACAGAAGGAACATCCGCATCCCTCAGTTTCCGCAAAATTCAAACAACAGGGACGAGGAAAGATAAGCTCAAAAATATTATTATTATTACTTATTTTCATTTCCTTTTTTCTTCTCATAACAACGCAAAATTTTCAGAATGTCTCAGAAGATCCTTAACTCCCGGCTATGAAATTAGTGTTGTTCTTTTTTTTCGTTACTTCCGGCTGGAAGGAGACGCTGTAAAACAGAGGATTATCTCCTGGTAGCACCTGGAAAGTCCTGGCTCTCGTCAAAATCATCAAATTGCGTACCTGGCGAGAGTTTCGAGGGTCGCTCTTTCTTGGACGACATCAAAGTAAGCAAATAAGATTCGCTCATTAGAAAGCCAGTCAGCCGCTGAGGAGGTTTAATTGAATGAAGTTATAATGAACAACTTTTGAATAAATGTAAACGAATTTTGCAAATTATGAACAGTAGTCGGGGAAATTCTTTGATGAATTTTCAGTAAAATCCTTTTGCCTGAGGGACAGTAAGGCAATAGTAAGAAATTACAATTTATTTAAAGGAAATTTCGAATCGGTACATGTTTTTATGAATATATTTTCAAAGGTCAGCTCTTTGGTAAATTACTTAGATATTGATAATTTCATTTCAATTTTCTTGGGAGAAAGAAGAATAAATTTAAATTAAAGGAAACGACAAGTTCGATCAATGTCCACCAAACCACAGGTAATTAGACGAATACTCCAAAATCGAAGCTTGTTGAAAGAACCAAAAACGAAATTTTAATGGAAAGTTTACCTTTATCCTTTATGTATCTTTATGTAATGGTAAAATACTTGAATTGTTATTTAGCAACTTAAAAGGTTTCTACATATTATGTTCCAATATTTTTTAAAGAGCTATTCAAAAATTTACAAAATTGACTTTTTTTTACTTATACATTGTAAAGCAATTGTTGTTTAAAACATGATGTGATTAAACAATTGTTAAAATTGATTGATCCGCCACAATTTATAGGCTTATGTATTTAACTTAAAAATTTTATTTTCGTAAAATATAAACATTTTCAAAATTCACCCATATCTTTCAATGGAATTGACCGATTCGCGTATATTCCTAGAGTAATTGGAACTGCAGCACACTGTCGATTTCTCATTTGAATAATTTTACAGCCCATTTCCTTCATCCGACCTACAGATTTCGTGTTTTTTGTATTTTTTATATATTACCTGAATGGTCCTTTGCATATATTTATGTATGTACATGAATTGTAACTGCCCGGAGGACATTTATCCAATTAATTCCAGCATTCAACCAATATAACAATTTCTTGACAGTCAGTAAAAGCATCATTTATTTGGTCCGCTTTAAAAATAAATTGGATTCGATTTGGATCAATTTTCATTTTCGTTTATTGAACGATTCCAGAGCGACTTATGCTTCCATTAAATGTTGATTGTGGAAAGGATTTACAATATTTAATCGAAGATATTGAATAATTTTGCATGGAGTAATTTCGATGTTCGCACTGTATTATTGTCATTTGTATTATTGACATAAACAAAAACGGTTTAGTATGGTTGTATAAAAGTAGTTGATATAATAATTACTTACATATTCTTTTTTCGTACCAAATTCTTATATTTTGCAAATATTAAGAAAAGGACTTAGAGACTAAATTTTTGATTGTATATATACAAAAAGAAATAAAATATTAAATAATGTTTTTTTTATGCAACAAATTCGATAGAAAGTGTAGTTTTTGTTACGGCTGTAGATTTAAATTATAAATCATACTTCGGAGTTATTCTAAGCTTTTGTTTTTAGAATTAGGGTATGAAATTTGAATGTATGTCTTTCATACCACAAAAGTCTACTCTACCGTGCGTCCCACTTATGAGCTATCATGTTTTAAGGTCTAAGCCTATTTTTTCTCAGCTCAAAATCTGCTTACGGCCTTACGTTGTTTCGCGTGTTCACCAGGAGCAGTTGGTGGTATGATGAATGGCCACTTTGTACCCTATTCGGGCAGGCTGTTGTGCAAATAAAAACAAATCGAAACAAAAACATACCCCCAGAATAAATGTTGGGTTTGAGTTATCGACTTTACCATAAATAAAAACAAGGGCGACTATAGAGCGGTGGCCAAAAATACACCGACCAGAACCAGATCCATGGCATAAATTTCCATTCGTGGAAGGTTTCTGGTACCTTTAACATTTCATTGCACTTCGGTTTTGAGCGGTTTTTGAGCAAACAACGTAAGCCCGAACCACCCCCGCCGCGCTCCGTCGTGTAAGTGAGAATTAAAGGCGTGAGCTCGCGATTTGGAGCTGTGGTGGAACCCCAGGTAAAGTAAAATCCTTGTGTTTCGCCAAAACCAAAGGTGGAAAATAATTCGGCGGATAGGGTGAAATGGAAATAAGTTTTGCGGGGGATGTTTTCCTTTGAACGGCTTAATTCTGTAGGCTTTGGGCTTTGCACTTCGATATATCGAGTTTAACGAGAAATCTTCTAGGCCGCGCTTCTCGAATATATTTCCATTGGGGTTGAAACTTTAAAAATTTTTCAAAGTTGCGGTAGAATTTACGTTGTCCGTAATCCGACATTGTTACTACAGAATCGAGACAAACTTATTGTCTTTTCGTTTGAGTTTAAGTCTTTTTGTGGTTTTTTGATACTCAGGATTAAATAAATTCTTAAAGCTTAGAATATTTGTTTTCTAATTACAAAACTTCTATAAAGAGGCTAAGGACCCTTTTATAATAATTTATATTAAATTTTCTATTTGTACTTAACTAGGTTTCAGACTAAATGTTGCAAGTTTAAAACTCATGTTAGACGCTTTTTAATAAATCGACACTTAACTTTATATGTAAAGTGCATAAATTCAAAGAAATTACAAGGTGTACACAAATTATTTTATTCTCTGAGAATTTTAGATTATACAATATATTTAGTCAGAGTAAAAACAAAATTTCTATTAAGGTTTTTCTTGTCTTTTCTCCTTTTATAGGAGGTTTGTTTGTGATTACCAAATAATAAGTGCTTCTAGAAGTTTAGTTTTTATTTTAAAGGTTTGGAATATTAACCGAAGTTATAAAATCAATTAGCATATTGGGAATGGAGTACATAATTGTAAAACCTTAACCAGAAGTACCCAATTTAAGTTAAACTGATTCCCTTGGGTACTATAAATACGCTTTGCAGAACTTGATGAATATGGGTTTTATGCAGCTCACGGGAGCTCCAGAACCCCTTGAAAAGCGGCACATCCAGCATCATTATAAATTCAGGGAACAGACGATCTCCCGAACAATTCCTGAAATGTCTTAAAACAAACGCCCTCATCCCGGGCGAGCGCAAATCGAATCGCAATGGCCAGGAAACGATTAGGGCCGCAGTAATGAAATAAATTGAAAAGAGTTAAGGACGTCGGTCGTTTGCGAGCGGGAAACTTGCATGTGATCTGCGAAAAATGTTCCCATCATGAATTCTATTAGGCGTCCCAGGAGCTGGAGGAGCCGGATGAACCGGGATACTCCGGGATACTCCGGGAATCCGAATCGCAAAAGCATAGGAAGCAGGCGTCGCTCGTTCAGGGACCAAAAGGCGGAATATTGCAAGCCAGAAATATGAGACTTTAGCCCTAGATATTTCGGACCAAATGGTAACGATTATTGCCCCGCTTATTTTTATTGCCCCTGTGAATTCCACTTACGGAATATATCCAGCGAAGCGGGTCTTTAGCGGATACAATCCAGGATTATTTTGCTCCTTAAACAGCTGTGCAGGAATTTTTCACCACCCAGTGGTCTTGGAGTTTTGGCACAGCAATCTTCCCTTAATTAGGGATTTTTCGCGGATTATACGCTAATTGTTACGCTCTTAATGAGTTTCAAACTTATAAACAAGTTTTTCGCAAGTAACCCAACTTACGAGTATGTGAAACTTTTACTTTAGTGATTCTGTTTATTAACGTACAAACGAACAGTAACATAGTATCTCCTTAAATTTAATTAAAACTTCTTTTGTTTTGGAAATGTTTGTAGTTCATCATTTTTTAATGGTTTTCTTATAACTTCTATTGGGGTTGTTTAATTTTATTTTATTTCATAACCCTTAAATTGAATATTTTTAATTCAAATTCAAACCCAGTATTTATTATTAAAAATAATTCTTGAATTCTACTGTATAAAATTCGTATTTAATTAGTTATGTAAGTAAGTTAAGTACATATATTACAGACACTAGAAATTTAAAGAATTATTCATTTGTAGTAAACGGCTTAACGAACAAAATTATTTCAAAATTATTTTTCCAAAATTCTAGGTCTAACCGAATAGAATTATAGTGCATTTGCTATTAATCTAAACTCTGTTGTATAAAATTTAGTAAGAGTTATCAAATACCCTTCTTTAAATTTCTTCATTAGTTATATTAAATGTGCTATAATATAATGCATATTTATTTCCAATAGCTGTTACAAAATTTTTTTTCAATTTTAAATAGTCGGTTTTACTAAATGAGTAAGAACATTTCAGGATAGTTTTATTTTGAACAGTCTATCGGTTGTCTGGAATGAAATTATATACCAGGATCAAAGTCATTCACCGATTGGTTATGGAAAAATATTCCTCCTTGCCCTGTTCGTCCTTTGATCTAAATTGTCCGCGGGACAAAGAGCTAATTAACTAATTCGCAGAGGTTTCCCCTTTAAAAGCAATCATAACGCACCTACTCCAGAGCTATCATCTTGCGAGTAGCCCTGGAATCACTTTTCCTTTGGTCGGAACTCCCGGGAATCGATCAGGACCGATTGTGTCCTGAGTGAAAACAGGTCGCCTTCGCCTATTAAATCCATCCCCGTGGAAAGATGGGCTAAATCAAGGAGCATAAAGAAAGTCACTTTGCGATTGCTCCGAGCCGGCAAAGTGATTGCTTACGTTGCTGAGGTTATTTATGGACCAAGTCGGCAAACTGCCACCCTTTCCTTTTTTATCCCTGAAAGTGTCCTGACAAAGGCAATCCGCGTTATGCAGTCCTCCCGACAGACGTTGTCGTCAACGTGCTCCCGGCGTGGGCCGATATTACCAATTGCTCCTTGGATTAGCCAACAATAATTCACTCATCATCGAACGAGGATAATAAGTTTCATTTAACCCTTCCCTCTTCTCGCAATTAAACTACGAACTTATTCAAAGTTAATTAAAACTCCATTTTTCCAGGATTATGCAATAAACTGTTAATTGCTTTGCGAATTTAAAATTAATTTTATTTCCAATCGACTGGGCTGATAGGATTTTGTAAATTTATATAAATAGCTGAATTAAATTTCGTATATTAAGTTAGGTCGATTGTTTTTTAATTGGACGAATAAAAAGGGTTTATTTGTTATAATTTATGGAATTTAAGTTTCGTCTGTATAACTATTTATTTGAAAATCTTTATTGGAAACTATGAACTTTTTAGAACTTTAACCTTACTATAATATCTTTCGAAATGCCTGAGATATCTCTAGAAGGACCATTTGAATTTTTAATATAAATTGAATGGATAAATTTTAAAATTAAAATCATGTTATGTTACATTAAACCTATTCGAATAATATTCATTATTTTCTTAAATTTTACTTGTGTTAGAGATTACTTGCCTAAATTGACCTTAATTCGGATTTCGGACGATTTTATTAATTGTCTACATATTATTATAAATTTTACAATCTATTTATTTATTTATTAATAACAAATTTGGAGAGTTTCTCAACTATAATTATAGTATAATAAAATACTGTGTTATTTATATTTGAGGAAAATATATTTTATCTTAATCACTATTACTTAATAAATATCTACTTTAAGTTGCCTTAATTGTGTGTAGGATTGTCTGAGAATGAGCAGTTCTTATAAAATTATATTTGTACGTAAGGTTTTAGTATATAATAGTATCGTATTTAAATCCAGGTGTATTATACTCAGCTACGTTCACCTGTGGGAGAGGGATGGGCTTGTTTCTTGTTATATATTTATTAAATAATAATTTTTTTAAACAAACTTGAAAGCAAAGGTTGCTGTTTAAAAAACGCTCGATGTAGACACGGTTTCAATCACTTTCGTACAATTTTAATATAAAAATGGTTTTGCTAAGGGCGAAGACGTCTTGATTGTCCTTAAAGCCATTGTCTTCCAGCGAATATTTATGAAACCGAAACAATGGATCATAGAGTGCCACAGACGTCATTCATCTCCGGCATCTCGAAATCTATAATTTAACGACACGCCCTTTATCTTTGCATGCGAGCAGATTTATGGATGTCGTTCATTAATTCCTCGTAG
Source organism: Tolmerus cingulatus (assembly GCA_959613345.1). Classification (NCBI taxonomy): domain Eukaryota; kingdom Metazoa; phylum Arthropoda; class Insecta; order Diptera; family Asilidae; genus Tolmerus; species Tolmerus cingulatus. Next base: position 34,157,124 of record OY390710.1, read on the forward strand.
CCATAAGCAGGCTCTACGTCAGCCGGGATATTTCATTGTCCGGCTTAATTAATTTGGAGGCCGACAGCGGCCGGCGGCGGATTCCATGGACCCGCACGCACCGCACGTCTAATAAAGCCAATTAATACGTGTGGCCTGAGCCTTGATATCAGTGCTTAATTTGATCTGCACGCCGCTAATTAAATTACTCATCGGTGCACTGGAACAATGCTCCGGAGTCCTTCTGCCCGGAAGGATGCTGTGGTCCTTATCTTCTTGTTCGAGCACGTTCTTTGCGTGACACGTGAACGACTGCATCGTGACACGTGAAGCATTTGTGCTTTGCCCTTGTGCTGCAGCAAGGATGCAGATCAAGGTTTAGATCTCACCCTAATCACCCCTCCGATAGTCCTGGCTGCGTCAGACTATAATTTAGGCGTCTACCCTCAGATAAATCTAATATCCAAAGACAGGGTGTGTCGGAGCTGCAGTCGCACAAAAAGGGGGTATGCGATGCGTCCCGACAGGATTCCATTGAATGGGTCCTGCTCGAAGGACGAGACTCACTTACCTCAATTGTTCCAGGGCTGGCACAATGGACCGAAAGAGTCCAAATATTTAATAGCCTTACAAGGAAGATGTATTGCCGCTCCCCGACGCCCGGCGCTCCTCTTTTTGATCGTCCCGAGCGGAGTTGATGCCAAGAACATGTGTTCCTTGTCATGTTAACTAGGTCCTGGACGCCTCTACAGGACCCAGGAAATCAATGGGACCCTCCAGCGACCCGTGGTGACGGAATTACGGCTGGACAAAATGTTTCATGCATGCAAATTTCATTTTCATCGCTCCCCGTGATTTGTTGTAATCCACTTGTCACCCTGCACCTGAACACTTCCCCCTAGTAAATCAATCACTCCTGCGAGCAGGCTTTCAATTATCATACCGTGATGTAGCGATATTTTCGGGGTTTTTCGTTTTTATTCGTAACTATCTTCTGAAACTACTTAGGTACGTCTACATGGATTTCATGTTGAAAATATCAGAAAAGTAAAATGCTGATATTCTTTAATTTTTTGATTATATACACCCAGAGAAAAAAATAGTTAAAACGAACGATTTTGCGACTATTTTCATGGTTCAAATCGAGAATACCATTAAAATGGTTGATTTTAACCATATTAAATAATTACAATATAGAAAATAGTAGGGGGCTTTTGTTAACTATTTAATGGTTCATTTGAGAACAAAAATAGTTGAACATGACTTTAAAATAGTAGATATCAATTTGACTATTTTGATTTTAGTATTTAATAATTTTAATTGTTCCAGTCTACTTTAACTATATAATAGTAGTATATAATTATTTTATAGTTAATTTGGAAACAAAAGTAGTTAAATATAACTTTAAAATAGTAGCTATAAATTTTACTATTTTTGTGGTAGTATATCTAACAATTTCAATTGTTTCAGTCTACTTTAACTATATAATAGTAGTATATAACTATTTTATAGTTAATTTGGAAACAAAAGTAGTTAAATATAACTTTAAAATAGTAGCTATAAATTTTACTATTTTTGTGGTAGTATATCTAACAATTTCAATTGTTTCAGTCTACTTTAACTATATAATAGTAGTATATAGTTATTTAATAGTTAATTTGGAAACAAAAGTAGTTAAATATAACTTTAAAATAATACCTATAAATTTTACTATTTTTATTGCAATATTTAACAATTTTAATGAATACATACATACATATATAGCATTAAATAAAAAAGAAAACAAAGGAATTGTTGAAATATTTATTTATTTCAACAAACAATACTATCTATTTATTTATTCAACAAATACTAACATCCAAAAACATCATCTTAAAATAAAAATATTTATTACGATAATTTTAATATAATTCTGGTTTTGAAACGATATAATTAATGTTTAATTTGTTTATTTACAGATGGAAACTGGCGAGAATGCTTCATCAGTACGAATAACATGGATATATGGAAGTGTCAGTTCTATCTCTATAATTCTCCCTATAAATTGAATGGCTTAGAAGCAAAGGTAAGTTCCAGCTGTATCTTATTCAAAATTGTCCTTCATTTTTCCTTACAAAAATATTCATTTAATTTTCCTAGATCTTCATGAAATGAGGGATGCCGGCCGGTAAATCCAAGTAAAATAAAATCATTAAAAAAGTTGATCACCTGTAGATTTGATTTCATTTATTTTATACCTACAGAATAGGTGTGAGCTTGAATTCACCCACACCCCGCATGCCGCCAAAAGCGAGCCGAAAAATCGAACAGGAGCAAAATATCAGAAGGGATGAGAAACCAGCTGATTCCATGGCTGAGACAGACCGAAGAAAAGCCAGCGGAGTGAAAAGTAGGGAAACATTCATCTCCACACGAATATGCTTCGAACTACAAATGTTGCAGTTAGAGAGTAAGGAAACTGGGAGAAATGAGCGAAACAACGAATTGTCCACCTATCTACCAACGTTGGAGCGATGCAGCGGGCATAAATACGTAAGTGTTGGGGAACTAAAATCACAATTCGGTGGGGCCAAGTGTACTTAAAACAATTTCTGAGATAGACTGAAGAAATCGTTGAAGCAAAACGAGGGAGATTAAATAGGTGTTACTTAATTAGCTTATTAGCGATTTTAGGCCACCATTTTATAAAATTTACTGTAAAATTCAATTGATCGCATACTTCGGTCGACTTTGGATAAAAAATATCGGATATAATCACCAAGCAGCGATTAATTGGATAAAAATATGTCTGCGAATTTTACTTACGACATAAATTAGTCAAAAAAAACATAGTCTAAGCCACGCCCCTTCATTTTTGATTTCCTGGCAGCGATTTTAGAAAATTTGATTGTATACGGGCTGAAAGCCGCGTTTTTTCTTTCATCGGGCGGTTTTAATTTAAAAAAAGAATAAAATCATTAAAAAACTATTAACAGCAGCGACCTGCGGAAAGCAGGAATTACTTTAAAGGATAATTGCAAATAACCCGAAAATAATCGTCCCTTTTCCCATTTTTGCTAATTTTCGTATTACGCAGCTAAGGCAATATTCATTTAAGTACAGAATAAAAGAAAGTTAAAAACCTTGCAACCTGATAACGACTAAAAATTTCTTTAAAAAACAGTAAGGACATAATCCAAGACATCCAAATTGCATTTTCTTTTTAAAGTAATTACAAATAATTTAATTTACGCAAAAAATTTCGGACGACTATTCACTACATGAAGAATTCAACCATCTCTCCAAATCTCAGCCGACTTTGCACAACAAATCTGGCAACGCCATCGAAGTCGTCTGACATTAGCTCCGATTGACGTTTGACTTCCCGCGTCGGGAAGGCCAAACTTCAGTCGGTCGCATGGTGTGCAAAAGTCGAGTGGGTTTGTGGCGCTCGCGCGTGTCCTCATTATGCTCCATCGCGTTAGAAATAATATGTAGGTAATTCTTGTGCCTTTTATGTGCTGTGTTTATGTTTCAACTCAAAAACCGAGGTGCAATCATTTTTGTGCTCGAAATCATCCCGTGCTTCCTCCGGTCACTGGAGAGGACGCTTGCGCTAACGGTAAATTGCGACCACTCTTAGTAATTTTCTGATTACGCAGGATTACGCAGCTAAGGCAAAGTAATTGCATATTCACTTAAATATATAATTTTCTAAAATTACTTATTTGAAGACAGCGTACAAGTTGTTTGATATTCTGCTGCTAAAATTGCAATTAATTTTTTTTCGAGTAGTTATTGTAAATGTTCAAGTTGACTTGAATTTTTGTCCAGTGCCTATGCATGCCGAGTATTAATTAATCAATAATTTTCTTATTTATTTTTGAAAGGGAATATTTATATATAAAATATTTTTTATATCTTGCAGCAACCGGGGAAATTAAATTTAAAAAATGTCCAAATTGTGAGTGGAGCTGTTGCCTGGATGAATTTGAACAGCGACACAAAAGTTATATGTATGTTAAATTGATAAAGCATCAATATTCGATCATGCTCCTCTCGCTGCACCCGAAGATGATTCCGATGTTCTGGCCGAATATGCTCCAGTCAAAGACGTTTACGGGGATGAAGGTAGCAAGGATCAAATGTACACATTGGCACTCGATTGGACACTCAACAGATCGAAATCTAGGACATCGTCGGGAAAAAGGACGAGGTAAATGTTTCTGAAATTAAGACTTACTAATGTTAGATCGTAACATTTCTCGTAGATACCCTTAGGAATAATAATTTTGCAATTCAAAAAAATATTTGTGCTGTAAGGATAAAAAAGCGGTTCTTGACTCTATTTCGGTTTTCAGAATATTCGAAATCGGACAGCCATACGACGGCTAGTACAAGGTAAACCAGAAGCCTCAGACCCACAACAGGGTCCGGAAGAAACGCATCGAAATCCCCGATGCATAGACATTTCCAGGTGAGAAGTCCTTGAGGAAATGAGTTGGTGCGCCTTTCCTCGTCGAGGCAACGTCGCGAGATGTCCGCTTGAAGGGATGCGCCAATGAGCCCGTCTTCTCATCCCTTTGGGCTCTGGTCTACGAGCACTCCATTACGCCCCTAGCCCTGCCCTGCAGACTGATCATTCCTGATAGGGTAATTTTTCTCGCATTTTTAATTTTTTGCTGAAGATTTTAATTTAATTAATTTGCAATTGTAGGATATTCAATCGCTCGAAACCCACTCGCCGGCGCAGAAGCAACTGCTGATGCAGGACGCGGCTTGCAATTATTGTCATGTGATACCGAATCTCTAAGCGGCGAGGAGGCGGTCACTCAGCGGTACGCCAGCAAACCGCTCCCAACGCCGACCGAAGTTCACTTCAAGATCTCACCGCAGGTCATCACCTTGACCGATAGCACTAGGCAGAAATTCTTCAGGTAATCCTTGATGATTTTACAGTTATGTATAGTATTATATAGTTCAAAAGAAAAAAAGACAATTTTTTAAGTACTCAGCTTTTACTTTAATTATTTCTTTATTTAAAATTGAAACCATATAAATGTGACTCCTAATAGAATTAAACTAATTGAATATTTAATTGTGTCATCTTTCAGGAAGCACTATTCTTCCAACGTGATATTATCGTTCTGCGGCTTGGACCCCGACGAGCGGTTGTGGAGCATTCGAGCCCCCGAAGGAGAGATCCCAGAGGATAATTAGGTCTCCGCTGCTATTCGTGAATTTGTGGCGGGGGGACGGGCCTCCTCGACGGACAACCAGTGCGACGTCTTCTGCGACCTCCAGAGCGAGCAGCCGGCCTCGACGATCGTCGTCTGCACGGACGTAACCACTGGACAAAGTCGTGGATCAACAATCTGGCGCCCTAATTAGCACCGCCCGAGGCACTTCTGTAGTAATAGTATGTAAGAGGCTAGTCGGAAATTTAATCTAAAAGCAATCTGCGCTGCGCCACAAGAACCCCTCGAAGCCCCTGTACTTTATATTTGGGCTTCCGTGACTAACTCGCGCGGAAATCAAAATATTAAATAAAATAAAGTACAGGGGTTTGGAGTGGTAAATAAAATAAAGTACAGGGGGGGTTTTGAGGGGTAAATGAAATAAAGGGCAGGGGCTGTGAGGGGTTTTTGTGGTGAGGCGCCGATTGCTTGTAGATCAAACGCGCAAACTTAGTTCATAGCATCTTTATTGTAATTTTACAGTATTGTTAGTTTTAGATTTCTAACTTTGTCTTGATATTCCTCGAAGAATATCAAGACGAAGAACGAGTGAGTGGCGCGTCCAAGGTCTTTTCATCTTGTTTGCATTAGCACCTGGAAGAAAAATGCCTTGGGCGCGGCTGCTGACGGGGAGACCCGAAACGTCTAATCGTCGTTGGAATCTCGGGAGAGTCCACTTGCGCCGCGTTTTCCTTCTTAAAATTACCATCATTGACCCGGACGCTCGAAATCGTAAATTTTTTCTAAAGCTAGACCCTCGTAATGCTAAAATTGACGTTTTTGGCGTTTCTATATATATATATATAGAGAAAATCCTGCGGTTCTATATATATAGAGAAAATCCTGGTGTCATAATATGTATATACCAACTGTTTTAATAAATATGATAATTGACCAACAATTATTATTATGATTATTCTAACATATCCTAATTGCTAGGTTCTCCAGACAGTTCGGGGATGATCTGTTGTTGTGTACGGAGGAAGCGCATCACTTCCCGGCGCAGTCTGGTGTCGGTCCTGCATCGCATCCTTGTCCGGGGCCGGATAAAGTGGTTCTGCCACAGTTTGCGATCGGATTGTGACCCGATTAACGCCTAAAATTCCAGCCAAGACAGCTACCGGGCCCAGCTTGCGGTCGCACCAGTAAGCCCAGGCCGGCGGCAATCCTGGCTGGAATTTTAGGCATTAATCGGGTCACAATCCGATCACAAACCGTGCCAGAACCAATTCGGGCTGCGTCTCCTTCGGACGGTTTTAACTAAAAAAAAAAGAAGAATAAAATAATTAAAAAACTATAGCCGTAATTTATTTAGTGCAAAAAAAACAACTACAAAAACTCTTCAAGACAAAAGCAGCCAATTTCACCTCATTTTCTGGCGGATTGTAGAGTTTTCGGCGATAAAAAAAAAAACAGCAGCAGTGACCAGCGGAAAGCAACAATCAATTTAAGAAAGTAAAAGTACTTTTAAAATTGTTGCCGAAATTAATAAATAAAAATTATTATGAACTTAAATTATTCTTGCGTTTCTTATTTAGTTCCCGAAATCCCAGAATTCCCTTCAAAATTGCGAAATCCCAGTTGGGAAAACTGAAATCATCGTACTTTTCTCGATTTTACTCGATAAAAGTGAAAAACGCGGGCTCGGGTTTTGTGGGATTTTTCGGCCGGGACCTGCTCTGCTGCGATTTATGGGCTCCTGTTACAATTCCCGGATTTTTGGACCTGAAAACGGCCGCTAGCGGGCTCCAAAATCCGAGTTATTCAACAGGAGCCCATAAATCGTAGTAGGCCGAAATTCCGGATTTTTGCCTGCTGCCGTTTGTGGGCTCCTGTTGCCTGACCCGGATTTTTGAACTCGTTTTCGGCCGTTAACGGCCGCTAATAGGCTTGAAAATCCGGGTCAGTCAACAGGAGCCCATAAATCGTAGTAGGCCGAAATTCCGGATTTTTGCCTGTTGCCGTTTATGGGCTCCTGTTGCCTGACCCGGATTTTTGAACTCGTTTTCGGCCGTTAACGGCCGCTAATAGGTTTGAAAATCCGGGTTTTTCAACAGGAGCCCATAAATAGTAGCAGGCCGAAATTCCCGATTGTTGCCTGCTGTTTGTTTCGGACTATTTCAGAATTTTGTCTGTTCTTACTTACTTTTTTGTGTTAAAAAGCTGAAAATTCTCACTGGTGCCCGAAGATCCCTTGCTGCCCTGCTTCGATGTCCTCCTAGTCCTCCTCTCCTGTTCGCGCTCCTTATCCTGAAGTTTCGCCTGCTCGTCCTTAGCCCGCCGCCTCTTTTCTGATGTTCCTTCTTCCTTCCAGGACTTTTGCGATCGTTTTCGCCAGCGGTGTTGGATAAGACCCCAAACTGCGGAATTATATTCTTTTTATTAAATAATTAAATTAATTCAAGAAATTACAATAGGAGAGTTCCATGGCTTTTAGTTGTTGGTAGTGCAAGGGGATTTCTGGGGGACTTACTTTAGAAACTTCATAGGCAAAAATCTGGAATTTCGGCCTGCTACGATTTATGGGCTCCTGTTGAAAAACCCGGATTTTCAAACCTATTAGCGGCCGTTAACGGTCGCAAACGAGATCAAAAATCCGGGTTATTCAACAGAAGCCCATAAACGGCAGCAGGAAAAAATCTGGAATTTCGGCGATCGTAAGCTCTGGCCGGTCGCTGTCTTGGCTAAAATTTTACCCCGCCTCCAGGATCCAAACCAAAACCCGATTTCGACACGCTGAAAGCTCCCAAGCAATTCGAAGCCCCGCCCCTTTCGGAGTACTTTTCCCCATCCCAAGCGGGGAAATACTTCCATGTTTCCAATTGGAAGTTCCCACAAGAGGGGATCTTGGGAATTGAACACAAACACAAAGTTGGAGAATTTTTGTTTTTCGTAAATTTCGGCTGCCGTCGGCTGGTCGTGCGTCCGCCTTCAGCTCCTCAGTGGAGTGCGCTCGGACATACGTGGGGTGACGCGGCTTTTGGACAGCGGGGAAGTTGCGGCGTCGCTTCACTTGGTCCTCTTAGATTTTTTTACTCCCCAACTCTAACGAGGAGGAGATCTCGAGATCGGTCGGTTGAAGCCGACGAATTTTTTTTTTTTTTGCTTTGTCCCGCCACTTGTTGATAGCGGCAAGGAAGAAATCAAAATCTGGAGCTGATCAGGGAATTTACCCGGTTATGCAATTTCTACCTGGATTTAAAGCGCCAAATTCCGCGGTTAACGCCCTTTTGCGAGGAATGTGGCGAACTGAAAATCCGATTTGAAGGGACTTGAATTGATGCGGATTAAATTATTTTATTTTGCCTTAAAACCTTCAGGGATTTAACGCAAAATGTAAAACAGAAATTTCCGCAGCGAAAATTGAAAAGGGGGAAGCTCATATAAAATTAATTTAAAATAATTTCTACGCAAAATAATCGTGATATAGAAAATGCTAGTGAGATGGATGCTGGAAAATATTTTAAATTTTTGTTTGATCTAAAAAGTCTAAAATGCCTGTTTTAAATGTTTTTATGAGAGCTAAAATACTTGAGATGTTAAATATTTCAATATTAATCATATTGCCTAAAGTTAAATAATTTTTTTAGTCTTCATTCGCGAAACAAACAAAATTTTATGAGTTTAATATAATAAGTAGTACTTAATGATGATAATTTAAAAGAAAACACAACTATAAAAATATTATTGCTATTCTTTTCCAAATTAATTTGCTGCTAAATAAATAAAATATAAAATCCTCCGAAAACCGTCATAAAGACATCTAATGAAAAATATAAGATATGAATGGACGAAAATTTTTCAAATATAGCACCTTTAATTTGTTTTTGTCGAAGTACTTAAATATTTTATTAAGAAAAATGGGAAATACTAAATTTAAAATATTTTCTTTACGCGACTGAAAAATGTTTACGTTAAGTCGAAGCTAAAAATATTTTCTTTTTATTTTCGTTTATAAGTTTGATGTAATCTATGAAATCTAAAACTTATTAATATTAAATAATGTTCGATTATTAATATTTAAATGCTAAATGAATAAAATGTTTTCTGGTACTTAAAATAATTTATGAAATTAGACTGAGTATTTGAATTCGAAAACATTATATATGTGTGATGCATAGCCAAATAATCGAAACGAGGGTCTACCGCAATGTCGCAATTACCAGGATTTAATCGAGAATATGCTGGGATTCAACAAATTGCCATTTAACCGGTACCCCGAGCAGTTTCCGGATTTGTCAATTATTGCTCATTAGATTTTGATTTGATTTGTCCGCCGTGCTCGGCGAACCGAACCGCGGTCCGCCTCAGGTAGTTGCGGCAAATTACACGCCCAGTGGACGCTCCTGATCTAATTATGCGGCAAGACATCAATAACGCCAATTACGCAATTTATCATGATCCCGATTTTTCCGCCCTATTAACCCGAACCTGCATAAACCAATTGAAAACGGTAGCAAATCTCCGGGCTTCGACTATGCACATGTCCTATGCTCGAATTTTACATAATGTGAGTGCCCACAAGCATAACTATCCCAAAAACCGCATACCTTCATCCAGAGGTGAGGTGGCGACGTCCCAACTTCCAGCAAAGTTAACTCTTTTTAGTAAGGAGTCCATGAAAATTTCATCAGGAGCTGGACGATGAGCAGCTTCCGACGTGACGACACTCTGCCGGGAAAGTATCACTCTCGGTCTGGATTTCGGAATTGCACGCACCGATTGCATCCAGGTTGGGTTCCTTCAGGATGCACCTTGGCATATGTAACAAGTTCAGTTTCCGGAATGAGGAGCACGTGAGCAGATTTTGTGTCCTCCCCAAAATCTGTTAGCATCTTGGCACCACAGTGCGGAAAGGAACTCAGTAATTTCTGGGTGTCTAAAAGAAAGTTAATTTTTATTTCAAAGCGACCACCTTTCTCCAGGAGGAGTTTAATTAGACTCACCTCAAATTTGAATTAATCAGGTGCACCTAGGCAATTTTTAAGCTGGGAGCAAAGTTTTAAATAGCAGGGAATAGCCAAACTTTACCAGAGCGTGGAAATTACGTGCAAAACTTTGTAATTGGCTTTCCTGGACGTCGGGACTGCGCTCTTCGGTGAGGGTGGCTCCTTCCTGGAGTTTAATTAAGTACATTTTAAGCGGTCATTCTTCCCTCGATTAATGAACTCTCATTAGCACGCATCCGGCAATTGTTTACACAAAAGTTCGCTGGCACAGCGGCTACCACAAGACCATTTTTGGAAAACTAAATTAATAAAAGAGAATAATTAAAATTAAACTTTTTAAAAAAAAGCGTGCTTTTATACATGATTGAATATTTTACGTAAAAGAAAGTATGGAACATTTTAATTGACTCTTGACTGTTTTAATTTTAATGATATACTAAAATTCTTCTCTTTATAATTTCGTAAATAAAATTAATATTATAAACCTAAATCAATATTCTATTCTAGGATGTATAATTCTGAAATATTCTGCTTTAGAATTAATATTAAATAAAATACCACAACTACATTTTAAATAATTTTTAACAATGTCCTAGAAAACTTTTATTGAAAATCTAATAAAAAAGTAGGAAAAAATAGAAGGTAAATTAAAAAGGATTGGTGAGTTTTTCGGGAGTTTAAATGAAAATAAAAAAGTTATTATTATTATTATCCTATTACTAGAAAAATTATGCATCAATTTTTGTTGTGTAAATTATTTAGAAATTTACTATCAGGATACTATATTACAAATTTTGCGTTTATTTAATCAGACTTTTCATGAGGTTTAATGATATTTTTGAACAGCATAAAAAAATATATAAAAGAGTATTAATAATTTCAAAAGGGATTAATACTATTTTTTATTTATTAGATTTTTCAATCCTTTTCTTCAAGTTGTGCAATTAAAGTCCAAACTTAGTTAATATTATATTTTTCTATTTAGAGAATTTAAATTGTAATAACTATAGCACATAAATATATGGTACAAAATATAAAAAAGAGAATATCAGAGAGAAGTTCTTCTTTAAGTCGGTTTTAATCCTGTGGAAGTAAGAAGCTAACACGTGGCAACATTAAATCAGATATTATCAAATTCTTTCGTCAAAGCCAAATTCCGTACACAAGTAACTTCTTCCTTCTTCCGAAATGCGAAAGGGCCCCAATTTTGGGGCTGCTCCATTCGTGTTTACTTCGGGGAATTCTACATCAACAAAGCAAGAAGTGCACGTTTTCCTTCAGGAGGCTCTCCATCACCCATTACGACTTCCCTATTTCCTTTGACCCTGGAAAATGTGCGGTCGTCACGTAATCTCTAAATTAGGATTTTTGCTACACACGTTTTGATCCTGGGCAAACCGGCCAATAGTGTAAACACCTCGGAATGGGATTCTTTGTATTCTTGGATTGGGCCATAAATCCTTCCAAGGATATATCTAATGAAAACGGAAATTCCACAAACTTTCTGGATACTTGCTTTATTTCATCATTTTTATTTTCTGGATGTTTCCTCCCGTAATTACTTTACCCTTGTAACCGGAAGGTGTCTAAATTTTGAGTTATATTCAATGTAATGATATTGTACTACTATTGCCGCAGATGTCAAATTTACAAATAATTTGGATTTATGGGATAATTAAACACCTATGGACATATATCATATTAATGATGTTTTTGTTAGACACGTTACCTACAAATAAACCAGTGCCCAGGTTCATTACTAAATTCGATCCCTGTGTACAATTTAATGCCGCTCCAGGGATATGCTTTATGATTTCGCTAATTACCCTCAGGATATTTGACCTGCATTTGAATGTAATGTTAATTTGCATACTGCAATACTATAAAATTCAATTCGACAGGATAACGAATAAATTTGAATTTCCTTTGTAGTCGGTTGCACTCCGATATAAAGCATGTTTCAAAAATTTATCATAAATTGTAGTTTGGGACGAAATATAATAAATAATATTTTTACTAATACAGTGAGGGTATTTAGCGTTTGAACGATTAATGAATTTTATATCAGAAACATCATAGTCGGATGATTTAGCATCTCTGTTATTATGAAAAGCTTCTCGTTTAATTGCACAACATGAATTTTGTTACTAATGAGCATAAAATATTTGTTGAATGGCTTACATAATTGCTGGGATTCTGCATACATTATATTTAAAATCATTTATTGATTTCAGCTTTTGAATTAGAATGAAGAAGATTAAACATTATTTTTATTTTTATCATAAATACAAATATATTTATATACTTTTTAAAGTTCTACTACGGCCTAATAATTGATTCTGTGAAATAAAATGAAAGTGTAAAGGAACTAAACCTAAAGACCGAATAAAGTACCTGAGGATGTTGAAACATTTTCATAACTTCCCTGTTGAAAATGCACCATATAATAAATGCAATAAATTCATCGAAGGTGTGGCTCTGGAGCAGAGACTAATTCAAAATTTATGAAATGCATTGCACACCTGACCAAATGATTCAATTACTCTGAATGTGCCGGGGTTGCGCCTAGGTAGTAATGAAATGAAAATAACTTGGGTGGAAAGGATCCTGGCACGAGAATTTCGTGCTCCTGCAACAGATTCAATTTCAGGACGATGAAGCATACGCAAGAAATGGAATTTTCCATTTTCCTGAAACGACAAGGATACGTCCGTGTATCACAGACGGGATACACTCGTATATTTACAAGTTTGGGTATCCTGCGATCTGATACGAAGGTTACATCATCGCAAATTTTTTCTGTTACATTCAATATACCCAGGAAGATGGGTCGCCTAGAGCCACTACCTTCCTTTTCATTTTCTGCCTCAGTTACCAATTTCTCTGATTTTCGTTATTTGATAAAACCTCGTACATTTTTTCCAAGAATTTATTACAGGCTTAGCATAGCAAAAGGAAATTCAATTGCAGAAACATTTCGCTAAATTTATAATTAGTGCTAATTTGGTGTAATTTTCTGGACAGTCTTTAAAAAATTTGCTCATAAAAACGATATTCCATTGATGTTTCAAAAATATAATTTTAATTTCGCAAAAGTTTTATTCTTTGATCTAATAAATTAAAAACCATCTACCTACAATTTTATTTAACTTTAACTCGCATTCAATTATTTTATTTATTCGAGCTTCAGGCCGTTTACGTTTTGATCTAATATAATTAAAATTAAAGAAATTTGCGCGTTCCAGTGGTCACATAAAATTAAATTACTTTATATAAGAAATTAATTGCCCGTTTTACTTCTTAAAACAATCGAGGTTTAATATTAATTCTTTAATTTGGTTTTATTAATTTGGAGTATAATAAGTTTACCAAATTTATAAGTTATGAATTGGTTTGGTTTAGGGTATATAAAATTAATAATTAAGTAAAATAAAAATGATGTATTACTTATTGATCATTGATATTTAAACAAACAATAAATAACAAATATTATTATTTCTTCAAAATTTTATTTTACTTAAGTGCCGCCAATTTATAAGCAATAATTCCTCGTCTTTCAGAGTTATTAACAAAAGTTTTATACATGTTACTTTTTTGCACTTATCAAATTTAAAATGAAATTAAATAATAAAAACCTTATCCACAAAAAGTGGTTTTATTAGGTATATGAATTAAGGTAAATAGTTTTTAAAAACTGTAAAATTATTTTAGAGCCGTGATTTATTTTCGATCACTAAATAAAATATCTTCAGTATCTGAGTCGATTATTTTTCAAAAGGAACAAGTCCACTTTTAATAATTTTATAGCAAATAATATGCAGGTAAAAAACTTTCTTCATAATTTTCAATTTTAAAGCTTCACTAAAAAAAAAACAAAGGAACAAAGAGCATTAAAATTTAGCCGATTTAAATTTATTTCACGGATATGCGGTATTTTATTCAGCATTAATTTTATTGTAAAAAATTTATGAATATTATTATTCATGTAAATCACAGCCAAAGTGTCATTTAAAAAAATAAAAAATAAATATTCAACTTACAGCCATTTTATCATCAAAAATAAGGAAAGAAATTACACCACTAAAAAACACTTCCTCCGTGAACGCGCGCACTTGCCTGACTAACTTACTTTACCCACGCCGCCGCTTTTAGAAGCCTCCCCACCCAATCGCTCTTCCTCATTAAGCTTTCAAATTTTTAACCCGCCAATCAGAAATCTTCTTTTAACTACATTTCCCCCAAACGAGTTGATAATTTTCGGATTCGGACTTATGCAATGGTGTCTATCCCTCTCCCACTCATTTCGTAGGTAGAAGCGAAATTTCATCGCCGTTTCACCCAGTCCTCTCAAAATTTTTTACTCTCTAACTGTATTTTCTGTTAATGAGGAGGAGAACGCGAGATCAGTTGACTGGGGAGTGCAACTTGAATTAAAAATGTCTCAGAGACATTTTATTTCTTTGTTTTTGTTTCGCATTTTTTCTGCAACTTGTTGACTGCGGGAAGGAAGAAATTAAAATGTTGAGACAATCAGTGATTTTTGATGATAGTTTAATTTCTACCTAGATTTAATGCCACACCCTTCTTGTTTCACGCTTTTATTCCAGGAATGTAGCAAATTAAAAATAAAATAAAGGGACTTCAATGAATGTGGATTAAATTATTTTATTCTCCCTCAAAGCGTTGGAGAAATTAAAACCATCAGAGATTTAAGGAAATATATATGTAAAAACAAAAATTCCTTCGCAGCAAAAATTTTAAACGACGGTGCTCAAATAAAATTAATTTAAATTAATTTTTACGAAAAATAATGGTGATGTAGAAAATACTTTAATGAGATCTTGAATTATTGCTGAAAGGACTGATAAATATTTCAAGTGTTTGATAGATCTAAAATGCGAGTTTTCGGGGAATATTCGCTTTTTACCCGGTTTATCTTTTTAATGAAGACGTTAAAACACTTGAAATATAAAAAGAATAATAACAACCGAAAATGCAAAAATTACAATTTTATACAATAAATTGAATTTATCTCTTTGAATAACAAGCGAATAATGTTTAAATTCGCGAGATCACAAAATGGCACTGAGGAAGTAAATAGCTATTTTAAAGTTTGTTCAAGCACTCAAGAACTTTTATCATAAAAGTAGAAACTCTGAAAATTAGTGAATGGTTACAAATTGCGCCAACCTCTGGCTATCCCATAACCCAAAATGGTTAATCTCTCAATTTTCCAGGGACTTTTGCTATGCGCATAAAATGCGCCAATAAATTTTTTTCCACCCACTCCCAAATATTCTGGAAGATAACGGCCCTATTCCCAACAAAAGATTTACGTTTATGTCCACGCCGAACTTTTCCATGTAAAGCCCCTATAAAAAGTCGTGTCTTTCGGACGCTGATGGCCGCTCAAGGAAATCGCAACGAGCAGGGCCCGTCTTAATCCAGAAGGGAAGAAATCCTTCGAGGAAGCGCGCCCGGGTCCTTGACGGAGGGCCGACCACTTGAACCATGCGTCCTTTCGCTTGCTCCTGGTCCTGACCGCCCCGGGCGGGCATAACTCGGGAACGCCATAAAAAATACGAGTACACTAGTACCCGAAAGCCGGAAGA
Organism: Tolmerus cingulatus; assembly: GCA_959613345.1. Taxonomy (NCBI): domain Eukaryota; kingdom Metazoa; phylum Arthropoda; class Insecta; order Diptera; family Asilidae; genus Tolmerus; species Tolmerus cingulatus. Next base: position 34,172,880 of record OY390710.1, read on the forward strand.
GATCTGGTTCCTTAAAAGGACGATTCGACTTTTATTGCGTTGTGTACGTGTCGGACCCTTCATTCCTGTAAATTTTATTCCTCGACTATCTCCCAACCATCCGAAGGGGATTTCTTCTGCCTGGCTGGTCCTCGGCGGACCGTTTAGTCCTGGAGGAGGCGCAGAGGCCCTTCAGCCCTACGGTCCTCGTAGATCGAAATTCAGCAGACAGAATGAGAGTTAAAGTGGCAAATTTTGTTTTGGATTTGCTTTCATCAACTGAGAGGGTTGGCTCCCAAAAATCCTTCCGGGCTATGGTGACGGGGGGCCGAGGCAGGACGGAAGAAAGAAGGTTCTGCAGACAATAAGAATCCTATTGGGAGCCGTTAGAAAGAGGATTAAGAAAGTTCACAGTCCAAATTGATTTCAAGAATTGACAAGATTGAGGAGAAAATTCAATTTAAAAAGCAGTAACTTTTGTTCCTGACAGAAAAGATCGTTGGGATGGCCTCGAAGGGCAGTCAGGATGTGTACTTTGAGCTTCTGATAATCCATCCAGTTCTTACTGCTTCAAATTCAGAGCAATTTTAATTCCCAAATTGAACGGGGAACGAAACGCCTCAAGTTAATGTTCTTTTCTCTGATTCCAGGAAGTTGGGACCTCTTATTGGGTCCAGTCATAAGATTAAGCCATTTCAAAAAGTTAACTGAAAAATTTCCGATGGTTCTTGGAGTATTATAAAAGAGAATTTTTTTTATTAACCACAACAAATATTTTATGACTGAATGCACTTATTGTAAATTAAATATTTGGGATTATAATTAAAATAAGAATTTTAACTGCAAAATTTTTCAATTTGTCAAAGAGCAATTTTTTGAAATCCTTACTTTTCATAACAAGGCAAAAATCTCTTTTTCTACTTAACCTCATTTATAAAGTTACTTTTCAAACCCATGTTAAATATGATTTTTATTTTATTTTACCTTGAAGAACTTTGATATAGTAACAATTAATATAGAGCCAATAACTGAGCTTGAATTTTTATAATGTTAGGTTTATTTGCTTATGCAAACCTAGCAAAAGTAAATGAATTTTGGATTCTAGCACTAAAATGTATGAATTCTATTATATTTTAATTGAAAGTGTGAATTCGATTAAATAATAATAATTTTGAAGTTCCAGCTTGTTATTATTTTTGTTTTCCATTTTGTAAAAAATTAGTTGTATAAGTAAAAATTAAATTTAAGAATTCGTAAAAGGAAATATGTATTTTTCTTTTTTTATATATATTTTAGTTTGAAATTTAATTTTTAATTAGACAACATATTTAAATTCTACGCTGAGTAGGTGAGGGGGTTATAAACTGCAAAAGGACCAAAGTTACAATTATTTTGAAATATAGATTAAGAAAAAATTAACATATGGGTAAATTAAATGATATATTATAATAATGATAATTTTAACTATTCTCGAAAAGGGGTGGTAGGGGCAAACAAAGTCTATAATTAAATTGTCTTAAATTTCTAATCCATCCGTGTTTTAAGTATGAGTTACGATCAAATTTCCTGGAGTCTAACAACATTATTTTATTAAGGAAAACAACGTGAGAAGCGGAAATTAAATTATTCATAAGTAAATTTGAGCTTTGTTGCGTCACTTTGAATTCAGGAGTAATTCTAAATTAAAACGAATTGCCTTTTAGGCCCGAATGCCTCTAATAAACTCGGAGGCCATGAATTTCTTCGAAAACTGTTGCTCCCGTTTCCCTCGAAAACGACAAACATTTAAATAATTCCAGGGAGTCCCAGAAATCACGCAATATTTCACCGCTGGCCGGTTTCGTTGTCTCGGGAGCAAATCTGCTAATATCCAATTAATTGAGAAGATTCATTGCCGCCCTGGCAATAAATTACCCAAATTGATCTCTGCTGGCTGTGAATTTGAAATTATGAGGTTAAAGTCAACAGGAATAATCGGGAGCAGCCAACTAAATGACGGGCTAAATCACAAAACGCCACAATGTCCCGAATTTCCGCAGTCTGGAGGAGCTCCAGAGTCCTGGTCCCGTCTCGTTCCGTCCCAGTCCCGAGACGTTTAGATGGAAGACAAAAAAAATAAAACAAAATATAAAATAAAAAAGCGAAACTGAGGACCTATAAGCCAATTTTGGGAAGTATCCTGGAGATAGCTTCGGAGCAAGCAGACTCCTATAAAATGCTCCTGAATAATTTATTTATCCAGGATTATGCCTCCTCGTTGCTAGAGACGCCGCTAAAAAGTCTGGGGTGGGCCCGGGGGGCGACGGTAGGCACAACGAGACGAAATCACGGCAATTTATCTTTTTTCGCCAAGAAGCAACTTTTTCCGCTCGGAGTGGGAATTAGTGCGGCCGCCGTGATTTGTGTGATATGAAAATCAGGAGAGCAAGCGAATTTATGTCGGACAAGGACTTTCTAAGCGGCCGCCGCCGAGATTTGCCCTCAGCATTAGCCTCATTAGGACCTTTGTGCTTTTTGCGGGAACTTGCTCCGTCGCCCCGACGCCCCGACGCCGTCTTCAAGGAGCTCCAAATGTTAATGCATTTTTAAAGACGACGATCTCCTTGGGAGCGTCTTGCAAAACAACCAGAGGGTGGGAAATCAAAAAGTTCTGGTTAAGCAGGATTTGCCCTAATTTCTCGAATGTAAAACTTGCTAATATTCTATAATAAAATTTTAGCAAGAAAGCACAAAATTGGGACACGTCTTGAAGAAATATTTTTAACTATCGACACAGGACTTCAAATTTACGAAAATATCTCTAAGTTTCTAGTAAAGTTTAGGACGGTTTAAGTAACTTTATAAAATTGAGATAGAAAATGAAATCTAGAATCAAAATAAGAACTTTTGAAATTAATATTGAATACTAAAATTTATATTAATACTGTTGTAAAAAAAAAGTAATTTAAATTTTGGTCTAAATGAGCATTTTTAATTTTAAAATTCTACTCACTGATTAATCGTCAAAATTTATAGGTGTCTTAAAAAGATTTTCTAGCACAAGTGAAGGAATAAATTTGAAAATTATGAATTTATAATTATGTTGAATTTTTTTATATTTAGTCAATAAAATTGTAGAATTATTACTTGAAGGGCTTATTTTTTTCTATGATTCTAATTTAATTACTAATATAAAATAACTGTGCACTTACCAATATTTACGGTGATAGGAGCTGATTATTTTGAAAGTGGTGTAAGTCCAAAATGTCATAAGGCCGGTTTTACTTCAAAAGCGTCTTTATGACACTCAGGGATCCCCAAATAAATTAAGCATTTACATACCTATAAATAAAAATAAATTTGAAAATGAAAATAATTATTATAATATTTCTGCAATTTAAAATAATATCAGTAATAAAGGTTTTAATTTTTTTTGGCGGTAAATAAAAATTATAAAAGTTTTAAAGTTTTGAGATATACATACATACGTACGATTCGGAATGATAGCATGCTTTTTTTTAAATCGGCCTTTTTTTGTCAAAATCAGTTCAGTTCAGTCTATAAAATAAATAAATTAAATAACTCAATGCAATTTAACTTATTAGACTAAACAGAGTTTCAAAATACTCGTATAATATAATGAAAACAAATAACAGCAATACATACATATATGTAAAAAATTGGTTTTAAATTCGTTAGAAATGGAAAACGACACACTTAAAAAATTTAAGTTAGATTTACCATCTCAATCAATAAAAACATTGATTTCACAAACATAACATACAGTACAGGATTTCTATTTTTTTAAATTACTAATTTTATTTTCCAATAGTAAGTTCCAAATTATCTTTTTTAAAATGTGTAGTTTTTATTTGTACCCAATTTAAAACAGTCATTTTTATAACAGTTGGTTGCCTCTTTAATGATAGAATTTCATAAAAAATTATAACGATAGAATTTGATAAAAAATTATAATAGTATATTTGGAGAAAAAAAGGATTAAATTTTTAACTTTCGATGGTTTACTTACTTTTTTTGTTTGTTCTAAAAAACCTAAAGAGAAAGAGAACGAGATCCAAAAGATTTTAATGTTAAAAATTTTTGAATTTTTGAGGTTAAATGAAAGATAAAATTTATAGAACTTCGCTCATAGAATTTATTACTCTTAAAGTAAAACACAAATCGAGCTTCAAAATAACTGTTTTAATCAATGGATCAATTAAAAGTAGGGCAAAATCACCTTCACCAAATTATGACTAAAATTAAGTAACCAACCAACATCGATAATGCATTTCTCTCTTAAAGCTAGAAATGAACGAAATCATCAATCACATGAAACGATTACAAAAAATTGTTCATTTTTATTTATTTATTTTTTTTTTATTTAATTATTTTTTTCCTCATTTTATTACTCTCAATGAAAACATATTTTGCATTTATCTATTTGTTAATAGTAAGTACGCATCCACTTGAACTATTTACAACACCTGCTCTGCTCATTATGCTCTCAATATTTAATAATTTTACTTTTGGACAGAATAGCGAAAAGATTGTATTTTTGAAATACATACGATTAAGTTTTAATTTGTATCCTTACTCTTATGCTTCTCCACTTTTAATACTAGACGTGTGTGTGTGTTTTTTTTTTTTTAATTTTTTACTTTTACTTAAGTTTGTTATCCTCCTCGGTCCTCCTCCCCTCTCTTAAGTCATTTTAATATTCGTATATAACTAGGGTAATTTGTATTTATGTTATTTTATCGATTACTCGTAAGTTTACTAAGCTTTCAGTAAAACTGGATGGCGGAATGTTAACACTTCACAAAAATAGTTTTTATTTATTTTTTTATGCATTTTTCTTTGTTTCTTCATTTAAATTGTTTATTCCTTTGCACGCGGTAAGGTTAATGGATTTTTCATATTTTTTTCACTTGATGATTGTGTTTTGGGGTTAAATCAAGAGTTTAAAGGACCTCTAAGGAAGAAATTTGTTTCTGAAACTAATTTGGCAATTTGTGATGTCATTCTATTTATTTAATTACTTTTTCGCTTAAATGTTAATATACAATTCGCGAATATGTTGAAATTTATTTAGCTATTCGTTTGATATTAATAAAAGTAAGATAGCATAGTAAAAATGTGGTTTAGTTTCAGAATCAAAATTCGCTCCAGACGACCTTCGTTGCTAAATTTATTTTTTAAAAACGATATAAGAACACGACACTCAAAGATAAACGAAGCTTGCCGTGGACGCAAATTACTTTAAAAACGGTCTGTTCCTCAACATTCTTCTGTAAGAAAATACTTTTTCTTTTCCGAATACATTTCGCTTCACATTTATATCACGCATTTAAAAGGAGAGAAAATTAAAATAGCTTTCCTTTCCTTTTTTTGTCTTTTTGTTTTTTGTTTTATTTTACACTATGGCAGCAATTTGTTTTATTTATTTCTTATTTTCTGTTTAAATCTGCATTTTCTTAAACATCTTCTTATCATTCCTGATTTATTTCTTTTGTTTTGTGGTATTAAAAAATTGTGTGAAGATTGATCACAAATAAGTACAAAGAAGCTCCTTGGAAATTGTACATCGCAATTTTTAACAGTCCTTCTTCATGCTCTGTCTTATTTTTGTATCGCACTTTCTTCTCAGTTAATTTGTTTATTTATTAATTTTTTTTTCAACCAATTTATACCAACAATTTTACATAAAATAGCTAGCCCTAGAACTGCGTCTATTCGATTCAAACTCACTATGAATTACTGTTTTAAAATTTAAAAATAATCAGGGGACACAATGTTAAAATTTTCGTTTGTTTTAATATATTAATTTCCTTTTTTTTTATAGTTATAAAACACTAATTTTTGACCTTTTTAAAAATTACCGATTTTAATGGAACACCAGTAAATATTTTAGTAATATTTAAAGTTGCTTTTCTGGGTCACGATAATTAATAAATATAAATTGGAATATATGAGTTAACTTACATTTTTTCTAGGGAACTTCAATTTGTCGATGTCTGAAACCACATGGGCTGGCCCCGATCTGGGAAACTCGTAAAATTCACCAATAAACAAATTGTAGAATTTCATAGTATCAAAATGGTGAGAGTTCGTCGAATGACACCTTATAATAATAATAACAATAATAATAATGTAACAACAATAAAATATTAAATTAAGACGATGTATAATTTTTTTAAAATAATATAAACCTGAATAATTTTAAAATTTAAAACAGTAATTCACCGATAAACAAATTCGCGAAAAAATAAAACATTCAACTTTTTTACCTACGACGTATTCTGCTTCAGTAATTACCTACGATAGTTATAAGCATATTCATGTTTTTGTTTTTTTTTTGTTTTCTTAATAATCCTTACCTAATAAGTCATACCTCATAAAAGTCGCAATTAAAAAAAGTCTATTACCCGAAAGGAAAACGGGGAGAACATAGGACATACAATGTAAAAACAGCCATAAAAAGCTATGAACTTCTGACGATTCTTTTTTTTTTCTAAGTGTTAATAGTAAGTACGCTGAATACTTTGTTTTTTTAAAAAAATTACTTCTACCCTTTTTGCAATAATCGTTGATTCACTAGTTTATGAACTTCTTCTTAAGTACTTAAGCATTTTTCTTTTACTTTTAAATTTAGTTGTATACCTAATTTTCATTTGCGGATATCTTCTTTTTTTTGTTATCATTTTTTTAAAATTTTCTTTATAAAATGCATGTTTTCACATTTTATTTGTATATATACATCATAAGTACTTACTGTTGCATGTATTGTGTGTATGTTGTGTATATTTTCATTTTTATGTTTTTTTATTGTGTCCTTGTGTATGTGTATTTGTGTATCAGCCACCAGTGTTAGTTCACATCTTGAACTTTTTCTTATGTACTCAAGTAAACCGTTGAAAATATTAGCTATAAGTTTTCTTAAAATATATTTTACCTTTTATATATAACTTTAATAATTTTACCATTATTATTAATTCTCACATAAATTTTGGCAATTGGATTGCATTTAAAGTGTCTTTTCTTTGAATTCATTTTCATTTTTTTTAATCATTTTTTGTTTTGCCGTTTTATACGTGAACTACTCTTTAAAAAAGTTTCATTTTATCATTGCTACTGCTTACTTTTTTCATAATTTAAGTAAATGTTACTGCACTTTTCAACATCACTTTAATAAAAGAAAAAGTAAGTCTAAAAGCAATATGAAACTATCCAATTACTTCAATGAATAATTTTGTTTTTTCGTATTAAAATTCAGCGTTTATGGTAATTTAGCAAATTTTTACAATATTTTCATTCGTTTGCATTTTATTTCATTTTATATTCTAGCAAAAATTTCTATCGACAATAAGCCTTTCATGAATGTGAGTAATGTACAAACATAGCTCGCCTCCTAATGCTTTATTCTTCATTTTTTTTTTAATATTTTCATTTTTAAACTTTTATTTTATAATTATCGCCTCGGGTAATGTTCTCCTTACGTTTTTAAAGCACTAGATGCGTTTTATAAATGTAAAAATTGTGTTCTAAACTATGAAATACAAATATGACTATGAATCCTAACTCTAAGCTCATTTTAACAAAGGATATTTTTGCTTGGAACGTAACTATGCAAGCTGCCTGGTTTCGGTTTTATATTTTTAATTTAATGCTGCTGATTTACCACTTTACAGTGGTAAAGATTGGGAAGTAAAAATATAAATGTTAAATTTCATCGAATATCGACGATAATATGTAAGTAAAATGCATCAAAGGAAAAATTAAGATGTAGGATTATACGTAAAAACTTTTTGGGTTGAAGAAGGAATGTTACGAGCTTAAATTAAATATAACTTGGAACTAGGTCATACCACAAATTCAATTACTAGAGATCAGTTCAACCACAAAATTGAAAACTACTATCACCAAATAAAATGCAAAGAGGTAGAGGAAATGCAAATTCATTTACCAGAGTTTTATCGATAAATTCAAAAGAATGGTACAAAATTTACTGGAGCAGCATTTAGGTGGTAAATTTGCTTTTCTACTGAGACAGTTTTTCATAGAGAAAATACATTTTTTAAATGCATAGAAATTAATTAATTTCTTTTGGAAAAGGTAAATAAAATACGTAGTTCTCGAAATTCTTATTTTTGAGTTATCGTTTGAGTACTAAAATCGATAGACAACATTTTGTGAATAGGGTCGATTTTAAGATATTTTTCGGACTTTAATAAACTAAAAAAAAAGTTAATGATTTGAATATAAACTAGTCTTTTTTTAAATATTAAAACGACAAATCAACCTGTGATTTTCGCTATCCCCAGGTTGTTTGTATGATTAAATAAACAAATTATGTAGATTTCACCAATCTTCACCACTGTTTGTAGTGTAAAAAATTGCCGATTAGCGCAATCCGCCCGAGGCCCGTACCTTGGGAGAGTGAACTTGCAATTATCAGGCAGCTTCGGATTAATTTAAGAATACAAACAATTCTTGAGAGCGCTCAAGTCCAGAAAAAGTAAGGTAGAAGCAAACAAAATTAAAGGTAAACTCATCTCCCAACGAAAGATGTTCATCTTTCTTTTTGCGGCCGGAGGAGAGCATCCCGCGAACGAACCGAAACTTACATAATTTTTCACAAGTTTGGCCGCTTTGCATTATGCTACTGCTAGAATTAATAAAAAAGCAATTTGCTTCCTTCTACCGCAACATTAAATTTATTAAGTTTACTTCTGCTGCACTTCTTCGAGTGGATTTTTCGCTATTGAGGAGTTTACTTACAGCGCTTTGGATTTTCTTATTTTCCTGCCTCAGATTAAATCTTGCGTTTTTTATTTTCTTGCATCCGCGATTTTGTCATGTTCCATGGTTTGGTTTTTCTTTTTCATTTTTATTTCGTTTAGGTGTTTCACGTGAATCAATTTATAGCTTAAGGGGGTGGATGAGTTGGGGGTGAATGGATTGGGGGTGGATGGATTGGGGTGGATGGGTTTGGGGGTGGAAGAGTGAGCACACTCCACAACCATTTTATGAGGCGATGGACCGACTCGCAGCCGGCTCCAGCCCTTGTTTCGATTTAATAGCTGCTTAGTAATCGATAGTTGAGTCTTATGTGGTTGAAGTATGCTCCCCTGCAACAGGGTTAATAGCGCTGTTGGTACTCGTGGTGCCACCGGTTGAAGTCGATGTGGAACACTATGATGGATCCCGTCGACAGGCCAGCCAAGAGGTATCTGGAAGAAGACGAGATGTTTGTTTTCGTTCAGTGATTATGCAGAGGCCCAAGTGGGGCGGCGCCCCCTCAGCGCGGCCTCTTCAAATTAATTGTTTACACTTATTAAACTCATTAACACTAGAAACATTCAGTTGTGTATTTTAGAAATGGCGGAATCATAGTTGGTGTTTGTACTTTATTCACAAAATTTACCAGACAGACGATTATCGGAACAAACATTTTATTGTTTAAGTTTAAATAAGGACTTAACACCTTATTTAAGCACACTGAATTTGAGGGATGTTAGTCCTCTTTGCATAGGTACTCCTTATTTAATTTGATTTTTAGGTTTATTTAACGATTTTCTATGTCGTAAGATTTGACTTTTTGTCTGCTTCAATCATTCAATAGTCGTTGGTTTCAAAGCTTTTGTCAATTTACGACTGATGAATTAACTTGCAAAACTAAAGTACTGAACTTTTCATGAGAGAATATAGCTGAGAAGGTTAGCTGAAAATTTCAGACAATCAGTTTAGCCGTTTTTTAGAAATCGTGGTCACCGAAAAACTCGTACAAAATTTCGAAGGACATTTACACATTGGACCAAATTGATAGTTTAACACTCCGAGACGTCCTTATAAATATTCGTGTATCTCCAAAAATATTTGCCGGATCGATTTAAAATTTTTTGAGAATATATTCAAATATATGTTCATTCCGAAAATGCAATAACAAAAATTGATTTTTTGAAATTTCTAAGTGGGTATTGCCCCCTTTAAGCGACCCTATGATTTATTTCGTATAAACAGGAAAATCTATTTTTATACAGTAAAATTTTCGATCTTATTTAAACTTGTTTTGTAAATGGAGAATAATTAAACTACATATTCTGTACAACTTTTTTTTAATGAGTATCTCTTTTTATTATATCAGATGAACGCATAATTTTTCACAAAAAATTAAAAATACAAATAATTCTAACATAACGATTATTAATTGTAATAAATTATCAGATTTTTTTATAACCCAAAGAAAATAATAATAATAATAATAATAATAATAAAATTAATACTTTTTAAAAGCTGATATTTATCCATATCTTATCGACATAAACATAGGGTTCTTGTAACTACTTTTTGTAGTTTTTTTGTTGTTTTGGACCACGTTTAGTTCTTCTTTTGATGTAAACTTGGAACAACATTCGTTGTACGAGAGATTTTTCGCTGTTCGGCAAAACTCTAAGAGTTCATCCAAAGTCCACGACCGAATTTCTGCACTACTCACACAAAAAAGTGTTGTAATTATAAAAACCATAATAAGCTTCATTTTTTGCGTCTTTAAACTTTGAAATATTTCAGAGAACAACGTTTAATAGGAACTGATAATAAACCCACAATTTCATGTCTTTTATTTTAAATCGCATCGATTTTTATAAGTCTGTGTCTGGTTAAATTCAAATAAACCTCATTTTCGCAAGCAATACTCGTGTTGATTTTAATACACTTGTAACAATATTTTTTAAGAGCAGAGTTCGTTACATGTATTATAAAGCTTGCGTCAATTGGAAGTTCTGACGTTAGGGCAATTGTAATTAATTGATTTTCAAAAATTTTCAATTGAATACTCCGTATGGTTTTGCCTACCTAAAAATGCAACATCTGTATCAATTTGAATGAATTTCATAATAAATGCCTACCTGACAACGACAACAAAATAAATATTTAAATCTATTGTAACCACGATTACTTCCAAATTTCTTAATGGATTTTGATCAAACTTGAACAACATATTTTCCGTAGCAATGTTTCGCCTAACTTTACAATGAGTGAAGAAGATTCGCAAATTTTAATTTTTGGTCCAGTTCTCAGCATCACCTTAGAAAGTTCGGATTTGCAAATATAATGCAAAAATTTAAAGATTTAGGAATTCAACAAAAATTACTCTTGATCCCACATAATTAAATAGGATTTGCGTTTCGTTGTTTGTTTTTATAATAATAATAATTTTAATAGATTTCATAAAATGTTTGAATCTAAAGAATCGTTTTATATAAAAAGGGTACTCACTTTTGGTCGTGTGTTAGTGCCAACGATCGAATTCCCGAATTGCAAGCCGGGAAGGCGTACAGCGGTGCTAAATTGAAGGTCCTCCAAACTTCGACGATACCTCGGTCTCCAGCAGTCATTAAATATTCTCCATCACGAGACAGTAGCATGCACTATTAAAAAGAAAAAGGATATTTTTTGGTTAGAAAAGTATTAAAAATTAATAAATTAAGCTGCACAAAATAGATTCGAATAAAACAACAAAAATATTTACCTGAAGGTTATCGTTGTGCGTTTCATGTCTCAATTTCTTGCCATTTATCGTGTACGCAGCAACGTTTCCTTTATCGTAATTGACAACAATGAACCCTTCCCTAGACATCGCGATTATTTCGGGCGAAATGAAATCGTTCGGAGGATCAAGGGATCTGAGGAGGTCTCCAAATGTGGTGTGGATTAGCACAGGCCCATCTTTGAAGAATTTAAAAAAATTAAATTTTATAGACTAAAGTTAAACTTGAGTTAATATAAGCTAATAGTTGTGTTTTTTTTCATTTATAACAAATTTTTAGATCCAAAGTTGGTAATATATAAATGTTATAAGTAGTTTTAGTTTCAGGGTCCTGTTCTAATTTTCATACGAAACGAATCGAGTGTAGTTTTCAAAAGCCCTGTTTTGATAAAAATATAATTCGATAGGAGTTTTTGGTTTGCTTTAATCACTTTGAAATCAAAAATGAACTATAATAGTAACTGAAATTAATTGTATAAAATTTGGATTTTTTTAAAAGGGGTTTTTGTTAGTTCTTTTAAATTTGTTTCGTACCAGCTAATAATTTAATTTGAAAATAATTTAAGATGAAAAGAAACTTACTTGTGGACCCGGAGACAACGAGTCCGAGTTCAGCACTTATCACGACGGAGGTGACCGCCTGCTCGTGGCCCGTGAGGGTGGCTCGAGGGGTTGGAACATCCCCCTCACCGACGATGCTCTGGGTGCGAGCGTTCCAGTGCCAGAGGAGCACCGTGCAGTCAGCGGAGCCCGAGGCGATGTAGCAGTCCGAGGTGATGTTGCACTCCGACCTCGAGAGGCAGGTGACCACTCCGAAGTGACCGAAGACGATTTGGACGATCTTAGCTGGAATATTAAAGAAATTATAGAAAATTATTATTATTTATTATTATTATTATTTATTTCGGAATATGACAATGATAAAAAATAAATTATTAAATAATACGAACCAGTTTCTGTTGAGAAGACTCGGAAGCTGTTGTCCCAGAAGCCGCAAGCAATCAAGAAGCGACTGTCGACGGTCGTCACGTAGCAATTCGAGCGAATTTTCAATTTTTGGCTAAAATTGTCGCCGAGATGTCTCCTAGACATCGGATTATTGTGGCCATTGGTTTGAGCTGCAACAAAAATAAAAACGAGGACTTTTAAAACATCTGATCTATTATTGATTGAATTTTTAAAACTATTATCAAATTTTTAGTTATAAATGAATACTTCTTGCTGGCAAAGTTATTTAGTACATTTTTCTCAAAAATCATTAAAGGTAGGAAAACTATCAAAAATATTATAGGTTATTTAAATTTTCACAAAACAATTAAAATATTTATAGTTTCACCAAAAATTATAAGAAGGGCTATTTAGAAGAAACTATTCTAATTTGAAATAAAATTCTATTACCTTCTCATAATTTTTGGAAGTGAAAATTTTCTGTAAAACCCAGAACAGGATTCGATATGAAAAACACACAGATAAGTAATTATTTGCAAAATTTGAAATTACTGAAATTTTGTTTCGTGTAAGCTCAGTATGACTTTGGTCTATTTAAAAATTTATAGTATAGTTTTGACTTAATTTAACTTTGATGAAATTAAAAATAATTTAGAAGTAGGCAAATGGAAAAGGGGTTAACTTACATAGAACTGGATCCATAGTTAAAGGCAAATTAGCACCAGGCGTTTGAGGCGATTCTGCGTAGCTTGGACTTTGGACGGACGCGGTGTAGTTGCAGTTCCATCGGTTCACGGCGAACTGGTGACCGGCGGTGACCGTGACGACAGAGGGAAGCGACAACTGGGGGTAGGTGTTGGCCGAGATGTGGATGATGGGGGAGTTGAGGTGGAACTTCATCGACATGCAGACGTCATCGGGCATCGCGCTGAACATCATCGGGGACAGGTGCATCGCGGACGACCGCGGGGGATGGGGCTCCATCAGGAGCTGACTAGGCGTTTGCCCGAAATTCCGGATCTGGTTCTCGACGGCCTCCCGCATCACAGGATCCGCGATCGCCTCCAGGTCCACGCTGCCCTCGTAGGTGAGGTAGTAGAAGACGTTCGTCGCCCGGACCGCCTCGGGACCCCGCTGCTTGTACCCGAAGATCAGGTCGATCCACTGGTGCAATTGACAGGAAACGAACTCCGACTCCAGGGCCATTCGATTGATCCTCACGAACTCCTCGGGAGTCTTAGCCCAAGGAGGCAGCTCGACATCCGAAACGAGAGCTCCATCCTCGCGTATCCCTAAACGGTATCCCGACGAGTTGTAGAACATTTCCGGAAGGAAGTACCATTCCGGGATCAGCTCCTTAACATCGGACGTGTCCCTCTGGCAGTTTTTCCATGCTAGAGCGACTGAGGAGAAGAGGCGGTCGGGATAGTCGAATTTTCCACCCTGCAGGGCCAGGAACATGGTGGTGAAAGGTTCCGCCCTCACCAGCCAGCCCAAAACGAACCCGGCGGTCGAGTAGTGGGTTCCGTAATGGAAGGGAGGGATAGTATCGTTATCCCAACTCTCGTACCTCTCCTCGAAATAGGCTCTCCTGCTGGGATTTAAGGCTCCAATCGGTTTCGACAAGTCCCTGTAATTCGACGGTTGGCTTAAGTCCAACTCCTTCGAATCGTAGTTGGTTAGGACCCACGGGAAAATTGGATATTGGTTTAAATCGTTGTAAGTCCTACCAGCGATGGTGTTGAGGAACATGAGATATTCAAAATTCGATATTTCCCTTCTCTGCCACTTCTGAGTCATGTTTGAATTTCTCATTAATTGTCTTGGGGACATCATAGACGCTCTTCTGGTTTGAGGAATCCCATATTTAATACCAACTCCAACGCGGGGCAGGGCCTTGATAACCTTTTTGACCGTATGCTGGTCGGGGAATGCAAAAAGAATAGACGTGCGACTGGCTAAGAAAATCTCTATCGCTACATTTTGCAGTAAATATCGTCTTGAAAAAATTGCCCGAACTTCCGAAAAATACCATTTTCCGTGCAAATGATCACAATATTTAAGCACCTCTGGATCTATTTTTTGGAATTCTGGATGATCTTCGTCGACTTCGAAGAACATTTCAGTGCTTGTAATCGACACTGTTCCAGGCGCAACAAGTCCTGGAGCAACTAATTTTGCTTTAGTGCTTATATTAACAGGCCCTGTAAGATCAAGATCTAGTTCGCGATCTTCAATTAGCAATTCAGCGTCGTCAAGAAGATCAGCGGTTTGCTGAGACGGTTGATGTGATCTTGTAACTGCAATCTGAGAGTGGAACTCATCTCGTGTTTGCATAATAGCATCTTCAGGAGCGCCGTTTTCTAAAGCCGCCTTTAATGTCGCTTGAGGGTGACTCGTACCCCTTGGATTTTGCACCATTCTTTTTCTTCTGCGAGCATCGTCCTCCCAAGCGTCAAGTTTCCAGAAGATTTGCTTAGGCGTTGACCCACTCGAATCTCCCCAAGCACCGTGACGGTTGCACATGATGTTACGAACCTTTTCCAGCAACCTACTGGCGATCACATTGTCCCTTCGACGGGCCGCTGTTATTAAATGATCGCACATCCGCTCCTCCTCCCTACGTTCTACCAAAGTTTGGGCACACTGTGACTCGAAATCAGCATGCTTAAGGACATCGTCAGCCCTCATTCTGTTCAAGATGAACTCGGCCTCGTTAGCCACCCGCACAATATGATCCTTCATAGCGTGAGACAGAAGGCGACCTTCGTTTATGAGCTCAATGAACGCCAATCCAGCATGCTTTTGCAGACTGTTCTGCCACTCCTGCGAGCAGAGAAGCATCACAAGCTCCACAACAGAATGACTGTTCTTGAACGTTGTAAGACCCTTGCCTTCCATCAGGAGCTCCTGTCCATGCGATCCCACGAGGGTTTTCGATAGGAATGGCGCAAAATCTACCATAATTTCCCTGAGCAGAGGACACACTGGACCAAGAGCAATCTCCAGTTTCTGCGTTAAGCTCGCTTCCCTGGACGGCGTCGTCATCGGCAGCTGACCCACTAAAGGTGGTTTTATCGGCAATTCATCTGGCCGAGATCGCTGACCAGAGGTCGCAAAATTATCAGGGATTCGAACGACTGATATTTCAGAATCTGGTTTATCTCCACGTTCAGAGCCCATGTGATGAATGTTACCTTCAATGTCCCGAATTTTATCATTCCCATCCTCGTTAAGGTTCACGTCCGTCCAACTTTCGTCGTTCGAATTTGTTGGCTTGTTGTCGTCCACCATTATTTCACTTGAACTTTCAACTTCCGGAACCTCATTTTCGGTTGAGTTCATGTTCAGCGAAGCTACATCTGAGTCGACGCTCTAATTATGGAATAAATATAATATATATATAAATATAAAAATTAAAACCTATATTGAAGTGAACATTTTGTTTTAGAAACTACTATTAGACGGACACAATCCTAAAATTTGCGCTAGTGTAAATGTGTTAAAAGCTGAAAGTTACCTTATGAGCAGCACTCAAGCCGTAATGTGACCTTTAGCAGCATTTTCGTAACACAGAAGCAAGCAAGTGTCGACTTAATGAATTTAAGAATCATTTAAACGACAAAACCAACTACCAACATTTAACTTAATATACTATTACTGATTACATTTTTACAAAATTCTAAATATAATTATTTTTAAAGTGTGCTTACTCTTCTGTAAAAGTTCGTCAACGATTTCTATACTTCACTTTAATTTTCTAAGCACTAATTCCGTCGCTTATTTTGAACTTTCAGCTTGTATCTATGTTTGGTTAAAAACACTTTATTTACAGAAATTCAAAATTCTAAGAATTTCGATTAGGGGATTGAATTGCCTTTTAAATCAATTAAAGATAAATTCAAACTGGCGGATGCTGACATACATACATCTAAAACAATTGATTTTTATTTAGGAAACAGAAAATATATAAGGTAGGATATATTTAATAATTTAATCTGGTGGTTTCTGTTCCAGGTTAAAAATAACCCATCAAGTAAAAATTGGCAAATAATTATTTCAACTACTACAAGGCATAGTAAATAAAATTTCAAAGTTTATACATAGACTGTGATGCTATTTTTTGAAAATATTTTTTAAATTGAAGTTTATAAAGAATATCAATGCAGGTAATAATATATAATAATTTTATTTGTTACACCTGAATTGAGTAATTGAATAATAATTCCTTTGTACATTCAACAAACGATGATGCATGAAGAAAATAATTTTTAAGATAATGTGGAAGAATGAATCAATTGTATCAATTTATTTTTTACCTTTCGACCCTACATCCCTTCAACTTAACGAGTACTTCTGGATTAAATTATTTGAATATCAGAGTAGGTACTCGAGTTCAAAAATACGAGTTTGAGTACCCAAGAAAATCGAGGAAATTGAGATTGAAATCATCAGAGAACTAAAGTAAGGGAGTATATAAAATATTCAATAGCAACTTTCAATAAGTACAAAAAACCTTTTGATATAAGCCAATAAAAATCCAGTTTAATTGCTGTATTCTATATTTTTTTCAGATATTTAGTACTATTTTATGTTTACTGGTTAGTGTCATTGCATAAACTTTTTTATTTTTTATTTTCACCTAGTTGCATAATATATCAGTTTCTTCATAGCTACTACTCCACTATTTTTTACTTTAAGAAGTACGTCTCAAGAGTATCAGATTTTAGATTTCTTAATAAAAAAAATTGAAAAGAATTTGATTTTATTTTAGTTCAAATTATAATTTTTCGATTTTTCGACGGTATTGAATTTTATTTTATATGTATACATATTAGATAATCTAGCTAAAAACGCATTTTTTTAAAAATAGTGATTTTCATTATTTTTGTTCTAAATAAAATGAAAGTGTGCTATCGAAGGGTTAAAATCGGCAACTAACAAATCAATGAAATGAATAATTTGGTTTTTTTTTCCAAAACAACAAATTCAACGAATATTCTTTGCCATT
The DNA here is from genome assembly GCA_959613345.1 of Tolmerus cingulatus. NCBI lineage: Eukaryota > Metazoa > Arthropoda > Insecta > Diptera > Asilidae > Tolmerus > Tolmerus cingulatus. Next base: position 34,190,348 of record OY390710.1, read on the forward strand.
ATAGATTGTATTGATTAAAGTTGCAATTCTTAACAATATCCTACCACAAAAGCTATTGAAACTAGTATAGATATGAATGAAATAATTGTTTATCTCGGTTACCCACTAAAATCCATTTGTTCCAACCAGAAACCAATAAATAAATGAATTTCTTTTCATTTGATTTCGCTTATATGCCGGAATCAAATTTTAATTAAGAGCAGTATCGCACATCGAGCAATCTCGCTTTTGTTTTCAGATTCACAAAAGTTAGGGTTGACAAAGCATTCATTTCTGGCTACGAGTCGCTAATTGCCCTGCAGATTTCTGTGTTGAATACAAAACGCTGTGAAAATGAAATAATCAGGCACGTTGCGATTCAGTCCGATAAGTGTCATCAAATCTAATTATTTCCCTCCATTATAAGGTAATAAATTTCTATCAGCTGCTCGTCGGTTATCACCTGACCTGATTTCCACAGAGAATTGAAACCCCTCGGCATAGAGGCCAACCCTCAGGATGGAGGGTTGAATCATTTGAACTAATGAGTCGTTATGCGACTACACCTGCCGTCTCTCTGCTTATTTCAAATATTAATTTAATTAATTTGCATATTTAGTCAATTAAGCCTTTCACGGCTGTAATGGACTTATTTTGTGCTCCCCCCCATCATTCAAATGTCAAAGAAAATTCAGCCTTTGATATGGGGATCACAAGTTCTAAATTGGGTCGGATCCTTTATTTTACGATAAAGTGCATAAGCGAGTATTCCTTTTAAAATTCATTCTACGACCTTTTAGAACCCTCTCAATCGGTGGGTCAATTTAAAGGATATCGAAATTGTCGCAAATTTATTATTGAATACGACCCAAAAACCAGCCCACACTCAATCGGGCTAAAAGCAATTTTCTAGAGGATACAAATAATCCAAGCATTTCATCCGGCAGGTACGTACCTACTAATTAATGAGTAATTACAAATAGGTCACCATGGTAAAGGTACCCTTGTTGACACTGCTAAAGTTACTCTTTCAATAAATGAAATTCCCAATGTTTGCTTGCCTCTGAACAACTCGGGGGCCTTTGTGCCCCCAAAGAAAACAATTTGTTCCTGCGAACAAAGGTTTGCTTACCGGGCGAGGACTCGGCGCAGACCTGCTAAGAAATGGATGAAATGTCTACAAAGGATTGAAAGCCAGGCCACAGATTACATAATTAATAATTTCATCATTCCTGCTCCTTCCCGCTGAGCCACGGAGTCTGGAACTAGACAAGGGAAGGTCCCCATTCGTCCCGACGTGCCAACGACGGCCTATAAACCAGTTGTGGTGCTTGTAAATAATTCGGAAAATAATTTCCCCTAAAAGCAGCCGACTGTGGTCCATCGGCATCCAGCCTCCAGGTCCATCATGCAGGACGATAGCGGGTGTAATTAAATTTAAATTTGGTACTGGGCCTGGACTAGTGAAAGGATCAATCCGGCACCGGACTGTCCCTTTGGGCGCAGTAATCCATCCGAAAACTTATTTCCACCCTAATTGATCCCCAACTGATTGGTTGTCGCATTTCCCTGACTGGATGACTGGACCCCCGCGTCCCAAACCTCAAAAGCCCCCGGCGGGAGGATTCGCCTATTTCGATTATTTAAAGTGCCCGCAAGGACTACTGTGCGGTTCGGTCGGCATTTGGGGACATCTATAATTAATGCTGTCCCTGGAATGGATTAATCAAAAAGAAATTTTCACGTCGAGGACCGGACCAGATTCGGATATATTTTGGCCCCGGGATAGGGACATGCAGGCCCATTTAACTGACTTTTTTTTTTTGAAGCTGTCGAAGCATTTTGAATTTAATGGCAAATTAAAACGAATTGAAGCTGCTTCCTGTTCTCAGTTTATTGTGAATTGACTCCCTTTTATTGATGGATTTTGGCTTATTTTTATCACCAGTCATAATGCCCCAAAAATGAATTCGGAACGTTCATCTCAATTAATTTATTAACGGACAATTAACGATGGAATCCCATTTAGAATTGCTTTTCCTCACTTGATTTTGACTGATATTAATTTATTCTTCCACAAAATACCTTTTTTAATGATATATTATTAAATATTACGTTCAGTGCCACAAGGGATTAAAATTTTATTGACGATAATTTAATATAATAGAATCCATAATTTCGTAAGAGATAAAAAAAATTTATAATTATTTTAATAGAAGTATTAATTTAAGCCAGCTATAAAAAGCTATTATTTTTTTGGGATAATAATCAGAGATTATTTTCAAAATAATAAAAAGTTAATACAAAAATTTTTATATATTTTGCAGAAACGTATAATTCATAGTTTTAGTACTTTTGCAAAAATTAGCAAAATGATTTTAAAGTGGAAAGTCATTTTTTGGTCGACAATCTCTTTTTATTTTAGAGTATGGCAGTTTATTAATAAATAAACATGGGCAAGTGCGAGTAAAATTACTTAATAATTTTACTTGGGCTATGAGATTTTTCATCATGACAAATTTCAAGATTTTTGATCAAGATCCTTTTAGGCTACTTTCTTTTAGGTTTTTATGTGTCCCTGAGTGAGTTAATTTGGCAGTATAAAAATTTACTCTGAAAGCTCATATACTTGAATTTTACACAGGACTGTGAGGCTGTAGGCTTTAGTAGATAGTTAAATTTTTTAATTTCAAGGTATGGAACCCTTAAAAAGGGGACACACTTTAACTTCGGGCTACTTTGTTAAAATGTTAAATATTATTCTTATATGGATGTCGGATAGAGTCATGTGTACCTAAATAATTTAAGATACTATCATTGGAAGATTAATAAAATTAGGCAATTTAAAAATTACATAAACTAGATAGTAACGATTTTTACTAAATTCAAAAACTTTTTAAACATTTTAATAACGCTGTTAAATCCCACTTACTTATTTTATCAGGTTAAATTAATACTTGGAAAGTTTAGTTTTCTTACTAATTACGGAAGAAGACAATTTAGTTATACTTTTTAAACTATGATAATTTAAAGCACATTTAACGTAACTACATTGGTCATTTACCATAAATTAATTTTCGTTGAGCATACTTTAGACATCCGTTGAAATTAGGTTAGATATCCGCTGTATTAAGATTACCATAAAATCTTTTAATTTTAAATTTTAATTTTAAAATAGCGCACTGATCTTAGAGAATTGCAAACCGTTCAGAAACTTGATAAAATTCCATGAATTTTAATTTTATTGTTTTTTCATTTCAAGAACTAAATTATTCGTATAATGTAATTTGATTTTATGAATCCATTCCTTTTATGCAAAATTCCAAACCAAGTGCACAGGTCCTTTTAAACCCTAGGTTAAGAAAACTGTGCATGGGGAAGTTATAGAGGTTACTTCCGCTTCTTCACAAAACGTCCCTAAAGTCTTCAAATATTTATAGAAATTGAGATTTCTAACGTCGCTCCTTAAGTATAACCCCCCGAAGCTATGAATGCAACATACTTAGAAATCCTTTCGACATGGTTTTCGAGGGGCTATTAAATTTATGTCATATCCTCGTTCTTAGCTATTATGCGAATAGTCAATTTGGGAAATTACTTGCAGTCGCTACCACTTACGATTCAAGATTTCTTCATTATCAGCAGTCAACTGGGGCACAAGAAGCATTAGGGCTCCGCGGGGGGATTGAATTACAAAGGAAATGGTTGCGGATGAAAACTTCTAATGGGGACGGCTGACAGACGAGTGCCTATTATTTACAAAAACCATTCGAGACCATTGAGACCATTGAGCGAAACAGACGAAGTACGAAATGCGGGAAGAGCATTAGCACCACAATTTTCCCTAAATACGCCCATCCCGGGGAATTTACGGGCAGACAATGACGTCCTCGGTCAAATAAATTTCGTACAGTGCCACATGCACGATCCGCATATGTGTTCCAGAAACGCGTATCCTGTATCCTGGCACCAGGAAGATGCATCGTTGCACTTTGCACCTTTGTAAGCGCTTTTTAGTGAAAGTTAGATGCAAATTACTTCTACTTTATAAAGCGATAACTGAGAGCGTGTGGGGCAAAAACAGATAAAGTGCCTGAAGGTGGAAGGATAATTGTTTTAATTCACTTAAAGAAACCGGTGATTCAGTGATTGTGTTTTCATTTCTGCATCAGTGGAAAAGTAATGAACTCTAAAACAAACTTTGTACTACTATAAAATAAATCTCTACGGAATTGCTGTGGTTCATTTCAAAATTCGCTGCAGAGAGCGGACAGCAAAGAAGCTAAAAATACTGTGGTAGTTTTAACTATTAAGATAAAACAGAAAAAAAACATGAATTAAACTAGCTACGTCAACAAATTTCTCTGTTAAAAACACAACAGAAGCAAACAGAAAATTAAATTCAAACAACTTAGTTAAAAAACAGATAATTTAAATAAAACTAACATGTAGCTAGAACTGGGAAACGCTTGTTTACCTTTACTACAGCTGTAGCCACAACTGGTTTTGGCGGCGACAAAGGTTGAGGTTGAACTGTGTTACTGGATGTCACTTGAGGCTTAATCTAACATGCAATTAGTATTTCATTTTTATTTAAAGACAAATTGATATTCAATAGGAATTTATCCAACGAAATTGTTACCTAATTTTACTTAAATCGTGTTTAATCGAATTTTATACTATTTATTTTATCACGGATCAAAAATATTTTAATATAAATTAATAATGTACCAAATTACTTGTTAATTATTGGAATAGTGTAAGGTATTTTTTTAAGTTTCAAAATATTTAGCATTGTATGGAAATATGTTAAATTTTAAGATTTTTTTATCATATTGTATAGGGAATAATTTATAAAAATTCAAAATTTTTTTTAAAAAAGTCAGTGTTTTTCTTGAAAATTTTAAGTTATAAAAAACTTACAATATCACTTTGTTTATGACACCACGTTGGTGCCACCGGACGTTAATTTTTTAATATATTACATATATCGTCAAACTTTATTTTAGAAAATACTTTTTGGTGATTTTAAATTCCTTTAAATAAAATTCGATTAGGCACCATCTCCAAATACAATTTCTAAAATAAATGATTTGATAGAAAAAATAATCTGTATGAGTATACCCCATCAAAAGCTCTTAAAATTTCAATCCTACAACAAAATACAGCCAATAGGAATACGTAACAGCAAATTCTAAGAAACATGCCCTCCACTAATTTATCAAATGAACCATCTCGAGTTCCAGTAAATTAGTTTCAAGTATACGACTTAATACAGGCCCGGTAGTTAAACAGGTGTTGAAATTTAATGGCAATATGATAACTTACCTTAATTGACGGCGGACCACTCGAGTGCGAATCATTGTCAGCCAGAACAGATGGATTGTTCTCATCAACGACTATAATTTCATAGTCTCCATCTTGGATTGTGCGGGATCCTGCATAGAAATTACACAAATTAATGTTCGGGTCAACATTTTAAAGTCGGTTTAATTAATCATATTTTAAAGGTATGTAGAAAGAGCTTGAATTTGGAAAATTTATTAAATTCATGTTCTTTCCTATAATTTTTATTTTTACTATTCTAATTTTACCAAAGTCAGTTTATGTACCTGTGCAGTGAGCAATACAAAACGAACTAAAGGAACTAAATGTAAAGGGCAAGCAACACAACACGCACGGGGGTATAAAATGAGAAACTATTTGGACAAAAATGAAGGAAAGTTGAGTTGATTTCACTATTTCTAAAATGAGTTTTTTCCTTATAGGGATACAAACTCATATTTGAGGTACAACATCTATTTTGATAGTGCTCCATAAAATAATTATTATTGCTAACATTCTGCCTTCTCGGTCCAAATATTATTTAATCAATTATTCTGGTCTTAAGTGCTTTTAATATAAAAATCAGAAAATAACTCCAGAAATAGTACAACAATAAAATTGTTGTTATTGTGTCTTCTGGCTTCGGCTTTTTAAAATATCACTGCCTTTTAAATTAAATTTATTACTTAATCAAAATTATTGATAATGATGGTGAAAATGATAAAAAATTTATATTTTTTAAAGTCTGATAAATGTAGTAGAATAAAAAGGGGTAAACCAATTTTATTTTTCTAAGTTTTCCCAGTTACATACAAAATTTTGTTCGAACTCCCATACTGATTTAAACTTTATACATAAACTTCACACTTTTATTGTTTGCTAAAAACCCCATAACTTTTGAAAATACCATCAGCAAAGTTATAATATTAAAGCATATTTTATCCTATTTCGAATATCGGCAACTCCATTTCCACACAGAGAGTTGAGTAAATCGAACAAAATTGCGGAAAAACAACGTAAAATCAGAAGAGGGCTACAAAATGCTCTTAATCACAAAAGTAGGTTAAACCCCTGGACTTTATACGAGTGCATATCGGTCGATGGGTAAACAACTGCAACTACACAAGGAGGATTTATTTGTACGCAGTGCACGTGCCAAGGACCTTTAGATTATCAGTTCAAACTTCTTATTGGGTCGCGTGCAATGGCTACTAATATGATTTTCTGCTCAAGAGTCCGACATTCTGGTACATACCATCGAAAAGGGTTCAGATAAAATAATTATTTGTTGGGGAGGAATTACATAAACATAGCACATACTGTGGGGTTGTTATTAAATTGGAAATCGTGATAACCCCCTGAAAGGGCAAAGGTGATTGTCCAGTGTATTAGAATTGCTTTCTGAGACTGAGATGATTTCATATTTTGCATTATCTAAAATTGCATCACTATGAGGGTGTTACGAAACGAATTTTGTTTTGAATTATCAAATATTGGAATTTTGAAGACAAACTATAATATGCTTGTAGTTGTATGAAAAATACGTAAGATTAAAAAATTTAGAATTGGAATTACTTCAGAGCGAGAGCATGACAATGGCAAAGCTTCTTTTTTTAGAATATAGTTCGATCTCCTCATGTAAAAAATAGACAGAACGAAGGTCTAAAATAAATTTTTTGACATTGAAATAGTCATTTCCGAATAAACATTGATCACAAGACCATGAAGATTTTGGTATACCCCTAATGAAATCTTACAACAACACGCCTTATATATAGTAGGGAAATTAAAATAAGCGCCGCTTTTACGTGTTTCATTTAAAATTTAGAAATGGGAAAAGGAGGATTTTGCTGAACGAATGAATTGCATATTTAAGAAAATACAAAAAAGAACGTTGGCGCGTGTAAAAGTTTGATTTGATACTTAAGTCTGCTACAAATTATTCCGTTCTTACAATTAAATAACTCCTCCAAAGTGTTTAAAATGTCTTTAAGTCCCTAAATACATTTTCGATCAAATTAATCGCCCTTCCCTGAAGTCAATTTAAACTTTTCTTGAAGAAAAATTTTAAAATCCAACTGGATTCTCGAAACGCCCCATCACTTACACAGAAACTTATATTTGTACTGGCGCCTCAAAAACTTCCTTCAAAACTCTTCCTCACCCACGAAAAGCAGGCTGCAAAAACCAGAAGAGTTCTCCTTTCCTTAATTATAAAGATCTGTCTAAAGAATTCCCTTCAATTCATTAAACTCTTCCTCGCGGTTGACTGAAGTTAAAGCCAAAATTAGTCTTCGCTCCATTGAAAGTATCCTGTTTTTCTGTCTAATGCTCCTCAAGAAGGACGAACCACAGTTGTAAGAAGGAGTTGCGCATCTTCGTCTACCTCTTTGTGGTTAAGGAGAGAAATTTCGCCCGAATTCGACTTCCTCAGGCTTCCTTTTAAGCTGTCTTTATTTCATTGCGGCAAATTAGTTAGTGTATCGACTTATAATTTAAGAGGACTGTGAAAATAATTTTAAGGAGTTAACTCAAAGTTAACTTAGACTTCGTGGAAAATTTTAAATGAGATTTTACCACAAGAGTATCTCAAAACGTTGTGGGCATCAAAGAAGACTAGTTAAAGTCATTACGGATTTTCAGAAAATTAGGAGATTTAAAAATATAAAAGTTGCAGTAATGAAGCTCTTATAAAGCTATTTATAATATGTATATTATACTATCTTAATTAAGATAATTTCTTTACTTATTTAACATCCCCTCGGTGAAATTATATTAAAACTACTAATAATTATTTTACCTTTAAAACTCTTTGTAAAAAATAATAAAGCTTTATGATCTTTAATACTTGGTAGATTGTAAAACCTCATAACATAAATAACTTTACCAACTTAATTATCGTTTTGTGATACAAAATTAAAATCGGTGAGTCCCCTGCGGTGACTAAATTTGAACCCTTATCTTCCCGTGACTTCGCTTAAGCCAGGGAGATGTTGAAGTCGTATTTTATCATGGAAATAACGAAAAAAATTTGCCCCTGTGGCATTGTGCAAATGATGGAAAATTATATCCCTGAAGGACGGTTTTTGTCTTCGTATTCATGCTATCCTGACTTACTCCTGCGAGCAACTGCTGCAGGAGCACAATGGGTCAAAATCTTACCAGGATTAAAAATCATATGAAACGGAAAATCGTACTTAATTATTTTTTATAAGCGGTATTTACAGCACTTAGCTTTTTAGAAAGTTTTGATGTAGCGATGTTAATTCCAAAATAAGTTTTTTGAGCTAAAAAATAAAATTTGTTTTCAACAAATTATAGCGATAATATTAATATACAGAAAGCAAACTAAATATTTTACCATATTTTACTGCAATCAGTTTTTTATGAAAATTACATACAAAATATTAAATTTTGTGAAATGTTATAAGTTAAATTTTTAATTTCATTCTGCAGAATTGCGATGTTCACAGCGATCAATGTCTCAAATAAATAATGAGGCGTTTAAATGTATTTAAGAATAGGCCGGCGAATGAATTTGGTTTCCAACAATCAAAAATTCAACAACTCAAACCACAGTCTATGTAGATAATCCGATTTTGTTAAAAAACAAATTATCTCTATATTTATTATTTATATAAAGATTTTTTTTGGTCTTTTTTAATAAGAAGGGGCTAATGTGAAATTTTACTGAAAGACATTTTTGAATATGCGTGATATTTGTCGCTGTGTGAACTTGACGTGAAAATCAACTCAACCTTGACGAGAACGTAACCAAACAAAAAAATGCATTTATATAAAATCAAGAAAAAACGGTGCTCCGAGGCAGGGCAGAGGCAAAGATTAAAAAGTAAATAGTCTTAGATGGTGGCAGAGAGCTACTGTGTTTCGTGTCTTGGTGTCAAGTGTGGGATGAATCGAGTGGATTCATCGCGACATGTGTGTTTTATAACTACCTGTGTTGTTCCTAAACCGATAATTGTTATTGACGCCGTTATTTTTAAGATGGCCCCCGGTGCCGGTAACACCAACACCAACACCCCCAATGCCAGTTGTGGGGCCGCCACTTCGGGCACGTATGTGTGTACTGTTAGTTGTCGTTGTACCGTTTATGATACCGTGATTGTCACCGATGCCACCGCCTAATCCGCCGCCGCCCCCGCCACCACCCCCACCCCTCAAGTAGTAGTTGGTATTCAGGTCATTTTGATAGTTGGTGTGATTGTTGTGCATGTGATGATTGTGAGGCTGTCCCGGTCCCGCTAAATTTATTATAGGGCCTCCCGGGGGTGGTCCGCCACCTTTTGATACCGGCCCGTTCGTCATTCCCGTATTCATCATCATATGGAGGTTATTGTGGGTGTTAAGGGCCTGCTGCTGTTGCTGCTGCTGCTGGTGGTGGTGTGTCTGCAGGACTCCGCCCCCCGGCGGACCCGGGACCACCGGCGGCGGCGAGGAGGACGACGAGGATGATTGATGGTTATGATGATTGTGCTGATGATGTTGGTGATTATATTGAGCCTGTTGCTGCTGTTGGTAATGATGATGGCTATGCGGGGGATGGTTCTGGTGAGAGCCCGGCAAAAATTGCGGGTACACGTGGTGGGACCACTGCGGAAACAGGGGGCGAGAGGCCGGCTCTGATTTTTATTTTATTTTTTATTTTCGAGGTATGGGCAAAAGCGCATTTAGTCGGTTACATGAATGGAGAATGTGTGTCAAAGTGTTCATTTTTATATAGATTTATATTATTTTTTTCATATTTCCATTTTTGGAATTATATTGTACAATATCATAAAGTCCGAACAAAGCAGCGTGTAAATAAAAAAAGAGGGGAAATACTTCGTTAGCAATAAAGGATATGTGTGATCTCAATCAAATTGGAGCTACTATGACCGAAGTGGGGTAGAGGGGACACAGAGAATTTGAGTAGGGGGTAAGTAGCAAAAAACATGGGAACCAAATGGAGCTACTCACCTCCCGTTGACCTTTGCATTACCGGCGATGTCCTCGAGATTTGGGGCTCCGCTGGGGGCTCCAAGATGTCGCGATACTTGGAAACCATCAGCACTGAGATGAAATAGACGATCGCTAGTGACAAGAACTGAGCCTGCTTCGTTTCCTCCTGAAACAATCGTTTCTTATGACAATGTTATGATTTTAAGATCGATCCCAGTGCAAGTGGGGGAGGATGTGCTGATTTCGCGACATTGCTCTTCTAAGGAACTATTGCTTTGTTTTTACACCGTGATTTACTAGTTACTAGTCAAAATTTATAGTGCATTTTCTAAACTGTTTTGTGATGCGGCGAAAACAGCTTGATTTATGCAAGAACACTTTATTATTTTTTTTTATTTAATTATAATTTTCCATAAGGCAAATTTAAGGGACATATAAAATGTTTTTGCATAAGAGGAAAAGTAAGGCAAAAGATTAGATAAATAGTGAATAAGATTAATGTGTTTTCCCATTTTTTTTTATATCAATAAAATATCAAAAATAATGTTCGCTCTATAAAGGATCAGCTCGAAGGTTTATCGTTTTAATTAATAAAAGTGTAATTTTGGAAAATAATTTTCTTTATAATTTTTATTCGATAAACTTTTTAATTACGTCGACCTCCCAAATAAAATTTTTTGGTTAGCGTTCGAAAGTAGATAAAAATGCCCTTCTTATGTATATCCCCCGAATTAAATCCATATTAAAATTATATAAAGTCTAATTGTTTTAAGTTTACTTAAAAATTTGCTTATCAAGCTTAAAGCAGATTATATTATGAAAAATTAAGTTAAAGTACTGGGTTGACACCATTATTTTAATATAAATAATCTTTTAGAATAGATTTAATCAAGTATGAAAAGTTCAACTTTTATTATCAGTCGTTTTCGATTCCTTTTTATTTAGCTACGATGCTTTAAGCTGATTTATCTAATCTCTTGAATAATTCTTGATAACGATAAAAAATAAAATTGAATCAAACTTACTACATCCCGGTAGATAACAGCCCGTAGCCGGTTAACGTCCATGTCCTGGAGCAGCTTCTCAGGATCTTTAACCGGTGATAATTGACCCGTAATCGATTCAACAATATTCTGGAAGGAAGGTAACGAAAATAGCATAATCAGAAAATTGAACAATTTGCACCTAAAGCCGTCGACCATAATCTCCAGAAACTTACCTTGGGGGATGCCTGGGCACCTCGAATCAGCGCCTGTAGGTGGGCGGCTCCAGGGACGTCCCGGGCCAACCCGCCGTTGTTGTACCGCGTCCTCTCCTTGCACTCCAGACAATTGCGCACGGCACAGGTGCAGACGAGCCGCAGGCACTGTCTTAAGATGCCTCCGCTGGACATGTTCTTCTCGGCCTCGAGCTCCCCGAAATTGAGGGAGGTGGCGAAGATCAAAACGTCCGCCATATTGACAAGACGCTGGAGGAACGAAACGGCCACTTCCAGAGGCATGCCCTGGGTCGGTTCCAAGACGTCCAGTTCGGACTGTAGGTGAAAAAAATCAATATAAAATATGCTATAGAAAAAATAAAATGGGTAGAATTTCTTACGTTCGGGGAAGTGGCACTGGCGAGCAGAGGGAGGAGTCCACCGCACGCAATTATTAAATTATCCGCCAGTTGTGAGATCAAGTGGACTGTGTTCACAACAAAAATCGCATTTTCGCTAGAGTTAACAAAGTCGAGGACACTTTTAGTCGAGTGGCTGCGCCACACCTGAATATCTGTTTCGAGTGAGAAGAGGACATCGGAGAGGAGCCGCTGGTGGATGTATGACCATTTGAATTCGGGAATTCTGAACGGTGGCCTCGTTGGTCCCGGACTGAACATGGGACGTGTTGATCCTGATTTGGTCCTTTTATGTTCTGTAGGATTTTATTAAGAGTTTGCACATAGTAATTTATTTATATTCAGCTTAATGAGAGATAACAATTCTAATTCTTATATTAAAGATCTAATCACAAAGTATCCCGTTCGAGCCGATTCAACGAACTGTCAAAGTTGAGCATACAGTGGACACAATGAGCGGATCGGATTGAACCGGAACGGACGAGTTGAACAAATTTCAATGTTTGCCGGAACGACGGAACACAAAACCTTACAAATGAATGTGTTTTACATCAGAATAAAAATTTTAATGTTAAGACAAATAAATGCAGAAGCAATTTTTAATATATTTTTTTCAAATGTTAATATCTCTTAAACAATTCTTTTAACCTGCTGTTTAACAACAAATTTAATATCTCCGGTCATAGTAGAATTTACATATATAATTTGAATGAAATTTGATCTTTGATAAAATTGTAGAACGACATTCATTATTAATAAAAATGTTGCTTTAAAATGTTAAAATATAAAATGCACATATTATTAAAACTTGTCCTCTTATAAGTTTGAATTAAAAATAATCTTTAAATAACCATAAAATTATCTTTTTGAAGTAATGACTTATTTTGGCAAAAAATAATTATTTCTCTTAAAAATATGTGCAAAATTTCAGCAATTTTAAAATATTTTCTAAAAATTCAGAAATAATAAAATTGTACTTACCGAAGTGATTATTTTCAACCTGAGTGCTGGTGCTAGTGCTCTGCGATTTTCGAGGCTGTTGAGCAGGTTCTGGGGCAGGATTGGGTTCGACTCTGCTTCCCTGGATTTGATCAGTCGTTCCGGAGGCTTTCGTGTCTGTTTCCTTAACAGGTTCCTTGGGGACTTCCTTAGCTGGCTCTGGCTCCACTTCTCTTTCAGGAACAGTCTCAGTCTCGGCGTTGCCATTCACATGATCAGCGTTGCTTAAATCATTCGCTGAGTCCTCGACACACTTGTCGGCGATTTCATAGACCAGGCTTTTAACGATCGCCTCGTTCGTCTCAGTGTCGACTTTAGTTGTTGCTGAAATCACAGCGTCTTTAAGAATTTCTTCAACAACTTCTTTCGCTTGTGTCGTAATTTTTTCGGCGTTCTTCTCCTCCTCGACGTTGTTGTTGTTGCTTTCGCGCAACGACTGGTCGATGCAGTTGTCGATAACCTCGTTTACGATGTCGGTAACCATATTTTTGATCTCGGTGTCGTGCCTACTCGGACTACTATTGCTAGTTAGACTATCGTTATTATTATTATTAGTTATTATTGCACTTGATAACGTTAAATCAGTCTTTTGATTATCAATGGCATCTACTTGGTTGCTACTACTAGTTGTGTTGTTGTTGTTGAAGAGGCTCTCCTCAGCATCCTCTGTCTTCGTCTTCGCCGGACTGGACGTTGAAGATTTTCTTTCGATCTTGAGAACGCCCTTTACAACTTCATTAACAGCCAGTTCGATTTCTTCGTCCTTTATAACCGGAGAAGCGGTCTCATTCTCCAGGATGATTTCATCGGAGGCCTCCTTGCAGCTGTTAAGCATCTTTTCAGAATTCTGGAGGATTTCTTCAATGATCTCTTCCACAGCCTCTTTGGTTTCTTCTTCTGTTTCCGTTTCCTCGACATCGAGGACTTTTCGAAGGGCCTCTTCGCCCTTTGATTTCGCCTCCTTGGCGGGGGATTTTTCTTCTTCGGTAACGTGACCACTTTCGGCGTTCCCATTGCAGATAATCTCGCTTTTTATCTGTGCGTTGTAGACGTCCGTGATACTGGCCACACTTTGAACAGCGGGCTCCACTTCCGCGGGGGTGGATTTTCCGCCCGCCTCCCCCTTTTCCTCCTCCTCGCAGGCACATTTAAGATTTTCTAGATTAATTTCCTCCTCGTTGACTTGCTCGTTTTTGTTAACCTTACTAGAAACCGCGGGTGGTTGCTTAGTACTACTCTCGATCTGCGGCGCCGCACTTCGGTCAGCGGTCGCAGTCGTCTGCTGCTGCTGGTCAACGCCAACTGGACGGTCATCCCGGTCCCGGTCCCACCCACTGATCGTGCTAATGGGGCGCGCCTGGCGGAGCGCCGGGTCAGTGATGTTGTCGGTCCGCTGCCGCTCGTAGTGTTCGTACATTTGGGCGAACTGGAGCTTGAACTCCTCGTAGGAGACTTTAGAGTGGACAATGGCCAGCGTGTCCACCCACACCCGCCAGCCCCCGTACTCGTGCTTGATCGCGTGGTGCAGGAGCATGCGGAAGAGGGAGTAGACCATGTCCGAGATTTTCTGCTCCTCACTGTTCTTCGGATGGATGTAGGCCATGGCTATCAGCCATTCTTGCCAGACAGACATCTGTAGAACTGTGCGCCGATTCTCCCGGTTGCTGTTGCACAGCAGCGTCATGTCGGACAGGAACAGCTTCTTCACTTCGATCAGCTGTTCGGTCTGCTTCGACTGCCGAATGAGGGTTGCAACCACCTTCAGGATCACTGGAGAAATACGTAAAACTACATGCAACAATTACCTTTCCAACAAAATTATTTATCCAATAAAACTGCCCATCACCATTTCCCCAGATCCTAAAGGTTTCAAACTAACAAACTTACTAACTTAAATTGTTGATCCTCATATTACTGATAATAAAGATTCAATGTGAGATCTCCTAAGTTTATTTATTAAATACAATATTAAAACTAGCAGAATAAAATTACCATAAAACCTGAAAGTTCAACTTTGAAATTCATAGCAGATATGATAAAATTCTAGAAATTCTGGAATCCACCTCTCAATTTCTATGAAGATATCTAAAGAGTCAATGACTTCATTGTAGTCGAAAAACTACTACTCACTTATACTTCACGAGGCGTTTTGTTCCTTGTGAAATTCCAGGCATTAAAACAATTTCCTTTGCTAATCTCCTGAAATCCCGAGAATAGTTTGAATACTCTAAGCAAAATGACTTGGAGCTTAATTCCAAGGAAAATATTCTAAAGGATTACGAGAAATGAGGTGAGATCGGGAGGGGGGGGGGGGGGGAGGTAGTTCCCCCGTCCGGCTGCATAGTGTAGCACACTCAGAATCCCGGCCACTAATTGAGACAACGACAGTCCTTAAGGTACATCATTCGGTGTCTTTCTCATCCTAATCATCCCCATGATAATTTCGCAAACCACCCCTAATCTGGGACACAACTCCCCCGCATCTAACTAGTGGGATAAAACGGTGGAGCAGAGGTGATAAACTTACTTGGATTTTCCAACCGATAGTGGCTCTCGGGTTCTGGGTGTCGCGTGTAGAGGATCTGCTGCGATATATGCTCCGTCATAATTTCATAAAGGACGTTGTATGTTGGCAGGGATAACGACTCCTCGTAGAGCAATAAACGTTCCGCCAGCAAAGTGTACAAATTGTGCGGCGACATAACATCGTATTTTCGTCTGTCGGAGAGAAGGGAATGGCGAATAAAATAGGAAAATTTTATTAGTCAGCCTCCGTTGGTGTGAACACTCCAATGAGCATAATACTTACTTGTGTGTACTACGAGATAAAAAGAATCCTAACAATTTTAACGCTTGTAGCCTAATCAATTGACTCTCGGCAGCCAACAATTTGAAAATAGTTCTAACTCCGTGCTTAACATCGAATGCAGGTACCATTGAGCTCGGATGTTCCGACATTAAGGATATCAACATTTGGAGGACATCATGAAGATTCTCATCCTGAATTTATGGGATTATACAAAATTTATATTTTTTGTTTTACGATTTCAACAGGTGCTTACTTCATGCATGGTTGTCAAGTAGTTTAATATACTTTGTAGTTCGTCCTCTTTGACACCATTACCAATCATTATCAGCTGCTTCAGAAATAACAGGATATACGCGCGAATCGCCAGAATATCCTTTTGAGCTGGACGGGGACCGTCTATTTAAATAAATAGAACGAATTCAAAAATATATAAATAGTAATAGTATTATTAAATATTAAAAACTATATACTTATAAGAAGAAGATATAATTCTGGTTAAGAAATTTATATTAATATCAAATAGCTCTTTCTGTATGTTAAAACTATGATATATTTTTTTTATTGTTTGTTACATTATTGGAGAATATTTTAATACACGATTCGTAACACGGCGAGATCGATAAACTATTAAGAAAAAAATTCTTCAATCTATTATAAGACTTAAACATTTTTAGCGAGATCAAAATGAAATAACTTTTCTTCTAATTTCTGTAGTATAATATCCTTTTTCAGACTAAAATAATAATAACTTTAAAAAAAGGAATAAAGTATTGGAAAATTAAAAATATTAAAATATACTATAAATAATATAAAAATGTTGCACTTACCTAAACCTTTTGGAATAATTCCGCTTTTAGCTCTCGGATTCACAACCCAGTAGTAGAACTTAAGAGTATGGACAGTCTGGAGGACTGTGCTAACGCGTCTAACATTACTATAAATCTGTGTATCACTTAGAAATTCAGTTGCCAGATACGAATAAAGTCTGGCTTGTACATTAGCCGGTGTATAGATCCAGAGGGATGGATTGAATAGGACATGATCCAGGAGCTGCCACGTCAAGAATGAAAAACAGAAAAGCTACACATTAGCGTGGTAACAACTCTGTCCTGCTACAAGCCGATTTTTTGGCATGCAGCAAGGCACAACGACAAGGCAAAGAACTTCAAAGAAAATGCTCATATACAAGAAGAAAAATACATCCAATTAAAGAATAAAATGTAAAAAGCATGTAAAAAAATTTGTTTTATCCAAATAATGCACAAACGAAATTTTATATTAAAACCAGTAACAATGACTTTTTTTTTTATGTATAAAAATCTCAACGCAATGAAACTCCATTCGCACGAGCGCGTACTCAACTCCATTCATTTTAACAGCAGGCGAAGCGTGGGTCCACAATTTAGCACAAATTCGCAGGTTTTACGTGGGAAAACACCTTCCATTCAATTTAAAGGAAAAATTTAAATCACGTTTGTGTTCGGTGAGGTACAGCTGCTGTAATTGCGTCATTTGTGTTTTTGGGATAAAATGTTTAAATTTGTTAACCTCGTTTCAGGTCACACGAAAAGTGACACGCTTGCTAAGCAAACGAGCCTTTTATATGCTGAGGGCAATTCCTGTGGCGTGTTTAAAAAACAAAAACGTTGTTGTTAAGCCTGTATTTTGTAAATCAATGAAAAATTGTTAATTTGTACTTCTACTCAATATCAATTCCCTTGCAGAGTATGCAATTTCGAAATTGGTATTAATCCAAATATGCTTGTAATTTTTTCTACAATATTTGCTTATTTGTGGGTTGGTTATTTTGTGTTTACTGCAATTTAATTAAATTGTACCTTTGTAATACAATATTTAATTTATGAGAATGAAAGACTAAATAAAAAACAATTGTCGTGTTCGCAGTTGACTATTATTAATTAATAAATTTCTGATGATAGTGGATAAGAAAACGATTGTAGCTTTAAGTAAAAGTAACGACAATCTGATAGTTTTTGTACATATAACAACATTTTAATTTTAAAAAAATAAGTCTAACAAATAGTAAAAATCGTATTTGACTCTAGTTGTGATGTAGGGGAAAAAATTTCGAACTGATCACCAAATCAATAATTTTTGTGAAAATCTTGAAGATCATTATTAAACGACAACAAGTTTGTTATTAGTGTTTATCAAGTTTGTAAAGTTGGAGTTGGAATGGGCGTAAGTAATGTAGATTAAAATTCTGAATCTTACATATTATAAGAAAAAAAGGATTTGACTATCACATTAATGTATTGTAATTATTACTATTTTTCCAACATCATTCTTTCTAGAAAATGAGTTTTTTTATAAAAACATTTGAAAGCTAATAAGGGATAATGTATTAAAAAATAAAATAATTACTGTTTTATTCTAATTTAGATGATTTACTAAAATTGATCTAAAGTACCATATAAGCTCAACTCAAACAAAAGAATTCTATCTGCCTTTAACAAAGAAAGAAGTTTTTCTGCGAACAGTACCTTAACAAATACACGACTTAGAATGTGTAGTGTAACGTATTTATGTCTCCGAACGAAATTACAATATTATATACAGTAGGTATAATATACAAAATAAAATCCCAAAAAACGTATGTACGAGTATATACTATCAGAAAAATAATGTAAAAAGAGTTTGATAAAAAAGTGTTATATAAAAGTAATGAAAATACGAACCTTTTTTGCAAAAACATTCAATTTTTTACAAAATTCATTTGTTAAAGAAAATGCTCAAATTTGCGGACATTGGATAGTTATTAAAACTGAAAAATTATAATATTGATCCGAATAAATGTCATGTCATCTGTTTTTACAGTGTTTTTTTTTATTATTTTTGGTTTTTAATTCTTTATAAGGAAACAATGCAGAACATCCAAGGAATACTTATCATTTACCAAAAACAAAACAAAAATTTATAAAATCGAAGAAAGCCAACAACAAAACGAGTAATTAACTTTAGTTATTTTATATTTTAAATAAATTCGATAAATATATTAATTTTTATTTATGGCGCAACATTTTTTCATGGAGGCCGTCATGCATATATTGAGAAATATATTAAGAAAAATAACTTTTATTTTCGAACAAACATGCTTTTTATATTTTTTTAATTTTGAAAGGAAAATATAAACTGTTTTTAACAAGTTTACTTATAAAATTCGGTACGTTTTATTTTTGCAGGATCAAATAATAATAATTTTTTTTTTCCTTTTTGTTTTCATACTGAGCACAGTACGCGAATATTTAACGTGGAATATTAAAAAGGGATGTGATTTTAAAAAGTTATGCGTACCGAATCCCATAGAACAGAGAGGGATCTCTGAAAGGATTTGTGTATTTTCATTTTCCATATAAAAATGAACACTTCTCTCAATGATTAAATTGATTTTGGTATTTCAAATATGTTAATTTTGTAGGTACTCATCATAATGGGATTCGCCAAAATTCCCAATTTATCATATTTACTCGCCTGTGTTTGATTACAAGAATTGTACACTCAAAAATATTCAACGGATGTGCTGGATACAAAAATTAGTGCACTTTATAGATAATTCAGAATGTTATGTAAAAGTTTTTTCCTCCCTCACCACAAACCTATGAAACACAAAAATTTGGGGTTAAATAATTCTGGACGTGGGTGAAATATTTGGCGAAATATTTTGATTATATTATTAAAATTTGTACATCAGTGAATTAAGTTTTGGTATATGGCGTTCATTAATCAAAATTTAATATTCGATTGTTGGCGTTGGCCTCGTAGACCACACACTGGTCAGCGTTAATTGAGAATAGCTACAGTGACCAATGCGAATAACGAGGATTATTCAAATATCTGTTTAGTGGTCGCCACTTGTAAATAATGCACTGGATTAAACGAGTGGCCGAATGCTCTTTTACTGCGAAATTATTAGTTGTGGGTTTGTCTCTGTAATAAAGGCAAGCTGCCTAATTAATGGTTTACACCACGGGTGCAGGTGGTGAGAGGGTTTCATAAAAAATAACTACTTTTTAAAAATTAATGCGTATTACAATTATAACAATTTTTGAGGATAAAAAGTCAATATAAATTCTGTTTTAAATAGTGAAAAAATACAGTGCAAGTACAACGTACAAAATTTTGACTTTTGTATTATTACTAGGCAATTTTAAGAAATATTATAAAGACATTTTTTACAGTATCGCTTTCGTAAAATTAACGTTTCTTGAGTTCGAGAGCAAATAATAGTTTGGTCTTCATGTCTTTTTTGGGAAGTCTTTCATAATTTACGTATATTTTTTGGATTTGTAGATTTGGTAGTAATGTTGCTTTTATTACAAAGTAAAAATTAGCTCGAAGAAAAGTGTTCATTAATGATGGAATTTTGAATTTATTTTTTATTATAATATATTTTAATAAACTTTCAAAAATCCCTCAAAACGAAAAATATTTTGAAAATGTAGATAACAGAGAGAATAGAAATAAAATACGCACATACCTGCTTGAGCAAAAGATCGCTGTTGGCGGACAGACAGGTCACCAAATACTTGGTTAAATTAAGGAAGGATCCCAAAACCTCCAAGGTGAGGTGTTCCCTCGAGGAGCGCTGGAGCATAAACGAGATGACTAGAAATCCGCGATTCTGGATCATGTGCTGCTGCACAGTCTGGGAGGTTTCCACAAGTTCACAGATGAAACCGAGCAGTTTCGAGCTGAAAAGAGCCATCAGAATCACGTAAATTTTCTATATGAATTTGCACCATTCCCTGGAGGCTGGTGGTGCATTTCCGCATAAAGTGGAGCACGTGCAGGTGAAAATTATTTAAAATAAAAAAAGGGAAAAATGTCTAGTTTATTACAAAGAAGCCGGAAAAGTTTTCGAATTCATCACCAAACCGAACCGAACTGAACCCACCCAGGAAACTTTTATTACATCTATATAAAGGTTCGGGTTCATTCACGTGCTCCTCCTTAGACGCAAGTAGTGCGAACCGATGTTAACCCGGGACTCACCATAAAGTTGGATCTCGTTTAACGTCGCTGCACCCGTCGTAGGGCATGTCGAGCTGGGAAAAGAGCGGAAATAAAACCTGGATGCCACCGATGGAGTTCAGGGTGCAGTGAATGGAGTGTGTAACGACAGCCTTAACATCCTGCAAATAAAAACATAAAAAGAACTAGTAGTATGGGGCTCCACAGAAGTCCCGGCCGCCCCAGAAGCATCCCTGATTCCAGGACCTGCACCAGGAAATTCCCGGCTCACCTGCAGCATGAGGGCGTGCGGCGTATGAACGAAATATGAAACATTTCCCTTCGGAGCTGATTGTAGACAGAGTTGGCCATCCGTGGCGACGGGATTGTACATAAAAACGATTGCGTTCGATAGTTTGCCATCGTAGAGGACCTGAAAGTTAAGTGAAAATCAGTGTCCTGTGAAAATAAGACACTTTTCTGGAGGAGTGGGACCACTCTTCTCGTCCGTCTTGGCCGGCCGCCGGACTCTTGGTGAGTGGTGTCTGTTTGTCTGAGGATTGTGGAAAACCGAGAACTGTGCAAAACATACACCACCTAACCTACACAAGGGAACCTCCTCTGGGGCTGAACAATTCCCAAATTTGGCCGGCAGGAAATGACCAGGAATGAGGAAATTGATGGGACTCAACTGAAGTGAAATTCACTAAAAGCTTTTTGTAACTGAAAAAAAGGGAATAAAAAAAAACTAACATTGCCGCTATATCCTGGAAATGATAGTAGATATAAAAATCTCTTTCGTGTATTTTTATAGTCACTGGGTAAAATTTTACGAGGATTTACTTTAAAAGGCTTTTCACGCTTGGTATAATTTAGATAATTAAAAAAAGTCTTAAAAGCATTTTAAAAAAAAAATTTTTAGGTGATATTTACATTTTTATCGTAGCTTTCACAGCTCCTGATTTTTGAATAAATCTAGTATGTATCCTACAAACATTTATAATTTTTCATCATATTTTGTTGCTGATAAATTGTCGAGAATTCGTTTATGAAAAACCTGCTTGGCGAAGTTCTTCAAAAAACGGACAAATTTACGTTTTAAATAATGAATAATTTTTTTATAAATATCCACTGAGAAAATTTTATAAAAATGTATGTTTCTTTTCATCACTACCCATTTTTAATTATTGATAATAATTTTTAGTATCTTTCCGAAAACATAGAAATGTATTCATTACAGTTTCCTATAGAGGTTTTTAATTTTTTGTGTCTAACTGCCCTGCATTAAAAATATTAGAAGTTTTATATCTTTAAAGTCTTTTAAAATCAACAAAGTAAGTCATTTAAAAAAACGGACTCCAATTCAGTATGTTTTGACCCATATTTAATTACTCTAGATGCACACTCAGAATTCAATTAGATATTTTTAAATGTGAAAACGAAAAAAAATTATCATCCCTTAAAATCTCTGAATAGCTTGAAAAAGCTCGACGTTCTAATTTTTTAAAGGTATTCATACGTGAGCGGTAGCCTCGTTTCGCTTCTGTTTTGCGATTTTTCATCGCAACAACACCTCTCTTCATATTTTTTTGCAGTTTTGAATGAATCCCTGCCGAGCCCTTCCATCAGATTAGCCATGAGGTCCTTGTTTGCTCCTAATTAGAGCAATTACATCTTTGGTGCTTTTTATCTGGAGCGGCAAACCCCAGGGCTGCTTCTATTCACGTGAAGTTAATAGCGGAATTGTTTTGATTTATTGTTGGCAGTTTCAACTTTATTTTTTGCATTCATCCCCTATATGAAACGAGGTCTGGATGCGAGATGTGGTGCATTTCGTTGCGGCTTTTTATTTGAAGCAAAGTTTACATCTCTTTGCATCAGCTACCCACCGTAAAAGATTAATTAGTTCATAAAATGTTCGCCAAAAAATTCTGTGCATACATTTTGACCGGCCGCTGTCGCAAAATAAATTATTTTCTGTAGTTACCCACAAAAAACAAAAATATGGCAGATGGATGGTCCGAGCAAAAATTAATTAGAACGCAAAGTAAAATATAGCGAAAAAGGTCCAACTTATTATTTTGGTAATTTTTTTACTATATACATATTTAATTTGTTCAAAATTAGAGCAGCAGTGACCATGTATAAATAAAGCAGGTGTGGGATCAGGCAGACATTGCTAAATAAAATAAACGAACTGAAAGCCAGGTGAATCGAAACGAAAATTAAAGTAAAACTTAAAGTAAAGCTGTAAATAAAAATGTAAAACTTAATTTAAGCTGTAAACAAAAATGTTAAAAATTAAAGCTTATAAAGCCGGGGAAGATAAAAATTTAACAAAAATTGAAATAAAATTCAAAAAAATCATGCTTACGGATTGTAAAAGAGCGTATTCACTATTCACGTGCGTGGTAGAAGAGCTGGGAGGGGTTGAGGAAGCGGCGACGGTGGTCGACGGCATTCGACGCAGGACAGGGATCGGTCCCATGCTAATGACGGCGGTCGCCGCAACGCTGTGGCTTGTGGCGACGACAGGAACTGCTGCCGCCGCCGCACTCGCAGCAGCCGCAGCGCTGCCCGTTGGATTAGCAGAAGATCCCGAGGGATGGGGAGAACACCTGGCAACTGACTCTGAACTGGTGTCGGAATTTGCATCTGACACTGATGTCGAAGACGTTGGTAAACTCACCCGTTTATGATTGTCCGGTAAGTTCAGATAGCATTCGTTGTCGAAGCGGAACTGTGACTGTTGGCAAGGTTTCGTGATTTTAGTTTAAGTCGTGAACGTACAATTTATGATTTTTTAGATTTAAGTACAAAATGTGGCCATTTCACATCGGACAAACACAAGTGCAGCGTGAAAAGATAGGAAAAACGAGAAAATTATTGCATCTATTAGCCATATAAATCGGTGCTGGAAAATAATGTCCAATGAAATAAAGTCCGAAAGTAAAAAGATTCTTTTTATGGGTTATTGTTTTAAAGCACCCTGTTAAATGGGTTAGCTACAAAAAAAACCACTCTATCTTTACTCCTGCTTCTACAAAAAAATTAATCAAATAAATTAAAAATTAGGTATTCTATAATAGAAATAACAGAAAAGACTAACTTGGAATAAAATTTCTAAAACTAATTACTCATTTCAAAAATCGTAGATTTTACTTTAAATTAAGTAATTAATTAAGTTAGGTAAGGTTTTCCGAAATTTAAAACTTCAAAAAATATTGCAAAATTGTGTGTTCATATTAGACCAAAGATAATTTGTTTCGATATTTTGTTTTAAAAAATAGGATCCTTAAACAAGAATTTTCAAAATTGGGTTCGATGAAATGTTTTTTAAATCCAATACTTTTAGAAACTCATTCATTTGACATTAGTTTTCCATAGCTCCGTAAATCCTGTGGACATTTACAGCGCACTAAACATTTACGCAAAATCTAAACAAAAATTGAAACGACAGCAAAACAAATTTTTTGGAGCATTTTGGGTGAGTTGCCGCCCTCAGTTCTAGTATGTCGGCCCAGTGGAAAACGTTCCAAAACGCTCCAAAATCGGCTGACATCTCAAACAGAAAGTCTATTCGTAGTAGGCTCGAAATAAATGAAATAACGCAAAATGGCGCACGACAGGGCCCAGGGTGATAAATTGGTCCAGTGGTGGACATCCGGGACGTTACCTTATATCCAGGACCTAATCGATGCATTGCGCAAATTTGCTGCGTTGTTAGAGCTTCGCTAAAGAGATAAATGGCTGACATCTGTCCACAGAACACCCGCTCTTCATCCAGCTCCGGCGTTGCACCGATGTAGCATTTGTCGAATGGCTGCAATTATATAAATTGGTTGCAGTTGGTCACTTTTTCCATGTCTCTACTCGGATGCATTTTAGTTTTACTCGACGGCGTTTTTCGCGATATATGTATTTTCATTTATTTATTTATTTATTTGATATTACAATTGTCCCAACGCACAACAAAACTTCCACCTTATGGCGGGAAATTGTTGTGCAACGAAACCATTAAGTCGTTAAATAACAGGGTGGCAATATGGAGGAAATGGACCTTTTTCGTACTTACATCGTTTGTTGAAACAAACCAAGCCATTTCGGTACTAGACGCTAATTGTCCATTGACGAGGCACTTTATTTCACTTTTTGTCCAACGGTTGTATATATACACTATTGCTATCATATACCACTGCAAAAAAGGACACGTTCAGAGAGAAAACGGGGGGAGCGGCAAAGGGATAACATACCTTTCTAGGCTGAAACTCATATTTGACACAATGCTGGAACCCTTTCCCCTTGATTTTCATGGAAGTAAGGACAAGGCAATTACCCACGAAGTGCGCTGTGTAGCCGACTCCTTTCGAAGTTTTAAAACTGAAATTGGGAAATTCGTTAATGAGCTTAATCTTTTTCCCTTGGGGGCGAAGGAAAGAGGCCCCTTGAAAGGGATGAAAGAGGATTTTTCCATTAAAATTCCTCCAGGACTACTTACCAGTAAAGATAGGGCTTCTCCCGTTCGATATTCACTGAATTAATGGGATCCAGACGGAACCACGTTGTGAACGTGAAACCATTCTCGTATGGCCACTTAGCTAAAGG
Organism: Tolmerus cingulatus; assembly: GCA_959613345.1. Lineage (NCBI taxonomy): Eukaryota > Metazoa > Arthropoda > Insecta > Diptera > Asilidae > Tolmerus > Tolmerus cingulatus. Next base: position 34,215,612 of record OY390710.1, read on the forward strand.
CGGAAGAACTATTGCCTGGAAAAAGGAATTAATTGATAAATTCTGCTAATTAATTGTAATGTTTTCAAGAGGGGACACTTTAGGGAGGAAAGGACGTTCGATCAACGACATTTAGTTCCAGTAAAAGAACATTGCGATAATTAAATTCACTTGTTGAAATTTATCATCCCTTCATTGTACTATAAAGTTGCAGTCTATTTCTGGATTGAAGCTAATTTGCAATTTAAAATACAAATTGAAAATTGAAAATTGATTTATAGTTCTACCTAATCTAGTTAATAATAAATTACTGAATAAAATTTTGATTTATGAATCTCATTCAAAATATGATAAATTTATGTAAAAGTTCGTAATAAGGAAAGCTAATATAATTATGCCTTATGATGAATTACAACAAAACAATTTTCACTACTATTAATTACAAAAAGATTGCATCTACTTTATTAAGCAATTAAAGACTTAATAACGATTTAATCCAAGAAAGAGACGATATTTGGATTATCAGGAAAATTTATTTATTATTTTTTTCGCATTCAACCAACTTGAGTAAAAATTCCCATTAAAATGAGTACTTAAATTATTTACTTTTCAAATAGCTATTAATGTGTTGTTCTTATCACTGCCACAGTTTTCATATAATTTGATTAATCTCTTTTGGTGAAAACAGGTTTATTGCTTACTTGTCAATCCCATAATATTATAATTTATTTTTTAATACCAATTTACGCAAAAATGATTTCGCTTTATTTACGACAGCAGACAATTTTCACAATAAAAATTGGCGACAAGCATTATTGGTGTAAATTGATAAAATTGGTAAAAAGAAGAGGTAAATTGAAACTGAAATTTACAGAAATTGCAATATTCAATTTACATTAGTCGAGAGGGCTTTGTACACAGCATCCAATAATCACTGGCAGATCTGAAGCCTAATTGAGTGCTAATTGCTATTATGTTTGCCTTATTTACTGGAACGCCCAGATGGGTCATTTTTAATGAGATTTCCCAGTTTTATATTTTCCTCCTTTTGAGTTCGACTGAATAAAGGGAATTTTTGTTAATTGAACATTTCATTGAGCATCAATGGAAACTTTGGAAAATTCGCGACAAGCACTAATGAAGTCGGAGTATTTTGTGATTACCTTGTCAACGATTTTGATTTCGACGGTAGAACAAAAATAACACCCCTAAGTGGATTACCTTGAGAGGTGCATGACTTTGTGCGATGGTGTTGGCCCCTAATTAATTTGTGCTATAACCGACACAAACCCCATTAACCTAGGGGACATTGTTTAAGTCGATCAAGGTGTGCACCTTAATTGAATATTTGCTGCTGGTATCTTTTTGTCCGGAGCTTCTATTTTTACCGGGAAAGGAGCCCTTGTTTCAACAATTTTCAAAAGCGTTGTAATGATAAAGAAAGGAATTGCCTTGGACTAATTAGTTCCTCGGCGAGTAGGGCAAATTCCCCAAGCCCTAGAACATTTTCCAGGTATATCTTTAGTGGGCGCAACTGGCCCGTTTATGAATCCTTAATCCTTCAACTATTCTGCGTCCTGTACGGCGTCAGTCTGGTCCATTTCCCATGAAAGACCGCAGATTGCAGAATGATATATGTATTCCCTTGCTAGATTCACGGTGGTGAGCAAATACTGCAGCAAAATGCAGGTAGCCTTGGTATTCTTTGTTATTTTTGTTCTTTAATTATCTCCTCCCTTTGCAACTTGCCGTGTTCTATTAGTCTCTACGTAACGCCCTTGGCAGATGCCCTAAATCAATTTATTTTTAATTAACTCGAGTCCTCCTGTTTGTTCGCTTTCACCGGGTAAAAGTACAAATGTTTTAAAACAAGAGCTTAACAAAAAAAATAAGTGAAATAATCAACTTCACCCAAAAGTACTACCAAAGAAAGTCAAGTAACAACAAAAGCAGAGGAAAAAAAGGTAAGATCCCTAAACTTTTCTAAGCTGGAAAGAAAATTAATCCAAAAGCGGTGTGCTTCTCTTCGGTCTTTTCGAACGAGGAGGGCAAATATCAAGTTGCGAAGACGCATCTTTTGCGCTCCTGGAAACTGGATTAATCTTAGTCCTCCTAAAACAGCCAAAGTTTCTAATTAAAGTTGATTGCCAGTACAAGCCGCCAGGGGGGTCAAAGGCGACTCTCTTTGGCTGCGACTGTAGAATACCCAATAAACGGCACGTGGGAACGACTTCTTGACTACCCTGTAAATCCCCTAAAATTTCACAACGAACAAAAAGTTTAAGGTAGTCTTCCAGGTTTTTCCTTTTGCTGCGAAAAACAAATTTCCCAGCGAAGGTAGATTCACTTGGAAATTTCATTTTAAGGAGAGGTGGGAAAGTTGCTTTTGTATATTTTTAAATTATTTTTTAATACTTACAGAACCCTTTCGGCCTGGAAAACTAAAAAACACGTCAGGTCCATTCCGATGGGGCATCTGACGAAGGACATTAAGTAATTTGGCGGAATGCCTTGGCTGTTAATAAAATACAAAGTTAGTGAGATATGTATAATTTAATAATAATTCCTTTTTTCGTTATGATACTTTATTTATTTGATTTATTTATTAGCCCTATTTAATAATAATAATAAAATTAAAGATACTTACCCACTTGCCATTCACAGCTTTCATTGTACCAAATAACAACTTCAGTTCTTTAACGGTTATACTATAACTTGCTAACACACCGAGCATCTCGATGAGCAGATCTGTAAACATAAAAATATATTTAAGTTTAATTAAAATGAACGATCTCTAAAAAATTCTTATTAAAATATAGGTACCAACTTAAATATTTTATTAACGATACACGTGAGTGCTTTATATCAGGAGGGTTTCTTTAATTTACAGCAAAGTTTTGGGCCTTCTACATTTTGAATAGTATAAAATAACATTAAATTAAAAATTTTTGTAATTTACGGATTATTACTGAACTTTAGAATAAAACAAAAACTGCAATTTCTTCACACAAAAAATACCAAAATAGATGTCTATGTACAAATTTTTTAAATTACATATATCCAAAATAAGAATTCAAAATTTCAAGTTTATCGGATCATTACATTAAAAGCAATCGTTGTAAGGCGAAAATATATTAGATCGAAAAAGATACTGATGATACACGAAAATTTTTTCATTTTGAAACATTATGCCTTAGAGCATTTAGAAATTGTTCAAATATTAAATTTGCACAGTTTTAACTGCTAGATTTGAAAAAATACAACTGGTCAAAAAATGTATCAAAAATAGATCAGCGAATAAGAGACGGAAATTTATCTTATATTTATATTATATTATTTTTATTCTATTTGTGGAAAATTCATCCCGTATTTTTCAGGAAGCGATAAGTTTGACAATTTCAAACAATTTTTTATGGTATTGTTATTTATCTGCAAAGTATCTTTTCAGCCCTATAATTTGTAACCAAATTTATCGGTAGCCTTAAACAAACAAATTGTCTAAAACCTTCAATTTTCACAAATGTGAAACGAAATTTTTTGCAATTCTTTTTCTGACAGTTTATACATATCACGTGCATTTTTATTCAAATCATGTATAGCGCTGAAGAATTGCTTTGATTTTTCGAATATGTAAAAAGTCTAGAAATATTCACATTATGCTTCCATCAAAGTATAGTCTCGGAGGGGAGAAAAGCAAAAGCTTATACTAACCCAAAGTCTGTGTTATTTGTCACTCGAATGAAAGTATACCCTTCGAAAGTGATCCAACAATTTTATAAAACCCTATTGAGTACGTCCGATCTACCTGAAAATTCTGCATCTGCCGATAAACGCAGTGAATATGTCCTCCTCCTGAAGCCCTAGGCCACTTCAAGGATACAAAGTACGTTCGAACGGAAAGAAAGCCATGCAATAAAAGTATCGTCGTCATCAATGTTCGAAATATTCAGAAAAATATGGAGATATGGTGAAATTTGATTTATAAGTTTCCCAGCCGCGTCGAATGGGGCATGACATGATATAGCGTAAATTGCATTTTTCCAGAAAGGGTCTTTAGCAATGTTCAGGTAGGCAGGAATACCTGAGGGAGGTGAACGAATGCAAACGTTTTTCTGAAAGGAACCTTTGCGCAAAGTGGGGGTGGTTCTGTTTCGAGCAGACGAAATAAAAAGTTAAAAAAACGTACTCAATAGAATGTGGAATATTTCGCTGATAAATTTTATATTGGCATCCATATTTGATGCAAAAATCGATTTTACCTCCGGGGAATAACTGAAGTATCGCGGTATAGATTTTGATAGCAAATGGGTGAATGAATCCGATTGGTTTAAATATTACATTCGTGATGACAGTGGCTGATGGATTTTCTGGAAAATTTTGTAGCGCTCCAATTGTTTTCACAAAAATGTCAATGCTTTTAGATCAGTCAACCATAAGGATCTAATGAATGGATTACATGGCAATGATGATTGATAGTTTCAATAGTGGTATTGACGAATTCGAATTTTTGGCTTGTTTTAAAAAACCGATGATTTCCGGACTCCCTCGGGCTTGTTAATAAATCAAATTCAATTCAATTTGATGATTTTGGAAAATACAGAGCTAACAATGCTGAAGTTCATATACAACCCGAGTAAAAATGAACATGGGCTGAACAGGGGTTGAACGTGGTCCTTTCAGATTTTTTAGGGCCGTACGCGGTCTGTACAAGTATGAAAAAGCCCGAAAGGCTGTACATAGGCCGTACAAGGGCCTATTTAGAATGAAAAATCCAATTTATGCATGGTTTGGGCCTTACATGGGTCGTACTTAGGCCACACATTACAAAATAATCGTCGGCCGTACATACGGGCGTACAGCGGTTGAACACAATTTGAAAAAATAATTATTTATCGTATTTGATTCAATTCTATGACTGAATTTTGCTAACATAAATGTAAACACACTGATCAATATTGTTAACATGCAAATTATCATGTATTATTATTATTATAAATTTTTTAAATCAAGTATCTATCTTTAAAATAGTTTATTTAAGGTAAATAACATAAACAATATACTTAATATGTGGTTATTAGTGCAATTTATTTACTTCATTTTTATAAAAACATACAAAAATATAACATGGTAGTATATATTAATATATTAACATATGAATCCTTATTCAACTCTTTATTATTCGCTATATTCAATGTTATTATCTGGTTTTGCAATATAAACTTTGTCACCAATTCTTATTAAATAACATAAGCAGACTATCGCATTTACATCGATAAGAAAGTTTGGTGAATTATCTTCAATTTTTCTATATAAATAGGAAAGTATAATTTCTTTTTCGATATGATTCACTTCATTAGTTACTGGATCTGTAATTTTTCCCTTGAATTCGGTTTTAAAGGGATTCTCAATCTTCACTTCTTTTAAAAATGCAAAAAACTTTGATCCATTGCATTCAAAATCACAATTTTTGGTAGGACAAATACATGTTTTGATAAAGAATTTCACAAATCCTACTTTCATACCTTCTGTTGTTGAAAATTGAACACAATAGGATGCAAAAGATGTCTTTCTTCTATAATCAAGTGCATATATTGTTTGTTTTGTCGTTTTCAATCTAAAAAATTTTATAATGTTTAAACGAAGTATATTTTCCATACTCGTAATGCTATGAAGTACAACTTGAAGTTCTTGAGGTATATTTTTTAAATACATTAGTTTTCCTAAGGCATACATATTTCCACTTACTCGGCGAAGAGAACTAATTCTTTTGCCAATGTTTCTTAATTTTTTACAAAATTTTGTTACTTCAGTGTCTTGTCGTAAATTATTAATTTTACTCGTTAATATTACACTTCTCATTAAGTTGTTATATATTTGTATTCCTACATAGCGAGTACCGTGAACACAGTTTTTCATTTTTCCAAGCAAATCTTCGAATGGAAAGCATGAGGTCACCCAAAGTGGGCCTAGATCCTCAACAAGATCAGGCAAATGTTGTAATGAATGTATATTAAATGTCAAAAATCTTTTGTCATACAAATACTCAAAGTTTGATACAAATTCAGTCAACAAATTTCTACTATTATTGATAGATTCTATTGAGATTGATTTTCCATTCAAAATATAAATACCATAAAGCAATTGCATGTAATGTTTTAAATATTTTTCTTCCATTAAACCGTCAACTACAGGCAATGAATAAAAAAGAAAGAAATTTTTCCACTCGCTAGCTTTCCAGTGGTTTAAGTGTTTTATTAATGATCGTGGCATCCTTTTAATAAAGCCAGGAGGCTTTATTTTCATCAAACGTTGATCTATTATTTCACGATAATTATAAAGTGACCATGGTCGATATCTGAATTCGTTTCCAATCCATAATTTTGCCAAAACTTGAATTACACCAAGGTACACGCAATGCATAACATCAATTGCGGTACCACGTGCTACATCTAACATCATACAATTTAACATACACGGACCTTTTATTCCATACTGTGGTTCTTTTGTTTGATAGGCTAATAAACCAAGGTCGTCATAATCTTGTTTTTTTTTTAATACAAGATTCTCTTCAAATGGATAAATATGTGTTCTCCCATACACACCTTCTTCACTTACGGCATCACCTTTACATTTGCACCGTGGGCAACCATATTCACCATTAAATTGTTTGTGGTTCAAAAATTTTCCTCTAGCTGGTGTATCGCAAGTACCACAAAGAATCCATGCTTTTACAATTTGTGAATTACGTAAATTATTAATTTTCATTGGTATTCCAACTTCAAATTCAGCCATTTGATGATATAAGGGAGTTAAAAAAAAAGTTACCATAGGCTCTGAAGGACCAAACCAAAGTCCAGCTAGAATCATATTTTCTTTCATTATTCGTTTGTCATACGGCAGTTCATTAATTATTAAATAAAATGGCCAAACACTATAACACCGTGATTTAAATATTGGTGCACCGTCTGTATACCACATGAAGGAAAGATTAAATTCGTTGTCGTCAGGATTATTGTTGTTCTTGTGCAATTTATATAATTTACCGTCAAATATATCCTCAATAAATGCATCATTTTCTTTTATGCGATTAAGGCGATATGATAAATTATCAACGAAACCAGGTTGTAGAAGCAATTCTTGCAATTGATTAGCTACCGGAATTTCTATAAAGTAAGATTTTTCGTGCCCATTATTATTTTCTTGATGAACACAATCACATGTAGATATTCTAGATTGTAAGCTTCTCATACAATCACCACAATAATAATGTTTTTTAAGAGGTACTGCATTATTTTTAAAAAAATTCATAAATCTAAAAATTGTTCTTTTATGTGTTGAATCAGATGGTAAATGGATTGAAATTAATTCTAGGAGATCAGCAAAAGCAGCGCCAGTAAGGTTGTGTGCCATGACATATGTAAGAATACTTATCATACTTTCTGATAAAGTTATAGGGGCTCCAGCATATAAGGGAGTATTTGCATCGTCATTGACATTTGTCTCTTCTTCATCAGAAGTTTCATTTTCTTCATCTTCTGATTCGTCTTGACTTGTTGATTCACCTTCCTCTTCTTCTTCACTTTCGTCTTCATCATTATTATTGTCGTCATCAGGATGATCATCCTCGTCTTCATCACTATTATCGTTGTCATCATCGTCATTATCTTCATCACTATTATCGTCATTATCATCATGTCTGTGTCGATCTCGATCACTACCTTCTTCTGCTTCCGATGATTGAAGTTCTTCATGTCTATTTTGCTGTGCAATTATCACGTTTTCAAATATTCCTATATGATTCATTGATATATCTTTATTAAGAGTAATGTCTCCTTCAACTTCATGATGTGTATTCTGGGGAATCTCACAATTCTGTTCGAGTTGGTCTGCAATTCAAGGTTATTGAAATAAATATAATATATTTGGGGAAATAAAAAAGTATAACAAATGCATTATCAAAAATAAAAATACACAATTTTTGTTTGAAATAAAATCAGCTAACTGATTGACTTTTAATTAAAAGTCGTAGATTCCTATTCTTTTCTTTTTCAGTAAAAAATCAGTAGATGCATAAAATAATCACAATATTCCAAGTGGTACCCACACCCTGATAAATATATTGCATTATCATAAAATTTATAGAATTGTATTTAAAAATTTGAATTATATGACTTCTATGAAACTCGATATAGAATAACAAATTCGGAAAAATCATTTTTTAAAGATGAGATGGTATATCGGTTATCGAAATTATTTCTAAATTATTTTTAATCCTGATGAACGCCCTTGCTATTGTTATATAAATAATCCCATCGTATAAATAAAAAGCTATTCATTATTCATAGTCACGTGCAGTGATGGTAATAATAATGATAATTGAGAGAAAAAAAATAACTTACTTGGTAACGCCAATAATTCTGCATCAGTACCCTGATATCTTGGTTTTTTTGAACCTGAAGGTGTATTCCTATAATTACAAAATTTTTAATGCAATGTTAATGACTGTATGAAATGGATTTTGCTACAGATTTCATTAATCTCACCTGTTTTGTATAAGTGGTCGCTGATTTTTCAATCTTCTTAATAATTCTGATCGTCTACTCCGACTATAATCACTTAGATCACTAGATGGGTTAATTTTTGGCATTTTTATTGTAACTAGTAAAATAAACACCACTTTTTAATTCACTAATGCCGTTAAAATTTTTTTAGATAATGTCATTGCTGAAGGAATGAAGTAGTACTTCTCGTTCTTTCGAAGCTAAGATTCAGAATATTGAGAATCCTTTTTGGTTACACTGCATTAGTTGTCTTAAAAAAACCCATTACATCAAAAACTAGTCCGAACCCTGAAAAACGGCTGCGCATCTCATTAGGCGATGCGCCAAGTTTACATTCCCGAAGTTTGAAACAAAGAATTGCGAACGTGCAACGGGGAAAACAGCCCCGTGTTGTTTACTCATTTTCCCCGAATCCCAAATGCGTTTCTCTAACCTGCGCAACTCCTTCAGGCAGAAAAGAACTCGAGTTCTATCAGTTAGCAGTGAACAATCGCCCTGTGAACATATTCCGAATTTCTTATACCTAGTGCATTTCAATGTTAAAAAAGAAAAAAAAATTGTGGGCATTAATATTCTGGCCAGAGACAAAGGAAATATCAAATGTTAAAGTGAGTGACATCAATAAAGTGATTAAGAACTATAGTAAAGTTGGCTGGAAAGGCGATCTGCCGTGGGTTGATGAAAATAATATAACAACTATTTATGAAGCAGAAATATTAAAAATTTCATGTAAGTATCATTTTTATGTTCTTAAAACTAATTCATTTAATAACACTTTTCAATCTTTAAAAACTAATAATATTAGCGCCAAAACATTGATATCTAGCAAATATACTCTATATTTATTGAAGTTCCTTCATCAAAAATTATTTTCCTTCCAAAATTTATGAATATTTATTACTTTTAATAAAAAATTGTTTAGAAATGTATCTACTTTATTTTGCATATTTATTATATTTTTATATAAATGAATATGTTTCATTAAGACGAAATGTTGATTATATTGTCTATCTTTCAACTGTGGCACCTTCCGTCTATACCTGCTTCTTAACCCTTTCGCTACCAGCGTGACATATATGTGACGATCCGATTTTTTTACCTGAGCTCGGCGTCACAAATCTGTGACGGGTGTTCATTTCCTTTTAGATACATACCACAAAAATAAATGACAATTGGTATAATATTTAAATAAATAATTACGTCTGAGCTGTGGTGGCGGTTTTTCCCCTGAGGCTCTGGTAGCGAAAGGGTTAAGGGAAAAACCGATCCCATCCCTTTTTTTCTAAAATTGTTATGATTGTAAGTAAGTGAACAATAAGTGTTTACATCTTTATCTAACACAAGAGAACCTTAAAGAAGCGTCCAATGATTTCATCACTGCGTACTTATATCGTATTGATATGGTTGCGCGCACTTAAGTATTTTTGTACTTAAGTACTTTTGCGCTGTCTTAGGTTTTTTTTATTATGTTATTTGTTAAAAAATTGCATATTTTTTATTTTCATATCTAATATCGAGAAAAATTATAAATACCATAATTGTTTCTTATGAAATGCCACATGTAAGGAACTTCAATACATATAACTTTTATAGGATATAAAATGATGTTAAATACATAAACTTTAATTTGATATTTTGTTTCAGCTGATAAATATTATCTGGAATCACTAAATATTGACGTTTTTGGTCGAGTATTAAAAAAGGGATTTACCGCAGCAGTGATGTCTGAGAAAAAAAAAATTAAAAATTCAAAAAAATTAAAGGCCGTAGCTCAACAGGAAAACATGGAGCTAATGGAAAAATCAATTTTCAATTTTCCTGCATTGGGTCAAAACACGTCTAACAGTTTCAAAAATGAGAAAGAAAAATGCTCTTCGTCGGATAAAAATGAAAATACATCATGTACCAATTGCTTGGATTGTGTTTGTGAAAGTTGGAGGTCCCAAAGTAAGTATCAAAATATTAGACAGCTAAATACTTAAGCAACAATTCTAATTCTGTTATAATTTCCAGTTACACCACAATTCATGCAAATATTTGATGGAATACTTCAATCCATGAAGAAACTTATGAGGAGGAAAGATCCATGCTCTCTTGACAAGGAAAATGAGGTAACTTAAAGAAATTTATTGTGAATTAATTATTAAAGCAATTATTATTATTATGGTCAATACAGATGGAATTACACAAAAATACAGGAATCTTTTTGCCACAAAAAGACATTGATGCGAGTGAGAGTAAGGCTAATGGTAGGCCTTCTACTTTAGTTAGAGAATTGCTGATGAAAATTGTTACTCCGGAAGAGCTTTTGCAATATGAAACCGCAGCAAGAATGAATGAAAAAAGGCCAGCCGTCAGGGATGCTATTTTGGGTAAGTTTCGATAAATAACTGTCAAATAAAAATATATATGTTTTCCATTAATTATCTAATAAACATTGTTATAGGATTTCTGAAACATGAACATGGAGTTGTTATGAGCTTCAGAAAGTATAATGACGTCGTCAAGAAAAAAATCCACTATTGTAAGGAGAAACTGAAGCCGGAAGAGGTAGTTAAAGAGGAGAAAGAAAAAAATAGACTCCGAGTTCAAGAGAGTCGAAAAAAGAAAAGAGGAATTTTGGAAGAATATTGTCAAAATACACCATTAAAAAAAAAACTAGGTATAATTACTTAAACATGTGATTAATGTAAAATAGAAACCTCAATAATGAATAACTGTAAAAACGTTTGATATTCTTATTAAAGAAATTTTATTCTTCTATTGTTACAGACTCAACTTTTGACGACCAATTGAGTTCATCATCAGATGACAAAGAAAATGAAGAAATACATAGGCAGGACCACCATCAGGAATCAGGAATCAGGAATCATCAGGAACTAGGACCAAAAATCAGATCAGAAAAGGAAAAAGTACCAGAACAAAAATTGCGAGAACATACATCAAATGAAAATTTAAAATCAAAACACCAAGAGACAAAACAAACTTCGAAAAATCCCAATAAAATTCAAGATCCAAAATACCACAAATCAGATCAACAAACAATACACCAGGAAACAGAAAACACTCCAAAAAACGATGAACCAGGGAGAGAACCGAAAGACCAAATACAATATCAACAGAAACAAGCATCAGAACAACAATATTCTCAACAGCAACATCAACAAAATTATTACCCAAACCCTTATCATCAATATCCTCATCACCAAGTACCATATCAACCATACCAGCCATATTACCACCCACAACAATTCACAGAACAAAATCCTACGGCCAATTATTCTCCAATTTCGCAATATCCTTATCAGTATAATAATTATTCATCACCTTCGTACACTTTACCTTCTCATTTAAATGAAACATCTCCACCCACAACTTTTACAAACCTTTAAATTATTTAAAATTAAAGTAATATATATATATATGAATTTATTTAAATTTAAATTTATAATTTTAAGAAAAATATCTATTTTGTTTAAATAAGCAAAAATGAATTAATAAAACATTTATATTAAAAAATGAATTATTTTGGGTTTTAATTTATTTTAGTACATTTGTTATTTATAAGCCGCGCCAAAATTTCTACGGCCATTTTTATTTAAAAACAGCCTATGTACAGCCCCTGTACGCCCCGCTTTTTATTGCTAAGCAACCCGTGTACGACCCGTGTACGACCCATGTACGACCCCTGTAAGTCCCTATTTTAGGTAAAATATCCTCTGTACGACCCGTGTACGACCCATGTACGACCCCTGTAAGTCCCTATTCTAGGTAAAATAGCCCCTGTACGACCCATGTGCGACCGTATATCGGAGGTATCAAAATCTTGTACGGCCCAAATGTCCTGCAAGACTACCACGTTCGACCGTTGTACGCCCCAAAAAAATTATTAATACTTGGCCCTTGTACGCCCCTTGTACAGCCACAATTTTAAAATTTTTCATTTTTACTCGGGAACTTTGAATGATAACTAAATGTGTACAATTTTTGTAAATATAGATGATGACTAAGAAACCTAAATTTTTTTTAAAAAAACATTACGCTAAGAATATGAATTTTTAGAGTTTCAAATCGAATTGGTAAAACAGGAAACCACCCTTATGTTGAAAATTCGTTAGTCAGCTTATTCAGGTACAACATAAACTATTTGCTTGGGTATTCGAGAATAGAATTTACTATCTACCATAGTTCAAAGAATTATAAAAATATTTGTATTTTTATTGAAAATCGGGTCAGAGAGACAATTGAATCAATAGTACTTATGTTAATGTTAGCTGCATTTGTTGAATTTCAAATATTCAGTATTTTAAATGTATGCAGATAAGTGATTCGCTTGAAAAATATACTATTTGCAAAATAATACCATAATTTGGTTTAAACGTAGAATATTTAAGATATTAATTTTCGGTATAAGATAAGAATATGTGACAACCCGGCTACCCTTCGTTCCCATGCCTAAATATGCGTAAAATATACTAACAACTGAGTACAAAATAACTTCATTTGCAATTTATTACAGAAAACCGACCCGAATAACCAAAAAGCATCTTACCCAGAATAATCGCATGGCTGGTAAATTATAAAGTAACACGATAAAACTTAATGCTCACCCTGTGTGCTGTGTTTGCACAATGTGTCCCTACATTTATTTTAATTCTTCTTAAAAGTCACCCGGGGCCGCAGGAAAAAAAGGAAACATTTATTTACACATTTCGTGAAGGGAGTTCCCTACTTTTTTTTCCAGCTGAACGAGTAGCGCAAATTACATAAAATTCCTGCAAAATAGCAAAATTCACCAGGAGCATGTCTAAATGGGTTGATTAAAAAGTCCCAGCACGTTCGCAATAAACTCGCAATCATTCGCCTTCGCAACATCGAGGGCTCTTCTCTCCAAAAAGGGCTACGCTACTTTCCCTAGACTAAAATTTTCTATGTCACTTGGCAAGAAAAGAAACTCTGTTTTCTTAAGAAGGTTTACTTTCTTACTTCTTTCCGAAAGGTGCTGCTCTTTTTTCTTTTATTCAAGAGCCTCTCGGCCACAACAGTTGGGATAAATTACAGTCGCAGTTTGATAAAAACCCCCAGCACGCGGTCGAAATAAATTAATTCAATTAATAATGCTGTAGTGTCGTTTTTCTTCCCGTTTTTGCTGTCGAATCGTTAACTTACCAGCCACCACAGTTTCCGAGCGCTGAAGCCGCACCAAGACATGCTCGATTAATCCCACATCGGTGCACGCCTGAAGGTTTCGGACGCTTTTCCGGAGGATGGCAATGAACACGCTCCAAATCTCCGCCTGGAATAAAAGAAAATTCGAATTAATATCGTCGAGGAAATTTAACGATCGAGAAAATCAAAATTCGTAATTTGAAATTGTCTTTATACTTCTAATTTTTATTCAAAATAAATCGCTTTCACATAAGCTACTGAAAACTAATAAATCTGTTAAAAATAAAATGTTAATACATTTTTTTATTCATTAATAGTAAAAATTCTAATTGTTTATAGGAAAGGTTTGTTAAAAAGTTTGTTTTCAGATTGCCCAATTTAACGATACAACAACAAACTTAATTTATTACTAGAAGTTTTTGAAGAATCTTCACATTTCCTTATATAAGTTGGTAAAATTTTGTAGAAAAATTCATTTTATAATTCTTATAATTCTCTATGTATTTCATTTTAAAATCTGAAAAAGTAGTTAACTTCGCAGAAGTCTTGAAAATAAACAATATCAAAGAATATTAGTGCTTGTGTCTATCGAAAAATTTAATAAAGCATTCGTTTAATAAATTAATTTAATTATCTTAATTATTTTATTACCAGATGATTAAACCTAAAAGAAGTGCTTCAAGAGCCCTTTTTACAAAAATCACTTCTATTCAGTTTTATTTAACGCTTCATTGAAATCTGTTCATTTAAGAATCTTAACTGAATCAACTCTCTTTGTATGGAACTCTTATTTTTAAAGAGGGTGGGTTTGAAAAAATCAATTTCATTAGATGTATTCTGATCTTATCGAATTTCTGGCCCTGTTTAATTCTTCAGCAGTACCACCCCCACCTTAACTTTATTGAAAGAATAGAATCCCAACACATGCTCCTAATATTCCCTAGCAACGCCGACCTAATCAATGTGGTTTCACTGATTACAATGAAGGAAAATTCAATAGTAACTTAACAAATCATTAATTTTAATAATCAAAGTTTGAGCACATGAACCATGTCTCAACTTAATTAAAACTCACTCGTCATACCTCTGGGCACCATGTGGGTTCAAAATTGAAACCCTTGCACCGATATCCATCCGCTCCAGGACGCCATCAGATCCAAAAGCGTATTCATAATAGGGAAATCCTGTCATTCCACCACCATACAAAGGTCGCCATAACTCACGCCTGAACTCATAACGAATAAGCATCGCATAACTCACCAGAAAGTTTCCAGCCACCGGGGGCCGGGAGCTTCCTTTGAGTCGCCCCCGTCGCACTTTGGTGCTCCCGGAGGAATTCCGTTGATGAAAATATCCTCGAACAGAGGAGGACAAGGAGGCTACTGAATCCCGTGAAACAATTTCACCAACTGGAAAGTTTACGCTGTATAGGAATGAGGAAACCTTTTTGCGACCTATGTTTTTTGGAGGCATTTTCAACTGCAAATTGCTAGATTGCGTCAATGCTTTATAATTTACGAGATAACTATGAAAGTATTAAATATTGACTAGGTTGACTATCATTCTTTATTAGGTCGGATATATATGTAGCTTCAATGGCTATTTATGATACGGTCGTAAGTATGAGGTCTATTTGTAATGATTTAAAATTAATATCATCAATTTCTTTAAATTTAAGCTGTACGAATTATTATATTTTTTTAATTTTGGAAAACAATTAAGAAATTGTAAAAGAGCCGTTAACCTGCTACAGCCTTACAATTTTTATTTTGAAATTATAATATATAATAATTTGTTTTAATGAAATTTATTTGTGGCAGTTGTTTAAAAACGCACGATAATACTTACTAATTCGTTAATTTTATGGAATTAGATTGGTTTTAACGAAACTCGATTTGACTTAAGTTTCCATGTATACTTTATATTGTAACCTTATTTTACTCCTAACTTAAATTGTCCCTCCCAGATTTCGTCAATTGAAGTTTGTTAGCATTTGAGAAGAACTTTCTGGAGTTTTGCAGACACATACAATATGATATCTTTAGAAGTTTGGTTACAATTTAAAATGCAAATAACTTCTGGGATACAACAACTTTCGAATACCTGTTTTACGTTCATCTCACTAGACTACGTTTAGTTTTCATGGTAAGCCCTTCAAGTTTGTTTTACATCATTACAAAAGATGTATCATAGTCAAACTAGAGTTGGTAACACAATTGGTAAATATAATACAGGAAGAGTTTATTTTTATATATACAGATAAGGAAAAACGAAGAAGATTGTATCAGGTGCTGGAAACTCAACTAACACTGACATTAACTCAAAAAGATTCTTATCAAATGTTTGTAGTAAAAGCCTTACAGGCGTAAAACAAATGTACCATCATCCCCAAAGAGGAAGAATTTTCCTGCGTACGACTTGAAACCGCTTAATGTTAGGGCTACAGGAACTAGGGCGGAGCCGGTACTCTTGGCTTGAATGAATTAAAGCAAACAAAGAAAGAGTTTTCTAGGCGAAAAACATCTTGCTACTCCCGGGCATGAATAAATTATGCCTCTGACGCAAGTCGCCCAGGGGTATGAATGTTGAACTCTTCCATGTCGCTCCATAACATACATAACTCAGTCGAATCGAAATATGTTGAGAAATATTACATCATTGGTTCAACGAGGAAGAGGCAGTGGGGCTGGCACAAAAATTGGAGCATACTATGTACATTCCGATGCTGGAGGATAGTAAATTTTTTTTTTCCCTCTGGAGAATATTCGTCAGTCCAGCCGCCATCAATCCTCATAGAATATGCATATATGTGCTCAAAGGACTGCGGCATAAGAACCCTGGCCAGAAGTTTGTGCCCAGGACTGGGCATTTATAATGACCAGTTGGTCAGATGTGGCTTTTTCCAAATGATCATCTTTCATGTCCATTTCCGAGCTCTCCTTTCCTCCCGAACGTGCGGTGCTAACATTCTTCCAGAGCATAAATTTGTAAAAGTACACACTATGGCGCTCTGGAGCGTTCTGGTGGACGCCACCGTGCCTGGGAAATGTTTCATGCAAAATTGCTTGGTTGGTTCTATTCAGAGGCCCCCTTTTGGAGCAAGGACCTGGTGACAGAGCAGAAACCTGCTCCTCCTAAAGGACCTAAAAGGGCCACCGCCCTCCACAGGCGTCAGCGTTTCTATTTCAGCTATTTTGCGACCTCGAAAGGGTAATGAACAAATGTGAGGACGGCGTTAGTGGCGAGCCGGTTACATTTGCTCCTGCATTAAAACTAATGATACAGGGAATTTTGGGGATTAAGTGATGAATTTCTTCAGGTTCCATTTAATTTAATCTTTATGGTCCAGGGAAAGCGGAAGTCCATTTTCGCCTCCGGACCCCATGTAAATGAATCGATTGGTCTAGATTTGGGGCTGTTTTAGAGTCAAATTCCACCTCCTCGCCAAAGAAGAGTTTGATGATGATTACAAACACCAGCAATGCAGATATTTAAAAAATAAATGATTTCAAAGACGAAACAATTAAAACATATTTCAATTCACCTTTCTTATGTTTTTAAGAATATAGTTATAAATTAAAACATGATTAAAAATTAATAATAAATAATTTTGTTTACATATAAAAAATCAGAATCATATGCCTTTAAAAATTTAATTAATATAAAACGTATTTATAATTTATGAGGAATGTCAATTGAAATGGAAGTACCCGAATTCAAAATATTTTAATCTATTTTTATTTTTTGAATATCAAATATTTGTTGGAGGCCCTTGATTTTTTTCATATGCATAAAATTAGGATATTTTATATACATATATAAACTGGGATGTTTTACATTTCAAATAACATTTGTATAAAATCTCCAAAAAATACGCTTGATAAAGTTCGAATTAGTCTTTTAAATATTTTTTGACAAAAGCTTAAATAAAGCCAAAAAATGATAGGCAGAATATCAGAATATCTGTGGGATTGCATAAAAAATATAGCGACCAAAACGCTGCTGACACAAAACTTGTCTGGTTTTAACGTATCACTTAATTGATTTACCAAAGGATAATGCATTACAAGGACACTTCTAGTGCAGCATGATGAAATGAAAGCCCCTGTGAAAAATCCACCATTCGTTAATTTGAAGTGGATGGACAAAGAGGATAATGCAATTCTTTGTATTTTGGTGGATTTGTCAAAAAAAAAATAAATGAGAGCACAATGGTGTCCGCGGCAATCGTGTTACGTCCCAATTTTCCACGATCCGCCCACCCGCCATTGCAGTGAATTTTTTAACAGCTTCTCATTACAAAAAACTGCAGTGACACCCTGTCACCGCCCGTTCTGGGTGAAGGGCTCCTCCAAACAGACGGCAACAATAATACAAATTGCGCTGAACGGGGCGGGGGTGAGTTTATTTCATCAGGGCCGTCTGCAAAAGCAGATTTCTGTGACCAACTTCATTAAAGACAGACTCGCCCATTGTTTACGCTATGGCGAGTAATGATCTCATTTAATTTGTTTCTGCTGCGACATCTCCGGTCGTCGAGATGGAGATGGCTCTAAAGTTATCTGACATGGACCAGAATGGGACTGAGCTCGTTTCGGTCGCCATAATAATTATCCTGTCGGAAAGTGATAGAGAGCCGAGACATTGGGATGAGAAATGGCAAGTCATGGGGGGCCGCAAGGGTACTTAATCATATCTTGGATAGAAGGACTGATGTGCTCCGTCTTAATCTTAATCGCCACAGACCTTTATACCCGGTCTCCAGCATCCACAACGAGTAACAAATGATTTTGCTTGTAAGTCCCAAGGAAATTTCCGTCATAATCCAGGAAATTTAATTTCTCGTTTATCATGGATTTTGCATATGCACATATCATAGTTGCTATGGTGAGGGAGTAACTATGACTCTAGAGGCTGCAGAAGCGCCATCTGTCCGGCATGTTCGCGGTTACGTATTTATTAAGAGTAACTTAGAGGGTGCCACTGTTGCATCCGAACCGGACACCAAATTGTAATATAAATCAATTTCTATCCTACAGTCCCATCCTATAAATATCACATTTTCGACCCTATCGCCAGAGCATTTCTGTAACAGAGGGCTAGTTCCGGAATGTTTATTGGGCCATCAATTATCCGCCCAGACTCTTCCTTATTATTAATTCGGATGTCAGTTCATTCATTTAATCGCATTTTGTAGAGGAGTTGTAACATACAAAATGTACGATGGCTTAGCGACGCCCAACGACCGATTTTCACCGGGTGATGGGATCAAGCAATGAAAATATCCCTCCTCTATCGGTGGAGCTCAGTTTTCATTTTGCGTAAATCCTCTGCGGAAATGACAGTGAAAGCCCGCGTAAATATGATGGAGCTCTAGTTGCTTGCTTAAGCGATCGGATGTTTGCCGCATATTTATCAAACATAAACATAAAATACTGCGGACGGAAACATTTGTGCAATTCGTGCATTTACCGACAGTCCGGTTAATAATGCGGCAGATCGGTTACGACGTCATGATTCATTGATATCAGGTGCAGAATGGCATAAATTTTCCACGATACTTCAAGTTTGATGGGCCATCGTGAAAGATGAGGACAAATACTCTGGGGATTTTTATGAAGTGGGAAAAGTAACAGATGGGTATTTTTTACCTCTTATAATTTTAAAAATTTTGAAGTAGTAAATAAATATTTCAATAAAAATTCTTTAACGTACCATACATAATTTAAATTTTAAATTTTTTAAACATTTAAGATAACCCAAATCACTTTTTAAGTATCCCAAGTTGAAATTTCTAGTCTTTTTGGAGGTAACATTTTTCTTTTTTAAATTTTAAAAAATGTTATTTAAAATCGCAAATAATTTTACATACGCACATTATTGCGATTTAAACGCAAAGTAGGTAATGTAAAAGTAACAATTTTTCGAAATCATATGTTTCCCTGTAATTTACTTTTCATTAGTTCCACTTGAGAATTTTTTTTAAGAAAGCTATGGGTTTGTTAACGTAATTTTCGTAAAATTATAAAAATCAATATCATATCACAATTTTGAAAAGGACACTTAGTACGAATGAAACAAAAAGCATAATTACTGATGATATAGAAATGTTGTTGCTGAAAAGTAGAATAAGTTTTTTAAAGGGGTAGTTTAACTCAACCATCGTAGCCTAGATAGAGCTGAGTAGTAGTAAATGTCTATTTCAATACTTTTTCATAGAAATGACTGTTACTCGTCGGTATTCAGAAAACGTTCAAAGTAAGTTTTTAGTATTAAAGCACGTATTTATATTCAAAAAGTGCCGTCTTTCTATTAATTCCACCCTTAACCGACATTTAAAGTAATTATCATTCAGGAAGCTTGATGGGTCCCTAAGACTAAAAAACAGGAGTTCCCCAAGTTTTTTGTGAAAGGACCAGCCGTCGATTTAGTACGAGTCCCCTGCTGATGGATTATTACTTTTTTTCTCGCCGTGTATGATGAATGAATTCGAATGAGGCCCCCAGCACAGTTTTGTAAAATGCTGGGGATTAATAAAAATTCATTATTGATGTAAAAATTCCAGCCGCAGTTCTGGGGAAATTTTACCTCCTTACGAGCGCAAGAACTCGTAAAAGCGTTCAGGAGGAATGTCATTATTTTAATTAAAATTCCAATTATGCCCCGAAAAAAATTCCGGAGCAAGACGGAAAAACATCTCTTTTAATCCCGAGTAATGCACGGGATTGCTCCTTTACGGCACATTTTACCGTGATTAAAATTGTATTTCTTTTCGTAAAAGCCCCGAGGAAGAAGCCAGTCTAAGGAGGGCGGGGGTGGCGGTGAGCCTGAGCACCTCGTCGAGGTGAATAGAATCGAAAACCCTTCCCGAAATGCTTCTTGGGTGCTCCACGAGTCTCGTAAGTGACGAGGACGTGTGCAGCAATAATTAAAGGAGTCCTGCTCCAAACAGGACTTATAATAAATTAAAACTGGTGCGGCAAACTAGGAGGAGGCTGCTCGTTAGGCGGCGACGGCTGGTGTCATTAATCATCACCAAGGAGGGCGAAGTTCACGTCACGGGGCGTTGCAATGTCGTGTAATTACTCTTGATTACATGATTAGGAATAATTGCCACAATAAATATTCCCCACGAAGCCCCGTTACTTCAACTTTTCCACATTTGATTTTTTAAATCAGGCGTGGTTTCCTCAATCATTAATTTTATCACTTTTTGCTTTTGAACTTTTCCCTTTAGTAACTATAAAATAAATGAAACATCTCAAATTTTAATCGGTTGATAAATTCTGCTTAATCATCATTTAATTATATACGTTTATTTAGGCCATGCAAACATTTAACATATTTTTATCAAAATAAAATTTTTCTAATCTGATCCTGTAAGTGTTTTAAATACTGGTCCGAAGGGTTGTTAATTAAACAATTATGTAGATCCTAATAAAATTTGAATTAACGCAGGATAACTTATTTCTCTTTTAATATAAGAATAGCCGGAGTTAATCATTATAGGCTTCCAATATTAATTTACTTATGAAAACCTAGTTTAATTTAGTGATTTTGAATTATCATAAATCAATATAATCAAATATCCGCAAAAAGGAATTTGTATTTAAATATTGTACTAAAGCGCCAGATTTCAAACAATTTCTATGCTATATTTAATTACTGTTCCAACGGATACTATAACTGACTTCATCAAATTATATGCAAAAAAGCAGCACGCCTTGTTTATTTTACTAACATTAAAAATACCTGGACAAAGATAAAATAAATCTTAAGTTGACTGCAAACTTTGAATTAAAAAATGCAAACCTTCCCGAAACCGTCTTTATTTTGGGTATTAAACGAAAAAAAAAAGAATTTAAATCAAATTCCCGTCAAAGTTTAATTGCATAACCCCCGAAGAGAGGGATGCAGCGCAATTATCATAATGACCACTTCAAATTCACCACAAAGATGCAAATTTACGCTGAGGGACGAAAAGAAAGCAGAGCAAACAAGGAATCTCCAAAGCGGATTAAGGAGCGAAAAAAAGGAAAATAATATTTCATCGTCACGTCAAAAAAAAAAATAATAGAATTTTCCTTCCTTCGGATACGGGAGCGGAAGGGGTGTCACATCTTCAGTTGTTCTGCAAACAACATCAGTGGGAATCAGGTAGATATGCAAATTATGACAGGATGCCACCTGGCATAACTAATGCCAGGATTCGCTGCTTTTCGTTGACAAAAATACAAAAAAAAAATATCATTTTCTAGGGTCCTTCAAGTGTGCGGGGGCGGCGACTAGACTGTGGATGGAAGGCACGTTCTGGAGGAGGACATCAAGAGGACCAGAGAATTAGTATCAGATTTTTTTATGCACACGAGCTGCTTGAAGTGTGGAACGCTACCGCGACATATTCTAATAAGATGCAAAAGATGTAATCCTGAGAAGCAGCGTTTTGGACACATCTTCGCCTTTGGATATGAATCATATTTTTCTTAAATTTACAAATTTCGCTCTAATCCTTTTACACTATACATACTCTATTTAATGATCGAGATCTTTACGTAAATTAATTTCTCTTCTTTCTTTGAGAAAACCATACTGTAGTTAAATAACAATAAAAAATAAGAACAATTTCTAAAAACACACTTTATTTTAAACCAAGAACTATGCAGAGTTTGAGAATTTTTCGTCGACAAAAAATTAATATTTTTTACACTCCAAATTTGTTCTCACTAAATTGCAATGAAACTCAACTAGGATTAGTTTCCCAGTTAGATGTGGAATGTAAAATCAAATGAAAACCAATTTAATAATTCTGGGAAATATAACTGGAGACGTTTTGTTAGAAAAATTTACAGAATTATCTAATGTAACATTTCGGCTGGCTTTGCTAGAAATTTGAAAAATTTAACCAAATATACAATGTTAAGGTATTGCATCTCAAATATAGGAAAATACACTGAAGTATGCATCTAGTGAATCAATTCATTATTGCATTATGGATCAGAAACTGAAAATTATTGAGCACATGCTTACTGATAAAGTTGTGCAATATCCTAGAATTCCAGCAGTACCTACGCAACTAGAAAATGCAATTGTGTATACGGGTAGCACTACAATTTCAATTAAATTAAATGAAATTTCAGGAAATATCGCGACCCACAAAATATTTTTCAAATTATCTGATGTATTTCACTAGAAGTGACTTCACAGGGCTTTTGAAAAAATGTTCCAAATGTCAATTTTGTACACTCACATGTCCAGTTCTTAATTAATAATATTTCAGATGAATAACGAATACCAACTCTATATTGAAAACGTTCATTATTGCATACACAATTGTATAAATAAACAACTAAATAACCCGAAATTAGAATGCGCGTCAGAAACTACTAAATTATCAGTTTTGCTAGAAGTTCATTTGTAACGAAATAATTTTCCGGCATTTTTAGATAACATTATTGGAAAATAGTTATACTAATTTATTAGAGCTCGCCTAATTGAATTACACTAGAAAATTTTGTTTTTGGGTATATTTTCCTACTACACAAATATTTATTTTAGCTACTTACTAATGAACACATAAAAATTTTATTTTCAAACTTCACTTTGAAAACACAAAAATTTGAGTTAAAAATGGGTAAGGTAAATTCGACATTAAATAAATTTTATGTAAATTAAAACTTTTTATGCTTAGATATTTAAAACGCTTTTTGATTTAAACCCAATCAATTTTATTTTAGATTACGTAATTTAATTCTTAGTTTTCAGGATATAATCAAATATAAAACAATATCCTACCTACGACAACTATATTCTGTTAAAACTTACTAATTTTTGATTGAAAAATTGATGAAACTGGAGAGCTTCAAGTTTTTTATATTTAATTTTCTCATTACTTTTTATGAGGAGCTCTATTTAAACTAAACTCATTTTAGAAAGCACCTCACTGAGCTAATACCATTTTTTACCCTTATTCGATTTCGATTGAAGCTTCTTCTACTTAAACCTTCCTTAGAAGTCTTCTTAGCGAAACGAGACGATATCTTCGTCTGTAACATAAAGTCCAATTACTCTTCACGAGAATTCAATCTCATTGGAAAGATCCATTTATTGCTGGGCAGCAATTTCGTCTAAAATCAAATTTTATCCCCAACCCCGTGTTCTTTGAGTTCTCCCTGGATAACTGGGAACGTTGGAAATATTTCATTTATTTTGTGAAAGCTTTGTCCACCACCAGCCAACCTTCATTCAGTAGAGTTCGGATTCTCGGACAAATTGTTTCAAAGAATGAAGACGACGATGATGGTGCCTAAGAAAAGGCTCGTTTCCGTCTTCATCCTGAATATTACACAAAGCGTAATTTTATGGGATTGTAGATGAGCGATTTCTTTGGTGTATCCCTCCCAAGGTATATCCTGCGAGTGCACTTTCGCTGGTAAGTGAATTTCCGATTAGAAAACTGTCAAAGGAGGGAGTTGTCTGATAGCGCGGAAATTTGGCATTAAAACTCCACCCATCCAGGGGGAAGAAGTCTTTAGTCGGTCTGTGACACGACGACAACGAATCTTCCGCAAGGGAGATTTGCATGTCAAAGAATTACTGGGAGATGATTTCACAGGAATTTGCAACCTAACCAGAGTCTAGAGTCTAGACGGGAGCATACAGAACAGGGTATTTGCGCTATTTTTTTCTTTTTCGTTTTTTATATTTTTTATGCCTTTTGAATGCATCCACGAGGGGAGCGATAAGCGAGGGCGGTTCCTGAAGGATTCCATTTGCTTTTGACAATTTCCCTCAGTTGTAACAGAAATCCTTTCAAGTGCAATTCTCCTGAATTATGTCTAGATTGCTGTTTGTGCAATCCGCATTAATGGGACGTGACGAGCACCAGGAGGAATCTCATTAAGGTGACTTTTCTACGTTTTCTTTTTAAAATCAAAAGAAAATTGTTAGCACAAGAAGAATAAGGTTTGTAACAATTATTTTTGTCTCTACTTAAAAAAGGTGGAGAAATTGTAGTTGCTAAATGTAAAGTAATTACGATCAAAGGAGAAATGTTTAATTGATTTATCTTATACCCTTTATAAAACATACAAAAACGAAAGAAATTCGATATCTCCTTTTTAAAGATTGAAAATTGATTTTAAAACAAGAACTAAATAATCCTTATTTCAACACATAATCTCCCTTTAATCAAGAACTAATATTATATTATATATTTCTTAATTAATTTAAAAAATTGAGTTTTTTCTTGTTTCAATATAAATGTTCTTAAAGAAGGCCAACTTTCTCTGAAATTTTAAGACTAAAACTGGTTAAATTTATTTAAATATATTATATTATTAGATGAGGAACTTTCTGTTTCTAAAATTAACATAAATTGATCTTTTAAGTATAGACTTTAAATTTGTTATTTTATACTCTTAATTCTAATAAACAAACAAATAACAAATATTTTTTTCATTAAAGTGCTATTTTTGTCTGGATGATAAAAGAGCTTTAACTTTTCTATTATATTCGTTACACATATGCGACATAATGTCGTAAAATATATTATAAAAAGAAATCGATATTTCTATAATCTTTACCTATTATATTTTTTATCACATTTTATCAAGCATAAGATATTTTTCGTCATGTTTATGTAATCCAACATCATCTTTAATCGCACCATGACACCAAGTTGCACAGTGGGAAGAAAACAATTATCCTAAATCTGTCGAAAACACGATTTCCAAGAAAAAATAAATCAGTGACCGATGGGCAGTTTATACCAAAACCTCCGACCGCAAGAAGAAGAAAAACAAATTCCGAAAAGTTTCCCCAAGTCGCTTCTTGGGAATACTCTTATTTTTCTCGTAATCTTGGAAAATTTAATTTATTTTTTTGGTAACTTCTCAACCTCTCTACACCCTCTGAAAATGAAACTCGAGTCAGATTTTCCTCAAGATTTTTATTTTTTCTTCGTTCGCGCCTTTTTCACTATTTACCTCATCTGCAAGTCAGAGCGTGGCAGGTTCCTTGACAAATTGAAATTTAAAAGTTTCTTTGTTGTCGACTTGTAAGGAAAGTTTTCGCCCACCCCCGCCACACTATTACAGTGCACTTTGCTCCGAAACCACGAGATGAAATTTTCCGAAAATTTTCCCTATGAAAGTTTGTATTACAAAACTTTGGAGCATTGCGCTGTATGCGATGTCATTTAGCAGAATGTAGCTTTTTCGGCGAGAAATATTTTATTTAATTTTCTCTAGATTTTCCCTAGAATCTGCGGGTTTACGCAAGTGAGTTTGAAATTCGTTTCTTGATAACTTTTTACGAAAAGTAATGTCGAGTTGAGGACATTGCGCTGGAAAGTGCATGCCCTTTTGAAACACCCTGGAAAATGTATTATAGAAGTAGATATGTCGTCTGTCTTTTCGAGAAACGAATTGGTTAAGCTGATCCTTGAACCAAGGACCAGGAATTAAAATTTTTTTCCATCATCCTGCGAGGCCAGCTCTTAATACAAACTGCTCCCTTCGCAGTATATCACGATGCGAATTTAATTTCTCAATTTCGTTGCCCTTCTTGTCCGCTCAACTTCAAGACACTTTTCCGGCGCTGGGCCGCGAAGATGAAACACAAAATGTGCTCCTATTTTCACTGGGTAACTTTGCCCCGGGAAGATTTTTCATCCCTTTATAGAGATTCTGAGTCCCGCTGCGAAATGTCTTCCTTCTTTTGCAGCAAATTGGACAAGGGATTACACAGGAATTTTTCGGATTTTCCCAAGATTTCACAGGGAGTGAGAAGCCACCTCTTTTTGCCAAGTCCTTACGAAATGTGCTATTCAATTAATCTTCATAATACTCGGCAGTCCTAAAATGATTTTAGGGCAGATTTATTTTAGTCCTGGTATCGTAGCCCTTTTAGCGTAGACAGATTTTGGCTCCCGGCAAAATGTTACAATTTCGCGAAAAACGCTTCTTAAGATTTAAAACTGGCAGTTCTTTTTAAGAGGCTAAGAAAAAGCCTCTAGCTTAAAAGCTGGGATAACTCAAGTTGAATTAGTATTTTATTTCGTACACATAAAACATATAGATGATGACAATTTGAAATGCTTTTTATGTAAATTGCAAATTTTATTGCAATGAAATTCGTTGTTTACGAATAAAGCATTAATTTAAATTTAAGATAAGATCTCAACACTAATCTAACAAAATACACTTAATAAAATCCTGATAAATAACAAACTTGAAATTTTTATTGAATCATAAATTAGGTTTTGACCTTTAAGTATGTCTTAGCGTCAGTGACTGAGAACATTTCTATCTTAATTTTGAAATTAATAATAGAATATATAATTCTAATTCTTTAAGAAATTTTATTGAACCTGGGTACGCGACTTGTTGATTATTTTTTGAATAATTATAAGAGTTAAGAAATCAACAGAAATTAAAACAATTGTGAAAAATGCGATATGTATGAGAAGCTGTAGCAAGAAAGCACGTCAAAAATGTTTGATCATTTTAGTAGTAGTACTTATTAAGTGAAAAATAAATATGTATATAAATTAAGATTGAAAAAACAATTTGCTATTAAAAAGAAGATTATTTCTTGTTTGAAAGTACATTTTTCATAATGATATTTTCCCGATAGGCTGATTATGGGACATTTTTTTACTATACTTTGCCTAACACCAGCGAAGACGTTCAGCTATCAGCGGAATGAATCGACTTTTTCAAAATGTATTTACAAACAAAGAGGCCATGCCGTGCCGATGAATAATCAGTTTCGGTGACGGCGGCATTAAAAGCATTTTCCGGCATATCGCCAGTATCGCTGAAAATCTCCTGACAGTGCAAAACCGCACGCGGCTCGAATGAGAATAACCTTATTTGCCGGGAAAACGGCTTCGAGTCAAAATTAAGTCGATGATGTTTTCACTTCATGAAAAAGTCGTATCCATTAAAAGTTTCTCGTGTACCTGGTTCCGTGTTTATCCCCTTTTTCCGGGACCGCCCCGCTTACGAATTATTATATAACTTCAGCATCATTCTGTTTAATGGGCTTCGCCTTTTTCTCTCTCCTGTTTCCTAGAACCAGAACATGGGTAACAAACTAAGCGCGGGAAGGCGCAATCCTTGCCATCCTCTCCAGGACTCCACGACTCCAGGAAAGTGCCTGGTCCAGACTCCACGTATGTGGGAGGAAGCTTTCTTTCGGCTGGCGGCAGTTTTACTCCCGGATGATAAGAAGTTTTCCAGAAGTTATTACTTTTTATGAGAATTTTGTTTGGAATTCTTTTTCGCCGCTTTATCTTTCCTTAGTTCGAAAGTAATTATGTTATAGGCAGAAAAAAAAATTATTCCGAGAGGCACGTCTCAGGTTAATTGACTTTATTTTGAGTCCGATTCGCCTATAGCAAATCGCATTAGAAGGGATTTTTTTGAGATTAAAAGTGCGGGTGGAGTTGAATTAGAACTTGTTACGCTTCATATAAATCTCATTCATGAGAAAGGCAAAAATAAATGGATGAGTCCAGAATCTGTCTCAATGGTGAGTAAAACTCATTAGGATTTCTAACTTTTATAAAGACATTTGGGTTGCCGTGCAATTATCTTGCTTGATTACTTCATACAGTGAGTTTTATATAGTAAAGATTGAGTGATATATGTATACGTACATTATATGCAGATAATATTTTCCAACAAAATTATTTTTATTTAGTCCTTAAATTCAAATAATGTCTCTAAAAAAACTTATAATATTTCTTATCATTTGTTCTATTAAAACAAGTTTTATGAAATAGATTATTTAGAAGTTAGTCCAACTTTTCCAACCGTTTTTTGACATCATAATTTCGTCTTATGCTAGAGAAGACCGAAATCAGGAGTTCGAGTTAATAAATTAATCGATAGGTCCTTAAGCGATCCAAATGAGAAACTGCTAGAAAGAGTCTTTCGCAAATTAAAATAACGTTCCGGAAAAGTTAGTCAAGTGTCGTTTTCCGGACTACAACAGGCAGATTCCTTCTTGAGATAGTCGTCAACATGTGTTCCCTCTGGGCTCCATAAATCCAGGGATTACACACGTAGGGGTGGGCGTGTGCTTCGTTTCTTATAAGGGAAAAACTTTTTTCTTCCCGATTCATTTTGCATCATCCCACGCAAACAAGAAGATGTTCGGGAGGAAAAGCGGCTGCTGGCGACCAATTAATATGGAACATTTTCATCCAGCAAAAAATCCTCTTTTTGGCCCTTCTCGAAGTCTGTTTCGAAATTAAAACCCCGCATACGACGATAAAGTGGAGCGATTATTAAATCAGCTTCTATCTTATTCAGAAAGTTATAATAAAGTTTCCCGCTGTAGATATCTCATAACTCTTGGCGCCGAGGGCGGAACCGACGCGGAAAAACGAAGGATGCCGCAGTTAAGTATCTCATTGTGTGAACTTTAAATTAGCTAGAAATAAGTCTGCTCCTCGAGGATCCCTCGCCCTCGCCTTCATCTAATTTTCTCGAACAGAATGGCTCAAAGGATGCAGAGGGCCAGGGAATTGGGGCCCTTCAAGGGAATTTTGTTTTCGGAGTGGTAACATCATGTCGGGGGTCTGGATCCTGGCAATTCCGAAAGTTCCTTAATGCAACTAATGGGCTCTCACTCCATGCAGCAAAATTGTTTGTTACGACTGCTGACTCGACGCAACCACTTCCAACTTTGTACCGAATAATTGCCTTCGTTTTGGTATCAAGTGATAACTGAGATAAGCTGCTCTGTGCACTTCTGAAGCATCATATAATTACTTTAAATCTTGTTAGCTAAGAGAAGAGAAAATCTGAGATGAAAGACGCTATTCCCCTAGAAACAGAGGAGGTGGAATGTATTTATAAAGGGCAACCTGCTAAGGGACAGAGTTTTTAGTTGAACATTTGAGAGGGATTTTACTTGAGCATCACAGACCTTAACAAAAGGAGAACGAACAACGTGCGCTCAAAAGTTTACATGAAAATGTTTGAAGAGTACTTAAGGGCTTAAAGTGTCCTCGTTTAGGAACGACGCTTTTATATTTTTCAAAAAAAAAACATCCTTGCAACATACATATTTTAATATACTATCTCGTAAAATGTGTCTAACGTTTAAAACTTGGAGATAGTTCAATGAAAATTTAAACAGCTTCAAATAAAATACACCAAAATTCAAATGACTGACCCTTTTGCCAAGTTATTACTACATGCGTTATTAAATTTAACTACTTCCATATATAAAATTGTGAATTTATTCCATTCGAGCTCCATTTAGCTTTAATTTGCATATAAATATATTGCTTAAGTTTGGTATAGTTTACAAATTTATATTCTTCGAAAATAATATCTGAAGCTAGATTGTAATTTTCCCGAAAGTTTACGGCACTACAATATTAAGCAAATACAATATCAGTATTTAGGACAATTCTAACGATTTGAGGAAAAATTTAATTTAATTGTCTAGGAAAAGAATTATTAAAAAGATACTTGAAGGGCTAAATAAACTGACAATAAAATTATCCTCAAAATATTTGTAAGTTTCATTGCTATAAAAAATATGAATGCAAGTTAAGATTGACGCCCTATTCCGTTTATTTTATTTTGTAAAACCCATCTGTGTACCTCTTAAAAATGTTTCCTGAAAGCAAATGGATGCATTAAAGCTATTTTTCTTCCAGCTTTGATCTGGACTGCACCTGTAATTAACCCAGAACCCCTGAAATAGGGCTAAAAGACTGCTTTGCCCAGAATATCTCAGTGGTTGCGGCTAACTTTCCGAGTTAGAAATTCCACCCTTTGATATCCGAGAATTTTGCTCAAAGGACGAGCTATCGCAGTTCCTGCCTATTGGGAATTACTGCGATGGACATTAGCATGCCGTAGAAATATGCTATAGAAGCGGCATGCCCTAGATTAAGGTGCTCTCTAATGAACAACAGCCATTAGGGGGAGACATGAGCATTTAAAGCATCCATGTGCCATGTGCCACCCCCGTTTGCTGGTCGCTCAAAGTAAATTGGCCAACAATGGGGAGCAAACAGGGTGCCCCAACAAAACAGGGACTTCTCCAGGAGGAGAAGAACTAGGACAAAAGTTTCGTTACCCAAGAAGAGGGCCGGGACTCTCGGAGGAAACAAAGCCATCAAGGAGGTTTTTAACGTTAAATAGCATTTTACAAGAAGAAAGGATCCGAGTTCCTAAGCGAGCTCTGGTGCACAAGTGAGGTCAATCCCTTGTTGTTTGTGATTAGGGTCAATCTTACCCCTGCTCCCCGTTCGCCACCCAGAGGAACCCTTTTGCCGCAGCGGAAGAGAAGAGGAGCAGGACCATTGTAGTCCCTTCATGCGTAAGCCTATTTTCCTAGACTGAGGTAAGTTCGTTCTCACTTCTTAGTAAAATGAGTTAAAGTTCTCCACCGGGGGATGCGGTCACAAAAACACCACTCAAAGAAGGGTTTATCTTTAGGTTTTAATTCGGGACCTCTTTGTGAAAGTGGTCGACTATCAGAACATCTAACAGGCGCTAATTGGCTTCAATTGTTTCTTGCTAAAATTCACGACAGCCTCTCCTGCCCTAAAAAACGCGGCTTTGTCGTAAAATGCAAAAATATTTCCACGAATGTTATCTAGGATTCTTCCCCCGGGATAGAGTCCTCCAGGCGACTTATCAGCTAGAGCAAGGACAAAGCAAGTGCACACGATGACAAAATGTGAGTTGGAAGATATTTGCATGCTTCGTCCCAACAAAAGCTGCTTGTCCTTCAGGAAAATTGAGAGTTCTTATCGCGAACAATCTGCCCTTTATGCAAGGAATTTTATAGGGTTCGGCTGCGCATAAACAGATCCTTGCAAAGTCCCACTTATCGGCCGCATGCTGACCGCAACATGTAAGCAGAAAAGAGGCATCTTACCATCGCAAAAATGAAATTTATTTTGCATATAAATTGAGTTCTACTCCAGGTTCCAGAGTTAGCCTCTAGAATCTCAGCCTGCAGGATCTCTAGCCCTGATGTATAGTGCTCCTCCACCCGCGGGACGTATTTTGTCTGACTCTAAGGCTCATGCAAATGACGTGAAAACAGTGGAAGGACTGCCTTCCTTTTTATTTTCATTTTGTATTTCTTTTTTGGTTTTTTGCGCCCTTATATTACTTTTCAGAGCTGAGCCATTCATGTACACATATAAATTCAAGGAGTTGCCCTGTCTGCCAGCCTCACATAAATTTTGCTCTTTGATATCCTGGGAGACTTGTTTCTCGGTGAATGGATATGGGAAAATTCTTGTGAGCAAAGTGAAAATTGAATTAATTCGAAAATGCGATTTTCATGCAAATTCTTTGGACAGATGAGGGAGGTTTTTGCATGTATTGTACTTATGTATATCGTGTAAGAGACTTTTGCAAAAATATTTAATTAACGCCAAAAGTAAATGGATTCTATGGGCGAAAAGAAAGGAAAAAATTTGCAAATAAAGTTTAACATGTGGAATTTAAATTGAAATTGTTTTCAACGTTCGATGCTTTAAATTAAGTCGTATGTTTAGGTCATTTATATAGTAGATTACTAAGCCTACTTATTTTCATTAATAAATCGATAATGGTCAGAATTCTTAATTTTTTTGTTCAACTTGAACTATATTTAGGATATATATGTACGTTGTTTCAAGTTGTACTTTTTCGATTTCTGAGAAAAAATCTGAGAACAATCTTTTTTAAAGGAGCCATCATAAAAATCCTCTCAAAAAAGTAAACAATTTTTACAAAGTAAATGAAAAATACCCGAAAAAATTGTTTCATTTTGCTATGGCACCAGAGCATCATCACCTCTTTTCACCCGGCTCAGTTCGCTCCGAAAAGCCACTAAGGCTCGGTGTGATAAATTGTATGAAATAAAAAGTCGAAAAACCAAAATCCGCACCACCATTCAGATTTCGGAAGCGGAACAACTTTAAGAAGTTCATGCGGGAGGATTAATGCGCCGCTGACTGCTCCAGCAACAGTTCCTCCAAATTGACTCCA
This sequence comes from Tolmerus cingulatus, assembly GCA_959613345.1. Classification (NCBI taxonomy): domain Eukaryota; kingdom Metazoa; phylum Arthropoda; class Insecta; order Diptera; family Asilidae; genus Tolmerus; species Tolmerus cingulatus. Next base: position 34,248,340 of record OY390710.1, read on the forward strand.
TTTCCGTCCAAGGAGCGGAGGAGTGCTCGCCCGAGGCGCAATTATAAGCAGCACAAAAAGGACTCCGAGCCGCAAAGTTGAACCGCAACTATGTTTCATTTCGTGCGAAAATGTTTATTATCGACCCAGTCCCCAGGGGTGGCGTTTAATCCCCGGTGCTGGTGGAGTCCCACCCTCCTGGCCATGGAGCACATTCGAGGCAAAATGTTCTATTTATGGGAACCCTCAAGGGTGGCTTCTCGCTCGCTTTATGGCGCATAAGTTAAAGTCTGCGTTTAAAACGTCTAGCGAGTAATTCCAGTGGATTCGCTCGAAGCGAGATGATCGCAACCGGGGCAATTCCACGCATTCTGATCGCGATTAATTTTGCTTAGTATTACCCATAATAAAAGTCCTTCGGGAGCAACAACCTCCCTAAAAATTCTCTATGGCTTTTCAATCTTTCAAAATGCCTTATTCCATGCTTTTAAACCTATTAGGTACTGAATAATTTCGCATGTTGTCATGTTAGTTAACTGAAGAAAGTTATGATATGATCATAAAATTTGGAATATGAAATTTAAAACTGAGATTTGAAGCATGTGTTTTAAATTAAGAAAAAAAGAAGAAAAAGGAGAAAATTCGCTGGTACAGGAATGTAATTTTAATGATTCCGGTGATATATTCGCGCCAAGTCTTATTTTCCTTGGCGGAACGGGAACACCACGTCTTCAAAAGAAAAGTGCCTTCTGGTCCCATGAGGAAGAACAAGGGCCACCTACTTGGTGGGAGGCTTTCGAGTCCTTTTCTTGGATTCCATCGCATTCCCTGCACCTGCCCACCTGAGCCCCGCGACTATTTTTAGCGGGGGCCATCATTTGGAGCGGATCCTTCTGCGCGTAAGACAACTCTGAAATTTATGTTAATACTTTCGAAGTGGTCCTTTGCTGTTTCAGGCACATTAAACTTTTCCCTCAGCTCTGCACAAAGAACCCGAGGAACCCTCTGTGCGGCGCCATTAAGGGGTAAAAACTTTTTGGGGAAGAGCACATACCGCGCCTATCTGTGCATTAAGTTTAAAACTCGTCTCCGCCAGCCACCAGGCGGCGCGGCGGGCGTAAGGACGGCATCGCCGCAGAGTGAAAGCGGGGAAGTCCCGCGGTTTGGGGCCGCTGAACAATGCTTCAGATTCGTGTTAGTATTATCCAAGCGGGCGTTCGCCGCGTCGCCGTTCGAATTTGTGCGGGCCCAGTGTAGGTGACAACAGTCGGCACCACCCCCGTAAGTGGGGCGCCAGGGAAGCTTAAGATCCCAAAAAAGCACGAAGATCGGCACATCCCCCCATTAGCAACAGTCGGGATTTGCAGCACTACAGCAGCGCCCTCTGCGCTGGGGGTGGGTGGGTGGATGGATGGGTGGGCGCGTGGGTGGATGTGTAGGGCCCTACAATTGAAAACTTTGACTTAACAGGCCTTTTGAGGGCACGGTAATGGCCTGGGAAGAGATTTTCCTCTTTCAAAAGAATTTTATGGTAATTAGAGAACGGCGCCAGCAGAATTTATAAGGGCGGTGTGAGGGATGTTTTTCAAGTCGTACCCGCGAATGTACCGGCAAACAAGCAAATGAATGCTGGAAAAATGGTGGCAATTCGAGAAAAAAAGTGAATAGAATGAGAATTGTGATGAGACTTTTAAGAAGAAGCAGATCGGCGTCTACCATAAAGATAAAGTCACGTTTTATTTTGAAATTTACTAAGATTTGTTAAATATGTATAAATAAAGGCGCGAAAACGTTAATAAAGAAACAAAAGTAATAAGACAAGGTCAATCGCTACTGTCCAATAGTGTTATTATTACTAAAATGTGGTCAACTTGTTTATTAAGAGAACAGACATGAGTCAAAATTTTTAAAAAATTAATTTTTTTATTGGCTTAAAAAATTCTGTGGCAAAATGGCAAAAATGCTCAGGCAATCATTCAAATAGTAGCTAAATTTAATTTTGATCAGTTGGAAGCTTAGGTCACTACCCACGAATTTAAGCAATACCAAAAAAAAGGATCAACGAATTTTTGAAACCAATAACAAATATATTTTTGAACATTTTAACTTACATAAATTGCCTATTTAAATTAATCAGAATATTTTACTGCAAAATTTTACTTTCTGTGCAAAACTTTGATGCACAAGTCACCCCCACAGGAACTTTCAAAGTCAATCTAATGTCAAATAAATATCATACAATATTTGTCAAACTGTAATTAAGTGTTTCAAAATGTGGAGAAAACTGACGTACCTACCAAATATCATGCATGCAAATTTATTTTATTACTATTTAAATGAAATTTGTTGCAAATTCTGCATAATTGACTGCGTAACTGGCACCATAAGTCAATGCAAGAAAATCCTGACAAATAATATAAAATGGTAAACAAAGCCTCTTTATGTTAATAACTTCTCCAATTAAGCAAACGACTTTTACTCTGTACGGAGCTACACTATTGCCTCGTTGAATAAAAATGAGCTCACTGCAAGAAATGACTGTCGTCAGGAATTAGGGATAAATCGGAAACGTAAAATCTTCGACGGTTGGTGACAGAGGGTTCGTCCTTCAATTTCGCCGAAAAGGACCGAAGGGAAGAAATATTATACTTCTTGTACCTTGTCAGTTGCAGTGAAGCCGACCCCAATTGTTTCTGACAAATTTTACAAGGGTACATCGCGCTGGCTGAGCACTGAGACATCTTTAATGAAAAGTATTTCTCAGTTCGACTAGGAATAGTAGAAACCGCCCTGGAAGACAGATTCGTTTCGGGGAGGGTTCAGGGTGTAATTGCGGATGACAATGGAATGTGTAGCCGACCTAATGAACCGAAAAGGGAAAACTTCAATAGAAATAAACGTCTTTTACGGCACAGTTGAATCTGAGACGCGTTGCGGTTGACCGAATTCGACAACGGAGGGTCGTCGTCGAATCCTTGGAGTTTGGGCCAGGACACGACATAAACTTTATTAAGTGCTAATTCCAATCTCGGCCTAATGTTTAGCGAAGCTAATCTGATTATGTAGGGCACGATTTTCTGGAAGGGGCACCACGGCTGCTCAGTCGAGCATTGTAGGGCTCCTGAGGGCGAGGGTGTGACTGGCGAAAAAAAAGCATGTTGGCGAAAAGCAATAATCGGCAGGAAGTAATTAGAAACGACCCCTGAATAATAAGACTGACAGCGAACATTTAGCTCCCAGTGAAATTAACATAATTTATTCGTAGTTAGTGACTGGCAAAGCAAGACTAAAGTAAGAATTAAGGTAGGTTGAGATTTGTTTTGCAGTAGAATTCATGAAAGTTGCTTCTTTTATTTGTACGTTGTTTATCTACCTTCTTAAATTGAATTATTGTACACCAGCAAATTTTATGTTTTAAGATAAATTTAAAAATACTATTATTTTTAGATTTTGATTAATTTTTTGAGGGAAGAAACAGAGCTCTATTAAAACCGTCTGCTAGAAATATACAACGTTTTAAACTATAAAACTTTAAATTAAATTCGAAATACTGAATCTCATTGCTCTAATTATTTATAGAAGTCTAGAAAAAAATTTTGTTGCGTCCAAATTGGCTAAATTATATTTAGGCAAGTTGGGAAAAATAAAGCCATTTTTATGAAAACATTTTTAAAAAATGTTATGATTTTTAATTCAAAAAAAGAGTAAAATATATTTTGATTTTTAAGTCAAAAATAAAAATATTAGTCCTAATTTTAAATACTTTTGTGAATTTTCCAGATTTTAAAAGAGTTCCTGTTGAGGGTTATTAAGAAAGGATTGTAGATATAAAAGTTAATTAAAACAAGAATGCTTTGTAAGTCAAAGTGATGATGAATGAGTTCGGAAAAGAAGGTGTGGACGATTTAAAAGTATTTTGGTTGCGGAATGAGTGCCAAAAAAGCGCGTCTGCGCAAAGCAATAATCAGCAGAAGAAGTAATTAGTAGCGACCCCTGAATAATGAGCCTGGAAGGAAACATTTAGCTTCTCCGTGAAATTAGCATAAATTATTCGCGATCCTGGCAGCAGGTGAGCGAAAAACTTTTTTATGCAGGGAAATTGGCTCATCAGTTACGAAAAGCCGTCGATATTTTTCAGGCAGTCATAAGGCGAGTGACAGGAGCACTTATCACGTAACTTCCCTCGGGAAACACTGAGCACCTCCCAGCCCCCGGAAATCCTAATTCCACCTGTGTGTGCCTGCTTATCGCGCTTTATCTAAGAGTCCTTCAAGAGCACTGTCGGTGATGCCTCTGCCAGCCGGGGGTTTGAATCTCGTCGCGTACACCCCGCCGCAATTTTTGGGAAAAAAGAATTGAACACGTCGGAGGACACACAAAAGGACGGGAAATTGCTATCACATTTTTTTGTTGCTCGCCTTTTTGCGACGGTTTTTGTTTCTGATGTTGCCCTTGTTGCCTTCGATGTTTGCACGGCAACATTAATTTGCATGACAATTTACATCCGGATCTTGTCTGTGACGTGTCTGAGCAACATAAAGTAATTTGTTGGTGCGCTGCTTCACTCGCTATTTTTTCTCCCTCGCGACTTCTTCATCGCATCTTGATAAGAAATGAAGTCGTAAGGAGCTTAATGAACGCCTTCCGCCGTGAACTGTATGAAGACTTTATTACGACGGAATTCGGCTTAAGGCAATCAGACGCAGACAATGCCTCTGCCGGATTTTGGATTTGGTACAACAGCTTGATGCTGAGGAAGGGGCGGAAGTGGACGGGAATTGTTTGGGATGGGGGTGGGTTTATTAAGCGCGTTTTTATACAGCTGGAGAGCTTTTGATTGCAAATGTAATTTTCTTTGACAGTCAGCTACCGAGTTCTTGGGCTAAAATGGACTTAATTTCAATTTTCTGATGTAATTTCGAATTAAGCTGTAATTTATGGAGATGTTCTGGTAAACAGCGGGATACCGCTTGCAAAATTAGCCTGTTCTTTCAACGAGATAAGGAGGATTAAGTTGAATTACTTCATGAAGTAAAGAAACAATTTCATTTATAATTTCGACATGTTGCAGAATCGAGTAATCTTCTATAGTTAAGAAATAAGAAATTGTAACGGCGCACTACTTACTTTAGATATATGAAAACTAGTTTCTACAAAACAATGTGAAAACGAAAAAAATGAATAATGATTGAAAACAAGTTTCTGCACCTTCTATTATAAATAGTTTTATTTTTACTAATGGTTCCTTGAAAAATTTGAAAAAAGATTACCAAAATTCAAAAATTTTTAATCCACATTAAAATAATCTCAGTATCGTGTTTTTTGTCGATTTTTTTAATTGTACTCTAAACTAATTATTTTTTAACTATGTTCAAATTAAGAGAATTTTCATTTTTTAAATATGATTTTTGTTCGCTTTATAGGGAATTAATATTAGAAAAGAATTTTATTACAACATAGATGCTTGAAGTTCTACTGCCTTAAAAAAAAGAGAAGCAGACAAAAGAAAGTTTTGTAACAAAAGACAGAAAAAAGGAATTCATTCAAAAAGTTTTGACTTTATATCACTTGTCGACAAGTCCTATTAGAGTGCGATAACAAACCTCCCTCATTAAAGTCAAGATGAGGAATGTCTGAAGAAGTTCTTTATCACGATCTGATTGAGAGGACTACCGAATCAATAACTTTCCCTAAAAGAGCCCAAATTGGGACGATAATTGATGTTGAAGTCCCTTGACAAGGTAGAATTGATGTCTTCTGCGAGCTGGGACATATACGAAATTTTCGGGAAGAAGGTGGGGGAGGATCCTTAATTACACGGCTGTTTATTTATGCAGACCTTCAATTAGCGATAATTGCTTCTGTCTTATATTCAGAGAGCCAATTAGCCAAGAGATACATTGCCACATTCCCGGCGGCATTATGTGCCCGATTCAGAAAACTTTTTCAAAGATTTTCCCGAAGGATTTTCAAAGTGCAAAGAGTTTTGGGAGAGAAGATAGCTATCGAAAAGTTGAAAGACCGAAAATTGTTCAATCGCTGAAGTAAAGGGAAAGGAACCATGAAGCTGTTGCCCTTCTTTTGAAACAATAAACCGCACGGGCGCTCTTTTTAGAATTTCAGTCACGTGGTCCTTTATGTTCGCTCACGGAGCGTAATGCGAAAATTAAATTGAATTTTTTTTTCTTTTCCTCCTTTTCAAAATCAACTCCTCCAGGGCGTGGTGGCGTTTCCAAGAAGGCAGTCGAAATATTTTAAAGATCTCCCCATTCCACCTGAGGAAATCTTTGTAGCTTTGGTTTTGGTTACAAGAAACGAATTTCCTAAGCTTACCTTCCGGTGACCCACAAGAAGCCCGCCACAATTTTCCCTTAAGGAATTTTAGGAGCGTAAAATTTTTTTTGATTTAACGTAAAAATTGTTTGCCTAAAAGCCCATCACAAACACATCCCTCTCTGGCAGTTTCCAGGAAGTCAAAGTTGTTTTAAAAAATTGTCTCGAATATAAAATGTAATTTATTATGGTGCGCATGATTGATGGGCTGCCAGAAGATGATTATGCCAGTCTTGAAGAGATTTTGAGACGGTTCATGACTTGGGCGAAAATCAATGCGTAACGCACCTCATCTTCAAAGATTCACCAGGTCACTGGACACAACTCCTGCGGGATGTGGGAGAAGGGAAAGTGATACGATAACAGTCCCTTTTAGTCAACTTCGCACCAAAGTTGAACTGCCTTCAAACGCCGCACAATAGAAATTTGTCAGAAATTGAATTTTCGTCACATCATGCTCTTCGAGTACAAAAGGACGTGCCAAGGTACGTGTACGTTTCGCAGCACATTCCCTGAATTTTTAGTAATATCCCCGCGGGAATGGAAAAGTTCTGGGATAGAACATTTTTTTTTCTGGAGCAAACAGGACAGCTGTTGCTTAGAGTAGAAGAAAACGTGCGAAGAAAGTAAAAGTCTGAGCAGAGAAAGTTGAAGAAGGCAAAAATCTCGTTTGACGGAATTTTTTAGAGCCTTCTGATGTGCTCAAATTTCCACTTAGACCGTTCGTCCAGTGGTATACAAAAAGGATATGAAGGGAAGACCCTAATTGGATCGCCGAGTTCACCTTGGGCCTTCGAAGGTTCCAGGATACGCAATTTACCCCCACCATCTGATCTTATTATCAATCTCGAAAATGTCTCGTCTATTTACGCACAGTCTCGAGAGTGCTCGACTGGGCGGTCTGGTGACAGGACCAAATTAGTCCCCATTGTGCGCGAAAAGGACCTTCAAAGGTGATTTAAGTGGGACATCTCGAGATATGACGATGGTCTGATTACAAGAACTAAATGACCGGACCTGCTCATGATACTGAAGGACACTTCCAGGACGCTCCCCAGGCACAATTATCGGTGTGAATGCAGACACCAAATAACTCCATTGGTGAAATGCCGAACTAGACCTATTCATGTCGAAATCAGACGACATTTTGTCGGGCCACCGTTCTTATTATTCGCGTCAAAAGAACGCCTATACAACAGTATATGGTAAGAATAAATCAGTCTTCTCAATTTATAGACATTTACGGGCATTCTAATGAAACTGCCCATTCATGTATAATTAAAGAAGTAAATTTTTACACATACACATTTCTCTTAAAAATATTTTGTTTTGTTTTTTAGATTGTATATCTCAAGTGCTCTGCCATCGATTAACTTCGATTATGGTTTGTCCTTCAGTAGATTATCTTGTTTTATAATACCTAAATTCAGACTACTTTATTACTTTTGACATTCACCCTGAATAATTTGTAATCAAATGTAAAATCATCAATTCCAAATATAATTTAAAGTGTGATCCAAAAACTTTAAAAATTAACTGCTTGTATGTAAAAATAGTGAGAGCTAAGTATGAAAAGAGCTGTGTCTTTTGGAGATAAGCTAAACGTGCAATTGATTTTAATGAGACACTTCCAAGCTTTCAATGAAGGGGCTTGCTTCAATCCTCTGAATAACTAGAAATTGCAAATGGGTTACAGGGACAAGTTGGTTTTCCTAACGAGTTTCATTTAGGGTCCTGGAAAAATAGCTCTGAAATAAAGGGCTGAGCGAATAATGGCAGGGAAAAGAAAAAAAAAACAGTGTTATTTCAACTTCCCCACTTCCATTTGATGACTGCTAATTTACCATCAGCCCTGCGTTCAATGTTAAATGACACGTGGAATTCAATCTGCAAAAGAGCTACGCCTGCGGCTGTGACAATCCCGAAATGAAGAGAATGCCTCCTGAAAACCCTGTTCGCCAGAAAAACACCAGGGAACGTGAAGGAAAAGGGCAAAGAAAAATTCCAAGCTTATTTGTCATGAACCGTGTGATTAAAGCAACAGAAAGTGCGGCATGGGGCGCACTGGGGATGCTTTGGCTAGAAAACGAGAATAGGGCCGGGAAACTGGAGAAAAACGGCAGCAATTTCATTATTCGCGCCAAATGGAAATCAGAGCTTTTCCTTGAATTTCAATTTGAATGCAAATCGGAGGAATCTTCAGGCACACACCCCCAAACACCCCCACAGCCTGGTAAATCTGTGCCATTACTCAGGACTGCGGTGCACGTGACATTCCATTATGAAATTTTAATCAATTCCTAATTTATTTAGACCCACAAGCTCGCCTCCAGATACGGCGCCTTAGAAAGTTTAAGCGCGGGGGGAAAGTAATGGCGGCTGATGGGATTGCCTGGAATATCTGAGGAGTCCTTAAATGGGTTCCTCTGAACAAAGATTGGCTAACGACCGAGTTTCTGTGGTTACGACAAAAAGTTTTCCAACGGTGCAATGCAGTTTAGAAGTAGGTGTCTTTCAACACTTCAATAAATTAGATTAACTAAAACTTGTCCTTTTCCAAGAACTGCAATTAGGTATCATGAATTATAAATGCGAGTAGATTTAGCACGGCGTTTAATACCAGTAACGCCATATGGTACTCCATGTCCTATTAAGGATTATGCAAATCTGTGATATATGTATACATATATCACTTGGAAATTATATAAAAAATATTTCCAACTCCAAATCAGATAATAATTTCAAAGCACGTAAAATTGTTTGGTGCCACATTCTAATTTCTTTCTTGTGGCTGAGTTCGCCCCGAATAGGGAATTTCGACAAACCCTAGTAATTATGCCAAAATTCATGAAATTTGTTGGGGTATGTTTGGAATGTAAATACTTTTTAGTTGCCAAAATTGTTAGCCGTAGCCAAGCAGACATTGTTAAGAGACCATAAAACTAACAATTCTGTTGGAAAATATCTGAAAAAAAATGAGCTCCGGGTGGCTCAAGCTGATTTGGGGTGACTAACTTTCCCCATAATCCTTTCAAATCCACACACAAAAGCACGATATGAAGTACATGAATCAAAAAGTTTTAAATCCGACCATGACATGTGTACGGGATTAAATTTGAGCTCCCCTGGAGAAACTAAAAAGCCTAAACATTTTAGCTATTGACTTTTCCCGTCCGACGTGGAGAAAGTTTTATTTTTCAGGGGACGGCCTTTGTTATCCCAACTCCCCGACCAGAAAATAAACTGCTCAAACTTTGGTGATTTTGCGGGGTCCTCGACGTCCTTGGAGCCGCTGCCAGGCACCAGGGACGCGTGTATGGATGCAAATGATAAAGCAGTCCGGAAAATCATTTTCACATTGCTTTATGGCAGTAATAATTTTTTTTTCACTCCCGTTCCAGAACCTGTGGGAAGGAACCAGCTGCCGACTCTCCATGGTTGAGGCATTATGCCGTAAAATTATGGAAGTTGAAGGGAAATTCCCTTTTTTTTTTTACCAAACCTGAAGGCTGGTGAAAGTTTTCGTTAACCACAAAACGTTGAGTGAATCTCTGTGGACAGCTTTACGTGAGAAATTTGTGGAATCTTCTAGATAAACACAAAAGAGATAAAACCTCAAAAGTTTGTGACCTTTTTTGGAATATACCTTCTTTGAGTGTAACCCCCTGGCAATTTAGTTATTTTTTTTTTATAATGAAGAAAATGTATGAAATTTGAGGAAATTTTTTATTTAACATCCTTAGGAAAGCTCGTCTCTGGTATCCTTACATTTTTCAGAAATAGAAAAAACAGCTAAAAGTTAAGAATTTAATGTAAAGTAAGGGTGAACTTTGTTAAAAAAAATATCCCATGAGCAAGATTGTCTGAATTTCAAAAAATAAACCGTCAAACTTTACTGCCATCTCATGAAAAGCACAATTCCTTGTACCTTTTATGAAATTAATTTTTAATAATCGATTGGATACATAAAACAAAACTCAAAAACAATAAAAGAACGCGTAAATAAAACATATTTGTTATCTACATAATTTATTATAACTCAAAGAGCAAGTTTGTAAAATCTAGCTGGCAATGAATTTTAAATTAACACTCATAGTTAAAATAAAGGTAGGTATCTAACGAATGTGGTCAATGCAGATTTTATAGTCTATAAAGTCCATTCTATTTAAAAATTCTTTTCCTCATATTATTTGAATTTAAAAGTTCAGCTTCCAAAAATTTATGGAATAATATAAAAATATCTGCTACCGTGATTCAAATGGAGTACACTCCCTTGAATAACAATTTCATCCCTATATCCAAAAAATATAATTTATGGTCTATTCCACGTGTCCCTCCGATTTTCATGATGATTTGAATTACCCGAAAAATTTGCTGTATGATCGAAAAGTGACGTTAGTATTCTGTACCGATTCCATTTGACAAATAACTGGAAGAACTACCGACCAGAAACAGTTTGTTTGTCCATCGACACAATCAAAACAAATTAACCGAAACGATCCCCTTTTGGTGCGTCGACTACGAAATTGTCAAAATTACCATATAAATGCGGACAGTGGGCACAAAATATATACACCTATTTGCCACAGCCCATTTGGGACTAAAATTCAGGCCAGAGAAGGAAGATATACTTGCGGGGTATTCGGAGGCGGACTCCAGGACTCCAGGACTCCGGGATGGGGCTGGGTATCGCCGGGTGGCTCACCAGTAGAGGACGACAAACACTCCGTCAATGGCTCGTTGGCATCGAAACGGAACCCTTGCGAGGCTAAACAACAAATACCTGGGATGATCCCGGTTCATATTCCCTCGGTCTATCAATTTTCATTAACCACTTAATTTGAAATTCAAAGAACATCACAACCAATTCAAATACGGTCCCAGGTGGGTAGATAAGGACCCGCGCCCCACCGCCTCTGGTCCCAAGTCCCAGTTCCGGTCCCTGTCCCTGTCCCTGTTCCGGCCAAAAACACCCGGGAGGAGCAAGTTCCACTTAATGGGGCTCACAAAGGGTATTTACAAAGACACCGGGTTGGCGCCGCCAGAAGGTGTTAAAAATGATATTTTCGGGCGTGCGACAATCTGCCGGGACAGCGGCCCGATATTAAAATTTAACCGTCGCATTAAATGTTTAAGCGCACGCATGTTTCCCGGCGCTTAAGCAGACATAAACGGGATTGCTCCTGGTATCGGGCGCAAATTCCCTTTCTCTTACCTTCCCGGAACAGAGGGACGGAATGTTATTTGCTTCCCGGGATGAAATGGGGTAGGTAAATCAGTAATTTCTGGAATATGCTCCATGTAGATGCCCGTCTGAATGCTGCCAAGCAAAATGATGTGGTGCTTTTCCTTTCAAAGGCTCCTGCAGGAGTCCACATCATCAGTACTTAACGAGGGGAATTGCAAGAGGTGCTCAGCCCGGTTTGGGACCAGCTCCCAATTTTAGCTGAGTTCATTTCCGATATCAATCGAAATATTAATACTGCATTAATTATGGTACCGTCTGAGGGATTTGTGGTAATAATTTACCCCTTTCCTAAGGTGGGCCTTCGGCTTAATGAAGATAGGGATAGAGAAAAATATTCAATCCTGCTTTTACTTCTACCAAATAAATCAGAATTGAATAGCAAAGAAATCGATTTGTCACATTTCTAAATTTTAAAGTTAGATACAAATATTTAAGAAAGTAAGAGAAAGACAACCTATAAATTTTCTTATGTACTTAAGTGTCCTTTGATATTTATTTTATAAAATGTTTAAAAAATCAAGTGACAATTGAAATAATTTTTGAAAATATATTATTTCGAACCAATTACTTTTAAAGATGAAATTTCGCAGAATAAACCCAGTGATAATGCAATATACTAGTGTAGGTATACAATTACACAACAATAATATTTTCATTCTTGGAATTAGGCAGAATTATTTAGTTGAAAGACTTTTTTATCAAATTAAATAGAGTACACAAATTTATTTACTGCGTAAGTCCTTCAGTATATTATATCTAGAAAATCCCATTCGTTTTTCTACTTTCATCCTGTTTATTCCAAACAAATTCCGCAGGTGGTTTGAATAAATCTCTGCAATAAAAAAACAAATTTCCAGCTAGGGAAATTTGTAAACAAAAATAACTCAAACTGCGTCACCCATTGAGCAACATGCCATACTTTAATTTCGAAAATTGTTACAAATTGCAGCCACCCACGTTCTTGGAAATTGCTTCACAACAAATATTTCGTCTTAAGACAGTCTTGAAGAAAATAAAAAATTTCATCGAATCTGATGGATTACTATGTCGCCAAATTATAGATAATTGAGGAAGGAAATTGTCGTGCAAATTAAGAGGTAATTGTGAAGGTAGTTTGACATCTCATCGGGAGATTTTGTTTAATTTCTACCACAGCCTCGAGGCGAATTTCAGAGCGCAAAATACCAGCGAAATTGAGAAATCTCGAAATGGAAATTAGAGCAGGTGTACGAGATACGCTGATTAAAATGAATGAAAATGAGGCGGAGGGAAGAGATGGAGAAAATGTTTATACCATTTAGATGAAATCGATTTCCCGACTGTAAATATACCCATCGCTACAGGGTGGGTTTTCGGCAGGATGTAGTTGGGATTTTTCCTGTAATAAACCAATGTTTGTTGCTCTTCAACTGAGCGCCTTTAGGGATATTTTATTACTGCGTCCATAAAATACAAGATTTTTTCGTACCGATAGACCCGGCTGAAATGCGGCTCGGAAGAAAAATATTTGCCTTTCTCCCACCCCAAAAGATTATCAATTTTGGTTAATATTTTTTGCCTTTCCGAAAAATCAAAGGCTTCATTTTAGGTCAACGACTTTTGGAACAATAGCGAACCTTCCAGGAAATCCACTTGCAATAACCACTTAATTCTCCCTTTTAATGTTAATTAATTAATCATTATGGGTTAATGGAACTCGAAAAGCAATTAATTAAGAGCAAGTGACAACGCGAAGCGTTCTATCTGCCCCTGTCGGTGGATCGTTCACTATACTGCACTCTGTGCGGTCTTTAGTGAAATATACTGGGTCAGGCGTAATTAAGTTAATTAGAAATTTATAAGGCGACAGGACGAACCGATTAAGGAACGCACACAGAGATTGATAGTTATGCTGAAAGGTTGACAAATAGGGTCCCTCCGGATGAGATATTACTCTTTTGAGAGTGAAGCAATTTACATTATGTAGTTATGTCTAGAATATTATGGGCTTAAGTCATTGTTGATATTAAGAGAAACCATTGTTATTTAGATAAACATGCTATTTCTAGCCTATAACTTTTTGAAAACCATATATCATAATAAAATTATAAAATTAGACTTACCTGTAAATTTGGTGGACAGTGGTCTAAAAGCTCCAGCATATGTTTGATATTTTGTGCATCTTGTATCACAAAATTAAGTTCCATGTCAAACTCCCCGCCAACGAGCTGAAAATTGAATGAGAAAACATATTTTTATTGGTTAATAAAATCGATTATTCCTTATTTATTTTAATATCACCATATATGAATCCGACTGTTTGTTTATTCATTTAAAAAACAAATCAATTGCTACTCTTTTGTTTTTCGCAAATAAAGAAAATATCTGTTCCAAAACATTAAATTCCCTACATATACATAAATTAATATGTATTTTTTTAATTACAGCGATTTTGTCTGCAATCTGTGGAAAGGGAAAGAGTTTTCTGCTCGTCACAGTCATTGCAATAATGTGAACATAATATTTCCAGGATAATGGATAAACAAAAGTCGAATTAATTATGAAGAAGAATGTTGCAGGTAACGAAAATAAACAAGAGCCACTTTATTTTATTAATTATTTACGCCTGTTCACAGTAATTACAATGCTTCAATGTTTGTATTAGTGGAATATTGAAATTTGTGTGTTATTATTAAATAATTAATTTATTATCCACTAATTCAATGCAAATTGATTTCGGTGATGTTCGATAGCACTAAAGTTCGACTATAAGAACTTAACTAGAAAATAATAATGCGATATTAATTCCAATAACTCAAATGAGTTTTATAGAAATTTGTGATTTCAAAGCGGATAAATTTAAGCTTGACATGAATTGATTAATTAGTTCCAGATTCGGTCGAATTCAATATTTTTATCTTAAGAGTGAATACTTAATTAATTTCTAGGAATTCTACCTAGTTGATTTCGGATTTATATGTATAATTAAAAGGCTTAAATTCAATGTTCATTATCAGAATCATGAAATCCTGTCAAAGAGAATATTTGCAGGGATTGCTAATTGCTCCATTCAATAACCAGTGATATTATTTTGTAATAAATTATTTCTGTTCTGTTCACGTCGTTTCGAAGAGAGCGTTAAGTATATTAAACAGAAGTAATGGCAGATATCATAAATTTCTCCATTTAGGCAATTTGAAGCCTCCCACCAGTAGTGCACATTCGAAATTCGAACAAAATGAAGTAATTGTGCTCGAAAACTCCAAACAGTCAGGTCCAATAAATCAATACATAATTAAATAAAATACTCGTCAAATGGACCGTGGCCTCGAGCATGGATGGGGCTTTTGGGGCGCTTTTCGAATTCACCCAGCCGTATTTTTACGAGGGTGAACTCGTTTGGCTCGCAGAATAAAGCCCGGGCCAACCGTACACAAATCGCAAATGGGCCGTTCAAATCGCTCCACAGCGAAAACATTGAAAGGACCTTCGTTTATTAATATCGAATCCGCTAAACCTCATTTTATTGCGCAAAACAAAATCCACTCACTCGATGCTAGACTAGAAACTCAAATAATTGCCCCGGAGAACGACGGAGAGGGTAGTGGTGGTGGTGATGGTGATGGTAAAAACGATGATTTTGGTGGTGGGCCTCCAAGTGGCCGGGATATTGCTCCCGGCAAATGACTGAAATTTGAATAATTTCGGTCTCATTTCACTTCGCAAATAATCGAAAATATTTGGGCAATTCTCCTTTGAGTTACAAAATTTACTCATGGCATAAAAAATTCAATAAAAGCAATAAATGCGGCTAATGGAAAGGACCACCAGGTTAATTTGATATGGCCGAGTGGGGCACCTCAGGGGTGCGATGTGGGATTTGCTTGAATTTTACATTAGCACCCACCAGGTACCCAAGCAACAGTCAGTACGGCTGGAAAACTTATTAAATTTTGGTGACAGCACGAGGACACTCTTCCCTCGTCCTGGATATTAAATTCAGAACTTTGCCAAACCCGAGTGTATGCAAATTCAGACGTGTTCTACCAACAGCAGTTGCACCTGCCCCTCCCTTAAATTTAGCTGCTAACTTCCACTTTACCATAAAACATTGGTAGTAAAAGTTTGGATAAGTCATCTTACTAAAAATAATAAGCATGATATAAAAATGTGATGCTTTGTTTACAGAATTCTCGGCAAAAAATATGATACCTGCATATTTAAGGAAATTTTCATTCACAAGGATTACCATGAAAAATCGGTAAAGATTTATTATTTATCGATCAATATCTGATCATGGATCAGTATAAATATCATAATTTACCAGGGCAGTGACTCTAAGCATACTTCCAAAGTCGGAGAATGGTTGTTGTAAAATTTGTTTTTGACTTGAATTTTAGTGCAATTTATAAATTCACTTTCATATCGATAAGACATTCATACTGTCTTTTTCCAATAAAATTTCATTTAATTTTTGAAAACTATTTTAAGTGCAAATATTATTTTTTACTCCTGAATATTTTACTTAAAAAAATTAAAAACTTATAATGAGAACACTAATATAAATAATTAATTGATATTATTATTTTAATATTTATCAAAATTTCGAAAGTGTAAAAAATAAAATTAAAAATTCCTGGAGTATAAAATTAACAGTCTGGTATTGCAAGGATATTATAACCAATCTCAATATTATTTTTAATTTCAAAATTATGTTTAACGAGCACATCAATCATATGACGAATAAAGCTTTTCAGATGGTGGGTTTTTAATTATTAGTACTATTCAAATCTGTGACATTTTATTTACTTGAATTTGTGTAATTTATTAGATACCTATTATTTGCAGTTTTAAGTATTGAAGTAAGCATGTAGGGTTTATTGAGGAACAAATAAACAATTCTTGGATTTTAGAATAATTACGATAAATTTGTTTAAATTCAATGTAATATTTTTGCGCTAAGTCTGATCTAGATTTTTGTAAAAGGATCTTCAACAAATTTCGGGAGATTTGTTGTATGTACTATAATCGAAACGCCGAATTTTACAACGACTGAAAGGTGTAGAATTCTAACTTTATATGCAAGTCAGTGCGGCTAGGAAAGTTATTAAATTTCGTAACACCACCAGGGCACTGCCCCTGTCTCCAGCGCTGGATGCATATGAGATGCAGAACTTTTGCTAGCCTGAGTGCATGCAAATTCGAGCGTGTTCCAGTAACTGCAGCAGCACCAGCACCCTGCCACTCAGGTGGGTGGGGGATGCATCTGACAACGCCCCGCTCCCTGTCTGTCTAAAGTGGAGTGCGGCTGGCATCAGCCAGGTACTCGCAGCCGTGCCCAGGTAAACACGCCAACTTATGAATTATTGTGTGAACACGACGGCCTCCTCCGCGGAGTGACTGCACTACTTTCAACTTCTTCGAGTGCCTAGTTGCATTCACCCACATGCTAAAGATGCATGGGGTGCATGCAAATCGGCTGATGGCGAAGGGTTTCAAAAGGGGGTGGCGTGGGTGGGAAGTGGCTGCACGCCTCCCCTTCGAATGGTTGAACCGTGTTCTCAAGGATTTTTCCTTTTACTGAAGGCTGCCAGCTGTGGCAAAAGGGAAAAATTTCATTCTTATATTTTCTGAATTTTCACTATGTATCCAGTTGCGGGGGCGGGGATATTTGGCACAGACGACGGATTGTCGGATCCTTGGATCCTTCTGGGTTTCATGAGCATGCCGTGCTGAGTGAATAACTGCCAAAGAAGGCTTTTACGAAGAAGCTCATCAGAAAATTGTTTTTAAGTGTTTAACCGATGCGGTGGATGACGCTTCCTCCACCCCCACAATCACTGCCAGATGGCGGTAGATTTCTTCTTTCATCATGTTCTGCTGACAAGGACCATTTCATTAAGGGCGTTGCAAAATGATACCACCAAGATAACGTCTGCAAAGTGAAAAGATCTGGGGGAATCGTACGTGAGACTTGTGGTATTGTAGCGAAATATATATCAAACCTATGTCTTTTTAGAACGAAAACTCAGCAACTTAGAATTGGGTTAAGAAAATAAAATGCTGGATATGAAAAACACTTGTTTACTTCAAAATCATCGGAAATGCTCTCTGAAGTCGTTCTCTAAACCTTTTATTTTAGGAACCAATTTATAACATTCGAACTCTGTTATATACTAATAGAAAAAATAAATATAGGATATGCATTGTATGAATGAAATAATTGACTTTAGTAATACATTAAAGAAAAATATATCAGTACATTCTTAATTAAATTGTGAAAAATATATTTATATCTATTTACTTTAATTAAGAGTTGGATATTTAAAATATGAATAAGTTTATATTAAATCAACAATATCCAAAGAACTCTGAAGGCCATTAATTTAATTTTAAAAGGAAAATTTATGTTAATATTAAAATTTCCTTTCGCAACGCTGAAGTTTGTACATCGAAGTTTTTCATATGAGCTTTATTTTATAAACATAATATACTAAAATTGAGGTGTGATGCTTGATGTAATTATCTACAAGAAAAGCTTGCAAAAAGGAAAACTGTTCTAATCGTTTTGCATTTGAGTTATTTTAGAATGAAATTTAGCAGATGAGATAAACCCAGAAAGTTTTGAAGTTATGCATAAAGAAGCGATGTAATTGCTTGTTTTGTATGCTGACTAGCTTCGTACCAAAATTTGAAAACAGTGTCTATCTCAACCAATTTTCCCCACCAGGAATTTCATCCCAGGAAAAGCACTTATCTTTCTGTCTGTCCATAGAGTTGCTCCAAACGTTTCCTGGAGCTTCATTTCGAGTCACGGAGTTCAGATATCTATCAAATTCCCCAAAGAGTACTTTTCGGGCAGTAACTTCCGCCGGCAGGGTACAGGAGCACCGCAGAAATCCCCTCCCGTTTTCGCTTTGCCTGCAAATACCCCGTGCACTTAATCAAACATTTTCTCCCAAATTGCAAATATTGGACAAAACTTCCATAATTTACCAGTCGGGACGACCGTTGGATGCCCGAAATAAGAACTCCACCCCGGGGTGTTCCAGAAGGGCCGTCGTGGCCCCATTGTTAAACTTTATATTCACCAGGATCCGGCGATCCTGTCGAACATTACAATTGTGTTCCCGGCCGAGAAGGAGCCCGTGATAAATAATGAAACAACTTCATTCGGATTCCAGGATAACTCCGCTCGTGTCTGGAGCCCATTTACATCCTCCGGAGGCCGGGGGGAAGGTTAGCCGGGTGCGGAGACTTTGCTCCTGCAGGAACGTGCCCCGCATGAAAATTTCGGGCCGAAAGTGTTTTAATGGTGACATCGCCCGAGACGAAATCCTCCAGCTTATAAGCATAGGAATAACCGGGATGGATTAGGGCGTCAGGCCGGGAATGATGGATTGGTTCTAAATTGTAATGCATCCCGATTCCCGGGCCCGTTACCAGTCCCTGCTGACCGTAAATTGGGTCCGAAGCGCTAGCCCCTGCAATTTAGTTGGCTTGTTAAACACTTTCTTGAGCCCCCGTAATTCCTTCCAGGCGTTGTTTATCTCCGGCTGATTCGGGCGGAGCATCCACCCCCAAAAGGGGATTATATGCGACGTCCTGGGTCTCCTGCTAGGGCCTGTGTCACACGGGCTCAAGGCAGTCAGAATGGATAATAATAGCATCTTACAAGGGTTGAGCCAGTCGTAAATGGAAAGCCAGGAACGATTTCTTCGGCCAGATAGTGGCTGAAATATTTTCTGGTTTCATGGTCCAAGGAAATTCCCTTTAAAAGCTTCTTCTGATGGCCTGGCTCCGGAGCTCATATGGGCCATTTTGGGCTTCCGATAAAAATTAAATTTATGCACAGACGGCAGCTCAAGGCAACATAAATCGCGATAAGAGTCCCGAATTTTAATAAAAATATCCCGAAGGCTGTGTAATATGAAACAAGTTTTTACCTAAGATACACTTTACATTTTTTTAAATTTTATTTATTAAACAGGACTTTCCTGAAATTTATTATGATAGAGGTTTTTGAATTTTTTTGTTGCTAATCTGATAAAATTTTAAATTTTGGAAACGTTAAGAAAACAATTTATTCCTAAGGTTTTTAAATTATGTTTTCATCTTTAAGAAGTAGGCAATTTGTATTTGGATTATTGTTGTTAATGATGCTAATTTGAAAGAAATAATTTCTTAACCAATTTTCAAAATTCTTGAGAGATTTTGTTCATAAAAAGTTAGTATGTTTCAACTTTAAATTGTATATTACAACATATTAGGCTGATCGGTTTATGAGGAAAATTAGATATGATCATAACATTTTTCTAAATTTATTTAAATTTTGTTTGTTTTAAATAAGAAATAGGATCTTACCGTGAGAAGAAAAAAACTATTGTTATTATTACATAAAATGCATAAGTACATTTTGAAACAACGTACAAATTTATGTAATTTCTAAAATTGTTGCTAAACATTTTTACATAGAATTCAACCATAAGACACAAAGGCCGAATTGTTATTCAAAAATAACAACACTCCTTAGTCCATCACAAATAATAACAAAATCGTAAGGGTTGCTTCGTAAACGTAAATGGGAAGTCAGACCCGATTTCGTCGGCCCGATAGTAGCTGAGCTATTCTATGGTTTCCTGGTCGAAGGAAAACTCCTTTAAAAACTTATTCTTGGTCGTCTTGATTTTGGAGCCGATGGGACATTTTTGGCTCTCGATAAAAATTAAATTTATTCACAGGCGACAGCCCGATTCCTCAAAGCAACATAATTCGTGATAAGGGCCCCCAGATAGGTGCGTCCTTATCCTGTGGAATTTTAAAAAGTTTCTGAGGACAAATGGAGGTCGAAACCTATAAGATATTTTAAGCGATAATTCGTTTACGCCAAAGTTACTTCCTCCTTCCTAAAAAAAACCTTGAACTTAGGTAAATTTACATCCCTACAGGATGACAGGAGACCTATTAGATTATTCTTAGGAACATCACCTTTTCGGAAAAGCTAAAACTTCAACAATTTTGCTCGTTTTGCGGTGAAGTGAATTCATAAATAATAAATTCCTTCCCCCAAAAAACCTCTGTGATTAGTAAATCCTATTCCTGTGCCGGCCAATCTCTGCTCGAAATAAAAATCAGGACTTTTGTGTGCGGGCGTGGCTCCAACGCCGTCTGCATAAATTTTTTCGCTTGTCATGAATAAATCACACTTGGATAAGACAGGCTTTTTTTAACGTTGTAAGGAATAAAAAAAATATAGAGAACGAAAAAGCAAAAATAAATCATTTACGCGTTCACTACCACGCTTCTCATGTTTGTCATCTTGGCTAGCGTGAAAAGGCAATGACAGCGGTGAATATAAAAGTGAAATCCTTCTGCCAGTCAGCCAATCGAAAATTGAATAATTTTCAAATTTGTGGCTGTCGTATTTTCCCTATTTTTGGACTTTTGCAGTGGGCAGAACGGGGATTTTTATCAGAAACAAATTTATTCCCCGAATCAGGGTTGCCAAAAGGATTTTAGGGCACGTCTCTACATATCCCACTTCAGTATATTGAAGGCTTAAGGTCAGTCAATGTGGTACAGAATCATTTTCCATTTTAACCCATAAATATCCACCCTTTTTGGCATATGTCTTGGATATGTTTAAGTATAGTAATTTTTAAAATGTAAAACGGGATATTTACACCCAAAACTTCACAGATATTTATACATTTGAGTGAAATCTAATCAAATAGTATTTTTTCATTTAACCTATTTGCACTCGCAATTGAAAATTTGAGCCTTATCGACTAGAAAATATTATTTTTAAAAAACCTTCGGAATACTACATATACAGTATTTTTTTTGTATAACGTAATTTTGAAAAATTGGTAAAAATTTCATTGTGTCTCCGAAAATATTTGAAGTTTTAACTTAAAGTTTTTAGAAGATGTCCTTAAGATACATTTTTAACAATTCTTGTTTTGTTTGGTTGGAAACTTAGAAAATTAATCTTAAACTCAAGACGTCCTTAGGTAACATAAATTTTGATTACATTTGATATTGAAATCCAACACTATCAATTTCCTTGAGACAGTCTCGGCCCACGCACCGTGAACCGGATTTGCAGCGTAAAAGAATAAGACGCTCGGATGGGAAAGTTGCGCCTTTGTGCTAAAAGCCTCATCAATATTACGAGCGATGAAAGCACTCGAGAGTGAAATCTAGAAATCTAGGCAGAATTTCTTAGTACCTTATCCCGGCGAATTCATCTCTTATCGCGTCTGGGACGCAAATTTTATGCTTTTCCAACTGCCGGTGTTTTGTTTTTCATATTTCCACGCGACGCACTCACTCGGGGGTGCGGTGCGGAATCAATCTGAGCGTGTCGTGCTTCTAATAGAAATTGCGATGCGATACGTCGAGGTCGACATCAACTCCAACAATCTGCCAACCTCATCCGCACCAACCTTGGAGGCAGGTTGGCGTAGACGCGGCTCTACACCCCCGCACCTCTGCACCCAGCATCCAGCCGAGGTGAGATTATAACGCTGCAATTGCACAAGGATTAAAAGATCTGCACTTTCCCTGCATTCAGCTCATATTTTTTTAAAAAAAGGACTCAATTACAGCGGAAGTGACAAAGCAGACTGTGGTAACCGACTGCAAAACCATTTTATTCTCGCGTTAATTTGAATACCGCGCAGATCGGGTGCAGTAAGGGATGCTTTTATTCATTTTTTTCTACTTTTAGTTTTTTTGAAAAATTCACATGACAACTAAAATATTTCGCCCGAGGTGGGGTGAAAAGTTAGTTGGTCAAAAGGTAAAGGGTGGGAAAAAAGGTGAAAAACACGGAAATTAGGGAGGAAAAAGTTTGCGAACGCCCTGCTGCGCCTGGCTCATAAAATTTGCAAACTCACTGAGTCCTGCCGCTGGGAATTTTAATTAAAACTTGGCGCAAAACTTTATTTTTTTTTTCAATATTTCCATTCCCCCCCGAGTTTCCTTCACCCTGAAAAGAACTTGTTTGCAATACGTGCAAAAGGAGCGGATGGCGCATCCCTGAAGAACTACTGCGGGTTCGGGACTCTTCTATGAGAGGCAATTCCTCCAGGATAACGCACCTCAAGGTGACAGACCCGTTTCCTATTCGTCAAACGAATGTTTCTCAACTAGAACCGCCTCACCCTGCTTTTAATACTAATATTTTATATATGTGATCAAGGTACCCACCCGACCATAACCCTCTGCCTTGATATAAAAAAAAGTAGGAAAAGAAGAAATTCTGAATGTGCTTGTCAGGTGTTATAAATAACATCCGTAGAGCTCAGGGAAGTTCAAAAGGGCTTAATCCAGGTATTTCGCCTGACTGCACTCCTTCTGAAGTATTACTATTTATTTTTGATGGGGAGTGTTCAGAGGCAGGTCCTGCTAAGTGAGTCCCGCCGTCTTACATGCTCCCGTCAGAGTGATCCAGAACTCAGTTCAGGTGCAAAACGGCGTCGGCTTCACACATGGATTGCTCTTGTGCCATTGAGACGATGCCGAAATGACTCACCTTCCGCCACTCAGGCAAGTTTTGAGCTCAAACGTGGAGGAGTTGCCTCGAGTAAATTTCAACGAAAATCCTCCCCCCGGGGAGCCAGGAGATTTAGGCGGAAGTGGTTCTACTTATTTTTGATCAACTTGCGAAACACAAGTTATGAAAGGAGTAAATGTAATGGAAGAATACTCGTTTCAGACTGTCAGTCAGACGAGGTCCTTAAACCCAAGATTTATTTAGTCCTAATGCAGCATGCTCACTTTTCAGATCAACTCCATAAAAACCGACTAAAAAATTTAAGTTATATTTGTAGAACCACAGCAAAATATAAGAAAATGAACTATTAATTAAAAGCTTTAAACAAAAAGAATTATAAAAACTAAATGTACATAACATCATACTGATCCAAAGAGTAATTTTATGTGTATTACTATCGTAAAAGCATAAGTGTTTAGTTTCTAAATTAGTTGTGTATTTTAGTGATTTAGCTCAAATGTTGAATATACTTTTGTTCATAAATAATGTTAAAAAATTGATTTTTTCTTTATTTGAATTTCTGTAAGTTATGTGCTGTACAAATTTTACTGGAAAATTTCTTGAAAGTATTTCGCTTGCTATGGTAATTTTCACGTACAGCAATGCAGCGGCTTAAAATATTTCTAACTCTTTCAAATTAATATTTTTACATTTAGTTGATCAACCGAAAACAAATACTAGTTGCTAATCCATCAGTCTATGTACAATTAAACTACGAAATCTATAAAAAAAAATAAAAAATATCATATTTTAAATACATACATAGATACTATAAAAATACTAGAAAGAGCAGCGATTTTTAATAACTATTATGCATTTATAATTATAATACTTTTCAACGAGAGAATTTTAGATAGCTTGAAATCTATTATTTAGTGATGCTTATGATTTTACGTGAATATTTCAAGTCATGCCTTTTTGGTGGGTACATTATCAAGTCATATAAAAGGGATAAATGCACCCTGAACGACGACCCTACTCCCAATAAAACAACACATAATTTGTGAAACTTGAAACGATATTGGCTAACAAATATTCTGCAAAAAAAAAATCGACTTTCTTATATTTTCCATAGTTCCGAGTCATCACTCCGGAAAAGTGAGCCGAGAAGGATATTACTTTCAGTCCTTCCCCATAAATTGTGGCCAGAAAAGCGAAAATCCCTTTAATTTTTGATCTACCCGTCTATCGCTGCCGCATGATAAACTTCCCATAAACCAAAATTATGGACAAGTTAAGGAGGCGATAATTTAGGGTTGAGAAGACCTTAGAAAACGGTCTTGCAACATTCTCAGCATATACATATATAAATATATTTTTTTCTTGTGGGTAAAAACCATCATCTGTCCATGAAGAGGGTTTATGCTGGCGGCAATAAAAACTGAAACTACTCCGAGGAAGGGCCATCTTAAATATTCGTCAGAGTCGTCGGGCATGCCTTTGGAATAAATTTTGCGGCTGAAATGGCTCCCCAGGATGAGCCTGTTCGGGATGTATTCCTGGGGATATCCCTGAGTTAGGCCCATTTCTATTTTGGAGCAACATATCTCGGGATGTGGTCAAATTTATATGACAATACTTAGCTTCTTGGATTTATTGCGAGGACCTTCTTACGAGCAGGTACACAGTGAAGGGTCGCCCGTTTATTGGTTTAAATTTTAACAGATTTTATGCCTTGCTGACGGGAATACTTCAAGAATTTATATGCCATTAAATAAGCATATCATACCTTGTTTTGGGTGCTATTGCGATTCCTGGCCTTGTTTTATAGACTATCTTTGCGGGGATTTGTGGGTAGTTTTGGTAGTTTTGATGGTAAAGTTAAAATGCTATAAACTGATATTAGTTACCATTTACTATAACTTGAGTCGTAAAACTCCCATATCTCCTTTCTGAGATTGCCTTGTTATCCTAATCCATTGGGTAATCAACGTATTATTTCCCTGAGGTCTGCGTGACGCCAAATAATCCCAATATAACTCGAAAATAAAATGGATTACGTAGAAATCGTAAAACATTCTAATTCCAACTTTCCCCGAGGGGTGTGTGTTTTTGTCGATGGCATATTTGGAAAAGCAATTTCAATATTGCTCCTCTCTTAGGAGGCAGAGGAAGGTAGGTTCAGTGAGCATGAAACTATTTCTTTGCCGATTCCCGCCTTCTAAACCTCACCCTCCTACACCTCATTTCACCCCGGTTGGAGCAGTAATTTTGCAAATTTCCCAAATGACTCAATAATCCCAGCTTCAAACCAGGAAGAACACTTTTCCAGCCCACCCACGGGGGAGATGGATCTGTTCAGACTCTCACCATCTCCTCCTAATGTGGTTGTAATTTAATTTTTCTTTTTTTTTCGGTACAAAAATGGGCATTTTTCGTTTTGCGATACAGAGCCGGAAAAATTTTATTGAATTTACTTCAGTGTAATACATTTATTGCGTGAGCCATTCATCTTTCCTGCTTAGCGGCGACGGCGGCGTCCCGACGCCACAGCTTCAAAATGTGAACCGAACCCGAAATGTGAGCCCCACTTCCGCTTTTATTCCCGGAAGTGTACATGCTCTGAAGATAGCTCTAAATGGATCCCAAGGGTAACGAGGGCTTAGTGTAAAAAAAAACAGGAAAAGCCGAAGCTAAGCGAAACTCATTAAGGGAAAGAAAGTGCTCTCTCCTAATTTCATTTCTTCGGGCTGTTTCAGTTTCTATTTTTGCCGATTTTTATCTTTAAGTACCTCTGGATTTTTTGGCGCCCGAATTCCATCCCAACTCCCAAGCGGCTGGGAAGAAATGGCCTATTTTGGGGCTACCCGAGCCCCATCTAAAAGAAGAAGTACCTCCCCCATCTTTGTGGTGTCTTTATTTATTTTCATTACCATCTACAGAAGACCCCTCAATGCGAAAAATTTTCATTGATTCCGGAGAAAGTGGCAGGATGACGGAGTGGTAAACATTCTAAAAGAGGGCATTTCCGTAATTTGCCGATGGTACTCCCTCGGGATGACAGTCACATTTCATGTAAATCTCATTCCCACCCGTGGGCTGTTTATTCCGATCGGAATCGGACAAAATTTTCAAGAGTCCTCCAAACTCTGTATTCTGAGGAAGTGGGAGGGAAAATACAAATGTGAGGGCAAAAGAGCATTCGCGACATTTCTTATTGATCTCGCTTCAAGGAGATAGCGAAGATACCTGAAGAATTCTGAAGAAACATGACTCCAGAGCTTATTTTGTGTCTGTGTATATTAGGTGTACCTACATAAGATATGCACGTGCACACTTGTTTCTTTCCACTTTTTCGATAAAACAAATTCGTTTGAAAAGAGTCAACGTCTTCGATTTCGATTTTGGCAATTGCAAAAGAGACTCACCATTGATATTTTCTTGTGTTTTATGGAAATTGAACAAAACACCAATCGTTTTGTATGATCGCAATTTTCTCAGTTACAAAGATTGTATTTCAGCAATTTATGATATTTACTAAAACGGTTTTGAGTTTCGAATTTAAAATAACTCAAATAAGTTGTACCTGAATAATATACAAATAAAAGCTACGATTTATTTCACAATTTGATCCGTATCAGATTTAGCAGTCAATTATATATAAAATTGAAATTTACTATAATAAACATCATCTATATTTGCGAAAGCCTATCAATTAAATACTAATTTTCACTTAACTCTTTAGAGAAAAAATTAAAGCTTAGATGTGCATCTTAATTGCAAGTTAATGTAAGAGAAGAATGAAAATGATATTTTGAAGTTTTACTAAAACTCGAGGTCGAATCGAAGAGGAATCCAAAATCTCCAAACTTTTAAATGACATCAAAAAAGGGATCTTACGATTCATGATTAAGGGTAATGCTAGAGGGAAAACGCTTAACTAACCAGGAGCAGAAGAAAATTTAAAGAGCAAAAATCCCTGACCATCCCAAGAGTGGAGTTAACATTTTTCGTATTCCTTTTGAAAACGAAACTCAAAACCCACAGGAAAGCTTCTTTCCTTCCCGATTGCAATCCTGAATCCGGGCATCCGTTTGACCTCACCGAAACCACCTCAGTCTCATCAAAACCATAATCCACTGGAATTGAATCCTTTTCATTTTTATGGAGCTATCGCAGGCCCGGAAAAACCTATCCACGTTAAGGGGATAATCGGACGCTGCAAATGACAAAAAAAAGCGCTGGATGATGTTCTTTCTGCAAGAGTTCCTTTTCTTTTGTACCGCCAAATGGAAAATCTCGTTGTTACTGTCTGCACCAGAACTAGAATCAAAACCCTCCCGGACACGAGCCTTCTTTTCCTCTCTACGATACAAACGAGAAAATTCCCACCTCCGCTTTGTTGGGTCCCGTGATATTTTCGAAATTTTCTGGCATTTTTGCTGGCACATTTGTTTGGTGTTATGTTGTTCTCCGAGAAAAATGACCAGTGCAGCGAAAAAAAGGAGCCTTTTTTCCTTCGATTCTTTGGAGGCGATCGTGGATGACCTCTCAAGAACCATTGTGAGCCTTCAGCTCCAGAGCTCTTCCGACTTTTCGGGATGAAAAAAAATTCAATTAAGTCGAGAGATTGAAAAAGTGGTGGATTTCGATTTGTGTTTTTTAGACACATTTTCAGAGGGCGGTTAAAAAGGGTTCAATTTTAATTTCAAAGGGTGGAAATATGTTTAGCAAAAAGTACAAATCATTTTTTTATTATAGTCATTATACTTTTATAATTGCTTCTCAAAGCTATTCTATAGTACCTTCCTATTTAGAAATATTTTTTAGATATGTATATGCTCCTAAAAGCATTTCCATTTGCTCCCGAGCGAAAAATCACTTTAGCACTTTATCCCCAAATAAGCGAAAAATCCGTGGTCTGTGGGTTATTTTCGAAGTTTCCTAAATCCCAGAAAAAAGAGGGATAAAAGTGCAAAACTCCCCCATTAAATAGCTATTGCAGCTGAGGTACCTTTGCCCTGCGACCAGGGCCAGCTGATTTTATTCTACAATGCACGTTTTATCGCCCCATCTTCCCGGCGAAGAATATCCCTTTTTCATCCGCTTTTGAGGACATCTTAGATCCAAAGGAAGAGCCCTGGAGCTCCCTGGGCCGGTCGGTCACAGGGTCGGAAACACGTAAAGCACTTATTTGATCGAAACGGATATGGGCAAACATTGGCATTAACATTTTCGCCCCTCACCCCGAGAACGGACACTAAACATTTGTGAGGATTTCGGGATTTCGGCAAGGATATTTGTATGCAAGATTAACTTCCTTACAAAAGGAAATGAGACTTCATTTGGAGCTCCTACACACGTCTGCACATGCGGAGGCGTTATTAGGTTCGTTATTGGAAGCACTTCGGGGGACTCTCTGAGGAAGCTCTTTCACTCTGCTAAGGATTTCAGTTTCCAACCTTTGACACCTTGAGAACTTCAAGTATTTCATCTAACTTTTACGTTCCCTCAAGGTGGCATCGCAAAGTTAAAGAACATATTAAATTCAAATTTCGCTTTTACGACGCAAATTCCTGGAAATTAATTTTAATGAGTCTTCACTAAACGTAAAAAAATTGTTCTGAATATTTGTCACATAGTTTTAAAGATTTGAAAAGTATGACTTATATGTTTTAATTATATTACAATTAATAAAAATATAAAATAATGTTAAATAAGATTTTAGGATGTTAAAGTAGAATTGAAAAGTTGCCTTATTACTCACAAAACTAATATGAGTTACCGGCCGTTTAGAATCTAAAATAATTGTTGAATATAATTTGTAGCTAGGGTTCTTTAAAATAATAAACTCTAATTTTCAACTGAATAAAACGACAATACGAAGCAAAGATGCATAATTTTTTATGTGTTTATGTCAACCAGCTGCTAATCCATCTCACAAGTTCTTGAACCTTTAAGTACCACTAAAAAATTTGAATATCTAATAAAATAAAATCGTGGGCAATAATCTCGGGCTAAAAAACCTGTAAATACAATTCAAAATACCTTAAAGTGTCTCTCCAGATGTTGAAATAATTCCAAAATAAGTACTTAGGAGGACTTGAATCTTTCCCACTGACATTTGCCCTGTCTGCTATTAAAGGATAGCATCCAATTTCGCAAAATATGAGGTTCTTGCGGAGGCAATTCTCACTTTTCTTGTCATCCCAAAAATCCCTCTCAAGGAGGTGGGAGCATACACAAGTAATGCTACCCTGCTGTAGGTATTTTTGGTGTCAGCGCAACAAATGCCAGTTAATTAAATAAATTGTGCTAACCCACTGATGCAGCCGGCAGTGGATCGTTGGCTCGTTGCACTAAAGCAAAATTTGGAGCAGAAACTAATTACCACCGAGCCCCTTTTGCATAAGATACCAAGGATTATGGCAGCAAATAAAGTTGTCGGAAACAAATTTAAATGGTTTTTGAGCAGCGTCCCGGTGCTGTTCAACGAGATTTTCCAGCTAGTCGTGGCATCCCATAAAAAGAGATTTCATCCATAAATCCTGTAGGAGTAGAAAGAGGGAAGGAAGTTTTCCACAAATAGCACCTAGTAAAAACATGCTCGGGCGGTTTTCCGGGGCGCTGCAGAGTGCGGGAATTTAATTACTAATGCGAGGGGCACCAACCGAATTCCCGGGGTCCCATTGTTTATATGTCATGCAGTTTAAGTACTGTACTTACGCCCCCACCAAAGGAGCACTTGTCGTGGCCTGCCATAAGACAAGAGGCTCATGCGAATATCCGCGTCGGTGCTCCGCTGGCGCAGTGATAAAGCCCGGGAAATTAGTCAGCCGGGATAAGGGTGACCCACAGGAGCCCTAGTGCTCCGGCCCGGCCCGAAATGCACTTCTCAGGGGCGGCAGTCGCATTTCCAGGCACATCTCGAAAGGGTGCGCTCGGAGTGGCGCCAAGGAGCTCCCGGCTCCCGAAGCACCCGAGGCTGTTCCCGAGTCCCTGCATAGTCCTTTGCTCCTGTGTAATTACTCCCGTGACGTGCAGGCGAAAGCATCATGAGCCGGGATACTTATATCCAGGTGCCGGGACTCTGGATTCCTGGCTCCTGGAACATATTCTGCCGAGCATCGCGCATAATGCCACCAGTGTGCTCCTTGGGGCGGTAATGGAGCGTGCAGGAGCATAACTCCTTAATTGCTTTAATTTCGCCTGTTAGAACATTCCCGCCCCATTATGTGGCGAAGTTGAGAATTTTTAGTTTGACGAGTTCATGCGGGTGGAACGCAACGCAGCGTGGATCCACCTGAACGTTCCCCATTTCTCCCGCCCGGGAATTTAGAGACGACCTCTGATCCTGTGCCCACGTATAGGGCACATGCGGGATTTAATTTTCGACGAGTTTTCTAAACAGACGACGGCTCCAATTAAAGTTGAAGCTGACGCCGCCTGGCGGCCGAAGCTGCCTGGGATGCGAAATTTTCGCAGACGAGCTGGACCA
The DNA here is from genome assembly GCA_959613345.1 of Tolmerus cingulatus. Lineage (NCBI taxonomy): Eukaryota > Metazoa > Arthropoda > Insecta > Diptera > Asilidae > Tolmerus > Tolmerus cingulatus. The sequence goes on from OY390710.1 coordinate 34,278,877, forward strand.
CCGTCGGGCTGGGAAATTGGAATTTTTTCATTTAATTTAATTTTCCATGATGGACTTAATTTGCAAACGTGACCAGCCAATTTAATCAGGATAGGTGCAAAGTTATGCTCGTCGGCGCGCTCAACGTAGTGCTTTTGAGAGAAATTGGCCCTGGGCACAGTACAAATTTCAAACGTGTTTTCATGTTGTTATACAACATTTTTCGCTTTTGGTAAAGGAATTACCTTTTTATTGAACTACTCTTCAAAAAGGACGTTAACACTTTATTGAATTTAATTTCTGAATATCGTCAGTATTAAATAAGTCCACTTTCTACAAGCTGATCAAATTGAAATGTTTTCACTATCTACAATAATTAGCTCAAAGTGAATTTGTATAAAACTTGGACAAAAAAATCCAACTCGATTTGCTACTATAACCTGGAAAAGCAGAACTAAAAATAAAAAAAAATATGAAAATTTTGTGTATTCTCAATATCAGAAAGATCATATCGGTTTATTCTATCAAGCATAGATTTCGATATAAATTTGTATTTAATTTTAAAGCAATTATAGATAATAATTTTGAAGTTGAATACGCTTGAAATTCTAAATTTCGTATTTTAAGGACTATATTTGAAAGACTAAGAGTTCACGAAATTTGGAAATGTGCAAAATAGATGTATGACTGTTTTTCTACGAAACCACCAAATTTCTATCACGAAGAAATTCGCCATCTAAACGAATAGCAGAAGACAATAGATAGTAATGGCAAATAATTCAATTATTAATCTATGTAACAAATATCTTTTCAATAAAGTTGAATTTATCAACAAAAAAACGAGTTTTTATTTGCACACTTATTAAATGAATCCACAATAAAGCATATCTAATCATAAAAACTTGTTCAATTTTTTTCCCAAAATGAAATCACACAAAAACTGTTGACATTGATTTATATAAAAGAGAGGCATAAAACCAGCTGATGGCATTCAAAGGAGGCCCACCCATACGAAGTCATTGGCCCTGTTTTCCATTTATTGAACGCCTAACTTCTAAAGGACGCAACAACTGAAACCATAAAAAAGAGGCAAGCATAGCGCGATTTTGTTTCCAGTTTCCTTTTCGCGTTGATCAAGGATTCTTTTTAATGGCACGAGCAGTCGTTTCCATTAACAATTCAGCGCGTTGGCACCAATCAACGTTTTATGAACCATGAAATATCCAGTGATTAAGTCAACTCCAAAAATTAAAATCATTCAGAGGAACGCTTTGAAAGTGATAGGAGGGTATAAAAGCGAATGCAATAAAAAATTATGGGGTCTTCTCGTGCTCCAGATTGGGCGTATAAAAGAAAGCCGAAAGGACGAAAAGGATACATTCAGCCGAAAAAATAGATCACGGGGTCGCAGAGAGCACGGAACCATTAGCTAGATGGAAAACAGAGAAGCCCTCGCTGCTGCCACCGACACTGTCGAAGCCCCCGATTTATTTAATATCGCGGTGGATTCTATTTCAGTTTTAGTGTTGCTGCCGCGATTTGGTGGGTTTTAACGCTCCCAATAGGACCCTGGCATGATGGGCGGCAAAGGGATTTAGTCCAGGGCCCTAACTCTGGAGATTTGAATATTTGCGGGAAAGATAGGTTTACAAATACATATGTGGACGGGGGGAATTGGGGCCTACGGGGAGATTAATGTAGGATAGAGGGCATACCCATAAAAAAGGGCTTTAATAAATCTTCCCCCGGTATTTCTGTTAAGTGCAGGTTTTACCATGACGAATATGTCCGGGAAGGGTGAGGTTCCCTTCCGTTTTGGGATGAGCCCTACGTGGAAAGCTCGTGATTCCCACTGAAGGACTTTATCTTTCCCATCAAAAAAAAAAATTAATAATTAAAGAAGGTTTTACGGGTTTTATAAAATCTCCGGATTACCGACTGTGTCTTTTATTAAGAAGCAAATAAATCCCTTATTCGTACGTAAACCGCTATGACTTGGTATCAACTCTATTTAATAATGATTCTATTTTATAAGAGTACAGTGAACGAAATTTAATTTGTTTTCCTATAAACCGTCAAATTACCGCATTAAAATCTACTCTGAATTGATGGTATTCTCTAATGAAATTTCATAGTTGGTTGCATGCAAATTACTAACTCAGCGTATATTTTATTGGCCCAAAAAAGGATCACATTTCTGATATTCTTCGTCTGCATGAGAGTTTAACTACAACAATTTTATCTAAACGAGGTGGTATCACACAAATATAACGAAAATCCAGAGAAATCATAACGTGCTTGAATGACTAAGCAAAATATCCTTTGTAGTCATGAAGATGCGGAAGTTTCGCCAAGAAACAGAACTCCCATCCAACTGAGAAGGAACTTTCAGAATTTAAATCCAGATTTTCAGTATCCGCATCCGGATGCGGAGTAAAACTCGATTCCTGACTGAAGTTCAAGAATAACAGGAAATTTGTGTTCCAGTCTTTCTTCAAAATACTATACGAAGAAAAAAGAATTCTATATCCCGCAGAAAACTTTCTCAGAATTAATTTACTTGGCACATTAGAGGGCGAAATTCATACGAGACCCGCATATAAATTGGGTTTTCCCTGATGCGCTTACGCCCAGAGATAGGACGATTTTCAGTTCACGCACGGCGAAGTAGAAAATCCGGAAAATCCAGGTACCAAGGCACGGCTACGGCGAATTGCAGCGCGTGCATATGTGCACCTGGGCATGCATTTTCTTGTTGCCGGTTAAATTGAATTCACTGGGAGTTGCCTTAAATCGCATCATCCAAAAGGAAATTACTAAAGCCTGATGGAGGAGCTTATAGCATTATGTTTTGGTGCAACATGAAGATGCAGCTGCTCTTAGTTGTAAAGTGCAAGAAAGGATTCCTTGAAGCGCTCGAACTGCAAGAATATTGTTCAACCAGGGATTACACTTTTTTATGCAGTTTAATCCATTCTGTTCGGGTTAAAATGCTTTTGGGTACTTCGAGAACATAATTTTCTAACATACCTCTTCCGTTGGGTTATGTTTAAGTAACCAGGAAATATTGCAACTCACCTGAAAAGACAGAGGAAAAAATAAATTAATAATAACAATGACGTGAGAAAACAGATTTTTAATTCATTTGAAAATTTATGGCAGCTTATTTAGAATTTAAAATTGATATTTATTAAATATGGAAATTTTTTGCTTCTGACAACCTAAAAATTTTAAGGTGTTCCACAAAATCAGTCCTTCCACTAAAAATAATTAATTTAAAGGAAGGTGCTTTTAAACGATTTTAAGTTTGTCGAAAAAAACTAAATGCGTTTAAAAAGCCCAAATAGAATTACAAATCCTACTAGTATCAACTGCACTAATTTGCAGTTAATATTTATTTTTCTAATTAGAAACCTTTCCAAAATAGCAAGTTAATTTTATTATTCTGATAAAATAATAAAAATGGCACAAAAGCTAATTTATAGAATATGTTAAACTTAATAAATTAATATGTAATTTAAATATCTGAAATACGTCGACCAAAAATATAAAATTGTTATTTGTTGATCAGACAGAAGATTTTATGTGGAATAAGAGAGATTTTGCGAACAGGACAACAAACAACATTTAACATTGTCCTTGAATTCATGCTTGTATAGAATATTCAAGTTTAAGAAAATTCCAATCATAATTGTGATTGTTGTGTCGACTTTATGAAATCTTGTGAAAACCTTTAGTAATATTTCATTGAACAGGATCTTAAGACAGAGTAATTTGAATTTTTGATAAGTTCTTAAAGTCAGGAGACTGCGTACAAAATTTAAGTTAAAAAATAAGCTCAGAAAATGCGTACCATAAAACTTTTCAGCAGATAATTAAATTTCCGTGAACTGGTCGCACCGCCCCCTGCCAACTTTATGAAATCATTCGTCTTTGCGGGGCCTCCAAAAGGAGCACGAAGCCTTTGATGTTTGAGGAAATGGAACTCTTTCTGATGGTAAAAGGGGTAGAATCTTCTTAAAAAGAGCCTCCCACGAGAGGGGAATGTCGGTTATTGGACTTTCCTTCAAATTACACAAATGACTTATTCTCTCCCGTGTCGCTTCAAGACGTCATGTCCTCTAACAAAAGCGGGACTGATGGGATGGGAACCAAAAATAAGAACGAATATTTGAAGAATGTGAAATAAAACAGACATGAGTCAGTTAAGGACCTCAAGTAATGCCCCCGGGGGCGCTTCACCCCTCGTGCAGGCAGTGGAGCCTTCTAGGAAAAGGAAGCTCCTTTGAATGCAATCTCGAGATGAATCTATTTTGCCAGATTATTTTCAATTCTCAGAAGGCTCTTTACAGCCACCCACCACCGCCCACACTTCTTCTATTGCGTCTTTGAGGAGCGCTAAGTAGAGCTCAAGATTTTCTGTTTGTACACATCCTCAGCTGCATCCTTCCAACAAAGTGCGCGGGTGTGTGTTACATTTGTCTTCGTGTTGCTACTTCATTTTCTTGTCCGTCGAAACAAAAACGCTCCTGTCATTTTCTTTCAGGCGTTTCCCCAAGATGTGGAGGTGACAGAATGACGTGCAATCACCCTGTGGATTCAAGGGGTTGATTGAAAATTTATCTCTCGGGAGGAATCAGCTCCTATAGCCCTGCAGGTGGAAAAATTTGTGTTAAGAGGTTCTACCTGGATGGAGTGCACGCCCGATTACAATTTTGTTAGAAGGGGCTCCCCGAGGACGAGGGCTAGATTAAGATAGAAACGGCCGGCTCAAATACTTAGCAAAACACCTTGAGAACACATAGCGCCTTGATAAATATTGCGATAACTTTTCCGGCGCCAGGTGGGACATCTTCCCTCAATGGCAATCATTAGGAATTGGGGTCATTCCCGGAGCAACTTTTCGGGCGAAGTTTTCCCTGATTTCCCATTGAGTTTGTGCTCGACTTATTTGTGGGCGAACCCACCGGCAGGAGCACTTACTAGAAAAGCAGTCTCAGTCTGGCTCTAAAGAGATTTCGAATATAAACTTTTCCCATAATTTTGGCCGACGTCTTCATTATTATTTTGTCTGCTATTGTGCTGCGTTCAAGACGATTTATTCAAGTTCTCAGATTATCTTCAGCTCAGACAAACTGTTTACGCACAGTTTAAGGTCCTTGAGCGAAAACTGCGAAATTGTTTGCATAGTTATAAAGACTTCTGATAAGTCCTTTGTTTTTTTGAGAAATATCTTGAGTAAGGCATTCACTGAATAAAGCACTTTACACTTTTAGATAAGTGTTTTGTGTGGTATAACATTTATTTTATTTTAAGGCAAACATTCTATGGGAAAACTCGTAACAAAACCCGATTAAGTATATAATATATTTTGAAATATAATATTTTTTGGGGAAAAACAAGTTTACGTTTTTCGGCTTCATAAATTATAATCTACTTAAATGTTGCGCCACCTTTTGTAATAACCCGTTTAATTTCTCCTTGTTACTAATCTGATTGAGGTAAAATTATCTTGCTGAAATATGCGTAGAAACGATCTGAAATATTATGAGATTTAATATAGATACGTTGAGAGACACTCGAGGAATATTGAAAATTTTATATTGAGCAAATAAAATACCCGTCGAGAACTTTTAGTCCTTGCGTAGATCTTGAAGGTTAAAACGACATAATTTGATCAATTTTGGGCAAATTGTTATGAATCTTGCAGAAAATATTCTTAATACATCATATTAATAGAGCCTGTACAAATCTTGGAAGGATGTTTTGACTCATACAAATTAAATATGTACGACTAGTGTAAGGTATAATATTACAATAAGTTAAATTTTTTAAATGTTGCTGTAGTTACGTATATCAGTTATATGTATGTAGTTTTTTCCAATAAGAGTATTACAATTGTAAATTGAACGAATATTATACTTAATATTTTAGTTTGCCTAAGAGTACATATGTTATTGTAATTTTTAATGAATTTGTTATATAGAATTGATATTTTCAATGAAAAGCATTATAATCTTATGTTTATTATACAGATCTATTTTATCCTAAGGCTTCCCCTGCCACTTGAGATGCGATTTCACCTTCGTCTATATGCAGGTGAAAAATTTACATTTCATAACTTAAACAGGAATCAGAAATTTTATATCCATCAATTACCTGACCAAAGAAAAACATCAAAAGTGCTACGTGTGCCAATTAATCAGAAAGTTGAGAGTCGGCTCCGAAGCCAAATTAATCACCACTCCCTGTGCGCAATGCGATCCTATCGTGACTCTGTCCAAATTAAAACCTTTTCGCGTATAAACCACGCGGACTAATTAAGATATTTAATTAATGAGTTCGCTAACATGTCCCCGGAGGCGCGTGTTTATTCGCCTATTTCACCACACTCGCTTTATTCGCAGCTGCTACTTGTTACCTTCCGCGGCGGCTCAAATTTCGCTGTTGTGGGTGGCAGCGAGTGGGTCCTGGGGACGCTTGGGGATCAGACCTCTCTGATCTTTTATTTAATTAATTTCGCTAATGCAAATTAATGTGCGGCGAGAGTTTGATTCCCCTTCAAATTAAACCAGTCAAAAATCAGGGAAATTTTTGAACTGTGTTATTGTTGGTTACATGCAAAACCCCACCCCGCGAAACTCCAGAAGTGTTTTTTTTTTTTGTTGCTGCGTAAAAGCTAAACACTCGCAAGGCATCACAATTCCCACCTGAGACTCCTTCTAGTCCTTAAGATTCAAAGTTACTTTACATGCGGAGCACGACCCTAAGAGAAATGGGGCTCACATGTACGATACCACCGCATGATGTTCTGCCGCAGTCGACAGTGATTTCTCGGCGCCGTGACACGATTAAAACTCTCAAAAATTTCCTTTCCTCAAAGAAACGTCTTTAAACTCGAAGCATGTGAATAATACGAAATGGAAGCAACTTCCAAAAGCCTTTGGAGTCCTTCAGATCCACTCCTTTTCCCGGAAAAGCCCAATGATATTCAAGAGAGCATGGGTGATGGCATCTGAGGAAATGCTTACGGCAAAGGCGGGATTAAAGGATATTGACTCATTACGGTAATTCTAATGAAGTAATCTTCAAAGGAAACTAAGTATCTTACATCCTTCTTCACTGTCAAAATCCCTAACTTGCACTATCGTGCAGAAATTCTCTCGATATGGCATTCGACAATTTTATCAAAGTCGATTTTAATACAATAGAACAAAAAAAAATCAATCAACAAATAATTACAACTGAAATTCAGTTCTGATCCCGCCCTGTAATTATTCTGGCAGAATTGAAATTACGAAAAGACGTATCCTACCAAATCGATTTCGTCTGTAGAAGCTTCAGATGTAGAAGTTGCTTTTAAGGACTAACGTCTACGTCGGAAAATGTTAATATTCAGGACACTAGCATTTTGGGAATGTACAGGACTAATTTCATTGGACAAGATTTTATTGGAAAATTCCATTGTTCGTTGTTCGAACCCTTCCGGGTGGGTACCCCATCCACCCTGCATCCTTGCCCTTGCATTCGTCAGTCGTCGCAGCTGCCCTTGCCTATCTCGATGGAAATTTCGAAATTGGCACCCGCCGGCTCAATAACATCTTTTGGGCCGGTGCTGCGCCCGGCCTCCGACCCTTTTCCAGGCGCTCTTCATTTATATTCCGGGACCTTCCCTGCTCTGCCTTTTCGCATCCATGAGCTAATTTTAACATTTGACGCATGCAGAGAGGGATGAACTCGTGCGAAATCCTGAACCATCCCTTGTCACTCGGGGAGTTCCTTTAAATTTTTTAAGGGAAAAACAATTTATTGTTTTGTTTGAATTTCATTGAATTTCATTATAATTATAATTGTATAATAACAATAAAGATGCAGTTTTTTAACAAATTTTTTAAGGATTAGAACAATTAGATGTGTCTATTTGAATTTTCAAATCTTGCGTCTTATTGCTTTGCTTTACTAAATAAAATATAAGGAACTCATTCTTGGCCAATAAGTTTTTACAACCATTACTTAGAAAGAGTTCTTTGAGAGGTACAACATCAAAAAAACCAAACAGGAAACTTTTGATGTAATATGAATTTGTTTTAAAAAAATGGTTGATCCTCATTAAACACAACTTGAATTCGTTTTAAAGGTCTGTTTGCTCTGAAAATCGAAATTAAATTCATTGCATGAATTTCGTTTTTATAATAAATAAAGTATCCCTCGGGATATGAAGGTACTTTTTAATATTTTCGTATTCGTATATATTTACATAAAAAAGCGTGTTTGTTCGCAAACGGATATAGAGGCAAATAAAATTTTTAATATGTATAGATTGGGACGGGACTCCTTTTAAATTTTTTATATTACGAACCTTCTAAATACACAATTTCCCATTATGCAAGAAACGAGCACCCTCAAAAGTAATGCGCTATGAAAATAGGCGATGTGTGTCAACGATTCCGTTTATTGTGAAATTGAATGACCAGTTCAATTTAATCGCATGCAAATTTAAAATATCCCACTCAACGAGGGTGACACTCAGGTCCCCGAATTTAGCAAGGACTGAAAGAGGGTGAAGGCAGGTCGCCGCTTAGCGTAAGTATAGACGAAATTTTTGAAATTTCGAAATTTATTCGGTTCCGCTCCACCCCCAGTCTGCGCATTCTGCTTATGAATGTAATATTTCAAAAGATTTGAGCCTTCTAATGTATGCCGGTCGCAGCTTCCATCAATTTCACCCACGAGCGCCAAAAGATGGAAAGATTTCACGCATCCCCTGCCAAGCACAAGCAATGGCCACGTCAAAGGGCCGAAGGGCAAAAAACGACTTCCACCCTGTCTTTGAATAAGAAGAAGGGCAAAATGACTCACTACAAAAAAGTTAAAAAAAAAAATTGTAAATAAAATAAGAAGAAAAAAAGCTGTAGAAAATCTCTTCTGAGTGCCTTTCTTTATGCGGGCACATCAAGAAAATCCCTCCCCGTCTGCCTTCTTGGGCCCTTCTTCATCAAATCTCCGGCGATGGAGAGTTGGAATTGTGGAGACACATGTTTCAATGCCCGGGATATGAAATCCTGCTCACCGAGACCGGGACCAGGACACGTTTACATCTTTTTATCTGGGTCTCGTATGCAAATAAGCCTCCGGAGTCCTGTAAAATATGAAAATTCCCCAGAAAGCCGGAGACAACGACAAAATCCAATGCGTCTCCCGGTCGACAATCTGAGGTCAGATTCCGAGAAATAAGGGCGTAATGTGACATGATTCCCAACGAGCGCAGCCCTTAGACAGATCCCTTTCATTTCGCGGTGGGAGGCGAGTGCGATAATGCAGACATATCACCGACGCGAAATTTGCATACTATCTGCAACTTCAATTCTTCGTGCAGAAAATTAACTAAATTAATCCAGGTTAATTAAGGGAATTCTCCAACTCCCTTAATGGTCTTTGTTACTGATAACAATTTTTCAGAATATATTAGTTTCTCTTCAATTATCAAATTACACTCTATCCGTTCCAACGTCCGTCCATTTAAATTTTTCAATTACGTAAAAATATCTCAAAAATAAAATTAATTATATCTCAGTAATACTTTGTAAATTGTTTGTTATTCAAAATCTTTTTAAATTTTTTCCTTAAGGTAAACTATGAAAGGAATTTCAATCGAAATATTTTATCTGGCACAGAATAAAAGAATTGTAAATCGATACCTTTTATACACAAAGGGAAATATGATATTTATCAAAAACAGTCCATTTCTAAATATATATCGGAGTAGTATTATACACATAAATAATATCGTTAATTTGAGAATTTCATATTCCAATATCCTGATTGAAGACAGCACAAAAGTAATAGAGTTAATGTGACCCATATTAAGAGGGTTTTATTGAATCGAAATACATCCCACTTGTTCATACATTTCAGAAGATGCTGGTCGCATCCTTTTGTTTTCAATTCGTCCGCCAGGGCACTCAAGGACTAATTGAATCCTTCGAAACCCTTCAATTTTGTAGGGTACGCGAAGGCGAACCAGAACAGCCCTGGGTCTAGTGGCACAAAATATGCTACGGATATCCGACTGGATCGCTCCCGTCCGAGATATTTGTTCCCTTTTTTCAAATGCTTCGCTCCCAATAAATCCCCGATATTGCTTGGGAGCGGTGGGAGGGTGCGCCCGACATCCCTTCTGATAAATTGCGCACATTAGAGCTTTTATTAAAGCTCGTCCTGGATATAAATTGTTTCCCTTAATTTCCCACTGTTTGTTTACTTCTTCTACTTGTTGTCGTCGTTTTCGTCTTCGTCGTCATTGGCGGCGGCTCTATTTATTTGGGGCACTGCCGGGGACTCCCCTGGACTTGGCTGTGCGCCTCGGCACGGGTTTGCATGTCAGCTCATTTTATACAAGCATTGGTTGTCCAACTCAATTTTTTTTTCATGCTATCCTTTTGGCGCTGTGTCCTTGTTCGTTTGTCTTCTGCAGGAACACCTTCCTTGAACTTCTCTGAGCCTTTTTTCCTCTATAGATTTTTTTTTCTTTCTATTTTTCACCATTCCTCAGTCTGACGTGGCAGCCGGGTCCATGAGCCTCAGCATCTTCTGGAACGTGTGCATACTCACAGAGCAATCTTTGGGCACATCCTTCCGGTTGGGGACCCAGCAAAAAATAAAAAGATGAACTGTGGCATTTATCTGACTTGAATTTATCGACGTGAGGATGCTGAGAGGCTGGACTGGAGTAGGACGAGAGGGTTGGTTCCGAAATGATATGTCAACACTTAAAGTGGTCCGTCTTTTTTGTTGCCCTGTTTAATTGGACAGAGCCTCTTCTGAGGTTAAGTTGCGCTTAGCGCCAGACTAGACAAATTGCTACTGATGACGATGATCGTAATTGGCCCCTAATCGAATTCCGCAGCAGACAGACAGATAGACAGTCATACCCTAGAGAAAAAATTTGCAGGGAAATGTCTCAATAAAGCTGGCAATTAGAAAAAGTCCGCCTCTGCAGGTCTTTCGTCTCTGCTTTAAATCGTTGAATGGGCTGTCAGGAGATAAAGTACCTTTCATAAATTTCGCCCACCGCCCCTTTCGACCTCCAACTCCATGACACAGCCCAAGGTGCGGGACGGGCTGGCAATCATTTTTCATCTGCACGCCCTTCACCATCACGCCCAGAGCGCCCTTCAAGCCCGACTAAAGTGACTATTGACTGGGCCTCCACTCGACGTGGTAGGGGCTGACAACCTCTGGCTTATGATAAATAAATTTTCCGATCATCGTTTTTCCGATTTTCATTTTTCACCGCCCCCACTATCCTACCCTGAGCGCTGTAAAACCATCTCACCCCCACTTTCCACCTGCTAATGGTATTTTCCGCAATAATGACGAGTGGCGACTCCCTTCGCCAAGGCATGAAAAGGTGAGTAAATATAAAATTAAGTGCTTGGGGGATTGATGGATCGAAACGAAGAGGCCAGAGACCGACGGAACGCGTCATGCAGAGCAAAGATAAGTCCAGGACCCCCATATTCTAGCGCCTATCGTCCGCCAATGGGGGTGGATCCTCTCCGCGAACGTTCCGTTATTGTGGTGGACATGTTACTCTTTTTATGGGCTTGAAATTATGATTAATGTCCTCCTGATGGAGTTCCCTCTCTAGGGAATATGACAAATACGAGCCCCATCGATGCTCCTGGTGCGACATGTTAAAAAAAAAAGAAAAAAACCTTGTGCATGATTCCTGATGAAAGGTTTTGCCAGGACTCTGCCAGTCCATCCCGAGTTTATTTGGTTAGCTTTTTGTAGAGCGCGCTGCCAGTTAATGTTCACGCTGGAGTTAATCTTCTCGTGATTTATGTTTCCCGAAAAGTTGTCCCTTTTCCCGGTTTGCGGGGGATGAACAATGTTCTTAAGAGCGGCTAAGCTGTTCGTCCTAATTAGGGAAGTTTCGTGCATTCGAATGTTAGAGCACATGGGCTCCTTTATCGGGATCCTAATGGCTTACTCGGTCGAAATTATTTCCATGATAGTCTCCTAATGAGATCTGGGCCTAATCGAGTTCGGATTTTGGATTTGCTCATGTAACGATGATTCCTCGCTTTCTATATAATAACACTTCCCCATGATTCATTATGAACTCCTGAAGTGCGAGTGAGAAAAGGCGAATTGTATGCTCGTTAATAATGAGGTCCTTTTAATTTCGACCAAATGATTTTTCATATCATCGAAAAATACTTCATCGGAAGAAAAAGCTTAAATTAGCTATACTTTTGCAAACATATTATTTTTATAAAATAAACGATTTTGTGTTTTCTATTTTGATGCACAAATTGATACTCTTAGTGTCGGTTTTGATTTATCTTAACTTTTAAAAAAAAAAATAATGTAATTTACAATTTGATATATTTCGGAATTATATTGAAGTTGAAACTTGTTTCTTCTGATTGAAGGTTCTAAATTTTGAGAACTTATACTATTACATAGATATAAATGGCTTTCAGAATTTCAAAAACAAAACACCCAACATTTTAAGGGAGTACCTCTATTAAGAAATCTCAATCCTTTAATTAACAATTATCTCTAAGTGCTCTTAACGTGCCGGCTTATTAAAATACGTTGAAAATTTATGAAGTGAAAATCACTGTCAAAGTCTTTAAGTATCGTTCCCCCACAGCGCCGTGTTGAAGCGAATAATTTTCAGGGATTACCACAAAATTGAATTCAATTAAAAATTGTTCGCTCACGTGCGAATACACCTTAATTCAAAAGTTTAAACATTAACGAAAAATTCGATTCGAATACGCCAACGAGGATTGCACACGTGACTCATTCCAAATTAATTTTTAATGCGATGCGAATAAACTGGCTGTTTTCCTTTTAATCAAAGATTTCACTGGGAACAAGTAATTAAGAAATAATTATCTACGGCGCTCGTAAGTTGCTTCAATCCTAATTAAACTCACAAAAAATTAACAGCCACTGGCTCTGGTCGTCATGCATAAAATGAGAATTTTTCACTTCGCAATTTTACGCCCTATCGTCTTAGAAATCAACAGGAAAGTGACCCCGTCTAGCCCCTGTGCTGTGAACAGGGATAAACCATTTAACCGGGACCAGGGAGTGGTGCATTCATTTTTACTTTTCGCGCCAAAAGCACCTCAGTTCAATTTGCTCCGTTTTATAAGTTTACGGGCACCGATTCCTTGAGATTGCCCTAATGGCGAACCCTCCGTCTGAGAAGGAATCCACCGTTTGGATCCTGCGCCATCAATGGATGCAAATAGGGCTCCATCCCGTGAAGTGATTCTCATCATCATTATCACTGGGAACCATCAGGAACATAAAAAGACAGTCAGGAAGATGCCATCAGTGGACGCTGTCTTGCGCTAGGTCCTACGCTACAAAGGGGCCATTATCAGGACTCAGTGGAATTGGGGCCGTTGCCATAGACGTCTTCTTCCTCTCATTCGCGCAAGACTAAGGGCCCCGTACCGCCCTTTCGCCCTCCCTCCTGTCCTACGCCACTGTTTCTTTACTTTACAACTGTGGCTGTTTACGGCGAAGTCTCGACGTTAGCCGGATGCTGAAGTACTCCCTGGCGAGGACCAACGCCAGGATTTCTGGCGACAGAGAAGTTCGTCCCTTTTTGAGGGGTCTTTGATAATAGCCAGCAACCGGACGACGCACAGAAAGGTTATTTTGACGCTGGGGTTAATACTAACCGGAAATTCTGTCGCAATTCATCAAGACTTATTTGACAGTTTTTAATCACAAAACTCCAATATACTCGTACTGAATAGTCAATACCTTCCTATATATAGTTTATGGAACTGTATTTATCAATTTCTCAAGACATCTTTAAATCGAATAGCAATTTTAATTATGAAATAATCAACAAATTTATAAGCTTTTAAATTCCCATGAAAAGGAAAATATGTTCAGTACATGTTTATTATTTCTAATTAAAACGTTGTTATAATGAACTCGGTTATAATGAGTATATTTCTTAGTCGTAAAAGGGATACCTCTCTTTTAACAAGTGTTTATCACGATCGTTTTGAGTTTATTATATCGATATTTTATTGAATAATATAAGTGAAGTTTCTGTTTCTAGAACGGTAGCTTCTTTCTAGAACTGAGAAACAAAAGTTTGAACTACGTGGAGACTCTGAATAAAGGTATAATTAAAGTTACCACTTCAAAGGGTTTAATACGGACCAGAATAAAGGCAGACATATGAAATCAAAAGAAATTTCTCTCCACGCTGCTTTGTTGCGTATCATTTCATATTTACAAAAGCCGTCGTCTACAAAAATGAAAACAGACGAGGGCAAAACACACCCCTGCATTATATTTTGAAAAGCCGCGATAAAAACCGTCTTGTTTCGCCAGAGCTTTACCCAGCATCATCGCAAACAAGGGACAAATTGGATCCGTTCGAAAGGAACTTAAGAACTTAGCGATGTATTCAAAATCGGAAAATCCGCTTTGCGTCACGCTTCAAAAGATACGCCGTGACGGTAAAGTCCCTAGGGATATTTTCACGCGGGATGAGGCTCAATCGGAGGCATCATCAGCACCTATCCGCAGCGTAAACAAAAGCGGGGCGAATGTCACAGTAATTGACGGCTTAAACCCTCCGCAAGCGAAATGTCGCCGAATGGGTTTAGCGGGCGTTTTTCAGCCCGCTCATCCAACCGCGCTCCACCGCGAAGCAACGTCAGGAAGAATGCACACAGAAGTGCGCGGAATTCCGCCCCCGCACGGTCTAAATTACAGCAAATTTTAAATGCAAATAATTAAGCGACCCTATGCCCTCTCCCTCCGAACGCGGGCGTTTATCCCGTTCACTTCCGCTGGGTGTGCGCTAACAACGCGCGAACACGCTTCTGGATGAAAACATCCTGGAAGAAGGACGTGAGCGCCCTCTGTCGAACGACTGCACGAGTTATGGCAGGTGAGAGTTGGGGTTCCAGGGACGCGAGGAGAACAGAGGGTTGTGATGGATGCTCTTCCCCTCGCGATCCTATCCGAATCAATACCTACAAAAGGGGGTTCAAATTCTACAGGGGCGGAAGGGGAGAGAATAAAAATATTTGCGCAGGAGACTCCTTGATTGGAGGAATAGGCTTCCCTACTCATGTGGATGTCACCCAGCAGCCTCCCTCCCCAACATTTTTTTTTTTTTTTTTGTGTGGAAAGGAACGAGTACATCAGCGCTAATAGTCGCATTCCTCATGCTCAAAGCACAGGAGTGGGGCGGTGGTGACAAGTGCCCGTTTTTTATGGCTCCCCTGTCAGAAGGATAAAGGTGGGCGCCTAGGCCTTTGCTGTGCGCTCCTGAAACGGATTCAATGTGTTTCGGATCGAGCTGCCGTGACACGCTGGCGTATGATTTGTTGCCGTATGGGGTCCTTCTTCGCTCGTTATTTTGCTGGCGCTGGAAATCTTTCCCTGTTCGGGGGCTCACCCGGCTCCCGGCTCCCGACTCCCGACTCCCGACTCCCGACTCCCAACTCCCAACTCCTGGGCTCCAAACTCCCGGCAGCATTTCCGATTTGATTAGTCGCAAAGTTTTCTGCTGCCTTCAGCAGCAACATTCGGGTCCAATCGACCCCCGTCTGCGACGTACCTGACATGTGGGGCGCTGGGACGTGTGCGATCGCAGTAGACGCAAACAACGCAAGATGTCCCAAGTCCTAACTAAAGAAGGGACGATGCGAGGGATGGGAAATTTTGATGACGACCGCGTCGTGAGGACGTGATTGTCGATAACATAAATAAGCACAAAATACATCAGGAGAGGGTGGCATAAACTATCCTCTATTGATGTTTTCGTTATCTACTACCTATTCCTTCAATTCTCATCAACAGCAAAATTTATACATAAATACAGCAATGTTTGGTACACCCCCATATCATTATTTACTCAATTCTTACTTAAATATTTGATATAGCATATCTTACATTTACAAATTTTGCTTGGCCTTTTCAATTTGCTCAAAATTTCTAGAGTTAGTATGGAAGTATGATAGTTACAACTATGTTGATTTACAAATTCAATTAGGTGTGCGTTATACTTTGATTATTCAAACTTGTATGTATATCTTGCAATTTCCACTGTTATAAGAAACACTATGCTAAAAGTTTCGAAATATTTAATTTTATTTAGCATCCAGTCCCAAAGGATAAACCCAAATTTAAGCCCGTAGGCATTCTATAATTGACGGCCGCAACATTATAAATTATCCTTATAATGAATGAATTTATATTAAAAGATCAAAGGGATTTCAAAAACGACTGCAAAATAATCTTACCCCTCTGTTGAAAAACAGTAAAAGAGAGGTTCACTTACCTGAAAAGAAGAAAACAAATATTGTAGTATATGGTTAATTTTATCATTTTATATTTAAAGAAAATTATCATTTCCATGAGTACGTGTATTGCATTCCGAAGAGAAATTATTCAAGCTAACATAAACATATATTTCATTTTTCAATATTTTTCCTTTATAAATCCTTTTATTTTCAGGTATTAGGCAAGCTAAATTCACCATAAAATCCCTTTCGTCAAATTTTTACGAATACATGTGAAATATAAGTTTCGATACATTCGTATGCATGTGAATAATCCCCAGCACTCAATAACATACGAAATATGATATAATATAAAACGAGATATGTATTAAAAAAAACTTTAAAACTACAAAACCTAAATCCGGTTCCCATTCCGAAAATGATGTGCGGTGTAAAGCCGCGAGATGCACATTGATATAATCCGGGAAAAGATAGATGCATTCAAATCCCCTTTCCGAGTATATTTTTGAAAATGAGCACGATGACGTACTTACGGGCAGCCACAACCATGCAGTGATGCTGTAATTTGAAAGCCTTGGTTATGCACGCTGCGGAGTTTTTGCATTAGAGCGCGAAAAAACGCCAATCCCGCAGTACAGCGAGGGTTCATTATTGCTGTGCACACACCCACGCGAATATGAGTAAAAGTTATTTTCATAAAACCCCACTAAACCCCCATCCCCCAGAGGGTTGAATCTAAATTGAAAAACTCCAAGTTTTTCATTGTACTGAAAAGTGGTCCTCTTTACAATTCAGTCATGTGTGTTATGTGGCATTCTTATCGTGTTCATTATTTTCAACATTTTATAGAGATATGAAAAAACTGCCAACTCAATAATGGCGCTGTGACTGAATTTTAGAGAAATTCATTCTAAAAAATTCCTTGTAAAATTGCACGTTGATTGAAATAGCAATTTGTATCAAAGAGCAGTCAACATATGCAATAAAACTAAAAATTCATTTCTACGAAGCAATTCTACAAATCGATTAAATAAAATTATGAAATGTTAGTAACACACAATTTGCTTTAAATGTAACTGAAGCATAATCGTAAAGAAACTAATATCAATCAATATAATCAATATTCGTACAGCTTTGCAATATTTACCAAAATTTAATTGTTAATTAAAAACCCTTTGATATGCTTTCTTCAAAGGAATTGGCAAACCCTATTGCTGTAATAAATATTCTCAAATGCACGAGCTATCGATTAGGGCGATCCAAAGTCAATTCATCGAATGGTGAAATCAAAAGGATGAGTGAATTTTCTCAGGCAATTTTGGAAAGTGCACGTGCAACGATGTCTTTGTACGAAATAGGTGCATTCAGCCAATGGCTTACAAAACAAACAGTCTTGGCTATTTGATTTAAGCTATATCCTCACCCTCAAAGGAAAATTAAAAGGAAAAGGAAGATCAAGTGAGATTGTTGCAATCTATTACTTGGACTTGAGTTCAAAGCGTATTTTTCAGAAAACTTTGTATCATTAAAATAAACGAAATGTATTTGCTATTTATAAAAAAAACGTTTATTAAGTATATATACCATACAAACGAAGTGTAATATTTCGAGTCTATTCGATTTTACAATTATTATTTTGGTGTAAAATTACATTTATGTCGAAACCATAAACCTGCAAACTGTAATATTTTTATGTTTTCGTAATATAGAATTTCTTATATGAAAATTCACTAATAAAATTCGTGCTAATTCAGGCATTTCTACTACCTAAAAAGTAGTAATAGTTTTTTTTTTCAATTCACATGATATATATCGAATTTGTGGACTGGAATTTAAGTAAATTTAGAAAACTGAAGAATTTTTCGAAATTCGTTAAAGCGATTAAAAAAATAATTAGATAAAGATCAAACTCGCTGTAAATCTAGCTTAAGAAGACAGTAGAATATGGATCAATCAACGTCAACTGTCTGTACATCAGACACCTATTTATTATATCGCTTCAAAAAATTCCACTTCTCCCTCATACTCACTTTCAGTAATTGAATTCGTAAGTAGAAGGAAACTTACATTTTAATACACTCCTTCATGCGAAAAAACACCGAAATCTCTTACTCCTTTTTGGCGAAAAACGAAGTTTTGAAGAGTAAATCAATCTTCCTTCCTGAAACCGGCTTCGAATCATTCATCAATGGCGAATTACGCTGTTTTGTAGCTTTTAACAAAGCAATAAATCACGCGATTTTATTCGCCGATCATCGACGAATGGATCGGAATTCGCACCTCGTCCCTACTCTCCAGAAATATGCTAAGAAGTGTTGATGGAAGTGGGCTCATTTGTCACCAATAAACCCTAAAGACCCACTTATGCCCCTTATGTCGGCACCCGCAGCCCACCCACAGGACACACCTAATTTTTGCTTATTTTTCGGTGATCGCCCGAAACTCGTCGCAGATACCAGATTCATCACGAACGCCTTCATCATCATATCATTGCTCCTGACAAAGTTATAAAAGTACAAAAAAGGAATGTGATAAACGGTTTATTGATACGTTCCCGAAGGAGTATCAATCACTATCCAGCTTCGTTCCCGGCACCTCGGCACCAAGGAATCAGCAACAAAGTCGAATCTCTGCCACTCGAAAGTGTATAAAAGCAGTGCTCCTGAGCGCCTTGGTGACGGCCTCGGGCGGGGGCGGAAAATGCGAATTTTATTGGGTTGCACTGGCATACAAATATATCGGTACCTTCGCGGAATCTGATAGAGCCATAAATCAGGGCATAAACTCAATGATGCCCCACGATCGAACGATTGGTGCTTAAGTGATATTGGCGTTTTATTGTCAGGTCATTTTGCATGGATTCTTCGAAGCGATGAATACCTCCGCACCCATTAGCCCTTTCCCTTCTTCTAGTACCTTTTCGGGAGGTGCTCCCAAAGTGGCTAAGAAACACTGAGTTATGGGAAAAATATTCATTCAGGATGTGAGCGCTCTTAAGGCAGGCTCACAAACGTCTGGGACTATTTACATATCAAGAATTGCGTTCCGTTTAGGAGGTGAATTTCGGAAGAGCCGCAGGAAGTTTCACATACATTTAAGAGAGTATTCTTACTATTCCTGTAAATGGGTTTAATGTGAAAGGGGAGAATCCTGAAGGGTCGAAAAGTGGTAATAAATAGGAGGTGTATTTGTAATGCCCTTCAGCAACCTGATGCATGTGGGGTAATCCATTTCAAATTTATCAATTGTAAAGGTGGAACATTTTGTTTTATGGAAGTCCTATAGGGGGTGAAAATAATAAGAATACAAGTCTAAAACAACTTTAAAATTTCTGAAAATTTAAAGTTTTTAATTTAAAATTAAAATGATTTTCAAGGAGGAAAGACTTAAGATTTGAATAATCAAAACATAAAGTTAATTTGATTACCTTATTTTCCCTCTTTCCAAAGCAACCCTTGATATTACATCTTAATGTACAGACTTTCAATTTTTCATTTCAATGGAAGATGAGATATTAAATTTTAGAGTAAACATTTTAAAAATTGTAAAAGATTCAAAAATGTCTTAAAGTATGTACTTTATATTATTTAAATTCAATTAATATAGGGCAAATTTGAAACAATAAAATTTAATTAAAACAACAATAATGAAAACGGTTATAGATACATATATAATTAATTATTTCTCCACTTGTCAAAAACAATGTTCAAATAAATTCTTTTTCGAATGTTGGTACTATCTTTCCTACCTAAATAAATTCAATGCTAAAATCCATTTTTATCATAATCTCATATTATACTGCTAATAGCAAATAGAAAGATAAACATACAGCAATTAACTAAAAACATAACATAATATAATAATACTAAACATTGAAAAATATTAAAAAACCTCAAAAGTGCACTACTTCTAAAACAAAATTTGTTATATACATATTAACTACTCAACCCACTTTTACGACGAGGTACTAATAGATTTTACCAATAAAGGTTCAAATTGGGTAAACTAACAAAAAGGGTCTTATGTACTTAGTCAATTAGTTGAGTTAGCTCATTCGATACTTAGTTTCAACTAGTTTGCCTGAACGCATTCAGTAAATTTCGCTAATAATTAATGCGATTTTCGCTCTATACCTGGACAGGAGGACATTCTCTCGTCCTGGTTACCATGATCCCGATTCCCGCCAGCCTCACCGGGACCGATTTCAATTAGTGCTACAGATTAAACATTTCCATTAGCTATAAACTTTTGGCCGAGGCAGGTATTAGGTGACAACAAATTCTGGATATCCGACTTAAACGATCAGAAGTCCTGTCACCAAAATCCCATAGTGTGGAAGGAGGAGAATCGTTACCGCATTTACGCGGGGGTGGATGCTACCCCCAGTGGTATTGGTTGAATAAAATTTGTTTTGATAACGCGATAAAGTTTATTCATCAGGAAGGGAGGTCACAGCGTCAATTTAATTTTCGAATTTTCCAACAACTGCCCTATCACGACCACTATCCATAGGTATAAAATACCTGTGGAGGCGAAGTAGTTGTTTGTACTAGGTAATGAATTTTAATTTCGTAATTAAGGACAACCTGCTCTACTGAGCTGAAGGGACATTTTTGGTAGTTGGGTGCCCTTTTGCTGTATGTTTACCAGCGAAATTGGATTTTTTTATTTAATTTTTATTTTTTTCGAAAATATACTCCAGCTGCAGTGGTATTCAGCTTCCAAGTAATTGGTAGAGGGCGCTAATGGGGCTACTTTGCGCAAAAGGGGCTTATCGACACAAGTCCTGCGAAGCAGCTAATCTACTTAGAAATCTTTAGTATTTTTTTTTGTTTAAGTAAAAAAGAAGGCAAGATAAAAAATGGGGACTTACCGAAAAAGCTTTAAGGAAGACTAAGCACTGTATAATCCCTTCCATGGTATCACCAGTAAGGCAAAATGTTCCGGTCAAATGACGTCCCTTCCGGCCCACGGCCGAGGCGAGGGAGGCGTGCACGAGGGCCCTTTGCTGTCCTTTTGCACCTGGCAAGGCGGGCGGCAGCGGGGCCGCTCTCATCAGCCTTTCTAGCGAGTCCATTTTGGCGATGTTTTTAGCTCCATTAAATCGAAGTTCTCCGGACTTTGGCAATCGCCGTAAAACGTTTCGCACATGTTATACTTGTTTCAAAAAAAAAAATAAAATAAGTTCGGTCTTATGTTGAAGTCTTAAGATTTTAACTTTTTTTCACGGCAGAATCAACGCGTCATTTTTAAGTCAGAAACTTTTCGAGGGTGAGTTTAAGAAA
Source organism: Tolmerus cingulatus (assembly GCA_959613345.1). Classification (NCBI taxonomy): domain Eukaryota; kingdom Metazoa; phylum Arthropoda; class Insecta; order Diptera; family Asilidae; genus Tolmerus; species Tolmerus cingulatus. The sequence continues at coordinate 34,300,448 of OY390710.1, forward strand.
ATAATTTCACAAAATCTTAAAGGGCTATTCACCGAAACAGCATAGTCACGTTCTTAAACTTTTTCTTTTACATTTTTAATTTTCAGTCCACTGTCTCTGAAAACGGCAGAAACAGGAACTAATTGTTCAGGAACACCATCCTCAGGGAACGTGTGCGTGGATCTTGGTGTTCAGGAATTCTTTTAATTTTTACTTTTTGTTTTAATTTTTCCCTTTTAAGCAAACTGGACAGACTTCCTCCCACTAAGCGGAGTTACCACAAAAATGAAAAAAAAGCAGTAGCCTTAAATTTTTCCTACTTTCTCCATTTGTTTCGTTCGCCTTTTTTAACTTTTACCATCATTTTTTCTTGTTTTTATTATTTAAGTTCATTTTATTTGAGATACTTTCCTTTTTTACTTTCTTTCCCTGCTTTTACTTCTTTTTAAAATGGTTCAGATGCTTTCTGTGGGGGGTACACAAAAATATGAGAAAAACAAACAAACTGGGATGAAAAAATAAATCAAAACGGGAGTGTAAAGGAGCAAAAAAATGGAAAGTATTTCACCAACTGATTTTAAGGTTTCTTATTGCTTTCTTTTTTTTCCCCAAAAAAGGCCATTATTTTGTAAAAGGGAAGGGATGGCGAATTTTTGTTCGGTTTCCTTTAGCCGGGAGAGGTTGCAATTTCCCTTGGATTTTTAAACATATTTTTTTTTCCTACCCTCTTCTTCTTCTCTGGAAATTCCTTTTGTCCTGATTAAATTCTCCAGCACTGACGTTGTGAAAAGGTTTTAATTGTTTTCCTGCTGGGTACTTGCGAAATTCAAGGTTCCGGGGGAGGGAAGAACAACAAGTGATTCCTCGTTTTGGTGGCGATTACAGAAAATTTAACCAGTGCACTGTACTCTGGCACTTCTTCGGGGCAAGCCTTAACATCTTTTGACTTTCTCATTTATTTTAAGACTGAAGCGGATTTTGCAGTTCAGTGAAACTCAATTAAATTGCAAAATTTCGCATATCTAACAATTGTAAGGGTAGAGCTAATTCTTATGCAAATAACACTCAACATAAACTTACAAACAAAATTACAATTAGCAGGGTTTTGGCCGTAGTAAAATAAATAAATAAAAACAAGTATGTACGTAAATACCTTTTAAATTACAGCGTTTGTATATAACTCATAATTTAGTAGACTGTTTAGTAAACTGTTGAGAAGCAAAGTAATCTATAAACTTTTATGGAAATATTTTCAGGGGTCACATCCACGATTTTTGAAAAATTAATATGCATATTCTCATAGCTTGAGAAAGACAAATTTTGTAATTTCGAAAACTGTAAGCGCGATTATTATTATTACTTTTTAGCAAAATCTACGATCGCTCCAATATAGTATTCAGCATACTTTAGTTTATCGGCGGGACTCCCAGAATTATTTTACGTAATATAGATTTTTCGAAAAATGCAATAATGTAACGAAAAGTATCCAAAATGCCGCACCCAAATTTTCAAATTATCTCTTTTTTTTACCATAGTTTTATCCCACAAACCTTGCGTTTGAGCAATATTAGTTTTCGGACTCGTAACCTACACAATAAATTATTTCTCTTAGGTATAGGTAAGTTAAATCAAAATTTAAAATTTGTACAAAAACATATTGCTTATATTAATTTCAAAGCAGGTTTGAAAGAAGTTTAGCTAGTAAGCCTTGTAATTAAAAGCAGTAAGTTACCCGCAGAATTTACAATAGATGCGCACAAAATGTAGAAAAGTAAATTAACATTTTATGAAGGTACCAACTTTCAGCATAAGCAAGATATATTCAATTCCGAATGATATTTGATTTTTTTTGCAAAATATATTTAAATTCCACATACCCACCTGATTTTAACTTTAACTTTTTATCTACATTTATCTTAAATTAGAATGATATACACCTTAGAATTTAGAACCTTTAGCTCGAATAAAGTAGTATTTTTTCGTTGTTTATTGTTCATTTAGTATCTTAACAATTAGTGGGATAAAATCGAAAGCCTCATTTATTTTATTCTGCAGACACAATCTTAAATCTCAAAATACCTTTTATATTAATAATCCTACGGAGGCTCATAAAAACGATCGCATAATGCTTTATGTTTTATGCCGTTTCGTTAGGGTCATTATGATTCCCTCTTTAACAGGCCCTAAATTTCTTTCTGGAAATTCATAAAAGTAAATCAGTCGACGGCATCTGAGGCGTGGTTTAACTTCATAAAACGAACCCTGTAAGCCTCTTTTATATTGCAATTCTCTCTTCAGCATTTTTTTTTTCTTTTTTCGATTAAATTTCCGTGGAGTAGAATTTCTTTTCGACCTCAACGTCTTTTTCGCAAAATCAAATTACTTTCTCTCGACTTGCTTCTAGTCAGCGCCAGGTTTAGGAGTAATGGTCGGTGTCCAGGTCCAATTCTCCTAGCAATCAGATTTCTGTGAATCGCATGGCTTAATCCCGAACCCGATCCTAGATTCTAGGGCAAATTTCTTTGTAATATCACCGCGCCATATCAGTGTAACGCTGACCCGGTAATCATCTCGAAATTAAATTCTCTTCGAATAATGCCACAATTGAGGCAACTAGAGTCGGGACTAATTTTGCTCCAGGACTACGTGCGTGCACCCGAAGGACTTTGTTCCTGGCAGTCCTTTTTTACCTTTCATTTGCTGCGATTGGAAAAGTAACATCGTTCCCAATTGCAGCCAATCAGGGAGTCGGGTAAAGGAGCAAACACGCGATACATTCATTTAATTTTAACTAGAATAAGTTGTCCACCTCTCCCGGATGCACCCGGACGCTATTCAGACCAGATAAAGTTTCAATGGATTGAAGCTGAATGCGCTTCCGGTGCAAATGGATCCCTAAAAGAAGGTCCAGGATCGCCCGGGAAGGGTCAAGAAATAATGCAAAGTCCACTGGGCGGTGAACCCTTTTTGAAGCAATCCTGACTCTAGCTAAGCTAAGGCCAAAACCAAGTTGGCTAGAATCAGAAATTAACATATTTGAGGCCAGACCGGATAGTTTCTGGCAAGTTTTAACGAAAGGACTAGTTTCAATTGAATTCCCGTCCTTTTGTTGGTCCCGAGTTCTTTTGATGAAAGCCTCGAGAACGAGGAACCTTTGCTGGTGCATTCTTTAGGTTATAAAGTGACCCTAAACTGTTTGCAAATCAAATTAACCAATCAATGCGGTGCAGCTTTGTCCGATTGGAATTTAATTTTTGCGGGGGGTGGCGAGAAGAAAAAGAACATAATGGAAAACTTTTCGAAAAACGAACAAGTTTTGAGATTTGAAAACTCCTAGAGAAGTTCTTCTGTGAATGAGCAGTCTCGATTTATTTTGTGTTTTTTTATTTTAGCCTTGAAACGAATAGTTGCACCGCTATTTGCAATAAGTTTTCCGGAAATAAAAATAAGAAATAAAGTTAATTGAATTAAATTGTGCACATTGAGATTAGGTTTCGAAAATTGTTATCTGACTTCAAAAGTTTTAGAGAATTCGTTAATAACATTCACCATTTTACCTTTAAATAATATTAATAAAATTTATATAAATTCGACAAGTATGGCTGCAGTTAGAAACATGCAACGTAGAGAAATTTATGTTAGAATAGTTTTTCTTCTAAAGGAAATATTCTAAAGTTACTAAGAAGGCGCGGTATTTCGATTAATCAGACTTAAAGGCAGAATTTTAAGAAATCATACAAATTTCTTTCGGATCCAAATAACTTTAGTTTTCATTGTTTTTTAAATACGTATCTTTGTAACTTTTAAATTTACTACGATTTATTTGAAAACATAAATGGATTTTGAACAAAAAAATATAGGCTGAAAATTTTCAAAAACATGAAATTTTGCAAATTCAAAATTAAGAAGGAAGAAGTTGAATAGAATGAACTTTTGTGATGTGTATTGTTATATAATTTAGTTTCTAAAAATATACGATCGCAGACATTTCGAATGAAAGACAGAGATTTTGTCTTAAAAAGGTAATCGTAAAACCCTTTTTAGGACAACAAATAAAATCACAATCTGGTCAGGGCAGAATATCCCTAAAAGGTTGCTTTAGCATTCGGAACCACCCCTAAAAAATGCGGTAAAACAAATCCTTCCCTCTCATAGTAAATCGGTTCGTTCAAGGGAAAGAAACCGATATAAAATAGGTGAGGTCATTGACTTTATCGGTTGACTCGCAGCCATAAAGTCGTGCCAATTGAAACCCTAACTTTTCCACAAAACGAGAAATCGAAGAAACGCACTTCGCCGCAGCGGAGCGTTTTTCAATTTTGTGCACGTCATGGCGCAGAATTTATTGCTCCTCGCGCGGGGGAGGCGTTAAAAGGCTTTCAATTGTTCGTTCTCAATCAATTAAAAGTTGCCCCTGTAGGAGCCACCTAAAGCAACTCACAGGAAGGTAAAAGTAATCCACCCGAGCGCACACAGGTAAATAATAAAACTTTCTTGGCACCCTCAATGACTTGCCTCCACCCCGAGGCAGCGTCTTTAAGAAGGAAGTGTTACTTCACATGTACCTTGAGCAAACAGCGCACCTGACGCACCTTCCTCATTATTCGAATCCTTTTAATAAGGTGACGTGGGGTTTTTCCTGCTTTTTTCTCTGGTTTTTTGTATAAAGCAAGAAGAGGGGAAATGACGAGGGTGTGAACGCGTACGGAAAAAACCAATTTTTACCCTTGTCAGAGAATCCGTTTCTAAAGGGGTGCTCAGGTGTACGCAAGGAGGCGGAAGTGTGTCATCAGGCTAGATTGCGACATGTTTCACAACTTTCCTACTTACACCAAAAGTTTGCAACCTCGTCGAGACAAAGGCACCTATCTTCAGATACATAGTGTTAAAACTATCCCAACCTGCATATTTGAAAATTCTTTTAAGAAGCGAATGAAAATATTATCAAGTAATTAGGATTTTCAAAAATTGAAATCTAAAAACTCATTGTATAGGTATAACACAAAAATCAAGTCAAATTTCCTTTTCACCAATAACGATGCAACATTTAAATTTAAAAAGTCATTAGTCTCCGAAATTTTAAATTGAACATACCGTCAAGGGACTTGATTTCAAATTTTTAATTTTATAATATAATTTTAGAAAAAGCTATACTTTTCAACTTTATCTGAGATCAACCAAAACTACGTATCTATCGTCGTTTTTAAAAAAAAACATATTGACATATACGTATATTTTTCTTTTGTTCCTATTCTAAGATTTTAAAATGTATACCTATACCCAATAATAAGTAATACAAAAGTAATTTCTTGAAAATGCTTTTGTTCATATTTTCTTGGTGCCAAATAACACAAATATTTATTTTCAATTTTCGAAAGAACTCATTATATTCAAAAAAACAAATTTTAAGTATCAAATAAGAATTTCGGCGTAAATTTGACTTTCATTTCAAAGCCTAAATTTGAATACTCTCGAAATTCTAAATTCGTTTATGGTTCGATGACTAAACAAATTAAAAATGTTCTTATTTTAAATCAAATTAAATTAATTGTTGCGTAAATCCGGACTAATAAATTTCAAAACTTTATTTTATTATAGTATGTACAAGTTATTGCATAAACTACAAACTAATCAACCGCATACGTTAGTTAAGTTTGGTTTCATCCTGTGTCCTAAGATTTTCGGTGTTTTTATAAAAAGTTAATAAAAGAATATTTTCATTCGCTTTTTGGAAAAGGGACCTTTGGTATATTAAAAGATAGTTTTGAATCGGATTGAATACCTCCAGAGGGTCTAGGGTTTAGGATTCATACTAAAACCGAAAATCATTCACTTTACCTTGCGAACCTCCATTTTAGCGCACACCATGAACCACCCGCACAATGCGTAACTACGCGCTTTCACACCGTCCGAATCAAATCAGGTGCACGTCCTCCAAATTCTCACTGATGCTGAACACTTTTTTTCCACTCTCACTGGAGGTGGACTCGTCGTCGTCGTCGCAGGATTCGCTGTCCTCTGCGCTGGAGTTGGCCGATTCAAAGGAGTCCCGGACGAGGACGGTGCGCCTATCGTCTACCGGGAGCGTCACCTTTTCGACCGGAAAAACCCGGCTATCGGTAGAAAATTTCGGGAGGAGATTTAGCGAGCTCTTCGGTTCATTCTCGCCCGGATAAAGGTTCCTCGGATGCTGCTTTTGCTGCTGCTGCTGACTGCTCTGAGTCTGATTCTGCTCCAGGGGCTGCTGGTGCGGCGAATTCGCCTGCGGATTATGCACGCATCCTTGCAGGAAGTCCAAAGCCTCGTAGAGTACAAAACATAGTCCTAGGACAATAAATGTCTCCATCGTAAGGTACCAACGAGCATTGCGTTTTTATTTTAACAATTTTTCCCGATGTTTTGCTTCACTAAAACTTTTTCATTTATAATTTTACTTTTATTTAATTGCCTAAAAATACGATCTGCACAAAGAAAGCAATGCCAATTCATTAGAACCAGGTGATTGCATTTTCATTTTCAGGAAAGTATTTCTGATCTCATGTAAGTGTACTGTGCTCAAAAAATAATAAATGACAGTATAGAAAATGTTTTTGAATTTATAGAGAAATGTAGTGCATTAAATAAAATATGAAGAAAGAATTAAAAGGTAAAGAATTTCATATAAGTACAGCAGGTATATCACAAATATTTTGCAAAATTAAGAATTGACATTACAATTATAAAAAAATAAATAATAATAAATAGTAAGTCGAAAACTCAAAAAACAAAATCAAGAAACAAAACTCAAGATTCAATATTATACCTCAATTCTTTCAATAGTCCTGGAACAATTTAAGTTTTAGATTAACAATTTGCAGAAAAGCAATTCTATAAAATTATATTTACTGGTTACAAAGGGAAATCCTTGCTAAGCTATGTTTTTTTTTAAATTAAATTCTCGCAAGTTTTAATTTTGTGTTATGTGCGATATCAACAAATAAGAAAAAACCATGTATTTATTTATACAACCACAAAATCTAAACCTCAATTGTCTCCTAATTGTGTCCAATAATTTTGATGATTTTGATTGAAAATAGTTTTTCAACAAGAAATCTTTTAAAGTTATGTTAACTATAGTCTCCTGATTAATGTTACTAGAAATTATATCAAAATCAGTACGACATATTGTTGAAATAGCCTAAAAAGTAGTAGTGTTTTTCGTATGACGGTGTATATAAATCTCAGAAGCCATCTAATTTAAATTGTTACAATAGTCAAGTTAGTAAAATTTACCAGAGTACTAAAGTAACATAAATTGTTATGCTGCATTTAACGCCTTTTGCTGAAAACATTTTCGCTTTTATTCTGAAGACCAGTTGCAATCGCAGTAAAATGAAGAAATGAAAGGATAGAAGATGTAAAAAGGGGTAGTAAAAAAAGTTACAACTATATAAAATTCTTGTAACACATAAACCGGAGCATTTACTTTCTCAGATATTCGAAATGTCTTCTTTTTCACCTAATAAAGTTGTAAAGACCTTTAAATGTAGAGTAAAAAAGATAAAAAGGCACATCCCTCCGGAAAAGAACTGTGCGCGGATGGTACGTCATAAAAAATAAACACCTTGCGACTCACTTAAATATTTGTAGGGCGCAATTAAATTAAGATATAAATTTGGGTGTGAAACTTTTTTACTTTTACTACTCCTCCGTTGAAATGGTTGTTAAACTCTAGAATCTAGAGTGCGTCACTGGTCTAATACTAATTTGCACCTGGATGTACAACGAAGAAATCGCGTTTATTGTTATTACAAACTTTTGAATACCCCGTAAAACGAGTTGTACCTGCAGATTTAATTTCGATGTGAATTGGAGTAAATGGGTTCTGTAAGGTGTCAATAAACCGCCCGCGTTTATTCTCATTCCAGTTGAGATACCCGTTCAAATCATTTATGCAGTCAGTCCCACATAATTATCCTTTTTAGGAGAAAAACTCTCCGCACCTGTCTAGAGTCTGAAGGAGCGTTCAGATGTGAACGGCTGACAAAAAAGTAGGTTGCCTTCAACGCTCCAATTGTAGGGCATTCATTACGTTTTTCTAAATATGAAAATATTCGACAAAAAGGATTCTCATTAAAAAAAAAGCGTCCTGCTGACTACTCCAAATTACTGAACATTTCGACTTCATTCATCACAGCAATTTTCCCACGTTTTTGCACCCATTCACCTGGCGAGAGTAACCCAATTTCTTTGCAACATTATACTGAATTTCCCCGCCTCCGCAACCCCCCTTTCACCAGGAACTCCTGTTGTTAGACATATACTATACTATAGGCATAGTCCGTAAGTGGGGAATGAGAGCGTTCCGGTCCCTGCTTTGTCTGAAAAACACACCGGATGCCTTACACCAGATCCTTTTGGATAAATGATAAAAACCTTTGTTGGCACTGCGGAGGAGCACTCCCAACACCAGTCCCAACTCGAGTCCTACGGAGACTCCCATATGGCTGGAGAAGGAATCAATGTGTGACACATTTCCTCGTTCGCTTCGACTCCAGCAACCATGTCTTACATTGCATGCCCCGGATTATCCCTAATCCTAAATAATTGAAATTTTATTCCTCTGCGAGCAAAGAATATTCCCAAATCTCGTGAGATCCCACTGTTTGTCCTCAACTGGATATTGTCGCTGCTTTTCGGATAACGTCAGCAACATTCACTAATTGAGCAAGTCGTTATTAGCTTTCCTCCAGCTGGCTCTAGGTACCTCCGATTTAGCCAATTTTGTCCTCCTGTATCTCTTAAGTTCACCAGCCAGGATGTGTTAATACTGCAGGGGATAGGATGGGGCTCATAATTAAAGACTAGACCGAGGATAAAAATGAACGACTCCTGTAAGTTAGGGTTATCTCCTTAGCTTTTTCTTTTCCAACTTTTCTTCCAATATTATGGGAGCAGTACCAACAACTAAGAAGACATTTTACTATCGATAACAAAAATTCAGAACATTTATTAGAGTAATATACCTTTACACTTGTATTTAAACGAAAGGGATAAATTTAGCACTTCAAGATATTTGCAAATATTTTACTTTGCATGGTAATTAAAAATTTGATCCAAGTACTACTAAAATACGAAACGACTCAAAATTTAACTTTTCTGACTCTCAATAGCTCCAGGAAAATTTTGAATCATATTTTACGAATTACTTTACTTTCCTACTGTCTATACAGTTTAATCTTCTATTCACAATATGTTATAAATCTCTACGACGATTCGATAACTTTTTAAACTTTTACAAGTTTATCATTTTGATCTTCTTTTTACTAAAATGAAAAAATAGCAACGTTTGGTGGAATTCAATATTATTATTATATTATAATTAAGAATTTAATTTAAGGCTGCTTCATACTTATCTACAAATTGTGGTTTAATTAAAGAAAATAACTCTGAAGTGTTATCCTTGCAAGACATTTGCCAAATTAATATTTAATTAAAAATTTTGTTTCATCATATGACTTCATCTTCAACTAAATTATTTAAAACATAAGTTCCTTAGTTGTATTTCTCTTTTAGCAGAATCAAGAGTTGGGCAAGTTCTGTATAAATTTTTACTTTTGTGGTTTTATCAATATTAATAATTTTTCCCGCACGTTTCACGCCGGTTTGAGCTCGTCGTACGCTACTGTTTGGAAAACTTTTCAAACATATTTCTAATATTCTAGGAAAACTTTATCAAAAGCGCCCTAAGTCCGTTGGCGGTCTACTTTTCCAGCCAACCGAATTTTGGGTAAAACTTTTCGTGAATTTCAAGAACCTCAAAGTCCTCGGAGGAATTTCTAATTAAGTTCACGTTTATTAGGAGCAAATACTTCATCAGCCGGGACCCGTAGCAAAGTCCCTCTGGAAATTATTTTTTTTTTCTTTTATTTTATTTTTTTTTTCTGGAAATTCCTTTCGATTCCCGGGTAATTAGCTGTTTGTTGCTAAACTTTCGAGGCCTAGGGAAATATTTGCAGTAGCCTGGGACGAGACTCAGCTACAGTGGAAGTAAGCTGATTTGAGATGATTATGGTTATTAACCCAAAAACAGCTCTCGTGTTTCCCAGATGATTCCCAATTATTGTTGAAGTTGACAAGGAATGCAATTAGGAAAGTTTTGACTCTCGGACATCCAGCCAATTCTAGGGCTGCCGCAGGGTGCTCTTCAGTATTTGTTTGTCTGTCTGTTTGAATAGTTGCAAACGAGTTTACTTGTGCCGGCAATCGGCAGCCGACGATCCAGATAACCGCGCCTAATCAACTTGTTCAAATTCACTCGATTTAGCCCTCGGCAGGGGGATTCCCGGGACGCTGAATAGAATTTAATGGGGACCAGATATAACCCGCTAGGGTGAATTAAATGCGTTTCATTCCGAAGGGGGAGTGTGAGTTTGACTATTACCTTTTCAAGTCGACTGTTTATAAAAGGGTTTATGCCGTGTCCGGTTAAATCCTCTACACCCTAACCTCTGAGCTACCCCCATAAATGTAGAAAAACTCTCCAAGTTGGGCTTAATTTAATCGCTTAAAGGGCACCCTATTTGAATCACCGCCATTCATTAGAACCGAACTCCCATCCGGCGGTTTGCATCGCATGCCCTTCCTGCGTTCACGACTCATTAGATGTGCCCACGGACGCATACGCCACTTGAGGATATTTTGCAGGGTAATAGATTTATCGGCTTTCGAGGATCCTTGTAAAATCCTGGTGGAAAATATTATTACATGCCGGAATTCATTTCCACGGCACGTTGCGATGTGGTAATTAAATTTAAAATCGATTTCGAAGGGAAGAATGAGGACCAGTATGTCAGAGCCTCCGCCGCCGTGCGATGGTGTCCTGGTTTCACGCTACTGGTTTTGTTTTTGGTTTTATATGTACAGCAGCCCTTTTTTGCATTTCTCTTCCGAGTTTCACTTGTTTTTCGCGCTGAACTGATTATCCGGATTAAACGAGATACACAGCTTTATGCGGTATGCTTCCCTATTAAGGTCACCTATTTTGTAATAATAATGAGAATATCCCTCAAAGAGGGTCAGCCTAATAGAAATGAAAATGGGTCGATTTTGTAGACCACTTCGAAATGTACGCGATGGTATGCAAAATTAAATGCCTAAAATGAATATTTCAGAAGAATTATATGTAAAACTGGAAAAGAAGGTTTAGTTTATAGGATTCCGTCTAAACCTAGTGTTTTAAGAATATTTTGTAAAATTTGTAATAGGTACGTTACATTTGAATTGTTAGCAGTTATAGACGTCATTAACGCCTCGATGCATTTTGCTTCAGCCATGATTTTTGGTTGCCGTAATATCTTATGTTGCAATCATCTCAAAGAAAAACAAAAAGGATATTTATATTGTCAAAAAACTTGACTGAACATGAACAATGAAAATACAATAGAATATTAAATACAAATATAATTCATTTTTAATTTATTTCTATCTCTTCATTTCATATACTATGCTCCACCTTTTATCATTTCATCTTTCATACTTTAATTTTTAATCTTTCTATGTGCAGATTTTTAAACCTAACCTTTTCAGGGATGCTGCCTGTGTACGTGTAATTTTTTTAAAATTAAAATCAAACTAATTGAAAAGAAAATTAAAGTATTTTTCTTAATTATGTAATAGCTGTCGACAAAAAAGTAAGCAAACAAGCAATCCAGATAAAACTTCAAACATTGTTTCCCCGCTTTAAAAAAATTCATTCCTCGGGCTACCCAGAAACGGTGTAAATCATAGTACCAAATAATAAAGTTTATCTTTATTAAAATAAATAAAATTTGCATACCAGTTTATACTTTTAAGTAACTATTATCTAAAACTATAACAAGTAATACCCAAATGTTTTCTATGTATAGAGCTTAAAATGAATATAATGGAATTTATAGAGTCGGTGAGCAATTATTTTCCATTTGAATTATTGCTGAAAATTCAAAATATTTAATTAAGCATAAAACTAGAAAAACATGGGACTCTCTTATCAGTAAATGCAGCGATTCAAGGGTGTAAATTTTAGGGGAATAATGTAAAATAAACGTGTTTTAAAATATCTGAATTAAATTCATAAATTCTACTCGTAATACAAAAAACAAAACAAAAAACCCTACGGCATTTCCTAAAAAACATCGTCCGGATGTAGAACCCTACCTTTCACGAGAAAAAACACCCGAAGAATATCTAAACAAAAAACATCAAACCCGGAGGGTGAAGGCCCGTGTATCTTTAACCCTTCTTTCAGTCCATTTACAATTCAAAAAGTAACCCAAGGTCACTGACGATGAATTCTCCTGAATACGTGGCTTGGTCCAACCTTCGGCAACAAAACTCATAACATAAAATTTAATTGAAAATCAATGTTGAAGAACAGAATATCTGCAAGCTATTATTCATTCCGGATCCAAAAATGAGCCCCACACGTTTATCTGTATTTATAGAGAGAACGTTCATCTAGGGCGCATTGTTTTAGTCTGTTCCATCTAGACCTACATAGACAAATGCAACCTCTTCTTATCGGACGGTGTTTAATTTAAAGGCTTAAAATCGTTTAAAAAGAATGCACCCATAGCCACACACAGGAAAGGGTAGGGCCTTTGTTCCAATTATTATATTTATCCCTTTTCGTTGTTAAATTACAGCAACTACAGGATGAATACAAGAATATAAAGAAAATTTAGTGGGTTGGGGGAGTGTCTATAGAAAAGGTAAAACTATAGGTGGAATAAATGCCCGAAAACTTCTAGCTCCCAAAATTGGAATTGACAGGCAGACAGACAGTGAACCTTGTTGCTGACTTGGGGTTTTTCCATCCGTTCTTACATCTTTCGAAAATCCTGAGATTTCTCGGTTCGCCAAGAAATCGTGGCTGCCGTCGACGCCGACTGACGCCGCCGTGCCACCTCCGTTTTCAGAACGATCCTTGGGTATCTTCATCAGAAACCGAAGATATACAAGGCAACGTGTGACAGAATGAATTTGTCTTTCGAACAACAATACTGAAAACATGTTGTCTTAAGGTAAACAATGAAATTGAGATGAGAGCCAAAGGATAGAAGGCGAAGTAGAAAATTTAAGATGGTGTTAAGATGCCACCAGAGCGCGCCCGCCGTCTTGTCGTGGCAAATGAAGAAAACTTTTTCGAATTTGGCTTCATCGGTGCGAGGGTAGTTCACAAATATGCGTGTATAAAGGTATTTTAAAGACAAGGTAGGTGAACGGGTAAAGAATGACAAACAGGTTGTTACCTTTAGCCAAATTCACTCAAATAATTTACCACCCAACCACTCTGTCGTCCTTCATTCAGACGAAGGGAAAGAGAAATCAAGGAAATGGGGGCCAGGATACAAAACTCCTTAAATGGACGAATTACTCAAGTGTTTTCGGAGGGACGACAGAATAGGGCACTTTATCAAAGCCGACAAATTTTCGTAAAAGAAAGGACGCAAATAATAGAAAAGATAGAAAAGTGGAGGAGCTTTTCTAGTTTTTCTTAGAAAATTTACTTTGAAGCCGCCAGTATCCCTCATCGTCGAGACCAGAAATACTTCCTTAAAAACTTCACAAAATTTATTTTTATTTTTTTTCACGAACTCTTTAAAACTCACAAAAATTTATTTTTGCTGTTGATTGGGAAAGTAGTAAGAGCAGCAAGTTTTTATTTTTTTTTTTATATGTAAGAAAAAACTTCTTAACTACATTTAAAACACATTGAACACATTTTCCAACGCCCGAAATGCGACCGTATGCGAAAGATACATATCCTGGCACGTTCGAACGATGTACGTTTATCTAAAAATTGGAGCAAGTATGGATTCAATATTTTTCTTCCTCCACAACGGAATTGTTTCCGCGACTAAAAAAAAAAAAACTATGTTTCCTCATATCAACGCGAAACTACACATTTTTTTAAGCCTATTTTAAATTATTTTAATTTAGGCAATCCACAGAAAGTATCCACGTACCCACTAAAACAAAATCGGCGAAACCTTTTCAACTATATATTTCGTCCGTACGACGCCCGCATTCAAGTCAGACTGAAAAATTAGGGCTTATCCCTTACACGGGGAGCAGGAGAAGGAGCTGGGAGTCGTATCTCTACCACAAGAGAAGATATCTCCAGAGCCCCATGTTTCTAGATACGTGAAGAGATAGATGCCCCAAATCCTACTACCACATAAAACCCACACTTCCACGGAAAATATCCTCCTGGCTGACGAAAAGTGAGTTTTTGAGAGTGTGTTTCTTTTTATTTTATTTTTTTTTTGTTATTCAGGGATGGAGGTAGCGAAAAAGCACCAACAGTCCTCGTAATAACAACTCCAACATCCCCACAACCCCCAACATCCCAACAAAAACATCAGGAAGAACAAGGCACTATCAAGGAAAGCGCCCCGAAAGAGGAGCACGCCGCACCGTGTCGGTCGGCTCCACGACGGGGATGCTGAGCTCAAGCTGGAGCTGGATTCTCTCCAAGAGCACTCGGGGTGGTGATTTATTTTTGGACAGACTCAGAACGGAGCTAGACTAGCGCTAGCAGGACACCACCACCGCTGCCAGGATCCTGTCTTCCCTTCGACACCAGAGAACCTTGCGGAATATTTTCGAACCACTACTCACCGGCGACTCTCATCTCGGCGGCCTCATCATCTACACCGGGGAATCCCTGATTCGGCGCAGTTCGTTTGTTTTGATGCTGGGAAAATAGTTTTGGTAATGGACCGCCCGTTTGTTTTTACCATCACCACTAGAACAGGAATTTTCCTTTCAAACAGTGCCACAACGTAAAACGTCGTCATTTCACACCCCCGCAATACTCGACTCCTTAACAAAATCCCTCAAGAACAGTCACCTTGCTTTAAAGTTTTTGTCAATTCTTAAGGCGTGCTGAGAGTGGCTTTCGCCCATTTTTCTCATCTTCAAGGTGTTTCAGAGCAGGGATGTGCGCGTAAAATACTTGGAGCATATTACGCACTTTTCTTGCACTTTAGAAACACAAGAAATATATGAAATATCTAATTTATTAAAACAAATATAACTACTAATAAATTTATAGGAAATCTTGAACCTCAAAATTTTTTTATTATTTTTAGATATTCTTATTATAAGCCTAAATAAATTGATTAAATTTGAGCTATACAATCAATCAATCAATATGAAATTGAAAACAACAATTAATTCTCATATTATAATGAGAATACGGCTATAAAATCAAATTTATTATAAGTTGTAATATAACGTAAACCCGCGTAGTATTTCCCAAATTAAATTTGGATCGGAAACCTATCTGAGAAAATTTATCTTAAGAAATCGCTAACATTATCTTATAAAAAGTTATTAGTTTATCTTATTGTGAGTCACACAACCTCTGACTCTCAAAAAAGAATAAATCAGAGTCTATTTATGTCCCTAAACGAAAAACTTTATTTATACCTACATAAATCCATTTCGTCGTTAAACAAATATTAAATGAAGAAGTTGTTGACAAAGGGAAAAGGTGAAATTCGTTACCCCGAAACCACATCAATCACTTAGGAGGTGGCTTCGCAATAATAGAATTCTTGTCTCTTGAATAAATAGTCCACTTGCTAGAAAGGAGCTGGTTTTCTCGTTCTTTTTACTGATTGCCACCGAAAATAAAAATGAAAGCGATGGCTCCCACTAAATCCAGGATTACCGAAGACAAAACCGTTATCCAGGTATCGCATATCAGTTTATCTTTCAAGGATATCCTGTCCCAAGGATAACTCAATATTATCTAGCAGTAAATACATATTTTTGGTAGAGTCTTCGATGTCTTTAGAGGGATATTGAAAAAATTTTTTAGATCTGGAATTGAATTAGGAGCAGAAAAAGGACGATGGAATAGTGACCCCTTTTGCAAACACCTTGTACCTTAAACTATAGTGAATTAAATCCTTAAAAAGGGATAAAATATGCAGTAATATTTGTTGAAAACGTGTCCCAACTTGCTTCTCAGGACATCGACAAGTTTTTAAATAAACTGTAAAGCCCGTGCCTGACTGCCTGAGAGATGCAGTAAAAAAATGTTTATTCACATTGCATTCCGTAAAGTGCTTAAAATGTATTCATCCTTTGCCCGCAATCCATAAATTTTATAATAATTTTCCGGGAAAGTGGCGCTTTTTATGGCGTCAACAGCCAGAGCAGGACCGCTTCCCAGGACATCGAGAATGCGAAATACTGCATCATTGAAGGATGATTACACGTTAAGTGTCCCATTTTTATCGGAAATGCCCTTCGAGCTCGCCTGGAACTCTGTTAAACACGATCCGTATTCGGCGAATTTGCATGGGGATGCGGTCATAAAATAAAAATATCCATAAATTTTTTCCTGTATCTCAAATATTGAGGCAGGATACAATGTTCAAAAGAGCGAGCATAACGCGTGAATTTTTGGTCTTCCGCCCTTTCCCCAATTTAAGGAAATTGAATCCTGCTAGAATACAGAAACGATATAAGATTGAGGTGGAAGAATCATTAAATTTCGAAGGAGACATCGAAGTGATTCTTTGGGAATAACTCCGACAAAAATTTTATCATCGCAATTGACACCGACATTAAACGCACGAGGGCAGATCAGTCGTGGTTAAGTGGTGCTAGGAAATTCTAATGGTCAGGGATCGGTGGCCAGGAATTTATCAGGAACTAATTGAGCAGAAAAATTATCTCTGGAGCTAAAAGGATTCGATTCCATTAATTGATAGCCTTCAGAAATTCCCTGCAGTCCTGATGATTGCTCCGCCCCTAACTGAAAAGGGCGGTCCAAGAGTTAGTATGCTACACAAGGGGCGAAATAAATAATTTAAAGTTTCACCAATACTTATTAAATAATGTAGAGCGGTTCTGCGAATTTTATTGGTACGCCGAAGAGTTTTCAATGAATTTCCATATGAAAAATTACACATTCCGCAAATTTTCGATTTTCAGCGGTGACCAGTTGCAAAATGCAAAGCTATTTCGCTTCATGGTGCATTTCCGGCGACTGATTTATGAGTTTTCTGACTGCAGTTCTTTTTGTACTCAACTACCAAGTTTTGTCGGGTTTTTGGCCCTTTTTCGGAATTTATCGAACTACAAAAATGTTCTGAAAATTTCAACAAGAAAAATTGCAACAGAGCTCTGTAAAATAAATTAAATACAACACCAATGTAACATCAACAATACTTCATCTGTAGATACGCAAAAGGAAATTAATGGGACTTCTGAACTCAAAGGTAAATTTGCTTTTTCAACTTTAAGTAATTTCTCTGAAACGAAGACTATTCTCTTTGTGGTTACAACAATGACATTTTGTTCAAATTAAGGTTATTTTGTTTAAATAATTAAAAGATACTTGTAAATTCAGAGGAACATTTCTTTTGTTATTCCTAAATAATCTGAAATTCCTTGGCTACACGAAATTGTTTTGAAGTTATTACATATATTTAATAAAATTATAAAAACTATTTACTTACTACACTTTCGAATACTATCATTAAAACTTTTTAAAAGCTGCTTGCAAAGTGCAAACATACATATACATCACTACCAACATAAAAGACTTTATAAATATTTGCAAAATTGTCTATATCGTTCAACGATAATTAATTATTACCTTTACTAGCTTTTATAAAATGTGTTATATGATATTTATAATTAAATTTCGTATGACATTTTATTCAAATGCTGATATTCGGATAGTTAAATAGAGAGATATGTAGGTACATATAATTTCATGGGAGGTACATTTTTGATCTGTTTAAAATTCATACTAAAAACGTTTCCTCTTCCGAGCGTGCAATTGTCAATTTTGGCAAAATCTCAATTTCAGCTTTAAACCGTATGCCGTAAATTAAATTATGGCTAAATTAGCAAATTCAGCAAGCGTTTTGGATAATTCTGTTTCCCGAGCTCAAATTTCGAAACGCCCCTTCCCTGTGGCCCTGCTACTTGTAATTTCCAGAACAAACCGAACTAATCTGCATTCAGGGAAATGTCTAATTGGCTGCTAATTAAGGCTACCATCTTATAATCAATTCCGGTAGACTGCCGGTGTATTGTGCGAATAAAGCGGCATAGTCGCATATAATCATAGTCGAGAATGGCCCGAAGTCGGTGTAAATTATATTTTATAACGCCATTTTTAATTTCGTTCCATGTTTTGGTACAGCGATCCGATGGAAGCTCAAGGTCTCAACGGAGCACCGTCGGCGCCATCCATCTCCGTCTAGGATGCCATTTTCGAACCGAGATTGTGGGTGTATGCTTGTTGCCCACAAATTTTACCGAGGGAAGAAATGTGGCACGCTATTACGTCGAAAACACTTGCCTTATCCTTCGGAAATTTCTAATTAAATTGTGCCAATCCGTGGATAAGAAAGCAGAGCGCAAATGGCAGAGAACAAAAGGCGAGAAAGAAAAAAAAATCTAATTAGCGTCACGGCTTTCCCTCCATTTGATTCAAGCGATAGGGGCAATCATAAATTAAAGACAAAAACCTCCAATCCCAACCCCGTCTTACCCCTCGACGTGTATAGGTTTTTCGGAAGGGTGTCGAAAAAGGTTATTTTGCGATAATCTGATCCGAACGAAATAGTATTTTTCTCCTTACTCTCGGATTTATTGTTCCACCGAAGGAATCTTTTGGAGTTTATATGCCAGTAATATAGGCCTACGTGTAAACTATTTAGTATATATTATGTATACATATAAAAAAGCGAAAATCGCATAGAGATCGTTCACTGAAAAATATATAAAATGTGTAAATGTAAAGTGTTAATCAAAGATGTATTACATATATTATAATATAAAAGACTTCGATAACCTTATGAAAATAAAAGTTATGAAAGTACTTTAAAAACAAATTGAGGTAATCGAAATCCAGTATTTAGGACTTTCAATTGAGAAATCCTTAATCGAATACTAAGTTTGTTAAAAATTTAAAATAGTCATTTCAAGTCATTTGACAGCAACCTATACCCAGCAGCAATAACATGAATTATTTTTAATAGTCAAAAGAGATCATAGCTTGAGTTTCTTTTTTAAGAACAACTGAAAAATATAGACCCCAAAATAAATTTATAAAGCACCAAAAATATAGAAAATCAATGGAATAAATCAAATTACGTTAGATACGACTAAATGTCATACTCAACCAATTTCCTGTTCTTCAAATAATCAGCCATCTTGTTGAAGAGAATTCCTCTTGAGAATGAAAAATCAACAGAAACAAAGTCAAAAACATTCCCAATTTATGTGAATATATTTTATATCTCGTGCGTCTTGAAGACGGGCAAAGGACACATTCTCGATCGAAGTTTAATATCTGTTGGTGCCCAGGAGGGTTTCATTTGATTAACTTATTGTTGGCAATGGAGCATTTATCTCAAAGATCAGGGTTAGCAATTTCCACCCGATAAAAAAAAGCCGCATTTCTCCAATTCGAACAGAAGAAATGGTCTTTGGCCCGCACCTATCAATTGTCGTGGACCAATAGATCTTGGCTTAACCCGGCAATAAACTCGGGGTCCTTTTTTTGAAAGGTAACACCCACCTACTAAAGAACCAAAAAAAAAAAATATATACTGAGCTGTTTCCCTAACATGGCGCAGACTGTAAGAAAAATCTTGGGAAAAAAGGGCTATAAACATCTGTTACCTTGGGGTGAAAAATTCCCTCCCCAGTCGCGTGATATATGCACAAAACAAAGGGTATGCACCCGGCCACGGACTGGACCCGTAGGATTCTAGGAAATGGGATTTGCCACAACATGCGGCGTCAAAGCGGAGATGAAATCGGGAAACAACCCGGCCCCAAGCATGGCCGGATGGTGCTTTCAATTCTTCTAAATCTTCCAGGTCATTTCAACGTGGACAGAAATGTGGTTAGACCGCAGACCTCGTCTATTATTCCCAAAACCTGGAGACGGCGGCGGATCCGGGATCCGTGATATCCACCTCTTCCCCCTTCTGGCTATAGTAGACCCAACTACAAGCACTCACGAAACGTGCCAAAGGCTATTTATTTCACTTTTGCAGCGAATATGCAACGTATGTAGATTTAGATTTAGATTCAACTCCACGGGGGTAAGAGCACCCGAGGGTTTCCTTTCATCCCCCCGAATACCCGAATTCTACACCCAAGGCGGGAAAAAGGGTCACATGTGGAAT
Organism: Tolmerus cingulatus; assembly: GCA_959613345.1. Taxonomy (NCBI): domain Eukaryota; kingdom Metazoa; phylum Arthropoda; class Insecta; order Diptera; family Asilidae; genus Tolmerus; species Tolmerus cingulatus. Next base: position 34,320,622 of record OY390710.1, read on the forward strand.
AGTTTTGTAACGTGGGTCACTTCACGTAGAAAACACAACTCCTTGATGTACCGCTGCAGGTTTGCGGTTTTAGTGTCCATTATTGATTTTGGCGCTTTCGACGTGGAACAACTCTGTTTCTCTACATCCGAACCATTTTTGGCTGAGAAATTGAGGTATTCCAAAATAAACTCACTCCTGCAGAGGGCTAAAAAAATTTCGAAAAACTAAAGAGCTATTTGCTGGACACACTAGGTATTGAAACCTTCAGTTCCATAGACATTTTGATTTCTATAGATGTGTGTGGCGAGCAGATATTTGGTAATGAAATTGAATTTACGAGAACCAAATTCCTATAAACTTCCATAAATATAGGGTTTTTATAGCAGCAATATATAATTTTAACTGAATTGTTTAATATTGTTGATTTAATTATATGATTTTCAAAAAATTTTATCTAAAACAGTTAAATACTATTTTACAATTATTGTTGCTCTAAAATAGTATCAAATACACAAATGAAGAAATATAATTTAAAATACCTCGTAAATCTCTATACCAAATGTAGGAGCTTTTAGTATCAAAATCTAAATATATAAAATACAATGTGAGTTAGCAGGGAAGAAATTACGAACATTTTTAGGGACTAATGAGTGCTATTGTGATAGTAATTATAGAAATAATGAACGTCAAAAGGCAACGATTATTCAGAATTACGTAACAATGCAACAAAATATGACTGAAAAACATAATTCCATTAGAAAGAATTGTCTTATTTCAGGTTCAGGAATGACATACTTTGTGTAGGTAAGCTGCTTATTTCGTATTTATGTATATGAAAGCATTGTTAAATCTGCACTTTTTCTTGTAGAATAATAAGATTATATAAAAATGAAAGATTTTCCTAGCAATTATTTAAATATTCAGTTTTAAAAAAAATCTTCTTTCGAAGAGAAAAAGTCTTGTGGTCTTTTTACAGCTTAAATGGTTTTAAGCTCGTACTTGTTATGATTTATTCAAATATTTCTGGCTCCCTCTAAGTACTTTATTTCATCATTATTATTATTTTTTTTTATCTCGGATTTAAATATTGTTAAAAAGAGGTACTCAAAAATATAAAAGGAACTATTGGCAATTGCTGTAGCACTTGTTAGAAATTTTACAATTTTACTTATAGGAGATTTTGTAAGTAGTATTTATAATAAAAGTCTATTAGCTAAATCCCATCAAAACAACTTCAAAGAATATACATATATCTATTGAAATATCGTTTTGTAGCATTACGTATGTAAAAACAAGGTGTGGATTAAATACCTAGGTACCTATATAGATAATCTATTTATTATCAACTGTTAATCCAATAAGATTAAATTCCCGGGTTAGAAAACCCTTGAACCTGTCATAACGCTTCAATAAAGAAAGGTTCGTGGAGTTCAGAAGAGCATTTCAGTGGTTTCCCCAATTGTTTCAAATGTTGCAGCACATTTGAGTGGCTCCTATTTAAATGTCATATAAACGATTTATTTCGCAATAAATTCACGTCTCGTTGCATTGCAAAATGAAATGAGTTTGAAAAGTAATTTTGAAGTTGAAAAGTACTTTTCAATTTTGGCCCCAACCCGAGTTGACTTAGGCCCCAGAAGTCCTCTGCAGTGCACCTGCAATGATTGACAGTTTTCCAGAAGAAGGAAATTCGCTTCCTTCTCTGGAACAACAGAGTTCTTGGCACAAGAAATCCCTTTTGATGTCCCTCCAATTCCCAGTTTGAGGTGCTCCTTTTATACAATGAAAAGCCTTCGAGCACTTACCCAAAACCTTTTCTCCTATTTTTTACCCCCTTATACAGGGATTGCTCGTGCTGCAGAAAATTGCCCGGGAGTTGAAAACCTCCAACTGGTTACGATTCCAGATCAAGAGGCATTACGAGGATTCTATCGCAGGAGAGTCCACAAAGGTTTCTTCGAACCCATTTCAGGGCTCAGGCACACACCTTGGACCCTTCTGTTTCCCGCGAGCGCCCTCTGCACATACTGCAGAAAAAGCCAAGTCGGCACTCGAAAAAAGGTGCTGCGACAGAAAATGAAAAGTTTTGCCCGATAAGCGAGCTGCTCCCGGTCACCAGGAGCTCCTCTATCCCGGTCTAATGGAAGGAATCGTCCTGGTGCGGAAACCTCGGTCCTGATTAGGTGCTGAGCCGGGTCGAGGATGTGGCTCACCGGAGGAGCACCAACCGGCCCGGGAGTGTCTCACGGTCCAGGGCGCACTGCATCCTGATAATTTATTCACATTTCCCGGGGCATTCCCGGGAAGAAGGAGAACGTGCGCTCTAATGTAACATAAGTGCTATTTTGTGCTGCCTCACCACAACAGGGCTCATCACCGAGTCATGTTACTGAAGATTTGTGGATTGTTCCACCGGGAGCCCTATGTAAGGCTCAAATATGCCCCGAACGGGGATAACGACATTACAAAATTTTATATATTCCAGAAACGCTGCCAGGATGCGAAGGAGGACGGTGTTGCGTGAGAGAAGGACCTTAAAGCCGATCTTCGAAAGGATTCCGAATATGTTGTATACCTAACAATCGGATTTAAAAATGAAAATTCTTCGAATCCAGGTAGGGTTTAGGGAAAAACCGATAAGATAGATAAATAGACCGATGTGAGTGACCGTCATCCCCCGGGATACTCTTCCGCATTGACTCCTTTTTCCTGCTCCTTTGAATAAATCAGGAATTGGCAAACAAATGTACGGATTCAGTGAAAATGCATACTGAATTGAAAAAAGAAAAATGAAAATAAAATCAGAGGAATACTCCAACAATCTCTGATACTTAGGTAGGGAAATGGGGGTTTTAGGGCCTCGACTGGTTCGGCACGGGATGGCAGAGCAAACTTGTTACATACAATGGGAATTGAAATTGTACCGGAAGAATTCGATTGACTGCACAGTGGAATGCCTTTGTGAAATTTAATAACAGTCCAAAGGACGGGAGAAAACGACTCTGATCCACTTTGACGAATTGAGACCAACAATGTTGCTCAAACCAATTCGCCCGAATGCTTTTCTGACTACTCTCCCTTAAAATCGGGAAAAAAGGGAGGCGCTCGAATATTTCAAAAGAAATTAATTCTTAATCGGCTATCGCATTCCCGTCGCTCATGGAACCATGTGTGATCTTTAGAAAAGTTTGAGGAATTACACTTGCGAGTGTCGTTGACGACAGCTTTTTTCTCTCGCTATAGGGACGCCCAACCCTAAATTCCCAAGTAGAATTCTACTTTCTAGAAATTGAGACGAAAATGGTGAGTTCAAAAGGACTGCAGATAATTTAAGACGAATCGTTTACACACAAGAAAATTTAAAAGAAAATGGTAAAGCCGAAAAATGTAACCAGATTATAAAATAGACATTGGCAAGAGTTAAAAGATAATATTAAGTCTGTCTGAAAACTTTAAGATTACACGTTTGTAAATAAGAAGTTATTAGTTTAATCATAATTTCTTTCTGATTTTATAACAAGTTTAAAATCTGAAATTAAGGATATATTGACAAATTGGAATATACATGTTCATGTATGTACAAACATATGTATTCATAGATATGCATGAATTGCACTACATTTTACACAAAAGCCAAAGGAAAATTTTGAAGTCATTGGTTATTACTGTACGGCCAAACGATTTGTTCATTCAAATTATTTAAAAATTTATAAAAGTTGATTACCATAGAAAATGTGAACAATTACGCTCAACACAATTCGTGAACGCTCTTAGCCATTTCAAAGGCTACAATGTTGTGGCTGTGTGATTTTAAAATCATAAACAAGCCACGCCAAAGAAATGATTTTTTTAAATAATATAAAATCAAATCATAACAATTTTGCATACAAATCCAAACATTTAATGTGAAGTTAATGTAATTGTTCTCTAATTAATTTTCATGGTATAAGACGCATATTTAAAAAACAATAGAAGTTTATTGAACTTATGCAATAATTTACGTTTACCAAAGCAATCAAACTTATTTTGGTATAAAAACAAAAAATAAACTCCAATAATAGTGACGTATGTATGTGCCAATTACATAAAATAACGTGATTACGTAAATATGTATTGATTAAATATTATGTAACAGATTGGGCTTTCTCATAATCAAAAGCAAGTTATTTTCCAGGAAAACGTGATTACATGCTTCTACTTTTCCTGGCTGATAAAAATAACAATCAAGTTGAGAAGAAGTCGAAAGATGTTGACATTTTTACCTATAGAAGTACGATTATTTCACCTTTTTTCGTATTTTCAAGGAACATTACAAAATAGAAGTATGCTCAAATATTTACTTAAGAAAAATTCTCGTAAGACCAACTCCAACCTTCGCAAACTTGTTGTCATCGTAGCACATGAGTTGGAAATGTTTTTCAGTTTAATTCGACTAATGGTTTGTTGAAACTGTTCAAATGTCGAGCATCTTAAAAATTACAAGAAAGCAAAGATTGCGTGGGAGCAAGAAGAAAATTGAAATTTATGTGTTCCAGAGATTTTCAGAAGAGAAAATTTTACAAAACGTGTGGATTTTTGTCGCACAGGGTAAGATGGAGGGTAAAACAAAAAATATCCCACTGTTTGCTGATGGTGTGATTGCTTAAATGTTGAAATGCTGACAACAACAAATTCCGCTCTATTTAATCAGAAGCATTCATAATTATTCCAAGAAAAACACAGCGGCTATTATTCCCGAAGAAGAAGAAGAATTACAAAGCCCTTGGAGTGCCCTGCGTACCCGGCATGTTCCCGGGGGCGAATGTGTATCCGGTCCATTTGAATCGCCCTGGAAAAACAACAGTCCTGGCCCTTTTTGTATTTTCTTTTTCCCGGGCGGAATTTCGCATATTTTGTCGGCAAATAAAGGGCCTAGCGAAGGGCGGACTGTTCGGAGATGTGAAAAAGCAGTTCAAGTAGAAAAAAACACAAAACTCACCCAGAGAGCGCCGGAAGTGAGGTTTACATTTTTGTAGTAGCGGGGGCGGGGGCGTGAATCAACATTTCCTCGGAAGATCCTTGCTCTTTGGCGGGAATTGACCCGATGGAACAGGAACCGTTTAGAGCAGGGCGGAACGGCCTTGATCCTCTGCGAAAACGGGCAAACTTTTCTTTGAATTTTTCTTTATTTTTTGAAAAGTTTTAAATTCTCATTAATTCGTGCTCACAATTTCGTTCTCCTCCGATTCACTCAACTGGGCGCTGAAGGATGCAGACAACAACAAATATAAAATAAATGTAAAATCGTCCAAACAAAATATGGCGATCTAAGACCAGGGGGAACACAGAGACAAACAGCAGGAACCAGCTTCCGACTCCTGGAGGGCGCATGCAGAACTGAATGAGCCAGGAAATCTGTCAAAAGCAAAAGTAGTCCTTGTAATAGTTGTTCAACTGCCTGCACTTCCTAGAGGGCCTAGATCCTGGAGTCCCACTTTCTAGCATCATCTCATCTCGCCGTGGCCTTCTTCTGCCCGGTGCCTTGCAACCCTTATGTTGGGCGCTCCCTTATTTGAACTGCTGAATCGACTCAGCGGGCCCTCCTGAGGACATGATGGTCCAAGACGCTTCCACGTCATCTCGACGGAGATTTTCAGTTGCAGTGCCATCATGTGGTCAGCACACTGGGAAAATGATGCTGGTTTTCTGGCTCCCCACCGGGTGGTATAAAAAAGATGCCCACTGAGCCTTAGGCTTGACTGCAATGAGCTCCTTGGGCTGGTTTACAAGAAAAGGAACGCGGAAATTACATTTTTCCAGATACAATCCCATGGATGCTGAAGCTCCTCAAGAGCTCGAGTATCTCATTCCCAAAAGTTTAATTTTCAGAGAAAAAGTCTACTAGTTTAAATATTAAACTAATAATACTACTTCCCTAAACAACCTTTTTAGTTTGCTATTATTATTAAATTGTTTGTAAACTGAATTGAAGTCATTTACAAATTAAATTAAATCGTCTTTAAATTGAATTTGAAAGTTTTTTTTAACTGAAATGTTTCTTTAAAAAACAAAATTGGCAAAGTAAAGCCAACAAACATTTTTATAAAAGAAAACTCCTTTCTTATTTATTGCATCGTTGTATGGGTACATCGACTGCAAAACTTTTCTCACTTAATAGTTTTCCAAGAACTTATGGCTTCTTTTCTCTTCACAGAACTTACAACGAATATAACAAAAGAAAAAAAATTTTTAGTTGGTCTTACAAATTTTCTTAAAGAGTCATTCAATAGATATATGATGACATATATTTAAGTCAGTTTAGATTTTATAACGACTTTTGTTTGAACGTCATCAACGCCAACATTAAACGCATATTCAATCTTTAAAACATGATTTTTTTGATGTGTGATACAAAATTAACAAATCTCAAAATATAGAAAATTCAAAATTGATACTCCTCACAATGTTGACTCAAAAACGAAATAAAATTAAAAAAAATATTTGAATGGCCGTAACCACAAGTTAACTTTCTGTAACGATTAAACGTTTTTACAATTATGCTGAATAGTCTAGGAAAAAGATATTCTAACTAACTAACGGTAGTCTTACTATTTTTCAAAATTAACCAGTTTTATGATTTTATAAAACCTTTTTGTTAATTTCTGGAGCTTTGCAGGAAACAAGAAATTTTAGTACTGAGTTAAGCTTAAAGCTTATTCTTGTCTTGTTTTAAATAATTCCGCAGTTGGACTTTTATAAAACAAGGCGTTCCCGTCGGCTAGAAGCGGTTTACAAAGCTAAAAGCTCAATTGTAGCAAGCTTTTTTGAAGCTTTATACCAGTTCGCCTAAAAAATGTCTCCACTGTTGTGGGTTTTCAACTTATTGCACACCAGAATCAAAGCCCACTTCCGGAAAAATCTCCAAAAAAAAATTGGGCTGAAGCTCTGGAAAAGCGTTTCCCTTTAACATGGACCAAAGATACCACCCACACTTTTCTTAGAGATGAAAAATTCGCTCTGAAGCGCAAATCCAAAACGCTCGCACGTCGTTTAAGCGTAAACAGCTTCTGACGTCCTAAGTAGCTTTTTTGGAGCGTCCTCAGCCTTGTCAACTTGGTGATTTGCTTGTCCTTGACACGGGGCTGCACCTCCGAGGGCGGGGGCTAATTGCAAAACAACCACCGAAGCCAATTAATCAAGACTGTCGATGGCTCTAGAGTGGCACTTGTTAGGCAGGACGTCAAAAAAAGGTGTCACCAGTGTGACACTACAAAAATCTTTGCGTTACTTCCCCAAAACGAAGACGTCTATCATAAGGCTGTGGCAGTGGTAGTTGTGGGTCGAGGGGGTGGAAAATTCGTAAGCAATGAAATAATTAATCAAGACACCGCCGAGGTGGGGTGGAAGGCACTTTATGGGACAACCTGGGGAATTTTAAGGGCCAGTGTAATTTTTTATGAGGCCCGAGCGTGTTTTGAATACGGCCTGAAGATACCTTTTTTGCCAAGCCCTTCAAAAAAATTTCACCTTCCTCCCCTCTCCCGAATTAGCGAAGGAATCGTTGATTTCGGTGGCGAAAGATTTTCGATTATGTAATAGAGGAGATATGATAAAAAGACGACGCCACATCACGAGCTCACAGCTCGAGGTTTTTTTGAATTAAGAGGGAAGCTGAAAGGCGGAAGGATGAATATTTGCTGAGGTTTTATAGTAAGAGGGTTAAGGAGGTGTTACACAACTTTGGAATCTAGTCACGATCCTTCTCGAAGAGGAACCCAAATTGGGACGAATTAGCTTCTCCACCGTTTAACATTTTACACGGACTGCCCTGATAGGATTTTATTCAATGAACAATTTCTTTTGCCTCATAATATAATTTTATATATCTATCATTTTTTGCGTCATTAAAATAATTAAAATAGCAACATTTTTTATATATTATTGCAATCACACAAATGACACTTAAGTACTTTAGTAATAAGGTGATAGAAAGATATAGAGGGTCCAACGTATCGTAATAGGAGTGTTTTTCGTACTAAGGTCATTAAAACTACCATTTGAATTTGAGTTTTAATATCAAAGTTCTACAAGAATCAAAATTGCTTTATGCATCTGATGAAATTTTCTTTATGGAGGTCTTTCAGCAGTACAATAATCCCCAACACATTAACAAGAACATCGAAAATCTGTGGACAATTTTAAATAAGGTAGTATCGAAATCAAAGTTTGTTTTATAAATTTTCAATTGAGGAAATTCAATGATAATTCGCTGAGTGGAAATATAATTCAGTTGGAGTAGAGTAAATAATTTGAATGTACCCTTTTAGAGAAACTGAGTATTTATAACTCCGTTTTTTTATTTTTCTTTATCTTATGTTCATATATAAACATTTATCAAAGTCAGGCACAAGTTCTAATTAACATGAAAATGTTAGAGAGTTTCACCTCTTTTACGCTCGAATCATCAAATAACCAATTATAAAACTAATTAACTCTGTCAAACAACTATTAAAGTTAATTAAAAGATACTGATAGTTTAGTTCCTATGAATAACTATTTCATTAATTACAAAAATATCTCCTGCATACCTGGAATAAGATAGGTATTCTAATTATAGGGGTAATCGAAAAGTTAAACTGTCTGACAATAAATGTGGGACTAAACTAATTAGGTCTGATAAGTTACCTTTAATTATTAAATCTAATTAATTGATTCTGTTGAGTTGCAACATACTGATCTGTATAATTGTAATAAAACATACCAGAAATTTCAATTGTATTTTGGACTGCAAAATTCCGCGAAAATAAACATATAATGCAATTGATGAATAATTGCTTGTTGTTTTAGGTTTAAGGCTATCTAAAAAATATTAAAAATTAGTTACCAGTGTTTAAAATATTATAGTTTCGATGAATATGCATTTAAATTTTCGGGTTTTTAGGAGTCCCAATTCAATTTGAATACTATAACTTTGGAAAGAAATAGGATTTTTTGACTCCTTTTTTTTTAATACTTAGAAGTGTAGAGAATAAAAATCTGTAAAAATTGTGAGTTTTTGAAAATTTCAAATATTTAAATGTGCACTTTTCACTCACTCTGTTAATTATGTGTATGCATGTAGATAGCTGATAAAATATTCAATATAATAGATTTTGTATTCGATGCTTCGTCTTCAAGAGCTTATAAACCCGAATTGCCTTTCAACATAATAACTAGTATTGTGGCTTCTAAGGATGCTATACACATAAAATATGAGTATTGAACTAATTAAAGTATAGATAATTATCAATTAAATGAACGCGAAACGTTCAGTATCACTTTAAATCGCGCAATCAAAACAGCATGAAATGAGCAAGTCCCTCTTAATACGCAGCAACTCCTTTCAAGATTTGCCTTTTCCTTCTGAAGCATTGCTTGTTTTAATGCGAAAACGAAAGTGATCCACTTTATGTTTATCCAAGTAAAATGACACCATTATCCTGTCCGCCCTCGCGCTTTTAGCCTGCAAACAGGCACCTTTTATCTTGGTTGAGTTTGGCATTAAATCCAACTCTAGGACAACTCTGCACACTCTGCGCTGATTGTATCTTGGAGCTTCTCTAATAGGACCAATAACTTGTGCAGATTGCGAGCTAATTTGCTTTGCAATTTTACATAATGTTCGCACAAGAAAAGCGATTCGCACTGGGAGCACCCATCCGGGGCGTCGCGGCGTCGTCGACGACGACGACGACGACAACGACGCACCCCTGCCAAGTCCCTGGAGCAAAAGTGTCTCCAGAAGCCAGAAAAGCGGGATGGGATGGGTTGCAACTGTTGTTTCGCTTCTTCCATGCTTTGGATTTGAGCGATTTATCTCCCGAGGGAATCGGGCGCGCAAGGGGAGATTCCGATCAGTCAGCCAACAGTTTTGGGGGATGCTGCTGCTGGTCCAACATGTGTCACATGCCATAAATCATGAATACGCGTCCTGTTGGACCACCCTCTGCTCCCTCGAACTGAGCAAAATAAGAAATAAATCGGGCAAACCGATGGTGTTTTATTCTGCCAGGACTTTTCTTTTTCATCAACATATATTTCTGTATGCAAGAAAGAAATATGCTATATATATATTTTTGTTCTAAGTTTCCATCAGAGTTTTCTTTCCGGCGACAGTGCCCAACAACGGACTCCTTAGAATGCAGTATAAACGCAAATTGGGGGGCATTATGCGAAATATGCTCCACTCCAACTCTAACTCCATTTCAAGCAACTTTCTGATTCGTCCCCATCCGTCGTTATTTACATGAAAGCGTTCCAATTTTGCCGCAAAAGGAGTTGTCCGGACTGCCGCGACGCGCTAGTTTAAAAAGATGTTTCTCAAGACAAGAGATGCTCTTCAGGCTGCAGGGCTCGCATAAAGAGAAATTTTAAGGGACAGGGAACCTAGTAAATATGCAAATTAACTTTACGAAAATTTACATTTTAAAAGAGGACGAAGGTACACAGTATCAAGATGGGTTTCTGAATTAGAAAATTTAAATTGCAGACCATCTGAGTGGGTATTCCATCTTCAGAACAAGATAACAAGTACGTTAGATGAAAATTTAAATGCCGCTTACTAAGGTGTGGCTAAAATAGAAACAACACTATTAGAATCGTAAATTTTGTGGTAGTCGACAGTAAGGGAAAATGGTTATTTTAATGGTTTGAAAATGTTATTAAGTTTTATTGTATAAAGTAACTTATTTTACTTTAAACAAAAGTTAGGACAAACTTCTCGATTCGAACGAGTTTAAGCTTCAACCTTAAAATAACATATGAAGATATTTTAGCGATTTAACGACATTTTGAAAGATTGTGATAAATTAAATACTTTTATGAAAAATACTGTTTTAATCTTAAAACTAAGCATTCAGTGAAAGTTTTAAGGGAATAAAAAATTTCAATCAACGGCAAATGCTCGCATATCCTGGGAAAACCACCCAAATAATTTCCAAAATCTCACTTAAAGGGTTTTGTCCCTTTTTGTTCCAGAGTTCTAAAAATTAAAAGTCTGAAAACAAGTCATTTAGTCTTGTAGTCAATTGAGTTTTGGCCAGTTTTAGCCCCACTTGGCCAGAGTATTTAGCTAACCAGCAAGAAAATGAAGACTGAACACATACAGAGGCAATCATTAACACTGCAGTAAACAAAACCGCTCATGCCGAAATATGACCAAATATCCCTTTCTTTTGTGAGGCCCGTCAAGATAGGAGGAAGTAGTCTCCTGCATGATGGTCATATCCACCGATCAAAACCAGATGTCCGGGTGTCGTCTCATTGTGATACCATGGAATTTCAAACCCATATCCAGAGTCAGTGAACCGGCAGAGACGCACCCACCCCCCAATTCCCAACTTTAATAGATAAACCGACAGTCTGAATTCCATTAAATTGTAATTTTAGAATTGACTCGGGCACATGGATCCAGTCGAAATGCTCCTGAATTTTGTATTTGATTAAATTCTGCAATTTTCGACATCATCGATAGACCACCATCCCCGCAAAGCCAACACGCGAAACCGGGAAAATGCAATTAAATAAGCTCATCAGAGAACCTCCGCAGATTCCTGGTCCATGGACCACAACAATACAAATTCATTGTAGCCGTCCGTCAAAGGGTTGGAGCCAACGCTTTACTTCGCCCTATTTTTTGAAAACCCTAAAATCAAGAGGAGGAGGTTACAATTTCGGCTTTAGTTTGAATTGCAGACCTCTAGACCAGCGGGCTGCTCCTGGCCACAACCCGAAAAGGTAATTCAAAGCAAGGTGCAGCATCTCACCTGGGCATTGTGAGGCTCAAGACAAGAAACATGTGTACTCCGATTGGCCGGACAATTAGAGCAATTGTTCCATTATTCAGGAGGCGATGTGAAATTTGTTGTGGTCAAGGGACAACGCACTCATGGTCAGTGCCATCTATCGGCGGCAGGGGCAGGCGTTGTGGTCGTTATATTGCTACTGTAGGCGGTGCTAAAATTGATGTGAGGTTCTGGTTATTGCACGGGAGGAATTAACACAAGTTGTTTATGACTTAATTGCCAATTCAATAGCTTCGTTTCGTTATGGACTCCAAATTAAAATAACCGATTTCCCATGGTTTGGTGATAAATTTTGAAAATTGGATTATTCCTACCTGAGAGTTTATAAGGAAATTTTTAATGAAGTTTGGAAGTTGTAAATGTGCCGCCGTAATAAAGTCAAAATTTATGCATTCATTGAATTAATTATTAATAGCAGTAAGGCATCTTTATATAAAACTTTGCTTATGTCTACAATAATTTTTTAAATTAAAAACTCATTGCATACGTAATAAGTAAATAAATGGATTTTAATAGTAAAATGGATAATTCTGTTTGATTAGACAATTTTGTCATAGTAGCAGTAATAAAAGTATAGGAGGCAGTAAGCGAAAAGAAATTTATATATGCTTTTAGATACACGGATTATATCCAATGCTTTTTATTTTCTGTTATTTTACCAAAAAGTATATTAAAAAACATTAGGGTGGTCTGAGACTACTTAAAAAAATGTAAATTGCGATTATGTATCGCTGAGCCAAATTAAAATGATGTTGCAATATTACTTAGCCTATTGCTTTAAATTAAATAATCGTTGAAATATAAAAACATTTAGTGAAGATGTGGAATTGCAAGTTTAGTTAATTTAGCTAAGTGTAAACAAACCCCCGCTGATGTCTGAGTTGGATATTTCGTTACAAATGGACAAGTGCATTCGAGCAAGCCGGGTAATTAGAAAACATTTAATTTACAGATTGAAGGAGGATTATCCCTCGAAGGGATCGACTCTAACCACACATAATTGTCCAATATGCAATAATTTAGCTGAGGGCAGGAGATGTAAAAAGCCGGCGCGGCCGCCCCCTCCGCTCAGGACCAGCGGCGGCAGTGGCCACAGGCGGCGGGCTTGCCACAGGTGACCAATTGAGATTCGGTTCAGTCTCTTCCTGTACTTTTAAGCAAACTCTGAGACTGGGGCTTCCTTCGCCGGAGCCCCCTAATTACACTCGGTGTTCATGATGGCGGTGGTGCGGCCGGTCCAATATGAAAGTTGCAAGTTGCAGTCGCTGCCGTGGTGGCTTTTGAGGAATGGACCGCAGCGTCAGAATTGAAAAGCGCAATCAACGTCGCAAATAACGCATCTGACCGAGTGGGGCCCAGGGGCTCCGCGGCTCCTCCGCGTTTACTCGAGCCGCGAGCCGGCCGCCATAGCCCCGTGGCAGTCACCTCATAATTTTCAACTCAATTTTGCTTAAACTAATTATCCTTTCAATTTGTAAGAGTGTTAAAATATAAAAGTGTACTTACATTATTCAATAACGAGCAAATATTTTAATTTCTACTTTAATATCTAGAAATAAATTAACATACAAATTTTTGTTAGCACAGCACAGCACTTCACTTTTTCACAACTGAACAAAGAGCTATGATGGCACGCACCAATAGCGGATATCCGCTATCCGATCTTGGCGGATATCAATTGATAACTTGCCACATTTTTACCAGCGCCACCTAGCTATTCAATACAAAAGTCCCTTTTCTCATATAATCCGCATCGTACAATTTATACGGCTTATAAAGATTCCGCAATTTTTGTTTGCCAAAATTTTGTATAAAATCATTCAAGAAGATATGCATGTGCTGGAAAAATGAGTCAAAAATACAAAAACTATCGGAAAATCATAAAAGCAAATTAGTATTATTAATTTTTGGATGTAAACTTGATGAGGTATAATTTGATTTGGAAGGCTAAGGTTTGACAAATGAAAGAAATCGAAGAACAATGATTTCTTGTGAGGTAAATATGAAATTCAAAATATGTATCTTCATAACCGGCTTTTGTTTTAAAGTAACTTATAAATAATTTTAAACATTTTGAGTATCGTTTGTGATGCAAACAATTCTGTGTAGAGGATAACAAAAGCTCTAAGTAAATTGAGATTCATTTGTGTTTTAAGGAAACATCAGAGCCACTCTCGCTTTGGCAACAAATGGCTGTGATCACCACTTGAACCGCCTCTGGAAGCCTTCATAATTCCACGGGCGTCTCTCGGAGCATCGCATTAAGTTTTCATCCGCAATCCCAAATGCTATTAATCGCCGATGATTAATTAAAGTTGACTCTGCTCTTCAGCAGGGGGCTCCACCGCCGCCGGGGGCATGCTAATTTCTCGTACCCCGGCGCACTTATTCCAATTCCGACGGCACTCAGGAATGCTCTGGCAAAACATTAACAATGCCAAAGTGTCAGGGGTAATAAATGACGCGTATTCGTCTCGGAATTATAAATCCCGTCCCGCAGGAAGCAGTGCGCTTTTGAGCGGGATACCACCCCCGCTTCCGGGATTTAAGGGTGTGTGTTTGGGGCAAAAACAGTCACATCCCCGTTACCGCCCCGGGAGTGAATCGTTCGTCAGGACAAAGCTTTATAAATTGAATAATTGGAATCAAGGGCAATTTGGAATTTTTGGGTAATAAGTTTAATGACTGTGATAAAACGGCGCGAATTTATCAACATAATCGCGGGGGCGGGCGGCGGCGAGACATGCCAGCCGCACCCACCAATGATGTCTATGTAAATTTATCCTTGCTGCCGCCGCAAGGACAAGTCTTGGGATTAATTAAATTTTGAAATTCATATCGCGCAAATTGTCCTGCGTGCCCCTTTGTCCCGTGCACCCCCGCCGCGCCTCCGCATGTACCACAAACCCTTTGGCGTAGCAATTTTTATTTTCTGCCAAAACAATATGCAAATTATAGCCGAGGAAATCTGAATTATTCCCCGAGGCGTACAGGGCGCCAATTTCGCTGAATATAAAAGTCGATTTTGCAAATAAATTATAAATAATAGCTTTATATCGTACAAACAAATATATGTTATAGCTTGTTATTTGTAATACAGAATTGTTTCAAAAAAGCATATGTAAATTATTAACATTTTCAATTATTTTCATGTTTAAAATATTCAGATGGGGTTAGGTGGTCTATGGAGATATTAGTACTACCACTACTTTTCTAAATTAAGTATAAAGGTTCTAAAATACTAAAGTAACATTTCTAGATAAACAATCTCATTAAATTAAATAGAAAATTTGGAATCCAAAGAGACTTGATTCAGAATTAATTCCTGTATAATTCCAATCCTTAATGGGTGTGGAATAATAATTCCATGAAATGAGGTGTGAAATTATAATTCGTCATGAATTCTACACTAGAATGAAGCAATGAAATTTAAAAGAAATTAGAAAGGAAATAAGACGAGATTTTACTTTCCTAATTTCTTTTCATTGGAATAGTTTTTAGAATCATATATTTTTACATTTTTGTGTAATTGTATCACATAGCATTAAAAAGGAAGAAATGTAATATTACAATTAATAATAAAGAGAAATGATTTTCATCTGTCTAAATAATCGTCCTTCCCGTCCCACATGTATCGCAATCTCTTTGGCAGAGTAATTTAAATTTCCCGCCAAAACAGCATGCAAATGAGCCGCGGAAATTTGAATAAATTTTAGTGTATATATAATATCGAGTGCATCAAAACATACACGACATTGCGGATGCGGGTGGAAGTGCTGCCGCGGGTTTAACGATGGAAAACGTGAAAAATTGCACCAATCTTGAGCTCGAGCGAGCGCTTAAAGTGCTTAACAGCCGCGATGGTATCGAATTAACTACCTTAAACAGGGTAACTGCATTAGCGAGGTATCGCGCTGCTGGGTCCCTTAATGGCTCAACTCCTTCGCGGGTGAATTTATTATCCTGCTCGTCGCGAACGGCTTCTGTCTTATCTCCGTCCCAGTGTGTCACAATAACTTCTTTAGTACACGGAGCGTCTTGAAGACGGAGCGGAGGCTGGGGGGCGCCCTAACGCCTTCTATAGCATAATTTCATCGTTATCGGGATTAATGGAACTAGGAAAAAGCAGTGAACAAAGCTGCGAAGGCACTTCGACTGAGTCGTCGGGGGGTCGAGACAAGGGAAGAAATCCGTCAAGACGCTGACAAAGATCCCGCCCGGGACGGGGGAACGATATATGTTAGTTTTGATGCTCCGGATGAGTCCTGAGGGACTTCAGTTCCCAGGTGTGGGAGATGTTCCCTTAATTGACTGAAATGAGTGTGTTACCATTCACTCGAGAGGTGAGGGAAGGTGTCGAGAGCCACCTTAAAGGAAATACGACGATTCGGGAGAGCTAATCTCAACCCTTTTCGGATGCTGCGGTGGCTTCCTCGAGTATTGCAGACGAAGATGTGAAGGGCCCTTCGCGTTGTTCAATTCTTGATGGCGAAGGGAAATGGCAGAAGTTCCTTTGAACAGGAGATGGTAGTCTAGGGACCGAAGGGTTTCAATTGTATCCGAAGAGGAAGGAGGAAATTTTAAGTAGCTGCCGGGGAAAAATTTAGCAAACGAACAAAACCGAGAAATGTCGGTGAGAGGTGTTCAAAAGAATTCAACGTCATGTTAGACAGCAGCTATTAATTAAAATCAATAATCAGCCCCATTTCCTTTGCGGCATTTCGATTTGTAAGGGTTTTTAATGGAGTTCAATTAGTTTCAAGGGCTAATTCTTGAAAGTGTCCAACTCGGGTTACTTGATAAAATTACTTTGATAAAAAATGCTTCAGGGAAAACAGAAAATAATATTTTTGCTCTGTCACAAAACAAGCCATTGATAGAATTTCTTATAAAATATCACTTAGAGAAAAGTGGCATTGTAAAAATTATATGAAATTAATATTCGTAAATTAAAACGCTCGATTTTTTACTGTGCAAAATGTGAATAGAATTTGCATTTTCAAATAAAATTAATCAATCATAACTATTTATTAGTTAAAGATATTAGAATACAAGAACACATATGACTTTTTATTCTTCCAGTAATAAAATATGTTTAATTAGAGTAATAATATTTAGTTACAGTAGGCATCATAAAATATTATAACTACAAATCGTTTGAAAGAATGAATTCGAAGATTTAATATCAGAATTCCAAGGTTTAATGTCAACTGTATCGTAAAATTTTATTATTTGGATTAACGCCCCTTTTCCAAAGAGCAGTGTAGCACATAAATCTCTAATTTTAAGGATATTGCAAGTTTTTATTTCATTTTTCTTTTACAGCATGAACATAAATACGACCTTATGATGTTATATTTTATAATGAGACCTTTTTATTATTGGAAACACAATAAAATGGAATAATTCCAAAAGGGTCAAATGTCAATTCGAGGACCATACAATATTATACGATTTTTAATTTGAACAAATAATTCAAACTGGTTCATTTAAATATCGCAACAATTCTTGTAAAAAATGAATGTTTTATTTCCGTTAATGTCGAAATTGTAAATTTGTAAAATGCTGGTTGTTTTGTTATTGAAAAAATAATATTAATATCTAATATAAAACTATAGTACTTACTTTTTCAATTGTTTCGTCATTTGGTTGTTTTATGATTTATTTATGTAAACGTTTAAAATGTTCTAACGTTCTAATTTAAATGACTTAGCGTTGAAGTACTAATGTTTGAGAATGGTTTTCTTAAAGACTTTTTAATAATTTAAAATAATTTCATTTCTAAAATTCTTATATACGCTCCCATGAGTAATTTCTGAGGCGGAAGGTATAAGTAACCTGCTCCAAGTTATATAAGTATGTATATAAAAACAAAAAAATATTTTTTTTCGGATTTTATGTACCTCGCAGGTATTTAACACGCAGGATTCGTAGCAGATGTCCTTCTGATTTTTCCCAAAACCTTTTTCCACATCAGTTGACTTACCTGAAAGTAAAAAAAAAGGGAAAATTCATAAAACCGTCGGAACTTCCAGGAATAAAAATAAGAGAAAAAATAAATGAAAATTTAAGCATTAAACTGGCGATTCTAATGCCACGAGGTTTAACTTTAACTTATCTTTAAACATTTTTTTCTTTTACGTAAAGCCAAAGCGAAAGCGGAAGCAAAGGAAATCCGCTCCGGTTATAGCCTCTGCGACTTTTTGATCGATAAATCCATCTTTTCTAAGATTTAGACGAAGTGCGACGACCAGTTAATCCTCGCTAAGAAAAAATATAATCCAGAATCCGCACTATCGAAGCAGCAAACACAGTGATTAGCGTCACAAACATGTGGAAAATGCCTGCTAAAAGAAACCAGACGGGGGATTATCCCTGGTTCAAGTCATTAATCAGGGAAGCGAAATTAGTTGCCTTGCGATTTTCGAGGACCTCTCCAGAAGCATGTGTGATTGCTGGATCCCCCCTAACACCCCCGCCCCTTTCCTAGAACCAAACGCACTAAATATTAATGTAATGGCAGTGCAGGGTGGTGGTTTCGGGCTGATGAAAAGGACCATTAATATTGAGATTTGATTAAATCAACTCCCGGATGCCGTCCAGGAGTGCTTCAGCTGCGCTTCATTATTCGACTCCCGGATGAATTTCTGAATTAAAAATTGAGCGCTTTTCGTGTGCTTTTGTTGCTGTGATTATCCTCAGATATTCACAGAACCACCGCCAGTCTATTTAAGCAAACTTCAATTAACGAAAGCGCACAGCTTCATTCATCCGAGCTGGCAGTACCTCTCCAGCATACAGTCGCCCACCCCCGCCCTTTTGGCGCCCGACCACCCGACGGCGACGGGGCTAAATACCCTCACATTTCGTTGAACGGAGAAATTCTGAACAAAAAAAAAATTTTTTAATTAAGCCCCAATGGATGATGATGTTGGCACTGAAAGCAGCCACTATACGTTTTAGTCGGTCCAAACTTAACCCTTTCGGGATGGGAGTTTTTCCATAGAGGGGGCAGTAATTATTTAAATCCTATTTCAGCCACTTTCGAAATTTTCTAGGGCCTAATGGGATTATTCTATATATTCCGGGAGCCATAAGTTGTCTCGTCAAACCGGCGGAAATGTTATTTTCATTTGGTCCATTTCCGCGTCTCCAGGCGCCTCAATTTTAATTAGTCATGCGTCGCATAGAACTGCAGTCATCCGACAATCTGACGCCTTGATTTTCGCCATTCCCGCGGGAGCTGAAAGCTGCAGCTTTTATAACTGAAGTAGGTACTATATTTCGGTCATTTTACAAAATTGAATTTTATCAGTAGATGTAATACAAGTTAAAAGTACAAATAGAAGTTTTGTCCACTTAATTGAAAACCATAACTATGCAATTGCATTTTATTGGCCTAAATACTTCCTTAACTATCCAAAAATTATAGACTTGTATCTTTAGTGAACGTATACATATACAAATGTTTTTAATTGATCGAAATTTCCCAATTCTACAATATTACCGATTTTCGGTTGAATTTCTCATATAAATAAAGACGGTACTACTTCACAATAACACAATTTTAAAAAAATCAGCATTTCGGAAGAAAACGAATACCAAAACCAAAGAACAAAATTCAAAATTTGTTGGCAACAAAGATAAATAAATTTCGTCGTTAAATAGGTACTAAGAAGTCGTAGTTACAATAAAAAACAAAAAATAAGTCACTTCAAATCATTTAAAATTGCTACAAAGTTCTTGCGTTACCATGAAATCGTAGGATCAAAACTACAGAGAACTCTCTTTGAAATAAACTCACTGCCGGAGACCGCCCAGAAGAGGCCGCGCGGGCATCCTTCAGGAAGGAAGATTTATCTGTCGACGATAAAAGGGCTTTTCTTGAATGAAATAGATAAAAAGGACTCGGCAGAGGGCTCCCCACCGCGTCACCTCCTCTAAATAATTTACACTATTCAGGAACTTGAGGAGGAAAAAATTCAGGATCAGAGGAAGGAATATCGAGGCGGGGCACGTAAGGATGTGACAGTGTCGGATCCTTTTTTGGTAAAACAAGCTGCAAAAAGACGGTAGCAACAAAGGACGGGGCGGGGGTCGGGGTGCCAGGAAGACTGCTATAAATTTTGTATAGGCACAAGAAGTGATCGGATTCAGGGCTTATGTCGATGCCTTGATAGCAAATTGATATGCGGCCGGGAGAGGAAGAAAAGATACTCAGTGGGGATTTCAGTGATAAATTGTCTGACTGAATAGTGATGCGGGAGGATATATGAATGCAAAAGGATGTGGGCCACGTCAATCCATCCGGGGATTCCCCGATTTCCGCCAAAAATATTGAGTAACCCTTGCGTAATAATTTGATGAGGTAAAAGGATTTGTCTACCCGAATTAGACCCCCGGATAGCGTCTCCAAGGAGCTGTCCGAATAACTACGATATGTTGTGGCTTATTTCGAATTTATCCCGATACGGATGACAATTCAAAATCCCCTGGAACAATTTCGCGCATTTTCTCGTTTTACTGCGGTCAACATGAATTTTCTATTGTGTTTCGACCGAGGAAAATTTCCGACACCCACCGCAATTTACATTGCATCGTTTTAATTGCTTGTGGTCGGCATGTTTTTACATGTGTCCCCGAAAATGTTGTTAACAGGATTTTTGGAAAAACATGACACCTTCAATGTACTAAATTAATTATGCTTCCTGGGCGCCCGGTGTATCGAATTTAATTATTAACGTTTTTCCCCTGTCATACCGAGCTGGATTAATAAATGGGCAAATAATCTTGTTACAGCCCTTACGGCTTTATTAAACATTTAAAGATTTGCTTAATTAATGCAAATTACTTTATGTGATCCGGTTCCGGATTCCGGGGGAATATTTTGGTGGCACGCCCTGCAACTGTGTGGTAAGCATATAAATGTTAAACGTTATAGGCAAATTTTGCACTCCCAATTTGAATAAACTTCATCAATAAACACTTTCAATGTATTCAATTCGTTCGATCATAATTATTCACATTCATAGAGCGAAATTGCTATTTTAAGGTCGAATATAAGTATATAAAAGCCAAAAACAGAAGTGTAATTAAAAATTTACATATCATATTTCTGATGGAACAGTGATGCATATGTGAAATTATTAATTCTTCCAAAACTGCAATTTAGAGGCATAATGACACAACCACATTTAGGATTTATCGGATAGCAAATTATTCAAAAAAGAAAATATTATAATTAATTTTGTGCGCTGTACTTTATTTAAAAAGCAAAATAATAATGTTAATTGCATCCTTTAATTTTTAATGATGGTATACCAAAACATAATGAGAATACTATACAGAATATAAATTAATCCAGGAATTGAAAAGAAATTAAATTTACTAAAAACCAAAATGAATTGATGGTATTTTTATGAATGTTGTAAATTATTGTTAATTTCATATCTGTAGATAGAAACTATTTTCGCTAATTTAATAAATCTACCAATGTTGTTAAAAGCAATAGGGAATTTTGCCTTTATAACCGTTTGTTTAGAAACATGAACAAAAATCAATTATAATAAACAGAAATAGCGATGTCCAAAGCAACAATTATTTATTTTTTTGCAGAAAACAAACCAAAATTGATAAAAGTACCATGTTATGCGACAAGAAACTCAATATTATTAAAAATATGAGTAGTGTTCGACATTTCAATAATATTACAAGTCGTTGGACAACAAAATTTTCTGAATTAAAGCAGTCCTCAAAAAGTTAAAGAGCTACAGCATTTAATCTTCATTTTGTTTTGGGGGATTTGTAGACCAGGGCTTACTTAAAAATAAATAGCAGGTGGAAGCTTCGAAAAGTTAATTTGTATTTCAAACCTGGTATGTTGTTTGACCAAACTTGACCAAACAATATGATTTTACAGCCATGCTTTAATTACAAGCCTAACAAATTAAAGTATTAAGAGTTGATAAAATTTAATGATCGATTTTCATAATCTATTAAACAAAATTTAATATCAAACTTTTATTTGTTTGCGTCTGACCTAAATATTTAAAACCTTGTTAACTATTGTTAAACAAAGCCCTTAAACAGTGATGCTGCCGACCATCAATCTAACCCAATTTACGATATTCTGATATGAGAATAAATTGCATTGATCAAATCCGCGGACAGATTGTTATGTCACCAACATTTTCCAACAAATGCTTCGCGGATGGCCCAATTAACTGAAGACCGCATAAATTTATGGAAGCGATGGAGCACTAAAAACGAAAATTCCCATACCATACACGTTCAGATTTTGTGGTGTAACAAAAGCATCATAGGGGTACGTATAATGTTTTGTGGGTGGTACCATTATGTATGTAAAATTGCTCTGGCCGCCGCATATTTTCCTCCGTAAAACATTTTTGCCGCATAAATTAAACAAATATAAAACCGCATCGGGCGGGCACAGAGCAAATTCTTGGACATCCATCATGGAGACTTATCTCCGAAATCCTTCCCTGCATATCCATGGACCCAGTAAATCACGGAATACAGTCCTATCTCGAATTAGTCCTAATTAGCCAAGTTCCTCTGTGTTAGCCGCAACATATGGACCTCATTTCCAGACTCCACCGCTGGACCAGCCGGTCCACTTTGGGGGTACGAAGCCTGGCTGGATCCACCAATCTGCCGGATGGGGGGCGCCAACCCTTCCGAGTATCATCCTAAGTGAGATTTGCATTTAAATTGATAAATGAATTTCAATGAAACGTCCACCCACGTCGGAGTGCCGATCGGATGTAATTTACGCCTACATAAACAAGAGATGAGGTCAAATCCAGTCGAGCGAGCTGTCTGCAGGGATGCTTGGTCTTTTATGCAAATAGCAATCAAAAGGCCCCCGAGCCAACTGCGAAAACTTCCCCCGATTCCTGGAGGATTCAAACAGAATCCCGCGGGCGGGAAAAAAAAAAGGCAAATCCGCCACACATAACGCTGATTGGGGCACAATGCATCCTGACAAAAGTTTCAACTTCAACTCATTCAAGTATGCATTACGAAGCTGTCCCCATCCGCGAAAAGGCGTGGTCGTGTCGTCTGGGTTTGTTTTGCCCCCATAAAACCCCCCCAAAGAGAATCGCAGAATCACAGCTTCCGCATATCTCTGATGAAGCAGCTCGAAAAAGAATTTGCACCCAATCATCCCTTTATGACCTCTTCCGGCTCAATTGCTTCCGAGGGCAGTACGGCAGGACTGTAGAACAAACAAACAAACAAAACAGACAGACAGACAGACAGACACACAACTATGTCTGATTGTCGCTGCAAAATTTAAATTTTCAGAAGGATAGAGCTAGGCATCGCATCACATCGTATCGCAACTATGCACCGACACCACCGGCCCTTTTATCGCAACGCAAGGCTGCAAAGGTCTGAAAATGCAAATAAAGAGGGAATACTTGTTGTCGCTATAAAGAGGCGCTGCATAGGGCACTCCGTGACGATAAGCTCAATTAGAACGATTTCAAATTCAAGTCATAAAAGCCGAGCTTAAATTCTACACTTTTTTTGAGTTTAACTTTGTTATGCGGTTGAATTTTACAAGCCAAAAACGAAGCATATCTCTCCAGTAATAAAACCCTTTCTATCATTTTCATTTTCGGTTTTTAGAAATAGAAATACTTTTTTTGAAGACCTAATATTGATAGTATAGATCAACTTACCTAGTAGGTACATACATATGAGCTCTAACAATTTCTAGTTCGACTTTCATTTTGAAACATACTATAATTTTCGAAAAACTACAAGTTAAGAATCGTATTTTATGGGTATCCTGTATCCTTTATGGTTCTTATGTCTTTAATGAAAATAATGAGATTTTTGCAAAACGTGGTCCTTGCAACTAAGATGTCGAATTCTAATTTCAATGCACATAAGTTGGAAATTCACTGCTTGTATATTTATAAAAATATTATTAAAAGTTCCCTTCAATATCCGAAAGAATTCCTTAAATCTGCAATTTTTTTATGAGTAATTAATTATATGTCTGTGAAGATGAGAAATATTTCCGTAACATAGTAAGTTCTGTCCAGCTGCAAGTTTTATTTTCACGATTTTCTGAACAATTGGTGGAATTTAAGTTTTAAAGCATTATTTAATTTCAAACTCACAATCTTTTCAAAAAAAAGTTTATAAAATGTCCTTAGAAAATGCGTACAGCTTAGCTTGGCGTAAGATTTAAACTTTTTTAAATATTCACATTCAAGTTTTATTTCTAAGAAATTCGAAATTTTGGGTCATACTTACTTAGGTATATTTAATAAAATATTCATCTCAAAATTTGCAATGGAATACGTAAAACCAAAATTGTTTTTAAGACTTTAGAAGCTTCTTGCATTATTAAAGTGTATATTCAAATCTTTGACTCAAGGCAAACTCAGAAGTTCTTTTTAGAATTTGAAGCCTTTCGCCCTGCTCGAATACCTTACAGTTGAGAAGTTTTAAGCAAAATAATAAATTCAGTGGACGTTACCTTGGGTAACTTTTCTTTAATACTTTATATTACTATGAAATTTAAGTTCATTTACTAAGTTCCTCAGGCAGTAGCTTTGACGGAGCACGCCTAATAACGTGACAACACAGGTGACTGGTTGAAACTACAAATTTTGTTGAGAGCTCCGGCTAGAAGGAGGATTGCTTAATAATAAAGTTCCTTTTGTTTTGTGGCTGTTGTGGCACAAAACAAAGACGTCGGAGCCACAGCCTTTCTCCTTGCTAAGTAATAATTAAGAAACATCTTCCTCTCGGCCTGAATCCTGTTCCTGTTCGACGGAAGATGCCTTCCCCAGCGGAAACTTTTCCGAGTTCAGCGGCAGGAATTTGTTTATCTTGACATCCTCCGTTCCAGCGGGAGAGCAAAACGCAAGGAACAGAAAACACGGGAAGACAGGTGTCCCATCACTATGCAGTATTCTTAGTTGCGATGGTGCCGTTATTCGCGTCTGTGCACCCACAGCATCCTCCTGCCCTAGAGGGTGGATCTATAACTTCGATCAATTTTAAAAGATGTCGAGCAACCGGAGCTACAAAGGAAGCGCGGCGCCTGCCGCACCCTGTGAAATTTTAGACCTGTGATGAACGACTCTGAGAAAGTACAACAAAAGGGCGGTTGAGGGTGCGGGGGCGGCGAAAAGGGAACGAAAGAAAGAAGTCCTGAGGATTAATTTGACTCCTGAAGGAATCGGATGAGGTGGGTGGGCACCGGCGAAATATGACGCAATTTATTACACAAATAGGGTAATTTTCAGTTTTGTGCCGTAAAACCCGGCGGGGGTGTGTGTAGGAGACGAAAAGTAGCACATATTTCGGGAAAGATTGAAGCAGCATTCCTTTCTGTAAGGGGAGATTTCTAAAGATTTTATGGAACTCTGCCGTGCCTGAAATTCTCCCTTTGAGAATGCGAATAACTTCCCGAGTTTTGTGTTCCAGTGACGGGTTAGTTAACGTCCTTAATGAAGACGTCAATTTGGGGTGACACCTTCCAACGTAACGTGCGTTGCTGCCCCCGTCACATATCGAGGAAAGTTTTCCATTTTTTTTCCCACCTTTAGGGGACGTTTCAAAGATGAAATTGCGAAGCAGAAACAGAATAAAACATTTTTTCTTGTCACAATTTTATTCGAAATGCCCATGTTACTCAAATTGCGCAAAATGTTTCTTCATTAACTTCATTTCTTAGTAGGTACCCATGTACATTTATATATCTAATGACGGAAATACATAAACAAAATTGCTAAAATAAAGAATTTTGAAAGTAAAGCGTTCCCATAATAAATTTATTTAGAGTACGAAATTCGAAAAACTAATGTAATAAAATAATTTCCCGGGTCGAAATTTTAGTTCCTTTGGACGGCACCCATAGATCCCAAAATCTGTTGTTTAGTTCGCTATTCGAAATTAAATTCCACTTTTGAAACTTTAGATCCTGGAAACAGTAAGGGATCAAATCAAAGTTTATTGGCGAGACTTTACTTCTTATTTGAACTTTCAGGTCCTCGAAGTAAGTTAGGATACCCGGAATTAAGTTGGAAATAATACTCCGTCCGAAGTCGAGACATAAATTACCTAAATATATAGAATTTATAAACATCGATTAGTTTCGAAAATCTTCTAAGGGAAATGTGCATTTAATTTAATTCTATAATATTCAGGTAATTTCGACAAAACGTAAAATTATTGTGCTTTCTAAGAAAACAACCCTGATGCATATCAATATTAAAAAATTAATCAAGGTTTTTATTTTAAGGTGATTGCGTTTTGTTTTAAAAATGGCAAAATTTATTTTGACTACTAACGTCTTCAAGATAACAATTGTTTTCTAAAAAGTGCATATCTTTCAAAAATACTAGTAGTGTTCAAAAAATTCAAATCATTACGAAATGTTTTTCTTACCCAAAAAAATAGAAAATATGAATACTTTCAATTTGATCCTAGTTAAGTTTAAACTAATACTTATCTAAAAAGTAATAGTATTTAAAAAATCGCCAGTTTCTTTACCCTGAAATAACTAAAGTGGCAACACTGGTCTTACCCCCCGGATGGTGCCCCATTCTACTCCTGGGACTTTGTCTTTGCCCGGACTTAATATTCCCGTGAAGTCTGAGGAGTCCTCCACCCCAAAACCAGGAAGTTGATGTGTGTGCAGCCCCACATGAAAGTTTCCCAACATCCGGAAAATAAACTTGGTAGGGCGATGGCTCCGGGGATACCTTCAGTAGCTGAGTGCTCCGCCACCGGGGGGCTGCTCTCCTCCAGCCACTGGATCTAGCTTGGCCCCAGCTCCCAGAAGCGCTGCAGTCGTTCGAGGACTGTGCCCTGGTTGGCTCCTTAATGCACTGCGTTTCTCGTTAAACTTAAACATAATTTAGCATAAGTAATAATTAAAATAATTTCGTACGATTTATGTTTATGTGTGCTCCCATCTGCTCCCTGGAACCTGGATTTGTACTCCTGCACACCGGTCGGTTAGTTGGGGACTATGCGGCGGTGAGTGAGCCCCACTACCTCCAGGGCGGGAGCTTACGGGAGCCATGGACTTCTTTTTAATAGCTTCATAAATGAGATTCCCATCTAATTGGAGCAAGTACCCTCCGCAGTGCTGCTGCTCCTGTTGGCGGTGGTCTCCGGTACTTGGAAACTCCCGCCTTTCTCCCGGATTTGTTTTGTTCGAACAAAGGATTTAACTGCG
This sequence comes from Tolmerus cingulatus, assembly GCA_959613345.1. Lineage (NCBI taxonomy): Eukaryota > Metazoa > Arthropoda > Insecta > Diptera > Asilidae > Tolmerus > Tolmerus cingulatus. Next base: position 34,347,658 of record OY390710.1, read on the forward strand.
ATTCATGCAAATCAATCGCACAATTGTGGCACTCGTTACGCGGTGGATTGATTGGATTTACTCCCGCAACTTCAGTACTGGATTTTCTCGGGATAATGGAAAAGGGCTTGGAAAAACGATTTCCCTTTGTGCTGGCTAATTAAACACAGAATCTGGAGAGTGGCGGCAGCACTTTCAGGAAACAAACTTGCAGCTGGATTTAGTGCTTAAATATGAAAAGGGACGTTCCTGTCGTCGTTAGGGCAAATGTGTTGCTTTAAAGAATAGCAAGGCTTAGGAGTCCCTAAAGTGGATTTATGTTGCTTGGTAAGAACCTTCAATTTAAATTGGGAATAGTTAACTTTTAGAGAAACCGTACGTGAAACTTTTCACTTGTAAGATTAAAGACTTTCAAGGAACTACACTTTTTTCTACTTAGTTCAATCCTTTAAGTTCTAAGCTTTATTATTTTAATTGATTTCACTCTGAATGTTTAGGGCACACGAAGTAGATTAGAATTATTTAATTTACTATATCTTAAATTGTTAAAAGTATAGTGTTTTTTTGAAATTTTGATTTAAACGAGTTTTTATAAAACTACTGCATGTTTCTAATTTTGGTATGGGGCACTAATAAATAGATTTCGAATTAACATTTTTGAAGATTTTTCCTTTAAATAGCAAATTTCGCTTAAAGTTTGCCTGTTGGCAACACTGAGCATGAATATATGTATATGTACATGAACTTTATGGAACCCTTATACACTTGTATATATGAGCATCAGGACGACTTTTTCCCTGGATTAGAATTACTTTCGTTAGGTCGGCAAGTCAGAATAAATCATCTTATACGGAGCGGAACATCAAATAAGCTTAAAGGCCCATTAAAACGAAATAAGGACAACCAAGGGACGGAAATGACCTTCCTCGGGGCTGCCGTGGCACAGCATCCAGGCATCCCGGCTTCCTGGCATCCTGGCGTCCAGAGACGTGCAAGGAAGATGAAGAAAAATCTCGTTATCGATAAACTGCGTTGCGATAATACTTGCAATTGCCGTCTTCGTCCTGACCCCGCCACGGTCGATGATGCCGAGAATGAGGTTGCTCCTTTCACCCCATTAAGGGAGTGATTATAAGCATAAAAACCCTTGGAACCCATAAATTTTCTACTTTCCTGAATTATCAAGGTCACAGGGTAAGTGGATGAATTTTCCAGTGCGCCTTTCGCAATTAGTGTCGGAGCAAATGGAGATTATGACCCTTTTGGTGCAGTACAATTTTTCAATCTTTCACGGACCACTTCTGATTTGAATTTCAGTTTTGAACGAGAAATTGTCGTCCTTTTGACCTTGAGAGTTCAAGGATTAAATTAGAATGGTTTGGAAAGTGATGAATTTTTCATCTTCTAATTGATGCAGCCAGAGAGTTTTTGAATTAAAATTTCTCTAATCCACTTTAGTGCTTCATTATTACTACTACTATTTTATCCTTTCTTTTTTATATTATATAAATAAAACTTTTTTAAACTGCTAATTTTATAGAAGATAACGCCAATTTCCGAGAGTGTCTGTAAAAAATATACTTGTTTCATTTCACTAATGGAGAATGCGGAAAAGATAATTAAGTTATGACATTTTGAATTTATTCTTGCAAAGTGTATTTTAAATGTTAACATCGTCAAAATTCATCCCTTTTGCATTCATTTTATAAGTAATTGCTCGAATTTAGATTACGAAATATTCATAAGACTTGGTACTAGAGTTTAAAGAGTTTCCACTTCTTGTTAATTTATTTGAGTTACAATCGTAGAAAGTTAAACGTTCTCAAGCTACGACCCCACTTAAGACTATTGCAATTGCTAGGCAATATTCAGAAATCCCAATAAAAGAAATATATCAGACTTGTGCAGAAATCCGAACTGACGTGGAAATAACAAGAAACCTCTCCCGACTTATCATCTCATTTGCGTTATTTAGCTGGAGACGTTGTCGGAGCTGGCTTCCAGGAGACTGATTTATGTACTCCGGTCTCCAGTGGGGGCGAAACGCCGGGGCTGCCTTAAAGCCGACAAGTTTAATTTTCCCTGCACACAGGAGCGCCACCATTTGACTGAATGTCCTGAATTAAGGCATCGAGTTAAAGACTCCTTTCTTTTGTCGTTTTCCTGCTTCTTTTCCAAACAGAAATTGCTCGCACACCCGCGCAATCTGGAGCAACTCGACGAAGAAAAAAGATATAAACATTAAAAGGACATATAAGGAAAAAAAATAATTTCTCCCTGAAAACCACCCATCGGGGGCAGCAGGGATCCGGTGGCTGCGATCTGGAGCAGACCGGGCTGATTGTCATCGCCACCGTCTTCGTTGTGTCTTCGGCAAACAGAAAAGAAGTTCATAAATATAAAAGAGGTCTGGTGGAGCTCATCGGGACCAAGAAGCCCTGGATAAAGCGAAGCAATCTGGATAACAGCGCAGCGTGAGATGCGACGAATGATTCCCTGTTTGCGCTTTTAGCATAAAACGACCGTCTGAATAGGGCTCATCCGCTGAATGCGTCCAGGCGCTCAGGTGAGACGCACTAAGAGGAATTATTTGAGGAAAATTTTACTACTTTTATACGCTTGACTTTTCGACCGTTTCGGCTTTTGTTCATAAATATTTTTTGTTTTTACCTTTCCCGGTGGGACTTTTGTTTTGAACGTGAGCCATTTACAATTTGAACAGACTTTGGAGTTACAACGTCCCGGCTGCAGTAACAAACTGTGTGACCTAAAAAATTATTGAATTGGAAAATTGCTTTTAAGGGGTTAAGCCGTGATTGATACTCAATGCAAAAACAGATTTGGTCAGGAGTAAAAAGAGGACTTCCGCTGTTTAGTTTATTTTTAAATGCACGGATGCGCCGGATTCCATGAAATTTTTATTACTCTCGACGAGTTTATCTGCTGCGGTTGAAATTAGAACGGAACGCAGCAATTGTCCGAAAGGTCCTTTAAAATAACGACGTGGTTCAACTACTAAACCTATCTCTGAATTTTGTATGGCATTTAAAAATCGACACCAAAATGTTATTCACTGATGTGAATGTTTAATGCTTCAATACTTTTCACATTGAAAACTATTTCTGAAGTTTAATTTATCAATTGAAAAATTCTATAACGTAATAGCGGGGGAAGTATATCACAATGAATTATGAAAAGCTAACAAAACCGATTTTATTTAACTTTCGGTACATTCTTCATAAATTGAGTTTTTTAGAAATAGCTTTTAATTTCACTATTTCACAATGACCATTAATCATTAATACTTTCATAGAAATTCGGTATTTTTGTATTATACATTTTCTGAAAAATTGTTCTTTCAAATTTTCACTATTACCTAATTTCAAAAAGAGTAATATCTGTTAAATTTCAAATACTGCAATCCAAATTAGATAAAGCAAATTAACACATAACACTTTGGGTGTTATTTACAAAGTATCAAATGGGGCTTTCGGCGGACAATAAATAACTTTTAAAAAAACCCTACAAGGAAGATGCTTACCTACTTAAAATTCACTAGGGAAGGGAAGAAAAAATTATGAAACAATTTATTATCTTCCTCTGCATCCATAAATCATCGTGTTATAAACTGCCCCTTAACTTTCCTGTCCCAAGCTTCCCTTAAAACTTTAAGAAAAAGTCAAAAAACTCCCACCGGAGGCGGAAAATTAAAGTCAATTTTCAAATTCCCGACTCCCCCAATTTTCGTTATTTATCATAAAAAATGTTTGATGTTATAAGAAGCAGAAAAAAGTCAAGGTATCGCGAGCATTAATTCTTAAGAAGGTGGATGCGAAATATCGCTAACAAAAGACCCTCTACCGAAGAAAACCCACTTGAATTGTACGCCCTCTTCTAAAACCCTTGATCCTCCCGGACATCTTAAATGGCTTGGGGTATCAGAGGCTGTTTAGGCTGTTACACATGAAATGATCCATCCAGCCTATTCCTGGACGATTAAATTATTCCCAGCCTAAATCTTGGTTGTCTGAATTTGACGTGGCACAGACTCTGACACTCGAGCAAGAGTGAGAAACCTTCTTCTAAAAATCCTTAAGATGTCCTGGGAAGCAGATTTAGCACTTGCCACGATGGCGCACCAGCAAAGACCTACGTTACTTAATGTCTTCTTCACTTACCTGGAAAGGGAAATAAAAAAGTATAAAAAGCGCCCTATGACATTTCTATAAATATATCAAGGAAGGCAAATAAATTATGTAAATGGGCTTCCATAAAAATAAATCAAAAATCAATAGGACCGCACTGCCTTGCGCCAGATGCTAGAACTAGGGTTGAGGGGGTGCGGTTTGTAGGGCCATTTCGCCCTACCATGAGAGGATTGAATTTTTAAGGGATTTTTTCTGTTGAAAAAATTAACTAGGAAAATATTGTTATTGAACGCCTGGAAAAGTAAGATAACTCCCGCCCGAGGAGTGGAAGTTTTTCCTGGACTGCGATAAATTTCATGCAACATCCGAGAGCACGACTGGCTATACGTGGAGCATGTTTCAAATTTAGTTTTCTCCTCTAGGGGAGCCCCACGAAAGGCCACTGCACATGGAGTTATTTAGGAGTTATTTATGGAGCTTCGGAGCCTTTCCCTACGACCAGGAGATACGCTCCAGGCTGCTATTCGTGGGCCTTCCCATTCATAGTTCAGACAGTCCTAATTTTACCCCAAAGGGCCCAGGAACACATCAAAAACTTAATGCACACACGTCGAGACGAGGATCTTCCCCGACTCGAGCATCTGAGATGGCTTCTACCATGGACCAGGATTAGTAATTTTCCCCCCAGGTGGGAGCGATTTAATGAAATCGCCTTTGCATGCAGTTCAACTAAGCTTACAAAGGGCAGGCCTGAGTCATGAGGGTTGTTTTAGAGTGGCAAAATGATTTTCCTAGCCCTCTCCCTCGAAATTTCGAAATTGCGCCTATTTACATTGGACCCTAATAGCCTCCAACTTCACTTCTATTTGTCGAATGGTCCCAGAGTCCGAACACTGCAAAATAATAACTGAAGTGGGGTCCTGTAGGGTACTTTAGTTAGTTTTCGCCCATTGCCAAAACGATCTCCTGGGGATTGCCAAATTTGAATAAGCACCGAAGCCAACCATTTCGAAACGTTCTTAAACTTGAAGTATCATCGTCGCAGAGTTCGTCCCTTGATTCATTAATATATGTTCTGCTGTTACCTTTACCTAGGAGCCCTTCAGATATTTTAGTTAGCCTTGCACTCTGTCGCCAGACTGGGGGGCTAAAGTTCCATTGACATGAATAATACATTTTGGGACCACAATTTGTTGACTGACTATGAAATGCCAGGTCTAAATTAGTGGACAAGGCATACATCGGGAAGTATGCTAATAGCCCTTACACCCTTCTCGTATATAGGCATTAGGTAAATATACCTAATAAATCTTTTATTTATTCCTTTTGATCAATAGCCGTCAAGAAATTTCCATTAGCATTTATAATTCACTCTTAAGGGTATCCAGATCAGGGAGTGTCAAATCAATTTCGACATAATTTTAATCTCTATGCAAACACGCAAACTTGAATCTACAATTATTTGAGTAAATTATGAAAATATCAATTTTAGATTATTCGGTCGGCGTAAATTACTTTAAAAAGCACCAAGTTATCAAAACTTTTTAATCAATATTTTATGCTTCTCCCTGTCTCCTCTACCAGAGTTATATTTATATTTATTTGAATGATCAAAACAATAGATATAAAATAGTTAGAAAAGTTAAAATTTGTGTTTGCTTCATTTCAGATAGCTTCAATATTACAATCATTTTAATTTTTATGGAAAAAATTTAGAAAAAAACCTAAATTTGATTGCACATATGAAATTTTTCATAAAACACCCCTATACATAAATTTATCGATTAAGAGTATGTTAACTGCTTTTTCGATTTTTTTTTAATGGAATTATAACTTAAATCATAGTTCAGTTTAACGTATTTCAAATCGTAATTTAGAACAATGCCTAATTATTTTGGAAATACATATGTAATTCATAACGATGCATAGGGATCGATATCTCTACCAAAAACAAGAAGGCAACTTCCTTATCTTACTCAATACAAAAAACCCGACTCGAGGTATGTACTTAATATCGATTTTAATGAAAGTCAACCCGAAATGTGTCCTTTACATTTGCTTTTATAAGTCCATTCGAGCCCTTAATAGCATACACTTCATCGGTCTTAGTAGTCGTTATTTGTTTCAATTTGACCATGAAAACCTCATACTCTCCGCCGACTCTAAGAAAGGCAAGGAAAATTGCAACAAATTGCTTTTTACTTGCTTTATCCTATTTACAGCACTCCCCTGCGGCAAGTTCCTGCAACAAACTTCTTTCCTCCGGAGCGCAGACTTCGTCCGGAAAGGAATTCCCCAATCGCCGAAGGAGCGTCCTGGAGCATGATTTATGCCTGGTGCCTGCGAAGCCGTCTAAGACTTTCATCCTGACTACAGGGTGGCGCAGAAGCCATAAAGCCAAATTCAAGCCCATTTATTGCTTTTAGCGTTCATAAAATAAATCTAGTTGAGGCGGATCTGCGCGGTACCGGAAGTTGAGACTGCCGTCTACCAGACATTTTCTTAGATAGTAGATTAAGGAATATGCAAGTTTTCCGAACGCATTACACATTCAATCGTAATCCAATTTTTCACAGTCTGCGGTATTCTTAGTAATGCTTTACAGTAGATACAGAAAATGCAGTTTTGTGGTTACGTTGTGACCACAGCCGTCAGCAGTAAGAATTAAATAAAAACCATCGTGTACAGAACAGATTTTCATTTTTATATAATTAAAATCAACTTTGTTGTCTGAGGATATATTTTTTCAGCAGCGTATCGAACAAAACCACAAAATAAATATACATATAAAAAATTCAATAACAACAAAGTTTTCTGAAAACCAATTTAATATTTCTTACAAAACTGTCGTAAAATTATATTTGATCTGTGATATTGTTGAGAGTTATAGCTAGATAACTAGACGAATTAGACAAATTTTAAATGGAGCTGTAAGTTATATATTAAATTTTTCTAAAAGAAAATTTTCAAATAATATGTAGCGTGTGTTTTTGCATTTTGTTTCAAGAAGTAAAACCCAATATAAATTTTAAAATTAGCGCAAAATTTTGCAACATTACAAAAACAATGTTAAAAAAGAAAAGATTGCACTTTAATAGAAATAAAATTATGCAGTAAATGTCCAAAACTACCAAGTTAGCTTAAGTTAGTTGACGAATTGTGAAGCATTTCCTATTGAAATAATGAAAATATATTAATATTATATTAGAAATTTCGATCAAGTTGGGCACGAACGGAGGACATGAAAATTTGTATCCGAAATGCCAGAGATTCCTTCGCGGGTCGGGGGGTGGATGCGAGGAATTAGATCCCATCGAGTCGCACCTTTCCTCGATGCAATTATTGAGCCAGGTGAATCGTGTTAATTGCTCCTGCACACTTCACTTATTTTTGAATTTCCTGCCCTCGAGATCAGGGCTCCTCTGGATGGATGCTGTGCATATGCCAGCTTCGTCTAGTGCACTCTCCGCGGCTTGCAGATAAGGACGAAGGATACGGCGACGCGCACCCCCCGCGAGTGAGATTCCTGAAAAATGCCAACGAGGGACTGCGACAGGAGTCATGCCCCTTGGATTATTACAAGTAATGAGCAGTTGTGCTTTTGTGTTCGGGGGCGGTGAATATTTAGGGGCACACCTGAAGGATGCTCCAGCCGGCTCCAGAGCAATCACCTTTCACGAATAGTTGCACCTACGTCGGAGGCGCTGAGCTCTGGGGATTCCGTTCGTGATGAGTGCAAGTGCACGGCAGCTTTTGCGGGGATTAAATGAACAATTTGCCAAAGTGCTCCTCCCGAATGCTTCCTGTTCCCCTGTCTCCGAAGGTATGAACTTAATTTGAAAAAAGGTTTTCTGGCCGCACCAGGAGTAAGTAGTTTGAGACGTCTTTATATCCCGCCAAGTTGGCGCTTTCGAGCGACGGTTTTATGGGTTTATAAGGGGGGTCCTGGTCGGATGCACTTGGGACGTTCTGGATGCTGCTCCAGACTGCAGGAGCAACGATGCACCAGCGATTCGAGGTAAATTAAGGAGGAAGCATGACTCGGATATATCTCCCTTAATAAAATTTTTTCATAAACATTACTTTACGTCTGGAAGTAGCTTCTAAACGTATATTTTACGATATACCAAAAGGGCTTCTTCTGACGATAAAACCAAGTTTTCTACATAAATTTGTATAAGGTGTTTTAGAACTTCATATAGAAACTTTAGTAGAATTTAATAATGTGAGCTGTTGATCGAAAGTGTAAAATTACATTTTGCAAGAATATTTCCTAGTCCAAGCGTATAACGTGTGAAGGCAAATATTTAAAAAATCGATTTTTCAGTACACTGACTTTCGTACTTGGAGGAAATTAGTTAAAGTGCAATAAACTACGAAAGTGTTGTCTTTCTCAAATATTTATCTTTATACATATCTATGTAAGTAGAAAAAGCTTTTTTAAGAATGGTTTTTCTACTTTTTTTAAAGGAATAACAAGAGTTATTAGCTCTTTATTGAATTTAATTTCGTTTGAGATGTCTAACTGATCAATTTTAAGTATGTTTTTTCTTTGTATATTTAGCATCCTTTATTTAATGCCAAAATATTTCACCCTGTAAACACCGCATTTAGTCAGTATGTGTACCTACATCAGATTTAGGTTCAATTGTTTGATTGAAACCAAAAACCTATATAGGTAATGACTGTTAACAGAGTTGCCAAAATATTCGAATAACGAATAATGATTACGAGTAAAATATTCTTCATTTGGAAATGATGAATAAAATTCAGTTATTTGAATAAACGAATAAATTTAATCGTATTCGTATAGGTAATCTTATTCATGAAACAGATAAACATTATTTTAAAATTCAAGGGATTCAAGGATAATTTTAATGAAAATGAATATAAAGTAGCACATTTTCTGGCTACGAATTTAATTTATCGAAATAAAATTGCCATCATCATTTTTAAATTTCAGTTTTTATGGCAGACTTTTCGATTCCCTTATTGCATTTGTGAAAATTGCCATCATAATACCAATCGGCATATAACTTTATTTAAAACCAACGAATAATGATTTTTTACTTTATTCATGGTTGACGAATAAAGTTAGTCGAGAATAATTTATTTGAATACAAATAAAACTTGTTAACTATGACTTTTAATAAACTTTGGTAAAACTCAGCCAAATATCCCCTGAAACTTTATCCAATTACTTAGTAACATTTACACCGAAAATACAATATTAATAACTTCAAATATAAAAATACATAAATCACCTACACATTTTGCAATGTCAGAGCAAAGCAATTACTGAAAAGATGAAACTATACTCTGCACCTCGAAATACTCATCTCAATTAAAATTATCGATTATCCCTACGGGGGTGAAAAGTACATATGTATTTAGAAATTTCGATGATCAATAACTCAAACTTCCTCTCCATTTGCACAACGTTTCCCCAATTGAATATTCTCAAGGTTCCTCTTGGCTCCCCAAACTCCCGACACGAAGTGAAAAACTTCCTGGAGTTGTTCCACGAATTATTTGATTTTCCCTCGGTAGAAGGGCCCGAAGGGTGTGAATCCTTTTCATGGGAATTAATCTTTTAGTGTATACCAAAATGGAAAGCAAATTTGCAGGATGGTGAATTAATCTCCTCTATATGCATACATTTCTTACGAAAATAACCCTTAAAGAGATTGCTCACCTAAGCCCTAAAGACACCCCATTCCTCCCCCAGAGCGCCTTTAGGCCGGGACTCATCACACCGCAGCCGGAGATGATAAATTCCGCTGCAGGGATTACTCTGGAGTGCACGTGGAGCATATCTGGAATAAATGTTCTGTGTCATCGTGCGGCGCTTATTGCGCTCTAGATGTCATCTATCCTTAAGGACGCTCAATTCTGGAGACACACTCGAGCGCTCTCCAGAGCCAGAGCTACGAGACGGGGACAAATTTAAATGTAAGGCTGCACATTTGAAATAGAAGGCGGGAAGAAAAAAAAAAAGGAGCTCGCTAGGGAATTCTTTCCAAGTCATGATAACTTGCAGATATTTCGGGATATTTCATACCACGACAGTCGACACCGAAAACGCGCAACAGAACCAGCCGTTTTATTTCGAAATCAGCATGCAAACGACTGCCCTATGTATGTTTTTATACGTCTTCCACTTTTTTTGGGAATCCCATTCATCCTGGAGCAAGGATGGTCTGGCAGCTATATTCCCTCAAGGCATACAAAAAGCGTGTTCCGGAGGGACTGGCTATTTACGTTTTCTTTGTGTCAAAGTTTCCTATACCAAATACATATTCTGAATTATATTTGGTCGGATCTACAATTTTTGTAGTTGTATGTAACCATGGGAACAGTTTATAAAAGTTCCTGGAACAAAAGGGACAAAAAATGAAGCCGTCTATCTAAAAAGAAATTTTTGTTCAAAAATCCTTTACACGAAACGAAAAATCATTCACATACTTTTTCAGGATAAGACTTACGTTAAAATGACCCCCATTCTTAATCAACATTCGGAAAATAAAAATTGTATAGGTAATTGTGACGACGTTTTATATAAACCCTTACTACATGCTGATTCATCGCTTTTGTTCTTGAACAATTTCAGTATCAGTTTGTCGAAAATTAATAAATCGATTACGGTTTTCCATTCCCTTAAAAAAATATTTTTAAAAATTTGTTAGCTTGCTGAAATGAAGGGTAAAAGGTTCGCTAGCTACCCTGATTACTCTTCGTACACAGCAAACAATGAAAACCTCTCGTTGTCGTTTACGCTTCCTCGTGAACCTCATCTGAGGTTCATGGTGGCTTTATCCACACAGAGATTAGTTTTTGTTTTCCTTTACAAAATTTTGCATTCAATTTAGTGGTTAGGGAATAAACAGATTTTATTTGAATTTAAATATTGAATTTAACAAAAAAGATATTGAAATCTCTAGCGATATAAAATTGGGAATTATTGTTGTAGACTAAAATATTTTTCTATTAATAAAATAATGGGCGAAATTGTTTAACACGTTTCTAATTTATTAAGATAGGGCCTTTTGATACAAATATTTAGTATCCCTACTATAATGAACAATTTTAAAACACATTTAGAATATAGTTAATTATTAATTAAAAAATAAATTATCTCTTCCCAGGATTTTTTATTGTATATAAATAAATAAAATATAGGTATATCTAATTTTTTATCTATTAAAAAACAAACCAAGACCATTGAAGTCACGAAGAAAAAAAAAACGACGACTGAACTTTCACAATTCTTACCACTAACAAAATTACTATATTATTTACAAATTTAAATGATGGTGGGTAATCGTCTATAAATTTCTCTATTTTATGTATTTATCTGGATCGGCAAAGTCACGATGTACTTTGTTATTTTTACAACACGTCGGCAGAATTTTGATAGACTTTAGTCAGTAGATTCGAAAACGTGTCGATGGCTTTTTTGTCGCATCAACGAATTTTTAGGTAGATAAATTGAAGCGTGTAGAGGAATTTTACAAATCAGGAACACACGTTCGATTATTGCCCGTTCAATCCGAAATTCCTAAAATTTATCAATTTATCAATAAATCGACAACCGTTCAATTTTTACTGATCGGTGAAAATCACCAACTGTATTGGTTTTGTCGAAAATGTTTTATTATTATTCCCTCTCAGATTTTTGTTATCGTACTTCTGGTTATTTCGAAGAAAGTTAAACAAAACTTCGTGTTCTGGCTGAGGGCGTTAAAAAGGAATAAAATATTGTAATAAAAGCGAGGAGAAGAAAGCGTTCCCTGCGGGGCCATTGCGCCCCAGTGAACCCCACCACGGGGCCCCTGTCCAGCAACAATCCAAAATTCAGGCCTAACGTGAGCAACAATTTTGGGGCCGAAAGTTTATCGCCTAGCGGAAGGGAAATCATCAGGTGATCGCCATGTGGGCCTCAATCTCGGCCGGCCCTTCATCGTAAGGATATTATACGGAGTAATTGTTTGGCTCGGTCTGCGAAGGAATTGTTCTAAAGTCCTTTTGTTTCTTCCCCATGTTGTGCTCCCGTTCCCGTGCTTACTATGCCTATTTCCTAAACGCTCCCCGGAGCCCCGGGGAACAAAAGGGGCACACACTCGCTGTGTTCACGCAAAAATCGATGCTCCTGGCTCAGGGGGACGTCAGATGTCCTTGCCACTAGCTAAGCCAGCAACATGAGGCAGTCACGTAAATACACCATGTTTGCTTAAGTTTTACTCAGGAAAAAAGTTTATTCTGGGATTTTGCCGGCTCTTCCCTTTTTTGGGGGGAGGTCTCGTTCAGGTACTTCCCCCCGGATGCGGGAAAGGGGAGCGATAAAGGATTTACTCGAACAAGAAGTCATGAGAGTTTAGCTCTGTTCCACCGCAGTTTAGTTTTGATGTGTTTTGTCCCTGCCTGGAATTTACCAACGAAAATATCCGAACTTGCCCCTTTTGCCCCCGGTTTCAAAACCCAATATCTATTCCTGATTCTATGGTCGGACACGGGGGGTTGATCCCCTAACTCACGTCCCGCAGGATCGCAACTATTCAAAAAATTGAAAACGTGTGAAGCGCGGAAAACGAGCACTGGTACGTGATGTTGTAGGGTGCTGGCTGGAGCATTTCCCAGATATCTTTTCTGTTCCTAGTTTTTCCCTAATTTTTCATATAAATCGTTCTGCACAGCTCCCGTGGAGATTGGAATGGATTTTTTTTTTTTTTTGGGAAGAATAACGTAATCACCCGATTGTGACGGGGTTGCCGTGAACTCTCTTCGAAATTCCAGATCGCTCCTGGCGCAACCTGAAACTTTCGAAGTTTGGTACTATCAAGGAGACTTGGAGTTGCTGACGCGCTTGTATCATTTTTCACTGCGGAAACTTACTCCCGTTTTCCTTTTTTTCGAGAATTTCAAGCATTTCGGAATGGAAATGGAAGTTGCTTGCCGAAAACTCCCCAATCCAAAAGAGGAAATTTAAAAAAAAAAAAATTACAGTTGGAATACCACTTAGAGTAGAATAAATCTAAAGTTTCAGTAGGTCAGCTATTAGGACTGTTGAATTTCTCCAGAACCCAGAACTGGTCAGAGTCCGATGCAAATGGTCCCGAAACTGCACCCGTAACCAGCACTCCAATAAATTCAGCTTTTGGTCATTAAATTTCGACCGATATTTATGGCATCCTCTATCCCCAGGGAACTAGTGTTCCCTCCCTCCCGTCCTGAATCCATTAATTTATTTTTGCAACGAAATTAATTTTGCAATCGCCCAAAATTATAGTTCATCCCGGCGGCAATCTCCCTACGAACTGCGCCTGGAATATACAATACCGATTCCCGAAATTCGAAACTTTCCTGCGTGTATTTTGATTGACGGACAGCTCCATCCGTTTCGATTGTCCAACTTTTCTCATTCACTTCCAATTTGCTTTTGGGACAGATATATGTGTCCAATTATTGCGTCAGGACTCAGGGGGTAGACGAAATTGAAAAATCGAATATTAGAAAAAAAAGGTTCGAAAGGGCTCAATGGAGCTGGCAGTTGTGCCATGTCAAATGTAAATTGCCCCTTTTTTATTGTGTATAAGTATTTTTGAAGGAGTTATGTGTCTCTCCTTTCTTTTTGATTAAATCAACGTTGCCAAAATATTTATATCTAGCAGTCGTGACGGTGATTTAAAAAAGGAGAAATTGTTACATTTTTCTTTTAATCAACATGTTAATGGAGTTTTCGACAATCGAATTTTTGAAATTCAATCTCATATCAAGTTATATAGTGAAAACGCTTTAATTTCGACAGAATCTTTTCGATTTTGAATTGTTTTCTCTTCAAATACATTGTCCTTATTTTCCAACATTTAAATTTCAAATATTGCTTAATCAAAAAAGTTTATGCACTATACTTAAAGTACTTTAGTATATTAGAAATAATCAAGATATCTTTAATCTTTGTTTGTTGGCCGTAACCACTCAGTAATTCTTGTATAAATAGAAGCAGCCACTGGCTCTAATTAATATCTTATAGAATCCATTGGTTATGCTCCGTTTTCATGTCACCAAATTGATGTTACATTGATCCCTCCAACCCTTTTGTTCCATAAATTGGATATTGCCAAGGCGACCAGGACTGTCATTAGAGACCCCAAAGGGTGACCATTGGGCAAGAAATCTAATTAGCTCTACTTAAAAGTTTCCGGTCGATTCATTCAAATCGTCATATTGATTTTGATGGTCAGCCAGAAGCGTTGGTGACCAGAGGAAGGAGAACTGAAGAAAAAATTGAAAGGCAGACAAAAAGTCTGTAGAAATCGATAAAAAAACCGTCGACGACGATAACAAGCCCTCCCCGAAGCCGGTCACCCATGCGGGGTAATTGGGTTTCCAGGCGTGACGGCAATTCACAGCGGAGCAAAATGAGGCCACAAATCGTTCAATTATGACATCAGGCTGCGACCAGACACCACCGGGGCCCCATAAACCGAGACAAAGACTCCGAGTGGAACGAAAAAGTGCCCCCTGAGCTCTCAGCACTTTCCCACTTTCCCTTTGTTCCCTCCGACTTTTTGTTGCCACTGTGATTGGGAGGAGCCCCAAACCCTCCAGCTGGAGGCCCTTTTGGTGGAGGGCTGCAACCTCGCACAAGGTCGCTAGCATCCAGCTGACTTGAGTGCGGGTGGAGATGCTCCACAAGAAGCAGAATCGTCAATCTGACGAGAATATCTGCAGAACTACTAAGACAGAGTAAGGTTTTTTTCCCATTTTTCCACCCCCGAGGGGGTGGAATTGTTCTTTCAAGGTGTCCTGCAAAAATGACCTTTGTAGGACCGCAACGAGGGTGTGCCGGGGACTAAGGAGAGAATTTGAACCACTTCTGTTGGTAAGCGATCTCAGAAAGCCCTTGGTCCAGCCCTAACAGCCACAGTGGGGACTCCTCTACCACACCCCTAGAAAACATAGTTTCCGACATATTTAGCATTATTACACCATCGAGTCCAGGCACCCTATGTGGGTGGAGCAGAAGGTGCACTTGCCAGACACATCTTTTATTCAGCATAAACATAATATCGCATTATGGCAGACACACGCCCCCGCAGTGGGGTGCTCCGCTGGCACAAAGAAGAAAATTCCTTCGTGAAGGTTGCGGCTCAGCGGTGGGCGACTACCCCCCAACTAGGGGAGGATCCCCGGGGATAAACAGTGCACCGATGCGAATCGGGAATGAGTGACAAGAGCGTGATAATGACATTGTCGGGACATGACATTCATAGAAAAGTTTTGCGAGTTAAGAAAACTCCCCCGCAGCAGCCGCACTCCTTGAAGGTGTTGTGCTGCTCCTTGGAGTCATTTTTCTCCAGTCACAATGCACTCCCGAGCCATGGTCTTGACGAGGATGAAGTGCACCTTAATCCAGGGAGTCAAAGGCGACAGACACCACCTGGCTCTGGATTATGTGAGCCCACCTTGAGCTGAGTGACAAGTGGCACGATGCACTGTTCTCGGAATTTCTAAGGAGCTGTAAGACATGGAATATATGGGAAAATTTTTATTCGGAAAAGCGGTTACAGGGTGTAGAGCATATTTGATGATTCCCTGACGGAATTTTAATGGATAGTGCAAACAGTAGACAAGACACTTGATATCTGAAAATGAACTTCCTCTATGTACACAGAGTACGTATTACACTACTCACAAACATTGAAATTTCTATCTTATTTCAATGTAAAATCATAGAAATTAAAACTATTATAAAAATTGCAGTTTTTAGCGTACTGTGACAAAATTAGCAAAATTTTTGTCTATCTACAACCCACAATTTTCTCTGAAACTATTCGACGAATAAATATAAAAAATTTAACGTAGGGCGATAGAGTAAGGTGGCCCACTTATTGACGTGAAGTAACTAAAAGTGGGATTTTGATTCTAAGGGCAATTTCAACGAGGAAATTAATTGGGAAATTTAAAAAGAATTCTAAAAATTCTAATTAAGAATACTCCCTAAATGATTAAACAGAACAATAACTACGAAAATATAGCTTGCATTTAAGATATTTTTGATCTAAAATCCTTTTAGCATGCTGCATATATGATTTTTTTTATCATGATTGGGGCAAATTGAATTAATTCTATCTTTCCAAAAAACTGACTGCTTCTTATATAATGTAAGTTAAGTAATCAATCGTTTTGCGGACGAACAAAAGCAACTGATTTCTCTGTAACTCGTATATGAAAACGATTGAACTAGAGGCTCCTGTGGGTTCGAGGAGCGCCAGGGGCTAATAATACTAATCGTTCTGGTAGCTGATTAAGTGAAACATCCGCAGGAGCAGAACAAGGAGAATTCTTTCCACCGCACAGAGCAAACAGTTCTAGTCAAGTGAAATTTAACCTCAAACAAAACCGTCCGCGGCCACCCCCACCGCGAGCTCACACCCCCGCCCCCGCCAAACCATCTACTGGCAACTTTTCCACCTGCGATTCCCATATTTTCCGTGCTCACTGACAACACCGACGATTTATTGTGTGTAAGCTCCTGAAGTTTCAATTGTTTCAGGGGGTTTATCCTGGCTGGCAGACGCCATCGCGCGCCGGGCCGCGAACCACCCCCAACTCCCACAGGAGTTGGCAAAGTTGTCGGGAACTGAGTCGGACTGAGCTCTACGGAGTCCCGGTGACAATGGCAAGTGACACAAAACCGAGCGGAAGCAGGAGCAAAATGAAACGTGCACCGCCAACTCAATTTGAGCTGCTGCTGTTTGCAGTTTTCTATTAATAGATGCCGCCGTCGTCGCGGGGGTGGCCGGGGGTGGCGAGGGCGACGGCGCTCCGCTGCATCGTGCAGAGCGCCTCCGGGCCCCATTGTTTGGGAAAAGACTTTACAGCGGAGCAGAACGTAATCAGGAAACTCTTTTTTTTTTCTTATCCTTTTTTCGACTTTTAATGTAATTAATCGGGGAAATTTCGCTATTAAAGAATATAATAGTCACAAGTGGGATAAATGCACCAAGCTTTCCGACTCCAGACTACAAATGAAGCGCCCCCGAGGCAACTCGTTTCATCTGAGCATCGTGTGCACTTGAGCAGATCATTGTAAATTAAGAGCACCAATTGTTAACATTGATTTTTTATAGAATTACGTAATTAATTTCACTGGAAGCAGTTACCATAGTCTTTATTTAGACAGCAATCGAAAATCAATTAGGCAAATGACTGTTTTTTATACATACATTTAAATAAAGAAATTTGTACCAAAATTTAATATGTTTTATAAATTTCTTTATAATTCCATAAAATCACTCATTTTGCAAACATGTCCTGTTAAATTTTGCATTTTTGATTTAAATTTAATTTGAACTAGTTATAAACTTAACCTACTACTCAAAAATTTCTTAAAAAATAATATAAATATAGTAATAAATGTCTACAAAATAATATGAACAAGTAGAAACAATGAAATATTGTTTTGTCGGATATTATCGAGTGCTAAATTAATTCTTTCCATGTGCAGCTGATAAAACAAAATATTTACATTTTCGTAGGAGATAACTTCTGTCGTTCCACATCAACGATTATAAACGATTTGCAAATAATTACTTATACGACGGACACGCTTCAAAAAATGAAAAAAACAAGTAAATACAGCAGCTATTTTATTTACCTTTTGATTTAATTGGGTGAATATTAAACGAATAAATGTGACATGAATGTTTCTGAACCGAAAAGTAAACGAGTAAAATATTAAAAGGATATAAACAAAAATGAAAATAATAATTTTAATGAGCACTTCCCAAATTTAAATTAAACGTTTTCAAAAATAACTTGCACCAAAACTTTATAAAAAACAAAAAAAAAAGGATTATTCACAAATTAGCCCCTTTGTAAATTATTAATAGTAATGCGGCGTGGTTGTCGTTCCAATTACATTTTTGGAGGTGGTATGAGAAAATAATAAATTTTACATAATTTTTATAATAAAATTGTTTTCTAACTCATGAGACCATTCTAATCTATGTGAGTCTACAGTAGTTATGCGTATGACTAAAATTTGTTCTCTGAAACAAATGATTCAACATTTACAATGAAATAAAAAATTAAATTGTTTATAACAAGTACATATTTCTTAATTCTATCTAATGCCTGAACCATCCTAATTTTAATTTAAAGTTACGATAATTAAAAACAAAGACATTCAAGAGCGCACTTGGGTAGAATTTCTCCAGAATACAACACATAAAGGATTAAATTATAATTAAAAAGGTCAACAACCAGTGAGCAAGCCATCGTTTTTGTAAACACAAAGGGAAAAGTTTCCTTTAATTTGCAACTGTCTAATAATGTCGCATAGTTTACTGGATTAAGTACGCCCTCTCCGCTACAGCTCCTTAAAATTTAAAAATTGTGTCCCCATTAGGGTAATCCGCCCCCGTAGGTGCCATAATCCGGGCTCTGTGAGGTGGCAGCGAACGTGACGTTCGCCTCGACGGAATTGTCAGTGGAAAGTTAACTCATTAAACTTTGAAAAGTTAAACTTGTTACCACACATGAAACTTTGCTAATTATTTGCGACTCTAGTAAATAAAACAAAATTTTTCTCATGATGTTTTACTCTTTCTAAAATTTTTATCTTAAGGTGTAGCGCCCGTAGCCACTAGAAATTGACGTAATCCGGCGCACTTCCCCTGCCACACGATAGGACTTCCTCTATCCACCGCAGAGCAGAGTCAACATTAATCTATCAGAAATTTATGGGAAAATTCCCAGAAGTGTCAACCTATCAAAATTGTTGAAATTGGCTGTATATCACCTCGGTTCCAATGGCACGCCACCCGGGCAAATTGAAGAGTACACCCCCTGGCCGGGGTGTCGTGTGTCTTTCACGGCTGTTCAACCACCGCCCCCGCCGAATGCAAGTCAATTGAGGCCCCGTTCGGGGACGCTCCGCCACCGATGTAGGTCAGATCTTACGCTGAATAAAGTACGAAAGCCCTATAAATTCTTGATGCGCCCCAATCGATTTTGTAATCAAATTTCCCAGCTGTGCGTTCTCTTGTAAATTTCCCGGGACTTCGGTGGTCCCGTGGCTGGTATCAGGTGTGGGGTCGGTGTGTTGACATGTTTCCCATGTCAATTGATCACGTCACAAGCCTACTGGATCCAGAATCGCGTAGCGTAGCGACAGAAATGGACCGATTTCGGGTGAATTAAGTGCGTAAAGACCCTTAAAAGCCATCTTTATGGCAGCAGTCGAATTTATTTATTAGCTTATATGAAAATTGACCAGATTCTGTATCGGTATGCAGTGTCGAAGAGTGCTAAAGATTTCTTATCACGAGCCTCCTGGGAGGATTTTTATGCCTTTTAAGGGTGCGGCATGAATCAAAATTGAAAATGGTTTCCTCAGTAATTTATGACGTCGTTCATAATTTAAAAGGAGCTGCCTACACCTGGGAGGCAGTGATTTACACATTTCTTTCAGAAGAAATACACCGAAATTCAGTGGCATGAACAAGCGATGGAAAATTTGAGAACAGCACTCATGGGACATGGCATTTTGATCTTTTCAAGGGAACATTTTTTAGACTTAGTAGAACATTTTAAATTTACGATTTGTTTTCCTTGTTTCTAAGGCAAAATAAATTTCTCAGAATTTCAGACAGGCTCTGGGATTTTAAATATCCACCATATTGAACATATTATTTGCCTGCACATTTTGAACGTCTTACCAATTTAAATTTTGTAAGTCTAACCAAATTAGTATTCAAAATGCATATACATATATGTATATCTACATGAATAAAAATTTAAACTTTTACTTAAAATGCAGCAACCGGTTTTACTAGAAAAACTTATTATAGTTTCCCTAGAAAAAGCGGATTCAAACTCAATGCGTAATCTCTAAGGAAGAGTGACTATGAGTTTATGAATTGGCGAAGGAAAAGTGTCTCTCGAAACATATCCTAGAATCAAACATCGTTTCAATGTCTTATTAAATTCTAATATATGCATATTTTGTTTATTTACATATCTACTTATTATAACAACAATTTTGCTAATTATTAATCCTAAAACCATTTTATACTCCAAAGAAATATTTAAGTGTGATGAAACAAAGTTTTAGGCGATATAAACCGACTACTTAATAATTCATCTGAAAACCAAAATATGGCATTAAGTTAAAGCATCAGAAGATAAATTTATCTAAGAAACTTCCTAAGAAGCAAAACATATTCAGCGAAATTGGCGGATTTTGTCCCCACATGCATCCTATAGATATATACTTGAATCTAATGAAACTTTGTGAATAATTCAATTCGTCACGAGCAGAAACTTTTGGAAGTTGCAACATAAAACCCAACATAAATCCTGAGAAATCCCGCCCTCCGATTACGTAGGGGGAGAGGGCATTTGGGGGCTCCCTAAAATACTTAAAACTTCCTCTTCTAACAACACATGTCTGCCAGCGTAGGTAAATGGAGCAGCAATTTTTAATTATGATTTTATTTCCGTCTTGGGCTTTTCCTTACTCAGTTCACTCCTTGAATTTTCTCGCAATTTGAACGAAACTTCCTTTCCCAGAGTAGGTGGCTCTTAACGTCTTGCATAAAATTTCTAAGGCACGCCCATAAATTTACTACGTGACCGCTCACTTTAAGGATTTTCGGCAACTTTCAATATGGGCTCAATGTGTTATGGGAAAGAACAAAATGTGTGCTGAATGTATAATGTTACTTTTTAAAAAAATATATAATATGTATCTATATAATATGAAATTAATGGCAATGAAACGATCCTTATAGTCTAATGCAAAAATATCTTGAGGTTGGTCCATGTTTTTCTAAAACGCCGACTGATTTAAGAGGTAGGTACTCTCCTCTAGAGTGGTTAATAATAAGATTTTAAATGTTTATTATGTTTTTAATAATAGAATACTTCGTGCACAAGTTTTCTTTATCAGTAATTATTAAAAACACGACGTCATATTGAATAATAGTAGGGTACATACATATCTTTATGGCCTGAATAAAAATTTATTTATTTGAAATTCCATTGATCATAATTTTTCCCTAAAGGATTATCAGTGCATTAAAATAGTCCTCGAATATTTCAATAAGTGAAAAATTCAAATCCACCCCAGATTCGTTATTTTCATTACCTGCCGAAGAATAAGGCCGAATTGAATGATAGTATTATTATCGATAAAAAATTAGACTATACTTTATTTTGTTTATATTTTTACCTTTACGTTAAATAGTAATAAAAACATTACTATACTTTTATAATTATAAACTAAGAATCAAAAAATTGTAAATATCTATAACTTGAAAAATCGTTTGAACTTTCAAAAAAATTTTTGGAATACCTAGTTATATTATTTTAGAAAGACTAGAGATTATTAATAACTAAAAAACATATATATCGAGTTTTTGGTCCAGACAAGTAGAATACTACCTAATAAAAAAAATTGAAGTGCCAGAAGGGCCATAAACCCAGAAAAATGTAATTAAAAGACGCTACCCTCTTCATCCTTTGGAGCATGACTTAAAGTGGACATAAATTCTACTATCACAGTCTGCCCCTCAAAGGATCTTAATTTCGCGTTTCCTTCTGCTCCATGAATATATGAGCCGAAGCAGCAAAGGACTCGCTAACAAATTCATCGGGGTCCGCGGCCCGGCTCCTGCAAGGCTCCGTAATAACGAACCGGATAACAAAGGACTGCCCAGCCCGCCCAAAGATTTAAACATAAAACACCGACGGATCCTTAAAATTTCACCTAAACTTTTACTGCAGCACATTACGTCCTCCTCATTTTGTCGCCATGGTGCTCCGGCCCTGAGGGGCAAGGCTCGTAGAATTGTTGGCGTCGTAAAAAAAAATTTAACGAGCTGTCCTTCCGCGCCTGACGGAGCTCCACCAGCCAAGCCCCAACATTCGTCCTGTGCCTTTTTGGAGCACCGCCTCTGGGCCCCACCGGAGACGGCTCCTGCTCCACTCGGAACAATTTTTCCGGGCTTATTTGCCAACTGAAAGTAGGCTGCGACGTGCGATCAGCGCGATTCGGGGGATATTTAAATATTGATCTTTGATTATGCCACTTAGCGTGCTCCCAAAGTCAATCCGAGGCTCCACCAAGACTCCCTCTCAAGGTGGCTGATTGAGTCGGAGCCGCGAATCGCACCTGCCTCTTCAAAATTTGCGCTAGCCGCGGGCGAAGTGTTTGGCTAAGACGTTTCGCAAACATGCGGACCAAGTGCTAAGAGGTGCGCAAATATTCCAGATGTAAGCCAAATATTCTCCACGAGGCCAAGTCTGCTCAGGAAGGAAGTGTAATGAAGTTGCATCACTGCAAACATGTGCTTCTGGCAGCACTCCCGGACGGATCCTTGCCTCAAGGACTTAGGAAACGGGTTGCAATTAAATTTCCATTATTATTCGACAATTTTAATTACTCTGCTTTTCACAGGTCTGCTTGTTTAGATAAACACACGATTAAATTTCACTTAACAATATTTGAGAAGGGAATTCAAATTCCGAAACCGAAACTCTAAACTTTGTTTCGCATTTTAGAGAATCACCCGGTAAAATTATACCTAAAACGCTCAAATGTTAAAAACAAATATTCAAACTAATCAAACTTTTCATAAAACCCTTTTCGTAATAAATGTTCGTAAATGAGGTACAATTATTACAATAAATTACAACCCATGAAAATAAAATAATAATAAAATCCACATATTTAAAAACTTTTTGAGAAGTCAAAGTATAACTTTACTATTCTAGAACTCAGCTATTGAACAGAGTTTTAAGAATTGTCTGCACTCTATCTAAACGACAGCTATATAAGGAAACTGTCAAAAGAAATTGTACGATTTTTTTGGAAATGTTAAAATCTAGATTTCAAAAATTTAGGAAGATTGATAAAGGATTTAATTAAATCATTCGATGTTAAATACTTAGTGAAACAGTAAATCAAATTGCACAATTTTCTGCCCAAATTACGACTTCTCTAGAAGACTTCCTCCACAACTTGAGGATCATCAATCTTAGCTAGTCTTGTAATTACATTTTTTCCTGATGAGACATATCCCTTTCTGGTATCCTTTCTCATTATAAAACACGAAAAGTAGCTGATTTTCGACGACATCTCGTTTTTGCCATGAAATTTCCGAAGAATCACGGCTAAACCGCTTCTTCCCTTTTTGTAGGGTAAGATGATTAATTTTACGACATAGCTTCTCACTAAAATCATCTTATCTTGGCCGGGGCGCGATTTTGATAGGTACAGACTGCGAACATGGCCGCGGGTGAAGAGCTTGTTCTATCGCGTGGCAAGAGACCTGGTCCCCAAAATTGAATCCTTAAATGACATCATTAATGCGTAAGCACAGCGAAAATGACAAAATTATTTGGATATCCTCGAGCCAGCGCGTATCCATCGTTCAATCAGCCCCTCCTGAGTCCCTTACCCGCGAAGAATCCGTCATCGTTATCAATGGCGATGTTGTCACAGCGTATCACATCTAATGAAATAATGTCGAATTGAGCACTTCTTCAATTTTTGGGGGCCCCCGAGTAAATATTTACACTGCTCGGAAATTATTTACAAGATTGACTGACACGTCACCCACGTGGAGGAGATACGCACAGAGAGTCAGAGGCTCTAAGACGTTCTATAAGACGTTAGACGCTAACTCCTCAAGGAAAACTACTGACGCGCGGATCTGAAGAATGAGAATTAGGAAGGAGCTGGCAGGATATGTTTGCTGACGATGTCGTCTTGTCATGTTCTGTTTTCCGACCAGGGCGAAGGAAACGAATCTCGAATGACAAGTGAGGGTTTAACTAGGCAACCAGGAGGGTTCGGGAGTTATTGATGGACTCACTCAACTTGTTTACCAACGATCCCATCCCCCAATTCCTTTTTTTTTTTTTTATTTCGTACGAATCGAAAGATTCTCTGATTTGTGTCTATATCTTTTGTCCTAACCAAAAGTCCAGGGCAAAGTCCCTCCGAACTTTCTGGTGGTAGAGAAGAGCTGCCATATAAAAATTTATCGAACAACCCTCCCGCTCTTAAACCGATTTTGCCAGTTTCCTGTCTTCCCTACTTTGTCCTGTCCTCTAGAAAAATACGACGGACCAGAAGCCATGTGTAGGGTTTTTCGTTACCACCAACCATTAAGAGAGTTATTGCCCTGGTTAAATGGTTTCGCTCGTCACTACTTCCCAAAGGGTGACTATTGTCTGAACGGTCGTAAAGGCCCCTTTTGGTTCACCTTGCACCGGAAGGATGAGAGAAACCATTTCGAATCGACCGACCGACAACTACACGACTATATGCCCCATAGTGCGGTTTCTTCGAGCAACACGTCCTGCTAGCTAATCTTAAGGGGCCATCCATCAGCTAGAAAAAGGGTACAAAAAAAAAGTAAGACGTTGACATTCTGGTGACAGATGTTGCTCCCGTGAAAAGTCTTATCTGCATTTTTTATCTACCTTCACAAAATTTATTACTGCACGACTCACCCTTTTTCACCCTTGCCACTAGGTCGTCTCTTCCACCACCCAAAAGTCAATTTCAGGTGTGGAAATAAAATTTAACTTTTATCTTGTCAGTCGATCCCCCACTCCATTCCGAATTTGCTACTCACCTGGAAAGAAGGAAATGAAATTAAAATTAGAAAATTCATCTGATGACGCTAAAAGTGCTTTAAATTAAACATTTTGTTGCACTCGTCCTGACTGTCCTGAATTCCAAAATAGAATAATAGGGCACTTTTGTCACAAAAGAAATAAATGAACATTTTTTAAAGGGAGCAGATGTCTCCAAAACAACACCTCAGCAACCCCCTCAACTCCTTCAAATAAATACTAGCTGAAGATAAAAGACAAGGGAAAGTATTTACATTTTCAATCCCCGTCGAGATAACCGGATTTATGGTAATCTCATTGTGTAATAAGAGATTTTGTTGTTAACTTATTACAAACAAGACTTGGTAAGACATAGGGCAAAAGTATATTAGCTTCAGCTTCCCAGAATGGATTAAATTCAAACTCGGGAAGAAGTACATAAACCCACGACCTTTAAACTCGAAATTGCGAGAAAAAACATCGAAGGTCATCTCTCTGCCAAAAGAATTAAAAATAAACTTCATTTTAAATGTTTAGAAGATTTCATTTACAAAAAATATAAACATTTAAAATCCTTTTTTTTTTATGATTTTAGTTAAAAATTGGGATTTATACTAATTCTCCTAAATAAGTTCATCTCAGAGTGAAAGTAAAAACTCTAACAATTGCAAATGTTATCTTATAAATTCGAAACTTCTTTTATAATTTGAAATGAATTTTGAATAGTAATAATCAAAAACTTAATTTAAAAGATACCAGAGGCTGATACTTCGCCCATTTCGAAGTTATTTTTATAAAAACAATACAAATACAAAGAGCACTACTATACATAATAAGTCGAAATAGTCCTAAAAGATGCCTAAAGGGCTGGGAACTAAACAATATATTAAATGTCTAAAAGGCACATAGTACAACATATGATTTCAGAATTTCAGAGAGTCTGGAAAGTGAAAAAGGTTCAAACCCACCCTTATGAAGTCTAAAACAATGTTAAAGCTCAAAAACACGAACATGATGAAACAGAACTCTAAAAAGCCTACAAGGATCGCACTCCCAAAGGGCTAAAAGCAGTCAGCCGTTAAGCTAAAGCAACATTAGCATACCTGCCCATAAATTTCAACCCTAGTGCAGCAGCAATCTCTCCGAATGAGCGAGCGACACAAAAAGCAAAAATATGTAATTCAAATCGGCGTAAACGGGAATGTCACGCATCCATCGCGGGATGTCACCTGCAGAAAACTAATTTTGTGTGTTGTGGGCGCCTCCTGAGGGGGCGGAGGTTCGGAGCGAGACAGGAGCCGCTAACACGTTCAACTTAATCAGGAACTGTCTACACGTGCATATTTCACCTGTATGACATAATCGCATTTCAGGGTGGTCCCCGAGGGCGAGTCGGTTATCTCCCGACTGGTGCTAGATTAAAAACGCAAAAATTCCCTTTTCCATCCGATCAGAGATGAGGAACCTCATTTAATCGAGGATGCCACTTTGAGCGGCAGGAAACTCCATTAAAGCGGGCATGATTCAAAAAAAAAAAAAATTGTTATTTTCCAGAGCAGGAAAATTCCACGAAATTTAATATCATCATCGTTCGCCAATTTTGGTCCTGCAGGAGTTGGGCAGATGAGGTCCTAAATTATTCCGCCCCGTCGGCACCTCGATACTTCACACCACCCGAATGCACTGGCCCAAAAAACTTGATCGGGCTTTATTGGCTCATTTCGGTCCCATCAAGAAAGGCTCATCGACTGGAAACTCCTTTCTAGCGGAGCCCGAGCCCCACGATACCTCCGACAAAGGCACCCCGCCACCCACACGAGCCCCATATCCTTCTAGCTCGAGGGGTAGTAAATATATTTTGGAGCCGCATACGTTGGATCCCTCTTCTCGATGGGAAGACTTTCGATTTGCATCCCTTTAATGTGGCTAGGGGCGGAGCGCGGGGGGCGCCTGTAAATCTGCATACATCGGAGCATGACAACTTCATTCTATTAATGGAAATCCTCTCCATGTTTACATTCTTCCACCTTTTTTACGTCGCCGACGACACGGCACAACGAAGGTGAATTTTGTGGAAATTTATGGAAAACTTAACAAGAAAAGAAGGTGCAGTTCGGAGTCCCGACGTCTTCCCGTCGGTCGTCAGGTAAAATCACGGAGGGTTAGGTGAGTTCATTAAAAGAAAGAACCTTGTAACATGATCCCAGGGTAAGAAGACCTATGCGACTCCAATTCTCGTTAGTGCACGGCACGGCACGGCAGAGTCACGTGCATCACCCGTGCTTTAAGATAGAGAATCAAGTTAATTAATTTAATGTTACGTCATCTAAAACCTCTGAACTTTAGTATTTCAACGCAGATTTTATTTCGCATTAAACTAATTGATCAACTGATATCCTCCCATATCCTTTTACTCTTACCGAGAATTTACTCGCAAATTCAAAGAAACCGACTCTTGATATTCTCCAGACAAGAAAATCGTTGTTTTTAAAAGTTGTAAAGGAGGAGTTTTCGGTATTTCCGGATATATTAAAATATCGCAGAACTGGGACAAGGACGACGATGCTTTTGAAAAGTGTTCAAATAATTCTGTAAATAGATAAATTTATTGAAAGTAGTCACGATTCCTCAAACGAAATATTTTCATTTTAAATTCAGGACGAAAGAAATTTACTTATTTATACCTTAGTAATATTATTTACATTAATAATACCTCTCCTACACATTTAACATATTTAAAAAGCCTTTAATTTTAGTAATATAAGCAACACAACAAACATAACCAAACTAAATTATATATAATTACCTTACCTCAAGATCATTTGGAGTCACCTTGAAAATAAACGAAAAATTTGATTTGAAGTATATTCAAACATATGGGAGATATTTTTTGTTCAGTAACTTATATGTACATTATACTGAAAGTTATTGAATATAAAAATAAATATAATATTTTACAAACTCGTATTTTTAATAAAAGCCTTAGAATGTATATTTTAATTTTATCTATAAGGTGGGCACAATTAATATGTTTCCTGGTTACTATTTCGTTTAGCAAGACTATTTTAATCGGTGAGATATAATTAGCAATTATTATACTATTTGTTATTTATTTAATTTAGCATTAACATTTTTAAATTTTATTTAATCGAATTTCAAAGAAATATATTAACGAATATATTCCTCAATATCTTTTTTTAGTAAATAAACGTTGAATATTACGAAAATAAAAAGCAATAATAAAACCCACTGGTTAAGAAAATGTCACAAATAAATCGCTTGAAGTGTCCGACTGGCTCAAGTCAACCAAGTGACCTCAACATTGGGTTTAAATTTGACCATTCCCTCAAAGTGTGAACCCTGGTCCCCAAGATATCTATTAAGTCCCCAAAACCGACCGAAATTCTTCACGCTCTAAATCTTCCTAAATTGCGACTATGCGGTGTCAATCCTCCGTGAACCGCACCGGGGTGGCTCGTTTACGGCCGAGCTCCCTGAAATTCCTTCAAAGTTTGATGACATTCCCAGATCCTTTCAGGCGTTCGGTGTGACACTCGATAGCACCAACCGGAAGTATTTGAATCCAATATCCTTGCGGCCGAAGTCCTGGTCCACCTCCTCCTACCCCACCGACCCGCATTCACACACCAGAATTAAACCTGACCAGGAAGGCATAAATTTCCCATGTGAATACACAGCCCCGAGTTATTTGATTAGAAACCGCAAAAGCGGGAAGTCATCAATTTGCCAGAGTTTCGGCGACATACATTTAATAGAATATTCGGGAACAAATCTAGTTAACCCTTCCGCTGGGAGTCCTTGTCCTGTAGAACGCCGCCAACCAGAGGCGCACTATGCGTCCAGAAAATTGTCTCGTCGAAGAGGTCTCAATTTACCGGGTAGAGGCCCACCACCCCCACCTTGGGGCACTCTTTTCTATGCGGTGACCGCCCCATGGCCAGCGGAGGCCTGGCGCTCCTGTGCAACGACACAGGCAGCCGCTATGTGAACACCCAGGAATTTGCCAACCGCAGGGCTAAACTGTGATTTGGGACTCGGGTTCACCTGAGTGGTGCCTGGCTGGTTAGCAATTGATGAATCAACTCCGGGAGCGTCGGGGGTTGCGTCCCGTCCACGCAAATCCTGTATTTCCCTGGTGACTTCAGGGGTACTCGTCCTGTCCGAGTGGAAGGACATCTTTCCTCGATTTTATTGCGAGTCATAAAAATTTTACGGCTTCGGGCCCGAAGAAATTCACTTAATCAAAAAGTTCAGGGTTCGATTCGTGGGATGCTGCCAGAATTGCCCGGTTATTGTCGGAATTGTAATTAATGTCTGCTGCTGGATTGGTTTTGGATTATTATCGTCTTGTGGTTGCGCTTTTTACTGCCGATTGGATTTTTGTAATGGCCACTTTCGAAGCGTTTAGCTCAGTAAGGGTCACATCGTGCAAGAACAAAAGATTGAAACGTCCTTCGAAGGGTTTTTCCTCTTATCTTCTATTTCCTGAGGAGGGTTTCTTCTGATAGATTACCGACGTTTACAATTTATATTCTAATGACAAAAAACTCGAATATATATCACTAATTAAAAAAGCCGCTTTTGTATTAGGAGGAATATTGAAAAGATGCTGCTTTATCCTAAAACTGATTGCCTAATATGTTGGATCTTAAACTAGTTCCTTAAAAACCGAATAGCTTGAAAGTATACATCTATTATGAAAACAAAATGCTCCAAGAAAATTAGAAATCAAAATTTCTGATTCCATCAAATATTTTACTATTGAAAACCCTATAAAGAAAAAACAATCTTAGAAATCTATTTTTAAATTCGATGAACATTTTTCGCTTGAGCAATTATAATTTACTCCATCATAATTAATTTGTATCATTAATGTACAAAACTACAACAAAAAGAAATTGAAATGAAAATCTTTATTAATCTTTGAAAAAAAAATTGTTATCTACCCTAGACTTTCACATTCCAAAACTGTTTGAACTTGGGGTCGGCGTGCGATCAAGTAATCAATTTAATTAACAAATTTTCTCAACAAATTGTTTTCTTTGCAGCATGAAAGGCGTTAAGTAATAAAATTGTTATCTTGTTGTGGATATGATTTCAAAGTTTGAAGCGGAACGAGGTCAATTTTAATTATGTAAATTAACAACTCATATTTTTCTATAAAATTTATGTGAACAGTTTTACAAAAGAAAAATTTTGATGGGGATTAGAAATAATATTATGTGGAAAATAAAAATTACCTTTTAATAATTAATATCTAATCAATTTTCAATAGTAGATATATCTGCCAACACTAAAAAATTTC
This sequence comes from Tolmerus cingulatus, assembly GCA_959613345.1. Lineage (NCBI taxonomy): Eukaryota > Metazoa > Arthropoda > Insecta > Diptera > Asilidae > Tolmerus > Tolmerus cingulatus. Next base: position 34,377,745 of record OY390710.1, read on the forward strand.
GAATATCGTAATTCCAAATTTTGTACAGAAAAATTGAGTTTTATGTCACAACAGATTGAAATGTAAATTTTCTATTTAAACGTTGAGACTTATTTCTTACTTGGGATTTACTCACTAAATTCATTTATTTACGGGCGTTAAAATAATAGTACACAATTGTGAAGGTAGAAAACATTTCAAAATATGGATATTCAGAAGCAGAATTAAATTTCTATTTATAATGAAAAATTACTTCAAGCAAGTAAATTTTCCCAAAAATTAATTAGTGTTGTATACATATTCGTTAAGTTTAACTAATTACAATCAGAATTCTCTTTTCTCTCCTAAAGTTATTAAGATGTACGTTAACAAAAGAGTGTAATTGTATTTGAATTTATAGTCCAACTTCAATACTCATTCCAACCGAATTTCTTTTCAAAGTCAACGCGGGGTATTAGTACCGCCCTAAAAAGCACTTGAAGGGTAGGTCCTAAAAGAGCTCAATTCTTCATTACAAGGAGCCAGCCTCTTTCGTCTTTCAACAAAATCAATTCAACTCGAGAGTTGGGGCCTCCAGAAAAAGTAAAAGGAGCGGAAGAGTGCGGATTCTGGAAACCGTGTCGAATAGGTTTAGATTCCCCGGTTACCTCCACGACGCCGCGCCTAGATGCCGCCGGGACAAGCGTATTAATTGTGCGCGAAGTTGGTCGACGGAAGTCCTGAAAAGGACTCTCAATTTGGAAGACAAACAGCGGAAGCGCATGGGAGTGGGATTGGGCTCGTTCTTACCGAGTTCAAGTTACAACAAGTGAACTTTTCCACGCAGGGAAAACTGGGAAGAGATCTACCTCCCTCCAACCCCCAAAAAGTGTGCTTCAGAAAGGAACAATTTCATTTCGCTGAAGCACATCGTTAGGTTAAAAGAAAACGCGGCAGGAGATGGCGTTGTTCCGGCACGAGGGATGCTTCTTGTTCCTGAATTTTGAGGATCCTTCAACTCCTGCCTGGCTTCCCCCCTCTCTCAAGGCGGTGATAATCCGGCCCCGAGGATTGAGATGAGGAGCGAATTTCATGCGAAATACTTTTCCAACATGAATAATTTCTGCTGCATCGTCGTCAGTCTGTGGTGAGGTGAGGTGATGCAACGACCCTCGTCATAAGGCCAAGGGCACAGGCACTCCACATGACATTCAGGAAGGCCAGGAGTTGGTATAGGCGCTAGTCGGGATTCATCCCCCCTGTACACCGGGCCTTCTTCCATTGTTTAGGGGTAACTTTTATACTTTTATATATGCAAAAGAGGCTCCAGTCTAGCGCATCTAGACTTACGCTAATATCCCTTGGGGGAGGATGTTTTCTGTTTTCATTTCATACCCAGGATAGAGCCCTCCAGCTCTCTCCTCCTGTTTTTGCTTTTGACATTGCACGTCCGGGTGAGTGCGCTTTTGTTTCCCTCTGTGGCGTTGACAAGTTCTGGCAGCACGTTGAAGGCGTTGAAAGCGTTGAAAACGTTGAAAGCGCCCGAGAAGGAAGTAATTATCTGTCCCTACGGGGATTTACGGACAGCAGCCCCACATTCGCCCAATCAAGGGGCCCACACTTCGTCCTTTTTTTAAATTTTTATTCTAGAAATGAATGACAACCATCCCATTCCTTGGGAGTCAACTACACCCGCGCAAATGTTCTAGGAAATATCAAACGTTGGTAGTTAGCACACTTAATTATCCGCTTTTGTTGCGAGTCCTCCGGACCCCCTTTCATAGTCCTCTCATAGTCCTGCAAATGCAGTTCCCGGGACTGATAGATAAATCGAGCTAAAGGAAAGCTGATTCAAGTGAAACTACTTAAAAGCATCCCCGACGTTTTGCAAATGAAAAGTTGCCTTCTTTTATGTGAATGGTGTGGCAGGATTAAGGCTGCTCTGGCATAGCATCCACCAAAAACTGGGTTAATGGCTTCCTTTTCTATAGGGAGGAAAACTTGAATATCACCAGCTTACCCAGCTGCCTTAGCAGCCCGAACAACAGCCTCAGCAACCCCTAAACAGCCCCCGACCGACATCACGCATTCCCGGCCTTGCTTTTCTTGCAAAGCAGATAGACGTGTCCTTTAAAATTTTTAAAAAGGATTCAATGTAAGGTAAGCAAGGAACCTCGCAACACAACGCCGGCCGACTCGGTGTAAGTTTTTAATGAAATTTCCACAATGAGCAGGATCCATTGTGAGCCTTTCAAGCTATTGCGATTAATATTTCATGGATACTCCCCTTCACCGTTCTGGTTGTGGCCATTCAGGAGTTGGGACTTCCTTCAAAGAAGCACCGGTGCTCCTGTAAGATGCAGGATGAAGCGTCAATGGGAGCATATCTGCAGGAAATTTCTTAGATATACTCCACGAAGGCTAAATTGCAAATTTGCGTGTATACGGGCACAGGAAAAATAAGACGAAGCTATTTCGGAGGCTTATTCTTCAAAATTTTAAGATCCTGCTTTATGAGAATCGCTGGTAAGATGCCAAGAAAGCATATTGATGTTTTATAAAATACCACAACTCATTTTTTCGAGCTTTTGCTGGCGGATGCTTTTAATAAATTATGACCAACAGCTAAAATTATTTGATGAATTATGAATTATGAATTAACGAGGTCGTTCGAATTGAATAACTATACAGAAATTAGCTTAGAAATAATTAAAGCTGAGCAATAAAACTTAAAGAAAATATCCAGAAGGTCCTTCCATTTCTTTTTTTAATCCCTTTATTTTTTGATTGGCTAATAAACATCTATAAGATTGAAATTTCACTGAAACTAGAAACAAAAAAGATAAACCATATTTTCTAAATTTCTATAGCTTTATATTTAGTTTACAAAAATGTAAGCAAATGGCGTTTAATTTCTTTTTTATAAAATATATTACTATTTATATGTAGATGGGTACTCAAGAATATAAGATTCAATATTTAAATCCTTCGACAATTTGGGATTTACATTAATAATTAAAATTGAATTTTCTTAAAAGTACCTAATACTTTAACACTTAATGTAATCACTGTTAGTTATAGAGTATTCAGCAATTCTCCCAAACAAGTATTGCTTATAAACTAATAGCTAGTGAAAGAGTTGTTCAAAGTGTTTTATACCGTTTCAAAGAAACATTCAGAATCGATAATAACTCTTAGAATTTTTAGAAATACATAGAAATAATAATTTTATTTAAGTTAAACAACAAGATATTTACAATTCAGAGAAGACTAGATCCGGTGTACATCTTAATCCTCTTCTCCAAGACTAGAGAAGTTAAACATTAAGAACAACAAATCCCTAATCGAAGAAAAATACAAGCACACGGGATTTGTTCTAGCTAGCAGAAGTCAATATTTGAGATAACGAAAATTAAGCCCAAACATCGCAGATATACTATGCTATATAAATTTAAAACATTGAAAGCAGCCCATTTATCTGTCTTTCTTAACTCACCAGTCGGTCTGTGTATCGAAAAGACCAGAGAACAACAAACGAGCTCCGAATAAATAGCATCGTTTGCAATTTTTGCTAGATCTCCCACAGAATCGAGACATAGGAGGACGATATTTCGTTTCCATGTGATTAAGCTGGGCCATTACGAGGGAGTAATGGTCGCAAAATAGCGAAAAATTACGCTAAAGGGATCAGAATTATCGCTTTTTTCCCCGATTCAGAAGGGCTCCGCTCCCGTGAGGCTGTGATTCATTAAGACAAGGTGGAAGACGCAGAGGTTTTCTCTAGCGATAAACTGAGCCACTGCCAAGGACCCCCTTTTGCAAGGACATTTCTAATTTTTATTGGGTTTGCTATTTCCTTTTATGAGGTGCCTTAACAATTCCCGGACTCAGATGATTCCATGTTTGTCGTATAGAATTTTTGGTGTGTGAGATCGGACACTCGTGGAAAAGGGTCGGCTCGGGGACAACTAAAAGTCGACAGAGGTGCAAAAGGCTGCGAACAAGAGGAGGTGATTCACCCCTTGTCATCTAAGGAAGAAGGTGAGGCAACGTGTGGCTGAAAGGAGTTCCCGAAGGCTCTCGTGACAAACGACACTAAGGGAAGTAATGCGGGGGTTGTACATTTTCGAAGTTAGAAGGGAGTGACTATTTATATAATTAAGGACCTCAACTCAAGCAAAAAAGGGGCTTTATTCGAATTCACATATGCTTCGGAAATCAGAAACAGAAGTTGGACAGGACTAATGAGCATATTCAATTCTGTATTAATTATCCCAAGACCTAAAAACCGGGATATTAATGTACTCTAATTAATTCTGATGTATTCGTTTCTCTGCAGTATATTCAATAAACTCAAACCTCAAACTGTGTACATTTAGGAAGAAGAATTCAATTCTAACTGAATAAAGGACCTTTCGAGACAGAGAAACATATCTTAAAATATAATTTTAAACACTAAAAAACGTTAAAGGTTTTAAAACAAATTAATTTACTATTCTAAATCTTCTATGGAATTTTTAATAAATGAAAATGAGAACTAAATACTACTACTAAATTTTGATATGCAAATAAATGGTATATAGTGCAATATTCTTATACATATGTATAGTATTAAAAATAGGTATAAATTTTGATGATCTTTTTATCATTATGAGATACCGTATACCCTAAACATTGATTTAGTTCACGGCTTTACCAGTGAGTGACAACAACAAATTTTATTTTTGCGAATTGTCCGTGAAGAATGTCCTTCCTGCATTTTTTATTTTATTCCATAGTATGCAATCAATACACAATGTAAATAAACAACCACTGCGTAAAAGCTGCTATGCACTTCACTGCACTGTCCGCGAGTAAATATTATATAGATTATCCACAGGACTGGTATAGCATAATATTGCTTTTGGATAATGTGCGGAAATATCAAACTTTCATGTTTACTGATAACAATCCCTGAATTACGATATCAAAAATGTGACAATGGATGCGAAAAATGTGGCATGGTTCGCACCATCCATGTTTATCAGCAATTTTAGAGCTGAATATGCAAGTGGGCCACGATTTCGATTCAACTCGTATTCGACCTTCTTCAAAAATATTGTCATTTTGCTACCAATTGCTGAAGAACATTCATTCCTGGAAACTCAGACGATTTTCACATTGGAACACGATTGATTGGCGGGCGTCTGGCAACGACTATCTTCGCAGTTGAACTTTTTAAATTAAAAGTTTTTCCATCAGCAGCATTATACCACAGATTTTTAGAATTACATTTTACAATTGAAAACCCGTCTCTACCGGAAAAGAAATAGCAGCGCAGCAGCAAATGATCACTAGAGTGGAACGAAAAACAATTCAATTTTCTTCAACAGTATATATTGGGATGTTACATAAAGGAGAAAATATGATTTAAAAACCAAAACACTCAATGCATCAATGTTATGGCAGGTAGCAACCTACATATACTGTACTAACGTACAAGAATTTAAAAATAGTGTACAAAACAATTACCTAACTTTTTTTTCTTACACTGTATTATACAATTTCTTTACTTTCTCCTACATCTAGCCTATTGGTCCTTAGGTGGATAGCTTCTGGAGTTTAAATAATCGGATTAGAGGAACATCAGATATAATGTTATCTTTAAATGCAAACCTACATAAGGGCCAAAAACCCCTGGAAAAATGTGGGCAAGCCTCGTGCCAACATACATTCAAACAATGCTATCCTTGATCAATTATGTAGAAGGAGATGTCCGACGAAAGAAATTGATTGCGGGGCGGTATTTTCCATAACTCTTCCGATTCAGTGATTCAGAGTCCTTGCAGCAACGCCATCCGTCTTGGTGACGTCCTGCCCGCATGTAGGGCACAAAAGGTATAATTCTGGCGGAAATCGATTTTCGGAATAAAACCGACACGCGAGGATTGATTCCCCGAGTGCCACCTGGCGCTGGCGGGTTATGAACGCAGGTGTCACCTTCATCACGCCGCTCGACGTAGCGCCAAGGCTGGAATTCCCGAAATTGGGTGTAGTCTTGCGTCATTCCGTGCGTCGACGTCGACGTCGACGTCCACCCATTCAACTTTGACCTGCTCCTTCAAGGCTGTCACCAACTGTCGACGTAAGCGCGAGCCCGTTCACCCCGGGAATTCAGGAGGAGGTCCTTGCCCCGGTAGTCGCCACCGCCCACGTCGCCGCCGGCCGGCCCCCGTTCATTAATAGAATTAAGCCAAAAATAAATCACTGAAAAGGGGGCTCCTCACGGGCTCCTTGGGCGCACTTTTTCAAAGTTCGGTGGCCATTATTCGTAAGTAATGGCGTAAATTAATCAAACGGAAAAATATCGACTTGATGAGCCCCGATGGGGGTGTCCAGCGCTGACGCTGCTTCTGCGGGCGGTGGAGCTCCCGCAGGAATCTCCAGGGAATGTACAAGAACATTTTCGCCCGGTTTTTTCTCCCATCGCCTAGACAAAAAAAAATGGTCAGCAAAGGACCACCGCTCGGTGGCTGATAAATGGACCAGCGCTCCTCCATTGGCATGTTATCGCTTCAAGAACAAACAAATCAATAGGAGCCCCAAACTCCCGGAAATAGTGCGAGGATTAGTCGGGCGTCTTGGGGGGAAGAAAGTTATACCCGCAATCAACGCAGCATTCTTGGCACATTTCTCACGCAGGGGTGTGGGATGAAAAAAAAGGCCCATAATTACCAAATTACTTAATTCTCTGGGGCGTCCCACGTGCCTAATCCAGCAGCACTACATCACCGTCTCATTTAAGTGAAAGTAGCGATGTTCCCGAAAATCCCGTGCTTCTTCAAACCAAAATTCCTGTAGAACTCAACTGAAGCCTATAGCGTTCCGCACCAAAGTTACACGCATATTTCCATCAAAAGCATGTTCTGCTCCCGTCTGCCGCCTCCGCTGGGCATCCTTTCTGCATAACAATTGATCGTTGGGGCTCCGCCCTTACTAAGGGATGAGAATTTCGACATGCTACAGAGCGTGTAAGAGCCTCTAAAAGGGAGCTAAAAGAACAAAGTGAAAATCCAAACTTTTCGCCCCCCCGTTCCCTGATTAATGGGGCTCAAAAGAATCAGGCCACTAATCACTGATCTCTTAATTATATCGCACATGCTATCTGGCAATTCCTCAGGATGATTAACGAGATAGCCAGAAGGATGGAATGAAGTTGCAAAAAACAATTCTACTTTTAAATCCTAATAAGGCGAGAAAAACCAAAATTATCCAAAATGTTTTCGAACTTTTAAACAGCTACAACGAACTGGAAATTACAAAATTCGGGACAGGAAAAGTTCTTGGGGTTGCTTCTTTAACTTTATAGTGAATTCGAAGATTTCTGTATAACAAACTAAAATACTACCATTGTAAAATTAACTTCCATCAAAACTTAAAAAAAATGGATATGAAATATCTTATTTAAATTTCAAGGAATATGTAAAATGAAAATTGCACATAGGAAACCAATTTTAAGTGAGACTCACTGCATTCTAGTGAAAACAAATTAAGACAGAATGTAGACAATTATGAGGATCTTGCCTACGGTTTGATTTTGTTTATAACAAAATTGTTATGTCCATAAAAGGCCTTTAGTAACTATAAGAGTTATAACTCATCAATTTGAAATTGATCCATTTATGAAGTCTATCGCGAACATGTCTATTTCTATCGTGTCCCAAATTCCCACCTAAGTTCGTTCTCACGAAGGACGTTTTGGGACATCAATATAATTTAAGGATTCCAACCTTGTGCTAAATTTTCCTTTACGAGAAAAAAAATCATGTATCTATATTTTTCTACGTAGGTATTGTTCTACATAACTCGAATTGCGTGGTGGCAAAAGTGCAAACGGAGGCCTTCGACCCCACACCTGCCACGTAGCCCGTCTGAATTCGGGGCACAGACCAGAACTAATTGGCAGGACTCCGCACCACCGAAGCCAACCATCGCCCGAGGGATCAGAAACAATTCCCCAGACTTGAGCTCTTCATTATTTCGGAAAATGCTGCTGCAACGGCCATAAAATAACCGCTGGCACAAAAATTATGCCCACTTTGGAAACCTTTTGATCGTTTTCGGGCATTTCCCGGCACGACAAAAGGAAATGGACGAGGAACGAAAAAAATAAATAAAAATGAAACGAGGGAAAATTATTCTTGCGTTTTCCCTGGCAACCGGGAGAGGGAACCACGAACTTGGTGGTCCGAGACTGGACCCTGAGTTAGTTCATTGAGTTATTCCAGGTGGTCTGTGAGGCGATTTTATGAGCAATTCCCCAACTGAATAAAACACCGGCCACAATAAACTTTCTTGATGAGAGGAAAACCGTCTTTTAATCTTCTTCCGTTTGAATAATTTCTCCAGCAATCTTTTCCTTCCGATTTACTTTCACCTGTTATTTTTTGAGATCTTCTTTTACACTCTAAAAGAAACACAACTATCCATATAGTTCCAAAATGAAGAAAGTAAGGAAGGATCCCCAGACTTTGTGTTGCAACTTAAATAAAGTAAATTCAATTTTAAATGTAATTTGAAGGGCGAAGATATACGAATATATGTTTATATCTGTCTGTGTTTCAAAATAAAGTCCCTAATTGTGACAAACTTTCAAATTACATTATTTATTTATTTTTCACAATATTTTAATTAATGTACACATACGATGAATATAAACATATAATATTAGGCTAATATTTCATGCGACTGATGAGTCGATATTTAATTCATATATTTTACCATTCGAATCGTCAGTTAGTAAAATAAAATTAAACACCTCAACGTCACACACTTCCGAGCACAGGACCACAAATGGTGAGTTATAAATAACCTTTAATTAGACTGACTCGTTAATAATTTTAATAACCCATAATTAATTTCCATGAGACATAATTATAACTTTAATTAATTAGTTTGCGATGAAATAAATAAAAACACGTTAATAGGCAACGAAAAAGCAAACAACGCTAACCACCACTGCATAAATAAATTTGTTTGTTTTTGGAGCATATTTGTGTTATGTGTATATGAAGTTATAGTAAATATTGTACTACAATTCCAATTGTATTATTTCCGCTCACGAAAAATTTGAAATTCTACTTAAATTTATGAAGTAAAAGGTCAAAATAAAAGATGTCCTTGCAAGAAATCATGATACATGAAACTATATTTTTAGATCTTTGAGAGTATTTTCTTTTATATGATTTCAACTATGTAAAAACGTTTTTAATCAACGTATATAGTTGGATATTACCAATGCATAGAACACCAGTTGTGCTTGATATATTAAAATTTCTGAATTATAATGGTTATTTCAAAAATACGGTTTCAAAGCTAACATTCAGAATAAAGCCAAATACTTTCAATTATAAAGATAATAAAACATTTAATTAATGTTATACTGACTTTTAATTAAAAATGATTTTATGAATTCATGATACGATTAGATCCTGGGTTTGATTGATTTTCCCCACATTTTCGAATTAAGCAGTCGGCTTATCTTCAAATATTTTCCCAATTTAAAAAAGGAGTTTGGGGGATTGATTCCATGAAATTAATTAGGGGTTCCCGTCTAACAGCAAACATAATAGCGGAAATCGGCCGTGCCGTGTACCGTTGAAAGCAAACTGCTTGCTCATTAATTTTTCAAGGACCTCGCCGGGAAAGGCATCAGTTTATCTTTGCCTTTGATCAATTTGACAGGGCGTTTTATCTTAAAGGACTTTACCCACAAAACGCTATGAATAATTAAGTAAGCCTCCGAACTCATTACGAATTTCACCTCCCAACGACACTCCTATCAAAAGCACCAGAAAACTTGTGCACGGTAAAGGGTCTCAATGTTTTCATTTTTTTTTTTTTTTTTTTTGTTCCAGGAGTCCCTGCGCTCCGCCGGATCGTAAGAAGCTAATTAAAACTTGAGATAAAACTAATTAACTGTCCCAGCACCGTTCAGTAAAAATCATCTGCTAGGACTGTCCCAAGGACAAAGGATGATTCTTGTGGGGGAGGGGTTACCAGGACTCTCCGCTTAAGCCCCGGTGGGGAGTCTTGACTGTGACAGTGCTCAAGACGGAATTTTTCTTTTCTTATTTTTATTTTATTTTTTCTTTCCCTGCCCGGGTTCCCCTGAATAAAACATGACAGCAGATGGCACAACCTTTCAAAACTTTATCCAGAGAATTTTCTTAGAGAATTTTTTAAAAGGTGGCAGCAAGTCGACATATCTGGAAGGCAAATGACAACTTCATATCTCGGCGCGGGGTGAAACATTCAATTTCGCTGCTGGCCGGGGGGTGTGCATCGCACGAAGTGCACTAAGAAAAGGACTTTGTTGAGGAGGACTTAGCAACTCCTTTGGTCAGACAGTTGCATCTATTCCACCGCAAAGAAATGCTTAAACAAATCGGAAGACAAAATGTGGGAAATTCAATCCTTGTGCACGCCTGAGTGCCAAAAAAGGATGTAGGAAAAAGGAGAACTCTGGGAAGCGACCACAAGGAGCCTTCCTCCACAAGAAGGTGCAGGGCCCCTCTTGAATAGGGCTCCTCCTGCATTCAGACGCCCAAGAACAAGGGCGCCCTACCCTCTTCATGTTGTGAACGAGATAAGTCCATGAAATCTTTGAGCACATTATGAAAACCTTAGAAAAAGGGCCACTGGAAACTTTTCAGACGCTCGAAGGGCTTACAGGGGGCGCCTGCTCTGGAGCTGATTCCACTAGAAACTGACTGAAAATTATTACGAGAGATCCTCTGAATCCTCAAACGTCTGGTCATTATAGAACGAAAAAATTGTTCTCACTGCCCTGAATTGAGATAATTTTTCGTAAAAAATTCAAATGAAGGAGGAATTGACGGAATTTTAAAAGTGTGGCAAAATCCGAAGCCAAAGTCTGTCTGCCTACCTCCTCCTATCACAGTTTGCAGACAACTTGGCTAATTTTGCTTATTTTTATTCAAGCACACCAACCAACTTTTTTTGATTATGATTTTACTTTTTTGCATGTATATGAAAAGAATCATTTCAGATTGCTTAAGAAATAGCACTAGAGTGGATTTGCTTCCCAGAGTTCTAAAAACATTTCAAATACTATTCATTTAAAACACTATTTATGTACATATGAAATTTTCAAAATACCACAAATCTAAAAATAAAGTCATCCAAAACTGATAACAATTACTCAGTCTTCCACAATTTAGAAACGAACAACAATTACTTGAGAAGTCCTCTTATAAAAGACAAACAAATAAAAGTATGGACAACAATAATTTTGAAAGATGGATGATTTGTTTTTTCAACAACTTAGCACAAGTCAACTGCCCACTTCTTAAAAAATTTTTTAGAAAGCAAACCAATTTGGAGCCACCCTCAAAATTGTTTGTTGTGCTCCACCTCCAACGTCCTGTCCAATTTGAAGTGCAGACAAAAGTCGTCAGATTCCTCTCAACTTACCTGAAAAAGAAAATGAAAAATCCGATTAGGCACATTAAGAGCTATTATAAGAGGGATGAATCATAGACAAGATAAGCAATTTCGGGAATTTTTCTGGACTGCCGCAGGGCTCCGAGCTGGTCCTTCTTTTCAATTTGCCGCACATTTTGAGAAGAAAGCCGGCGCACGAGAAACGAATTAAGTAGGACCGAGTTCGGTTGTACAAACAAGGCCCCAAACAGGCGGCAAACATGTTTTTGTTGAGGCACAACCAGCCAGGAGAGGGTCCCTTCAGAGGCAATCACTTGTCCCTTCAGTGTTTGGCTCTCACTTTTTGTTACAAATAACGAGCAGAATAATAGAAGTAAAAAAAAGGAGAGGCGCATGCAAACGTCCTACTCGCCCGAGGGAACCCTCCCTAGGATGGGGTTTAGTGGCCCCCAAAACCAGGATATGTACACGCTGTAGAATACCCACAAAATGAGGAAAGTTTTCGTTTTGGTACACTCCTTTTTACCACCCCCATCGCCCTTTCCCTTTTTTACCATTTTTCCCATTCAAAGTTTGTGACCCAAATTAAGGGAAATTTTGCATGAGCACTCATGAATAAAAGTTTTAGTGACTAAGAAAACTCCCTGCGGACGACTAAGTACCCCTTTTACATGAGATTTATTCCAGGCTTACAGATCGCAAGGCGGCACAAAATGTGGAGCATAAGGTTCGGTGCGACGGGCGGGCAAAGACGATTCAGGAAATGTATACAAAGCCATTTGAGGTCCTTTTGTCTTGGGCGACAGCGGCGAGCCTGGGCTCAGGACAAGGTTGCTCCTCGGCTTTGAAGCTGGATCCCAAAGGATTCCAGACTTCAGACCCCGCACGGCACGTAACAATTATTTTTGACCACCTCCTGTTTTACTCCGCAGCGGCCGGCATCATTGTTTTAAATCAAGGCAGCGAGGCCCTTCACCAACCCGGCTTAACATTTTACTATTCTTATTCAGGGTACATAAAAATAAGTTAAAAAGTATTTTAAACCACCCATGTCACCCTAATGTTGATTAACTTAAGGTTCTCATACTACCTTAATCGCAATTTGCATATATCGCAATGAGAACATTCAAACAACAAAATATAGGTACACAGGACGTTAAAACCATTTCTTTAAAATTTCTTCAGTTTCTCCCAATTTATATGATAAATGTGGTTAAAACAAATTTCCCTACAATGATAACGAAAATATAAAAGAAATACTAAAGTAGTTAAGGCAGAAGCATAATTTTATTGCAATTTTAATTATAATGAAACTCAATATAGACATAATACCCAAAATTGTGCAAGGATTGGCAGAAATATATCATTCTCGCCTAAAAACTTCTATAATCTATGAATATACTGTTTTGTGCTGAATTTTAAGTAGATTTATTGAATAAAAAGTTGAAGACAACTTTCGAAAAGGGATGAGTTTAACTTTCTTTGTAACAATGGCAAAAAGTGAACTTTGTGTGCTGATAAAGTACTATTTTTTGCATGAAAAAGCATTAGGAAACTGAGCTAACCTAAGATAAAAAGGACGAGGTCACTGCTCCTTTGCTTTTATTTTATACTTCTATACAGATTAAGAAGATTGAACTTTTAGCATAACATAAAAATTGCAAGAATACGAGTTACCACGATCCATCTAAGGAAAAAGAAGAAAGGATCTGAAGTTTTTTGACTATAAAGCGAGTGCGGGCGGACTATTCTTCATTATTTCATTTAACAATCTTCGAAGGCTCCCAGGAGCACCCTAAAAGACTTGTGACTGCGAGATACATCATCCGAGATTCGCATAAAACCCCATAGAACGTCTGAAGCACTGCTTAGCTTAGTGCCGCAAGTACGTTTTATAGCAGTGCCGCCCCCGCGGGCCTTCTGGGCACAATGGCTGTTCGCCATAAAAATTACATGAAAAGAGGAACCTGATCATTCATCCGAGTAACAATATTTCCCGCTTTACGTTAAGACGGTATGCGGGGTTTCCTTAAAGGAATTAGGTAGCAACTCCCGATGTTCCTGGTTTATCCCGTTCGAGGACGTCTTATAGGTAGATGTACATCAAATTCAAAGGAAAATCGAATCTAAAAAATTCAAAACCATTCGTTTCTACTCCCTTTTGGCTGGTAGCCACCCCCGCGCGGCTGACTCAGAAAATTCGCTGACTCAGCTGTTCCTATGACAAAATCGCATGAGGCGGCTCCTTCGCCTTAGGTTGTTATAACCATGAAAATCGGAGGAGCCATGGCCAACCTCCGGGATAAGGACAGAGATCCGGGAGGAGAGGACCATTATTGGATTCAACCGAATCGATTTGGACGCCCTGTCAAATGACAAAGCCCTCAGCCTCGTCCGGAGTGCGGGCATTCATCCTTCCGTCGACGTTCGTTCGTTGGTTCGTCAGCCCCTGGACCTGAAAGGGAGCTCCTGGAGGAGTTTCTGGGATGATGCTCCCATCCCGTCTGGCGGGCTCAATGTTTACCCATTTTCAGGAAATTGTTTAATTGAATGCTCGCCTTTATGCCCCCGCGCAATATTTCGAAAAGAAATTCCTCTTTCGATTTCATTGTAAAATAGAAAGAAAAATTCAGAACCTATAGAGGGATCGGGGGTGCAAAAAGCAAAACAATTTCCCTCGCGCATCACTGGACTCAACTGGGCTGTGGGAGGCGGCCGGAGCGCCCCTTGGGGAAAGGACACGGGCGAACTGAATAATTGTGACCCTTTCGGGCGGATCCCCCGGGTTTAGTACACTTTGTCCTCCTTTTTTTTTATATATATCGATCGGGTTGAGTTTTTGTGCAGGCGGAGATTTATTGCATTCCCGGGCGGCATTCCATTCCTATAAAATGGACTGGCGTGATTAATGCGCCCTTTTATTTCCAGAAGACGGGATCACGCCTTAATGAATTTCTGACGGTGCTAATTTCCTGACTTCCTCCCCCGCCCAGGATGCTGATGCTATTGAAAAACTCTTGGGAGTAAAAATTCGTGCATCCGGAATAATTTTATTCATTGGACCAAAAAATTGTCGGTTGTATTTTGACAAAATTTTCCTTTTTAGAAAAATTCCATTATAATTTGGTAAATTTGAAAAAATAAAAAATAAAAAAATCGAAAATCATTACAAAACTTAAAATTTTGAAAAGCTCGAGTTCAATAAAAGCATAATTATATTACAATAACAATCATAGAAATCACGTGAGAAATTGAGTTATAATTTATAAATATAGAGCCCAAAAGAACACTCACTTTATTTTTTTCTGTAATATACCATTTAAATACTATTTTAAGAATATTTCGACATTTTTCCAAAATAGTCATTTTTAAAGTTTACGTTTATTAGTTTAAAAAAAATCTTTACTCGTCACGTTCGATACGTCAGAACTGTTTGATCAATTTTTTATAGATTTTTGATAAAACTGAGTCTGGATTTCTAAGATTCACCTTAGAGATTTAACCAATAACAATTTTTAGTTTCTAGTATTAACTATTATTTTTAACTACCTAGCCTTTTAAAAACTTGGGTTATATGGTACTTAATCTGGTGAGCATATCAACGATTTTCTTAGAAAACAGACATAATTCTATATTGGTAATAGTTCTAATAGAAAAAATTTCGAGCAGAAATAGAAGATAGATTGCATTTTCAGATTGAGACAGTTGTTTACTATTCAACTTTATTCGTATATTTATTTCGTAAATAGACTGACTATTTCTGCATATTTACTTGACTATCTCCAGGATATTTTCGGAAAAGTGAAAAGGGCAGAGGGTACCCTATGTTTGCGCAACGTTTTCTACCAGAATTGGATAATAAGTTTACCATTAAAACTCGAGTTTCCTTGAGTGTTTCTATCCCCGTGATGGAGTTCCTGAGGGCATCGAGCCACTCGGATGCAGCCCTTCGCTCCCTTTGTTTACTTGGTCCTGTCGAGAAGCAGCATCCTTCTGTCCACAAATAATAAAAATTGAACATGCACCCGGCTATCCGGAGTCGCTCGTTCGACGGACGGACGCCTCCTGGGCGGGGAGAGTTTCGGTTTGTTCCGTTCCTCCCCAACTCCTGGCTCCCGGTGACGGGATAGGGACTATAACCTGATTTTCTTCCTCTGTAGCTCGTTTTAATTAAGTTTAGTGGACCGCATTAATCGAAGTGCCGGGCACTTTTGTTTGAATGGCTGATTTTATGAAGTATACATGCTCCCCCTCGTAATTGGATTATTTGAGCCGATACTGATGGAATTTATGTTGCGGAACATACAATATGGAAGCCCTCGCTCGCACGAGTTAGTCGGTCAATTTTTTGAAAAGTATTTCTGTTGAAATTCAAAAAGCCTTTCAAGAGGGAATTTTCTGTTTTGAAAAGTTTTCTTCGAACTTTGTTCCTCTTATGGAGATAAAAGAATCCCGGAAAGTCATTGTTTAGTCATGAGAGCTCCGGGTGTTAGTCAGACCTAAATTCGGATTAACGTAAATAAATCTGAAGTATTTATCGAAATGCAAATGATTTATTTTAAATAAAAGAAAACATTTGTAAAAACTGATGGAACGATATACATACTACTTAGATAGCGCAGCCGATTTTGCTCCAATCGAATGTTTTTTTTAAGTATGTCCTATGTTCGTTTTCGAATTAGACAGTTTCAAATCACATTTAACAAATACTGAAAATATCCCTATAACCTAAGTTTTGTGATAGTCTTTGATTTTGATATTGTCTGTATGTTTTCAAAAAATTTGACTCTATTCGACAATATAACAAAAATATTCATCTATCTGCAACTAACTTTTTAAATCTAATAAAAGCCAATCAAATTTTTATAACGAGTTAAATTTTATATTTCTGTATATTATATGGTACATACATATGTATGCACGAAAAAGTACCAGCAAAAGATGGTCTCCAAATCTTGTTCAAACTTAAGCGATTTTGTTGGGAAAGTTTCGAGAGCTCCTCTGAATAGCACCCTCATTTTCATTACGAAAAGCAGCACTTAACCAGAAACTCATCTTAAAGTCATAAGTCAGAAGTTGCCACAACACAGATGAAATTAATGCGAAGCATTTAATAAAAAGGAGCTCATCATGCGCCAGCCACCCCTATCCCCCCCAGCTTCCACCCAATTCATGAGCATATTTATGAAATTCATATTCTCTAGAGCGAAATTGTGCTTACATAACCTCAAAAAAGGTTTTTCCAGCAGATGAATGGTTTTATTCACCTTGGAGAGGAATGCCGTTCGCTGCAATGTTTCTCAAACGCCGAGAGTATCTGAAGCGCGCAGAGGTCGCGCCAGAGGGATGTATGCGGCCGGGGTTTCGGGGGATGGGGTCTTAGTCTTTTCTAAATTGTTGGGCCACATCCCCCGGGAGTGGGTAGCATCTATCCCCCCATCCTCCACTCTCCCACAACATATCCCACATAACATTCAAGATACGAACAAAACGACTTCGGGAAGGGAACTTAATGCGTATTCATGGCGCTTTCTTAGCTCTGCCGGCAGCTATTAGTATTAAGTGCCCGGAGTTGAGGGTTCCGATTTTGTAGTACTATAAAAACTGTATCTAGGGTACGGATGACTAAGGGCAACCTTTCACGGACAAACTCTAATCTTTACGAGGTTTGCCCTTTTTGTGCAGTTTGAATAACTGAAAATCAAGGAAACTCGCCCTTCCGAAGGACTTTCAACATGAAAGATAGCTTCATCCTGAGGGAGTGGAAGAGATGAATGAAAAAGGAAACATCTCAGGGAAGCAGATCCCCATGGTGTTTGATTTCACCATCTGCATCTTGTCCGTCGCCGTAAATATCAAATAGTGAATTTGTTTTGCAAATTGAAGTTGTCCATGGAAATTTTAAACCGAACTGCACTGAATCAGTCTCCTTAAGATATTCAAAGAAATTGTCATGGAACGAAATCCGAGAATTTTCACATCATGAATGGGAAGACTATGAATGATAAAGTTATCTTTTATTTTAAAATGTTGTTTTGATTTATCTGGATACTATATAATTTAAAAATAATAAAGTTAAAAATTGGTATTGAAATTATTCTACTAACTCAACAGATTTTCGAGATGTAGAGGGATTTTTAATATTTTAAAGTTAATTTTAAAAATACTGACCAAAAGAAGTAAAATTTTAATTTTGCAACTTCAAAATATCAAGCCTTTTGTATTTTCAAAACATAAATTGATACTTTATTAGACTAAAAACTACCTATCCCACTTGTACAGTAAACTTTAAATATAAAACGCTACTAAAACTTACATCAAACAGACGAACATTTCTCATCAAAAGACATCCCACAGCTGCATCTGTGATTTTACATCCCTATAGTGCCTTCGAACAGGACGTCAGGTCTATCCTCCAAAAATTCGCAAAAAGTGGTGACAAATTGCACCTTTTTGCAATCGAAAAGGAAATTTACCGGCGAAAATCATCGGAACACTTTCCACATTTTCCTTTTATAATTTTCAATAATAATTCGAACTATGAGCGCGTCCCAGAATATTGACAAGGTCTAACTGGGAAAGTTTGAATTTCAATTCAACAATTTTAAAATGTTCATTCATTTCGCCTCATGTCCAACTCTAGAAATTTTATTTACTCCTCAAACTCTGGACTTGTCCAACGTTCCCTGAATGGACCCTTGGGTCGATGAGGAGGACGTTTTATGTGCACTTTTTTTTCGCTCCCGGAAAATGCTATGGGACGGAAAATGGAAAAATGAAATCTACGGAGAGTTCCAAGTAATGTTTGTTTGCCGGGTAAATAAGTGAATCGGAACTGGACGAAGTTAATCACAATTTCAGCCAGAAGTACGTCTGGCATAAGGCCGGAGTGGTGCAGGATGCAATGCGCCACGGTTGTGTCAATGACCCCAGGACTCTTAGGAGTCAGAATTGCAATAAAATGCACCTCGGCCAGGGGACTTGCGAGGTGAGATGATGGCAAAATTATGTCGGATGCAAGCACTTCAGTTCATTATGAAATAGACGGATTTTTTTTAATTATGCCCGCTTGAGAGTACTTGCCCTTGGCAGCGAGTCAAGGGCTTGACTCATCGTTGCAGAGCCATAAATCTCGACTATAGAAAGTTTATTCTCAAAAAAGCAAATGCCCATTAAGCGAACCAATCATATTCCATTTAGATTCAGAGAACTCGAAAACGTGGAAAATCATAAAAAGATGTTATAACTTTAACAAAATAATAAATTTCCCTTTATTTTTGAAGCGTTAAATTTCCCAACGATACATCAATAAAATCACTTCCATATTTTACCTTCGCTTCGACTCTTTAAAACATTTGCATAGAATAACTCCGACTCGTTTGAGTCAGTAACAGGCTCTCAAGCACAGAAGAACAAATCCTTTTTACGAGGGATGAATATAAAAAAAAAAATCCTAGAGGCACCATCAACCCCCAACAGCCCTCTAAAAGTTTTTCAATAATCCGGAAGATCGAACTTCTGATTTATTTTTGAACCAATTTTACTGAAGTTTGGAAGCTCAAAGGAAAAGTTATATTATCACAAAAGTTTATTTGCGGTTGCAACTTTTACAAAAATTATATAGTTAAATACTTTATGCGAAAATCAGAATTGTTCAAGAAATGATATTTTAGAAGTGATCGCATTTATTTGTAACAGGCAAGACAATTTGTAAATCTGGAAAAATATTTGATGCGATTCTAATCCATTGAGAGATGTATTGAAATTTGACTAGAAGGAAATTCTCATATGTCAAGATTTGGTAGGTAAAACCAAATCAGGTTCAGATTCAGGAAATTTAAATTCAAGATAATGAGGAGTTGCTTCTTCAAATCCAATCATATAACAAAACAAGATATGCCGACCTCTAAAAGTAGGTGCTCAGTAGCATCAGGCTTTACTGATTAGCACCATGTTAACAAAGTATTAGAGAAAATCTAAATTAAAATTATGTACTTTTAGAATCTAAATTAAAGCAGACATAGGGTCTGAAATCGACTTGTTTTTCTGGATCAAAACCCCCAGCAATGTTTGGTTTGCCTGAAGTTTTTCATATTTGTTTGAATGATAGTAATTTTGGACATAATTGCTTCATAAGAGTAACAGTAAGAGCCAGCAAAGTATGAATAAAGCTAGATAATGCTAATTAACTACGAATGACGCCAAATAATTGCTAATAACTATATAAGTAGTTATGGTAAAGTACCCCACAATAAGGCAACATCCCACAACTCCTTTCTTAAGCAATTAATCAAAACTTAGAAAGTTTCAATATACAATTACAGTCTCATAGTTTTTCTTACTCAAGTGATCAATAAATTGAACGTATTTTAAACGAGAAAATTTCAAATTAAAGAAAACAAACTTCCTGAACATTTCCAACTAGTGAGGGTACTCTGAAATCGCGAAATCCATAAAAAGGAAAAAAGCACATTTCTTTCTTCCCCAATTTTTTTTTTTTTTTTCTATTTTTACTACTTGCTAAGACGAAAAGTCACAGGACTAAGAGTAGAAAATCAGAAAATTCTCCTGATTTTGTTGGATTCATCAACACCATAAGGTTGCTTGGCCTCCTCATTCAAAGTATCTCAAGATCGGAATGAAGGGCTTTCAAACTGAAGGAAATCAATAAGAACTTCAATTGCATTCGAACTCTTGCCAAGCCAACAAGGAGTCTCGGGGAAGGGCTAGAATAAGGGATAAAAAAGCAAAACGGCGAAGAGAAAAGTAATCAAAAGAAAAAGAAAACGCTAGGGAAAATAAGAAAGTAACGAGGGAAGAAGAAGAAGACGGGAAAAAAAATCCTTTCAAGAGGCTCAATTGAATTCGTTTTTCGCCTTTTTTTCCCTTAATTTCTTTCCCTCAATTCGACTTTCATCATTTCCTGTTCCACCCCCTCATCCGATACATGACCTGCTCTCGACGGAGCCTCTTCGACTCTCTCCTTTTCTTATTGAAATATCTACAAAGGAAAGAAAATTATTCACTCAAGTGGATAAAACAATTTCAACACTATAAACGACCCTGGCGACCAGAACGGCGAACGAGGTTCCTCCGGGGTTTTAGGTGTATTCAGCGAAATTCAAATATAATTGAAATTGGAAAAGGCGCAGGCAGGAAAAAAAATTCAAGTCGTGCCGGCAACTCACTTGAGGAACTTTTGTAATTATAAGTGATGGGGAGGAAAACTCTCGTTTTCAAATTAACTCCACATCCACCCCCACAACGTTCCTGTCAGAGCCGTTTACATTTCTTGTTGCCTCATCGCAGGGAAATGAGCAAAAACAAATGGAAAAAGCAATCGAGACACTTTCTTGGGACGTCCTATGAATAACGAATTCGCCGAAAACCACCAGCCCTTGAGATCCTCCTAATTCCGCCCCCGAGTCCTGGGCAGGATAACCGCCCTGAATTTTAACAATTCTTCACACCATTAAGTTGGAACGTCGCTTTGTATGAATTAGCTCATGTTGGGTATGAAGCGGGCTGTTTAATCAAAGGGTTGGTTTAACACCACTACGTTTTAGAGTCGGTTCCGCCCTGCAAGCTGCCGTTTCACCCCCGCCTAGCCCTTAAAGTGCCCTCTCAGGGTAGGTATCATGGAATGCAAGTACCAGCGAGGGGAGATAAAGTGATGTCTTTTCACGTTTGGCATTTTAAGACTTTTGGTATTTTTGCATATAAACGAAAAGGGTTTAGATATATGGCCTTACTAAAAGGGTTCTTACAAAATAGCTAGAGTCGAAGAACTTGAAACTAATTCACTCAAATAAATTTTACTATTCTTGCTGATTTCAATGTAACACTAAAACCTTAGATACTTACTTTGTGAAGACTTGGCGGATATAATAAATTGAAATTGTTAATTAAATAAAATTGTATTCTACTTTCGCTGAAGATACAGCTATTATTTAATTTTCATAACCTATAATTTGTATAAATTACACCTAACCAAACTTATTCCTCACCGGTTTGAATGAATCTCCAACTCTAACCACTCTACTAAAACTTTTTGATTAAAATTTTAAGAAGACGAATAAAATTGTCTATAATAAACTAATGATAAATATACAAATTTTGAAAGTAAAATTTATTATTATTTTACTTTATGAACTAATATAGAATGTGTTATTAAATTTGAATTAATTCGATATTACAAACAGTTTTATTATTATATTGAAACAGTTTTCATTACGGAGATGAAGAGAATTAACTCGAAGCAAGTGATCAAATCAGCTTATAAAGGTGACCAATTTCCAAGAGTATTTAGTTAATTAAGTTAAGAGGTGTGTAGAGGTTTTATGATAGAACGAAATGGCACGTATTGACTAATCCATAGAAGCTCCCAAAGTAATAGATATTAAATTCGAGTCCCCCAAGAACGGGGTTGCTAGGATATGACCATAAACACGCAACTAATTACGTAGTTATCAAAGTAGCTCGATTTCACCCTCCCAAAAAGCAATTTTCGGTGTGATGTGATGTCCATCTTTATGTCAAATTAACCAACTTTAACAAATTAATTCTGCCCCACAAATCTCACCCAGAAAAAGAAAAATCTTTTGGAAAAACGGATCTCGACTCGTCTAAATTCCGGGTGCGTTTGTCCACGCAAAAGATTTTCCCATGGGGGCAAAACGTATCCCGACCGTTCCAGAATCCGAGAGTCCAAGAGTCCAGACGGTTTAGCTGGCCTATTTACGTGTCCATCTGTCCATCATGCGAAGGGCAACATAACAAAAATATCGAAAGTCCAGACCCATCTGATAACCGACACTTCTAATAAAGTTGCGAGATCCCTCCAATCACCTAGTCCGGGAATCCCTTCCTTGAAGATGACCGTCCATCACGAACTCCTCCCGCCCACCTCCTGGAAAGTTCCCTGAACCCGATACAAGTGAAATTCCTGTGAAATTTCTAGGTTGAAATAAGATTTCCGTTTCCCATGAAACATTAATGACATCCGGAGAGTATTTTTGCATTTTCAGCTTTTTCCACAGAACTGTAACCTTTCCCGGGTGCTCCAGAGTCCTGAATGGTATATGCGATCCTTGAGACAGGTGGACAGGTAAAAGGGAAACCGGGATAACCATCACAGCCCGATTAGAATATTTGCTGAGAGTTTAATCGCATTTCTGAATACTTCGATGAATTGCGAGAATTGAAAGATGTTTCTTCCAACTAAATTTAATGAGATTGAAAAGGTCCAAATAAAAGCGAGTGAAGGGTCCAAGATTCCTTCTTTTTTATATTAACTAATATATATATACCTTGTATATTTTCGAGCCTTTTCGCAAAAGGTCAATCATTTCGGGATGAGCAACAAAAGAAAGGAAAAATGTTACTGCTGCGCTCCATCTTGGGAATTTAATCTTGTTGTCAATAAAGAAGACTCCATAGGGTAAATTAATTACTTGCTTGTTTGACCTTGTTCACAAGATTCTTGTTTACTTTTATTCGGAACGTCTCAAAGGAATGCGAAAATAAAATTAATTAAGATAATTATTGCTTAGGTTGAAAAAGGAATTTGTTACTTCTCGCTGTACAGATCAACTGTTTCCATAGCAACTTATAGGTGTATGCTTTGAGCCTATTTCAACACTCATATCAGATATATTTAAAAAGTCCAGCTAAATATCAACATTTACAATATTTTACGTCTATTTGTCTCCAATTATTTCAGAAGCAATCATTGTAAAATATAATTATTATGAAACTCGTGTAAAACTTGAGGGTTTCAGGAATCGTTCTTAGTAGCAGTCCTAATAATATCGGAATTACGTCTTCTTTAATTAAGTACTCAAATCCTTATTTACTTGTGTTCTCGGTTCTCGCATACTAGGAATAACTTTGGGTATTTAAAACTTCTTAACTCAAACTACGAGCTTTGAACTCTCAAGTACTCAAATACTCAACTAATTGAGTTCGCAAGTATTCGAATAGTAAATTCAAGGTGATAAAATGTAATTATATTGTTATTAAGAGCAGGCTAAACGAAAACACCTTTAATTATGAAACCATTACACAAATGTACCTCTTATTTCCAGAGAAGGTAAAATGTTCTTCCTGTTTCAAAGGTGTTATTAAAAAGTAATTAGTAGCAGCTACATTTACCTTATGCATCTTAAATATTATATTACTTTAAAAATTGGTCAGTAGCTAAATTCTTTAATTATAAACCTTAAGGTAGCTTTCTCCTATTGATAAATGTTGTTATCATCGCAAAAATACCTTTTCCTTACGTTTACTATAAATGCTCGTAATTATCTTTCTTTATTTCCTTTCTACGAACCTCTACAAAGAGTCCTGTAGGTTACATTACTTGGCTCTTCTCTTTTCTTTCAATGAAAGGACCTTTTACGATAACAATTTTGTGGTAAATGCCGACCTAATGCCCTACCTGGTTCAGGGGTATAGCAGTCATTAATAACGAAATGGTCGATATTCGAGAAAAACTCGCATGGGGTTGGACTACAATAACTAATATATGCCATTCATTCGTTTTTACTTGAATAAAGAAATCTTTATCGGTGAAGATTTCTCAAGAATAATTGACGTGTCCATCAAATGGCATTCATTCCTCTGACGTGGGGAGTTCGATATCATCAATCTCATCGATATCGAAAAAGGTATGACTAATTGTATAAACGCAGCAAGAAAGAAAACTAGGAAAATCCATAGATTGTAGAGTTCGTTAAATCAACATTTGGAGCACGTCTTCCCCATAAAAAAAGGCGCACTGAAAGTATCTTCGATTAACTTTAACTTCACCACGTAGATGTTGCTCCTAAGTACCATTCATTGCGCTCGAAGTCTATCTTTTCAATAAGAACAATTTGTAGTCCAAATAATCCGCTCAAGGATCCAATTTACAACATAGGGAGGTTCGAAATCGTTAAAACCTGGAATCCTGGAAACCTAGTCCTTCGTACTCGATACTTGGAACCGTGTGTACAGCGAACAAATCGCCACCCGGAGTCCTAGCTGGCATAAAGCTTTCGATTTTATTGTTGTTATTTTTTTTCCTCTACTTGTTTCCTCTTGTTCCCATTCCCAGGGCCCACCGAAGCTCCTGTTTATTTCCGATATCGAAAACATCTGTACAGGAATGATTCATGAGTCCATCGGGAGCCCCCCGCCTAGTTCCCAGGCCAACCTGCTCGATCTATCTATTTAACATTGTCGGATAAATTGAAAGGTAAAATATCTGATTACAGGTCCGGCCTTTGTCGTCCTCCTGGTTATAAATAGCAGCTGATGGGAAATCTTCCCTCATGCACCCACGCACCCACTCTAGTGGTGGAATCAATTCGTTATTAATCAAGTGTTGGTGGGGGTTGGCATGTGTGGGGTAGGTCAGTAAAGATAATCCCGGAATATTCCGTCCTCTGCTCCTGATCATCATCCGACCGAGGTTTTAATTAAGACGAAATGTGTCGCCTGGAGTTGATCTGGTTCGGGTTATGTGGAAGTACCTCGTCGTCGGGACGAGCTGTGCGTTATTAATGATGTCCTGGATGATGTGCCAGAGAGATCCCGACTCTAGCCAATAACTAGCCACTACGAGTGGATTAACTCCGGATAGGGGATAATTTTAATAATGATATTGAATGATACACCCCAAAAGCCGCATTCGTTTTTCGCGTGAAATTAACTTCTGCCACACATATCTCAATTATTAAAAGATCATTCTCTTCTCTGTAAGCTTAATTAATTGCTCGTTTATTTATCATTATCCCGCAAACCAGAAAAAAAACGTAGATGTATGCCAAGAGAAATGGAAGTAAATTATCACTTTATTTATCAAAATCAGCCCACAAAATCCATTTCTGATCATTTATTTATTTAAAATTATTTCTAAGTTATCGTACTTAAAACAGCATGCAGTGGATTTAAAATTCCAGAAAGTTCATCAAAATATGAAAGCATTATAATTTGTATAAAAAAAAAATTGTTGGAGTCGCTGATAATGATTTTGAAGTCGGAACTCAAAAACTCAAAATGATGGATCAAATAATACCCTATCATTAGACAAACTGTAATGTTTGGTTTTTGTGCACCCACGTATTTGGACAGCAATATTCTGAAAAATCTTTTGTTTTAATATGCAATGGGGTTAATTAAATCCCCGTATCAGTTAAGGTATCGTTAAAAAGGATAAGGATTTCAAAAAAAAGTTTCCAAAATTAATGGTAAATTGGTCAAAAAGATATTGCCTAAAATGTGCGAAAGCGCACGTCATCTCCTAGGTTTTTAAAGCTAAAAATTCGAACATTAAAACATGAGAATAGCGTATATACGTCCTTTTTAAATTTTTTGCCAAATGCCCAATATACGATTTTTTGCATAAAACACCTAATTTTCTCAAATGTTATAATGCATAATATAAAATGTTATATAGTTTCTGAAGCAAGGGAATTAGGAGGGTAAAAGGTTTAATTAAATATTCCCTGTACTATATTTTTCAAGACAGAATAAGGACGTCAGTCTGCAGTCCAAAAATACACCTGATGTAGGCATTTCTACGGTCCATTAAGCTAAACAGAGTTCGCTCTTAAGATTAATTGCCCCCAGAGCAAGTGGGCAGTAAAGAAGGAGTGTAGGAGGAGGTAAAAAGAATGAGTAACCCTTATCACCTGTACCCGAAAATGGCTGACCTTTAATTCATTACCCACCCGCCGCGTCGTCCTGTTGAGCCCGGACAAAGGACATAATTCGCAGGGTACGCACTTGGCTTAAATCTGGGCAATAATTAGGATCCTCAAAAAGTGACAACTCAAATAACAACGACCATTAGGAGCCGGTCCATTGCTTCGTTCCGACTTTCTCCAAAATCCACGCGCTACTTTTCAAGTCATTAACCCTGTCCGCGAGTGACGAGACGCGGGGCGGCAAAGTAAATAACGCGCGATGCTGCGGCGCATAATGTCGCGTAATTTCATTATTTAAATTTTTTTTCGCCTCAAGTGTGCTCCGCGGACCTCCGACAAAAGGAGCATAAAACCAGCAGAGACAACATCCAATTTCGGCGGTGTGGGTGGCCACGGCCGCGGAAGACAACAACGAAGACGATGACGAAGACGAAGACGCTGACGAAGACGACGGGGCTCTCCCAAAAAGAAACCGGGACGTAAGCCCGGCTCGTTAGCAGTGGACGGTTTGCGTGAAGGGCTAAATTGAGGAAAAATGCAAAGTTCGCCGCAGAGTCCTTAAGGAAGTGATGTTGATTCTTGGCGCGCCGCAAAAGATGTCCGCAGGTGGAGGAGGTAAAGGTGTGGCAAATTCCCATCATTCCGCGTTCCACCGCATCTCAAATGCCCCCGCGGTCATGGGGGAAGTCGCGGACCGACCCGACAGTGAAGTAATTTCACTTTGAAATGGTAATCCAGGGGACTTCCAAGGGCTTTTAAGTTTTACTACTTCAGGTTGGCTCGATTTTCTTTTGTTTTTGCCCTCCTAAAGTTTTTAAGACGGTGATCCGGGTTCTGGGCAGCAGCACCAGCAGCGAACATCTTTCGTCGGGCGTGGCGGGGGCGGGGGCGGATAAGGTGCTCACCGAAGAAAATTTTATCAACCTGCAAACCGTGACGGCCGCTTGGAGACGAGACGAAATTATTGCGTCAACGCCGAAACTCTGCACGATAACTGGGCCTTATCAAGCAAATTGAATCATTCTTGGGTTTATCTTATCAATTCGTCGGCGATAACTCTGAGGAGAACGCTGAGAAAGTTTCACTTTTTGGAATTTAACAAGATTTTAAGATTTTCCCCTCTAAAAAATAAAACAGAAGGAAATAACTTTTAATAATCCACTTGAACACATCAAAATACTTAATACTGAATGAATAATCAATTAATTTTCTATCGCGTAGGACCCATAGACCTCAAAAAATCGTTTATTGTTTAAAATTAAATTCTATTTTACAATATTAAAAACCTCGAAACAGGTCTGAAGGATTAAAGTAAAATTCATTGGTGAATTACAAATTATTTTTTAAATTTGGTGATAGCCTTTCCTCAATTGAATTTTTATTTCATTATAATAATATAATATAGGGTCCTGTATTAAATTGTTTTACTATTTTCTTACTTAAGGGTTGGAGGGGTAATATTTTTTAAACTTTTAGAATTTAAGACCAAAACCTTTTTAAACCGAAAAAAAAAGCCTCTGTACATTTTTGAATAAAATTTAGATTCATTCTTTAAACGTTTAAAGACTAGATACTAAAAAGATTTGCAAACTAAAATATAAATATTTTCATTAAATTCACATATAATTCAAGTTTAACTATAAAAATTACTTGTTTTATTGCAAAAATATAAACTACATATATAGTTAGTTATATAAAAGCAAACTATAATTTAAGCTTCCCGAGGTTTAAAAAAAAACAAATACCACAATATTATGCCATCGATTTAATAATAACCACAACATTTATTTATTTTGCGAGTACCGGAAAATTTCAATCTGCTAAATGAAAATAATTTCAGAAAAAATTGGCATTTCCGGACGATGGCAAATATAATTGTGGGATGTCGTGGCGCTTTTATCAGGGTAAATCTTCCATGAAAAAATATTACCTGACAAATTTGTTTATTCGCAAATTGCACGGTTTCACTCTAAAAACCACGATGAAAAGGAGAGGATCATGAGGGATGGAGGGATGATTTTCGCGACGAAATTCGTTGTGTTCGCGTATTTTTGCATAAATGCAACAGCGCGCCTTCAGCACCCGCTAAAATGTTTGCTCGCCGATGTTGCAGCAGAACGTGGAATATTATTCCCCAGATTCTTTGCGATGGGCGCCAGAAAAAGTATCTCCCAAATTGCAGATTACTCCGACGAGGATAATATACAAAAAATTTCCGAATGCAGCCGAGCTCCAAGTTTCCACAGGATTTTCCGGAGAAGATCCTGGAGGATATCCTCGCCAAAACCCCGAGACGGAGGGGCTCCCAGTACATGTGGATTTGCCCCATTGCATCCATCCGTGGCATAATTTTGGGGATGAATCCGAAATGTTCCTGTTTGCGGGGGCGAGCAGGGCCACCATAGCTTCATTCTCATTTTCAATTGGGAAAATTTTGTAAATTTTATGAAAACTGCACCGGGCACAGCGGCCGTTGCAGCGGCTCCCGATAAGTGGGAAAATTGGGGAGGTGCTCCGGGTGGGAGGCCCCACTTTCGTATGCACAAATATGGTCCGGGAGCGAAAGAAACATTCGCAAATTGCATTTTGGAAGGGAAAATATTTTCGGCTCGAAGCAATTCCGGAAATTGTTACATTCGCCGCACTCACACAGTGGGGCCTCCGGCCTGAAATAGTTTGCACAGGTCTGTGAAGTTGGCCCCGAAGTGGGAGGGGCGGGGGTGTGAAATGGCTCAAATGTTTGACCATCGTAGGACCATGTTGGACCACCCACTAGTTTCGTTTAACCACCCATAGTTTTTTTTTTATTAACAAATTATTTTTGTTGGGCCAACTTCACACAGCCCCGAAAAATTTGCAAAATAAATTTGCTATAGCGCTATCGTTAGTCCATCGTTAAACCATGTTAGACCACCAAAAATTATCGTTAGACCACCCTTTGGAAAAAAGTTATAGCGAAATCATTTTTTTTTAATTTTCCACGGGGGCCAAGTTCACGTGCGCCTAAAATCAAGGGGGTGAGCTCCTGGGGGCTGGTGATGTTATACCATGTTTCACAACTCCCCACAGAGGTAAGACCACCAAAAATTATCGTTAGACCACGCTTTGGAAAAAAGTTATAGCGAAATCAATTTTTTTTAATTTTCCACGGGGGCCAAGTTCACGTGGGCCTAAAATCAAGGGGGTGGGCTCCTGGGGGCTGGTGATGTTTTACCATGTTTCACAATCCCCCACAGAGGTAAGACCACCAAAAATTATCGTTAGACCACGCTTTGGAAAAAAGTTATAGCGAAATCAATTTTTTTTAATTTTCCACGGGGGCCAAGTTCACGTGGGCCTAAAATCAAGGGGGTGGGCTCCTGGGGGCTGGTGATGTTTTACCATGTTTCACAATCCCCCACAGAGGTAAGACCACCAAAAATTATCGTTAGACCACCCTTTGGAAAAAAGTTATAGCGAAATCAATTTTTTTTAATTTTCCACGGGGGCCAAGTTCACGTGGGCCTAAAATCAAGGGGGTGGGCTCCTGGGGGCTGGTGATGTTTTACCATGTTTCACAATCCCCCACAGAGGTAAGACCACCAAAAATTATCGTTAGACCACCCTTTGGAAAAAAGTTATAGCGAAATCAATTTTTTTTAATTTTCCACGGGGGCCAAGTTCACGTGGGCCTAAAATCAAGGGGGTGGGCTCCTGGGGGCTGGTGATGTTTTACCATGTTTCACAATCCCCCACAGAGGTAAGACCACCAAAAATTATCGTTAGACCACGCTTTGGAAAAAAGTTATAGCGAAATCAATTTTTTTTAATTTTCCACGGGGGCCAAGTTCACGTGGGCCTAAAATCAAGGGGGTGGGCTCCTGGGGGCTGGTGATGTTTTACCATGTTTCACAATCCCCCACAGAGGTAAGACCACCAAAAATTATCGTTAGACCACCCTTTGGAAAAAAGTTATAGCGAAATCAATTTTTTTTAATTTTCCACGGGGGCCAAGTTCACGTGGGCCTAAAATCAAGGGGGTGGGCTCCTGGGGGCTGGTGATGTTTTACCATTTTTCACAATGCCCCACAGAGGTAAGACCACCAAAAATTATCGTTAGACCACCCTTTGGAAAAAAGTTATAGCGAAATCAATTTTTTTTAATTTTCCACGGGGGCCAAGTTCACGTGGGCCTAAAATCAAGGGGGTGGGCTCCTGGGGGCTGGTGATGTTTTACCATGTTTCACAATCCCCCACAGAGGTAAGACCACCAAAAATTATCGTTAGACCACGCTTTGGAAAAAAGTTATAGCGAAATCAATTTTTTTTAATTTTCCACGGGGGCCAAGTTCACGTGGGCCTAAAATCAAGGGGGTGGGCTCCTGGGGGCTGGTGATGTTTTACCATGTTTCACAATCCCCCACAGAGGTAAGACCACCAAAAATTATCGTTAGACCACCCTTTGGAAAAAAGTTATAGCGAAATCAATTTTTTTTAATTTTCCACGGGGGCCAAGTTCACGTGGGCCTAAAATCAAGGGGGTGGGCTCCTGGGGGCTGGTGATGTTTTACCATGTTTCACAATCCCCCACAGAGGTAAGACCACCAAAAATTATCGTTAGACCACCCTTTGGAAAAAAGTTATAGCGAAATCAATTTTTTTTTAATTTTCCACGGGGGCCAAGTTCACGTGGGCCTAAAATCAAGGGGGTGGGCTCCTGGGGGCTGGTGATGTTTTACCATGTTTCACAATCCCCCACAAAGGTAAGACCACCAAAAATTATCGTTAGACCACCCTTTGGAAAAAAGTTATAGCGAAATCAATTTTTTTTAATTTTCCACGGGGGCCAAGTTCACGTAGGCCTAAAATCAAGGGGGTTGGCTCCTGGGGGCTGGTGATGTTTTACCATTTTTCACAATGCCCCACAGAGGTAAGACCACCAAAAATTATCGTTAGACCACCTTTTAAGAAAGAGTTGTAAGAAAAATCAATTTTTTTTTTATGAAATATGCAGTTTCAAAATCTGTTACGGCATATAGCGGGCTCACAAGTGAAATTCTGAAAATGAAACAGGCCAATTGAAAAATGGTCTTCTGATAATTTTTGGCGAGGGGATTGAATTTTTCTACGAATATATACTTTTCGGACTTCGTTCTTAGGACGCGCGAAAACGACAGGTATTCTTTTTTGTTTTTCAATCCCTTCAAAATGATATTTTTACTATATGTTTTTTGCTTATTCTTGTTTTTTCTCATATATTTCTGGATGGGTAATATACTAAAAAAATATCTGCCTTTTCTATTCCCAGGAAATTTTGCCCTTGTTTCTATTGCATCCTCACTCTTTTAGATAATTTTGAAATTACTGTAAACATCTAAGTTTTATGTATATGAAATTATGCAGTTCGTAGTTATAGAGGAACCGATCATTTTCGTTTTACGTGCCATTCGGTTTAGTTTTTCGGAGTTTCAAGTCTTTTAAAATGCCACGAGAACCAAAGTGCACCCCGGAAGTTATGTTAGAAACATTAAAACAATTGTTTGTGCTCGAAACTGATGGAACAGTAAGGAGTCGATTCGATAAAGTATGGGAAAATGCTGCACGAATGACTAACACTTCAATTAATGGTGAAACGTTAAATTTCTATGTAAGGCAAAATAAGTACAATTTACACAGTGACTTGAGGATGTTTTATAAGATACCAGATCCACCACAAGGAATACATTCTACAAGTGTAAGTACCACGATTAACGAATCAGCAGTGTCCAGTGAATATGCTGTGGACTCTTCATACGATGTCATCAATAAGAAAGCGAAATTCCATGATTCGCACCCCAAAATTTATAGTTACATAACTATTGAAGCCGAAAAATGGAATTGTGTAAAGCCAATTTTGCTGTTCAATGACAAAAATCCGTCTGGATTCTTCGCATTAAAAAAAGGTTGGACAACATTAGTAGTTGATGTAATTTATGATAAATTCAAAGTGCCATGCGTATTTACCATCAAAAGAGGGAAAATTCATACGAGAGACAACGTACCATATATGACCATTGTCGGAGCATGCAAAGAATGTGGTGCCCCATTATCTGGTCATTGTTTGAATGAACCGGCAGAAAATTCGGGCATAACTATTGCCATCACAGTTGTGGATACGCGAGGACAGCCTCATAAGATGAGGAGACATTTAGCGGGAGAAAAACGAAAACAAGTAGGAAAAGAGTTACTTAGCAAAAAACCTGCAGTTTGGCTTAATGAGGCTGCAAAAAATATGGAGTTCGGGGACCCAGTACCTCCATACCTACCACGAAAAGCGACCTTGAGGAAATGCAAAGAGGAAGCCGTTGCAAACGACTTAAACATTGATAGAAAAAAGGATTTAGTGACATCGCTACAAATAATGAAAAATGACGGAGAATACGCCGGGTCCGTAAAACAAATCGCAGCCGATAAATTCTGTTGTATGTATTGGTCTCCCCTACAAATATACAACTACACGCATCCTCAAAGATTTAGAAAGGCCGAAATCGATGCCACGGGCACCATCTGCAAACCCAACAAAACTCTTAATGGTGAAGTAAATGTCAGTTTTCTATACCAAATGGTACAAGAATCGAAAACTGGTATAGCCCCAGTGGCGCAAATGATATCTGAACGACACGACACAAATTCTATTGCATATTGGTTGGGGGAGTTCCTGAAGGATGCACCAACACCAGGTGAAGCAGTTTCAGACTTTTCAATGGCTTTATTAAACGCTATGTCATTAGCTTTCAATAAAAGGCCATTAAAATCATACATAGCTGATTGTTTTCGAATGCTGAACGACATCGAATTGCAACATCCTCTTGTCACCTTCATCCGAGTGGACATTGCCCATCTAATGAATATCCTTTGCAAAAAAAGGATTTTCGAAAACAAACTTCCAGCCGTCAAGGATTTTTATGCGCGATCATTAGGCCTCCTGACAATCTGCGATAATTTGAAATCGTTCAAAAAACTACTAAAGTGTATTTTCATCGTAGCTTTGAGCGAATGCGACGGAAAAGATGGCAATGGAAAAGACCTTGAAAGCGAGAAGAAGCAAAAAAAATTATTTCGCCGCATGGAAAGATTCACCATAAACGAAGAAGACGCAATTGATCGCGACTGCTTCGAGGACTGCAACGACTTTGAAGAAAACAAAGAAATATCCGAATTCATCAATAATATTTGGGATGATGCAAAAAAAAAGGCAGAAATGTGTAAAGGATTTATGAGAATCAACCCTTATTACTTACCAGAGATTGTCAACGTTCTTCTTAAATTATGTAAGCAGTTTCCCTTGTGGACAAATGTTATGTATTTCGCTTTTCCAAAAGCAAATGCTGTAGCGTCTTCTGCCAGGTGCGAGAGCTATTTCAAGGAATTGAAGGCATCGCTTGGTGGAGATAGCTACAAGCCCTTACGCGCAGATAAGTTGATTGCGAAACATCTCAGATGGATCGAAAATTCCACAAAATTAGAAAGAGCTGCAGTCCTCAACAAAAGCTCAAAGAAGAAAAAGACCTTCGGTGTTGAAAAAATTGAAGACAACGAACACTTGAAGCACCAAGAACAATGGAGAGGGAAGAATCAGGTAGATAGATCAATAGAACATATTGATGTGGAATATAACACCATTCATGACAATGATACTTTAGTGTGTCGAAAACAAGGGACTGAAAAGAAACAATTACATGAACCTCCCGAAGATGTAAGAATCATTGAGCCACAGAATCCTGGAGAGTCAAGTTTTACATATAGTGGTCTGAGTGAAAACCAAACTGCAATTTTTAACAATATGGAGAATACAAAAGCTAAGCGAGGCAAATATTTACGCCCATGTCCAGAAATACAGTTAATTCACAATCGAACAATGCACCGAAGCAAAAATGCCTTTTTAATCAATGGGGGAAAATTGCCTATGCAAAATGTAAAAGAC
This sequence comes from Tolmerus cingulatus, assembly GCA_959613345.1. Taxonomy (NCBI): domain Eukaryota; kingdom Metazoa; phylum Arthropoda; class Insecta; order Diptera; family Asilidae; genus Tolmerus; species Tolmerus cingulatus. Next base: position 34,411,780 of record OY390710.1, read on the forward strand.
ACACTAGTGTCTGTAAAAAACACTTGCCCTTTCGACTCGTTTGTGGAGATCATTGTTAATGCATACATTGAGAACGACACATACCGGACTTTCATCAATGAATCTGCGCAAAATTCAGCATTACTTTCTTTCATAACGAACTATGTGCGGAAAGGAGTGTCTACAGAACTGTACGATAGCAGAGCAGCTCTTCTTTCAGAATATTTTGCAATTTACCTAAATGTTTTGAATTGCGCCGACAACGCTGGAAACTTTGTCAACAGACTCTGCAAAAATGTTCCCGCTTTTGCAACATCAGTTTCAAATGGAAAATGTCCAACTTGCAATACGCAGTTTGTAGATGTGCTATTGGAAGTTCCGCCAAAAATATGGACTAACACTTTCGCTCAAGGTATTAAGGACTACATAGAAGAATATTTCAGGGAAGACACCGTTTCATGCAACAAATGTAATACACGTACAAAGGCACAGAAAACACCAGGACATCACATCATGCTAGATATGGAATTCACGTTTAACGCCCGAATACAAAAACTTTATTATCAAAATGCATCAAATAGAATATCACTTTCAGCAGTTCCGTATGACATAAGTATTGGCAATAGAAACTATGTTCTTAGCGGAATTATTGCATACGAGCAAGGCGCCTGCACAGGTTCACTTGGACATTACAAAGCTTATTGCAGAAAATTCACAGGTACCTGGGTTGAGTACAATGATATGAGTAAAAAATCTCACAATATTCCAAATGCAAAATCGAAAAACATAAGTCCTTCAGTAGTAATTTACACAAAGTATGTAAAATATTGAGCTGTGAAAAAGTATTATTTGTTATAAAAAGACATAGACATGTAATTTGAAACGATTAAGATTAAGATATTGGTAACGAAATAAATTTTTATAAAAATAATCACAATTGAATAAAATATACAAATTGATATCTATATGTCACTGCGTCATTCCAAAGGTTCAAATATTTTTAAAAATAATATCATAATAAAACCAAAAGGTTACCCCAACGTTCCTCGGCTGTGGTGTAACAAGGTAATAAAGTCTTCAAAATAAAAAAATTCACCCAATAACGTTGAAGATACCCCGGCACAAAATTACACAGGTGAAACAGATTTGTTGAAAATAACTTTTTTCTTGAATGTAGTACAACGGTAATTTTTAGTGGTTCTAAGCAACTTAGAATAAAAAACTTTAATTTTTTCTAAAATCGGAGCAACCTCAGAGGAATAACGAAGCACATTCTTGTTTTCACGCGGGGGTGGAAAAAGCCAACCAAAGGATGGTCTAACCTCTACGAAGAATGGTAATACGTAGCGAAATATTACCACCACCCAGAATCTCACCCCCTTTATTTTATGACCATATGAACTTGGCCCCCGTGAAAAATTAAAAAAAATTGATTTCGCTATAACTTTTTTCCAAAGGGTGGTCTAACGATAATTTTTGGTGGTCTTACCTCTGTGGGGGATTGTGAAACATGGTAAAACATCACCAGCCCCCAGGAGCCCACCCCCTTGATTTTAGGCCCACGTGAACTTGGCCCCCGTGGAAAATTAAAAAAAATTGATTTCGCTATAACTTTTTTCCAAAGCGTGGTCTAACGATAATTTTTGGTGGTCTTACCTCTGTGGGGCATTGTGAAACTTGGTAAAACATCACCAGCCCCCAGGAGCCCACCCCCTTGATTTTAGGCCCACGTGAACTTGGCCCCCGTGGAAAATTAAAAAAAATTGATTTCGCTATAACTTTTTTCCAAAGGGTGGTCTAACGATAATTTTTGGTGGTCTTACCTCTGTGGGAGGTTGCGAAACATGGTAAAACATCACCAGCCCCCAGGAGCTCACCCCCTTGATTTTAGGCCCACGTGAACTTGGCCCCCGTGGAAAATTAAAAAAAATTGATTTCGCTATAACTTTTTTCCAAAGGGTGGTCTAACGATAATTTTTGGTGGTCTAACATGGTTTAACGATGGACTAACGATAGCGCTATAGCAAATTTATTTTGCAAATTTTTCGGGGCTGTGTGAAGTTGGCCCAACAAAAATAATTTGTTAATAAAAAAAAAATTATGGGTGGTTAAACGAAACTAGTGGGTGGTCCAACATGGTCCTACGATGGTCAAACATTTGAGCCATTTCACACCCCCGCCCCTCCCACTTCGGGGCCAACTTCACAGACCTAGTTTGCACGCGGTTTCCTCCCATCATCATCCCTGGGACCAACCGGGCTAATGAAATACCAAAACGATATCTTGCGCTCTGGATATACTTGGGGAATTTTGCGAAACGACCGAATGCAAATCGCTGGGGTGGCCACGTTACTGCCCCACGTGCACAGTGAAATCCAGCACCCGTGTGATTAGAATAGAATGTTCCACTGATACTTAATTCAGGAGTTATCCCTTGGTTTCCCAATTAGCTGATGGACCCGTCCTTGTAAAGCTATTTAAATTTTAGATTCTGTTGAGTTTTCGTTAATTTTTAAATTCCCGAATGATACACAACAATTTAATACATTTTCTATTATTTTTGTTTGTTTTAAATTCTATAGAGTGTAAATTGAGTTTCAGATCTCCGTGATGAAACTTTGTAGAAATATTCATTAGAGAGCCAAAGTAGTACACGTTTATAACATTTTTTGTAAATAGTTAATCCTTGAAATAATCTAATTAAAACATAAAGACCTCAATCAAACTCAATCTCAAACTCTTCTAAAATTCAGAGAATAATTCTAATTTGGAATATAGTTATTATACCATTAAAATGTAAAAATTAATAATATGTCGACCTAACTCAAACGATTTGAATAAATTAGTTGCTTATTTACATGTTAGATGTTGTGTCGTCTGCAAACGTTTATGGAATTAATTATTATTTACATATAGTTAATAAATAAATTGATTATAAAGTTACACCATATTTTTATATGTCTCTCTATCGATGCCATTTAATTTCGTTTTAATCCATTAATATAATAGCTGGATTACTTTTCCTCTTATTTTTTCCTACTATCTAGTGACTATAAGAATTGCTCGGTAAACGATATTTCAAACCTCTAATTTAAGAGTCTTTTCAAGTTCTCACGATATCTTTCATTAAAAAGGCAAACAAGCAGAAATTAAGTCCAAAAGAAAAATCTACTACCATACATAATCACCGAAAGGTGAAAAGATTAATGCGTGTTTATGGCAGGCAAGAAGCATTTATTACTTCAGCTCAGGTTCAGACGGATGCATAATCTTAACATTTTCTGAAGTCAAGCAATTTTCGAGCATGAAAGATTTTATTTGTAACCATCTTGGAGACGAACGAATCTGTGTCAAGAATATAACATGGAAAATTTCCCGGAAAATGCTCCAGAGCTGACTTAGTCACAATTACCTTAATTAGAATTATGAATATATCACTGTCCTTGAGTAAGGGAACCTTTTGAGATATGAAGAACTCATGTAATTTATAAAGCGCGATTTTGAGAGCTTTACATCGCTACCTTTCGGAAATGAAAGAGAATGTGTAAATAATGGAAACGAATTCGAAAGTTCAAAATTAATTACGCTCTCAAGAGGGACGCTTCAAGTTTCCCTAATTTAGTTTTCGTTAATTGAAAGAAATCTCAATTGCAAAATTCCTCGAAAAAATGTTGATATATGGTACGTGTTATCGCAAAACAAATAATATTAAATACGTCAGAGTGTGCGAAAAGGCCTCCGTCTTACAGCGCGGACTATCAAGGTATAAACGAATTTTTTATTACTTTTTACGAATTGTCGTCTGCGATTTAAAGCAGCCTCGGTGCACAATGAACCGAACAAAGTCGTTTCTTTTGTCTTTAAGAAAATATAAAATAAACTCCAAGGTCTTCGACTGCACTATTCAATTTTACTTTTTAACCTTCACGTTCCATCCTCAAATGTGATGTACATATATTATATTTTATTTTATTAGTAACTAATAACTAAAAAATACACCTTTATAATTTTCTATTTTTCTATAGAATTTTGATCCAAATAAAGACCTTTGATTTAAATCTTTTGATTGTGATAACTAATGATCGGATGTGTGGTTTTCAAAATAGCAATGATGAGATTTTTATTAACCAAGATACATATTTCAAAATTTCTTGTCTTGCAAAATGAATTAATAAATTTTTTCAATATTCAGATATTTTTCGGGGCAGTAATTGATTGCCTTTTACTTTATAAAGCGACTGGAGTAATAATAACTTAAATGTTCTAAAAAGTTTTAAAAATTCGTTATATTTCTACAAAATGGACTATCTTACAAAAGACTTCTTTAGACGACTTATTAAAATTAAGTTTTTCGATAAATTCTTCTGATGTCCTTTGAAGAAATAAGCCTCATTGGTCCCCGCGGTAAACATGTAAAAGGTGAGATAATTGAAAAAGAAGCCGCTCAAGATAACTCTCATTTTTAAGCCCGACAAAAAAATTGTTCGAGTTTTAGAAAAACTCCCGGAATGCTGCACTCCGCTTTGAGGAGTGCTTAAGTTTTTTCTTATTAGGCAAAGGAGGAATTCTTCTATTCGAAAGAAAACGAGGCCTTGTTCGCCCGAGGGAGTGTGCCTCAACTTCCACTTTTTCTACCAACAAAAGTCAGTTCGGTGGTTGGTTGCTACACTCTCGCTGTAAAAGAAAATTTCTTTAGCTGACCGAAAAGCAGGCCGCAAAAATAAAAATAAAAGCTGTAAGAAAACAGCGGAACGGCGCCGAAAACCAGTTTCAGTATATCTTTAATATCTTTTTCTCCTCATTTCGGTTTCAAGTTCACTTTCGTTGGCTTCGCGAGCCGTATTTAATTTATTTCGTTCTGCACAAATGGAGGTATGGAGGTATGGAGGTTATCGGGGTAGTTCCCTCCGTTCCCGGAGCCCGGCGAGACCCTAAAACCCCCCGAACCCCAGAGCATTCCACAGCAGTTCCCGGGAATATTCAAGGAATTTTTAAACTTTGCTCAAAAAGAAGAATTAAAAGGTGGTGCGACGTCATATGCACCCGGCGGGAGGACCGGGATCCTCCTGCTCCCGGGCGAGTAATTGGTGAAGTTTCGATGCATTCTGTCGCTCCGGAGGTTTATGGGGCCCCATCTGCAAGTCATGTCGTATCTCAAACTCGATGGCCCTTCGGGGAGTTGATGAGGGTCACACACACAACAGGTCGGGAATGTTGCAATGTTTCGAGGGGCTCCCTGGGGACCGCGACAGAGTTATCTCCCAACTTTCGAATTTATCTCCCTGGGAAGAAGTTTCAGAATATTTCGACAACAAAAGAAATGCAATCTACTCTTAGATATCTCACATATCTTTAGTAGAGGAATTGCGACAAAGTATCATTAATTTATTATCAATGTGTCGCTAGTCAAGTATAATTTGTCTCTCATTCCGCAAAAAAGTTTTCTCTTCCCACTTGCTTTAACTTTCATTAAGTAAAAGGATTCAGTTTAAAAATATGAAACGAAGTAAAGTTTTAAAAAGATAGCATAATCAACTGTAAACAAATTAATAAAATTGAATAAAGACTCAGAAACAAGAGAAATCTTTGAGGACTGAATTTATTAATTTTGTATTTGTTAGTTCTACAATCATAATAAAATTTTGTTATAACAATCACTAATAGCAAAAACTTAAAAAACGTTATCTAAATCATGCAAACAATGACGAATCAAAATTTTGCAACTAAGTGGTTCATTTCAGTTATAAAAGAATTACTAAGTTGGTGTGAAATAAAACGCATTACGTTGTTAATTTAAGATAAAGATAAGTCAACTTTTAACCCTTAAAGTAGTTAAGACTGCAGTCTCTGTAGCTCAAGTAGAGAAACCTTCAAACTTTCTTTTTTATTTTAGTGCGCAAAATGGGAATAAGTGTAATCCTCAGAAGATCCCTCAAACAATTCTTTTCAGTCAGCAATTTCTCGTCATTTTCTAGCAATCAGTCACCGCGTGAGGTACTTATAGGAGTTCTCATTCGCAGAAATTGAAAAGAGCCCAGGCGATTTTCTCGCACTGTGTATTATTTCTGGATATATTTAGATTTTAGAACAACATTTCTGGAAGCATTTGCGCGAATGAATTTTATGATTCATACCCGTCCACAAAAATAAAAAAAATATATAAAAAATTGCCACAGCGTGGATTATCCCCTAAAAGGAAAGGGGTTAAATTTTAGATGTGACCTAAATAAGTGGGTCTGAGCATTTTTTAGCCGAGTTATGTAAGTGCTGTCGTCCGTTTTCGAAGCTACCGCTCGGGCGGAGCGCCTCTTTCACCTGGCTCTGATCTGTCGCGAACCCTCCGGCTTCCAGTAGGGGGTTGCATAACAAGTGCCACCGCGGTTGCAACTCAACCCCGCGCCCGCCCGTGACCCATTCGATTGTGCAGACTTTGTGAGGACGTCGCGGGGACGGCTGGAGTAGTAATTGCACAGGTGTGTCAATGTCACGCGATTGAGCTCCTCCGGCTCATTAACTGCTTATATCACTGCAGGTAAGCGGAGCGGCCGGGGGAGCCGCTCTGTCGGGCTCCGCAGCGACTCCAGGTCTAGTTCTAATTCACTTTTCAGCTAAAAGAAACGGCTCCAAGTGGGCCCCTCGACGACAATTGTCCAGCACACAGCAGGTGGCGATTCGTGGGGCACCGCAAATTGTCAATTTTGACACTTCTTTAGTGCGGCGCACACAGCTGCGGCTGGAATGTTCGTCGATAATTTTCGCACCATGCAAAGGGGGCGACGAATTTGGGGCCCCCACATGTGTGCGCGGAGCCGTCAGCACCCCCCTTAAAGAGCATCTGAATTCTGACAGACGACGACCGAGGTTTGGGTGCACAAAACTTAAGCAGCTCTGGGGAGGACTGCGGCATTTATTTATTGTCCAGTTTTTTGTAGATTGAAATTGTTTATACCCTTACCAGGTGTAAAACGGTGTTGACAACCTCCCGATTGGTGACCTGTCCCACCTCAATCAGTCCAATGAGGACGGCAAACTTAAGATTGTCCGTCATCGACATCCTGACGACCTCCTCGGGCCGCTTTATGTCACTGAACGGCGGACGTGTGAGGTCCGCCATCTTATTAAGTAAAAAAACACTCAAATTACACTGTAAATTAACACAAAACCCACTCTCCGAAATTTTTCAGCGCCAGACCGACACAAGGCGCACACATAAAACACAAATTTTTCGATAAATGCGATCAAGTTCGGGCGAGCGGCCTGCCCAAATCACTTTTATTTTGACACGAGACCCACGGCAAACACTCAGTCATCGACCATTTTGCTTTTCGTTTCGGGGGAACACTGCTGTCGCCCACAGTTATCTCGCAGTACTGGCAACTTGGGTGCTCAAAAACGACCCGCTACCTCATCGGCCGGGGGGTGGACGGCGCGTTGTTGTTGTTTACCGGGCTCTGGAATCGCCGGAGGGGCGCTCCGTCGGCGCCGCGGCGCTCCGCGAAGGGCTCGACCTGCGCACCGCGCCCGCAACGGGGAAGACGTCGACACCCGCCGCGCACTGTTGGCCGCCCTGCACAACCCTTCGCTCGTTTTTCTCCCCTGGGTTTGAATTTGTCTCGCGACCCGCACGCTCCGCACCGAACAAAACTTCCCGTCAAATCGACCACTTGCCGGCCACTGGCAGGTGGTTGCGTTTTTCGAACAAATTTTACCTGTGCTACTGGTTCGCGTCCTCGCCCAACTGCTTTTAGGCGTTCATTTTAGCAGGGAAATAACCCGAGCTAAGCTTGCTTCTCTGCAAAGTGTTATAACAAAAAAAATACTGCCATATAACATTTATCCATGTCCATGATTAACTGCAAACTACTGCAAACTTAACACTTTTACAAAATTATTTTTGGCACGTTCCAAATGAATTCACAAATTGCCTATTAAATGCTATAATTACACTAATCAACAATTTTTATTCATTTATGTAACAGAACAAAAAATTTTTTTGGTATTAGACTCTTTTGAATTAATTTTAGAAATGTTAATTCAACTCGAACGTTGAAAATAAATTTATTCCCAATAAATTGCGAATAAAGTGTTATAAAATGCTTTAATTTTGTATCGAAAATGTTAACAAATTTGTACCAATAAAAAGAAAAACATTAAATATGTTTGTTAATGCAAGCTAAATAATAAACTTTCGTTATAAATCTTAATTCCGACCACAAAATAATCGTGCTTTAGAATTCTTTCCTTGTTTGGTGTAAAATAATAAGTATATTGATATATTTTTAGGATTTCCATCGGTTGTAAATGCATAGTCAATTAAAAATACATAAAATTAGCATAATTTTGAATGATAGAATTTTTTCAAATTTCATAATCCAACCCTGATCAGTGTACTTCCATATTTTGTACTAATTGACTAAAAACGCAATATTTGAATAAAATTAATTTAATTATTAAACATCTTACTGATAACTTACAAATTCAAAAATATATTCATTCTTAGTTACAATTAAGAGGTTGTATCATGTTAAAAACTTTTTAATGCATACAATTTTTCATACATTTTGCACTGCCGAATCTCCAGAAGTTGATTTCCACAAAATTAGATTTCATCTGCCCCGAAGTCCATAGAATTGTGTTTTTTTGAGATCAGCTTTTGTTGTGCTTGTGACTGGTGGACGTGTAGCAGCCGAATCTCCTTGATGAATTAAACAAATTAAAAGGATTTGGAGAAGTAAAAAAACCCAAAGAAATTCCATTTTAATTTTATTTCCGCGCTATAAAACTAGGTAATCGTTGTGAATGTACTGAACGGTCGTATTTTCTCATCACCTTTATATTAATGAAATAATCCTTAACGGAAACATTTTCTATTGTTTCTACCTTCCTATTGTTTGTTTTGCTTTTACACCTGAAAAAATTTCACGTAACTGCGTAATGTTGGGTTAGAAAACACTTATGTAAATTGAGTTCTGAACAGAATTCAATATTTACTGAATACGCGTGAAGTTCTGAAATGAAATTAGTAAAAGTTGTTTTAAAGATAAATTATTCTACTTAAACAGTGTGTGGAAAACGAAGCAAAAAACTTATATTGTGTTTAGTAGAATCGTGATAAATTGTAATAGTAACTATATAAACATTATCGGTTACCTTCTTCAACAGCACAATTAGGTGAGGTTAGCTTAGAGGCAGTGGCTGCCAAACAGGTAGGCCCATTGTGATACCAAACACAGCACAATTAACAATGGTTTATTTAAATTTATACAGATGTGAACTTTTCAGGAATTTTAAATTGCAAATATGACTTGTGTCATCATATTGCATTACCAAAACTTTATTAAGAGCAGTAGATTAGTTCAATTTTGGAAAATTAGAAGAAAAACGTTATAATTCTGGTTGTTTTATCATTAATAAACCGAACGAAAAATGGATTACCACGAATGATTTACAAATTTGTTAATCAAGAGCATAGAAAGTGAATTACTTGTCAAAAATCAAAATTCTACAATATTTTGTATAAATTTCATTCAATTACATCGAGTGATTTTTAAAATAGAGTCTGAAATTGTAGTTTTGAAAAAAAAAGTATCTTTATTATCACTATCTGTAATCAATAATAAGAGCAAAAACTATTAAAACTATATTAGATCAACTTGAAAATGTTGCAATTTAAATTGGGTTTTTGAGCCCATGCGAAAAAAAATCAAGATTTAACCTTCTAAAGAGTCAGAAAATGAAATAAAACAGCAATGTGCTTTGATAGATTCGTTTGTTATTAAAAATAACTTAAAAATTCATTCAAATCCTCAAAAAATGCAAATTTAGAATAAACAAATTGTGGTGTTTTGTAGCGGCCAAAGTAGGAAAGGAAAATGTTAAAAAAAGGCAGAGGTTGTCAGCACTTGCACATAAAATTTCCTGGAGAAATTGCTGACATTGCGCTCTCCGCAGTCACAGCTGTTTCTCAATTCATTTGCAGATCTCACGCACACAGACGCAGGGGGAAACGTAAATATTTTTGTTTTTCATATGACGAAAGAGAAAATCGCTCAGTTGGGGGGAATTCTCAGCAGAGATATTGCGAGTGCTGCCAGTGCTGAGGGAGATTTTGAATTGCGAATATGGAATTGTTTGGGTCTTTGTTTAATTTGCGCGAAATTAAAAAGATTTTACTTCAAAAATTTCTTTCTGTTTTATTAGGTTGAGTTTTTTACTTTTACTCTTTTTCTTTCGTATAAGAAAGGCGCGGTTTTTGAGTGAAATTGAATTTTTTGTGCGAAATATTTCCCTTTCTGTTGCTATCACTGCCCCGTTCTGACTCACACAAAAAACGTCAAATCGAATTTTCGCTAGCCAGAGAGCGAGGGCACCCTGAGTCGAGTTTTGGCTTCGCAGTGGCAGAGAACAGTGGCTAGAGTTTTTCCGTAAATAACAATTTGTGCGTAATTCTGCTATTTTTCTTGAACTTGTGCAGTCGCAGGCGAGTGGAAATGTGCTAGAAACTGTTAATCCGCGAAAATCAGGACTCTCGGCCCCCCCAAAAAAGGTGCGTGATCAGCTGCAGCACCCCCGACGAAAAACCAGCGAAATTCCACAGCGCGAACAAAACCAGCACTCGCCAGCGGCGGAGGAGAGGACTGAGGAGCCCCAGGAGCCCCATCATCCAGCTGAGCCAAGAACTGCGTCACGACGTCGAGCAATCGAACGAACTTCCGAAAACGAGGAGGAAACAACAAAGCGACGTCGCAGGGGCAAGGTGCTCGCGGCCAGAGGCTCAGGGTACTGTAAAAAATTTTTTGGGCGGACGGAGGTCGGAAGGTGCGTGTGCCAGACCACCAGGAGGATCAGGAGTACTCCCCCAGGACCCCCGCCCAAGTCCAGGCGACTGGAAATGGTCCCGAGGCCCTGAATGAGGAGCACCTCTTCGTTTTTCTGATCGACGTCGAGCGACGGCGGACGGTGGCGCGGCATGTGTAGTGGTTGTCTCGCAGAGGTATGTACCCCCTCGGGCTCCGCTGCCCGACCGCGGTGTGGCGCAGCCAGTGGTTATTCAATCGCGCAATCTCCCCGCGGACGAAAGGCAAAAGGCTGCTCTGGTCCCCGTGGCGGTCGACAATTCTTTGATTTTAGTTTTAATAATAAAAATGGGCGGACTTCCAATCTCCTTTGTCCTTCAGTTTGGAAGCAAAAGCCCCGTGGTTGGGGAGTGTGCGTGGGCAACTTTTTTTTTTCGTTCCACACAAAGAGTAGGTGAAATGTCAAATTCGGGCACAGTCTGCGACGGTATTAAAGTGCCTACTAAATCGGTGAAGTTTTCGGTTGCAGATCGTTATGAAATGATTTTTAATATCGCTGGTAAAGTTTGTTAACACAGGAAGTTATCAAATTTGCGATAATTCCAGTTATTGTTTTGTCTGTAATTCGGCAGCAATGTAATCTAATCTTAGTTATTTTTTTGAGGTTATTGCAACCATTTCTGATAAAGGAAAAGGGAGTGTTTTTTTGTGTACGTTTACATTTTTCTATATAAAATTTATAACTTAAAACTTAATACTAGTAGAAATCCCTTTCATTAGTGAAAAATAGCAATAATTTAGCGCCTCGTGCTCCGTTTATTTGAGGACTGTAGATCTTGAACATTCGAATTTTAAGGATAAATACAAAGGTCCTGTTTTTGATTGGTAGGAACAAGTCAAATGCACGGAAAACGTCGTATACGAATGAAATTTTGCATAAACTTTTCTTTCGGGTTTAGAAAGGATAAATATATTAAATTATGTGGGTGCTCCCACTATTTTTCCCGCGAATTTTTACTTAAAACGTTTTTATTCGGCGACTTTATATTTATCTACGATTTCTGCAAAACTTCACTTATAACTTTAATTTAACACTTACGTTTTTAATTTGCAATAACCGAAGAGATAAAATTGTTAATCATTATTTATACCATTGCTATAATTACAGTTACTTACATTTAAGTTATATTACTATTGAATTTCGATGTTAGTAGAAAAATAGTAATAGTAAAAACAATCTAAAGACAAGTCGCGCCAACAACGAACAGGTAGAAACACGATGATATTTTTTATTTATTTAAATTGTATACGCAAACAGACAATTAGCCTATACAATTATAAAAAAGCTTTACCAAGTTTCATCAGGTTTGGATATATTTCATCTTAATAAAAAATACGAAGTGAAAATTAAGTAGTATTACGTATATAATATGTAAAAATCAGTGATACTTACCTCAACATTTTTACATTGTAGAAGTTAATTTGTTTTGCATTTCAAAATTGTTCTGTTTAAAGAAATCTTATCCCGCAATATTAGAAAATTAGCTTCAATTAGTAGACAAAATTTTGACTCCCTAAAGTGGGGGGACGAGTTTGGGATGTTATCCAAAATTGGCGCCAAAACAAAGTGGATGATATCTGGGAAAAGAACTACAGCCGAATATTGGGTCTAATTTGAAATTTATGATTGCCTTTCTCTATGCTAAAATAAAACAAATAAAAAAACGATAAAAATTGTTGCTCCACGGTATGTGGATCAATTGAGCATGACTATGATTTGGAGCACTCTGCGGAATTGTTTTTATAATAATGCTTGAATCCGTTCTAAGCTTAGCACTTTGCTAATAACTATAAATACCATGATGTCATGATATTCACTACAGAGAAAATTTTTTTTTTAAAGTTGGGGCTCATCGGGGCTTACGATGGGGAGCTCCGCTTTATTCTGGTCCGACTGTAGCGATTGTTTATTTCCCAGCACACCGAGCCACTTTATGCAAATAAAATTTGTAGTCGTGTGCGTGTCTCGTCGCTTTCTGTTTGGCCTTTTTCAATAAAAAGCATTAGACCCAACTCAGCTGTTCAAGAGCCCGAACCACAACAAATTCCGACTGATTTGGGGCTCCGGGGGGTGCTCCGCAGTGTTGGTGGTGCTGTGGAAATTTTCGCTAGTGCAGCGACTGGGCATGTGCAGGTCGTCGATGTGTGCAGTCGGAGATTGGATGGAGCTTTGGAGCTCGAAATCCAGAAGTCTTTTTAAAAACAAAAGACAGCCCCGCACTGCGCTGCACTGCCTCCGAGGAGTCTCTGATTGCCCCGTGGGGCCCTGCTCCGACTCAGTCCCAGTCTCAGCCCCAGACTCCGTCCCCAACCACTCTGCGGGATGGGCCCCATCGCTTCCACAGCTGTTCCGCTGTCCGGAGCTCGTTCTTTGTACGTTTTGGGGGGCTTTTGTTTGGCCACTTCGATGCAGTTCCCGTCGTCGTCCGTCTGTCCACTTACCTTTGATTTTCGCGAGCGAGCGCCTTTTTATCTCTTTTATTTATTTATTTATTTCATTTTTTAATACTAAAGTGTGAATAATGCGGGTCTAGTTCACTCGTCGTTTGTCTTGTCTGTTCATGTTTCATGTCTCGAGCTCGGGAATTAATTATCTAATCAAGGAACATTTCCTCGGGCGGGAGAAAGGTGTTTAAGTTCAGGTTGATTAGGAAATTGTTTGATGTTGTCTGGTGCGGCCACCTTCTACTTATTTTTGGTAAATACAAATATAAATGAAAAAGTACTTAAATTATATCAACGACCTCTCTTAATGCGACCCTTATCAACAACGCCATTATCGCTGGTGCAAATAGGCAACTTTGTGGTATTTAAATTTTTTTCAGTGTCGTATTTTTTAAAGCCCATGTCTAGCTCCTTTTAAATTCGACCAAAAATTTGTTGCAATTTAATACTTCACTGTTTTCAATTTTGAATAATCCTCGGCATTAAACACATATTCAAATTTCAAATTGCGCAAAGCGCCTCTCTGTTGATTGAATGATACTCGTAGGGTTACCAGTTCTGTTTTGTTTATTTTGCAGAAAATATTCCGCTTTAAACTAATTAAAATTTGAAAGCATTTCTTGGAAGTTAATTCAAAAATTGCTTTGGGCCCCAAGTTCTCACTATCTCTGATTGAGTTAGAAATTGTTTTAAGATAGTGTCATTTTTTTGAAAGTATCTTAACAATTGTTTAAAAGGGAAATAGCGGTTATTTTTTTAGTAATAATATTTCAATAAAATCACCTCAGAGTTGGATTTTTTTCATTTAGCAATCTAAACGTTTTATTAATGTTTCAGTAACTAATTTTTCAAGTAATAGTGCCCGATTTATAGAGACTATTTTATATTTTTATTCATCGTCAGTATTAGTCAGATCTATAGTAGGAATTTTTATCCTCAAAAAAATGTGGAGACTTAAATTATTATACTTAATTAATTTTTAAAGTATGTTTTGTTTTAAAATTTTCCTATAGAGAAACAATAATAGAGTAATTAGCTTGTATACATTTTTTTTTTTGCTGTTTCCCACTAATTGTGGTTAGTCATTCTCCATAAGGGAATACTATATGTAAGTTCTATATTTTTCTTCTCAGAACTGCGAGACATATTGTGAAATTGTTATTGGAAAATCGGGATTAAGGTGAAATGTGGGACGTCTGGTCACCCCAGACTTAATAGTATCTATTACACCTGTGCTGCTGTATCTGGCACGCGACACCTCTCCTCACAATTCCCTTGAGTGTAATTGAACCCGAAAGGTTCCCGGATGATTTTCTGATAGAGTTGCGGTTCGTTCTAGCGCATGCTGAAGTATCCAGTATCACTAACTTTGTGTCTGCAAACACTGGTTGCATGGCATCGTCCTGAATCGTCCCTATGCACCGTCTATGTGCAATAAAGACCTTAGTCTAAGGACTGAAGAAATGGAGAAAGACTTTCTTTTCACATTTGTTTTGTAATGGAATTTAATTAAAATCGTTCACGTTTCGCCTGCAGTATCGGAATATTTTTATGGTAATCACGGCCCACTAGTTTTATGGAACTTTGAATGCACATTGTTGAGAAACGTGCCTAAAATATCAAAATAAGAATTTTATCTTAAAGTACGAATCGGAAATGCTATCGCTGACTATGTTTACCCTGGACAGAGTTATGTTTCGTAAATGTTTTCCGCATTCGTTTGTTATGTTGCTAAATCAAATGCGCCGATTTATAATATCCGATAATATCTAATTTTATCGTAATTAAACTAAAAGTGCGTTTGATGGATTAGAATTTGCGCAGAAAATATAAGTGTAAACATCGAATCATACTTCTCTAGTTTAAAGAGTAAACAATCGTATCTTTACTTTCTGTAAAATTAGAGATACGCATTTACTCGTAATTATCGTCAAAACTTCATAATGCACAATTTTAACTCGTTACTTTAAAGTATTGAAAGTGTCGTAATAAATTATCTTTATCACATTAATAGGCAAAATAATTTCAAGATTATTCTAGATTTGGAAATCTTTATTAAATTTATTATTGACTTGGCAAAGTTTTTAATTTTCTTTTATTATCGTCTACGAATACACGAAATTAGATTATAAAATATGTCTGCTAACTTTCCTTTGTTCCCGGCATCTAATAAAAATACCTGAAGATCAAGATGTTATCGAATAAAACCAGATGCAAGAAAGGTGCTGACATTGAAAAAACTTATCATTCTTGATTGAAAGCTTCTGTTTTATTATTAAATCATGCAAAATTGATCGGTTACCATTTGAAATTCTTACTCCCATTGCGGATGATAATTTAGCCAAATAATTAATATTAATAATAGGCAGTAAAATAATATAATTGGTAAATAGACCATAATATTAGAATTTTTTGGTTTGAAGGTTAATTAAAATAATATTATATATGTATGTATATCTAAAAATATGAGAAAAGATTAACTCGAAAAGGATAGTAAGGCGACATTTTTCAATAGTATTACATTTTTTTCTAAAGAAAATTAATATCTCGTTTTTTTTTAAACAGATTTCCAAAAACTTAAAAAACGATCATACATATTGTACGAAATATCAGTGTAACCTTGTTTAAAGTATCAAAATCTTTTATCAATTAAATAGAAACGCGTTTATACGTATCTCCATTCATTTATTTATCAGTAATTTCGAGTTAATTTGTTATGTTCAACCTTGGCACAGTAGATAACCTCCAGAACCCTATGAAAGAACAATAAATCTCTGTATTTCGCATATTCTATCTGGTTTTTTAAGTGCACAAAGAACTAGAAACAATAAAGAACCTTATACTTATTATTTGCAGAACGCTATTACCAGATATGTCAGCAGATTCGCCGAGGCGTGCTGTTAGAGGAGTGCCTGCAATAGTACCCCCTCAAGTAGTAAGTGACCCATCGATAATCGATAGTGTCGCAGGCTTCATAAACGATGTGACTTTGACGAATCAACCACAAATTGATCCAAAAGACACAATTACATGGGCCCGTTTCGAAAACCAAGCTGATATAAGCGATCCGCAATTTGGGAACGAGGATTGGGAGCTAGAAGGATGCGCCCCACCGCCACTAATCCTTATTTTAGGATATGGCATTGGCATTCAGGTCTGGGCCATACCAGCAAATGGAGAAGCCGTTGAGGTCCTTTCCTGGCGGCATGGCAACGTTACGGCGCTGCGGGTCCTTCCGACGCCAACTACAACGGATGTGAACTTTGACCGGTATTCGGACAAGCGCCCGTTGATGGCTCTTTGCGAAGGACCCACTCCAGGAAGCAGTTCCCAGTATTGTACAGTGAACTTTGTGTCCCTCAAGGACAGCTCCACTGTGAAAAGTATAAAATTCAAGAACCCCGTGCTGGACATACTTACCAATAAAACATTCGTTGTGATTACCTTCCCCGAACGAATTGCTGTCTTTGATGCAAGAAGTTTGGATGACCACCTCTCAATTACTTCATGTTACCCAAGCCCCGGGTAAGTTGTTTTTAAAATTTTATTTTAGATATTTTTAAGATGTATTCTCGAATCATGCAGCATTAATCCTAATCCTGTTGCTCTTGGACATCGTTGGCTGGCGTACTCTGAGAGTCGATTAATCCATACGAAAAGAACACAGGGTGGCTGCGAAGTTGAGGGTGTACCCAGTTATACGGCGACTATGTTAAATGCCGCAAAAAGTCTTGGTAAAGGTCTTAAAGAATTTGGAGAGACAGTTGCGGCGGGTCTTAAAGGTTCGTCCAGTGGGTCTGGATCCTCCTCAAAACCCGGAAGCTTCGAGTCGGGAAGTGGGGATACTAAGCAGCCTGGTGTAGTTACAATTTTCGACATTAAGGTAAAAATTTTAAAATACGAAAAGGGTCATTTTATTTGAAATCATCAAATGAGTTAATTCGCACTCAAAAAAAAATTATTGAAAATAACAAAATTTGTCGCTGTTTAATCTTTTGAGAGTTGGTTTTACGAAAAATAAATTTGACGAACGTATGCCCATTTTTACTATCTGAAGGCGTTCAAAGGATGAAAATAATAATAATACCGACGTAAAGTTAAAGGTAAGGACTTAAAATAATTTTATAGAAATTGTCTTGTATGTAATTTCGAAACCAAAAATGTGTAGTTTTTATTTTTTCTAATAAGTATAAAAATCAAAGACATTTTAACATAGATTGAACAATTGAAAAATGATGCGATTCCTAATACTGCTCATTGATAATTTCATATGAAATGACCCAAATCATAAAATGGGTGTTAACACTACCAAATTTTTAGCATCCCATTAAGGATATCAGTCCGACTTCAGGAACCCCAATATCAGTAACTGGCGATGATCCAATAGTTGCCCATTTCGTAGCTCATTCAGATGCCATCGTGGCAATGGAGTTTGATCCTTCGGGAATGTTGTTGCTCACGGCAGACAAGCGAGGGCATGATTTTCACGTCTTTAAGATTTTTAATCATGCTTTATCATCAAATCTGTCTGCTGTTCATCACTTGTACATCTTACACCGCGGCGATACCACAGCTAAAGTCCAGAATATTTCATTTTCTCCCGATTCCCGGTGGGTGGCTGTGTCTACTCTTCGAGGAACAACACACGTTTTCCCTATAACTCCCTACGGAGGTGCTGCCGGGGTGCGAACTCACACCAATCCCTATGTAGTGAATCGTCTATCTCGGTTTCATCGCTCAGCTGGCTTGTCGGCGGATGGTCGGTCAAGCAGCCCAATATCTTCCCATTCCGATATCACGCAGTATAACCCAATTTGTATGCCGTATAATAACGTAACCATACCGCCATTCCCGAAACCGGTGGTAATAAATCCCCTTGCAAAATTGCGGCAACCATCCGTTTTAGGATCTCCTCCCGGAAGTGCTCAGAATTCCTACAATCGGTCAACGCATGGTAGACAACGTCTATCCTCACTATCTGATGAAAATGGGAAACCCCTCAGTGTATGCGCGGTATTTGCAAAGGCCCGCTCCTGGCTCCTCGATGGGCCGAAATTATCACGGGATCAGCTTAAAGTGCAACAGAAAGTGGTTGATTCCCTATTCATTATGGCAGGCCATGGAGCCCTTATTCAATACGATCTTGATGTTAAAATTGCGCAAAGTAAGCAAAAATATTTTACATATCCATTTTTTGTTCAATTTGCTCATCCTCCAGATGTCCCTAAAGACAAGGTTTCCGATGAAAGCCCTATTGAGCTCGATGTTGAAGCAAAGGCCCAGTGGAATTTGGGACGAAAGGATAATTTGGTTGAGGTTCAACCACCGCTCTGCACTGATAACTGGCTAATGAAGGACATGACGAAGGACAGAAGCAGCCCAAGTAGTGCTAGCGTTAGTCCTCAAATTGATGATTGGGTCTCACAGGTTGAAATTATGACTCATGCCGGTCCTGGTAGAAGACTTTGGATGGGACCTCAATGCGTTTTCAAAACCTACAACACTCCTAGCGGGTACAATGGCAAGATAAATCCCTTAAATAATTAATTTAAATAAATATCTTCCCTAAAGATCATCCCTAAACCATATAGACACCGAAGCTGTGGAAGTTCCAATAAATGTCGGAAGCAGTAGGCCAGGCCGCTCTAGTCCAATGAATATGCCATTATCCAACTCCGGAAGGTCTTCTGTGCCGTTTGTGATAGAATCTGGATCTTATAGTGAGTAGTTATTTGTTTTTGTTTTATTTATATTCATTTTTACCTTTAATTAACAACTCTGAACTTTACCTAGGCAGCATCGACCAGAGCCCAAGACTAATGGAAAGGTTTTGTCACGATAACTTTAATTCCGAATTTGATTTGTCGCAGGGAGATTCTAGACTTAGAGAGGATTTAGCCGATGCTATGCGAGAGTCACCATCTGGCCAACATAAAGACGCAGGTAAACTAAGAATTAGCTTACTAAATTTTTTGTAGAAGTTTGTTCGGCTGCAGTTTGGCTTTTCACCTGTTTTGGATTATACTTGTTGAATTGGATTTTTAATTTTAATTTTATATTCGATCTCGTTCATATGTAATTCTTTGAGATACAATTTTAAAAATGGTGTGAATTAACACAAATAACTTTTGCTTCCCTTCTTGTTGTTCAAACTTCCAATGTTGCCTGAATTGTGTATCTACATACATATATTTGTTTCATGTTTGCTATTAATTATAAATTATTAAATGTGTTATTACATTTTTAAATTTATCTTCATCACATTTTATTAAAGGCGTACACAATTTTGAACTTATTGAGAATAGCTTATTTACTTTCATTTATCTTAACTTAGTGATTGAAAAAAAAAACATTTAAATAAAATGCGGTATATATAAAAATGTTTGGGCCAAAAAAAACGAAACGATCAAAATTGGTTTTTAATTTCGTTACGAAAATTCTGTATGACTGAAATTGTTCAAATTGAAACGCAATTAAGTGGAAAGGGGAATGATTTTACCTACAGTCAAAGATTTGAGGCAATCATTTTAAATAATGAAATCTGTTAAATGAAAAGTTGTGAAAAAAAGGCAGATTTTCTACTAACTACTATGGCCAGAAATTTGAAAATATCAAAATGAATTCTTGACCAGATAGAACAGCTTTACAAAAAAGAAAATTTCATGGAAACTAAAGCCCCGTAGTTAAACTTCTTAAAGTTAAATTTCGTTGAAGAACAGTAGATGTTTCTAGGAAGGAGCATATTCAAGGCATTTTATTTGTTCGTCTATTATGCACTTTCTTAGGCTTTGTTAAATTTTTAAAATACATTTTTGCCAATATCCTGGGAGTTGATTGTGGCTAATTTTTTAGTTTTAGAACTAATATTTATTTATTTATACTTTTTAAATTGACAGGCAAAACAGTAATGTACAAATATGAATTAATATAACATTTTTTATAATATTGAGTATACATAATGAATGTGAAGAATAAGAAAAAAATCCTACATTAAGATTTTTAAGTTCTAACTTTAATTAAAAGCTTAAAACATTTTCAACGCTCATTAATTTAACCAGAACACATTTCTTTTTTGTGTACATTTTTATTCCTCACTTCAAACTCTTATCTGAATAACAAATGCATGCCTAACCGCTTTTCTTTAAGCAATTTATTACACGTTTTAATACAAAAAAGAGAGTGAGAAAGTGAGAAAAGTTGCATCAATCCTTTTTCGAACCGTAAATAAAAGTAAAAGTAATAAACTGCTGAGCTTAATGCTTGCGATATTAATAAAAGGCACAAGAGAAAAGACGTTGAGGACCAAAAAAGCGCAAGTAATCAATAACGCGGCAGCAATTAAATGCTAAAAAGCAGGAGAAATATAAGCCAAAGGCAGATGTTTATGATTAATACATTCTATTGGTTAAAGATTAACTGGTTTTCGTAACTATTATTAATAAATGTAATTTAAAATCATTGCGACAATCAATTTTGAGACCGAACGTTTTTCAGGAGCACAACATTCTTTTTAGTTGCTTTACTTTCTGGCAGAAGGTTTTTTTAATTTCTATTCGTTCTAAACAAAACTTCTAAAGCAATAAAGAAGCACAGAGTTATTTTGTTTAACAAAATTCGTCTTTCATTCATTTTTCGGCTATTTTATTTTTTGCTAAATCGAATATTTTCTTTAGCTGAGCAAATATATTTGGTTTATCCTGCATGAATGATTTTGTCTTGATTGCTTTCATTAATTTTAATCTGTTTTTATTTGTTTTTCTTTTCGAACAAAAAAAATTTGTTTATATAAAAAATGAGAGAAACGTTCAAAGTTTTGAAATTTGTAATTTGTTTGCTCTGAACTTGCTTGATTTTTCACTTTCCTCCATAGTGAGGAAGAGAACGCATATCTGTTTTCCTTTAGATAACCTTGTTTTGCCTGCCAAACCAAAAAAATAAAAGAATTTTTTCTGTAGAATAGAGAATATTTTTTTAAGACCCCACCGATTAGTTACGAAGTGCAAAATTTTGAACAAGACAAAAGCAAACAAAAATAATTAAGAAAATGATGAAATTTTAACACACTGCCTCTGGCTTTTTTTCTCTTGAAGGTTTAACGCCTCGTGTACGTCATATGAACCATTTTACATCGATGCCATCAACTTCAGCTAAGAGTTCGGGTTCTGATAGTAGTAGAAAAACGCAGGGTGATAGTGGTCCTCGTAGAAATCCATCTAACATGCAGCAATTTGACATCAATGCTCTAATGATGTCGCCGCAAACGCAGCCAGCTAGATCGGTTGTGCTAATTGAAAAAGTCGTTAATCCGCAGGGCACGGTAACTACCATAACCCGGTCACCCGATGAGGTTGAATATGACCCAAACGATCCTTATGCCTGGCTAGATACTGATTATGTTATTCATGAGAATTTTGACGAAGCTCTTTTTCGTCCGGTCGTTACAATATTTTGTGATGATAAGAGAAGCCAGGAAGCTTCAAAAAAAGTTGCCGATTTCGAATTTGTGGCACCAGAACCGATTGGAACCGATTTAATTGTTCCTGTAATTGAAGGAAAGCATCCAGACTTTGAGGGGGGCAAACCACCAGAATCTATTAAATCAGAATTGGTTGTACCTGTCGTTGAAGAAATTAGGGATACTCAAAAAGAAATTGCCGAATCTAAGCGGATTTCCGAAACCTCCGAAGATACCTTGAAAAATGTAAGCAGCTCTGAAGAAGTACAAACAATTACTTTCACTAAAAATAAAAGTAATAAGAAAAATACTCCGAAAAGTGCGTTTAAAGAGAAGACACCACCAAAAGATCTTTCTTCTGATTTACCAGATCCTTCGCCAAGTTTAAGCTATGAAAACGAAAATTATAATTCTGATATTAAAAAACCAACTCCAACAGCTATTGGCCGTAATAAAAAAGAGAAAGAAGTTACTTTTGAAATAAAAGAAAAACGTGGCAAAGATCGTACCACTGTAACTTTCGAAACGCGCCAAGGAGATCTTGAAGATGAAATAAAAATAAAAAATGAAGATGTTATAAAAACTCAACAGTGCGAAGAAAAGGAAGTGAAATCTAAATCTAATACTAAAAGTAGGAAAACGTCTAAAGAAGAGACGATTCCTGTAGAAGTCTTAAAACAGGATATCGTTGAGGAAGTCGTAAAATCTAAACCTGAAAAGCAAGTGAAAACAAAAGTAACTCAGGATCTTGAGAAGAAAATGTTACGTGTTTCTTCGGACACAAAGATAATGAAAGGAAAAGGTAATGCTAAACAAAATAAAGAACTCGTTAGTTCTTGTTCGGATGAAATTTTGATGCCTTTAGATGACCCTGAACCAGAAATTAAAGTAAAAACTTCTACAGAAGTAGAAGATAAAGTACTTGAACCATCAGACAGTGATGGTGGTTTGCAATTTTTCGACAAATTTGGAGCAGACAGTCCCAAAAAAGTTTTAAAAACTAAAACCGAAACTCTTACAGAATCTGAAATTGAATTTCCAAGCATTGCAGAGAGTCTAGCTGAAAACAAAAAGTCGAAAAAATCTAAAGGAAATTCCTCTTCGAATTCGCCTCCCCAATTTTCACCGAAACTATCACAGAAAAGTTCACAAAAAATTATCGACTCAAAATTTAGCGATGACGATGCTGCTGAAATTGTAACAATTACAATACCAAGTAAAAAACGACAGGCAAAGTTAAAGAGTAGTGAAAATTCGACTAAAAAATGTGAGATTGAATGTGAAAAATCTGTTGTAGATTATAGTCCACCTTCGGTTGATAAAACCGATTCAATTGAAACAATTGGAAAAGAGAAATCGAGTAAAGGGAGCGGCAAGAAAAGCGGAAAAGCAAAAGATTTCCCTAAACTGGCATTGGAATCAACTACAATATCTGCTGATTTTACAGAAGCTCTTCTACCGCCATTATCACCCTTAGAACCGTTTGAATCGAACTTCGAAAGTTTGCATTTTAAAGAGCCATCAGGCGACACCGACAGCTTGATTAATTTCGACAGTCCACCACAGGAGAGCAAGTCGAAAAATAAAAATTCTAAAACTTCACCGTCAACGTCAAAACTAATGAACGAATCTTCCGATCTTGTCGAATTTAAAAATCTTCACTCTGGCTATGAGAATTTGATATTTGCTCTTTGTGGTAGTCTTCATCAGGACGCCCCACTTGAAGGCGGGAATCTTCAGGAAGAACCCCTTCGTTCCTCCTCGACAGCAAGCACTTCGACCACAGTATCTTCAGTGGTTAAAGTGAACAAATACTCGAAAGAATCGCGCCGAAAAAGTTTCGAAAACGATGAACAATATTTAAGCCTGGACCGAAACTACCATGAAAATACCTCTTCATCTTCAGAAGATATTGATGAAACAAGCTGCATGCGAAAAAAAACGCATGGAAAATTAATCGACGATGACGAGGAGCTTCGCCCCCTAATTAGTGGGGCCAATTCAGCATGCTCGATGGCGTCGTCGACGAGCGGCAAAAAGGAGTTCGACACGCCCTCAATTGCCCTAGAAATTGCAAAAGCAATTGTTGATACACTGCCAGACAACAGCAGCAATCAAAGTGATTCAAGCGATCAGGCGAATATTTCAGACCCGGAGATTCAAAATGTTGTCTCTCCAGCGACATCTGGTGGCAGTGCGCAACCGTTGACCGGGTCACGCACTGACCCCAACGACTCAAATAAAACGTCGGCCCAATTAGACCTCACTGAGAATGGGACCTCCGTTGCCCCGCATCAAAACGGAAAGAAGAAGCTCAAGAAGAAGAAGAGATAAGAATTATTGATTTGTTTGATTTGTGTTTTTTGTATAATTTACTATTTATACTTTTTGTTCTCGTTGAAATGAAAAAAAAAAAAATTAATAATAACGAAAGCATTACGCTGCTATGTATAATTGTTGTCGCGTCTGTTCTAGGACCAGTTCCACATCAGTTCCTTCTCTCTCTAGCACTGTTTTTAATTGTTATTGTCATTCATACATGTTTTTAATTGTTAAACTTTCTTGGACAAGACATTAATAAGATATTTTAAAACATTTCGTTCGTAATTGTGTTTTGGCCACACACACAAAAACCAAAAAACAAAAAAAACAAAAAAAAGACAATTTATCTAGTTTAAGTCAAACTTAAAAGTAGTATTTCTTTCGTTACTTATCAGATCTTTTGGCGCTTATTTGCATGACTTAAGCTGCTAGTATTAGAAATTTACGCAACTTAAAAATAAAAAAACAAATTATCGAATAAATCGATAGAAAAAAAATTATTCGTAGGAAATAAAAATTCGTATACATAAATTTCCACGTTATTCATTATAGTTATCAATATTATGTATTATAGATTTTTATAGTGGTTTTCAGAATAGAATATTTAAATTCGGAGATTTTTTCCTACGTAGTCAATGAGATAAAGTTTGAATATCAATTTGAACGGGAATGAAAATATTACTTTAATGTAAACAGTATAAAACTCAATCAGTTTAATATTCTGGTTAAACTAAAGGTGTTATTTCATTTATTATAAGTTCGTTCATATATTTAAAAAAAAGGCAATTGAGCAACGATTTTTACAAAACAAAATTTGTATGGTTGTCATGTCGTGATTCAGGAGTAATTAATTTCAAATATTTTACCCTATTGCTGTTAAAATGAAAGTTATGAAAATCATTCAAAATTTGTTCATACCCCATACCAAAAAGAAAATATTGGTATACGAACGTATCATACTAAATTTCCAAAATAAAAATACAAATTTTAAAACCAAAAACGGTTTTTTGGTACCTTTTAAGATGACCTTTGTAGGTTTATACATTTTCGTAAACGAAATAAATTGCCGTTTACAAACCAACAAATTTTAAGTGTTAATATTACCTGAGAACGAGAGCAAAACAAAAATTGTTTTCTTCATAACATGTCATCTTAAGAGATGATTTTAAATCCCTTTTAAATGTCGATGATTTCAGATCACTTTTATTTTACTGCCTATACTGTGTCAAAAAACTTTTTTGTTGCTTTCAATTAATTAAAAAGTAGGTTTTTAAAGATGATATGTCCATTACTTACCCACTCCAAGAATAAGTTTAAATTTAAGTAACCCTTTATAATTATTATTTCCTTGTTATCAAGATCTCCAACCAGTAAGTAACTGGCCAAAACACAATTTATACAAAAAATACAAAATTTCAAACAAATCAAAAATAAAACAAAAACCTCTTCAATCATCATAATAAAATAGACGATACACAAAAAAAAAAAATTAATGTATCGCCTTGAATCGCATATAGAAAATTTTAATGAGTAAACGGTTGTTGTTGCAATTTATATAAATTTTTTCTTTCTTAATTTAACGTTTTTATCATAATAATCAAAGTAATTTATTTTATTTATCACGTAGTTAAAATTTTAGTTAGCCTACAGTCTTATTTTTTTGTTTCTTTATTTTTTGAGCAATTTTACCTTTTAAGTGAAAATGAGAATATTGAAAGAGATATTTAAGCAAAATTTGAAAACGATATATAAAAATAAAAGAGAAATGCAAAAAAAAATTATAATGTTTGTGCTTTTACCTTAATTTGGGTGAAAAAAATTTTAGTACTATTTTATTCACCTTTATTCTTGATTTAGACGGAATTTAAATTTGTTTGAACGTTTCGTACAAAAATTAAAACCGAGCCCAACATTTTTTAGGAAGCGCGTTTTTGAACGGAAAACACTAAAAATTTTTATTTCGTGTATTCGTACTAAAAATAACCCTAAGAGGAAACTAGTTATTGAGAAAATCCAGAAATTCAAAAAGGAAAAAGTAATTAAAAATACTTTAAAAAATAAAATCTCGCCAGATTACTTAAGGCTATGCGCTAATGAAATATTATACATGACATAAAACAATAATTACCGGAAAGCCTAAAATTGAAACGTAAATATAATTTTTTAGGACCGTGCTTTAAACAATTTTAAAGTACTCGTATCTCTAAAACCACTCAAAGTATTTTTCCGAAACTCGTTAAATTAATTGTGACGATTGTATCGCGGAATCTTTAATTTACCGAATGCCTAATTTTGCGCTGGACCATGCACTAAAATTTCCGCGAACCGATCAGCCCGATTTATCGCGTAATAATGAATAAGCAATCGAAAGTCGCCGCGATAAAATTAAAATATTTGCAAATATCAGGAGAGCTGAGACTTGAGAGCTGCGACATCAGATCGGGTGCATCTGGCCTCGATCGGCTGCTGGGGGCGATCATCTGCTGGCGGGATTTCCGCGGACACACAGCAGCCTCCAGTCTCCCGCTGGACCAGGAATCGATCGCAGGCGATCTCGGTGTCTCTGAGAGATATTCGATCTCGGTGTCTGAGAGATGTTCGCGAGCTCTCTGCCTATTTAAGTCGGTTTTTGAATTTCAAGTTTAGTTCTGTCCGGGCAGTGAGCGGCGGCGGTTTGGTTATCACACTGCTCGGCCAGTGATTGATTTCGGGGTTTTTGAAAGTGATATTTCGAGTGCCCGGTTCTCTTGCACTTAAAAATTACGTCGGGTATTTTCTGTTTTCGTTTTTATTTAGAATTAAATGTGTATATTTTTTAGGGAACAGGTCTAGATTAGGGTTTAAAGCTCTATGTTAATACAATTTGGTGGAGACATGCAATTATGCTTAAAAATGATAAATATAACAATAAAAAGTTTCGGAAAAGTATATTTTTAAAGAATTTTTGCAAAAAAAAAAAATTTTTTTTTTTCAAAATTTTTACATTATTTTGCACTTCTCTCCACAAAATTGCACAACTACAGCCTATTATTACACTAAACTACACAATCCACTGTACAGATGCACATTTTCTCTGAAAAATAAATAATTATAAAACTTATTTACAAATACCTACCTACCTCCATCTGATTTCTATCAAAACTGACGTTTGGCATTTGAAGGCATCTATCTTGAATTCGTAAAAGGGAAATATTTCCTTTTAAAATAAATTCGTAAAAGGAAAATACTTCCTTTTAAAATCAATCCGTAAAAGGAAAATATTTCCTTTTAAAATCAATTCGTAAAAGGAAAATAATGGTTAAGGCTAGAAATTCTTCAAAAATTACCTCTAAATATGGAAGAATTTTATGGCGAAAAGAATTTTTGTTTTTTTTAAATATCTCCAAAAGTAGACCTCACCGCCACAAAATTCTTGCATATTTAGTACACCTACGACTATACTTATGTAATAAAAAAGACCTCATTTTAATTCGATTTTAAACCCTAATCTAGACCTTAGCCATTTTTTAGTATAAAGTGTCGTTCGACAAAATAGCAGTGCTCCCTGAAATTGTGTTTATTACGTTCCTGCGTTTTTATAACCTAAATGGTTAATTGGAAACTGTTACCTACATATCATCTGCTACTGGCATAAACAAACTAAACCTTTGTTAAGAAGACCAATCATACATCAATTATTTATTTCCTTACATATTATTTGCCGAAAATAAACGCAATTTCAGTGAGGAGTGCTATTTTTTTTTTCGGACGGAACTGTGTGTGCATTTTTGTTTTTATTAAACATATTATCTTTTACAGATTCATTTATTAGAACTATTATAATTATAAATGGTGAGGGATTTGGTGAGTTGTAATTTTTTTCAAGTGACAATTCGGTTAGTGTTTTGATTGAGCTCTTGAATAGTTGGGTGCTTTCACAAGGATGAAAAATAAATCACGTATTTTACTATGTAAATTAGTAATATTTTTTATTATTATTATTATATTTTATATTTTTAATTTTACATAACCATGAGTTCATGTAATAAATAACGAAACGTTTTTAATCTTTAAAATAATTTTTTTGTGGGATAAAAGGAATAGTGATTTATGGTTATCTAAAATTTTTAATGTGCTAATTTTTATTATTTTCTATTCAGTATTTTTGAAATCTAGACAATTGTATTCTAATACGCTTTTTATTTAAGTTAAAGTTTTAATTTAAATTTAGTTTTTGTCATCGTATAAAAGTTATTTCTGAATCGTTCAGTGTAAAATAAAACAAAAATTTTTTTGATTTGCCGTTGATATGAATTAACTAACTATTGCTAAAGTTTATTTTTTTATTTTTCGTAAATATTGTTGGTTAAGTGTACATAAGTAGAACTGAAGCCGAATTAAACTTAATTAAAAGATATATATAAATTACTAACTAAAAATGCATCATTCATTATTCGTAGCATATTCGAGAGCAAAGAAAACAACAAATAAAATATTCACCTCATCACTGGTCATCACATAAACTAATCAACAATATGACAATAGTTTGCGTTTAATTCCAGGATCTGGAGGAGGGCCTGGAGGAGTCTGCGTGCCTGGCGGAGGAAGTCAGTGCGTTAGTATCGATGCAGAAGATTTGAGCTCAAGTAGTGTTAGCTCAGCTAGTCGAGTTTCACTAGACCCACCGTCTTCATCACCTACCAGTTTTAGTGGTGAAAATCTAATGCATTTTCCTGGAGACTCAAGCGGATCTCTGTAGAAAATAAATACGGCAATTGAGTTGATAAAGAGGGTAAACATAATTTAGAACTATTACTACTTTTTTATATATATTTAAAAAACAAAAAATCAACTAAATTTAAACGTTAACTCAAATGGGGCTTATTGGAAATATTCCGAATATATGGGTAACTGTCGTGGAGTACTTTTTGGCGGACTACAAGATTCTTTTGTACTTTTGTATGTCTCTAATTGGTCAGAGGAAATAGTACAAAAAAAAAATAGTTGCAAATTTTTTCAAGTTATTTTAATCCTTTCAAAATAAAATACAATTTTTTGAAATAATACCGAAATTTTTTAATCTTTTTGGATTTTTACTACAGAAGGTAAAGAGAAAAAATTGTTAGGATGATGAATGCATTAAATAAGCAGGAATAGCACTTTTTTTAAAAATAGATTAAATGTTTTAACTACTTATTACACATACATTGCCGTAAAAATAGAAATCATAAATATTTTGTTTTGCAAATTGATTTGATCTCGAAAATTTAATCACATTTGTTTAGCAGATAATCTTAGGGCATTGTTTAATTTTTAAAAATCTGTTTATGTTATATCCCATCTCGAATGCACAGCTGTGAAGAATAAGTAAATTTTGAGTAGGCAACTTGAATTGTCTTGTAACGTTCAAATGTTATGCTAAGACTAAGAAACTGTGTGATTAGCGGAAGTAGTGATAAATCAGGTATTCTAGACGAGTACACATTTTTCTACTAGGATAGTGCAGAATAAGCGTTTGTATGTTTGTATGGAGATTTGTCGATAGATATTTTCCTAAAAATTGTTTATACTTTGTAAATTGCTTTTTAAAAAACAAAAAGATATGCTTCAGGCTTACGAAAAGTTTTTGGCCACAAAAGCTTTTTTCCATTTTTATATTTCAGGGAACAAAAAATAAATAAATAATTAAATAAAATGCGGCGGGCATAATGTTAAGCATTGTTATAAGGTGAGTATTTGTAAGGTATTTAAAGTATTAAGAGTAAAGACAGGTACCATAAGATGTAGTTTACCTCTTAATTATGATTAAGTACATGTAGACATAAGGTTCTGGTTAATGTTTTATTTAAAACCAAATGTATGCTATGATCCATATTTTTTGTGCAGTTGTTTTAAGGAGATTGAAAGTTTATCGCACAAATTCATATGGATGATTACAGAATCCTCGTTTATTCAATTGTAACCAAGTTTTTGAAACAGCTGTTTTATTAAAGTCAATTAAATTTTAAGTAAAACATATAAAGGATTTTCGAGATATATAAAAATATTAAATTTCGAAATATATACAAAATTATCATTTTTTAAATTTGAAATCTCTTCAAATATTTTAAATTCTTTTACAGTTAAAAATACTTGTATACGTCTTCAATGAAGCAGTTGTTTCAATAATAAAAATTGTGATTGAAAGTATAAGGAATCAAGTGTTATACAGCTTAATAATTATGTTTTGCCTTTAAATAACTTATTCGCAATTTAACAAACATTACAGATATCAGGGTAAAACGAAAAATTGTAATTAAACATTTTACACAAATTGCGAATTATCTCTTTACCCCAAGTTACTAATCACATATTTAAAATGTTAAATATACATATTACATAAAATAGTTTTATGGCTGTCAATATAATCCGTAAAAAGTAGAGTTTAAGATAACACTATTTTATTCTTTCATTTACCATTTAAAAAAAAAATCCTTTTAAAGTTTCATAATTTACATCAGTAAAAAACATAATATTAACTCACTTGTTATCTTTGAATGAAGTGAGTTGTTTCAATATGTATTTAAAATTTTCACAATGTATACCTTAAATTTAAAACTTCTTCATTTTTAATATTTGCACCCAATATATCTAACGAATTTTCTAATACAATAGTATCTAAAATATACGAATTTTGTTAAATGCTTCTTGTTTAACAAAACGTATTTGAAATCTCATTTCTACAACTACAACAGAAAATATTCAAATTTCTTTTTAAATTTATTATTCGATTTCTCTAATCGTAATCTATAAACTCTAACGACATTTTTACGAAACTGCTAAGACTAATTTAAGCCAACCGAAGAATATTTAGAAATGGAGAATTATTTGGTTTAGGTATGTTTAGACTATTAAATAATAAATTTAGAAAAATAAACACTGTCGTGTTGTACTCGCGCTCTTCAGAAAATTTAGGTATTTATTTTACTATGGAAAAAATATTTGTTTTAAATTTTAATTATAACACAGCTATGGTCCAACAGTTTATGAATCAGATATAATTGTTGTGAAACAACATTGATTTAGTGCCTGAAATAATAACAAAAATCTAATTCTACTTAGTTACGAAATTATAAATTTAATTATGTGGATTTAATTTGTATGAGAAGTAAAGTATTAATTAAATAATTAATTAATTACTTAATTAATCTTGAATTTTTAAACATAGAAACTAAATTGAAAAAAAAAATTTTACTTTGAGCATAACTGTTGGCACAACAAATATTTTAAAAATATAATTCGAAAATATTTTAATTCCAGAATTAGTGTAAATTATCATTCCGCTGGAAAAGAAGCCGTCAAAGTGATCCTAAATGGGCAGTATAAATTTGTGTTAAATGTTAAAAGTGTCCCCAGAGTAAAGAGCATTAGAAAATAAGGTATTCTATAAAATATAATCTCCAAAGGATTAATATTCTCTGAATATATATATTTTTTTTTATATTTCTTTAAGTTACACTAATAGAAATCCAGAATCTCACTGCGATATGCACATTTTGTGTTAAATTAGGTGCTCCGTATATCATCAATCTTGCAATACAGGAATTTTGATTTCGAATGTTTTAGTTGTATGCTAATAAAAAAGGGAACAAATATAGTAAATAATAAAGGGCGCTATTATAGAACCACTTTCATTCTACCAGCTACCAAAATCGAGTTTTTATTCCTTCAGGGAATTTGATAAGTATTTTGTAGTGATAAGAAGAAAGAGGAACGACGTTCTCGATTTCTGTAATAGGGCCTATTTTTCTGGTCTATTGGGTAGGTTTATTATCCGGGCATTCATGGACTGTTAGTCAAAATACCTATTGTGTTCTATTTCAACATTATTTAAAAATAAAATGAAAATACATCGGACAGTAAACACATGTGATTCTCAACGGAAATAATAGTTATAAATTAAGAAAATGAAAAACACTTTTGATAAATGAAATAACAATGAACAGTTTGAAACATTGTAATGTTATTGTTTTCATAATTTTTATACAGTTAACATAGAAAACATCAGTAGGAAATCAATTAAATAAAAATTGTTACTTAATACAAATTCAATTTCAATTTTTTTAATTGTTTAGCAATTTATGTAATTTATGTTTTTATGGTGTCAATATTAATTAAAAGTTATTAAATTAGGTAAATCATAAATAAGAAAAAAATAAATATATTAATTGGCTAATATTCGAATGTACTTGTCTATTTTGGTAGAAATGACAAAATTTTATCCTTTATGAAATGGAAAAAATAATAAAATATTTTTATATTATATCCAGAATATTCTGGAATAGTTCTAGCTAATTGCTAGATTTCGACTTTAACAAAAATTTTATTTCAGAAATTTCATAGAAATTTTTAGGAATGGTCGTAAAAATATTTTTTTATACTAGAAGGTAATAATCTAATTGGAAAAGAAGAAAAGAAAAAAAAAATCTTGAACTGATTATGTGTCATATATATTTTCAAAAATTATAACATTATATTTGGAGTTAATTCAGAATATAACGATTTCCAAATTGAATTTTACATTTTATTTAACACCCTCGTAATTAATAATTTTAGTTTCAACTAATAAAACTGAACTATTAAGATCGATAAACTAGAAATGAGTTAAAGATCAAGAAACTTTGAATAATAAATTAATTAATAGAATGTGCGAAGAAGGAATAATTTAACTACTAATTTATTCATGTAATTCGGACATCGTTTCGTTTATCATAAATTTTTTTAACCAGCTGGTTGAAGTCATTTTTAAATGGCATCTTGCGGAAAGACTGAGATAACGTTCTTGCAGCTCACCTGGACCAGACAGATTCCGTAGAAAGCGATCTGGAAAACGTGATCATGCATACGTGTTAAATATCCAAGTGAATACTTATTGTGATAATAATGAGATAGATACATATAATAGATTAAATTTTAGCTATAAAAACCACGCCATATTTTAATGAGTCTGTTAAGTAAATGTCGTGCGTTTCAGTAGAACCGCAAATGCAGTAAACGTGAGTGATGTGATAAATTTTAGTACAAAAGTCAGAACTGAAATTCGGTAAAAATTGTTTAGTAAACTCTTTCATCGAATACTTGTGTTAAATTCATAGTCTATTATAAACTGGTACTAAATTAAACTTCAAAATAATGCGGTAAGTTTAAAATTCAAATTCTTGTGTTTTTTTTTATTAACACATTTTCTTCACTTCGCGTTAACATTTTGTTTCTTAAGCTGGTTTAGTGTAAAATTATTAAATTTATAGTATTGTGAAAATTTATATAAAAATTGTGGTTATATTTATTTTATGGACCTGTATTACATACTTTTTTCTATGAACACCAAGTAGGTGTTTGCCTGTTTTTACTTCCGATATGACACTAGAGAAAATTAATATTTTCCCGGTATAAATTTAAAAAAATATAAAAATAAAACTTTCAAAATTTTCTAAATTCTCAAATTTCCCGTGTCTTAAATTTTTATGGACTACGATCTAAAATTAATATATTTGAATGCGAAAAATCTGTACATGTAACTAAAACATATATTTGAATTTTTCTACACTATACTTCTATAAAATATAAATAAAAATTATTTAATGAAATTTTATTTTGAACAGTGCTTTTATTGCTTTTTTTCTGCTAGCTGCTTCCTGGAGACATTGTTGTAACGCCAAATTCGTCAAAGGAGGAGTTGGAGCTGTGGTTGCTAATGGGAGGGAGTGCGGCCCAATTGGACGGTGAGTTTAATTTACGAATTTTTTAACCCTTTAGATTTCCTTATTTTAAAAACATCAAAAGAATCCTTTTCGAATCCTTAATTGTGCCTCTTTTATTCTGTAAGACAACAAAGTTTTGTGAGATCAAATTATATAAAAAAAATATTTATTTTAGGAAAGTTTTAATTGACGGTGGAAATGCCGTCGACGCAGCAATTGCAGTTTTGCTATGCGAAGGTGTGACCGGATCCCAAAATAATGGCATTGGGGGTGGATTTTTGGCCACGGTCTATACGAAAAAGAAAAATGAAATCAAAGCAATCGACGCCCGCGAAGCCGCTCCGGAAGCCTCTGATCCTTACATGTTTAAAGGATTTGATAAAATCAAAGGTACGAAACAAATTTTTCTAACTATGCAATTTTCTTATATAACATTTATTTAGGTGGGCACGCTTCTGCAATTCCAAGTGAAATTAAAGGATATTGGGAATTGAAGCAAAAATTCGGTAGTGACTACCCATGGAAAAAACTTTTTGAGCCCACTATCAAACTCTGCGAAGAAGGATATAAGGTCGATAATTTTATGGCTAGAATTTTGGAGGAGTACAGAGATCAAGTCCTTGCTGAGCCAACACTTAAGGAAGTTTTCTTCAATCCTGATACAAATTATGTCTACAAGGAGGGTGAAATAGCAAAACGACCCAAACTAGGAGAAACTTTAAGAAATATTTCTCTAAATGGAGCTCCAGAATTTTATGGCGGTGTTACTGGACAAAATTTTATTGATGATGTTAGAGCAATGGGTGGAATCTTAACAATGGATGACCTCCTCAATTATAAGTGAGTAATTTTTTTTAAAATAATGTTTCGTACGTTTATTGATTTATTTTTTAGAGTTAAAATGCGTGATCCTGTTAAAAATAATCTTTCTAATGATTTTACGCTGTATTCATTCCCTCTCCCTGGAAGTGGACTAGTTCTATCTTTAATTCTAGATCTTCTAAAAGATCGTTTAGAAAATGTGGACATTGTTACGAGAACTCACAGAATTGTTGAATCTTTCAAACATGGGTATGGCTTTAGATCTCAACTAGCGGATGCCGATTTTGAACCATCAGTTTTAAAAGTATGATTTGGTAATAATATTTTCTAAACATACAATAATAACTTTTTAAAAATTTTTAAGGTTCTTAAAACCTACCGAAATAATGAGTACCATAAAGAAGTATTAAAAAAAATTATAGACTCAAATACTTGCAACAGACCCGAATACTATGGGAGTGCTTTTGAGGGTAACGACCATGGAACAACAAACATCGCTGTGATTGATAAAGACGGTAATGCAATAGTCGCAACTAGCACAATTAATAATATGTAAGACATTTTCTTAAATATATAATAGAAAGGAATTACAACGATTTTGTTTTACAGATTTGGAGCGTTTGTACGATCTCAAAAAACTGGCGTTATCCTCAATGATGAAATGGACGATTTTTCAACTCCCGGAGTACAAAATAGTTATGGTTTTGAACCTTCCGAAATCAACTTCATTAAACCAGGAAAACGTCCAATGTCCTCTATGTCCCCGACAATTATTTTGGACAAACAAGGAAATGTGAGGCTGCTCGTTGGTGCCGCTGGAGGTTCCCTTATTACTACTTCTGTTGCATTGGTACGATTTGTGATATTAAAATATTTAGCAGTTTTAATTTCATTCTAATTTTATTTCAGACTATTATCCGACACTTGTTCTTCGACATGCCTCTCTACGATGCCATTAACAAACCTAGAATACACCATCAACTGCTTCCTATGCAAATTACAGTGGAAAATGGTTACGGTGGTCAGGTAAAAATTAGATAAACAATTACTTTTTTTAAATTTTATTAATTTTTTCAATTCAATTATAGGTATTCTTAGATAAACTAAAAGAAAGAAACCACCAAATTGAACATAGTAAAATCATCAAAGGATTTAACGCTGTAACTGGTATTTCTGTAGAGAAAGGAAAACCAACTCCTGTTTTTGATGGAAGACGAGGTGGTAGTGCTGTTACCACTGAATAAGTCTAACTTTATAGAAAAAAAAAACAAAGTGTTTAACTTAAATCCTCGTATATAGTGATAGATAAATTAAATATTCCACAACTACAAATTCTTCACCCTAAATGCTAAACTATTCTTAAGGTAAGACAAACAAATTAATACTTGCAGAACATTTGTCCGTCCTATTGCTATGTGTAAAATAATTTTCGATATTTATTTCAACTATTTTGCATTGTTTCTGGCAATGAGTACAAACTGCAAATCAAAACGTTTAAAAACCATTTGTGGAAACTAAAAAATCGTCAAATGAAACACTGATAAATTTTGATATCTTTGATCCATTAGAAAAGGTAAACTGGTTTTGATGCAACATAAAGCAAACTCTAATTTGGCTTGGTAATAGAAACACATTTTGTTGATTTGGATAATTAAAAAAAAAGAATTAGCATTTCTTACTATTCATTACGTATTCTTCTTTTGTTTGGGTTTCCAAGAGTAAATTAATATCAAGTTTTCTTTTGGTATTTCCAATTGATTTAATATGCACATCTATTTAATCTAGTTCAGAGGATTCTGTAGCAAACACACGTGCTTTGACCTTAAATAATCGATTTATAAAAATCGATCTTACTCGGCCACTATTTCGATTTATGATTTTTAAATAATTTGAAAGATGCAAACAAATTGAAGATTGTTTTTATTTTGATGCAAAAAAGATATTTTTGGTAGCATTTTCATTAAAATTAATTTAATAAAAGTATAAGAACTGAAACAAATATTTTATCAATAAAACCACACGATTTTGAATGTCCTATTTTTAATTAATATCTACTTAATTCTTTAATTTGTTGTGTCTCTATATTTAATATTAACAATTCCAAAATATCACGGAGTTATAAAATAAATAGTAACATTGATATCTAATACTTAAATGTCGAGAACTGCTTTACTGCCATTCCTTCGTATATCAAAAACAGGCAGAGGTTTTCCATTAGAAACACTTATGGCGGTTAGGGCAGAAAATCCAGTACCAACTGGAACTTCTTGAATATCATGACCTCGCCTTCTTAGCGAGCTAATTATACCCTGAAATTAAAATTTAATTGAAAATAATTAAAGCAATTGTTTAAATTAAATATGTTACCACATCAAAACCAGGTTCGTACTGAATCAACATCGGGACGAGTTGATGATGCAAACGCCTGTCTTGAACAGCCTTATCAAGAGGTTCGTTCATAATTAAATGCTTAATTATCACCTGAATAAAAAATTGTAATAGTGAAATTTGAAAAATCTTAAAAACATTTATCTAAAGACTCACCAGTGCCACAGAAGATGTGATTTTCGACCCCCCAGCAGATCCAATTAATAATCTAATATCACCTTTTTTATCCAAAATAATAGTTGGACACATCGATGACATCGGCATTTTTTTAGGTACTATGTAATTTGCTGGTGACGGTGGTATACCAAAACCATTTGTGATCCCTGGCGTAGAAAAATCGTCCATTTCGTCATTTAAAATAATTCCAGTGCTAGCTGATATAAGTTTCGAGCCAAGTCTAAAAATATTTAATTTTTATTATTTCACTGTTAAAATAATATTTTGTTTAAAAAGTTTTACATGTCATTGATAGTGCTCGTGATTGTGATCGCATCTCCATTTGGTGCATAAACGGCCATGTTCGCAGTTCCATGGTTGTCTGGATTCGAGAAATTAGCACCATAGTATTTATAGTCAGAAAAAGTTTTATCATCGTATACTAATTTTCGGATTTCTTTGGCATATTTTCTGTCCGACATGTTTCTAACCAACTGCAAACATTAATATTTTAAATATATACTTTATATTATTTTATTACAAATATTGAAAATACCTCTTCAATCCCTGAAACAAATCTCATATCACCAAGATTTGATCTGAGACCATATCCGTGTTTAAAACTTTCTACTATTCGATGCCATAAAAGAGTTTCCTCATCGGTTGGCATTTCGCTTAAAAGATTTAGAGCAAAAGCCAGAACATCACCAGAACCGGGAAGAGATGCGGAGTAGAGTTGATAACCATCCCCAAATGTGGTAGCTACTGGTTTATCCCACCTAACCCTTTTAAAGTAAAAAAAATATAAATGAATTAATACATAAACTGAATTTAAAACAAATTTCTACTTACTGGTACTCTTTAAAATCCTCTTCCGTAATAATTCCTCCAAGATCTTGAATATCCTTAGCTAAATTTTTTCCGATTACACCACCATCGTACATCGCCTCAACCCCTAAATCAGCAATTAATTCGAGAGTTTTGGCGAGTTTTGGTCGCCTTGCCTTATCCCCTTGGTTCCATACTCTTCCAGTTTTTGGATTTACAAAAATCTCCCGGAATGCTGGATTCTCAAGGATTTTCTTTTCCCTGCCTTTAAGAGATTTTGCGAGGTAGTTTGTTACTGTGTAACCATTTTTGCAAAGGTCTATTGAAGGTTGCACTAAGGTTTTCCATGGAAGTTTGCCATGTTTTTGATGAAGCTCCCAGTAACCTCGGAGCTCCCCAGGAACGGCTACAGATAGTGCACCTATGTAAGAAAATTTAAATAATATTTATTATATTAATAGAGTATTTAATTTATGACGTCCGTAATAGAAAGAATTTAGATAAATTTTATTTTAAAAGAATTGCGATCAAACATTTTAAATTGTAACACACGACCTATTGTCCTAAATTATAATTATATGATCCTTATCTTAAAATTAATCTCAACCACCGGCCTTGTCTTTGTTAAAGCGGGAAAACTGAATATCATAAACATGATAAATCTTAGCATTATCGTTAAATTATTGTAGTAAAAGTGACGTCGCAGCAAAGTTTGCTTAATTTTACGTAAAACCATTAAATTGCATTAAATATTTATTGCCCACGTGCCATGTGATAAAAACTAGTAAAAAACGTCAAGTCCTTCAATATCAGTAAAACGCAGAATTTCTAAAACTAACAGATAAACATTTTTATTTAGCGCCATATATTTTGACGTGATCTCAAAATACATGCTATAAAATCGAGAATTACGCAAATTTCATAATATTTAATAGCGTGTTATCAAAAATTCATCTCATCCGCAGTAAAAACGAAAATGATAATAAAAAATTTTTTAAATTTGTTATATTTACCTGAAATTGATGAGGCATTCGTAAACATGTCTTTGGATGCTGCTAGTGGGGCTGATTCTCGAGCGATTAGGGTCTCAACTTCGTTAGTTTCTTTTTTATAAATTGTTGCTATAAAACCGCCTCCCAAGCCCATGCTTTGGGGGCAGGTGACTCCCTCACAGAATAAAGTTGCTACAGCGGCATCGACTGCTGAGCCGCCCAACTTTAAGGTGTTTCTAAGGAAAGTTTAATTAATAATAATTATTTTAACACCATGCCAAAACCGTGAAAATGTTCCATGACAGATTCGCGATTTTTTCACGCTCTGGATAAAAATTTTTAATAAACTTACTTCCCGATTTCCGCACATTCGATTCCATTGGCCACGACGGCTCCTTGGTGTGGTTTCTCCTTGAGGGCAAAATAAAGGCCTACACTCAGACCGATGACAACTAGAGCTAGAACAATTACTGTCCATATCAAAAATTGCTTTCCAAATCTAAATCTGTAACGCAGAAAAAAGTATGGTTAAAACATTTTCTACAATTTTAATTTTTTTTTAACGAAATATATTCCATTTTGTGACTATTCGGAATTCAAGTTTAAATCACTTTATTTAAATTCATAAAAATAAAACACTTACTATTGTTACTATTTTATGTGCAATTAATTTATAGATTATTTTCTTAATTTAAACCAGGTAATTTTAAAAAGACAATTAGCAAAATTCGCGTAATCTCCTCAATTTTTTAAGAGACAATAAAAATGTTCGAAGAATAGACAAAAGATATAAATTTTTGAGTAATGTCATTCAATATAACACTTTTTTCTGAGGATACTGAGATAATTTTTAAATCGTAATAAATTTCAACATTTTTGGGTAATCGGATAGTCAAAATATTGTAGATTTTATTTATTTACAAATTCTATATCAAAAATATAAAATATTAAGTTGTTCAACTCAAAACGATTAATTACAATTTGTAATAACTTCCGACTACTGATAATAAGGGCAATATCTACGATTAAATTAATTGTGATTATTTGCTACTTTTCCTCTTGATTTAACCCACTTAAAAGTGATATTTTAACTGGTAAAATAAATTTTATATTCACAAGCTTTCACATTTTGTGAATCGTTTTGATTTTTAATTGAAATTTTTGTCTACGCACATACAATACATATTGTGAATAACAATACTAGTTAAACCGGAAATTCAAGTTTAAATTCTCCAATTGTTTTTTAATCGCCATAAATTTTAATAACTTTCAAATAAATATTTCATGCTTTGTTACTCGCTATCAGGTTCATTGAAATTGCGGGGAACTCCACCTTAAGTCTGTGTAGTCGTAAAAGCGATCGATATAATTTTATTACGAGTAGATCGAAGAACAGACAGACAGAATGCAGAAATTTATAGAGGGAAATAAAACATTCGATTCGTTCAAATGCATTTTGTTATTGTTTATTGCATTTAACACATTTTTATTGTTTTTCTATAACTTCAACGTACACAGCTATAAATGAAAGTTTAATTAGGTGTTTAAGAAATTTTTAATACTTATTATTTTCTTTGCTATTTATAATTAAATATTACGTAAATTTAATTTTCTTCTATTTTTTCTACTAAGTGAGGGGGCGATTCCAAGAAACGTAATTATTATTTACGTTACGAGTTTTTCTGTGAAGGTAACTACTTTTTATAACAGTTTTACCGGCCTTATGACTACAAAAACCTACTTTTAGTATACACTTGACTAACAATTGAATAAACGAAAAAATGTCGATCAGTCATTCGTTTCGGCTTTTTAAACGTGGGTAGAATAATAAAAATATTTGTATAATTTTTTCTTTTGCTAGTTTTAATTTCGAAACATTATGTGCATATATTACACTATCAAAAAATTATTTACCTGTATAAATTGGTAGAAATTGAGGAATTTTTAAAGAATCGAATTCCACGCCTGCAACTTCAAAACTAATTGATGAAAACATTTGAAAAAATTGTGAATTTAAAAGGCAAATGTGTGATAGTTCCAGTTTCATGTACATAAGTATATGAATTTGGTATATTATGTATTTTTGGATTCTTAATTTTCTCGATAATGGGAGCTGACTGTGGATTTGTGTTTACGGATTCATGATCTTGAAAAAATTCTATGATCTGCCAATTATTGAGTACAAAGTTTGTGTTCGTTTTCCAATTTTGGTTCGACACACCTAAAAAGGTTTGGAGAAAATGATTTAAAAAGAAAGATTACCTCATCTCTTTACTCTGATCTTTTTTTTTTTATTTAATCCAGATTTATTCTGGCAAAATTAAGTGCATCAATTCAGATTAAGATAGACATTTAAATTACACTATTCTATTCAGATTTATTTATGACTTCAATAAATATATAATGTCTAATTTAATTTACACGTTTTGTGATCGCCAATAAACACTGATCATTTACTCAATTACCATTTTATGTGTCGGTGATATTTAAAATCGGAAGATAGACAGCAAAATGTGCGTGTTTGTTGTAATTTAATTAAAGGCTAATTAATATTTGAAGTATGATGTTAATTAAATATCTAATGCATATATGAATATCTAATTTCATGCAAATTAAATCTGAGCTACGTATAATTGAATGCTCAATTGGTGTGAACTAAACTTTAGCTGATTACAGATAAAAAAAAAAGCCAATTGCGCAATGCTAAAGAGCTAATGTGACTGACATTGGCAATTTTAAC
Organism: Tolmerus cingulatus; assembly: GCA_959613345.1. Classification (NCBI taxonomy): domain Eukaryota; kingdom Metazoa; phylum Arthropoda; class Insecta; order Diptera; family Asilidae; genus Tolmerus; species Tolmerus cingulatus. The sequence continues at coordinate 34,453,482 of OY390710.1, forward strand.
TTATTTTTCAGTCTAATTTGCATACTACAGCGAAAACTTACATCATTTTAGTTTCTTGTCTGTTCTGTTTTTATTAACTCAAGTTGCATTAAAAATGTGAAATTATATTGTAGTTATATAGTTAAAATAAGCACGTTAATTTTGCTGGTTACACTTTATATCACAGAACAAAGATTTTTAATTTATTAATGATCTTTTGAATATGATCACTAAATTTAGGACACTTGAGATTAAACAGAACAGGAAACTTGGACTTTCCCTACGGTGCCCGAAATTCCGAACACTCTTAACGACGCTGATCCGCTGTACCAGTTTTTTAAGTATAGTGTAGATCTGCTTCTAGCGGCTGACTACTGCGCCATGAGTCGACCGGAGGCGGAATGCTACTCGAAGTAGCTGGTTTTGTTGCCCCTACCCCAAAAATTTAGCAACCTTCGTCGTCTACGAGTCGACTGTAGTAAAAGTTATCTCCGAAGTTCAATAGCTTCAAATGCTGCCGTTTCACGCCAACCAGTCGTTCGAAAATTTACGATAAGAAAATGCAAGTTGTGCTCGACTGTTAATAATTACAAAAATTAGTGACGCCCTACACCTACAGGTGCGTTTCAGCACCTGGGAAAAACCAGAAAGGTACTTTTAATTGGTTGATTAAACTGAGAAACAAACTTTATGGTCAGCAACCTGTTCACATAAATCATACTTGCTAATTATAACAATGGGATGACTATCTTTACAATTGTTGCTTATCTTTAACAATTATTTCTGTATGATATTACAGCAAAAGGTGTAATTTTCCCGCATTTTTGCTTAAGTAAATATAAGCTGCAGATAAGCTTAAGCAATTAACTTTTACATTTTTACTCACTTACTTAAGTATTTTTAAATTTAGGTGATACTAAAGGGGTAGGACAACCTCTTTAGCATACACGCTTTACTCAATTTACTTTTGTTTTATAAAACAATCAGTTCCTGTAGCAATAATTACGGTAATTATTCTCTATGTACAAGATACAATAGGACAATATAAAGAAAGAACAATTAGCAACCTTTTTTAAATAAATTGGTTACAGCCGTCAAGGAAACAGATTTCAAGTTTGAGGCGGATCGAAAATAAATTTAAAACATACATATTTAATTAAAGTATGAAAATGAACCAAAAATAATTAAGTAATGTATATTATGTCTTAAATTGAAGTCTAAACTCCTTACTAAGCCATAAAATTATCTACGACTTGTGTATGGAATTTTTTGGGCCGCTGATTTAAAATTCTGATTCAGATCGGTACATTATTAACCTTTCGGTTTTTATTTTTGTTGTAAATAAAAAAAAAAGGAACATGGTAAATAAGTAGTTTCTTCGTTTTTATTTTTAGCGACCTGGGATTTGTTAAATTTTTAAAAAACCGAAAACCAAGTTTCCATTTCAACTGCGCAAAAATAGAATTATTAATGCCGCTTTTGCTTTTCAAAATGTCCAAAACGGTTAAATTCCCCAATTTCCCGGAAGTGATGAGAAATTAAGACAAATCGACAGTTTGAGCACTGCTGGCTGAAGTCAGCCGACTCGACAGGTTTCTGTTGACAGTTGCTTTGTTTTGTTATCAGTCGCCGAACTTTGCTCTGAAATTCTTCGGCGACTTGTGAGTTTTAAAAAATATTTCAGCGTTACTCGTGGATTTATCGCGCAAATTCATTTTATCTTCAGGTGCGCCGCATGTCGGTCGACATTTCTGCTCGCAGGTGCTTTGTCAAACGCTGCGGAATGAAGCCAATCGATCCGGTCGTCTTGGTCCACGGTGGGGCCGGGGACATCACGGACGCGAGAGTTCCCGGGAAAATTACTGGGATAAAAAAGGCGGCGCGGGAAGGATACGCAGCCCTGCGGAGCAGCGGAAGCGTTCTGGACGCCGTGGAGGCCGCGGTTAAGAGTATGGAACTGGACGAGAATTTTAACGCGGGCTTCGGGTCGGTCCTGAATACGGACGGCAACGCGGAGCTGGAGGCGAGCATCATGCACGGGAAGGACCTGCGGGCGGGATGCACCACGCTCCTCAAGGACATCATGCACCCGATTTCGGTTGCCCGCCGGGTGATGGAGAAGACCAACCACACCTTCGTTGGGGGCGCGAATGCCATGCGGTTTGCCCGGGACCAGGGATTCGAGATTCTTCCCGAAGGTTCACTTGTAACGGGCAACGCCAGAGGAGCCCTAGCCGAGTTCAAGGAAAGGCAACGGGCGGGACTGAGTACGATATTTTCCAGGACCGAGCTGGACCAGTCCGAGCCAGGGGAGCCCGGGACTGTGGGCGCTGTTGCTATAGACGGTGAAGGGAACATCGCCGTGGCAACGTCGACTGGAGGAATAACTGGCAAAATTCCCGGACGAATCGGTGACACACCCATCCTGGGAAGCGGTACCTATGCAGACAACGAGGTGGGAGGAGTCTCCACAACTGGACACGGCGAGACCATTATGAGGTTCAACCTGGCGACGAGGATCCTCGAGAAAATCAGGTATGAAAAAGTTTCAGCTCAGGAGGCCACGGAATCGGTGGTTAAGGCTATGACCCAAAGACTCACTGGGACTGGAGGGGCCATCACCATCGACAAAAACGGGCAAGTCGGCATTTATTTCAGCTCGAAACGCATGGCCTGGGCCTTTATCACGAAGAAGGAGGTCCACTTCGGCATCAACCACGGCGACTACACAACGGAGAAATTGTAGCTGCAGTATTTTTATATTAAACATACTTTTTATCCAACAAAACCTTCCTGATTTTCCTTTAAAACCTAAAAGAGTTTTAAAGGAAGACTTCATCGCTAAGATTCGAGTCACTGTAAGTTCTCTTATCTAAATTATTATCTTTTTCTAGTTTTTTGGTAGTTTGGTGTTTTTAATTTTTAAATAATAGTCAGCAAGATGCCACTTTTAGAATTTAATCTAATCTCTAAAATATCTGCGAATTAGAAAAATAAGTTCGCCTTTTAAAATGATTTTTGAAATTTTAATTTTGCTTTTAAGTAAGTGAAATCAAAATATTTTGGATATTAAGGACTGGATTTTCTTTGGTGGTGATATTAGTAGGGACTTTTCAAATATTAAAATAAAAATCAAAATATCTCAAAAACAATTGTAATTAGCCTTACCGCCGTATGTACAGTGTCCGAGTCTATCGCGGAACCTAAAGCTAAGTGTTCTATTTTACAATTTGGTTAAAATGCTTACGGCTTACTGTTAGCAGCTAAGTCTAGTTAATTTAGCTAGAGGACCCCGGTGCCTGCGACCTCCTTCTGGGACTCGTGGGCCTGCGTTTCGCCGTAGCAGTGCTTCCTCTTGGGGTCCCTGTATTTGTTCTCGTGCTGGACCGAGTGGGAGTTCGTCCTGCACTTGACCAAGCACAGCTCGAACTGGTCCTTGACGGAGGCGAAGAGGGCCGTCTGCCGGCCGGAAGCTTTGGAGAGGATCCGCTCGAGGAGGTCCTTTTTCTCCGGATGCAGGCAGCATGAGACGCAGAATTCGTAGATCGCACAGCATCCGGCCTCGTTGCAGGTATCGCAACTGAAGCGTTTCGTCGCCTCGAGCTCCACGTTGCAGCAGCCCGTCCAGAGGATGTCCGGCCGTTGGCAGACGAATCCCCGATCATCGACGATCAGGACCTTTCCCTGGACAGAGTTCCTGCAGGTTGTGGTCAGGTCGTTCGTCCGATTGTGCTCTTGCTGTGTGCCCCAAATCATGGGGTGCTCGCGGCGGATCTCAAACTCGTCCGACTCGAGCGATAGCGGGGAGCCCTGCAAATTAAAAATAAAAATTAATCTTTAGTTGGGTGCTCTCGGGGGTATATTTAAAAAAACATTGTAAAGCCGCGCCCCACGCACATTTCCCAGCAGGTTGACGAGACAGTAGGTCAGCGAGAGGCAGAAAATTATACCAAGAACTAGCCGGCGACGAATGAAACGCAAAAGGGCCGCATACCACATTATTTCCAAGCAGGCTCGATCTCGCCGAGCGGACTTCACATTACAGCTCCTTTTTTTGGGGGAAAAACTAAATAAGCTACGAACTAAAGGACGCGCCCAGCGAAATTACGCTATTTATATTTACTAGGCACAAAACGTCACCTCCCGATGATAACAATGCTTCTTCTTCCCGCTGGCAGCTGTGCAACGAACAGCTGGGAAAACTGAAGTTCCCGTGGGAATAATTTTAACTTATTCCTCTGAAAGTATGCAACAAAAGAGTAAAGGAACCACCGAATTTATTCTTCTTGGTAAAAACAAAAATATATTTTATGCAAGGTAAGGATTTTAATCAAAAATTGATATCAATAATATTTTATTTGGTATGCCCCTTTTTCCATTTACGTGACAATTTCGACCTACACTAGAATTCGGCTCCTTCTTCAAACGAACGGTTAAAATGTAAGGGAATGGTGTTAGTGCACTAATTCAGGAGATGTTGAAGGAGAAATGTGCCAGGATAGAGATAGACTAAGCAAATTTCCCAATTGGAATGAGCGAGAGGGGAATAGTTGTTGTGACGTATCGAGCTCGGGCCGCCATGTTGTGTAAAACTTGTCCTGGTATGTAGTTCGTCGCGAGTCGCCGCCATCTTCGTCTGTTTTTTCGCGCAGCTCCGCCGGCTTTGTGGAAAAAATTAATTAAAATAGTTAAAAGTATCCAATTGTCGTCGAGCGGTGGTCAATTAAAACGAAATCGATGCGCGAACGTATTTGACGGCTAAAATCGGTGAAATAATTGCATAGGCTATCGTTTTTGATTTCATCGCGATCATTTTCTCCGACTTGACATCCAGTTCGGTTGATTGCGCGCCGGCGAACCGGGCGAAGAATTCCTCCTTTCGTGAGTGAATGTTAGGTTAAAAACGAATAGGAATCAAAACGTGAATAATAAAAAATAATTCGAAAGTTTTAGCAGTGACTTGGTGGAGAAAACGCGACTCGTCGAAGTTAGGCAGCAGCGAATTTCGCCTCATCGTCCTAAATTCGCTTTTTCCTCGGCTGATTTAGCAGTTCTCAGCGGTTCAAAATAGCAGCAGCGGCCCACTGGGAGGCAGTCGATTTTTGTTAAATGACGATAGATTTAAGGAAATAAAAACTGTGTAACAATTTTTGTGGAATCAATGAATAAAAGTTAAAATAAATTAAAAAAATTGGTCTTGCATTTATTATTTTTGTTCTGAAATTGCAAAGTTTCAGGTTAGAGCACAATATTTTCATCGGCCATATTCTCTAACTTGACATGATACGGACGAGAATGTGTTGGTTCTTGAGGGGAAGATTCTCTTCTGAAGGGGGCGTGGCCTCGGTTTGTCTTGGGCAATTCGGAGGGGAAATGTGGGAAATTTCGGACCGGCATTTACCTGCTGCCGATTCTGGGCTCCTGTTACTTTTCACCGAGAAACTTAGCCAAAATCGGCACCAAGTTTCTCGGTCAAAAGCAACAGGAGCCCAGAAATTGTAGCAGGGTCCGCGGCGGCTGGCCGTTGCATACTTTTAGGCGTTATACTAAGCGATATTTAGAATAAGCAGAAGGATAGGCTTTTCTGCTGGTGATCAAGAAGGTGGATTCTGCATCGAAACAAGCAGAGGAATAAGAAGAAAACTAAATTAAGTTTCTGAAGAAGTACGAAATCAGTTTTTTTTTAAAAATTCAACTTTTTTGTTTACAGACTTAATAATTTGACTAGAAATCGCTGATTAAAATAATAAATTGATTTAAAAACGATAATTTTGGAAACATAAATATTTATTCATAAGTTCTTTTACAAAAATCGTTAAAAAAGTCTCAATACAAAAAACACATATTCAAGTTTTTTAGCACATAACATTCATTCAAATTTTTTAAGAAAAGCAATATTTGCTTGAACCAATTTCTCGAGGCGCTCCCGCGTGGCCCCAGTCAAGTTAGTCTTCAGTTTCTTTCGCGCGACGGAAATCGCGGTTTTGTACCCAGTCACGTTGTGGTAGATCCGGACGTGCTTGTCCCCGGCGGCGAACAGGTACCGCCCCAGGGAGTCGAAGGACAACGCGTTCGCGGCACGATCGAAGACGTTTTTGATAACGCAGTCACACTCGCCGGTGATTGTTGAAAATATTTCGATGGTGGCTCCACTCGCGATCGCCAAAACCTCCGCGTTCGGGGAGAGCGCCACCAAACTCGGGTGCGATTTTTGAGTATATTTTATTGTCATCAGGCATTTTGGTGATTGTCCTTTCTCGTATTCGACTGAAAGTATTTAACAGAAATATTTATTTGCTCTACGATCTTAATATATATATTTTTGTTTTAGTTCGGTTACTTTTAGTGTCGTATAGCTTCCAAGTGCCATCCTTGGAGACGGTGGCAATGTGGGATGTGTCCTGATCGAAGGCGACGTCGTAGATGCCGGAGGTGTGGCCGGTCAAGTCGTAGACCCTGATCGTCTTCAGGTATTCGCCAGTTTTTGAAAATTTCACCTCCCACACCTTGCAGTCGGGCGCGAAACCGCAGGCAGCTATGAACCTGCCGCAGGGGGAGACTTTCGCCGAGTACGTGTTCATCAAGTACGTGTCGATTTTGTCCAAAACGTTGCCTCTGAGGTCCCAAATAAACAACTCAGTGCCATTGGTGCAGGTCATAATAAATCGTCCGGTGCAGGCGATGCTAAAGCCCACCACATTGCTCTCGGTCACCTAAAACAAATCGATTTTTCAATATTAAAATTAAATCTCATTTCGAAATTGCAACTTACCCTGGGAAAAGTGATTCCTTTCGTTGGATTTGCGAACCACCCGTCCTTCCTCTCGACTTTGTAGACCTCGATGCAATTTTCGATCCACTTATATACTGCGATCGCCTTGTTGTCAGGACTCCACGCCAATTTTGCCCCCGAATCGTATTCGACGTTAATTCGGAAGGACTTGCGAAATTTTGCATCTTCAAATTGCGAACATGCCCAAATTAGGATAGTACGGTCTGGAAAATAATTGAATAAAAAAATCATTTAATATATTGTAATGGTTGTCTAATTTATAATAAAACTAGTCCTGTATGCGTAATTTCCAAAATTCTCTTATCATTCAGAAATGTGAAATTACAATTTTGAAAATTCAAAAGCGTATAGAAAACATTGCAATTTTTTAACTTTAAAATTGTATAGTTGATAAATTTAATTTTACAATTTTAAGTCAAGCACATAAACTTTTTAATACTATATAAATATAAAATTTTTGGTATACAAAATTAAAAAATATTTCAAATGCTACTTGAAAAAATTTACTAAATGTTCCCAAAATTTGCGAAACGAAAATGATAGTAATTTTGTACTAAAATTTTAAATAAGAAAATCATTTAATATATTGCAATGATAGTTTAATTTATTTTAAAACTAGTCTTGTATGCGTAATTTCCAAATTTACAATTCTGAAAACCCAAAAGCGTATAGTCAAAATTGCGATTTCTTAACTTTAAAATTGTATAGCAGATAAATTCAATTTTACAATTTTAAGTCAAGTAATTAATTTTTTAATGCTACATAAATATAAAATTTTTGGTATATAAAGTTAAAATATTTTATAGAAATGCTACTTGAAAAAATTTACTAAATGTTTGAAAAAATCGCGAAAAACTGGCTGATAGTAATTTTGTACTAAGCATTTTTAATCAGATACAAACATATATGTACCTATACATGTTTCTTTCCGCAGAATAGAAAAATCGTAACAATAATAAAATAGAGCTGTTCATAAAATTGAGTGCTTTCTCAGTATTTGCCGTCTTCACTTCATAAACAAATCATCGCCTCCGACAAATTGCTCGATAGCGCTCATCTTTCAGCATCTGCCCAGAAATTTCCAATCACGAGAATAAAACGAGTCTATTTAAAGAATCTCAAGCGAAATTGAACACTATCAGCAGCGATTCCAATAATTTCCTGATCAAAACACTGCTCCCTGGGTGCCATCACTTCGAAGCTTATATTATATCACGATTGAGGAAATCGTCATCGGGATTTAGCAGTGGCATAAGACAACTATGACTTAGTTATGAATCAAGGTTTGACCGCTTACGACGTTTAGTTATGTGTCCACCTTTGCACTGGGTGGACTCCAATTAGGTTCTCCGAGATAAGCAGCAACTAGGCCGTTCAAATTATCACCTATTAATCCAATTTATCCCAAAAATCGCGCAAGAACCGCTGCTTAAATTCGCAAAACAAGAAACTCGTAATTGCGTAACGATCTTTACACACATTCTCTGGCCTATTAAAATGCGTGTGCCGCGCCACGCGAAACTGAAGACGCAAAGTGGCCACTATGTTTCATCAGCATGAGGAAGCTGACTGACCTGGACCACTTTCGGGTGTTTTTTAACCACATTAAAAAAATACAAAAAAAAAAAAAAGCATAAAGAGTAACCATTCAGGCCCGTCGGTCGTTCAGACGTAACATAAAATTACACGTTACGTGCTTTGCGTAAAATTTATAAACAAAAACAAATCCGCGATTACAACGTCTTACGTATTTTAATAAGATTCACTTTTTCATTTGGACTGATAACAGCCCCTAGTTCCTCAGCGGGCGAGATTTCGTAAAAAAATTAATTCCGCCCGTGGAGCGAACGCCCTGCCCTTTATCATATTTTTTTCTTAACCTACTTATCTCGCTAGGCCTTGAAAATATGTTGTAAATTGGAATGATTAATGCGAAAAAAATGTTTAAAATTAAAAAGGAATAAAAGCAAAAATCCGAAAAACACGTACCATTAGAAGAAATCTTTTTTATCTCAATTAATTGATTAATTACCCCGGTCCGGTAGTCCAAGTAGCTTTTAAAGACTTCTAAGAGGCTGATTAGCTCTAATTTGCACTGATTTGTCTTGAGTCGCATTCTTCTCAGAGTAATTAGCTCTAATTATTTTTAATTTGTACACAGTTTGTGCTCGTTGGAGCGGACTCAAAATCCAAGAAACGTTTCTAGTACACACATTGTAGTTCAACCGAATCGATTCGGAATGTAAAATCGATCGTAATTAATCGCGAGTACCTTTATTGGATTCAAATATCTCTAAATTAGTTCCAATCCTCGAAAATTTATCAAATAATGTCGGATATATTCAGATTTCATCAAAATGAGTGGCTTAATTAAAATTCAAAATAACAGAAATTAAATTAAAATGCAGTTGTACTCCCCAATTCTATAAGGGAGTTTAATAAAATTTCAATAAGAACTATAGAATTTAATTTTGAAACTTTAAACATAATTAATTTTTAAATAAATATGTTTTTTATTATGGAAACTATCTTAAAATTTCGATTATTATCGAATGAAATTTGCGTATTAATAAAATGCAAAGTAGCAAAACTATCGAAATGAAATTTGGTATGTTTCATAAGTCTGACGAATATATCCTATTCTAAAAATTTGAGCTATCAAATATTATTCAGATTGAAATTATAAAGATATCTTTTTAAAGCTCAGCTCCGAAAATAAAATTTCATATGTGTTCCTATATCGTTCAGATATCATTCGTTATGGTAAACGTTTTTAAACAAATTCGTTAACGTACTCTTTACGTTTGAAATATTGTTTACTTTCTGTAGTTTATAAGTTCCTACTTAATTTTAACGAGATACTATACCAAAAGCCTTCAAAACTAACTTAGGATATGATAAATCAGCCGCCCGGTTCATTTAAAGATAAATTCATAAATAAAAGCAGTAGCATGCAATTACTTTAGAAATGTAGTTCAACAACTTTCCAGTAAATACCTAAAACTCGAGTTAAATAAAATCATGCCTGCTCGTAATATGGGAAAAAACAAAAAATAATTGAATCCAAAAAAGATTAATGGTTCCATATCTTTTTGACCTGCCTTATACAAGGAAACCCAGAAATGAAATGTCTCAATTCATTTGCTTTCCCGGAGCACTTAACAAGAAACACCAATTAATTCAACAACTGGAGAAATTGGTAAAAGTAAAAACTTTAATAATCAGTGATGGAAGGAAAAGCATTAAAATTGTGTTACCTACTCTATTACCATTTCTTTATAAGTATAATATATAAAGAAAAAAAATAGGTAAGAAAACCTGCTCAAGATTTCGTCTCAGGAAATTTGCATGCCGTTTAATGTTTTTTAGCGAAAAATAAAGTAAAAAAATTGTTGAGCCAAAGATCGATTGGACAAGTTCAACGTCGCGAATCAACCCTGAAAATGTAGCTCCTTCTACCGAAAATCGCGACGTAACGAAACGCGTCGTAACGCTCTTGAGTAGCGTAGAATTCGGGGAAATGGCGCCAGAAGGAGGAAAGCGGATCGCTTCGATTGCAAAATTTAGTGAAGAAAAAATAAATAAAAACAAAAAAAAAATCAATTTCATCATGCCGCGGAGTCGTCGCCGGATTACCTAAACGAAAGCACGCGAACCAAGAAAACTTTCCCTTTCCAGCGGAGTCACCGCTACCGTCTTAAGACAGTCATTTTCGCGCAGTTTGAGAGTCTCGCTTCTGTCGATCGGGGGCCCCGAAATCTTTGAATTCGCATCCCAAGAAAATCACCCGCTCGATCGTGTGTCACTTTGGAAAAGGAAAGAGGCCCGGCACGATCGCGCGGTCTGGAACTGGTGAAAGCGGTCTGAGCGCGGCCCGGCGCCCGGTACTAGGGAGGGCCGGGTACGCGACTGATAACCTGCTTCTTAGACCCAAGAAAACCTCAGCGTCTAAGACGTTCGAGCGTCGTCTTGGCGATCACTTGATCCCCGGGAGGAAAGCGCGTCGATCGGTTCCGCTGCAGCCGCGAGTCCGCCCAGGTGAGCGTTGTATGCAAATCAGGTACCGAGATTCACGGTCACAGATCGCAGAGAAAAAATTAAGCGGAAATTTTGCATCTTGGCACTAAACCTTTCGATCGAGACATCCAAGTACCCTCCGCGGATGCTGCGGCCGCGAGGAAAGCGAAATAGAAAGTTTTTAGAGAAATGGTCAAGCGATGCGCGGACTAATTTGCTTCCCCAGAAAAATGGAAGTGAATTTTATTTTTTATACTCATTTTTTTTTTTTTGGCAAAACTATTGAAATTTAATCAGTCGATGGAGGGGCGTTACGCAAGAAAACCTTTTCATATTCACGAAAAATATTACGACGCTTTAGATAAAAGTGAAAACCTGGGATGCTCCGGCACCGCGGCGTTGCGCAACGCGGTCATTATGTTAAGTAGGTACTTTACGTGAGATGCGCCGCGGAGGAGGCTGCGTCGCCAGGACTTCGTCTGAGAAGAATCTGAAGATTCCCGCCGAAGATAACCTCTAGTCGGTAAGAAATTACGGAGGAGTACTAAACCGCGATCATTTCCTCTATTAAGATGGAAAGATGCCAATTTACTTCAGAAATTACTTCTTTTTATATTCGAGTTAGAGTACTATAAAACGACTATTTACGTCATCTCATCTCAGTGAATGGGAATCGTATTTTATTGAGTCAATTTAGATTTTAATTTGTTTATTCACATGGTAAAAATTACACCACACCTGACACCACGCAGGTGACTGTGGACGGGCGGTTAAGAAACAATTTACTCAATTTTGTTTTTTATTATTATATTTATATAGTTTAAGTTAAGCTGTTAAGTAAGTCGGTTCGGTGTATAAGAAAATAAAAAGTAATTCATTAAACAAAACTAAATTAAGCCATAAGTTATACCAATTTTTTTAGCTTCCCTAAACTGAAGCTTAACTTCGCACTATATGATCAAAAAAAGTTCCTTTTATAAAAAACGAGAAAATAAGTTTAAACACAACTTTAAAATAAGGGGTAAGAAACAAACGATCAATAAAAATAATAAAATTAAATATTTCATCTGTCGTTGGAGTTTGAAAATACATTCGTAAATTAAAGAGTACAAAAGTGAAGTACTCAACTCTTCAAATTCATTTTCTTTTAATTTTTATGAAGTAACTAGATTTACAAACTGAGAATAAGAAAAACTGCATATGACACCAACATTCAAAAGTCGTTAGTGTTAAAAGAAATTCGTATTTTTAGTAAAACAAAACCTCAAAAAATTGAAGTCTTTTAATTTTTCAAGAAAGTAGATTTTTATTATTTAATATTTGACTACTTTGAAGAAAAATTATCCAATTAATTAACGAATATTCAAGTTTAGTATTTGAGTTCTACTCGATTTTTTTACTCAAAATTAGAACCCTAGTAGACAAACGGTTAAGGATTTAAATATTATACCACAAAAAATATATATATTAGTTGTATTGAATTCAATAAATCTCTTTAATATTGAAATCGGTTGAAGCTATGCAATTCCTTTTAGTTTTAAGGATTCTTTTTACAGATGTAATATTTTAAAGTCACTGTGCTTCGAATTTCACACGATTTTCTTGATAGAGAGGACGAAAATCCGATAGTGATCCTCAATTAAATTTCAACATAAGTATTTATGTTAGGGTACGAATTTATTACGGATTGTTCTATCTAAGTCAAAGACAATAGCATAAAATTAGCTTTTCAATAAATTCCACGTCTATAAGAAGTGTTTTTTCCCCCCAGATCCAAATGGTGGGAACCAACTTTGAATCAAACAAATCTATTTCAGACTCCTCAAGGATGAACGGCTCGAAACGAAACGAAAGCGTCTTTCGTGAAAAATACATCAAGAATCACTCAGCGCTCACCGTCGAATCAAAGTACGCATCTAGAACGCTGGAACAAATAAATATACGTATACGTGGCATGTTTCGCGGACTAGAGGCGAATAAAACTATAAAAATAATCAGGTCAACTGCGGCCCATTCGCGTCGATTTAAGCGGTCCGCGGCTCAAGTCTAGCGACAGCGGCGGTTTGTTTCGCCATCGTCTTTATTGGAGTATCACCTAATAAATAAAAGCGAAGCCCAAAATGACGTAAATTGGCAATAAACTTTCTACTATATACCTTCAAAAGCGCTCTTGGTTTCCTGTGGCCCGGCGTTTGCTTGTTTTGTAAAATTTATGAGTCAAATGTCGCCCGGAGCCAGATCAACCAGAGTCATGTTAAAATAATTGAGCTGAAAATCGCCGCGAACAAGATCGGTGTGCGGGGTTAAAAAAGGTTTAAATAAAAATAAATCTGCAGATAAAGTACATAAATCTGATCATTTTCGAGTCGAAACCTAATGGCTGAGGCACGTTTTGAAGCTGCAGCTAACCATAGCAAAAGTCGCATGGAAATTAAAGCGCTCAAAGTCTCCCAGATCGCAGCGGGGACGGCGATCGGTCGCGATCGCAGCGAAAAGGTTCGCATAAACATTTCTAGCAAATAAAGACAAATCCACGAACGTTCACTTGCGCGACTCGCTTCCTTCGCAGAAGCAATTGCGCTTAAAAAAATCAAACAGAAATCATTGGGCCGAGATCGCGATGATCGCGGCCCGCGAATAGCTGAGAAAAAGACGAGACCCAAAGACGATCGCCTCAAGAAACCGACGACTGCTAGCTGCAGAGCGCAAACAATTTGTCCCAGGTGAAAGTAGAAAGTGATCGCATATGCAGCGGTTCGGCGCAGATCGCCTATGCGCCACAACTCTTGGACCACTTAGCGGACGCGCTCAACAATCTCTGGATTGCCGATCGACCTCCCCAAAAGGATTGGGACCCCAAAAAACCTTCACGATCAAATTTTAACGCCTGCTAACTATTTACTCTCGCGATTAGACACCGGGGCTCGGGCAAACGTACAGAAGGCGATTGATTCTACCTCGTTTTCGAAAATATTTGTCTAATGATTATGATATTGACCTCGTTGGTCCTGTGATCGTTCGCCTCTGGATTTCGGGCAAGGTCTTGTTTGGAGTGATGATTTTCGCGTTCCGAACAAATTGGGAGCAGGCAAGCATTGCAACATTTTTTGAAAATTCAAAATAATTTCAAGTAATTTATCACGCGCGCGCGCGCGCCTTGTACGTTGATATGTGAGAGCTGGTCAAATTGGGGTCTTCAGGTTTTTGAATGAAACGATGATGGATTTCTGCTCCCATTCGCCTACTGCATTTTGAGACGCCGAGGATAGATTGCTTTTGTACTCTTGCGAGATGAGCATAATCGATGAACCGAAAAAAATTTCAACATAATTTTACAATGGCGCAACAATAATTTATATTACCGAAGTCGATGGGTACCGAATGCAATTTTATAATAAACTTTGAAATATTACTTATCTTTTAAATAATAACAAAATACACTATACCTACTTGGTAACTAGTGAACAAATAAAATCAAAATAGAACTAATATTACAATTAGTAACAAATTTTTGAAAAAATCACCATATTTTCAAGTGGTTGTTTAAATAAATCTATTTTATAAATTTTTCAAACGTAACCAAAAACTATCTAGATATCTTTGATAGAAACAATTTCGAAGTAAATTAATAGATACTTATTTAATGAAATTAAATTGTTCAATGTCTTTGAATGTCCTTTGAATAAGCAATATAAATTAACTAAACATTTTTTCGGGATTCCCCTGAATGAATTAAAAAAATTTATTTGAATTTCGCAAAAAAATAAATTGAATTCAGGGGAATTACAAAATTTTAATGGACATTTATAGAGTTAGTAATGCTGACTTTACATTCCTGTACAAAATTAGTTAGATGATCTAACTCTTATAAATAATTTAACCGAGAGTTGTTTACTTCTACATATAGTTGTGTTTTTTAATAGAACTGAATTCTTTGTAGTTTATCAAGATATTTTTGATATAGTATTTGTACGAGTTTTAATATAAGCATAAAAGAGATAAAGTTGTAATAAAGTAATAATAGTAATCTTTTTATTTTCCATAATTCAGACTAATGACGATATTACGAATCCGTAAAACATCTTAGAGAAAAATTCTGGATGTTACTTTAAATAAGACATAAATAAAATGCTCTGTGGTTTAGCAAACGACATTTTCAGACTCAATTGTTAAAGTGTATTAGTTTATCTTTTAACGCATAATACACCATCATTTTACGCAACGTACAGCATCTAAAATTTGCAAACGTGAAAGCCAGTAAAAAGGCAAACGATGTGTTCCATAAAATAATCCATAAAAACACTTACAAGCCTCCCAACTCCAGAAATTCAACGTCGAAGATGGTCGTTACGTTTTTAAGACGACCACGGCACATAAACACCTTAAAAGGTTTCACTTTTACTTTCTTCCCATGAGTCACTTTTTGCCTTCTCGGATTTAACGATTTAATAACACCAACGGGCAGATGTGAGCGGTCCGTCGTGACCGCATCAATGACTCTCCCGCAATTTGCGTTTTCGCATTCGTTTCATTTAAATTAATCGCTCCAGGCTCAGGCCTCGATTGGAACGGCCTCTGCCGCTGAGTTCGCGACTTAGTTCGGGTTCGAGTTCGAATAATTCGATTTTCGAAAAACCCTTTTTTAAAATCATCGCTTTAGACTTAAAAAATGAATGAAAATAAATATGGAAGTGTTGATGGTACTGGCCCACCTTCGCGGTTAATTACAAAAATAGCGATCAAAATGAGATAATTAACATAATTAAGAGAGATTGTCGTTCTCGACGACCGCTAAATGCACTCGTCGACACGCGTTCAGTCGATAATTTGAGGCACTTAAAATCGACACCGATTGGTCTCGCGGTTCACACGCGGTTTCGCGCCGTCGTGATTTATCGGCTGCGCGCAACGCGATCGCGGATTTTTTCGTTATCGCCTCAGATCGATTTGATTAGATCGAAGATCGATGCACCTTCTAAACTTATCTCGACGCACGGAGGCTGGGAAGTAGCAATTCGCTTTTAGATCTGCGGTGTTGCGCAATTTTTTTGAGCAAACACTGATCGAAGCATCTTCAAAGAACTACATATTTATGTATTTTTTTTTTTAAATTTTAAGAGATATTATAAATTGTTCGGAGCAAAAAATCATTATTTATAACAAAATAATTAATTTTTATATATGTACATATCTTAAGAACTTTCTATTTTATTTTCCAGAAATTAATCTGTAGCAGCTGGAAATGATATTTTAAGACGAGTGGTGAGAAATATTTCAAAAACCTCATTTATTCAACGAAAAAGAAATGGGATATAAAAAAAACATTCCAAAATTTCTCAGGATTATATTTTCTATTTTTAAATTTTCCGATGAAATTGTTTAGTTTTAAATACTGCAATTTGAAGAAATGAAAATTTTCAATCAATTTCCAGCGAAACTGTTAAATGTTTAAATAAATAAAACACAGACATATTTTTTAATTTTTTTTTGAAAAAACTCAGAAAAGAAAAAATCCTTCCTGGCCATCTTTATTTTCCAATTTTGCATGGGTCGTCTCAAATAAATGAGTTTTCATCATCTCACATTTTTTTTCCAATTGTTTTTCGTGAGTACAAAAATGGTATTTTATATGTTTTTCTACATCCTTATAACAAAATTGTGTTGTGTTTTTGATGTGTTTTTTTAACCAGTTTGCACAATAGCTTAACAAAAAAGACAATTCTAAACATAAATTGCTTAAGACTAAAAAAAAAAATAATAATAAAAATAACTTCTGTACTACGTAAAATTGTACAAGAAAACAAAACTGTTTATCCCTTTCGTTCTTGGGTGAAGAACATCTTTTCTCCCTTTTTCTCTTGGACGCATAGTAACCTACGGAAGAGTACAAAATTATAGCTGGTGTGGGGGGTGTTACAAAAGTATTCCTTATTCGAAAAAATCAAGTATTATACTTTTTACTAGAGATTTACCGTACTATAAAATGACTATAAGTAATCAAGGGAAATTTTGTAATGAGTATTTATATATTTTCTTTTGCTTTTATAGTTATTCGGTTATATCACATTACAAAATTTGTGTACAAGAATTTCTTGATGATGGAAATTATTAAGGCAGTTTATTTACATCTTAGGGCATTGTACAACCAGAAAAAGAGAGAAATGGTTCGGTGAGACGAAACGAAAAATAATTAAACAGGAAATAATAAAATAATAATTCATGAAAATGAGTTTCTCTCGGCTTCGAAACCTAAAAACCTACTTCGAGGGAGGGGATAATGATATCATGAGCAATAAATAAACAGAAGAAACTGAAAAAACAGATGAATCCATGAATGAGGTTGATTATAATGGGCGTGGTTGCCGGACGCACGCACTTTAAAATAAAAAAAGATATATGTTTATCTTCTAAAGATACAAACATTGCTTCTAGAAGACTAAAAGTAATTACAATGCTTTTTAAGTATTTTTTTCTTCATTTTTGTTTTTTCTTTTAAATATCATTAGTGGAGAAAAGAGAGAAAATCACAGCAATATTCAGTTCATTTTTATTTTGTTCCATTTTATCAATGTGAAAATCAGCAAAAAGAAAAAAATAAAAACGAAACGAAACAAAACAAAAATATGTTTCGTCGCTCGGAAAGGCATTCGATTTTTAGAGGGTACTATCGAATGTCTCGCTGATAAAAATGAAACAAATATAAAAACTTGTGCTTACGACTATCTTAAAGTTACCTAAAAATTCAAATTATAAACAAAAATAAAAAATAAAGTAAATTATAAAATTCAAAAATAATAATTAACCGCGAAAACTTCACTGCACTGCTTGAAAAAAATTGTGCTCTTTTCGAACCTTCCACAGGGCCAGTTCCAGGCAGGCTCGGCTATCCTCGAGACTGTTGTGGCCGCTCGAATCGGTCTGGATCTCCCTTCGAAGGATCTGCCTAGTAAGATGTTTCAGTTTTCTTTTGTACGGGAATCCTTGATTGTGAGGAAAAAGGATCGACGTATCGACGATTTTTTTGTGCACAAGCCTGAGAGCCCGGAGATCATTTTCGAGACCATGTCCAATTAAGACTGTATCAGCGCTAAACAAGTTCAGTAGATCATTCTGAACCTCTATAAGAGTTTTAACACTATCGTGTCTTAAGTGTTTTTCTGTGATTCCAGAAAATCTTGTGTTGTAGTCAACAACTTCAGCTCTTGGCTGTACAAAATGTTCATAGACGATTTCACCATTCACACTGACTACTGTGATTTTAGCCAGTTCTAGACCAAGTCCTGTGAAGCACATTTCGCAATCTAAGGCGTAAATTTGTCTTTCTTTACTCTTCTTTTCCTTGGTCTTAACAAAGTCGTTAAAAGGTCCATTAATCCCGAAGGACAGACCGCTCCAGACATGGGCTTTTCCTCTGGTGCAACCTTCGGACATTGGGGGTCCATTGCAGCACATATAGTGGGAGACACAACCGAGGTGGGGGATGTACATCGTGGAGATCCTTCCCCAGTGATAGGCGCACTCCTCCTGGGTCAGATACTCCCCAGTGGCTGTTACCAAAAAAGGACGTTTACACCTATCACATTGCTTCGCCAAGGACTGATCGCAGTAGCTGTACAAAGGTGAGTTATTTTCAGAACCTTCATCCTCCAAAGTTTCACTATCAGTTGAGTTTGGAGAACTGCTCCCTTGGCCACTGTCACCAGACACTTGGTTGGCGTTTGAATCGTAATCCTCCCAAGTCTTACGAGGAGCGATCCACCTTCCGAAGGGTGGCTTAAAAATCTCAGTGCCACCATCATTATCCACCGGATACCCAAACCTCTTAAGATCGTTCTCGGGGACGATGTAATAGTCGTTAAAAACCTTCACCAGCTGCATCTCCTGCTGGTCACTGATGTAGCACTGAAAGTGACCGATTTTCACCAACCGCTCCACCTTAAGAAAAGTCGTCTCCTGCTGGCTGCTGATCTCGTGCGTCACGGACAGCGGTGACGCTGCGATTTTCGAGGATTTTCTTAAAGTCGTAGTATACAAATTTGGCGGCTGTCGATTTTCTTTGGTCTCGTCATCGAGGTCGACCATTGTGATGGTGCGGTGAGTTTTCTTCTGGCGACGACTTCGACCACTTTTTTGAGTCTTTTTACTTTGCTTGGGGCTTGTTATTGCTGGAAGATCTTCATTGCTGGAGCTGCTGACGTCATCGGTTAAATCGCTTGATGTGCTGTTGCGGTGGCCGCCATTATTGTCTTATAAGGAAGGAAAAGAAAAATAAAATCAAAACCATTACTCTGTCTTCTCTTTGGCACTTAGTTTAAATTTTTCACCCTTTTTACTTTCTACTAAGGTGATTTCTTAAAGCTAAGTAAGTTACTAACATTTACATCGCTTTTTAGAATTTAATATCACTTGCTGGGATTGAGTCATTTTATATTTTTATTGAATACTCTGTATAACAATTTGTAGAACCATTTATGATAAAAGAAGAAATTGTTTGCTTCTCTAACTTTAAATCGTGTGCTTTTTTAGTACGATTTTATAAAATCTCATGTAGTACATAACCTTTCGTTTAATAAAAAACAAAATTCTCTATGTTAGCGAAGAAATATCAAAATACGATAAGAATTTTTAACCAGAAGAAATGAATCAAAATTTATAATTAAAGATAAATTTAATCTCTTGTTAAAATTTCCTAATAATTAATAACCCAAAGAAAATGTCTAATACGTAAACTCTTTTCTAAAAACTGTCTACATCATGATTATGTTTATTTCCTCATTTCTAAAGTTGAATTATTCTACAAAGTACCTACTTAAAACAAAATCAACGATAAGAGTTTTACACACAATCAATAATGATTGATAATAAACGCGAAGTCATATTTTCATAAAAATTGATAATGCATAATTGATTCAAAAATTACTATTTAGTTAAATTTACAAATTAAAAGAAAACCTTGAAAGTACAAATTAATTTATCATGTGGCATACATGTGTATATGTATCTCAATTTGTATAAAACAAAAAACAAAAAAAAATCAATGATAATTAGCTCCTAGAAACAGCGAGTTTCTTAGAGGGCTGTTATCAAAGTAAGCCTAGAGATTAAAAAGAGGTTCCATCTAATTGCATTATAAATTACTCAAAATGTTTAATGTTAACGCCATCAAGACAATGCTCCCAAACAGTTCGATTAAATTACGTGCAACTCACTGTAAGGAAGTGAGTAATAGAAATTGAAAATTTCTTGGAAGCATAAACGTAAACACTAAAACTATTACTTTTTAAAATGTTCCCTGGCTTCCGTGTACTTGATTCTTATCGTTTTTGTTGCAAGCACCCCAGAAAGTGATATTAACTTCTTAAGCGGTTCTGTATCTTATGCAACTATCCATATCAAATATCAGTGCTTAAAGTTAAGTATTAAAATATAAAACTGCGTGTAAATGATGCGAAGTTTTGTACAAGTGCTCTACAAACATGCGTTATATAAACAATATAAACATTAACAATACTTGACTATTTTGCAACAGTTAATGGAAGGACACAACCCACAACACAGTTAATTACTAAAACTAATCGATTGAATGTGATTGGTTAGCACCACAAAAAATATATCCTTCACCAAATGCTTAATGGCCTAATGAGTGCGTGTTTCTTATATTTCGGCGGCTATTTTTAGCGATCTCTGTCAGTAGTAAGTAAAGAGCGCGTCATGAGTAGTTACATAATTCGTCTATTGTTAAATCTTAGTCCGATGTAGCGAGAGGTTCCCAGCATGATTAGTTAATCGCCAAAAATCATCGTCTTCTTCTTCCCGATGTTGATCTTACCTCAGCGGATTACGGCAAAAAATTCGCTGAGTTTCGCTCAAAAACTGTTTTGACCGCTAAGATATCACGACTGCATAAAATTAAGCTTTAATCCAGTCATCTTGCTTGTGAAGTTGTTAAAAAAAAAAATAGCATCGAATGGCGGAAAGTTTTCTTCTTAGTAGTGTAAATAAGAATGATACGATTCCAAATTTCACAAAATTCCCATAAAAATTTGTATAATGGGATTTTAGAAGTCGTTAAATTCGAAATTCAACACAAAAAGCATTCAATTTGAACAAATTTTGATGAAAATGTATTCTTAGACGTTCTTCGAGCAGCTGATTTTGAATATTCTATTGAAATTTCAAATTTGATATAGCGGACTTAATATGAAAACCAAAAATAGTGCCAAACATCAACTATTTCTTGAAAAAAGGACCTTATGTATTTTTCGGGTCGATGATTTTGAAACCAGTTTCTTCCAATTTTCATGTCCATTCTTCGAAGCCATATGAATTAATTTTCAATTGTTCATTCTATTTATATTTAAGGTGCAATCTAAGTTCGAATTTAAAATCCACTTCAGGTTCCATCTTGAATCGCCAAAAAAGTGCTTGTTTTTCTTGTCTGTACCTATTTTCGTAGGTTTTGTTTGGCGCCATCGCCTCCGCAACGGCCACTGGCGTTTGCCTAATTTTCGCGTATTTTATCCAAAAACCGTGATTGATGCTTCTAATTAATTGATTAAAATGCAAAGAAGCGTATCAAAAAACAAACTGGCACCCGGTTTGACAAGTTCTCAGAATTATCAAGTTTTTGGACCGCCAAGATGGGGTCTTTTCCGTTCGACTGATTCACCGGATCCGGCGATCATTTGATCGTTTATTTACGTATGCAGATTTGATCCAGTACCTGCCAGTACCGGGGACGGGAGCTCCTCACGTGCTTCTTATCTTTCCTTTTTCGGAGATATCGCCAAAGAAATATTTCTGGCATGTTCTTTTCGCATATCTAAATTCGATTTATTTTGGAGAAAAAGGGGCAAAAACTTGATTTATTCGAAAGTTGCAGAGAATGTTGAAGAATTTTTGATTTCTTGCGTAATTAATTGGAGGATGTGTGTATTTTAATTATGAGTGACTCTAGATAACACGCCCATAAATCTTAATTTAACACGATATATCACGCCTGAACTCTCTAGTAATTTATCTTTTCTATTTAATAGTTTTTTTTTTTTATTCTGATACGTCATGTCCATAGAGACAATTTAATTTTAAGATATTGTGCAAAATCTTTTCAATTTGTGCGTGACAAATCGTTTTCTTAAGGAGGATGTAAAAGATTTAGTAATCTTTTGGGATTTTATACTAATTTGCATTATATTGCAAGATCGATGATTTGTCAACATGAACTTAATTATCATCATATCATGGAAATTGGATAAAATGTTATAAGGTCATTCAGATAACCTTTAAATATTCTAAAAGTCATATTAATATACACGTAACGAACCCAGAACAATTTTATTTACAAAAAAATAAGAAGATTAGATAATACTAATAAGATTGATAAATTAACTGAAAGTTCTAAAAAAATATATATGAATACCTTTTGTCAAAGATTAATTGCATTCATTTTAATAATTTGGATTAAGAAAAGGATACATATTATGCAATTCGAACGAAACGGAATTTCAGTTACTGATTTTGGACAGAAAATTCGTATAGATATGATGGTAATTAAGGACTGTGGTGAGTTAATCACTAACTACTATAATTTAGAAAATAGTCATACCTATACATTTTCTTGACTATAAAATATTTTGTGCAGAATTTTAAAAAAATAGTTGAGAATTTTTCTCTACCTCAAATTAATAGTTAGTGATTAACTGAAGTAGAATATAATGTATAGTGCGAAAAATAATGAGAATTCGAAAAACTCTTACTCTATTTTTGTCTTCAAAGTTCACTGTGTGTAGTACGAGTATTTAAGATTTTAATGAATGAAAGCCAATTGTAAGAAAATTAACTTTTTCTCACGATACCTCCTCAATCTAGCTCTTGTTACTTAGCTCTATGACCGGTTACTCCGCGGTTTCCTACCTGTCTACAAAAAGAAACCTATTTTTATTTTGTAATCCGAACGTGCCCAACTTTACACCTTAATTCGGCCGTTAGTTGTCACAAACATCGCGGTGCTTGGCTAATTTCCGGTGACGAGTAGAAAGCATGTCATCGCTGACATGAACCAGAAATGAAAGCAATTTCAAATGTTAATGTAAAACAACTGTTTTCCGTAATAATTCATTTATTTGGGATGAGAGGAATTATTTTTGAAAAGAACAAAGGACAGCCGTGCAGAACAATCCCGAAGAATCCCACAGGGGAGCCCTGGTGGGATGAAAGCAGAGAGACAATTCAAAAGAATCCCATCGAGAGCTGTCTGGGCCATCTGCTTTTTGCATAACAATGCAAAAGGGGTCACATGTAGGAACTAGGCTCGGGTCTCATTGCACATAATATGCTAAAACTGAGCCAGCATAGCGAACCGTTCTGTCACATTAACCCAAAAAGGAGCCTGTTCAGATTCAATGACCCCACCTAGACAATTAGAGTTTTGTTTATAGCACTTCGTGACCGTGTCTTATTTTTTTAATAAAAATAAAACATAAATGTTCCATTTAACGACTGCACATGGCATAATTTTGCATTACGAAATGAATAATTTACATGTAAGACCTCGTTATAACGAATCCGAGGGAACCGATGTCGTCACATTTAAGTTTATTATATTTAACAGGATAAGCAGAGGTAACGTTTAGAAAAAAAAATTGTTTTCATACTTCAATGAAAACTTCAATAACAAACATTAAATACACATAATAAAGCAGTTTTACACACAATTGTATTATAGTAACAATCAATGGTTACAGACGTGGTTAACAATACTTAACAAATAACACTGATTATTAAAAAAACAAAAATTACTTACTTTTATAAAATACGTACATACATCACCTACAAGTACCCAACTCAGGCTACTTGACTTTGACCTTTTTTTTAAAAAAAATTCACTTTCATATTTTTCAAAAGATAGTTGTATAGCCCTTCACTTCAAGTAGGGTTTTTGAGGTCGCCCATCCGATGTTAGATAAATTCAAAAAATATCACTTCAGATTTAAAATCAAGGACCCAAACAAACCCTTAGGACCCCAATTGTTTGTTACCCATACATATAATTCAAAAAAATAGTAGGAAGAAGTAAAAACTAATTCAAGCTTTTGTTTCATTTTTTAGAGAGTTTTTCTGCCAAAAAGGTAAAATTTAACTAACAATGAGCAATGTTCTACGTCTTTTGAAATGATGCGTCACTTTCATCTTAAATTTTAAATTATGAAAAAATAAATTGATTAACGATTGGTGATTTTAGAAGAAGTGAGCTCATCTAATCACCGTTAATAAAGTGCAATGACTGTTACAAGTAGATGACTTCATCAAAACGTTGCGGTTAAGTAAAGTCGTGACGAAGGTACATATGTTTCGTTTGATTCTTGTCTCGGTTAGGTCCACCGTCTTTTTTGAATCTTTCATCTGAGTCACCACTTCGGCTGGACTGATTACGAGTGAAATCACTTGATATTTTGAGATTTCTCCAAAGTCGCCGGATGACTCAGGGTGTTCTCTGGCCCCGCGATTTTTAGTTCTTAATTTTCTACCTGTAGCAGGTCTCGTTAACATTGGCTACCAAACACGGTGTCGTTCGCGCAACTGGAGAAGTAACACAAAATCAACGCGTTCGTCGTCGCCTAATGACTTCTTTCGATTGCACATCGAGGTTAGCCCGAGAGACAGGTTCTGCATCTGTTTCACAACGGCTAGAACAGCATCCATTGCTCCTCGGTCCGCTGGACCGGGGTTCTTAGTTCTGGAGCCCCGTTCCGCGCATCGCCATTCCGATGCAACCGTAACGGCGGATTCAACATAATGCCGGCCATGTTACAAGAGGATTTACAGCTGCACCACCGGCAGATTCTTGCTTCCTCCTCTCGTGTACGATTGCTTCCGTTAATGGACCACAAGAACTGTTGCACAGCGCAGCCGTTGACTGCCACTGTGATGCAATTCCGTGCTCCACTAAGCCCGAGCATCAACCCCGTCAACCAGTTGCATTCGACCAGCGACAACAAAAACAACAATTGTTGCTCCGGGCAACCTCTCGTCGCAGTCGCCGGCAACTGGAGTAATGACCACGTCTAAGTCCAGATAAGACAAAAATGGTTGCAATTTTATAATTACCAGTTGCGATCGACGACGTTCTCATTTCTGCAACAAGTCTGCAAGTCTGTTGCCCTCTAATTAGACCATTAACTGGCCGCTGGACCGCGACAAAAGGGGCAATGTCACGCCATTGTAGGCCCTGCGTTGCATTTCTACCACGTTTGAAACGATACCTGCGTGTGGTCAACTCTGCCGATTTTGGAAATAGTTAAAAATCTTTTTAATTAAACCGACAAAGCCACTGCCAATGACAACGACACCGACGTCGATGAAACTTCTTTTCTGTGCGACATTAACCGTGAAACCGCGTGGATTGTCGCGAGTACGCAATATTCGGGTAGCTCAAGGTCAACAAATGACTTCCCGCCAAAAAAATTTTGTTCCGGCGGAAACCTTGGACTGTTTCTATTTATTTATTTTTTTTTCGGTCAATTTTCCATGTTCGATGATGCTTAACTAGCTCATTTATGTCCGAACAAGTCGTATGGGTGTCACACTATTGTCCAACTATTGTCTTACTAATTCGACAGGACGCCAAAAGCTAATCACGTTATACACTCGTGGTACATGCCGCCGTGATTGGTTTCCATGACGGCGCCATCACCTTATCTTTTATATTATTTATTGATTCATGAAGGCTTGCCGGGTGATTGGTGTGTGGAACTCGAGTCAATTTAATTTGACGAATTTCTGCACCACGCTCCACTCCACCACCGTCATCAGTGCGAGGAAATTAGATAAAACAACAATTAGAGATTGTGTCGATGGAATTTAAAGGTAAAGTGCAGGTTAATTACCTTCGTGGTATAATAAATTTCACAATTTTATTACAAGAAATTTTCAAATTGCTAAGTGCACTTTGTTTATCCGTTAAAAATTTGATTTGATTTGAGATATATCGAATTATTGGAATTTTTGCAAGTACAATTTAAGAACACTGATACTATTCACCTTGAAAAGTTTATCTTTTATTCTTGTACGTTGCAAATTTTACCTCGAGTGTTTTTTAAATAGAAAAATTTCACGAAAATGAGTCAAGTCATAGTGCACTATAAATTAAACAGATTTTTATTGAGTAGTAATAGAAATAAACGTAGAATAACATGAAAATTCACTAACTAAAATTGCGTATTCATTGAAACTTAAAGGATTTTTGTTCGCCTTAAAAAATTAATCCTCTATTAAAAATTCAACTTGTTCCCACTCTGAACGAGAAAATATTGAGATAAGACCAAAACTTCTTGTTCAAAGCAGTATTTTTCGGTATTTGGTTATCAAAAGCAATAAGCCAATGTCCGAAAAGCTTTCAAACGAGATTATCAACAATAAAAACGTATTATAAAGGTGAGCATGGCAACACATTCATTATTATTGTTAAACTAATTATTTTATAGAAGAAATAGTTTCGTCATCGAACAACTTCTTCTGCAGTATCTGCACAATCATATTCTTATCAAAGAAGAAATTAGCAGTTAAAGGAATTTATAAGATACAGCACAGCTGATAATAATTTAAAAAAAGAACTTCACATCTTAATAGAAATTGGAGTTCCAAAACTGGTACGAGGGTCATAGGTCGTGAAGTTCGTAAAGTAAGAAATTATGTAGAACAATTTAAAGATAATAGCCATGAAAAATGTTCATACATAGTCCAATGGTCATATCTTAATTGCAGATCTAATCTTATGCTGATCTGAAATAAAATAGCTTGTGGGAGTGACTCTTGATCAACTCAAGGAGTGGCGTACAACTTAAAGGCAGTAATCAGACAGTGCAGCTCTTTCACCGTCAGCGAAGTTATGACCAAATATGTATATATAATATTTTTATATTTATAAGACGACATAAAACAACTATAAAACACTGCTCAATAAAATTATGTAGTCATTTTATAAAAAGATTTCCCATAAATCCAGTTCATAGTAAATGATCAAACATCAAATATTGAATCACAAACTTTTCAGATTCTTATCAATGGTGTGAATCATTTTCATCTAAGGAATTTCTTTGTAAGAACTCAGACCGCATAAAAAACATATTCATAATTAGTCATGGACCGCTTCAACGCTATGCTCCGTAATTTAGCGTGAGTCACGATCTTGGATCATTTCCTAAAACACTTTAAGAAGTTTAAACTATTACCTCACAAGGAAAGCGATAATTTATGATTTTATTGATCACGCTGCAAAGAACCTACGCACGTGAATGGTTCCGGCCAAAAATACACAAAGTTTTTTAATAAAAATGTGTCAATGTGTCCATTTTCTTGTTAATATCAACGAATGAGCGTGGGAAATTTTATGAAGTACCGCAGGGCACCAAGCGAGACCATTTCCAAGCAAAATAAAATTAATAATAAATTTATCAAAAACCAAAAACAAAGCATAATTATGTGTTAATGTTTCAGACATATTGCGCTCAGAATAACAATTAAAGAGAACTCGACAAATTAGTAACAAATTTAGAATTTAATTTTTTTTTAATTACAACAAATAATGAAGGGAATAAGCAATATAAATAATCCTGAAGCATTACATTGTAATTATCCAAAGAATTGAAAAGCAATAAACTCGGAATTCAGAAGTTGTTAGATTTCGAATCCCATTAATAGTAGTTTAAAAGTAATAAAATAAGAATATGAATGAATTAATGAAGTATTGAATAAAATGAGTTCGCTTTAATGGTAATTAATTCTATAATACGTCTGTCTATGTGATTCTAATTAGCAAAATTAATTTTTCGACTTACCATCTGCACAGGAGGCTAAATATTTTCCATTGCTGGAAAAGTCGATGTCCCGCACCTCGTCTGTATGTCCTTTTAATGACGACACTAGCCAGGGGTGGGTGTGGTTCTTTTCATGTCTTTTGCTAACAGCATTTGATCCAGTGTTTCGTCCTCGGGTAGATTTAACTGCTGACTTATGCTGATGGCCGTGGCTGCTTGTTGTCGTCGCTGTTGAAGCAATATCAGGTGTCGTTGTTCCGATTCCACTTCCAGTTTTTACGTTCTTCTGATGACAACCTTGGCTACAATTATGTATCACGGAGTCACCTGTAATTAGGAAAATAAGACGGTATTAGTAAAAAGATTCTTCGGCGAAAAACGTTAAGAGTATCTCACAAGACATTAGGGGTATATTAGTCGAAAAAGAAACCTTTTTTTGGTATATTAAATTGAAAAAGTCCAATTGCAAGCGAGGCCAAATACATCTGAGTTTGAGGTCGCTCCAGCACCCGATTTTAATCGAGTCGCACGCATTAAAAACATATAAATAATCGATAGTTTGCAATTAGACAGGCAGCGGTCGAAGCGACGATTACATCGATGACGTCGATCACTATTATTGCAGCCCGCCACCACAAGTGTAGTAGTTGTCGTGTTGATTTTTTATTTGTTTATTTATTTCTTTTTTTATTAATCGAATGAATGGGGCACCGGGCGGCGTGTTTTTATCGGCGGCTCCGCCGTTTCGATTTCAAGTTGTCGGTTAATATAAAATTCCAAGGCGAACGCATTCAGCTTAAGTAGTGCGATATGGGAGCTTGATCTCTGACTCACTCACCTGCGGGGTACACCGCGAAAAAAGAGAGTGTAAAACATACTCCTCAGATTTACCTGAGTTATGAAGTCAAGACGATCTGCATTTCTGTGAATGTGATGCTGAAGAAATTGAGTGCGGGGAATTTCTAGGGTGAGTAATTTCTCGGTCAAGTTTCTTTGACTCAATATTTTGTTGTTGTGAAAGGTCGTGAAAGGGCTTTCAAGAAATGTCGTTTTATATATATTAGTGATTGTTGTTTTAATTGTCAAGTAGTTGATCTTTTCTTAATAAATTTGTTTTAACACATAAATGCGTATTCTTGCCTGAAACACGCATTGTACGTGCTTGTTAAAACAAACAACGAAAACAAAAAATGCAATTTTTTAAATTGGCTATTTAAAAATATGTAATCAAAAAATGAATCATTCTCTTCTTAATTTAGATGCAAATTGCAATGTCTTAACTATTCTTATGTAAGCCGCGTGATAGTAACAAATATGTTAATTGAGAAAAAAATCAATGTTTTAAGTTTAAAAATAACATTTGATTGCTTCATGTGCCGCTAACAATTTTTTAATTATTTTGTTACTTATAGTCAAGAGCATACTTAACGACTAGCTAATCTCGGTTACGTTGGCTTTTAAAAACAAATTCCACACTTCAACCTTTGCTTTCTTACTAAGTTAATGGTCAGTTACGTTTTAATTGCAAGTTAAGATCAGCAGATTTAAGTAGAGCAGAACTCAAACAATGTGTTTAAAGTCTAAATGTTTTTCAATCCAGAACCAATTTTTGCTTGACATAGTCACTAGTTTTTGATGCATACTCCTTCTTCTTTTTGTGATATCCACGTAAAAGTGGAAAAAACGTCTTCTATTAGTTCCCACCCTGAAATTGTCCAGACGTTCAAGGTTTCTAAATTAAATTGCGCAAAGCCCCATTAATCAGATTCTTACGGTAGCGATTAAAGTAAGTAAGAAAAAAAAAAGTAGTATTTTGTTAAAATGCACACGATCTTGATAAATCAAGGTTTTGATTGTATGTATAATCAGTAATCACGTCTACCGGACAATTCGTGCCGTATATCCTTCGCACAAGAAAAACAAAAGGTATGCTAATGTTCGTGCATATCAAGAGTGTAAAACAAAACCGCCTCAGTTTTCATGCCTTCTCACCGACTCGTATATATCAGATAAAATGGTAAAAAGCGTTAATTGTTCATAACTCGTGTGAATGAATAAAACAACGTGAAACAAATTAATTGCTTCGCGAGAGCACGAAAACAGTAGCAAAAACCCACCTGAAAATCTGAATCTAAAATCGCGCTATAATCCCCCATTATGAGCTGCTGAATTGAACACAATGGCGCCGAAAAACAAACGCGATTTATTTAATAAGCCGCTGAATCTTTCAAGTCTATTTTAATAATTGATGTCTAGTAAAGCAGATACAACCTGGAACGTTACATTTCCGAGACACGTCACGTTTCACTCGGATTCGTGTGACTAACCCGATAAACCGCGGGTGTGCTCTTTGATGTGACTTATCCATTTAATAGAAGGTTTTAAGAAACGGAGAAAACGCTCATACTCAAGCCGGTATGAATAATAGTAACTAAATAAGACTTGAGTATATTTTTAAAAATAGAAAGAACTTAATAGTGTCTATATTTCACCTGCCTGGCGGCGACTGCTACAAGTTTCCTTTCTCTTAATTGTGAAAAGTTTGCAACTTGAATCGTTTTGCATTGCAAATTCGAAAAATGCAAAAAATCATTTCCGTATTGCACGTGATTATCGCACCTTTGAAAGCGCCAGGTGTAATTAGCTCAGAAACTGGAAGAGCATCAAGAAGGCGGGAAAAATGCTTCTTGCTTAATCGAACAGCAAAATCATGCGAGCACGCCAAAAAGATTCGCACGCCGCAACGTCTTCGAATTATTCGAAAATCTTTTTTCGAGTTGCGGGGGTGCGGGCGTGCTCAGGAGCAATCATAAATCGCTAACTATGTCATGGAAATGAACGGTGGGTAATAAAAAAATAAAAGAATTAAAAAACCAAAAACACTGGCAACCGTTCAGCAAAACTTTCCTGCATCGCCGCCGACGTCTTAGTCTCCGTCTTCGTCACAGTTTCTTTTTGTTGAAGCTACCGCATCGCGGACCAACGCAAGGAAAAAGCAACATAAAGCGCGAAGAAAGGAAAGAGCGGCGCTGCGCTGGCGCTAAACAATTGTCCGCGAGCATAAAACATAAAAAACAAAAAACAAAAAGTTTCTCCACCGATCTTCACCGGTGAGAAAATAGGCGTTTTGTTTCTTTATATTTTTTTTTTTTTTGCTTTTCCACCTTCTTAAGGTGTTTCCCAGGCCGAGCAACAATCGCCAGGTTGCCCTCCTATTTCTCGGCGGATTTTGCAATTATTCCGCTTTTCTCCTTTGCAAATTGGGATTTTTTGTTACCGGTCACCGCGGTGCGGCGTTTTTCGCGCGCGAATATCACGTTCGAGCTCGCGCGTCACCGCCCGTGTGGCCCACTTCCATTCCGTCCACCATTCAGGTGAATTTTCGTTTTTACCTCCAGCCACATGATTTATCTCAGTAAAATACTCAGGTCAACTTAATTAGGTAACGATTTAGTGTAAAAATATTATATAACACGATTAGTGGCACAAGACTGCTTGAAATTCATGTCCAACCGCTTTTTGTTTTTGCAATAAAATGAAAAAATTCGCAAAAATCTCTCATATGTTGGCGGTGCCGCGATATTATGTAGAAACTCGCCATGTGATGTGGAATATTCTCAGCGGTGACCTGATTCTACATCTTTATAGAGAATCTTAGGTGAAGCTTTCCGTAGAGAATGCAGAAAACATTTCTAGCGGAAAAATATAATCGATATTTAATTGTTGCCAATTTAAAACAAACGATTGATTCAAAAGAACCTTCGAATTTGTTGCATTTAGCGAAAAACTCATGTAAAACGACTGTTTAACCTGTCCGTCGTAAAGATTTATGCTTTTCTTGCGATTTTATCTACTTTGTTTTTATCGTTATAAAACAGAATTCTTTCGCACATTTCAGAAAACTGTTGGTAAATATGTCGAAATGTTCTGTTAAATTGGCATCTAGCTGGTTTAGCTTCTTTTTATATTATCATAAATACTTAATAGTGTTGTGAAATAGTTTAAGAACGTGTTCATTTATTTAACTGAAACAATATTTAATATCGCAGGTAGTCGTAATCGAATTCGATAATATTAAAGAGATTAAAGTCTAAAAGCTAGGTATTTGGCACCAAAATCGACCAAATCATCGATATTGAAATCAATAGTGTTCAAACTGACAAAACATCGATAGTTACTAAAGTCGAATTCCATCATACTTTTACTATCAGAATTTCGTAACAATCGAATTCGATAAAGCTATTCTCGATCGTTGCATTATCATCCCACTGCTGAATGGTATCAATTTAAACATTAAATACGGAAATAAGCAAGAATTCATGGTTGTTTCGTCCAAACACGTTTCAAGTGCTAGAGGTGGTTACCAGGGTCGCTGCGTAATCTTAATTGCAATTAAGCAAGTTAGCACTTCTTTAAGTTTTTCAATCCATTTGAGTAAGAAGATTTATTCAACTTCCTATTAAAATTCCGTATAAAGGACTAAAAATCATGTTTTCTTATCCCATTTCGCTTTACTCCTTTTTCGAATAATTAAAGCAATTTTCAATGACTAATATTTCTCTGACCAAGAGTTGTTCGTGTCTCAAGTTGAAACGCCATCAAGAAATGCATTGATTTTCTAAAAATTCCTTCTCATTTCCTAGTTTTTCTGGTGCACACCTTCCAAACATGTGCAACCACGTGCTTTTCACCACTCTCAGGTTGCTTTTTTTATTTTCATGTATAGCACTCAAATTTCTCAAGTCTGTCTTAAAGCAGCCTTCACTTCGGCGTTTGGCTTCTTGTTGTTTTACTTATCTTTTTTCATTTTCTTGGAGCGCTACACATTCACGGCTGTGCCGGGGGGCTACGGGGCCCCAAAGAAATCATTGCCCTTACAGCCGGCGTCGACTGAATGTGGTCTTCGTCGCCGACGTCGTCGTCATCGTCATCGGAAATGCATGTTGCATGCGCGGTGCAGCGGCAGGTACGGAAACCAATCATACATAGAATTACAACTCTCGCGCTTTTCGCCCTGAGCTGAGGAGTTATTGACCTCACTTCAATCTGTAGCTGCAGCAGCTCCACCAGTGGCCGGCTCCCGTACGAGAAATTGTTCGTTTCTGGTACTAGCCACCAGATCTCTTCGCACCCGTTGATTTGTGTCTTCGTCAGCTGCACATTTCTTTGATGAAATTCTTCAGGAGCTCACGTCACCCTCTCTGTCTCGTCCGCGCTTGTCTGAATTTTACGCATGTTTTATATACATGCACAGTCACCATGCCAACGTATAGATTTGGTCCAATCCGGTGTCTGACAACGACCATCCTTCTGCCCGGCAACCAGGTGGACCCGGGCATTAATTCCTTAGAAACCCAGGTAGGCTCCAGCTGAAATTGCCTTGGCAACGAGCATAAAATCAACATACACCAGCTTCTTTAAAAATTCCTCCAGAGGTCGTTACTCAGACAAAATTCTCCGACGAACCCAAGAAGTGTTCCTAATGATTCACCACCAAAAACAAAATTCAGCGACGAAACCTTGAGAAAAATTCTCCCTTGTTCCAGGTTGATCACCAGACACCGCAGGAAATACGATACCAAAAATAAATAAATAAAGTACACCTCTTTTTTAATTATTTTGTTCCTCTATTTTCACCTGCCGAATACTCGAATATTCATTGAAAAGGGTTGGCGGGCCTCTTTCCGGTTCATTTTACCTTTTGCATCATTCGCGAATTAATGAGAATGCGAAAAAAAATTAATAAATATTAAAGAAAATAAAATAAAACCCTCCCACAAGAAATGACATCGCTTCCAAAAGGCGCAAAAATTCTATAGAATTTCAAATCAGTTTTGACTC
The DNA here is from genome assembly GCA_959613345.1 of Tolmerus cingulatus. Lineage (NCBI taxonomy): Eukaryota > Metazoa > Arthropoda > Insecta > Diptera > Asilidae > Tolmerus > Tolmerus cingulatus. The sequence goes on from OY390710.1 coordinate 34,486,926, forward strand.
ACGTTTTCTGAAATGTAGGACAAGGGGCTAATTTAAATATTGTTTAACATTTTTTTCGCAATTAATTAAAAATCGTTGTCCAGTATATTCAACATAAAATAAGAATGAATCGGCTTATATAGACATAAAAAAGAAAAAATAATAATAATAATAATGCGTGCCTCATATCTAGACTTGCTGTCGACTATCGAATAAATTAAAACGCAACTTTAAGAATGGGTTCTCGATTTTCTATCACATCGACACCGACTTCGAGTGTTTATTTTGTCTTGATTTACAATCTTGGGCACAATCACGTAGGTTGACTTAAGGTCAGACACGTTCTTATGTACTTGATATTGAAAGTGTGTATGATCACTGAATTTGACCTTTAACATTTAATTGTTTATAAAGTTATCATTTTTTGTTCATATCATATTACGTAGTTACAGTCAAATTAGCTTTAAGGTCACGATTCAGGTAATTGAACAAACTGTGACGACAAGAGGAAGTTATTGTATCTGTAAAACGAAAGAAAAAATTATAAAATATCTCGCTTGTAATGCTTGATAACACCGGAGATATTATAGGATTTTCAAAATTTATATTGATTTAAAATTATAAGTAATCGTAGATAATCCTTTGGTTGAGCACAAAATACTTTAATATTTACTATACTTCAGAATAGTAAGTTCTGATACGCACTTTGTATAAGTTTATTTCCACTAAAAACGGCGGAACCGCTTCATTTAAATCGACGTCGACGCAAATGTCGCTTAAATTCATAAAACTTAAATTTGATTATACCTAAAGCCGATATTAAATGGATTGACGTCGATTTTATACGCAAGTTGTACCGGATTATCTGTGAGACAGTAAAATTTTACGGATAATATACGTAATTGTAGTACATATTTAAAATTATGTATTACGACCTCGACCGTTTTTTATTTTTTTTTCAATATCATTAAAATCGATTATTTTAACTTCATTGTCGATTTCGCCCGAAATGTTTGTCGATTAGGAGGATTTTATAAACATTTTACCAAATAAGATAACTAAAACATATTTTTTGCGTATTTATTAGTTCTGCATTAATTGGAAAAGGAAATAATATACAAGACAAGAAGAATCACTTAAAAAATAAAAACAAAATACTAACATTATGTCATTAAAGTGAACCCATGTTTTAATGCATCTACCTGGATATTTTTAAAACTAAGGTGAGGTTAAGGTGTGTTTTCTTTACAAGACATAAAAATAAGATTTCGTAATATTTCATATCAGCTTGATTATGGTTTTATAATTAAATTTTCGTGTTGACCCCATTTTTTACAATACTAATTAATTTTATACTTTATCTGTCCTAAAAATAGCTGATACCTTCCAAAAAGCATTAAGGATTCTTATTCTAAGAAAAATTTCAAGTAGAACGAGAACCATATCGAAATTAGTATAGATATTATTATAAAACACATACATAAAACATCGTACAGATCTCAGCTCAAAGTAATAGAATCGAATGACGTAATATCTTTTAAGAATAATTTGTAAAATCCTCCAATTACTCGCTTCCACATCCAAATCAATACAACATAGTTGCTAAATTCTTCTAAGCTGATCAAATTAATCAGTTCTCTATAGAATACGTAGAGACGAGTTATATTTAAATAAGCACGTCTCGCAATTCGCAAGTTAGCGATCTCTTCGATTGAAGAAAAAATTCTCGAAATCGACATCTCATTCGCGCCGTTTTCTTCTCATTTTTTATCGAACTCTGTTGCCAGTGAGCTTCATTACTCGAATTGTTTAAAAAAAACAGTCTGAATTAAGGCAAAAATGTTTCCTGAATAAAAATAACTAAAAAATCCAATTTCCAGCGTCGAAGAAATTAAGCGTAACTTAACTCCATTGGATTTGAGTTTATTGTGCCATGCTTCTCTGTTCACGGTCAGCCTTTTATCTTTCTAAGAAACATTAACCTTATCCGATCTCCAGGGAATAAGTGTGTAGGATAAAACAAAAATAAATAAAAAGTAATTATAAAAATTGCTCCAATTATCGCAAACCTGAACTTTGATGACTTTTTATATATATTTTCTCGAAGATTACCGATTTTATTATTTCTTTTCTCCTTTTTGGTTTTTTCCCCTGAATCATTTTCACGACTCTCTACTTAATTGAGCGAGCGATAAGAAAGTGTCATTTTGTCGCAATTATTTTTAAATTTAATTCCATAATTTATAATTTAATAGTAAAGGTGAACTGAGTGGCGAATGACTAACAATTAATATTTAATCGCTATCGAGAGTTGAAGGAGAGTTTCAACATTCAGCCGCAGAGCGCTGCATATGCACTTATAATAGACTGCAGGTTTCGAGCCCTCCACCAGATGCCGCCCCCTCTATTCCTCGACGGAGTGTGAAAGTAAAAACACTTTTTTAATCCGAAACTGGTTCTGGTTCATATGTTGGCCTCTTAATCTCAGCGGCAACTTTCTTTGGAATTGCTCCGTGTTGCGCGGGGAACCCCCCCGCATATAAAAATGGTAATTGTTGCCGGCCCGCGTATTGCAGGGGTACCCCCGGTGGCGGCAGCAGCAGCTGTTCGCGGTTTTAAAAAAGAAGAATGCTGTCGAGCCGGCTGAGACTTTCTAATGCACTTTAAGTTTATTGTAAAGACGTGAAGAAATTTTCTTCTTATTACATACGATCGTGTCGCCTGATGTCTCTTTTGTTTTAAATTTATTAATTATTTAGCTGCGAGAGAGCTTTATTGAAGGCGAACTGACTCAGAATTACTCGTGCATTTTTTTATAAATGTGCGGAAGAGGTGTGGAACTTTAACCGTCGTCTTCAAAGATCGTGAATTTTTTAAAATTTTTATAATTTCGTGCAAAAACATAGAGGAATTATATGAACGAGGGTCAGATGGTTTGAATGACCAGGGAAAAAATATATATATATTTTCTTAAATCGCGTGCCTTGCAAGACCGAACAACAAACACTCCGTGTTTCAGGAAGTAAACGCTTCAGTGCACGCTGCTCAACTGGAGGCCCTTTAATATATATTTTTCTATTCAACAATTCAGCTTGTAAATATACTATTGAGTTTTATAATAGAGGAAGTCATATGATCGTGCAAAAATTCAGTCTTGAATTTCCGGACAGTGTACAACTATTCCAGGAAATAAACGATAAGTCCTTAAATGGCATTGCTTCAAAAAGAAGAAATCATAAACCATCAATATTCACCTACTTCCTTTCCTATTTTAACTGGTATTGCTCTAAATATTTTTTAGAACTACAAAAAGAGTATTGCCACCTCCGCGGTTACCATAAAAACAGGACTAAGTAAGCGCCTTATGTAGACAAAAATAGACCAAACTTTCGATAGTCCACAAAAAACCTCAGAAAATTTTCCTTTTTAATTTTATCTTATTTCTTTTTATATTCGCATAAGTTAAATCGTGCCGAGTAAAAGGCATCATCTTGCAAAGGTAGACTTTTTTATTTTACATCACATATTTTTTTCTATTTCTGACATTCATTAATGAGATTTATGACGCATTCGAATATTTAAGCGTTGATATCTACAATTATAAGATAAAAATAGATCTTCTCCAAAATTAAATATTAATTATAATTTGATAAATGATAGAAGATAATGTGTAATTATAGGTTTAGGTAAGAAATATATTTTAGAGTTTGAGTCTGATTTGGTAATGTTGTACTGTAATTGTTTAAAAACTTTTAAAATTTGTGGATTGGAAAAAACTTCAACAATTTCACTTTGATTTGGTAAGACATATTTTTCAAAGAACTCTATTGTAGTAAAGAGTAGGGTAAAATTCTTTCCTCTTTAATAGATAGCATATCGTTGATAAGGCCTCGACAACAGTAGCATTATTTGATCAACTGAAAGGATTGTGTCATACAGACGCTATTTACTTTAGCGTCAACTGGTTTTTTGAGGAGCTAATGAGGCCATCTCAAAGTATGATTTACGTTTAATACCTAATTATTATAAATTTTCTGATTTATGATAACTTTATTTAGAGAAAAAAAAAATGGACAAAATTAAGAAAATTTACATTACTAAATATGAACTTAAAATATTATTTCTTTCTATTCACCAAGGCCTGAACACTGCACAAACAATTTAAATTTTAATACCAGTATTACGTTTCTAGCGTAACATGAAACAATTCAAATTTGTATAGTCTGCAAATAATGATTTTACTAATGAATTCTCTGTACTTGCAGTTTAGAATTTCTAATTACCCATGGTTAATAATATTTCACGAAATTCTCAACATCGTTTAAATTTATATAAATATAAAAAAATTAAGTTATTAAATTATTCATTAAAAAATAAGTATAAATTTCATTCAAACATAACGAAAAAGATTGAAAATCTTTTTAATATTTTCCAAATGTTGGAGTTAAGCTGGTCAATAGTTAGCGATTCCTTGGTTGATTTTTACAGAAAATCCCATTTAAAGTAATTTGACCAGAACCAGGCTCTTTCCTTATTGTTAAACAATTTTAAAATGACTTAGATCTGATGAAGGCAATAATGTTTTATCTCAATCCCATTTAATTCATGAAATGAATTTTCTAATTATTATGGTCATATTCGGAAACTGAGTCCATTTGTCTCTTTCTAAGCAATTGTTCAAGACAAATTTTAGAATCCATAAATATTGTCAAATTATAATTTAAGAATACTACGAAAAAAATTCAAATCAAACCCGAATTTTGAATAAAAAATTAATAGGTCGCTACAACTGCGTAGAATAAATTTTATGTACTTGAATTTCGTAATAACTCCCAATTACTCACAAGACAATTCCTTGCTTGGAACTTAAACTCACTTAATTAAAGCAATGTCACACTTTAGAAAAATAAATTGGGGCAATATTTCAATCACTAGCTATTAATTTAACGTTTAATTTAACAAGAAACCTTCTGTCAAACAACGCAGCGGCTTGCAACTGTTTTGGCGCAACAAATACGAATGAAATCGAGTTGGGAGACAACGTGTCTCGGGGTTCCGTTGGGAATTCTTGTAACCACTTAAGGGGACATTTCCCCATCTTTGCAAATTGTCTACAAGCGGTCTTCCAGAGAAGTCTGAGCTGGAATTCGCCGATAGGGTCCCGAGGGATTACGCAACGCGCCTCGGTGTTTACATGAGACCACCCCGAGGGTTGACGTCGGCCCGCGACAGGGGGTGGGCAATCAGGCCCGCAGTCCCAGACGCAAATAAAACGAAGAGACGCACCCAAACATCTTTTAGATCTTAGCCACTAGACTTACTTCGGTATTTCCGGTAACACAGGAAGGCCAACAGGAAGACAACCGAGACGGCGGGAACCGCCAGCAAGGCCACAAGGGTTGTATCCATATCGCTCCTCTCGTATAGTTTTTTTTCTCGTTTCAATTCAGAAGATCCAGAGGGAGAATGTTCCTTTCTTTCTTTAAAAAGAAAATAAATTCCACACGAATTTTTTATTCACCTTCTCGCTCGTTTTACCCAAAACAATTTCAACAAATGGGCTGGGGGATGAGGAACTTTTTTCTGTCGCGTGCTTTAACGCGAACCGGTCACACTTTATTATTATTTTTTATTTTTTTAAACAAAATCAAGTAGCTGTAGTGAACGACGTTTTACATTCAAATAAATCCCTGGCAAAATAGAGTTATGTCAATTTACGCAGTGGTTGCTACAAAAGAAAATAAATTCCCTTTTTCTAACTCGAGCACTTTGCAAGTCAAGTTCTTAGCCGGCTGTTGTTCTTTTGCCTTTTTTCGTTACTCTTTTCTTTTTCTGGCGAACAAAGTTGCCTCAGGGAGGTGTTAAAATGACTCGTCTTGATGCAGTTTCTTTTAATGAATGAGCAAAATCCGTAGACACGTGCTGTGGTCGTTGTAATCCAAAAGTTGCGCGTCTCAAAGTACCAACGGTCACTAGTTACCTAACCGTGAAAAAAATTAAAAGAAATACGCACAGGTTGGGCTCCGGATGCGGGGGTGGCGAGGACGAATCGCTTACACTTGACGATTCGCACTGTAATCCAACTTGACAATTGTGTTTTTGTAAAGGACTCTCAGGAAATTAGCACTGACCACTTTTGACTGGCGATCGTTTTCTAGCAATTCTAAGAAATTCATCTGCGGTTCACTAGGTCTCTCCATTATATAACGGGATTCGGGCGGTAGAGGCGGTCCAAACGCTGCTGCTGCACGCGAATCACTCGGATGGGGAAAATTCGTTTTTATTATTTTATTCTTTTTTCCCCGATATTTTCGGCGGGTCTTTTTCTAGCACTTTTTTCAGGAACAACGCCGCATCGAAAAAAAACGACAGCGGCGGAACGGTTCGAAAAAAAAACAACAAACAAGTAAAATTCGCTTCTATTTTTGGTGTGATATAACAAAATAAACAGAAAACGAAACAAAAAACAAAGGCCAAAATTTCGCTACTTTCACTAACCGAAAAAGATGCGACGGCTGCACTCGCCTGCAATGAAATCGCGACTCGCGGCGGTCGCGCGGCGGGAGTCCGAAGCACACCAAGGAACCACCCGCGAAGGCACCACACACAAAAAAATTCCTCGGGGAGGGCGCTGCTGTCGCTGGACGCTGGTTTTGATCAATGAAATTCCGGTGAAGCGGCCGAAATTCCGTTTTTCAATTTTTACTTTTAATTTTCTTTTCTTTCCTCGTATTATTTCTTTTTCCACGTGCTGGCGGACGCGCGGAGACAAAATTAAAAACTTACAAAGGGCCGCCGGTGCAAATTAAATCGGCAAAAATGCAACCAAAGAACTCAGGAAAAATTTATTCACCACAGGAAGTAACGGGAAAATCGCACTCGCGTCGCTGTGTTCAGATATTTCCGACCTATTCCACGAAAAGTCTTCAGACGACTGGAAGCCTCACAAGCGGGCCGCAAAGCATAAGTAAACGGGACGCTCTACTTTTGCACTTTTTTTTTGGGCGCGTGCGTGAACGGGACGGACGACATGTGTGATGCTGGGCTGGTGGTGGGAGCGAGACAGAAGGTGAAGAGCTTTCGGTAGGGGTTCCACTTCCAATTCGTTTTCCAGGCAGAGTCGAGCTTTTCGCGGGATGAGTTTTGGTGTTGCCGTGCGATATCTCTGCGTTATTTTGAATTAATAATCGTTAAGTGGCCCGGAGTGTGCGGCTTCCTTCCGTGTTTTGATTTTTGATACATTTTTTTTTTAGCCAAATGATAATAAGATGCAGAAATTAATTGCTTGTTTTTTAAACAATTAATGATTTGCAAAATGTATTTAAAACATAATTTATATAAAAAATTCCATAAATTAATTATGAACAAGAATTTTGAAAATAGATTTTTATTACAAATGTTAATTCTTTAAACACTTAATAAAATCTAAATCACTGGAAATTTATTTATGGAATTTTTGCACATTATTTTGTACACTGACGGAATTTTTGGTTTTGATTAAAATCAAAAAATATTATTTACCGGGAAATCTTTCAAATGTTTTAAAAATTAGCGAAACCGAAAAGTCTAAAGCCAAAACTAGAAAGGTTTAAAAACCGCAGTTGAAACCTTCTCATAGTTTAAAACTGAAAACGCAAAAAGTTTAATACTGTAAAATATAATACCTACATTAGATGTAAAAACAAAATATAAAATTTAATAATGTAATTTCAAATTATTTTAATGTATGTAGCTACATTTACTCCTGAATAAATTTGTTAAAAATATTGACAAACATATATTAATAATTATAATTTTTAAGATTAAACAAAGCTAAGAAAACTCTTTTAAAAATCTAGAAACTATCAATTAAAAATTGTATTTTCAAGTCCAGAGTCTCAGGAGGCCGGAATCGCGTGATTTAATCGCACGATTTCCTGTAAATTACCTCAAGTTTCCAGAAAGACGCAAGAGCGCGAAATCGTCTCGTGATAAAAGACATCTTAAACATAAGAAGTGCATAACAAGTACACGGCCGCTCTACACCGATTCATCACAATGTCAACGCGACGACGCGTGGCAATTCGCTAAAAATTTCGCGATTAAAATCAGCATGACATCGCTATAAATTGGTTGTTAACATGAATTAAAGAAATTTCTTTAAAAATTTTAGTAAGTACAATATTTATTATTTAATATTATTAGTATACAAATTAGTATTTGTTTTTATATTATACTTATTAATTATTTTAAATTCGTTTCTACAGCTTCTTAGTCCTCTGCTGAAAGTCATGATCCATTTCTGAACCATTGTTAAATTTCGTCTACGTCAAAATAATTTATCAAAAAGTAAGTGAAATGGTATAAAATAAATTGACGAAGGTTTGTTTTTTGAAAACCCACTTTATTAAACATATTTAAACAATATCTTTTATATTGCACATTCAATAATGCGTCAGCAAAATTTTGAGACACGTTTTCAACAATTGATGGTTGCTTTAACCTTTCAATTGTGATGAAATACTAGCAATTGATTTGATCGCTATTGTTCAGATATTGAAAATATACTGATTCCCTACCGGTTTTGTTCTGAATTATTCGAGACAGACTTTTGTTTTCGGATATTAGCGATAAACAGGTATAACCTTTGTTTTAGGGGGTTAAAACATCATAAGAAAACCATATTTTGTTTTCAATAAATTTATTTCTGTAGATGCTACAAAATCGCAAAAGTTAGTCTATCCAAAATTTTGTTGTGCTAAATTTTTATTTGTTTCTATTCGAAACTTTTTCGAAAGAAGAATATTTTTTTTGGACAAACACCAATTTAAAGATGTTTTTTAAAGGGAGGATTTTATTTAAGAATTTCATAATTCACTTTCAAAAATTTTCTCTATGGATAATAAACTGAAATTATAGGCGAAAATGTTTTAGTCTGTAGAAGTAGAAGCAGACAACATTTGTTTTGGTGATAATTATTTAACAATTTATTTTACAGAAATATTTAAAGGATGAATGGCACATTTTAAACCAGTCGTAAAATATGCAACAGGTGATACTTAAAAGGCCGTAACTTTTGCAAAATAATCTCTTCTCCCCTAAGGTTTTTATGTAAGTGAAAAAATAATATTGTAATTATAAGTAATTTCTAGTTAAGATTAAAAAGTAGGATTGAGAGTATGGAGTAAAAAACTAAACATATTTTATTAATTGCATACATGCATAAGAAATATAAGTAGCTCTTTGACTAGGTAGGTAATCATTGCCACTCTCCAAAATTATCTTGTACAACTATAAATAAAATCATAGTAGGTTTTTCCCCACAACTTAATTATAAATCACTCCTAATTTTCTTATCAAGTTTAAACCCCAAACGAATCTCCAAGCATGGCGCTATTCAATTTAAAGATAGTGTTTCGAAAATTGTTATCAAATCAAACCTTCCACCGAGGGGATAAGGCAATATCACAAGAATAACAAAATTTTCTTCCAAGTAAATTGAAGTTCAAAAAATTTGAATTAGTAATCGCCGACATGTGGAATCCCCAAATGCCCCTAGTACGCGAGATTTCCTGAAGCGCGACTACGTCACTTCATCTGAAATAATTTGCATGTTTTAATTTGCAAATATTTCGCGATATGACGCGCGTTTTTCTAATTCTAAAAATTATCTGGACAGATTTAGAATGTACCCAGATTGTGTAAATCAAACACGGCTGCAGTAAACTGCACGTGCGTGTAATCAGCGCTGATATAAAACGCAATTGTGGCGCTTACCGCGACAGAGTTTCGCGGGGTGGGGCCCGCTGGGGGCTCGCCGACTCAGGTTTTCTTAGCTCTGACTTAGCGAGCTTTCTCAAGCCGGCTAGATTTTGATAACAACTGCCTACCTTTATTTGTTTTTTATCTCGGGGCTCACGCGGCAATTTCAGGCAGTGACGTGGCCCAATGGCCAGTTTTGGATCGGATCACTAAAAAACGGAGGAGGTCTCAGGTGGATTTATTGCATTTTATTTAGATTTAGATATATTTAGAATGTCTTTAAGATAGAACGCTGGAATTTCGCGAATATTTTTGAATCGATTTCACACACCCATCTGACCTCATGCCGATTAATTGTGGGAAATATTCTCACGTATGGGGTAAAATCACATTGTCATCTTACTTCCATACAAATTAAGTGATGATTTTTGCATTTTATGCAACTGCAAAAGGAGTTAACGTATAAAATAAGACGCCTTTCCTGTGACGCATTTAAAACAAACATATTTGCACGTGCTTACGTTTTTGAAAAACAGAGACTCTTGTTGTTTATTATAATTGCGACACTGTTTTGTGTTTTGGAAAAACCACCATATGTGTTTTCTGTATTGAATTTTGTATTGTATTGTAAAACAACATTTGGTCAAGTGTTAATGGATTTCTTTGTGACATAGTAAAAAGGCGCTGGTTTTATTACAGATATGATTTAAATTACGAATATCATATTGATATAATAAATTTTATTTCCTTACTACGATTAAACTAAAACTCCTCGCATGCACGCCTAAATTTATTCAAATCATTATAATTTGATTTATTTATTTATTTGTTCATTTCAAATTTAATATTTTTAAAACTAAAAATGATACATTTAATTCCACAATTTGTAATTCATTCATTTGGATTATGTAGAAGAAATTCAATAAAAAAGCTTCAAATTAAAATCATGATTGAAATAAAATAACAAACTTTTGAGGATTCTGATAAAACTCGGTTTATCTAAAAAAGCGTTGCGAGATAAGGTGGTAATACAATACAATACATTTAATAACAACGTGTCAAAATTAAAGATTAAATCTCGGAATTTCCCAAATTATATAATAATCTTTGTATTAAAGCTTGGAAATTCCGTAATGTCAAAAAATATAAGATTTAAAATTAAAGTAGTTGTTTTTCACTAAATGAAATAATAGTTGAAACACATAATAATGTAATAATATTAATTTTTCTACTTAGAATATGCTACTAATATTTAAAAATTCAAAATGGCGGAACAAAGAAGGCGACTGAAATTTTTAATATTGTAAATATTTTAACGAAAATTAGTACAAATTCGGGGCTACTGATAGTAGATAAGTATTTTATTTAAGAGATCTGGACCTGACTGGTTTATCAATTTTCCAATCAGACTAAATAACAATTTCATTCATTTATTTGAATGGAAATGAAGACATACTTTTTGATGATAATTTTGAATATTCAAACTCGCTGGTTATAACTTTCTTTTCTTTGTTTGATTTAATAATTTGTATACCAGTTACGTAACCGATATTCTCATAGATGGCAATTTAATGAGGCTAAAAATATTTCTATAATTTTGACACTATTTCCCTTCAAAACTTCTCAAGGTACCTACCATTTTGAAATTCGTTAAAATTGCGTAGATTTATTCTCATTTTGCAAAAATCTTTTGTTTTTGGGTTATGCCAAGGTAAATTTATTAAGATGTTCGCAGCTTTCCCGCCGCTTCGGTAGACGAAAATAGGCATAATAGGCCCATTATCCCTCGTTAGATGCGTTTCGGCCGTCCGATTTATTTGAGCGACAATTCCCATAAAGATCTCATCCAATACAAAAGAAGCCTTTTGAAAACGAACCTGTCTAACGGTTGTTTGGCGGAAAAAAGCAGTTATTCTTGAATTCTTTGCGATTTGTTCGCGGCTCGTATATGGTGGTCGAAAGCGCATAAGCATAAAATTGGCAAAAATGAGCTAAAATTGCGGCCGTGCGCGTGTTTCTTCGCGAACATGATCACCTATCGAGCTGGTCGGGCGGGGGAGGGGGAGAGGGTGTTTATTGTGAAATTTCGATAATACGAATGTGGCTAATCAGAGACCTCTGACTCGGATCAAACCTGTGTCACTGTTCGCGAGCCGGGGCCTGGGCACACCTTTGAAAATGCTCCTCCTAAGGCGGCGGTTAAGATGATGATGATGATGATGATGCAACCCAGCATCCAAAAAGTTGCCCATCCGCGAGATGCTCGATAAAGGCACAGGTAAGATATACGAATGCAATTCCGCTGGGCCATAGGCCATCTATGCTCCGGTGATTTCGGAAATTTCAATTTTTGATGAAAACGCGTGGGCGATCGTCGACTTGCAACAGCTGGCGGCAGCGCAGGTACCGTTCAATTCAACATATTTATTATTGATTTAATGCTTGTGATCGCCTCCTCGACGGTTGCGCGCGCCGCTTCTTACCCAAGAGTCTTAATGGCCGTTCGAAAATTGCAAATTGCGCGAAGAGGGCGATGTTGAGGAACCTTAAATTTATTCACACGCCAACGCCTTCTGCGGAGCGTTAAGGTGGGCTCTGAGGAAAATATCTTTTCTTACTCTAATGAACATTACTAAAGGCATGATACGTAAATTAATTCACCGCGGTGGGTTTATGGGTGCATTCGAAATTTAAAGTTAGACACTTAAAATGCATTGATGACTACTGTTCTCTAATTTAATTTCACAAAACTGCACGTGTTCGAATCAATTTAATTGGAAATCGAATGGCCTTATTCTGGGAATTTCGAAATCTTCAATTAACATAATATAAATAAAAAATATGCAAAATCAATTTATATTTATAATTTGGTGCTTAATACTTCAAGTAAAGAAATTAACGATGATTAATTTTGCTATTGTGCTGTAAGTAGGTATCTTAATTTTTTTTCAAAAACAATAAATTTTTGAAATCTTATTTAATATGTATCTTCTCTTCCACATTTCGTAACTAAACCTGGTAAGATCTGAAAATTTTAAAAATACGATGATCCAAACGAAAAATGTTGTAAGTGATAATTATTAGAGATAAGTGCTAAATATTTGAATTTTGCAGCGTAAAGAATGAGTAATAAAATGGTTCTGGATATTGATTTTTATTTATCTACACACATATCTAAATATTTATGTATATTCGCAGTGCTAAATGATAAGACAGATCTATGAAAAAAGATGATACATCATATTCGCAGCATCGTTATTTGAAATCAATATTTTAAAAATCAGTTAAGAAATTCATATTATTATATTATCTATGAAAGTTAATCAAAAATTTCCATTGTCGTGCCCAAAAATATAAAAATCACTATTTCCCCTCGCTGACCCGAAAAAGACGTATGGAAAATCCCATTTGATAATTAATTAAATTCCTAGTCTTAGGCAACCTCATAAAAATATGTCATCACAGTGCTGCGACTTGTCCTCCTTGCTTCCTATTTATTACAGAGTATAAACTTTCTCACCTTCCCGCACCAAGTCGCAGTATATTTTTGAAAAACATGTCATCGCGGTCAAATTGAAATGATGCGCCACAGCGTTCGTTGCGCCGTGCGATCAAAACAACAAATCAAAATGACGAAATTCTAAAAAATGTTGCCTATATTAATCGTTTTTAAACAATTTTTTATATTTATGTAATCCCGAATTTAAACAGTCTTTTCCTGTGACATTGTGACAAGAAGAAAATATTTACGAAAAGCATCAAAAAGAAATGCGTTCTTCTTTATCAGGTATTGTGACGTAAAATAATTTAGCGCACACCCGCGAACTGAGCCCAAAGATTGCGATTCATTAATTAAAATCTCTCGAAGTGTGATCGATGCTGTCTTACTTAAGCTCAATTTTGTGACAAATCGCTAAAGCACCTGAGATAAAATTTTATTGCTTTCATGTAACCATGGCAACATTCGGACAAGATCAATACTTAGCAACGGATGGTGGCGTCTTATTTCAGTGACGACACAAATCTTAGCGTATGTTGCCGATAAAACGCACATGTCTCGTGGAAGCTGGGACATGCCCGAGACGATCGACGAAGTGGGAGGGGTGAAGAAGCAATTAAAATATATAAATCACTGCAGAAATGTGAAATATTCTAAAAATTGAAAATTGCGTCGAATCGAAACGATCTTCGAACGCATACTTGGGCGATCTGTTGCGGCTTTGGCGGGACCCATTATGCAACGTCTTGGCTTTTCGCGGCTTGCGTCTTACATGCCTCCTTTCACCGCAATTATCCGCCGATGATTGCACACTTAGCTGGATCGAATAAGACGACCAGCGCGATCGGCGAGAAAGTTGCTAAAAGAACAGCCCGCGATCTATGCCGCAAGACAGCCACTTATTTCTTATGTGGTGAGATCGCGATATGTTGCATGGACCCAGAACCATGCTCGGGGTCTATATTAAAGAATTGCGAAAATTCGCGATGCTATCACAGAAAGTGATCAGCAATCGAGGGAGAAGACAAAAAATTAAATATTTTTTTATTTTATTAATAATACATATTTCTTCTTGAGAGACCTCACCATCACATTCTTGAGACAGATTCGAATTTTGCGGCTGTTCTTCGACTGATATCGGGCAATCGTTCAGGTCAAGGTGATAGATGAGAATTCGAAAGACGCAGTTTTTTAATGGCATCTCGCCGCCGTCGTCTTCGCCGCCGCCGGGGCGCTGCAACAATATCTTTAGCATTTTATCTAGCGCCGAATGTGGCGCGTTATTTTTCGCTTAAGAGAATGTTTTTTTTTCGAGTTCGACGACGCACGGGGGCTTTTGCGTCCAAATGTTATTGCTTTTTTCGCGATTAGGGTCATTGACTGATCGGGGTTCGAATAATGTGGGAGTGGTGGGGGCTTTTGCGCATATATTCTTATATTCATATTCTTAAAGAAGCGAATATCGAACAATCTTGACGAGAATTTCTATTATTTACGTTAGATAGAAGCTAAACAACCAGGGCGGTGACCGAATGCTTATTAACTTCAAGATCGAGTAGTGAACTCGGGCTTTTTTTAATTTTCTTTTCGATTCCTTTCTTTTAAGAATATTGGCCTCCTTTTGATATTTTGATATTTCTCTCAGTCATTACACTTAGCAAGGTTTTTACATAATTAATTTTTATTTTTTGTAAATTCATGGACAATTTACGCAAAAAAAATTAATACAAAGAAGTTACTTGACTTTAAACGTTTTTGATTGAGACTAGCAAATTAAGAGTTATAATACCATACTAGTATTTAATAATACTGAAAAATAAGAAATATTATTTTATGAGATATTTTTACTGTAAATCCCCGATTTAAAAATTCATTAATATAAATATTACTATAAATAATACGCAGGGAACATTATTAGCCCTTTTTGTTTAAAAAACAAAAAACCCACAGCTTATTACATTATTTCGTAAGGATGCTGTCACTGATGGAGCTGAGAGATTTATTACAGTGATTTATTTATTTTAATTCTGTCAATTAAAAATTCAAACAAATACCTCAAAACAGTTTGATCAAACCGATCTCACATTTCTCTTGGTTTGTAATTTATTAGGCAGCAGATTGATCGTCTGACGGAAAAAACTCTGAGGTGAAGGGATTGAATCACAAAATCTAAATAAAAAACAAACGTGCTAATTCTGGCTATGCGTTCAAATTTATGGACTGCGTGTGGACAGTTCAACGCATAAAAATGTGGGAAAATATTTTTTTTTAGAATTAACAACACACGCCTTTTATATGGCGATTTTTCGAAATTTTGCGACTTTACGGAATTCCACTTAGGTAATATGAATAACATAAACATACATTTTTTTCTTCGACTTACAATAATTCGGAATTTTATCTGGAGAATGACTAATTTATGTTTAGCTCAAAATAAAATGTGATATATATTTGAGATGAAATTGAAAATCAACACCAATAATTCGCCTGAATCATCCAAAACTGATAAATAACGACTGAGCTCAAATTACCTGAAATAATGATAAGATTTGATGCATTCCGTGAACTTTAGAGTTTCACAAGGCTCTATCAATTTTCTTCTCAGGTGACACAGTTTTGCCTGTAAAGAAATTTATTTTCTGGTAAATAAATGACCTATTTTCGAAATATCTAGTTCACAATAATTTGCGGGCAAATGTGAAAAATATATTTTCTAATTTTATATTTCATAGAATGGGTTTGAATATTAACAGAGTTTTCGCCAGATTCTAAGGTAATACAAGTATAAGTCCAATTTACAAACTTCTTCAAATTTTATTTCTTGGACAACTATCGCATACACTGAAATATATTTGGTTACAGAAATGTAGGGGGCATTAAGAAAAAAAGGGGAATTAAAATCAGATGAAGCCATTATTTTGAAAGACTTTTGTAACAATATATGTATTCAAATTTTAACGAAAAAGTTAAATTTGAATCTAATAAGACTTCGAGATTTCCAATTTTAACGAAATTTCTGACGAAATATTTTCTCTTGGTGCCATTTAATTCGAAAAAATTACAGAATCAAAAAAACAGATGCACAATTTTTGTTGCTCTGTTCCGCATAATAGATTTAAAGGTTGTCTTAAGTTTTAAGTTATTTGTCACGTGCTATGTGGAAACTACATAAATAAATCTAATAATTATAATCCATAAATTCAAACTGCTGGCGGATTATTATCTTAGATTGTTTATTATCAACATTTTGGAACGATCCTTGTGACGCGAAATAAAATGAAATAAAACACAGAAGTTTTCTTTTAAAAAACCAGAAAAGAATCAATTCTTTTGTGAAAGAATGAATTCTTTTCTGCCCACTTTTATTGTACGATGATTGACCATCGCAAATCATTTTTTTTTGGATTTTTCATTAATGCTTTTGATTTTTTTCTTTGTTTTTTTTTAAATTTTACAATATGTTCGGAGTGCTCATGAATAATGCCACTCAACGATTTTTGAATACATACTACAGAAAAAATGTTTTCGTTCGTTTATAAAAGACTTTTCGATATCAGCTTAAAAAATTCTAACTTTATAAAAATGATTTCTGTCCTTTATTTTATAAAAAAATATAGCTCTTCTCCCTTTTTTTCAAGTTCGTTATTAAATAGTTTCATTATAAATCGAAATTGGTGGATGTTCGTAAGTGAAAAAAAGAAAGAAAATCACAGAATTCATCAGTTCGTTTGTTTTCTTTTTTAAAATCTAAACAAAGTCTAAATGAGACGATGACAATGTTTTCGTGATAATGTATTTTTTGCAACATAAATTTTATAAAGTAATTCAAACCCTAATTTCTAATGAAATTGTGAGCTTATCTAGAAAAAGTAATAAAAACTAAAACTAAAATCATCTGAAGTCCTTATTCTGTTTCCTGAAAGAAACCGTGATCCTTCCAAATTTTCCAAAGTGCTAACTCGAGGCATGCCTTACTATCTTCAAGACTGCTGTGTCCGCTGGCATCGTTCTGGATGTCTCTCTTCAGAAGTTGCATCGTTAGGTGCTTCAATTTTCTTTTGTACGGATATCCCTGATTGTGAGGAAAAAGGATCGATGTATCCACGATCTTTTTGTGCACTAGTTTCAAGGCTTTGAGATCATTTTCGAGACCGTGTCCAATTAAAATAGTGTCAGCATCGAATAGTTCTAGAAGATCTTTCTGAACTTCTGAAAAGGATTTTACGTTGCTATTTTGTAGGTGTTCTTCGGTTATCCCTGAAAATCTGGTGTTATAGTCGACAATTTCGGCTTTTGGACGCACGAACTCTTCGTAGACGATATCACCAGTAACGTCGATTACCGATACCTTGGCTAGATCAAGTCCACATCCAGTGTAACACATTTCACAATCTAAGGCGTAGATATGTCTTTTTGAATTTTGTTTTTTAGATGTTTTAACAAAATCAGTAAAAGGACCATTAACACCTGTATCGAGTCCACTCCAAACATGATTTTTGCCTTTTGAGCAACCATCGGTGTTTACTGAACCATTGCAACAAGTGTATCTTGAGGTGTACCCAGATCCGCCGATATAAACTGAAGAAAGTCGACCCCAGTGGTAGCAACAATCCTCTTGAGTCAGGTATTCTCCACTATCCGTAATTATGAATGGCTTTTTGCATCTATCGCATTTTTTTGTGATAGAATTTTCAACAAAATTTATGAAGATCGCATTTGAATCGACGCGATCATCTTCAGATATTTCACTATCAGTTGAGCTCGGTGAAACACTTCCTCGGCCACTATCGCTGGAAATTTGCATACCGCTAATATCGCAATCTTCCCAGTGGATTTGTGGTCTATTCCACTTAGGGAAGGGTGTTCTAATTATTTCAATTGTTTCACCGTCCTCACTTTCGGCAGGATACCCATACCTTTTAAGGTCCTCTTCTTTAACAAGGTAAGAATCATGAAGAAGCTTAGCAAGTTGCACCTCCTGCTGCAAGGTTAAACTGAATTGGAATAGACCAATTCTTACAGTGCGCTCTGATTTCTTAAAATTAATTTCTTGTCCACCATTGCTATTTACTGCCGCTAGAGGAAATGGTCCATTTCGACTTTGCCTCCGAATGGCACTAGTGAAAATTTTTGCTGGTTGTAAATTTTCCTTGCTGGCCTCATCGATTCCGATGCTAAGGCTGCGATGCATCTTCTTCTGGCGACGACATCTTTGCTTTTTATGCTTCGAAGATTTCATGCTTGGGTGGTCTTCGTGGACACTCTTGGGGTGACTTGTGGTACCAGTTGATGTAACACTGCAGCTGCTGCTTCCGTCTGTATCATCTGCGGAGTGAATGAAGAACAGAAACAAATAAAATTTTACTCGACTTGCGACCTAACTAGTTAAGTAAAATTTAAGCGATTATTAAATTTGGCTTTCATGTGTTGTTACTTAATTTAATATTTTCCTAAATGACTCAAAGTCTCTTTTTTTACTACAGAGCTGCCATGTTAAATGCCACTGACAAGATAGTCCTATTACGTAAGCTGTATTTTATACCCCATATGTTTTATATACAACATAAATTTTATTTTACTAATTCATAATACTTAAGGGAACTAATTTTTGCATTCAATGCACGTTTCTTTTCGAAATAATGTTGGACCGCTTGACCTATAGCTTCGAAATTAATTTTATCTGAACCAATTTGCTTAATTTTTTACACTTCGGAGAAAATGTAAAAACCACTTTGTAACTAGGCGTCTAATTTTAATTTAATTATTTAATTATATTGCTTGACAAATTGATTGTGAAACAATGCTGGTAAATTTTTTGCAAAAGAGGTACACAACTTTCCAAAATGTTCGCTTTGGAAATAAGTTGGGACCGTTGAACCGATTTCGATTTTGTATTTGAAAATTTATTAATATTAATAAATTTCATATCAGACACTTTTTATCTGAATATTTTAAATAATGAAATTTCAAATTTCTTTATAATACCTATAGTGAATGTCTTTAATTTTTGGGGGGCAGTCGTGACCCCTTCATACACGCTTATTCTCATTTTCCGATTTTGTTTTGCTATTCATATTTTGCTCTCCAATATTTTTTCCAACATATGCACAATTTATATTTGCATACCGACTGAAACCTTTTAAATTAAAGCCATCAATTATAATACTATCGTGGTCGTATACTAATTTGATACTAGATAATTTTAGCTTCTATCTAACTTTAGTGACTCATAGTGCCTTCAGTTTGGAAAGGGTATTGAACATCGGTTGTTATGCTAACACCCATTTACCGATCATCAACCCTAGCTCAAGAAACCTCGACTAATCCACGAGTTCTTCAAGCGTTCTCCAAACGTCCTTCCAAGGGCACCGCCGATAAGAACCCGCTCGTGCCATGAACCCTCCCGCCCGCGGAAAACCTTTATCAAAATGAACCCGAGTGCGGCGCACTTTCCAACTCCATGGCGTGGCGCAAGTTCGATAACAACAAACAATTAGCATATTCTGAAGTGCGTTAACCTTCTGCGTCGATTACGTGACCTTGTGCGAACAACTTGAAGATGTTGATGCCATTTCCCGATGATCTTCATTTTTTTTCCTCTCTCAGTTAAAAAGTACGTCAAAATAAATGTGGCTAAGTGCGGGATCGTCGCGCACGACGTCGATGACGAATGAACGCAATTTTAGCGGAAAGTGAAGTTTTGTAATCGCGCGGGGGGTAAAAACCCGAGAAAATCGCAAACGAGCACATGGCTCACAGTGATTAAGCTTTTTTTCCACTGTAACGAGCTCCGCCACTTTTGAGGTGAGGCGGGTAATAATTTATTTTTAGCCCCTGTTCGATTCGCCGGTGTGTGAGGCGCCCCGCGAAAAAAAAACACACACACACCATCGAACAACTTTCGTCCTCCACACTCTCCGACAAGTGGAGCAGAGAGTGCATAATACCCCGCACCGAAACCCCCCCGCTAAGACAATTTGAATTCTTAAGAAAACCGAATGCGTCTTGTGTTGGTGCCACGCCGCCGCGCACAATCGCTTCTACAATCGAAGAATGAAGACGATCCGTTCAAGATCATCGGAAATCGCGTTGCACTCTCGCTTGGGCGTCTTCAAAGAAGCTCGGTTGTCTTAACGTGCGAATAACACGTAGAAGCGGCCGTTTAATTACGAAAAAAGAAAGTTATTGAGGTGATAGCTTAACCCCAAACGGGTTTATTGTCTACGGTTCAATGGAGGCTAAGGAGAGTTTTTTTTTTTTAGTCTCATTCAATCATCGAGACAATGGATCTTTTCACGCGCCTCGGGAAGGTGAACTTTAAGTAGAAGTCGAGGCTAAAGACTGAAGACGGATAATTTAAGCGCGTCTTACTTGCGTTAAATCTTACTGAACGAAAGAGATAGGGATCTTGTTTATTTATCTTCTACAATATATCTCTAGATCGGCATTACATACATAGATATAAAACACTGTAGAAGATTACTTAAGATAAGAAAGACTGTAAAAGACCGCCCCTAAGAACTCTATCTTCACTTTATTAAACTTTGTTTACTTATGATAAAATAGCTTTTTTTAAAAGGATTTTACTTGAAAAAGGTCGAAATTATATCGCCAATATTCAACAAAGCACTGCAAATTCTCAAAGTCGCTTTATAGAGATATCTACTTGAAAGCATTACGTTGTATAAACACTTGAAAATTTGTAAATACCTTAATGGATATAATCATGGATATTGATGATGTATTGCTCGTCTAGATGTGCCAAAATTTGTTTATTTACAAATTTTCAATGGTTGATGAGTCAAGGAAATAAATTCCCAATAATTTGTGTTGGCAAAACAATAATGAAGATACAGTCATACTTGAAATATATTCAGTAATTTGATTACTCATCATATGAGATATGTATGTATGTTTAAATGGAAAAACCACGTAAAATATTATGAATTATACAATTTTATAGGTATACATATATAATCGCAGCAAAATTATAAGTCAGTTGCAAATTTGAGATTTGCCTATAATCCTTAAATTGTGCAAGCGTTGGTTTGATTAAAGAAATTTGAACAGCTAAACGAATACCATTGTCAAAATCTCCCTTAGTAGCAAACCTAGACAGAATTCTGAATGGTGTTTTTTCAGCTGATATAGTTGACAAAGCTGACTGAAATGTCTGATGGCTTGGTTACCAAAAATGAAAGAAATTTATTGAAATGTTGCAATTTTTAAATTGCAAAAATTTGAAAAATTTTAAGAGTGCGTATTTATTTTTGTTATATGTGTGCAAGTCAAACATTATTTTTTGGCGGGAAATTTTTGTTAGAATTATGTTGTTACGTAATTTTTATGCGACTTATATGTTTCTCAAAAGTCTAGAATATCTATTTTCTTAAAATCAATTTTCTTTTGAATTAAGTCCTAATCAAATCATTATTTTATTGAATCATATAGGAAACGTGTTATCGCTAATCAGTGGCCTTAGACATAAACAACTTAGAGCTTGTCTTCTTCGAGGCTTCCTCATAGTCAGCTGGGAAACCCCTCGGCGGCGTAAAAATGATTTCCCACTTCTTGAGCAAAATACCCCCCTAATTACATCATACACGAACAAGCCGGTGAATTTCTTAAAGAAACCAACTTAATCAAGGTAAACTTACCGCGCTTATACTCCTCGGAATCGGATGAATTGATCTGGTACCGGACCTGCACCCAATGCATCGGTTGATAGTACGTCATACCTCCGTAATGAGCGTAAAACTGCCTATGATTCGAATTCCCATGGTCAGGAGGGAATCGGACATGGTGATGAAGGCCTGCTGGACCCGATCCCGACCAAGTTGACATGTGCATTCCTCCAGAATGTGGCACAAAAACTGGACTATTTACGTTCATAATGTCTGTCTGGTGCTGTACGTGGAAGACGTTCTTCTTTTCTGCTTTCCTGGACTTGTTTATCATAATGTCCTTCGCGTGGTATGCTGATATAATATTTTGTTTACTTTTTTTTCGCTGAATATACCTTCTCCGCGGAAATTTAAATATTATGGTATATATAAAAAATTAACAACAAGAAAATATCACACGACCTTATCTCCGTTTTTTTTTTCTTTATATTTTTATTTCGTTATCGGATTAAACTTCAATTAAGTGTTATCAGTTCTCTGTAGAATCAGATGATTCAAAACGCTTTCAACAAACACGAAGCGAACTTTTGTATCGTATATCGCTGGGTAGAGGAGTGTTAAACAAAAGAAATAAACAAAATTGACATATTTTCCGGTGGTTTGACTTTTCATATTCTGCTAGAAAGTGACTATGTATTATGTATTTATTATAAATCGAAAACGACTTGTGGTTTTTTTTTATATAAATACCGACAATTTCGTTACGTCTTAAACTTTGAAGCGATGAAAAGCCACAAAACAAAGAAAGTTTACGATTTATATTATTTTCTTTTCTTCTCTTATTATGTTTCACCAAAATCAATGTTCGATTGAGTCGTCACTTCTTGGTAAAATTACGATCACACGGTCTTCAATAGCAGAAATTAGCTTCGATCATTCTTTGTTCACTCACAAACACAAATACAAATATTGTATACCCAGTGGAACTTTTATTAGCTCACCGCCTTTGGCACACTTTTCTTTGAAAACCGATTAAGAAAATGTTGATTACTTTGCTCGCCTTCTACTAAAGATTTAATGCTGTCGGACGCACTTCGGTACCTCAATTTTAACGAATATTGAAGATAGTTAAATCCACTCACAATATACTAATACCGGAAATTTTCGGAACCGACACAGCTGATGTTTGATCAGAGAAAGATATTTATTTTTTTTTCGATGCCGTGTGATATAGCAACGATAGATCGACAAGAAAGTATTTTCTTAAACTGATTTTTATGAGAGACGTGTCTTTCTATGCGACTAGCTAGGCTAAATTTACTTTATACACGAATGGAGCAATTTGTTTATATCAACAATACACCGATAGAAATCGTCTTCGTATATAATTTTAAACACAATTCAACATTGAAGACATGGGTGAATATAAAATAAAATAAATATAACACTTCGTCGCACCGCACCACCGATTTGATTAACACTTAACAGCACCGCTGTGTTGCCGTGGAACTTCTCATATATATAAAATAATCTTTAAAAGCTTCTCGCCTGCGCGCCAACTTTTCTTAATCTTTAAACTGCAAAAACTCTCAATTTCACCACTCGCGGCGCAAGTTGCACACTAAACCAACATATAGCTGAATAAAAACGATCGACATCGCTGAGTATATTTTTGTAAAATTTTTGTTGTGTCCGTCTGTCCGTCCACTCGCGGCCGGTGTCATATGGAGCTTGAGGAGCGCCTATATTCGCGTATATGTAAAAAATTATAAAATATTCTTATTTTGTCATCCACTGTTCGGGGTTTTCGATCCGCTTCTCATTCGGACCGACGACGGTCACAAGATTTTATTAACCGCGCTCTGGCAATGGATAAGAACTTTGAACGCGAATCGCGTCACCGCGACACACGAGCTTTTTTCAGCTACGACGCAAGCTCCTCCTCGACAACGTGCTCCACACCGAACAAAATACACTCTTTGTTTACTTTTTTCTTGAGAAAACACACGCGATTAAGCAAACACCATTTTAACAATTTAATAGCCATTCAAAAAAATTGTTGTAAACACTATCGCCAGGGTGAATTTACACAAATGTTGTCCTTCGTGGCTTACTTTTGTAAGGACAACACGAACTGATGATTCGAACGCATATGAACTGTTTAAATTTTAAGTGAAAACTTGAAATGTACGAAATAACCGAAAAATCCCTACCACTATGTTTCCAAAAAAAAAAAACCCGCCCAATCCATTTATTTTCCACTAAAATCAGAAGCACAACCCTCCTGTAATTAATATTTAATGACTGTCACAATCTTTTAATAACTAGAACGTCTTAATTACCGGAAAAATTCCGGAGGTTATTTCTTACCTTTTCGTCTAGGTCATATCAGGTCATAATGACCCTTCACTCCTCTTCGCCTATCTCTTTACGGTTTACAACCTATATACCATCTCCTTTTCGCATACTCAACAACCGTCTTCTCACTAGCAGACTTACCGTCTTTAAGACGGTCTCAACGAAAAGAAATCTCGCCAATGGCATGAAGTTGTACTAGCAAAAGCCGGCTTTCCGATATTCTGAGTCATACCACAAAAAACTGAAGGTGGACTGTCGGTCACAATGCTTTTAATAGGTCAAACTTTTCGTCGCCTTTGTCTACACGTGCAATTAAACACGAGGCGGTTTATTGTCACGCGTAACTAATGTCACATACTATTATTATTTTTTATTTTCGTAAAATTGAGGGATCAATCCACGTAAGAATTTTATATCTCTCCCCAGAAAGTTAGATACCATAGTTATTGTGGGGGTATGCGCATGGCTTTTTGATATGTGATTCACAGCTGGCGGCAATGACTGGTCTTTTCGAATTGCATGTGGACATGGTGGCGCACTTATTTTGTTAGCATAATGAGTGATTAAACTGGTACGATAATAATTTTTTCAAATGTTGTCTTGAACATACGGTTGTACAAAAACTACGCAGTTTAGAAAGTAATTTGATAAGGCGAATGACGCATGATTTTGCTTAGAACAATGCAAACTTGCTTTGACAACATTTGGCACACACTGGTGATAAATGCCATATCATTTACTAAAATCGAACGATATTGTTCAAAAAATGATAAATCAAGGTTAGCGGATTGAATCATAAGAACATCAAAAATAATTTCGGAATACTTGGTTCTGTGCAAAAAACAGGTATACATGCGTGCCTAAGTAACTTTAAAACAAAGATAAAAATCAGAACATTAAACTTTAACATTACCCCACTTTCTACTTTTATTTCAAAAGGTAAATCCCTATCAAAGGTATTCGAAATTTTCGTGAAATTTAAAGAATTCGGCGATTTTGGGATAATATTTAAAAGGTTACTAATTTCGAATTTTTATCTTTAAAGTGATAAATACCACACAATTTTCCCAAATTCTAACAATATTTTTACAAAATGATAAATGAAGATACTCAACACATAATTTGCAAATCGCATGAGTCAGCACAATACGAAAAATGACAAACAACATTGAATTTGCTGAATGTGTGCAAAGTAGCAAAGGTTATCAAGTGTAAGGTTTACGATAGGGTCAACTCTCAGCACTTAAGGTTATATCTACAAACAATAAGATAAATTTTGAGTTATCTTATTCAGATTATTGTTTACAGAGATCAAATGCCAGGTAGAAAGATACAATCAACGTAAAGGTTTTGGGTTTTATTGCAATTTATACCCACTTACTGCATATCTGCCAGCTCAATTTTAACTGCCTTGTTTTGAATACTTTTCTGCAATAATCTAGAAATAATCATGGGATGTATGTGTCACCTTCTTAACTTTTAAAGTTTGTAAAATTTTGGATAATAAAATTTAATAAATGTAATAATAAGCAAATTTGTTTACCTCTCCTCAGGTATGAGAAAGTAGGAATTTCTCGTTATCGATGGTACGTATTCATAATGTGAAGCTATAAAATAGTCCTTTGTGTTTTCACGTTTGACTAATATCGCTCATTTGCTAATTAATACCAGGTATGCTGTCACCGAAAAATGGCTAATTTTTACCTATTGTTAGACGTACAATTTTTTAACCTTGTAATTAAATAGAATAATTCATTTAAGCCTTAAATGACCAACTTCTATAACATGGAGCTGATTTACCAAAAAATAGCAAATTAAATTTATGAATGCATGAATTCCTAAAATGGTCCGATGTCTATCAAATAATTTAAATCTAAAACGTCCCATTAATATCCCATTAACAACTCATAACAAGCAGACTATTTTGGTTTCATTTGCATAACATAATATATGAGTTTTCGCACAGTGTCACTCACAAAAATAATAAATGACTAATCAAAAGAAAGTCCGCTTTATCGTAAAAATAAATTAATAGGAATTGTGAGTGATTATGTAAATTGGATGGAAAGGTGGGGCCTTTCTAAGAACAATTAATAGGTGGTATCGTCTAAACATTTATGAACATTTCACCGAAACGATTTGTTTTTACTTTTGATTGCTAAAGCATAGAAATTGCCGAATTTTAGTGATTAGAATATTATAATATTTGCACATTCGCAAATGTATATATTATTTTTAAACTTTTAGCGATTTGTGCGATATCTTAAAAATTAATTTTAAAAAACGCTGCAAGGAATATTTTGAAATCATGAATAAATAAGTTATAAATCATGAAAACAAAATAGTTAGAATTCCGATATTAATCGCTAAAACGAGGTTGTAGTATTCGACTTGTTTTGTAAACATGTTTTACAACAATGGTGCAATTTAACCCGGTCATAATAAATATGTACAAAACAAAAATCTATATTTATTTCTGAAATATTTTATGACTTTGATTAATAACAGGTCAAATTTAGAAATAACTCATAATCGTATGTCTATCACAGTAATTGATCGTAAACCATTTTAATAATTTTCCTGTCAGAAACAGATTTATTAAAATTTTAATAGCTTCATAAATTTTTGCAACATTCTATTGTACAATAAAGCATGAAAACGGAAAAAATCACGAACAAATCGCACCCTACCGAATTCCAATTCGATTGCAGATTTTTCGCCACCTACAGCATGCAATTGAACCTCAGAGAGGGCACCAAATTGACCTATTTAGAAATGTGATAGAAACACTGACGTAATGACGACGATAAAATTTTGAGGCGGATAATGAAAATCTGCAAATCTATAAAATTTTGATATATCCCCCGAATGAGCTTATCGTTAAATCTAAATGAAATTAACTTAAATCAAGCAGTATAGGAGCTGAAAGTTGCAATCCGATACAGCGCCGAACATTTACAATTTTATAGCCATTGAATTAAAAGCGACTAGCTGGGGCTGTTGCGAAAAGAGCTAATTTAAATTAACCTTTTTACGGCAAAATTCATTTCTCTGGTTAGTATTTATGACAGACAACACCATAAAATATTTTGTGGAATCGCGAACATTATTTTTAGTAAATGCCATTCTAAATTGCCCTTTTAATTACCATTACATTCACGCTTTGCTTGTCCATCCTTTGGAGTTATAACCTTAGACATTATTTTCTGGTTTTTTGATTCTATAAAAATAAAACATCAATGTATAATATAGAGAAATACAAATGCCTCTCCTGGAACTTGGGCTAATGGGAAAATCGCGTTTTCTGTCTCGACAATTTTGGACTGCCCTTCAGTATTTGACGACGTATGTACGTGCACTTTTGAATAAATAATTTGATTGAGGGAAAATGAATTAACATATGAAGTACTAAAAGTGTTTTCCGTTCAATTTAAGTTTATTGGCAACTGGACGAGTGACGATTTGTCAAAATTAATAATTATCCTTTATATGACAAGTACATATCTCTTCACTGTCAATAAGTCGCGAAAAGGACATTTTCCTCTAATTTGTTAATTTGAAATTTTTGAAGAATGAAAAGGTAGAAATGTCCTTAATTTATAATATTTAAGTGAATATATTCCTTTCAACAACATTTTATATTAGTATTCAAAAATTTTTATATAAAGTTTCATCCAAATCAATCTGTTTCAAATGAAATTGCGATATGAGTTTACGTGTAAACATTTTTCTAATATTTCCGACTATTAAGGTTTTTATTACTCTATCAATATCATATGAATTAACGACGATAGTAAAACGTAACGCGGTGCTGGTTTAGTATAAATTTATTACATATAGCTAGAATTGTAATGCCAACAAACTGCTCTAATTAAACAATCAATAGTAATTATCTTGCTTTCCACTTCTGTTTATTTCTCTGACCAATTCGTTATTAGTTTCTAATTTTCAATAAATCGATAGAGACAATTATCTCAGAAATAATGCAGTAAATAGAAAGCAGTATTCTTGGCAAAAATCGTAGGAGTTTGGTGGGCTAGGTCAGTGTACCTGAATCGATATCGTTTAGCAATCTCCTTGACGACATTAATTCTCGTAATTGCCCTTTTCTCACTGCGTGATTTTGCATTGAGATTTCAACTCTCTTATGGAGAAAATCAATAAGCGTTTTAAAAGACAATTCACAAGACCATGAGATTGGATTTTCTGAATAAAATCAATGTCGCTGATTGTTGTCGATTTATTTATACGTGCAGAATGCATTTAAGTATTTATTAATGTATGTAGTAAACATGCCCATAAATCAAAATACGCAACTGGGTCTCTTGGCTTGCAAAAACTTTTTCAGATTTAGGCAATTTCGCATCGCCATCCATCAGTCAGACAAAAAGTCTTCGCATAAAAGTCCATCGTGGTCCATTGTTTTCGCTTTCGGCCGTCAAAGAAAAAAAAATATTTGCATGCCTTTCGCGAAGTCGACGCGGTGCTATAAAAGGTTCACTTGAAGACATAAATCTTCGCGGGTATGATCTCGCGAAGTCCCAAGGCCACTGGATGACTTATGAACCCACCAGCCCCAGTGGGCCTCCGCGGGGCCACCCATCAGCCCGCGAGCCGCGTAAACCCACCGGTGCGTAAATTTCATTCATGTTCGGTCGTAAATTTCATCGTCGAGGCGTGGTGCACCCGAGTGTCTGGGAGTTGCGTTTTATATATTATATTCGCGAAGTTTTTTAATTGCGACCGCGATTACTTTACTTCCCTCTGGGGCATGTTAATCGTCGTGATTTTATCATCTGGTGCTAGACATTGCCTTTATTCAGCTGTGATCATCATCATTAACGACTTATTTATGTCCTGAATGGTTTCCTTGGATGGAGCTATTTTAATTCAACTTCCTCGTTTAAATTCAGTTAAGGAGATATTTTCCGAAGACCTATTAAATAAAATGTTTTTCCAACCATCTTATCACAAAATGGAAAGAGATTATAAAGTGCAATGAATTTTTATAGTGAGGTGCATTAATATGTTTTGTTAACACGCAGTTTGCACCGCTTCAAGTTTAGTCTTATTTATCAGACGGGAAGAATTTTTTATCGATCCGAAAGCAATTACCTTTTGCAATTACTTATTAAAAACTGGTTGTGATCTTGACAACCAAAAGTTGATTTCACATAACTCACGATCAGTGATCTTATTTAGTGCACTGGTACAAAACATGCACTTTTTAGGCTCTCGTATAACAAAAGCAATACTGGTATTATGTCAACAGCTTAAAAACTTGTTGTAAACATATTAAACTTGAATTTTACCCTAGGAAATGGGACAGAAGTTTAAATAAATGTAAACTCCAAACCAATCCCAGCATATATCATAGTCACGGTCATAGACCTATAACATCAGAAATATTTTGAATTTTATTTTAAAAATATTTTAAGATATAGTATTAAGATTTTATTCTAAAGAAGTTTAAATTTTTGATCTAAAATTTAGCGAAATTTTCTTTTTCACAGTGTTCCCCTTCGCAAATCTTTAAAATGTTGCAGTATATTTTTCGGAAAAATTCAACTGTCTCCATGCGATTTTTTCTCATAATAGTATATCATTTGAAATTTTCTTGAATGAAGTAGGTACTATCTAATATTATGTGGCTCAGTATACACAATTTCAACTATTCATATCTATTTTAAATTGACGAATCACAATTGAAGCATTAAATAGGGGCATATAAGAACTAATGCACAGTGTCTGTTTGTTTATCCTAGTTACTTATTCGCAAGCAGAAAACTACGAGGTGTATTTTTCGTGTAATTAATTAAAAGATACTTAAATTTTATTATAGTAACTAACTTTGCTCCTTAGGTGTATAGCATAAGGCCTAATTAAGGCTCAAAAACTTTTAATTTATCTTGTTAGTGCGGTTTTTCGAAATAAAGGCAATGTTCGTTAGTAAAAGTATTTCTAAGCTAAACTCCTTCGCGTTACTTAATGGGCTCAAAAACAAAACTTAAACCTGAAAGCGATTTAGTGAAGGCGCCTCTCATTAAGCGCTAAGTCAGCAGGCGTTGCGCGTTTAAACAAAGTTATCAGGAGCGATAATTCAATTGCTTCTGTTTTAGGCGCTCTGCTTGATTCGTCGAGTCGAGTTTACGAATTGGGCTTATTGGAAACTTGATAGGCTTAAGGTTGAGCTCTGAGTAGCCATTGCCGTAATTAAAATAAAAATGAAAAAAAGATTCGTCGCTAGAGATTAATTTACTCAATTTGAGTAGTTCGATTGCGATTGCTGTGAATTAATTAGGCTTAGTATGGGATCACCGGCCAGAAATCACCCGAAGATATTTACCACCGCGGTATCCCCGAAAGGGGGCCTACTGAAGATAAAACAATTTTCCAAAGTAACTGGACGATCGCGCGGTGTGCTTCCATGAGAATATTTTCAGTTCACACCATCCGCCATTGGCCGGATCACCGATATGGAAATGGATTGCCAACTGCTGTCAACTAGCCGCGGCCACCGATTCTATCTCATCCGATCGAGCTGACATGATTTATTTGCTCCGGCTACCGTCATTTGCGCCGGCTTAACCGCAGTGACTAAAATCCGCTTATGGTCGGCTCAGATCTTGATCCAAATTTTAATTCGCCTGCATTCGGCCGCGATCACTGCGAGATATACTATATATATACAACCAAAATCGGCGGCCGCAGTAGTACGCTAATCAGCGATCATTGTAACATCGATGACGGATTAATTTAAGGTGCTGGCCGGCCAAGGAGCCTAGGGATTCTGTGATCACCTCATTTGAAAGTCAGCAAATTTATCGACAGATTGCTCGAAATTTATAGAGAACTGGTAATAGGACAATTATATGGTGATCGCATGTACCGATCACTTTAATCCGCTCTAAGTCACCGACGTGACTTTCATGTTAATTCGAGCTTCGATGTCGAATAATCAATTACCCTCTCGCGAATAGCGCGCCAGAATGTTATGAAAGTCGTTATTGATGCCGTGATTTATAACGATTTATACGAATCATCGCGATCAGAAATCGCGTCTTTTTCGGTAAGATCGGTGGCGGCAGCGACGGCTTCTTCAGGAGAGGCTTCAACTCGAATTTTTTGAGACCCACAAAGTGGCCGGCAATGGTAGTGCATTGACTCCGGCAAAGAGAAAATCATTGAATTTGACCGGAATATTTTTAAGTCGAAGATATTCGACATTCACTGCACACTTCTCTGTCGAATCAATTGGAATTTAAAGGTTTTAGCAATCCACGAAACTTATCACTGCTTCGTTCCTTTTGATCGAAGAATTGTGGCAATTTGCTGCTGATTTGCTTAGGTTTACGTAAAATTTTGCCTTCAGATTTCTGTTTTGATTAGGAGGTATCGATGTTTCGTAATCCGTTCAGATTATATTTTACTTACTTAAATTAACAGCATAAATGGATGAGCTGGCAAAATTTATTTTTCTTAAGTCTGCACGAGATTTGACAACATCAATTTTAATTCTAAAAATTAAAGAATTTAAATAATTCAAAAACAAATTCGTTCATTTAGATACAATAAATTCAATAATCTTCACTTAAATTTGCAGAAAGAAATTAAAATTTGAAATTGAAAACTATTAAAAAATTTAGAATGACTTAATTAGGCGTTAATACGTATCATAAGACTTTGTTTTTAAATAGTTAACTAGAAATTCAAAAACTAATTTAAAAAGATTCTTATATTATATTTACATTGCACATAGTATTTCTATATGTTTTTGTTACATGCCTACGTCCTACTTCCTCAAGGTAAGGGTTAATTTTCAAGATTTCAATTAAAAAATTAGAATAAGTGCTGTGGCTTTCTTTTCA
The DNA here is from genome assembly GCA_959613345.1 of Tolmerus cingulatus. Lineage (NCBI taxonomy): Eukaryota > Metazoa > Arthropoda > Insecta > Diptera > Asilidae > Tolmerus > Tolmerus cingulatus. The sequence continues at coordinate 34,518,995 of OY390710.1, forward strand.
GTTACTAAAATTACCATAGTCATGTAATAAGTAGTTAAACTCACTTTGGCAGACTCATTCCATAACTGTTAATTATCCTTTGTTTCATATTTTTTACAGTGTTGGTTTTTTTGCAACGTAAGACAAATGTCTGATATAATGATATAACATCTTCAAGAGAAAAAGTAGGCCATCACTCCCGAAATTACTGAGTATCATATCGACACTTTTGTCCGCACGTAACAAGCATTACATCCAAAATGTCTCAGGAAAATTTCGAGTTAAAATTCGAAAAAAATAAAAGCATGTCAGCAGCTTGAATAATGCTCCATGCACCGTGACTGAAAGCATGACCCTTTGGAGTCTCTTTCATAACCCCCCATTCATCGCAGGGGGCCTAAACAATGACTTGTAATTCGAGTTCTTCCAATCTCCCAAAAATGAGCCTATGCAAACAAAGCGGCACATAAACATAACACGTGATGAGGTGACTGCTCCACATTTATGCTGACTGATTTATGCGCCCAATCTCCTCTGATGGGAACTGAGTCACGAGCCGGCCGCACAAATTGCGACTTCCCCGGCATTCTGATTCTGGTTTTACATTAACTCAAGGTGCGAAAGTCGCTCAATTGCGGCGATTTTGGCGATAAGAAGCTGCTTTAAAGTTTAAGACATAGGTCAAGTGACTTAGTCAACCGCGGCGGAATCGCTGGCCGTGAAATATGATTTCAGTGATTAACCATACCGCGGTAGTCAAGGCTAATTTTGTTGGCGCTAAATCACTTTAAGCTAACAGATTTTGGGCCGGCTTAATTGAAGGATTAAGACATTATTAAATCATGGGGGAAGGCGAATTAATTTCTTTTTCGCGGTGAGTCATATGCGGTGCACCGATCCGATCCCATCACCGCCAGGTAATTAACACGTACTGCCGGAAAATGCACAGACACCGGCCACATTACAAAATAATTAAATTATTGAGAGTTCTCGGATTTCCGCAGTTTAGTGCCGGTTTAGTTCTTAAAATTGCTTAATCCATAATCTGATGCAAGTGGAGATATTCTCGGATAATCGATCGTAAAGTTGTGAACATTTTGTTGGAATCACTTCAATTAATTAATTTCCATACCCTTCCAGCACTTTTTGATGTGAGGTAATACAATTATGAAAGATTATGATTCACCCACGGCTTAAAAATAACATAGAGACTAGAGCTTCAATCTCGAAATTTTGTTGAAAATTTCGAAATATAATTTTGTTATAGTACTATGTATTATGTAGAATTGACAAATTTAGCAACTCTAATCGATTACTGAAAATACCCTACTAAGTATTAATAATTACTTTAAATTAAAACCCCAGAAAATCAGAAATATATGATAAAAATTGTATCACAATATTTATAAAATTAGGATTATATCATTAAACAGGATAGTCGTAATTCCTGAAACAAAATTACAGCTATAATCATATCTTATGCTCCTATCAGTCTATTCCTGGTCTATCTTATCTTTTTATTTGTTGTTTACCTGATTGAAACCCCTAAGCAGATATTCAAGTATAATTGAATCATAAACGCGTACTTTAGATTTGATTAATCGCCACAACCGCAGCCGATTACACCTAGACGACTAATCTAAGTAAGTAAAATCAAGGACATAATAGTAAAAAAAAAAAATAGAAACCCCAATTGAGACAGTTCTAAGAATTGTGTACCTAATTGTGGAGTACTTCGATAAATAAAGTACAAAGATTGATTTTTATATGAACAGAATATTTATATTTTGTAAATCAGGATTATGTTAAATTTAGAGTACATATATGTAGACAGTTTTGTTTTATTTGATAAAGATCAGTTTTTAATATATCCGTTTTATAAATGAAAATAGAACCAGTGCTAATTTTAAATTGAATGTAGAAATTTTCTAATTGCATTCTTTTTTTTATAATTAATTTATATTATAGTAAAAGTTATATGAAATTTACAAAAAAATTCAAAGTTCATCGTATTCGAACATCGATTCAAATTTTAGCCTAAATTTGACTTCTACAATATGATTTTTTGCGGTTTTATCTATTTCCAATTAATAAAAAATAATATTGTTTAAGATATGATACAATGAAAAAAACAGCACATTTCCAACTAAAAAAAACTGGTTAAGAAATACATTATTTCCGAAAATAATTCTTTTGACCTGTTGAAGTTCATTGCCATCTGTTGATATGCGCAGTGGCAAATCGCGAAAACGTGGGGTGCGGCGTGACATCAACCCAAAAAGAGCCGCACTATTTTAGAATTTCAATTAAAAAACTAAAAGTAGTAGCGTCACACCTACGAGTTGAATAGTAAGTTCAAAAGATTTTAAGTCAGCCAGTAGAAGTTAAAAAGTTAGATTTTCGGCTTAGCAACACTAACTCCTTCAAGGTCGCTGTAATAAATCATTGAAGCCGCGACTGCTGACCGCTGCATCTCCGATCGCGCTAAGATTTCTTAGCCGCGCGGGGGTGAGGCGGTGGACCGCGCTAACGAGGCCAGTAGAACTTTCAGCTAAGATGACAAAATCGCGAGCGGATGTCGTAAACATGCCGCAAGGTGTCTGACACTGTCCGGCGCGGCTGTCCGAGACCGTTCAAAGTCTCAAAGTCGCACATGGAACGGTGGCGATCTCGCGGAATCCACTAATGAGTTTCGCGGCTCCTCTTGATCCCCGTGCCATTCGATGTCGCCGGAGGAAAATTGGAAAATTGTTGGGGAGCAAAGCCCGAGATTCATTCACTTTTTGAAATTCGCGCTTTTCATTTTATTTTTATTTTTTAATAATAGTCAGCATCCGCCGCTGACCTCGAAAGCTCTCCTTAGCGCCAATTGCTGAAGTTGTCTGACAAAAAACTAGAATCTAGAATCGCTAGATCAGCAATTACGTTCTAACGTCTAACGGATTGGTTCAACTTCTAAGACGCACTTTAAGAATTTTCGCAATCTCTAGTGAGACCCCGCACGCGTTTCGCATAAACCGCACGACACGAGGCCGAGTATGGCGATCTTTTAAGTCACTTAACTTAAGACTTAATGATTTTTCTTTTCGGATCTCCGAACGTGGTGATCGTTGCTATGCTCGTTTCTCATGAATCTATAAGATGATGAAGTGAAGTATGAGTCGCCAGGTACATCTTGATGAACCTAAAAAATGTGCAATTAACACCTATACCTATTATGCTTGACTGAAACGATGTTGTTCAAGTAGGTCGCGTTCATCCGGTAGAACGTGTCACAAAGTTACTTTTTTTACAGTTTAAGCAAAAACTTCAGATACTATTTTGTTTACAGAATTCAAAATATACATTTATTTAATTATAATATACTTATTCTTCAATTAAAACATACAAACAAAAAAATAACCGCGATTTTTGCTGATTTCTAAAAAAGCTGTAATAGTTGGAGACATCGTTTTTTTTTGCTGTAATAGCATACTTCTACAAAACACTATCAACTCTAAAATTTAATTATTTTATTTACGTACTCAAAGAATTAAGTTTTAAATACTTTTTCAGTTTTAATCTAGTTTAAAAACTTATAATAATTTATAAAACGACATATTAATTAATTTATAAATAGCCGTAGTATCTATCAATAGCTTTATTATGTATTTTGTAGTAATTCCCATAAACCTATGAAAGTGTTTAGAAAACAAAATAAATCAAGAAAGTTGTCGACGTTACTTTTGTTTATATTATGTTGCAGTTAGATAAAACTGTTTGCTTTCCACACCTCGTAACTATATAAAATATGCGTATCTAAAAATACTTCAACAATCCTATTTTTCTCTACTCTACCTCGCTTGATATATGATATAACAATAAATTCATTTTAAGATCGTTCCTCCACCATCATATTTTGTTGTTAAAAATGTAAACTCATTTCTGCAGATCTTTCCGGGTTCTTAAATTATTTGTGAGCTAAACATTCTCTGGCTTGAGCAAGTGCGGCTTGACTTCGTTTACTTTAATCTAAAAAAATTTTCACCTGCCGACTTCAGGCGGGCGGCGGCGCAGCGTGGAGCAATTTCCTTATGTTTTAAACCTTGAAGGTAATTAAACTTACTGGTATCACATCAAAATGTAAATAATTCGCCGCTCTTTGGTGGTTGTCAGAAGACAAAAGCGTAAAGGCGTAGGCTTTTAAATTCTAAAGTAAACTCATCAAAACCTTGTCAAGATCATTCATTTACACCACCATCTTGAATATCTGTTTGCTAAAATGTGTTTTATGGACTCATTTACTGAATTAAGAAATTGTCAAAAATAAAGTACGGGCTTGTTGCTTGTCATTTACCCCTTTTTGGTCTGACACATTTCTTTGTTGAGCCGACAGCAGACTGTTAAACTTAATGTTGTTTTTTGCACATTAAAAGTAATGAGTAGTGGCTTTATTAGCTTCTTCAATTTGTATTCAAACAAACAGAACAATGGCAGTAATTTTGCTCGTGTAGCATAATTTAAGTTTACTTTTGCAGATACTTGTTCATCAAGGACAAGCATGATATACTATATGCAAATTGGAAGATAGACCTCAACGCCCTCTTGTGTTCAAATAGAATTTTACAATTCGTCCATATTTTTTACATCACATCAATTAAATTCAAAACTGAATTAAAAGCAATGGCCTTACATTTAAAGTATTTAATTTTTAACAAGTTAATTAGCTTTAATTTTTAAAAATATTTCTTTTTTAGCTTCATTCGTACAGTCTGTTATGCACTATAAATAATTGACTCTCGTTATCTTGTAGCCACAGATCTTAATTGGTTGCCTTACAGAAATCTCAGAAGGTAGTTAATTGAGCAATTTTTGTATCTATCAGATTACGTTTTCTTATTGTGTGTTATTGTTCTTGATGTGTATACCCTACTTTTATCGACATGAACTTTTAGTGTAACTAGTAAATTCTTTATAATAGTAGTTAAAGTTCAACTAGTGATTTCAATTTCTATACGTAATTAAAAGTTACAACCTAAAACAAGTGATTATGTAACATTTTACTGATTTTATTCTTTTAATGTCTTAGAAATGGCAATGAGCAAATCTCAACATTACTTAAAATTACGCAAATGGAGCCATTGAACTATTTACTCAGCTAACATTACAGGGAGACTATAAAAACATCAAATTTGATTTGTAAGTACATATCAACATTTTTATTGGCCATAAACGGAAAGTTCACTTAAATTTTATCTTATAACATCGACAAGCCTCGAATTTGCAACGCCTTTGTTATGTTAGGGTATATCAAACAAGCGAAAAAGGGGCACGAGCATGGCTTATGTTACTCTTCATTTACTTTGTTTAGTTTGTTCAGATTTCCAGTAACAGACTTTTTCGTGACATGCGCGAGGCGCTTATCTTCCCTGGTATCTTCTCCAGTTTCAAGATTTTATCGACAGTTTGAACATCGAACAAGTTTCTCACTTGTAAATTCAATGTCAACTGAAAATATGTTTTTTCTTCATTCTATGTATTTGTCAAAATGTAAAAGTTTGTAAACATTCGACTGGGTCAGGTCCAAAATGTCTGAGCTCATGTGTAATTCAAGCCGAGTTCTCACCTGCCGACTTAAGCACTTTTGTTTGATATTATTTCATTTTAGAGGACATTTATGTTTGCTTTGACTCGAGGGTTTTCCAGGGCAGACCATCATTTCCGGCTATGCTGCAGCATCTGTTTGTGATAAATTTTCTTAGAAGTACAATTTTTATCAATTCAGCAAACCGTTCCAGACAAGTAAACGTGGATTTCATATATGCATAGGTAGGTTTTTAAAATTTCATAATACAAGTAGAACTGGCTTTAGATTAAAATCGAAACAAAATATAACAAGAAAGATTTTTCCTTATCGATACTTTTAGTTATGCTATGAAATATTTATCAATGGGCAAAATCTCGATACATTTGATTAAAAGGTATTTGCTAAATAAGCCAGAATTTGAAAATCATATCGATATATGAGTTGGACTATCAAAGACTTAATTTTAAAAATAATTCCCTGCAAAATATTAAATTTTGGGAAGATATTATATTTTTAAAGGCAAATGTTAGTGATTCAATAGGAAAATTGTGAAACAATATCTCTGGCAACATGTTTCTGTTAGTAAAATGATAAATTAATGGGAAGGTTTAATATCTTCTACAAAATTGTTTAAAAGTCTTAAAACCCCGCAATAAATCCGATTCAGGTAAAAGTCGGCGAATTGAAAGACTTTTCCATTGTTCAATGACCGACAATTGCCTGGGAGTTGGAGAAGCCGACGTCTTAGTCTTTCAGATTATGTCGTGCTTGCGTCTACCTGAACATTATGAAGAAATTGCAAACTTACCACTGTAAGTGCAGCCTTTTACGCAATTGATTTTCCTTATCCAGGAGCCGATGATCAAGACAAGTCCCTGGAATTCGACTAGTACTCCTCATATCAGTCGAATTAAAATAAAAATACCGCGGTAATAGAGCGCTTTCGAAGATCGCGTTCGATAGCGTCACGATAGTAATCAATACAAATTATTACCTTTTCAGCACAAAAAAAAAATATAGATCATAGCGATACGCATTTTTCCTTCAATTTTTTATTTTATCTAAGTTATGAAATAAAGTTTCACTCGAAAAGAATTTTGCTGGTCTAGTCCCGTAAGACCTTATATGCAATTTAAAAGAAAATTATGTGATTTATCTCTCTGTTACTGATTGAGTACGTGAAGGCCCAAAGGTATGAACAACTTTCGCGATTTCTCGTTTTTAGAGTCTATTAAATGATCATGATTTTACATAATATTACTACGATACGATACGAGGGTGTTGTAGAAAAACGAATACCTATTTCGAAATTTTAGCTATATGTATATGTTTGTGAGATAACAAAGGAAAAAAGGAAGTAGAACAAACAAATAATTTCATTATAGTGAAAAGTACTAACCAACATATTAGTATATTTTTTGAATCATTATATAAATAACTTGATTAGCGACAAAGGAGAGTGTGAAATTAGCTCAACAATAAACAATATATTCCAGTTTTAAGCCTTAAGCAAAAAGAAAGACTCATTTATTACTTTTTAAATACCATTGTATTTAAATTAAAAACTTTTCTTGGATTTCTTTTTTACATAACAATGAATGCTATTTTCGGAAGGTTTATTTTTTAACTTTTGTCCCTCCATTGGAAAGTTTAATTAAATTTCCATATAACTTTGATTTTATAAAAATACATATTAATAAAATTTTCGTTTAATTCCACAAATAGTCTAGTATGTGATACATGAAACAGAGTTTGGCATACAATACCATAAAGATATCGCACGCAATTTTTGAGATTTTGCACCCTTTCAAGGTAGGCTCATTTTTTTTATTAATCATCTGTTGACAACAGTTGTAGTTGAAATGTTCAGACAGTGCGGGAATCTTTGTCTGGAAACGCATCCTTGGGCCAAAAAACTTCTTTCTTTTTTTTGTTAATAAAACGTGATATTATTAAACGCCTGTTCATCATATTCAAAAAAATCGTCAACGTGATTATTTCCAAAGTGGAACATCGTTGCATCCAGTCTTAATATCGACATTCCTTTTTCGGGCGAAAATGGGCTCTCTTTCTTTACGAGATGAATTTCCGTACGTGACCCCAAGGATCGGCCCCTTAATCTTGTTCGGATGACATAAAAGAGAAATTTGCCATCGGTCGTATCTTGAGGACCTGATGAAAATTTCAATTACCGCCCGAAATTTAAATCGCCCCGAGTTTCGCGGCATCACGAACGAAAACAATGGCCTCAAGGTGAAAGATATTCTTAAGACGGGGCGAAGAAAGCCGCCTTAAAAACTGGTCAAATGCAGTGCGACTGGAATACGATGGCTAACACTCAATTTGTGCCCCAATTTTTGGTCTTTCACCTGTCTTCATCGCGATTTCATGCTAGATAAACTTTATTTTGATGAATTTTGTAAGGTAAAACATTCGTTTTTTAATTGAAAAAATTTTATAATCTTATAATATGTATTTGAGTACCTACATTTTCAAAATTTAATCGTAAATATCCTAAAATAATAAATTTTTAAATGTTCAATTTTTGTGGTATATGTTTCTTAAAATGCAAGGTGAATTAGAGTTTTATTTTAATAACTAGAGAATACCTACGACTTTGTTCAAGTGATTTTAATGTTATTACTGACATAGCAAAAGTAGTTTGCAAATTTAAATTTTTTACTTTTAATTTACATAAATATAATGTACTTATATTTGAGAACTCTTTACATGATGCGCCATAAGACGAAGCAAATTTGGATTTTATTTGTAAAATTTTAAGATAGTACCTAAATTTCTTTTAATAAATTAGGGTAGGTATCTAATCGAAGTAGTTAAACTACAAATGTAATTACTTCTAAGAAACATTCAAAATTAATTGAGAATATAAATTGAATCATTCGAATTTCTGGGTTTATATGTTTTATTGAGATAATGTCTAATTATTGTCTCAATGCCAGCAGGTAATAATAGGAAATTAACAATTAAATTTTATACTAATTTTTAAAAGGATACCTTATTAATAATCCTCTTTTTTAACCGATTTATTTAAATCCTAGATGCCTTGGAGTGACAAACATTTCGAAATCAGAATCTTTGAATATAATATTTAGTAGCGATTTTAGCTAACTGCAGCGGTCAACTTCATCTGCCCCGTGGCAGTCTATTCCGACCGCAACAAAAGCGAAATTACCGCGAATCGTTGTCACCTGTTAATAATATGCAAATTGCATTGTAGGAAAGAGAATTGTTTTCGCGGGGCCATCCGTGTGGGTTAAGCACGAGGATGATGCCAAGCGGCTAATTATGGATGTGAATGCTAATTGCCATGGGTTAACTTGTGGTAATTAACCAGTGCAAATTTTGTAACGCTGTAACAGCGCATCGATTTGGTAACTGAAGAGTCGCGGACTTCGGATGTGTCCCGCGCGATTATGTAACCTTTGTAACGTGCCGCGGTCTTCTCATTATGCTACAGAGTGATCATAACTGCTGCAAAGGGTACCTACTTAAGTCACGCCTTTTTACGGGGAGTGTAAGGACAAAAGTTACTGCTTTTATGTAAGGATGCTTTTTGAAGAAAAGATAATAATAATGAGAAGAAATCGTCCATTCAAAAATTTGGTCACCGGTTGAATTACAAAAACGGTCTGGGCTGCAGGGCTTAATCCGGTGAACCTTTTCAAAAATTGTTCAAGGCGGTTGAGGCTAATGTTTTTGAAAGCACCGACCTGCGCTGCATTGTGAAGCAACTCGCTGTGCTATTTTTTAAACCAGACGAAGACATTACAAATTTGCCTCCTACGGCAATTGTCTTACTTTTTTCTTCTCCTCTGGAGCTCATCTTTGCTCAAGGCTGCCCCCGCCGACGAGGAGCAGAATTACGCGCGATAACCCATTACACCTCTTCGGTGTGATTTAACTCAAACTGACATGTGAGATTAATTACACGTAATCAGAGTTACCTGAAGATCTGATGGCTTCTTAATGATGATTGCCATCATTGGACTATTTGCACTTTTGAAAGGTAGCCCCCGGACATTAAAATCATTAGTTAGGGTGAATCGGTGCTGACATTTTGTACTCATCATTCACAAAATTGGTTTCTATTAAATTACACCTTTGAATCCATTCATTGGGTGCCCCATTGAGATCTTTTTAACGTGAGCTAATTTCGCCACCCTTCGAGGTAATTTTTTCGATTATTTCATCTTGTACACCTCTTCTAAAATTAAGTATACAATTGAAGATAATTTGGAATTATTTCTTAGAAAAGTACCTATATGTTCTTTAGTTACTGGGATCTTGAAGAAATGTAATTAGGTAACTAGGGGCATAAATTAATAATTAAAAAAAACCCAATTAGTATCTAATAAAAGTTCAGATTTTTTAAATATCCTAGGAAGAACTGAATTTGAGTAAAAGTAAGAATTATAAAACTTATAGAAATGGCAACATAGTTTTGTTTTTTTATTAAATAATACAAACATTTTAATTTTAGTTATGCAGGCTTACATATGTATATCACTCACCTATAGCATATACGAATTAATTTATTGTAACAGAAACCATAGTTCAAATTAAATTTCAGAGACACGAACTTTTTTATTTGAGGTTTTTGCAAATCAGCATAATAAAAATATTATTTGTATATATGTATATGTGTATATCTTGAAGAATTAATGATGATAACATTTTTATGAAATATTACTCTTCTCAAATTCAAAAATTTAATACATTTTACTTAAAATGGCGTATCTTCTAATGAATTTACAACAACGCTAAATTTTTAGTGAACACCTATTGGTATTATTTAATCACTTAACAATCAATACCGTCTAAAACTACAAAAATGGACCAAAAATGCCATTGTTCTATCTTACTTGGATTTCCCCATGCAAACATTCTGTCAACCAAAGAATAATTGGCGCATGTTGTTTTGAATTACTGCGAAGTTAATTCCAACTTCTGCACTTGAAGAACAATTAGGACTTTTAAGGTCACATGTTAACTTAATACAAAATCAAACAATTGCAGCCTGTCCAAAAGTATATTTTTACGCGTAAACATCTATTGAAATTTGATGTTTGGTATTTGGTACACTTGTGGAAACAAAAGTGATTAATTGGTATGTACGTATATACGTTTTAACTTTTAATATCGATTTAATATTATAGGTAAAATAAGTTTAAAGTTAAAACAAAAACAAAAATTAGGAAACACCTTAAATACGTTAGTGGAAGTTAAATAAGTATACAAAATTTCATATTTTGATAAGAAGTCCAGTATGAAAATTATATTGAATTAGATGCAGACTAGAACTATGTAACCCAAGTTAAAAAATGTGTTTAATAATAACAATTTAAAATGATTATAACTTCCAACATTATATAAAACAGCTAATTAAAAAACTCAACACAATTCTTGTAGGTGAGTAGATTATACCATAATTATGTTTTACACATAGCATGATGACTTTTTAATGAATATAAAAAGATAAACTACTTTTAGGATAGAATAATGATAATGTATGAAGATGACAAACTTCGAAACCTATCTGTGATGTGAAGATTGGATAAGCCTTTTTTTTGTGAAATACAATACCAATTATAATAATTTTCGCCTATAAAGAAATGAATAACCATGGAAACATTTCATACAAGTTTTTGCAGGTATGATCGTATGTCAAAACTTATTTTGTCAAATGTCTTTGATAGAATTAAAATATTTGTTTTCTGTTTCGCAGAAATTCATGCGCATATATTTATCTTGACAAAAATTATTGTTTATGAAAACTGGCCTTAATGACGGTATGTTACTAGTTAAAAGCAAAGAAAATATGTGCAATAAAATCTTTATTACGGATTTCTAATTACGGCAATTTTTGAGAAAAAGTTATTAAATTTTATGTGACCCTTGTTTGGGTTATCATGAGATTTAGTGTACATATATACTCAAATTAGTCAATGTTATTTTTACATATAACAGAATATACTTCTTTATTTATATATCTACATTAATTAACTTTCGGGCATAAGTCTTTCTTTAGTAAACAAATTCTTCTGAGCATATTTTCTAATAAGTAAGAAAGTTAATGCGTGTCCGATACGCACTTGGCTGAGCTTTTGTTTTAAAATCATATTTTTCATGCTTTGAAGTGGTGTTTTCCATAGTATACCCTTAAAAATTTATCAATTTAGCTCGACTGCGTTATTTTCTACTGACTTTGAAGTGAGGTGCAGCAGTCAGTCAATTTACCTCCAAAGAAGTTTACTGATGCTGCACGTTCTGATAAGGTGTAAAATAATAACTCCCTGTGGGAAATTCGTTTCACAAGTGTGCAACTAATGTGGAATTTCTTGGCGTATCGAAACGAGAAATCTCCTTGCGCGTAGGTTTCGCGCAGGCTTATTTCAAAATGTTATGTTCAGCCTGCGCATTTCGCTATAAGTGCAAATAGCGCATAATCTGCCCGGTCAGGTTGGTGGCATAATTGCGTATTCTTATCGCGGCGCAACATAAACAACGGCTGCGCGACGGCAACATTCTTTCACACCGAATTAGTTAATGTCCCGACGGGACCCTAAACTGGGCGTCATAAGCGAAAAATTATTTCGCGCCGACCGCTTCTACCGCCTTAGATCCGATCATTTTGTCGGATTCCAGCCGGGCAGGTGTCAGATTGAGAAATTTCCACCGTCCAGGTGGACTTGAGCACCTTTAATCGGTCGCGACTGAATTCGGTGCGGACGGCGCATAGGCCTAATAACTTTTGGCAACAGAATGCGTCGAGCGGTCGGTCCCTCGCGAAAACGCCACCTTATCGGTCTCATTTACCATCTTGAGGCATGCTAAGAATTTTCCGATCGCCTTAAGACACCTGTTTAACTCGCAAAGGAGCCGGCATTTAAGAAATTCCATTTTTGCTGCAAGCAACAAGGGCAAATTTGTTACGATCTTTTTCTATAATTATTGCAAATTTCGCACTGCACTGTGGCCAGTTAATGTGGATGAATTTTCATGAGATCGATCCAAAGTGGAGTTAAGAAGGTGCCATTTAATCGACCGCATGCGACGCAATAATCGCCTTTTTTATTTCCACCATATTGTGAAACTGCAAATAACGCACTTAAGTCTACTCACGTACTGCACAAGAACACGATCTCATGGTAATTTTCATTTAATTAATTAATACGTTGTACAGCCATATACTTCTAATTTAAAGGCAAGACAGATAAATTAACTTATAGAACGCACTATAAGCGGAATAGAATTTTATATTACTATAAACTTACACTGTGTATATATTTACTTTTGAGTGAAAATCATTGTCCAAAAATTCGATTCCAACAAACACAATAAATATCATACATACATACATATATGTATTATAAAATAATTGCATAGTTTTAAAACTACGAAATTTTCTTGAATCTGTGAAATTAGAGAAAATGATGAATTTATACATACATTTACAGTACCTAAATTCTGTAAGATGCATACTATTAACTACCACTATAATTGAATTTTCTTCACAAAATTTTGTAAACTAATATATATATGTAAATAAATATGTCGAGGCTAAAGAACTAAAATTTGAAAAAAATATTTAAAATATGCATAGCCTAATTCTACTTTAGTTATTTCCCCTAAATCAAAACTCTTGAAATATACGCCTACACGTTTTTACCGCCTATCACTTAACGCAATTTTTGTCGCGTATAATTTTTGCAACCATCTATTGGAAGGCAACATGCGTAAAAACGTAACACGCATTACCATTGCGTATATAACTTGCAATTTGCGAAATAGAATCAAATTAAAACGAGGTTAAGAGCCCGTCTTGTGATCGTAAAATGTTTTATTCGATGAAAGAATTCATTAGAAACCGGCGTGGCTATCAATCAGTATGAAAATGGCTTCCAGTTTTAACGATGTGAATTTTTATTATTGCATTATAAGAAAAGACGGTCGCGCTTCCAGCGAACAACTAACGAATTGAATGGTAAAAGAAATATTGTGAAAATAAAATGTCTTTGCTCACCCAACAGGTTGAATGACTTGGTGGACTTCGATCCAAAATATTTTTGATTTAATTTTAGTAGAAAAATTGGAAATTTTGATAACTATGACGTAGATTTTTTAAAGTAAATAACATCATTAAGTGATGAACTTTAAAAGTTCAAATATGTTTATTAAAAAATATTGCAAAAAAACGGGTAGATGTCCTTCCTAGAAATTTAAATATATAAAGAGTTGCAATTTGAATATCTAAAATTATTTATGCTACAATTTTTAGAAGATGAACAAAATTTTACCTGAATGTCGCATTAATTTCTCACTTGATCCTATTCAAAATCAAAACTGAAGTATCTTTCAAAGATTTATTAGAACACCTATCGACACTGTTGAACTTTTTATAATAAATAATAAAATATTCCACTAAGGAAGTCGACAAGAAAGTTTTGTTTTCATATGAAGGTCAGCGATACAACTAAATGGGCACAACAAAAACATCATTAACTTTTTTGTTTGTATTTCGGCTACCTTTTTCGGTTTTAACATTAACATATTCACATGTCACCTGGCAAAAGGTATTCCATTCACGTAAAACGTATGTCCGAATAGTCTGACAATAGCCGCTATCAAAATTTTGGTCAGGTCCCAATGGTTTTAATAAGCCAATCGTCTTCATATGTACGAATATGGGAACTATATTTTGTTAATGATCAGCATTTGGGGACACTAAACTCATTTCTTTCGCGTAGGCTGTTTAATGTGTTCAACAAATGTTTGTTTATGAAATTTTTCGTGCAGTGGCATATAAATATCTGCAAATTTGCCAATATTTCACTCTGTACAAAAGATTTCAATAATAATAAAGATTTAAAAATTAGTCCTCCTTTCCGAAAGGGTATGATCATTTTAACTATTTAATTTGGTTATTTGTTTAAATATATTATATAAACTATATAAATTATTAATCATCTGCATTAAAAATAAAATTCTATTTCAAGACTATGTGGGTTTGATCATGATGTAATTTCTTATTATTTTACATAAAAATTATTGAGTTTGATTTAAGCGTTGGTTGAAGTTATGGCTTCTATAAATCATCGATTTTATCTCAATATATCACGTCATGAATTTTAATAAAACATAGGTAATTGATCATATAAACACTGCAATCATAATGCAACTCCTATTAACTATCACGAAAGGTAAAGTCTTGGCCCCAGTATTTCAAAAATTCAGATGCTTACACCTCCTACACTTAAATCAATCTAAAACATGCTAAACAACGCTAGACAAATTATGGAAAATGGTAATTTATAGTAGGTACCCAATGAAAATTTTAAACCAGAAATTACTGACAGAAGTGTTCCACTAAATGGCGTGCATGAATTATGCACATATTATTCGCAGAGCATACAATAAACCCCATAATGTCTTCCGAAATTTTCAAAATTCCTTGAATATATCAATTTAAGATTTATGTTTGGTGGCATGCCCTTTCGTGGTGCACAATAGCGCAGTCGTATATCGCCCAGGTGAAGCGTCGATTACAAGACTCATAATTATCGCTGTCATAGAACGAAACGAAATGAGCAATAAATTTACGAGAATTTCACAGGGATTTCATTTTCTCGGCGGCTGCTGCTGGTGCTGCTGCTCACAATTCCAAGCCCACTCGAAAAATCATCGAAAAAGCGAGTTGGAACTAAAATTTCTGCATATTTGCAAGTCACCGCCAATCGCACACAAATTTAATTGCCGGTGTACTTGGAACAATGCCGCACACCTGCCGCAATTGCGGTTCTATCGCGCTGCCGCACAGCACCGTCGCACGGTACTTGGCAGCGTCGCCGCAGCAGCAGCAGCAGCACCCCGCAACGCAGCACTATCTCAATTTTTCGCATAGTTCGCCCACTCCCAAGTCTGCTTCATTAAGACCGCCACAGCCGCGAGTTATGCAGATTTTGTTACATAAGCTTCCTCGACAGAACGCAACATAATTGCGGGTCAGCTGCACATGTGCGCGGCTGCAGTCTAGGTCATGCGCGAGCATCCAACTGCATTCTTGCAACGCGCCGCTGACCCGCGAACATGGAAATCAATCAATTCGGACAGAAGTCATTTAGCAGCACTTAGACCCGCGGTACCCCCGACCCGCTGCGGTACCCTCGCGATCAATTGACAACATTTATGACCATTCGATTTATTTATGACTTGATTTACCATAGATGAGGACCGGGGTCCAGGCAATCAGTAGCAAATCGACTTCATCTCCATAGAGACGTAGATCTACATTAGACTCGGACCCCAACATCGAGGCTACGCACGTCCAGCATCCAGCTTGACCAAATCAACTTAAGGTCCATTTGCGAATTGTGGGCGGATAATTAAATTATGAAGAAAACGATTGTGGGTGAAGTTGTGCTTTGACAAATTGAGTGAAAACATTCTCAGCACGTTTTTCAGATTGATTTACACCATCAGGAGCGCTGATTTATAGTATGATCCAAACATATTGAGGGTTTTATTTCTACATGCCGTTTAATGAAAATTTATTACTTTACTTTTAAAATAAATAAAAAAAAATTGTCAAGTTCGAATCGGACTCGCGCGCTGAGAGTTCTATAATATGGAAAACCCTAAAACGTTTATATGAATATGTATATAGTAAGTAACCAGCAATTGTCTCAACTTCTAATGATTGATAAATTCATAGATTATTTAAAAAAATTTTCTCTATTTTAAATATAACAAACAATTTGTAGTATTTGTTGCTTTAGAACAGAATATGAGTTATATTTACCTAGCTTTCAACTCTTATCGTTGTGGTAACAAATTGTGACTGAAAACAGCCACTTTAATAGTAATCGTTAATTCGTAGTAATTTACACCCTACGCTCAATTTTTGTTTTGCGAATTCAGGTCATACAAAAATTTAAAACAATTTAAACTCAAATTCGCAAATTCATTACAATAATTCTGAAAAAGCAGGGTGTAAAATAAAATTAAAAGTACACAAAATAATTCTCACCATAGTGCACAACTTACATTATATCCCTTTTAATTTTGAATCTCTGGACTAATTTTATATCTTTTATATTCAATTACGGTAAAAAAGCAAAAAAATATGCCGTGTAAACGAATACGCCATAATGGTAAAGGAATTTACTAAACCTACTTAGAAATTACAAACTTATTTATTTTTTATTACGGAATACTAAAATCCGAAAAAGGAGCTACATAGTTACGAATATACTACATCATTAACATAAAGAAGAAGTAATATTTTTGCAATAACACACATACTGTTCCAATTTCGTAAATGCACAAGTTCGACGTACAAGTTTCCATCCTCAGCTTGTTTTTCTTTTTATAAGCGAGTAACAAGCCAGGTGTTTGCTTTAATTAATGACACTCGCCTAAATTGATTAGTCCCGCAAATAATTAATTAAGATTCGCATTTATTAAGCTTTAAGGAAGCTATGTTTAAATTAACATCGATTGCAGGACAGACAGAAATTTTATGCTCAATTCGGATAACAGAGCGATTTACCTGTTTATACAAAATTTAGAATGAAAATATGTACAATTCAAATCAGAAAATTCAAAATCTCTCTTTTGTTGATTGATATCATGACATAAATTACTAAAATTTTCCATAGAGACGATCATTTACTGCCTACTGCCAAGGTTTTGGACTGGCGACCGTGATTCGCAATTTTAACACCGAAACGAAAAAGAGAAAAAAAAGTACTTTTTTATTCTCGAATTACCCAAAATCTAAGCGAACAGAATTAACCATTAATTTTTCTACATAAAAAAAATCACTGATGTCTGATCTCCGTAGAGACGTAGAACTAACCTTCCGTGTAATACATAGAAATAGCGGCAATTGTTGTTACTATTATGTCTTTTTTACGGTAACTTAATTGTTGATTTTGATAACTGACATAAACTCCGTGTAAGTCGTCAATCAAAACCGTCTGTGTAGAGAAATTATCGTCGCATGAAAAAGAGCAATTTGCGGAACGTATTCTATACCTCGACAAGGCAATTGACGGACAGATTACATGACAAATTTTTCCAAGTAACCCCATTTTTTGACTTAATTAGCGACTAATGATCGGTGTTGTCTCATGAATTTTAATTACGCACCATATCCAGTAAGACGCATGGGACTATTAACTTCTTACTTCCAGTTAAGATTTAAATTATCTCTTAAGGCTAACTACCATCGAAATCGCAATGAAAAGATGCTTCGATCACCAATTTTTTGGGAAGATGTCAACTCCTCTGGGAGTTAGCTACGTTTAGTCAGTCAATCATCTAGTTCGATAAAAATGGTTGATATGCCGGGAACATACTATTTTAGATTTTAAAGACTGACATTACCCTTTATTTAATTTTATCTTCAAATGTATTATATAGTAGGTACAACCAAATAAAGGTTAAGTCAAAAATTTGTCCCCCAGAAAAAATTGTGGTATACTAGTGTTACTGCAGTTTTGTATTTGCATTCTTTCCTTCAATTTAAACTGTCATAGAAAATCTCAAAGTGCGTTTTCACGAACAATGCGTATATTAATTACGATCAGCACTTATTTAAAGTGGCCCTCAGACCCCAAGCCACAATATGCAATATCTCGAATTGCAGTGTCAGCTGCAGCCTTCTGGTGACATAAATTATCCCCCAAGTCCAAGTTCTTAGTTTCTCCGAGTGCTTGACTTGCATATTTTCCATGGGCGGTTAAATCTTCCGGGTCTACCTATTTACTGGCATTGTTGAAGTCGACCCACCTTCTTTCGTTCTTCATTCTACTTCATTAAAATGATTAATTTATGTGATTTAGGTGCGCGATCAATCGGTTGATGACTTTATGAATTTTTAATGGTGTCTGTTTTTCATGCGATATTGATTGAGTTGTTCGAACACGGATAATTTTGATCGAAAATCTTTTGTCGGCATACATTTTGAGGTTTCTATAATATGCGTTAATTCTCACGATCTAGCGAAAAAGTTAATTTAAATAACGGTTTCGCTTTCTCATACAGGCCTACTTATTATTGTTATGAAAGACATAAATTTAAAAACATTTTATTCAACTATAAAAATTATAATAAAAATGATAAGCAATAAATATTTCTAACATATGCTTGAATCATAAAGGAAATTCAAATTGATAAATAGGTCATACTTAGAATTTCAGCCAAAACCAGTTTCATTTAAAATTTCACATATCTATAAATAAAAGCTAAGACAAATCTGAAGCATTTTATTTTTAAAAAAAAATTTAATAATCTTCAGACAAAATTTAATTATTCTACCTATGAGGATTAGCGTATTCGATTTTTGCTTTTTCGCATTTTCTTTTAGAATGATATCTTAAGAAACTCTAAAATATTAAATGCCTGCTTCTCGAAATTAATTTTTCTTAAAAACCGCCACGGCTACAGCACCGCCATATTTTCTTTTTTAATTTAAATGTCAAAACTAATAATTTAAAAGGTGTATTATAAAATAAAATAACAATTTAATTAAATGTATAATTTCGCTAAAATGACTGGACATGGAACATTAATTTAAAAATTATAATTTTCTTACACAAACAATTATTACCTTTATAAACTATCTACTTCCGCAACAGATTAAAGCAGTTGTTCATCGATAAAAGAAATTCGGATTTACGCCGTTTCTAAATTTAAAACAAAGGGTAGCAAAAATATCAATGATTATCAACTCATTACTGAAAGTTACAAAAATATGAATAACATTTATATACGTACACATTTGACGCACTAGTGCAAGTGTTTAATAAAGTTTAAAACGCACATTAATTATACAGACCCCAAACAACACAATTAATAAAATATCAAATTCTAGTAGAAAACAACTTCCAGGGGTGTAGCAAAATTCATTGATAAAAACATTAATGAAGCGTTGCTAACTGCGAACAATTAAAGTCAACAATATCAGACAAAAAACAATTCAATTCGTCACAAGTATGCTATCAAAAATCATTTTAGAGATATAGTGCATTTTTCTATATACTTGCTTGCATTGTTTTTAAAAAAAATAATATTAAGTGATAAGGGAGCACCCCTCAAAAGCCGAGTTCTTACAGTAAAAGGAAAAGTAAATATCTCGTGTCGCGAGATAGAGATATCGATTCGACACGATAGTGACCTTCTGATTTTTTTTAGTCGCATCGTTCTTACAACGTCTTAAAGATTGCAAGTCACTCCGATCCCGTCAATGACCTATTTACGGTCGGTCAGTTTTCGCATTTTGTAACTGCCAATCGCATCAAAAAACGATAAAATTGATCACGAACTTCCTGCTGTCCGAGTCGCAGTCCGCTGATAGTCTACGCTGGTTATCTGAGTCAATGAGCGGAAATTACGAATCTGCCATAAATTTTATCAGTTTGCTATACGTTCTTAGCGCCTAATCAAGTTAACTTCTACGTCACTTCGAAAGTGAAATGCCTCTACGTCTTGAAAACTTGAGTCTTGACCATCTATGGAAAAGTTTTGAAAATAGCAAAAACAGTAGAAAACTGGTTGAAGTCGGAGAGCAGGCCGCTTTGGATGATGATGTGATTTTTTTTTATTTTCGGATTAGACGATAATTTTTTATCATCTTGACCAACATCTTGACTGGCGTCTTCCTTAGTAGACAGGAGGCGGTTCTAATTGACATCGGTGTCGAGCCTCTTGGCTATCACATTTCATATCAATTAATAATTTCTGCCTGAATCCGTCGACGAGGCTCAGGGGTCTCAGTAGCGTGGGGCTCAAGTTTCCAATAAATCAATTGGACATTTGAAAGGAAAACAATAACATGACGTGCTGTCCAATCGGCAATTCTTTAAAATGCAAAGTGCCGATTGGGGCTCAAGGGTGCTCCGCTGCAGAACTTATTGATTGAATGCATTTTTAGAATTTCGCGGCGGTCTCTGCAGATAGAGAGACCCCGGTAGCGTTTAGTGCCTACATGAAAAATTGCATTATTTCACTGCCGCAAACTATAGTATCTCGATTCAGATTGACATCTAGGGGCATACCACGAGCCTCGTATGATTTAGTTTGCATGACAAACTGAAATAAATTTATTGGTGGTCTCGGTGCAGTGCATTGTTGCGTGGTGCCGCTGCCTCCTAAGGCCAATCTCGCGAAATGAAATTGCCATCTATAGAATTAGCCATTGATAGCCACATGCTCTTGATGTTGTCCAATAAATTTGCTTTTCAAATTTTTCTTTTAACTTCCTTCTACCTACAAAATTTTGTAACGTGACCAAAGGTAACATTTTTCAAAATCTTATAGCACGCAAGTTTCGCTTTTAGCATTTTATACAGAGCCCATTGTGAAATTTTTAATGCACTACCGGGAATAAATAGATTTTATCAAATAAGCAATTACTTAAAGAGGTAATGAGTAGTTGTCAGGAAAGTGCAAATTTTGTTGGTTTTAGTTGGCTCAATAATCATAATGGACTATAACATTCGAGTTCTTCAATTTTTATCTTTTAAAATAATTAGCAAGTCAAGCGAAAAGAATAGTCCAACTTGAAATAAAAAATGAATTTCTTGCTATAACATCAAAAAATTGCTCGAAGTTAACATTTTTTTTAAATTTCAAAACAGATACCACTATGTTGAAAAATATGACATTTTTAAAGTTAGTGATTTCAACAATAAATTCAATCATTAATTTTAAAATATAGTGTTTTATAAAATGTACCAAAAGTCAAGTCAAATCTCAGGTTTTAGTAAATTATTTTTACTGCACAATAATTTTATATCACGATTAATTTATTAACACGTTTTATTATGCAATTCGGGAGTTGACTTTCTTTCGACTGCAATTTCTCATCTGTCCGTTAAATTCGAATTCGTTATAACGAGCTTTTGCTATTATCTACATAGATATGTAATGCTCCGTGAAATTCCGCCATATGTATGTTTATTAAATTATTTTAATGATTTTCCTTGAGTCATACGAGGAAGTTTTCTCAATAGAAATAAATATAATGCAATTGCATTGGATTGGATGATTGTTTAAATTAAATAATAATAATTATCTTTTGACACCTGCTTAATTAAAATATGTACATAGATTTATTGAATTTGTCCATGTTCTAAATTAAATTTATGTTTAATCGCTAGACCATCGGGCATTGGGGGTACTTGCGATTGAGTCGCTCATAGTTGGAGGATGCACCTGTCGCAAGCGATGCTCACCTGTCGAAGTTGGGTACATGCCTCCCAGGTAGATGTCATTAAAATTGGAAAATCCGAGTGCACCGATGGCTAGATAAAGTCCGTGGAGGATGCGCAGAGTCGTAGAAAGACTCCTGAAAATCCACTGACTAGATAGCAATCAGTGGCACCAAAAGGCAATTACAAGCTTAATTACTCATGTTAGGTAATCCTCCGCGAAATTCCACCAATGCGGTACCGCGGACAGCGGAGCCCATCTTCGGCGAGTATTCGCGATGCGGGCGCGGCGCTCCACAGTGGCCACAGGTAGGCTAGGTAGGTGCTATTTAAAATTCAGCTTTCGGAGCGGACAGCTGGCGGGTTTATCATTTTTGATTAATCAAGGTTAGTCGCACGCTGACTAACCGCCGTGCCGCGCCGGTGCGTTGCGCCGTGCATCTTTTATGGGCTGGACGCGGCACGTCCAAGACCGCGTTACTTTTTGATTGTTCGGCTGGCACTCGAGATAGGAAGATGATGTCAATTAAAGTTTTTGCGCCGAGAGACCCATTTAACCAGGTAATTTGAGTAGCGCCACTCGACGACAGGTACGTCGGGCACGCCACTCGGAAGCTAAATTGTTCAACCCCTTGAATAAAAATTAGGGAAAACTGATGACGTTATTCTCATTGTTTTGGTGTTTTATGTAGATTTATATTGCAAAATTGAGGGCCGTATGCATTTGGCAGTTATAAAAACGCAGGGTCGTCTTCATAGCGTAATTCACCTTCTGTCATAATAAAATTATATGGATGCTTTGATTTTTGCCGACCAGCTTAAAGCTGTTTAGCCCAATAGAGACAACAAAGATATGTTATTAAATGCTGTTAAGTAATTACTAGCCTTTTTTTGCAGTAGTTAATTATATAAGTTTCTACACTAACACTATTATATATGGCAATTTAAAAAAACGGAATGAAATTAAAATAAGTTGTAAATAGCTATTTAATCAAAACCACACTATACTACAAAATAAGTTGTACGAATATATAATAGCACCTTTTTGATTCTATGTATGTATATATCCAAAAAATTAAAATAAAACCTTTTCGTTTTTTTTAACAAAATGCTTACAACATCCGAAATTTTAAAACCAATTTTAATTTCACTTTAACCCTGCTTTAGCCTTACTTACTGAAGAGAAATAATTATTTAGATCCAAAATATAATAATTCCATTTTTTGGAATTGAAAGTTCAATAATATTAAATTCAACTTTGGGGATTTGAACGACTTTTAGAGATCTAGATTTTGATTGTTAGACGTTTAAAATGCACGCGCTCGATATTATATTTTGATGATATATTCTTTAAAAATGTTGGATATTTGAAAAATCAAGTTACTTTACTTTTGTCCACTCAGTCATATGTAGTGATTACTTGACAATAAGAATTAGATTATTTCTGATGCTAAAAAGACGTTTTAATTAACCAGTAGCTGTCCGCTCATGAAAGAGCACACTGTAAACCTTTTTTATTTGTCGCGCGCATTTTGTAGGTGTGCCGCGGTCCCGCAATAATGCCAGCGTTTTATGGCACGAGTTAAGAATTTTAATTATTTTTATAGGAAGTAAATTGGTTTTTCAAATTCATTTATCTTCCGGGTCTCGTTTCCAGGTTTCATTTGCGCCACATTTTGTTGTCTTCTGGTCTTATACAATTAGCACTGGTCTTGGGTCTTCCTAATTTTCTAAAGATCGAAGAAGATGAACCATAAAAAGAATTTTTATAAGTCGACAGAAAACTGAAGAATTCAAGACTGTTTTTTTAATGGGTTGAGGATTTCTTCCTTATTTCTTGCACAAACGTTAATATTAATATAATGAGCGAGTGTTTTTATCTTGAAAATAATTTTTTAAAATTTCTAAAATTTATTATTTTTAGACTAAAAAAACATTTGCTAAATTAATAATAATGAAAAATAGCTGCTTATTCATGTCAAATTTTATCTATCTAAAAACAACTCTATAATTAAAAAGGCCAGCATTTGGGAGAGGCAAGGAATTTAAAATTTCGAAAAATAAACATCTTTGAGGATGTCCAAAATGCTGCTGTAAAACGAGAAGCAGCTGGGCCACTTCTGCGGCGATTGGCAGCATAAATTAATTACACATATGGAAGCAGAAGGCCTGGCGATGGCCACAATTAATCACGAGCTCAATAAATTTTCATTTTTCATTTAAGCGAGAGTGACATCGCGGGGAATCTGCAGTAATGAAAAATTCGCGATTTAATTACTTTCATGATAAATTGACTATTTACCTTGCGGTGTGCTCAAATAACAACGGCTGAGCCGCGGGACGAGAATTTATGGTAATTAGAGACCATCAGTGAGGCCCAGCATCTTCGTCGAGGTCCCAATACAAGCAAAATTTCATGAATGACGAGTGTAAACAAACTCAACTCTTAGCTCTGTCGTCGGAGATGAATTAAGACGTTGCATCAAATTGAGTAATCATCGCTCTGAATTTAATTGAATTATATTTGCTCTGGCACGCGAGCTGCCCCGCCCAACCGCAACGGGAAGGTGTCCAACTCGACGTGAATTCGCGAAGATTTATTTCATAATTTTTAAGATACTTCGGCTCTCGTCGCGAATGCAAAATTGACTTGGTGAATTTTTATGCTGCGTGGGTGCTATTAAAATAAAACGTCCATGGCCAAGAATTGTGGAGAGAAAAATCAGCTTAAGGTCTTTATGCTACTCTTTGTTCCTGGTGCTTTAACTGATATTCTGGGATGATAAATTCGCAGTAAATCAGCAGTTATCGGTGATCATTTTTTGAATTATTGAGGTTTCGGTTTGAGATTTTATTTGCGATTTTTGGATACAGCAAAGCGAAAAACGTGACTTTAAAATGCAATTGTTCTTCGATATCTGTTTATGTGCTTCCTTGGACCAATTTTTGAGTATCTCATTAATTTTATAAAAATTCTATTTAAGTACCTAATTTGCAGCGCTTTTCTGATTGGATTAAAATATAAACCGACTAAATACAATTAAGACTCATGTACCGAACATACATTTTTTGTGCTAAGAAATTGTCAGAAAAGATATAATACTATTCAAAATTTAAGATTGAATTTAAGTTTTAATTTTGATATATAGGACCTATTAAAAACTTTAGCCACGGTATAGTTTTCTTATCAAAATTACATTATAGATGAAGAAAAACAGACATTTTTAAATTTGTACATTTTTTTCAGAATTAAGTGAAAAGATTTCAGTTCATTTTCGCAACAATTTCGTCGGAATAAGCCAAACATTACCAAAAATCGAAATTCGTGAAGGAAAATTAAAATTTTTCATTCAAAGGAAAAATTGTTATATTAATTATTGCATACCTATAGGCATTGCTCTTTAATGCAATGCAATTGAGCAAGGTGTTAGAATGAAACTAGGAAAGGTTGAAAATTTTCAACGAAGGTAATTAAAATATTTAATATTTATTAATAATGGGAAATAAAAAATGCATAAATATGTAAATATGTACTGCAAATTATCTATTTTTGCTTTTAAATAAGTTTTAAAATACTTTCTTCCGTGACTGTTCCGTTGGATGTTAGTTAATTTAATTACAGCTTTCAGTGGTAAAATGACTAACACAAAAATAGATCATTCCTAAAATAGAATTTTATTTACCAGAGAAAGCATAATTACGCAATTATTGTTAATAATTGCATAGTAGAATGATTCGTAGAAATTGGCAGCAATGACAGTCGACAAATGATGTTTCAAATTTCTTTTACGCCACACCGAAGTATTTTTATCGTTAAAAAGAGACGAGATGAAAGCGGCACTTGTTTGCGCGAAAGAAAGAAAACATTCTACGTACTGTGAATTTTACAGAAATTTCTCGTCTACTGAGTTCTCATATAAAAAGAGAGTGCAGTTGAGGACGAAACGTCAGACGGTTGAGGAGTTTTACAAAAGAAAAGCCGGAAAAACTTTCGAGTCGAAAAAGTCGCTAAAAGACATCAGTTATCCTTAAAGGAAGTTGTATAAATTGTTTGTAAGACACACAAGTAATTTTGGTAAATAAATTAAGCAAAAATGCCACGACGAGGACGTACTGCCAGCCCACCACCAGCTCAGAGGAGGTTAGTTTTTCGTGTGGAAATGAAGAAAAATGCTTGATTTTGTGCTTATAAAATGGGAATTATAAGTGATTTTTTCATAATTCCCATCGAAATATTGATGCGCTATGATTTAGTGATTTTACAGGCCGGAAATTGCTAGAATGTGTTATGTAACCTCGAGGTTTGTTGAGTGTATCAGAATGCTGCTAATTACCTTAAATTGGCTTGAATTAGATTAAAATAAATGTTACTCCTAATTTTTCTATTCTCGTTGCATTATTTTAAAACATTATTATTAAATGTCTGTAAAAAAAACACTTCAGACAATAAGGCAGTTTAAAACTGAAGGGCATGATGCAACTAAGACAGACTCCACGTGAGTTTATTTTTATCCCAGTCGATATCGAAATTCTTAAATATATAAGCAATTTATTAAAGCCTTTGTCATTCCCTATATTTTATTTTTCCGTCGTAGGCTGATAAAAGTAAACAGAGTTCAAAGTTCAAGAGTTTTTAAAATAGGAAAATTCTGCTTTGTTTAATTGGGATTGTCAATCAATTTAATGCAACGAATATAAAAGGAAATATGTATGAACAAATCCTCAACCTCTCTATACGATTAAGTTACACATAAGAAAGAGATAATTCTCATTCTGGACAATTTCCATGGAGAATTCTAACTATATGGTTTATACATAGATTCAAATAAATGATTCGTAGTCCAGCTAACAATTTATTAATAGTGGTGATGATTAAAAGTAATAAACTTTTCCTATCAATCCTCCAGGTCTGTTCCTTCTCATGTGCCTGCCCCAGCGCCAGCCCCAACCCAAATGATGGCAGCTCCAGCCGCAGCCCCCCAGCAGCCCTCGATGTTTAAGCAGATGGCAGCCACAGCTGGAGGTGTGGCCGTTGGGTCTGCAGTCGTAAGTTTCCATCGGTCCAATAAATATAATATGTTTTTACTAATTTCCATTTATTTGTAGGGTCATACGATCGGAGCCGGACTCACAGGTCTCATGGGCGGCGGAGGTTCAAGCAATGAGGCGGCACCTGTTGCAGCAGCTCCACAATCACAAATGACGTCCCAACCAAACGAGCCCCAAGGACCATGCGCCTGGGAAATTAAACAATTCCTCCAATGTGCCCAGGGTCAATCAGATCTCACGCTCTGCGAAGGATTTAACGAGGCACTCAGGCAGTGCAAGGCGCAGCATAGCATGCATTAGGTTGTTATTATAAAGAAACAAAATTACCACGAAATTTCCAGTTCCTCGATTTACTCGTTAAGGCTTTTGACCGATGCCGGGATCTAGAGTTTATCAGGACGCTTCGAGCATAGTCTTAGGCAGTATTTACTTTTTATTTTAAATTCCTGCTGACTGTGCAAGACGCCCTGAAGTTCTATCTCCCGAGATCGAACAATTCCAGACAGTGGTGCATCATTGATATAGTAGTATTGTTTTTTTTTTTAATTCTCATATTTCTTTTTAATACTTTTGTTAAGTAGGTTGTAATTAACGTTGAAAACATTTCGCAGATTTTCTTGATATGGTTATATCGGAACAAAAAGGATTACCCAAACACAATTAGAATGACAGACTTTTGGGCCAAATTGTATTATACAATTGTTAGAAAACTTAATATTTGGTTCTTCAATTAGAAATATATTTGGAAGTTGACATTAAAAAAAGAATGAGTTTTTTCTTCCATCTCAACCACATCCGTTTTAAAAAAAATCTAAGGTTTAAAGGTAACTAATTTTTTTGTTGTGACGTTAAATTTTTTTGGAAATTGTGTTTGTTGTGTATTTTCTATCGAAATAGTTGGGCCTTATTGTTGAATACGTTCAAATCGGATCGAAAAGATCTTATAAAGGCCCTTAGTAAAGTTGCTAAAGTTCTCACAAATTCATAATTGCTTTCAATAAATGTCAAAGTAAATCGATTAGATTGTGCCATTGTTTTTTTAAATGCAAAATGGCCGACTAAGAAAATTTTCTGCAGGCGTGGATGTAATGAATGATGATGAAGTAGTAATGTTACTTCTTATTATATTACAATTATTAAGCCTTTACCACTTACCATTCCCTTACAAAAGCAGTCAAAAAATCCATCGGTTCGTACAGCGGCCAAGTGGACTTCCGTGGGAAGTGGGCTTCCGTGCAGAAGTGATGCGTTCAAGAACGTACCTGTCCGTGAGATTTTTCCACATATTTTCACATGATTCCGCTGAAATTCGAAAATAAGTCGGAATAATCAAATTTAAAATGTTTTCAAATTACCCGTGGCGTTCAGTTTTGAAGCGATTTCTTCCCACACGTGGTCCTTCAAACGGTACTTTTTGTAGCCGGCATTCTCTTTGTTGTAGAAGCATTTATTGCTTCGCACGCACTCGATTAAATTCCCGGCACTCCATTGTATTCGTTTATACCTCTAATTTCGCATGAATCACAAAAATGAAAATGAAAACTTGTAAAATTGATCCTCCAACGAAAGCACAGCGCGGTTGAATGGCGTCGATGCGGCGGACTGGAACGAGAATGCCGAAAACGATGGATAACGGATTAAAGTGAAAATGTACCGTTAAATTCACTGACTTAAATATACTGGAATGCTAGTCTAAAAATCAAACTAAAACCTGACATTTCTGCTGCGTGAAATTGCTTTCCCTTCCGTTCCTCAGCGGCTCAAACTGTCATTCAGCAACCAGCTGACGGTTAAAATTTGTTATGAGTGCCGGGAAAGTTTGGACTTGGAGCGCGGGGAACTATTTTTGTTTTTACACGAGATAAAACTAAAGAATTGAATAAAAATGTCGGATGATGATGATTGCATTATAATTGAGGACAATTTGAACTATAAATCGATAAGGTAAGAGGAAATTTCTATTCTCAAAATAAGGTCAGTCCTTTTAACAAAAATCCTTTTCTATAGTTGTGAAAACATTCCCGAACTATTTTTGGATAAATTAGTAGCAAAAAAGCATTTTGGGAAGTTCGGGAAAATAAATCGCTTTATTCTGCGTCCGAAGCGGTTGCAGTGCACCGTTGAATACGAGAAGGAGGAGGACGCTGAAAATGCGTTCTTAAACGCGAGCACCTTCAATGGGCAGCAGTTTGATATCAAATACACCACAAATGAGGTGACCCATGCCCGGAATACGGAGGAGTGGGTGGATCCCGACGTCCAGGCGGAGTTGGACGCCATGGGGAACAGCGTGCGACTGCAGCCCCGTCTTCCCGGCGTGATTAGATCCTTGAACATGAGGGCCCCAAAACCGATTCTGAAGGTGAGCCGACCCTTGGAGGGCATCGGGCGGGTCGACGTGAGCCCTAAAAACGAACTTGAAAGCATCTTGAGAAAGCAGGCGGTGGACATTGAGGACAGGTATTTAGAACAACGTTTGATTTTTAAGAAACAGTTGGCTCTGGTTCAGGGACAAAACAAATACATCATATTAAATTTTATAAATAATAAATAATCAAAACAAAAAAAAACACCTACAGGGAAAACAACCCACATCGTAAGTTTCTAACCTTCTAGACGTACAAATCTGGATAACAGCGTTTAATAGACTACTGAAATCGGACCTCTCTAGTTTTGAGAATTCTAATTTATTTTGCACAATTTTAACATTTGCTAAAATTTCAAACGATAATTATTACCATTTCAACAAGTTTCTGTATGATAATTCAAAAAATATATTTTGTCAAATTCTTTAATTAATTATACCAATTAGGAGGAGGTAGACGTGAAAATTAGCTCCAATAAATCTTTTCACAGAAAAGCCTAAAAACAGTGAACAGTGCTGTTTCAATTTTTATTACATCCAAAGAATTTGCAAAGTCTTCATGATGTTCAACAGACTAAAAGCACTTTCAGCCTGAACTTTAACTACTAAATTTGTTTCTTTTGCAGATATCAAATCTTGGATGCGCGTGACAAGCTGATAAGACTGACTACGGTGAGAACAACCGATATTAAGAAAGCTGTTAGTATTAAAGGAATTTGCCCTGACATGTGTCCGGAAAAGGAAAGACTACTGCGAGAAGCGAAGCACCAAGTTTCACCTTTTGAATTAGAAGGTACCAGCAGAAATATAATGGATCACAAAATAGCAATTAAGGAATATTCAAGGAGCAGTGCTGACCAAGAAACTCCTTTGGCTCACGAATTGCGCCCTGAGCGAGTTCTAAATATGACCATGACTTATTTAATGCACAGAATAATGGATTTGTGCGATGATCCAGATATAAATATCGGAGATTGGTATCATTTCGTTTGGGACAGAACCAGGAGTATTAGGAAGGATATAACTCAGCAGGAACTCTGCAGTTTAGGAGGTGTTCAACTTGTTGAACAATGCGCTCGGTTTCATATTCATTGCGCAGCTCGGCTAGTTGCGGAGGACGTTTCCGTTTTTGATCAAAAGATTAATACAGAAAATTTGACCAAGTGCCTTCAGACACTTAAATACATGTACCATGATTTAAGACTAAAAAATATTAAGTGTCCAAATGAAGCTGAATTTAGGGCTTATGTGGTACTGCTTAACTTAAGTGATGCAAATTTCTTATGGGAAATTAAGCAATTGCCCATAGAAATACAAAATTCTGCGGATATTCGAACAGCGCTTTCGATTTACTTAGCTATGGAAAGCAATAACTACATAAAATTTTTCAATATTGTTCGAAAGACGACTTACCTCAATGCGTGCATACTGCTGAGGTATTTTACACAAGTTCGACTAAAGGCTATAATGACCATAATTAAGGCATATAACTCTCCACGTCATATGGTTTCTATTCCTCTTAAATATTTTAAAGAAATTCTCGCCTTTGAGTCTGAAGAGGCTGCTATAGCACTTTTTAACTATTACGGGCTCGATTGCGATTCGGAGAAGGTTCTACTTGATAGATCCGCTTTTTATGTTCCAGACATGCCGTTTCTAATGGAACGGTCTTTAAATGTCGTTGAAGCAAAAAGAAATGTAAGTGTTGGAGAAATTGTTTGCGGCAAAAAAATGGATAGTCCACAAGTATTTGAAAATCATATTCCGCACTGCAGTTTTGATGAAGATGGCTACTTAAGACCTGAAGCTTGGACCGCTCAAGATCAAGTTGGAGGTTCGCCCCAAAAATCGTCCATTGGATCTGAGGATAGTTTGTTCAAAGTACCGAAGGCATCTCCAACTATTTTCTCAAAATTGCAGAATAAGACTGTTTTCCAGTTGAAAACAAATCATGAAAATGAGGGCAGTAGTTTGCAAACTCCAATAAAGCCAGCTCCTCCAATTTTTACTCTGCCACCTTTGGTAGAATTTGGATCACATTCCCAAACTGAGGCAAGTGCGAGTACCGATAATATTTTTGCCAAACCCAAGGAAGTAGTTCAGACTACAGCAACAACTGCTGATACAAATATATTTCTTATCTCTTCTGTTAACAAACCGTCTGAAATTCAAACAAGCATATTTGGGACTGCTGCAAAACCACCTGCTACTGAAGGTAATAACTTAGATACAAACTTTTTCCAATTCTCTCAAAACACTTTTAAAACAGATAATGTATTTAAACATTTTCAAGAAAAAATGCCAAGTGATACCACTGATTTTATTAAACAAAATTTTATAGTAGTATCACCAGAAGTTGATAAGGAAAAACAGAAGCAGGAAGAAGAGGAGAAACGACGTAAGAAGGAAAATGAGGAGAAAATTGAGAGGGAAAAGGAAGAAAAACTGAGATTGGCGGAGCTTGAAAAGCAAAGAAAATCTAAAGAAGCTGAGGAACGTTTAAAACAGGAGAACCTTCGTAAGAAAAAAATTGATGAGATCTCTGTAAGATCAGAGAAGCTTTCTAAACAAATTTTCACCGATGTTATATCTGAAGAAATTATTTTAATTGTATCTGAGGATATTAAAAAATTCAAGCAAGTTATCTCCGTGGCCGATGCAATTCTTGATGAGCTAATCGAGGAGTGTACGATCGAGCATCTGGCTGATGTGATGGAGGAAGAGAGCTCTATTCTTACAAATAATCAAAAGGTACTTCAGAAATTCTTTCAAATCTGGCGGAATACTGTGATCTTGCAAAAAGAACGTCGTAAGCTGATTGAATGTACTCCAATTTGGTTAATGCAAGAATCTATGGAAAATACTGTTCCTACACTTGCGCATCCTTGCCAAGATGAGACTCTTCAAATGATGACCAGGTACAGGTTGGGCATACCTGGGGTTTTCAATCTCACAACTCCAGCGACGAAACCAATTGATGTTATTTCAATTTTATTACCTATATTCCGTAGAACAGCTCAAACTAATGAAAGAGGGATTCTAAAATCGAAGAGATATGTTAAAATGATAATTTCTATGCCATGGGAAAATGAAGAGTTGGAAGGATTCTATGCCTACTTTAATAATTGGTTAGACAATAATATCGTTCGCAGCGATACTTCAAATAAAAATATTTTTTTATGTGAATCAAAAGAAAACGTATGCATTTGCATTCGAAAAATCTCCGGGATTACGGCTAGAAATGAAAGAAATATAAGAACTACAACAGAATGCGATAACTCAGATGCTGTTCTGTTTGTAATGACATGCTCAAATATGCTAGACTCTAGGCGTCGTCTACATCACCTTTTGAAATTGTCACAAATTTACAAACCAATTCCTTTAGCAATTGTCGTTTACAATTCCTCAGTTGGAGATGATTTCATCAGTAATGAACTAGAATTGGAAAAGCTAGTTGATGATGAGAAAATTTGCAGTTGGAGAATTTTAGGCAGCTATCAACGGGTAAGGGATGAAGGTTTAAAAAATTCTTTAGAGGATAGCCTTAAATTTTTAGCTCAAAACTACAATCCTAGTAGTGAGCTGGAAATGCAGCAACTACCTTCTTTCGTCAATGTTGCACTGGGCAATGAGTTTTGGACCCGTCTTAATGAAACTTGGGGGATAAATCCCTCCTTCAGGAAACTGTGCACACAGCCAAATAGAGTCGTTGAATTGTACAATGAAGGAGTTGACCGAATTGTGGAACTACTTGATGAAGACCTCAGTCAATACCCAGAATTTCCTGCAGAGCTAAGAGAATTTGTTCCACAACTAAAATGCGACATTCCACTTGATATTGAATATTTTCCAGAAGATTGGAAAAGCGAAGAAAGAATCTTTCGAGTAAAACGTTTTTTGAAAAAGATTAAATTAAAAACTTTCGTGGTAGATCCCACTGAAGTTGATAAATTGGAGAAAGGAATCTTGGAGTATTCATTGTCTTGCATTTCTCTTGATCAACATTTAGCCGATAAAGCCGGATACAGCGCAATAAAAAATTTTCTTGACAATTTTAATAATCTCGACTTATTAGATCTTAGTCCTAGAGATAAAATGAATTTTATTTCTTGGTTAAATATATTAAAGCCGATCGCTCTTGCTAGTCTAACATTCTTTTGGAACTGTGAATGTAAATATCTGCCGAAGGAAATAATTTACAAAAAGGAACTTTTCAATGACATCATTTCTGTGCCTTGGTGGTTGGAAAATAGCAGACTAAAAGCCATTAAAATGTTCCCGGCTACGGATGAGGAAGATGAAAGTTTTATGCACCCTCCCGACCCCAAAAAGAGAAGAACTGAAAACAGCGGGGAGCTTAGTTTGAAGGACATCCTCGCTCGGGGGTATGCTTTGGTGGAGAAAGCTAACAAAAACATCGAAAATTACAGGAAATTTAGCAACACGAGTCGGGAGATTTCGAAGTCATTCGACACAAATCTCTACAAGCAAGAAATGGCTATTAGAAATGCCAAGAGGTTAATTAAAGATAATCTTTAAACTGGATTCTTTTTTTTTATAAAAACCCGCATGAAAGTTTAATTTGAATTATTTTATATAATGTTGTCTCTGGAAGGATTTCTGTTTGTTAATAAATACTTAAGTACAATTTCTTGTGTTTTAAGATCTTGAAATTGCAATAATTTCATATACTCTAAAAAAATTATAATTTTTGCATATACATATTATATTTTTAGAAGCAAAGCAATCATGGAGAGACTGTAAAATTGAAAATTTTTTAAAGGGGTATCCAACTTTAAAGAGCGCAAAAGAACTATTTTTTTAATTTTATTCGGATACCATAAACTCAGTTATTATCAATTTTAACGCTTCAAAGTCTAGAATGAAAACAGCAACCAGTTTATAAAGGTAGAGTATTAATAATTTTCTTCGAATAATATTTTCCCCGAAAATACGTTGCTGTGAAAAATAAATTGAACTGCCTCATATCTACATTGAGGGTGTTAATTTGCAACTTCGGTTTAGAAATTCGTGTGTTTTCGAAAACAAATATTAAATTACGTAATTTTCTGCTTTCACATATGGTGTACTTGTGTTCTACATTGAACTAATAAGAACCTGAAGTTAGTTTCACCTATTTGATTATTTGCGGTAGAGGTTTAATAAAGTTGATTATCTTGCCATAGTAACAGCTATGAAAATAAAAAGTTTTATAGTCGAGTTAAAAATACAATAATTTGTAACAAAAGATATTTTAACAATTGTTTTCTATTGTTTTAACTGCTAGCAAGGCACGACATGATTTCGGAGAGCAACAGAATAATTTAGTTTTAGAAAATCATTCAGAATGAAGTTGTGCTTATTTTTATTGATTGTTGTTGCTGCGAATTTCTACAGCAATTCAAGCGCTCAAAGTTTTACAGAAGAAGAAGTGGTTGCAATATGTGTAAATCAAGTTACGCACCCAATGTGTCGCCAGTTGAATGAAGAAATTGCTAAAGATTGCAAGGATCCTTCAATTAATAAGCCAGGATATATTTATGCCAGATTTTGTGAAATTTTCGAAGAGGACGAAAAATTAAAGTCTAATAAAACTGATCCTACAGTTTAAAGTTTTAATTGAAATAAAAGCAAAATTCTACGTATAAAATGATTTAAATACTTATCATTACATAACTTTTACCTCACTTTAATTTATTTTGTTCACTATTTCATAAAAGGCTTATTTTTGTGTATCTTTAAAGTAGCTTAATATTTAGTTTTTATATGGCCCTTCATGAATTTGAAAAAAAAAAAAAAAAATACAGTTCATCGGAAGAGGGGACTTTCTATTTTTAATCTTATTTTTTTTTTTCGGATTTGTAATCTATCTGTTCATCAACTAAAAATAAAATCAAAAAAATGTTGGCTTGAGTAATTCAACAGAAACGAAGAACTCTGACATTAAAAAATGTGTACAATTTTTATACGAATAAATGTCGCAAATCATAGGGACCGTCAAAAATTTGCAGATTAATTAATTAAAATTTTCTAAATACTGCATATTGTAAAAGTCAACATACGATTTTTTATGAAAAATTACTCCATTTGGAGTCAGATTTTAGTAATCAAGAAAAGTAAATTTTTCGTGAATTCAAATCCACCGTGGACGTAAATCCACTTAAATAATTTTCTTCAAAAACATTAGCATAAGTTGCCATTGCATCGTCAAGCATGCGTTACCAACGTAAAGTCAATATAGCAGCAGTATTTTGTTTTGGTTTCGCTTAATACAGAGCTAAAAAACAGGAGAAAAAAAATCTAAAAATAATTATTAAAATTTTGGTGAATAGAATTTAAACTGGTTAATTGTTTTATGTTTTTTGCATCAAAATTAAAAGAAGACGAGAGTAAGTGCATTTTTCACAATTGGTATGTTTATTTATTAATTATATTTATAATATTTAAAATTAGACAAATATACAATGAATTTAAAATTCACAATACAAACTTAATTAGATTTTATTGAATTTTCTCGAAATTCAATTTGTCTTTTATTCGTTCAATTTATCTCCATTTTAAGGAAGTCTTCAAGATAACTTTCCTCTCCAAACGAAATCTCTTTTTCGACATCATAAAAAGCTTGATCAACAATTTTATTGGTCAATCTAAAAATAAAAATTATATATATAAAAAAAGAAAAGTTGTTAGTGCTGTTGAAAAAAGTGGATTTGCCTTGTGATAACCTTCCAGGGTTGGGAGAAAAATTCATTTACATAAAGAGGATTATCTGCGATTTGCCGAATAAAGTTCAATCGATCTCCCAAAATTCCTTCGAGGCTCTCTTCTTTAGGAACCTCGGATCCATCGATATCAGCTTCTGGTTTGCTATAAATTTTCTCGTCGAAATATACTTGGTCACATAATTCTTCTAATGGGAGATTAAAATCCATATTCACAATGCCCGGAGTCGTTTCTTTTGACTCCACAAAATCATCCTCCGAAGATACGAAAGTGAACTGAATATTTTTGTCATATCGAAGCTGCTGCCTAGAAGCAAATATTGCAATTATGAGCAGAACATAACAAATTTAATGGAAAATGATTGTAAGATTGCAAAGGCACTTTTCTCCCGCTTGTCCCCCGGAGCTGTGAGTTATGAAACTCATAAATCAAGAAAATTTCAATTGCTAAGAAGATTCTGCCATTAAAGCTAATTATTTCTACATTTAGGGGGTACCCTGGGGCATCAATTTTTACGAGTGCGACATGACATCGCTCTTGAGAGTTATCGCCATTCGCACCTGGATGTATGTAATTAATGTTCACATACTCCCAGGTTTGTCTACCTCTAAACGAAGCAGCCCCGATGAGCTAGGTGTTGACTACCGGCCTCAGATGACATCATTTTGCCATTGTTTGATCGATAATTAGGTTATTTCAGATATGAGTCTTCTTATACAAATTTCAACCTTGACTTCCTTTCAAGGCAGCCCGAGAAGGGTAGAGGGTACGTGATGTTTCCATTTTCACTAAATTCAGCAACTGATGAAAATTTCGCATGAATTATTCTCGTTTTTCAAAATAATGCTGGATTTTTTTTCGGAAATCGTATCGACTTTGGTTATTTAATATTTCTATATATACTTACTGTTTGTGCTTTTTGATAAAAACTCACTATTTTTGCAATATAATCTTAGTGTATCTGCTATAGAACTACTTTCACAAATTTTGCATTTCACAGTGTAAATATTTACTCTATCGGTCGTTCACAAATTACACGGTTAACTGAAGACGTTGTTGCAAGACCGACGCCGGTTCATTTAGCACATTTAGCGGAAAGCTAAAACGAAACTGAACTTCGTAAGTTCAAATATGGAAAAAGTCCATTTAAAAAAATATGTCTATCTTCCCATTTATGTTATCTTCTTCGAAGTATTGTATAATGTTTTTAAGTAAAATTTGACTATTATTTCATTCTTAATCGAAAGTAAATCAAAGTGACTTAAGTTATTTTTAAAATATAACTTAGCAATATTGGTTTTGCTTTAGAGTGCATCATATCATATTATATTATAAAAAAAATTTATTAATAATGTGTACTTCTAAATATGTTTTGTTCTCGAAAATATTTTTGGAACTTTTACTATAATAATTTAAAAATGATATTCGAAATTCATTATGAAATGTGAAAGAAATGTGCTCATTTAGATTTCCTTTTTAGGATAATAAAAAATCGATTTATTTAAGCTTTTAAATAGTCAAAAACGGACATGAAAAGTTTGATTAATTAGGTGTGATAAAATTGTTAAGAGAATTTAAAGAATATAAAGCGCCTAAAAGTCTCTTTTTTTATACATAATAACGCACAATTTAAAAAGTGTAATATGATAAAGAGGTTGTTTAAGTGAAAATCTTTTTATCAAATTATCAATGAAATCCACTAATTTTTCCAATGAAGCTCTTAATTTAGCGATTCATAGAAATCAGACATTTTAAAGAAAAAATGGATTAAAATCCATTCAGCGTTTCCGCAATTTTAGGACACCTGAACTGAGAAGTGCGATAAGGTTCTTAAGAATTGCTTCAGTTAAATTGGATTTTGACCCATCAGCTTCATATAGGAGAGAATGAACCTTTTGCGCTGTTCCATCATTCAAAAGGAATTTAATCAATGAATTCAAGAAACTTATGTTGGACATGGTTCGTTGTATT
Organism: Tolmerus cingulatus; assembly: GCA_959613345.1. NCBI lineage: Eukaryota > Metazoa > Arthropoda > Insecta > Diptera > Asilidae > Tolmerus > Tolmerus cingulatus. Next base: position 34,556,883 of record OY390710.1, read on the forward strand.
TAGGGGGAGAAAGTGTAGCACCCTTCTTTAGTAATGGATTTTTACTTACATTTTTTTGTCCGAAGGGTGCGTCGTCGTGGGAGGGTCGCCGGCGCCACCCTCACCCTTTTGATTGTTGCGGTGCTCCTCCTCGATGGTGGACAACTCCCAGGGGCTCCCATTTGGAGCCAGAAGCTCCACTCTTCGTTGTGACGTCCCGTCGACGACGTCACTAACTTCCCCAGACGACGAAGAACCCAACCGTTGATTTAATAAAGCTCGAGCGCACTGTTTACTTTGAGTCAGATCGAGTCGGTGTTCGTTGGCTGTCGCGTGCTCGCCTTCTACAGATTTCGAATCTTCGCAATTTTGCGCTTCTTTTGATAAGAAGAAAATTGTTTTTTTTATATAAATTTATATAAAAAGGTATAACACTAGAAGAATTTTTTGTGTTGTTAAATGTAAACTTTTCTAGTGCCATAGTAACATTTTAAATTTTGTGCTTACCTGTGTTGTCTTTCCGATTGAAGGTACTACTGCCGGCTGGAGTTGCTTTGACCACCTGTGAGTTGAGGTCGTTCAAAAGTGTTTCGAGGTCCACCCCAGGCTGCAAGAGGTTGAAAAAGAAGAGCCAAAAATAAAATAAAATAAAAAAATCAATTCGATTAGCAAGTGCATCTGAAGGAAATCGCTAAAATGGTAAGTAGTATTCAAGATTTTAATTCTCTTTTGTTATGCAAAATAGTATGTATTAAAAGAGTTACGAAGGCGGATTAAGGTTTTTGAGGAGTGCTACTTGAGAGAGATGGCCTCAACGACAAAATCTGGTACTTATTGCCCAATGGTTCGTTTCGCTGTGACTCGTACTCAAGAAAATGTAAATAAATTTGGGAATTCGTGTGGGACAGGCCAATTCTTAGTATCTAGAGTCTAGCTAACTCTGGGAATTACCTCATGGCACAGTTTCAACCATCTTTGGCATAAACCATAGATAGCCAGTGGATAAGATCATCCAGTTGAGCCGTAAATTCTAACGAGCCCCAATTACCCAGGGTGGAAACTGGCTGGAGGAGGCTCGAAAGCTCTGTTGCATACAATTCACAGAAAAATAAATAATTCGCGATTTTTGATAAGTGCGGGGGAAACTGAATGAAGGAATGTGATGTAGAATTTGACCCTATATAAGGAAAATCGTGGTGAATTATGGGCAGGCTATTTTATGCGTGAGCATATTCATGACTTCATCAATTACCCCAAGGCCAAGGATAGTGTGGTGCTGTGCAATTGACGCGATCCAATCGGCAAAAACATTTTAAGAACGTGATTAAATGAGCTAATATCGCCTTTATCAGTTTTTGGCGCGTTATGACATCGAATGAATTCTAATTTTATCGGTTTTATCACAACAAGGTACAATATTTCGTAATTTCTATAAATACACTCGCCTCAATACAGTTCAAAGAGCTATACTTTCATTTCATCTTATCTACCGGCTTTTCATTATTCCTGCAAAAAAGGGATTATCCGATTGCGTTCCATTGTTGAGAATTTTGAAAGAAAATTATATATACATGTATAATACGTTTTAAGACCTTCGCCTTTTGATTAGTTTATTATTTCGTCAATGCCTTTAAGAGACGCTTGTGATTCCTATCTGAATCTCAAGAGTAGTTGACAACTGATAACGAATATCGGAGCCTGGTGCAAAAATTCAATTATTTCACCTGGCAATCCGAACTTGGGTGCAGATAATTATGCAACGTATTTCGATTAAATTGAATTGGTTCGATTAAATATTTTTAATTTCATATCGTTTGAGCGAGGGTGTAAGCATTAGATTTTGGCGGGAAGATATCTTTGAGGTTTGCCCTGAGGCTTGCCACGAAAGTTTACGAAAAATTCGATAACTTCAAGGTCATTAGAAATGAAAATAAAACGTCTATATATACATAGAAAAGCTTCGGAGAAAGGGCTTTGGGGTGTGCATTTTTATCCAGTTCCTGGAAGAGAATAAATAACAAGGTTGTTTCTATAAGAAGTTTTAAAGACGAAGAGCTTTCATCATAAATAAATAGGAAGATTTTTATGTAATAAACACATACGAGTATATTTCTACGGAAAAAATAGAAAAGGATAATCTGGAATTAAACCCTCTTTTATACGACTAATTGGACAATACATGAATTATTTTATAGTGACTATTTTACAATTGTACTGTATATCTATAAAAAATACGCTCGCAGAACCTTAATAGGACATATTTTTCTCAAAATTTTAAGAATTTTAGAGAACAATTGCAGTACACCACTCATCTCCTTACAACTTCCGGTGTTATATTTACTTTCAGTGGGAGGAATATTTGTTTCCATAAAAGTTGGTAATTTACATTATTTATTTAATAAAATATAAACTTTGGGTATACCTAAGCTTTCATTCAACTAATAAATTTCATAACGTATAATTGAGAAAAACCCTAAAATATTTACTAACCTAGGATACATAACTGCCCAAACTAAAATATTAAATTTACAGAACAATTTCCACTTTTAGGTGTGGAACAAATGCTTTTGCTGCCGGAGAAATTTAGAGGAAAGTAAAGAGGTAGTTATAGATAAAAAGTATTCACTTAAGGCACATGCTTTTAACAAACGGTTTTTGTGCTCATTTGGATGCTTGGTATATTTAATCACATTTAATTATTTAAAATTCATTTGTGAAAACAATAAATAATTTGTTTAAAGATTCATCCTCGCTTGAATCTCCCATTGCTTTTCTGTTCGTAGCCTAATTTTCTTCTTAAAATATTCTATGGAATTTATTTAATAAATAAGTTTTCTTAAACTTAATGCTACAAATAAGTAACTAATCAATTAATAACTCCTAACATACTAAAAGCAATGGATATTATTAAAATATTATTATTATCATAATATTATATTAAGTACTCGTATGTGCTGGGTTTTGTTTTTTACTTTCCTCTAAATCTATCCCTCATTGTATTGTGTGTGGGTGATTTTTGTGTTAAAGGAAAACTTAAGAAATAATTTAATTTCTTGTCGTCTTCGTCGCAAGGATAATTTCTTGTACGTCTTAATTCTTGCTTATATGTATTTAAACCTTATATGCGGCTTTTATTTGATCTTCTAAAATAAAAAGAATATTTTACAATTGATGAAACCCTGGGTCTGGTTTAAAAACAGCCCAGTTAAAACAAGAGAGTTAATTTTGTTTATGTAAGTACATATCTGGTTAATAAAACAATCTTTATACCTGACAGACATCAAATATTAAGTTTACTCAGTAAATTGGAGAATTGTTCTTTTCAAGTATTTGATCTTTAAATATGTATATCTCGTTTAAACTTTTCGAGTAATTTCTCATTGTAGGAAAAGTTGAAAAAGTAGATAATAGGTGCATGATTCACTTACACTTTGCATACTAATAAATCTACATCCGATAATTTTCACCTCAAACAACACGGGATCTTTTAAATTTTCGTTTTTTAAGCAGCATTTAGAAGTTTGTTTTCTAAACAAAAATTACAGGTAATGATTATTGCAGAAGTGAGTAATAAGGAAATACTTAAAGAACACCAAGTTCTCGCGGTTCGCATTAAAATCGAATTTTAAAGCATACAGACACAATTTTTTCGTTTATGTTGAAGAAACAAGTTTATTTCAGATAGGTTATGCAACAATAAACAAAAGTTTTAATAAAGTATATATTAATAGGGCAATAAAATATATCAACCGGCTGGTGTTCCATGATAATTTTCTTTTTAAGCTTTTATTAAACAATTAATTTTGCCATGTGGCTATGAGGAATAAATGTTCGGGTGTGCTACACGTCGAAAACCGGTGCCACTTAGTAATTTTGCCGATGATCTAAGATCGTTTTCGTTAATTTATAAGGAAAATATGGGGATTATCGGCATAGATAACATTTCACTGTAGTTGACCATTGATCCAATGAGGTCTGGGCGGCCTTATTATGCAACACCGCAGCCGAAGAGTGCATTGATCAGGTTTTGTGAAGTGTGAATGCGTTCGGGCGAGATTTGATCTTGTAATTTGCACATAAATCGTCATGACTAATAGACTACTGACTTGCCAGTTTTATCGCAGTAAATGAATGAGGCCTTCTTGCCTAAAATAGAAGAACGCGATCGGTTAACTAATAAGAAAACTACTCATGTAGACATTTTCACTCATATCTACTCCATTCAATTTTTTAATTGTATAACAAAATAAATGATCATAGCTAATCACTTTTAATGCTTGGGTGACTCTTTCTTTCCGATCGAGGAGAAAAACAATGGACTGAAACTGAGTCAATTTTTTAAGAAGTGTCGCTGAAGAATTTTGTCGCATTTTTATGTCGTAATATGAGAAAAATTTGAAAATTTTGTTGTAAAACATAATATTTTGTGTAGGGGTATTAAATTTATGAGCTGGTACGTGGACGACCAGGGCGACTATGTAGATATTTATCTGCGCGGATATTGAAAATAATGTCAATGCCATGATCGATTGACTGCAGTAAATTGTCGCCAAGACGAAAATGTCTTGCGATCGTATTGAATTTCACTTGAACACGTTAATGACGGATGTTAGAACAATATAATTACTGCTGCAATGAATTAACAATAAGATTTTTTTTTTGGCTGCGCTCATATGGTACGTGAGGCCGAGGGTTTGGGGCTATCGCACCACCCCATCTCCTTGCTGGTTAAATGAGAATTACTCAACATTTTCTTGTTTTATTTTGGAGACATTGTAATTTTTATACCTTACGTTTATTGAGGAACTGCTTTGCATTTAAAATAGACACCTGTGTGGAGTCCCCGAACTCCCTAAAAAACCATTAGTCGGTGTCATCGTTCCAATTCGTTTCGTTTGTTTGAATTTTTATTAACAAGCCTTTTTTAATTAAAATTGATTTCCTCTATTACAGTCTGACACTAAATGCGCCGCATGCAACGAGGTTATCAGCTCGAGAATCGTTACTGCCCTAGGGAAATCATGGCATCCAGAGCATTTCGCCTGTAAGGAATGCAAGGTGCCTATTAAAGAATCGACTTTTAACGAAAAGGATGGCGATCCCGTCTGCACAGGATGCTATACTTCCCTATACTCCGACATCTGCTATGCGTGCAAGCAACCCATTAAACAGGTGAGTCGAAATTTTATCGAGCCTTTTTGAGGTTCCTTCATTTATTCAGCTCATGCTAGCTGGTTGTAATTACGTGAAGAATCACCCCATAGCCACATATTGATAGAAAAGGTTAGTGCAGCTCTGACATCAGCCACTAGTTTACAAGCAATAAAGATAGTTATTTTATAGAAATTTAAATAGGTGTCAACATTTTTAAACTGCAATTGCTTAACTGAATAGTACTAATTGCTGATTTTCCCAGTTGGCTACAGAAACTGAATTCTTTAAAACAGCCTACGTCTATTAGGGAAAAATTCTGGTAATGATAGTTGAAAAAGATTTATTATTATGATTTTGTTTTGTATTAGGCAAATATATATACAAATGTTCCCCTTTAACTTTCCCGCCACTAATTTAAATAAACAAAATATTGAAAATTCTTAAACTGGCACAATTCAGTTGTATTCAAGCCATAGACAATTTATGTACCTTCGCACTTCTAGAAAAGGTGTCTTATGTTATTTCTAAAAATATCAAATATCTTTTAAATTTCTTATATTTCGAGTAAGATTGATCTAAATCTATTTTAATCTCAAAGTTCGTAATTGTTGCAACATTTGAATTTTAAACAACTTTTACTCGTTACAGGTGATTTTCATATGAAAGGGAAGAAATCAGCATTTATAATTAGTTCTATTATACTTTTCGACCTACTAAAATTTTTCTAGAGCTTTCATGACCTTAGCACACATCGCTTTATCGTAATCCAAAGATAATTACTTTACTTTATGGCATCTTTATGCGTTTAAAATTGTTCACGCATCACATTCTATAGATTACGTCAGTCAGTAAACACATTCGGCGGCCATTGTAAACACTTATCGACAAAAGTTTGAATTTATGCTACCCATCCCAGTTGTAAAATTGTAATTAGTCATAGTCGCAAAGTAGAAAGACTGAAAAACTGATAATTGACTTCTTCAAAATGTTGAGGCGGTAGATGTGATTCATTTTCAGTAAAAATGTAATCAAAATGTTCTCGCTACTATAAACAAAATATTTGTTAATATATACGTATATGTACAAATTTCTCTATTTTTTTTTTGGTGTTCATTGATACGTGAGTAATTAACCCCTTTTTATTATCGTTTTAAAAATTCTATTTAAGGCTGCTTATATATACAAGATTTTGATTTATTGATTTCTTGTTTGCATATTTGCATTTTAAATCAAATTGGTACGAGATAGTACGTAGATATTTTAATCATATATATTTTTGTCTTTTTAGAAAATTATTAAAGCACTTGGACAAACGTGGCACGAGGATCATTTTATTTGCGGTGGGCTTTGCAACAAGCCCCTTTCTGATACCTCATTTTATGAACGTGACGGCAAGGCCTATTGCAAGGAAGATTTTGAAAAAATGTTTGCTGCAAAATGCATAGGGTGTACACAACCAATTGTTGATAGGGCTGTGATTGCACTAGACGCCAAATGGCACAAGGAATGTTTCAAATGCAAGGTAAATTTTTAGCCTGAGAAAAAACACTGTGATAAAAATGTTAATACTGATTAATTCCATAGAAATGCAACAAAGCTATTACATCAAACACATTTGCTGTTGAAGATAATAAGCCGATTTGTGCGATGTGCGCAGCCTAATAAAAATAAATCGAAACATCTACAAAAATTATATGTAAAAAAACAGAAGTAAATTCGTGCAAATCCAAAGATTTTACTTTTGCACAAAGCAACATCGTACAACAGTGCTTCAACTAAAAACCCGGACTTTATACGCTTCGTTTACTACTCATGAAAAGGCAAATGCTTCTCACCGCATTGCATTCGTTCAATTCCATAGAAAGACATTTTTGTTTACACTTATGATTGCTTAGTTTATTTTAGACGTAAACGATTTTCTTTATAATCAATATATAAATTAAAATTATTTTTGCTTATTATAAATGGCCATTTTAACTTTAAGTACAGTAAACGGACATTTAATAATTTCATCGTTTCAAAATTCAGTATATGAATTGAAATTTATAAATTCTATGGAGGATGGGTGATGGTAAGTCAAGATATTTTTAATTTAAGGGATTTCAATGAAAATGGGTATGTAATCCACAATTATCTTGAATTTTAATACCCTCGACTTTGTTGCGTGTTATGTAAGAGCTGATAATTACAAAGTTTAAGTAATTCCCATTTTTTATTCGAATTAGGAAATTTTAAAGTCGACTGAACAATCTCATATTTTACGTGAAATTGTCAATGATGAATCAAAAACAAAAGCAAATTCTTTTTGTCCAATTTTTAAATAAATTCGCTAAGGAATAGACGACTTGTCAACAACATTTTGACTTTATTACACAAAAATAGGGTACTATAAATCTAGGTTATTTTGGTCGTTTTATAATTATGTAGTCAAAACGAAATAACTGTGAAAGTTAAACTAAATTTAGCTTACTGTCATTAGCACTAATATCGGTATGTGCAGATTGATCATCGCCATGATAGTTAACAAAATATTTATGTGGATAAAGATCCCACAATTCGAGATTGCCTAACAAACTTACCGTGTTTTTATTGAGAATACACCCCAAATTACAAACTAAGGGTCCAAGCATTTGGTAGACTTGTTGCTTCGTTATTGTCTGCAAGGCTTCAAAAACTCTTGCTTTCATTTCAGATTCATCATCTTCTAGTTTTGTTGTTCCAGAGTCAAAGCAGTCAATGCTCAAATCTTCAGAACTCATCATATTCGGGGGACTTATTGCATTCTAAAAAAATAAAAATGTTTGCTATAAAGTAGCAGCTCATTTTTTAATATCTTCAAAATGCCCTCTGTTTTGAATAAAATCATAATAATGATAATATTACATCAACAAATTTTGGAAGCCCCTTTGTATTATTTCTGTAAATAGTCAGAAAGTGCCCAGAAATTTAAAACTGGGAAATTAGGGATTTACAGGATTTACTCAGATTCTGTTACAGATTTAGAAACGTAATTTCTACAAAGTTACAACTTAGAGAGTTTGACTTTATACAAGCTAAAAATAGATAAACTCCTTAAAAAATGTTGCAAGATTTTAGCCGCGATTGGCGGAGCTCTGCTTTAGAGAGTTGAATTCAAACTCAGTAATTTTATTTACTACTTTAAAAGAATGTTTTGCGGTAAAAGTTACTTTTAGACCTAAGCTATAATTTGTATGAAACTATCAATTTTTCTTCAATTTTTGTTTTCGTGCCACAATGTCCATTTCAGTGTAGAAAGTTTTAACGATGATTCGCATTATGATTCACGGGCCAGTTTGGGCCAATTCCATACACTATTTGTGAAAAAAAAGTTGTTACTCTGCAAAGGGAAGATTCAATTATTTAATTATTTGAAAAATTTTAATCTTCAAAATATGCTGATCAAAGTTTTTAACTAGCAATGTAGGGCCTTATTTTTGAGAACAGATTTTATAACATAGAAGAAATTTTTTCCGTTAAAAAGAGCGCAACTTTTGGTGTATTTTAATTTCGTTGCTTATATGCATAGCTGTTTTACTACTTAAACTATCAGATTTTATTCAGTAACATATTCAAGCTGTTAGCTAAAGAAGTGTGCGCTCGAACGGATGGTATTAATAATAATGTTTTGTTTTTTTATTCGAAATTGAATACAAATTTATTGCACATTTTTTCGTACAATATTTTGAAAAGAACATATTTTATGTAATTTAATACTGACAATGAGAAAAAAAATTAATTTTTTATTTTCACCAATAAATTTTCCCGTACCCCATTAATCCAACTTTTAATTCCAGCCATACTCACCGCATTTTCCTTTGTTAGCTTTTCCATTTGGGTCATTATTTCCTTTTCGATATCTGGGAAACTATTTGGAAATAGATTGGAATTGCTGTCACTCATGTTAATAGCTAGATTGCTAGTCTTCGGCTCTAAATTTGTAATATTGTCTTCACGGCTGGAACTTGATTTAGCTTCCGGGACAGGTATACTTGGTTGTTCAGTATCTTTTTTAACTTCTTCCTTCACTTTTTTAGTTTTCTTCTTTTTTATCACTTTTCGTTTACGTGAGGTAGTAAACACTGATGGCTCATACATAGACAAGTTATTTTTAACTTGTGCCTCCAATTTAGATGCAATCTTTAATGAAATTAAATTATTAATTTTAGTTCAAAAAATAATTCTTATGTACCTTAGACTTAACATTTTTTATAGATCTATCGGTCATCGATCCTTTCCGTTGATCCTTTAGATCTTCCAAAAAACCAAGCATACTGTTACATCTATCTAGCAAACACTGTAAAATTTAAATAAAATTCGATTATATTTTTTCGTTTTCGTCAACTATAGGTTTTACCGAAACGACTTTGTCCTTTTTGTCAAAAACATTTTTTTGAATGCAAATATGTGTTACATTTGCTATGAAACTAATAAGTACGTCAAGTTTTCTAGGGCTTTGATCAAGCAAAAAGTACTTGATCTGTTTTAAGTAAGATTGAGTGGCTTGGTAAAGAATTCCATAAATGACGCAAATTTTTGTTCGATGCTCGTTACTGTGCCTGCTTAAGTATTGTTCCTTAGATATTAATTGAAGGTCCTTGATCTGTATTATTAAATTATTTTGTTGTAGAAATAAATCAAATAACGAAAATTAAATCGGTCATACCATACGCTCAAGTTGATAAAGATAATTCCTACTAAATCTAGCAGTGAATTCAATAACCTGATTTTCGCGTCTTGTTCGATCTGGTTGCCCATCAGGTAACGATAAATTCAGAAGATTTATCCTGTAAAAAATTAACTTTGATTAAATTTTTAAATCTTATTTGAGATTTAATAAGCAACTTATTTTAAAAAATAGTATAAAAGTAGCTCTTAGATAAATGAAATGATAAAATTTACCTTAACTGATCCAGTAAACCAATGATCTTTTCTTGATAGGACGTAATTTTAGAGAAAATCAGTAAGTTGTCTTCGTTCATATCTCTGATTTTATACGGAGAAAGATCATGCGGAGTCTTTGGCGATTTTAATGATTTTCGACACTTCAAAACTTTTGACATGGTTGAATTTTTGGGCGTGTTAGTTTTAGAAAGCGAATTTTCAGAAGTATCCACCTGACGAGATGGCAGCGCACTTTTCTTAGCGAGCGGGATAATTGGGGTAGCAGCCCTTGACGGCTCTTTTATATTTTGTTCCCCTGCTTCCTGTCTGGGATAAATGATTTCGGAATTTGTAAGAGACATATCATCAAATTCCATTGGAGTCAGAGGTGGGAGTTTTTTATTTTTATCACTTATTTCTTTTTCTGATTCAGTATTTTTTTCTTGTTGCCGAATATGAATAACTGGAAAAATCTAAAAAGAAATTTTAAATGATTTTGTTAATATATTTTTATCGTTATTACATTCGTGCTAATTTCTTTTTCATTCTCTTCTTCAAATGCATCACTAGATTTACTCTCACAGTTATGCAAATCGATTTCAGTACCCCTAACAATTTCCTGCAGGATTAAAAAAGTTTTTATTAAAATAATTAATAAAAGTGAGAATATAAATAACTATTAAAATAACCTTAACTCCCAGCAACGTTTCCAATTCTTTCTTCTCAAATGAAGTTAAAGTCGCCTTTGAAGTTTGGTTAATTGCTTCTAAAGTACGATTAAGTTGGTCATCTTCTTCTATATCGTCTTTATTTTTTAGAGAAATTGATTGAGCGGATAAACTCACAAAACTATGAATTGACACTGATCTATAAGATTTTCGTAGATTTCCTGAAGGTATAGAATCTTCATCAGAAATATCTGCACCGAGTAAGTCTTTATCTAAATTCTCTATGAAAATCGATAGATTTTCATCAACCTCATTAAATGCTTCTTCCCATCGGGGAGAAGCACTCTTCTCTGATACTGCTAAATCTTCGGTAATATTCAAACTTGATTTCGAAAAGGATCTTAAAAGATTTTCGGTTTGCATGGCTTCACTCCTTGCTGATTGTATTAATTGTTTTTGTGCGTCTGCGTGCTCATAATCATTATAAGAACTAGTTTCGTTAAATATAGAATTGAATTCTAAAAGAGCCGTTGAAATTTCATCTTTGTTTGGTTCATTAAATATTGACTCTAGATCTAAGTGAGGCGAGTAAACAGGTTTTATTTCATCAAAATTATGTTTCATTGACCTGGCTGTGACCTCGTGACGTTCATCTTGGCCCATAATTTCTTTGACTGCATTTTCTACAACTTTTTGTATTTCTTCATCAGTCATAATTCGAATCTTTGGAACGACATCTCTCTTCTTCTTTGGAGGTGCTTCACGGGGATATTGTGGCGATCTATTTATTGTGGAATGACTTAGTATTTTAATTGTGGATTTTTCAGTCTTGATATGTCTGCTGGCATTATGATGGAGCCTTTTCCCTCGAATGGAGCTATTTGAATATGCTTTAGAGGTCATAGTTTGTTTTTGTGTATTATCTGCCCAAGTTTTCTTTTCTCTGGTACGATCCTTTGCGACCATTTTTATTACCCGTTGAAATTGTTCTTTAGGTATATACTGCAAGAGAAAATATGCAACTTTTAAAATAAAAAAATTCGTATAAATCAAAATATCAGTGATATGTTCTAAATAAGACGAGTTTGTTAAACCCATTCTATATTTGATTATAAAAATTGGCCCCTAACCTAAAATACAAGGCAGTACCCAAAGGTTTTAAGAGCAGCTCGAAAAACCGGCATATTTCAAGAGTCCAAAGTTGGAAGACGGAAAAAGCAAAAACACTTTTTGGCGGTGAACACAACAGAAAAATTACACTGATTAATTGTTACAAAATATTTAAATTTACCTTAAATTTAAAATTGTTGGCAGTAGTTTTAAGGGAGGGATCATCCAAAATTCCATATCCAAAATTATTAAATTTGCGTAATCGATCCATTGCAAATTTTCACTATTAACAAGTTAATCTAAACCAGGTTTTTTGCACTTTCTGCTGCCTTATTTATGAATTTTAAACAAACTGTAGACCAAAAGTGCTCCAAATACCAAATCGGGCCAAACAGATTTCTGTTGTATAAAACAAAAGAATTGTTTTTCGTGTCACGTCGCATTCGATGGGACATTTATTGAATGCCATGAAAATTTCAAAAATTTTTAAGCACACTTATGCAATGTTCAAAGTAAAGTGATTGAATATTTTTGACACCTTGTTCTTTAATTTTCGAACTCCACACTGACGGAGTGCAACGAAACAACTAAAGTTGAATTGCTCCTGTTTGGGGTAAAGTCTAAGGTCATGTGGTTCATTCGCAACGTGTGCGCTCACCTGGATCGATTTTCTACCCCTGGTAATAACGTTCCCGTCAAGGAATTTCCCAGGGTTAATTGGTTTCAACAGGAGCCCTCTGTTAGCTTCAAAATTTTTATTTTATTTATTTATATCTCGTTTGTAAGTTTTGTGACTATTTTTGAATATTATGTAGTTTAAATTATATCTATATTTTTAGTATTAAATTAATTAAAATGCTTTATAAATTAGTACACACAACGTATACTGGTGAAGTTAAGAAAAGGGATAATGGTATTATTTCTACATTTTCTAGTGCATAAAATTTACATTTCCGATTCCGCGGCTTCAAGGGAATGCACAACATTACTGATTAAACATCTTTCTTCTGATTGAAGCTATCTAATATATGCAATAAAATTTCTCTAATCGGACATCCGTTTAAAATATATCAAGAAAAAGAAGAACTGTGTTCATAGTATAGAAATACGTGTTAATCGTGGTATCCTGAAGTACAAGTCCGTAGCAATAAACATCGATAAACCCATTTGATTTATTTAACCACTTTAGTTAAGCCCCTGCAATTACCTACAGATAATATAAACCCCAGGGCACGTTGCCTATTTTAAAAAAATTATTAACTTCTGAATTTCCCAGCTTGTAATGGGAAATGATAAACTTAACATGGCTACTATAAAAGTTGAAGGAATCGAGAAGTAGATCACACTCGCTGTTAAGTCCCCGGTGTTAGTTCAATTATGGTTAGTAAAATTGTTTTCGTTGCTTTGTGCAGCGTGCTCCTGGTGCCTGCTTTGGCCGCTCCCAGCAGCCGAATTGTTGGAGGATGGGAAGCTGAGGAAAATCAATTTCCACACCAAATCTCCTTGAGATACTTTGGATCGCACAACTGCGGAGGATCAATCATTAGCGAAAATTACGTTGTAACTGCTGCTCATTGCGTTGTTGGAGCCGGCAATCGACCGTACGATTTTTTTAAATATTTTTAAAAGTAGAATATTTTAAAATTAATTCACTTTTAGAAATCCAACAAGCAGCTACCTTGTTGTAGCTGGTAGCAATAGTATCAAAAAGGGCGGAGTAACCGTCAAGGTAAGCAAAATCGTTGTCCATGAAAACTACGGAAACTTCCTGAACGACATCGCCCTCTTGGAACTCGCTGAGCCCCTCAAGTTTGACGATTCCGTGAAACCCATCGAGGTCTACGACGACGAGGTTCCCGAAGGTTCGGACATCATCATCTCTGGATGGGGACGCATCTACGCCGGAGGCCCACTCTCCAACGAACTCAAGTTCAACATCCTGACCGCCATCTCCCAGGAGGAGTGCAGCAGGAAGATCGGGATGAACTACGCAGGACTCATCTGCTTGGGACACACCCGCGACAACGGCGCCTGCAACGGCGACTCCGGCGGTCCAGCCACCTACCAAGGAAAACTCGTCGGCGTCGCCAACTTCGTCTACGGGGGATGCGGCAACCAATATCCCGATGGATACGCCAAGGTTTCTTACTTCACCAAATGGATCAAGAACAACACTCCTTAAACAAAGTTTAACCGCGAATTAATAAAATAATTTGAAATCAAGTTAATTTTCTTACTGATCATAATTCAACATATTATTTTTATCTTCCTAAAACTATAGCTTATAAATATTTCGGTCCATTTAGAAATAACATTTACTGTCTCTGTTTTTAGCTACACTCCAAAATAATCATGAAAATATTATATGTATAAATAAGTGGCTCAAACAAAAATTGTGAAACTAACAGAGGGTTCTTATTTACAGAAATTAACCCTGAAAAATTCCTTGATGGGAACGTAATTACAAGGGGTAGAAAATCGATCCAGGTGAGTGCACACGTTGCGAATGAACCACCTGACCTTAGACTTTACCCCAAACAAGAGCAACTCACTTTCAGTGAACCCATTGACTCGTGTTGAGGCTTTTAAATTAAACTTAAAATATCTACACTACAGTACATAGTTTTTATACAAAAATAACTCTTAGGCAAATATGCAATATAACAGAAAATGAGGGTAATCTATAAAGAACTTAAACAAGAATTCCAAATCCTTAATTGTTTAAAAAATTAATTGACTTGAAAACAATATTTTTCATTTAGTATTTAGGCTCTCTACACTTAATAATAATAACAAAAATTAGTAGGAATTTCTCATCGCTATTGTACATATTTGTTTTATAAGTATATTGCAACTCATTGAAAATTTTAAAAATATTTACTTAAAACCACATCAAAAAACAAGTGCATAGATAAAAATTCGAAATTTTTCAATTATCTTCAAATGACAAAGCAAAAATTAAAAGCAAACAGTTTTTATTTCTTTTGCATTGGAAAGATTAAGATTTTTATGGTAGCACTCATAATAGTTAAGTAATTGAGAAAAGCGATATATGTATATTTTAAAATTGCAAAAATTCTGAGTTTTGTGTTAAAATTATAGGAACCCGAATTGTCCCCATGCATGTAAAACTAGGAAATATTAATTTTGGCACACTATTTCTACTAAATTAGAAAGAGCATGAGCTATAATATAAAATTTTAGAGTTACTATAAAAGCGACTATCATAATAGTGGAAAAACATAGGTACATGAATTTTGCATATTATATGTATGAATACATGTCATATTTTTAAAATTTCATAATTGTTGGCTTATTATTAAAATCAATTGGGTTATCTTTTGAAAATGTTTCTTTTATATGGAACCGTATGCGTTTAGGTCAAAATCGCAAATATTCGTTTCTATTATATCTTAAAGAATGAGTAAATGACCAATAAAAGAAAGTGAACTCCATATAAAATTATTTTATTAATTCGCGGTTAAACTTTGTTTAAGGAGTGTTGTTCTTGATCCATTTGGTGAAGTAAGAAACCTTGGCGTATCCGTCGGGATATTGGTTGCCGCATCCCCCGTAGACGAAGTTGGCGACGCCGACGAGTTTTCCTTGGTAGGTGGCTGGACCGCCGGAGTCGCCGTTGCAGGCGCCGTTGTCGCGGCTGTGTCCCAAGCAGATGAGTCCTGCGTAGTTCATCCCGATCTTCCTGCTGCACTCCTCCTGGGAGATGGCGGTCAGGATGTTGAACTTGAGTTCGTTGGAGAGTGGGCCTCCGGCGTAGATGCGTCCCCATCCAGAGATGATGATGTCCGAACCTTCGGGAACCTCGTCGTCGTAGACCTCGATGGGTTTCACGGAATCGTCGAACTTGAGGGGCTCAGCGAGTTCCAAGAGGGCGATGTCGTTCAGGAAGTTTCCGTAGTTTTCATGGACAACGATTTTGCTTACCTTGACGGTTACTCCGCCCTTTTTGATACTATTGCTACCAGCTACAACGTGATAGGTGCTTGGTGGATTTCTAATAATGAAATTATTTTTAAATTATCCTATTTTGGAAATTTTGTTAAACTCATACGGTTGATTGCCACCTCCAACAACGCAATGAGCAGCAGTTACAACGTAATTTTCGCTGATGATTGATCCTCCGCAATTGTGAGATCCTAGTTTTCTCAAGGAGATTTGGTGTGGGAATTGATTTTCCTCAGCTTCCCATCCTCCAACAATTCGGCTGCTGGGAGCGGCCAAAGCAGGTACCAGGAGCACGCTGCACAAAGCAACGAAAACAATTTTACTAACCATAATTGAACTAACACCGGGGACTTAACAGCGAGTGTGATCTACTTCTGGATTTCTAAACTTTTATAGTAGCCAATGCTCAAAGTAAGTATATAGCCTAATCTTGAGGAGTGATAATTGCAGTTAATCGTTTCTTATCACAATATGGGAAATTCTCAAGTTACTAATTTTTTTAAAAACGGACAACGCGCTCTAGGCCTATATCCGTTGGTAATTACGGGAGCTTAAGTAAAGTGGTTAAATAAATTAAATGGTGATTGACAAGAGCTGGAGGTTTTATCGATACTTATCGCTTACCTCAAGCTACTAAGATTAGAATGTAATATGTACATTGTATATAATTATTTTTATATTTGCTTGATATTTCTTTTATTTACCGGATGTCCGATTAGTATTATAATTTTTGGTACGGCTATATTTAATGCATACTAATATCTGATTAATTAAGAACTACTCGAAAATTATTATTTGGTTCAGAATGTAAGGAAAATCGGTTTTGTTAATTTAAAATGTAGCACAATATTAAATTAGTTTGAGATGGCATCGGATTAGTAGAATCAAACGTAATAGAAATAAATTACTAACGGAAATACCAAGATTAAAGATGATCTCATTGAAAGTTTATACAGGTACCCTAATTCATGACTCACTAAATAAAGTGATTGGAAATTTATCCTGGACTTTTTACTATGATGCTAAGTGCTCTAGTTTCCATTTCAAATTAAAAAACTTATATTCATGCACATCATGATAGCGTGAGCTTGTAATCTTTTCATTTTATCTAAAATTATTTAATTTTCTGTAATGCCTATATATATGGATTTCATTTAGCTATTTAAATCAGATTTATAAAAGTCAGTCCTCGAAAAACTTTAATATCCTAATTTAATGATATATTTGTTAATAAAAAATTAGTTTTCGATCTACAATGATATACACAATTTTTATTGTAATCATATGCAACGCATTTGTTGCACATGGCTTTACTGATCGAAGTAGCAAAATTATAAGAGGATGGAGTGCCGAAGAAAATCAATTCCCATTTCAAATTTCTCTAAGACAATTTGCATCTCACATCTGCGGAGGATCAATCATTACTAAAAATTATGTTCTTACTGCCGCTCACTGTTTGGCTGATTCACGCGGAAGACCGTAGAACTTTGGTTACTTTTCCGAAATAATGCATTAATATTTTGTTTTATTTACAGAATGTCGCCGAATGCATATGCGATTGTCGCTGGAAATAACAATCTTAGAAAAGGCGTTACTGCGAAGGTTAAGCATATAATTATCCATGAAAAGTACGATAATATATTTAATGATATTGCACTCTTGGAGCTTTCCGAACCTCTCAAATTCGATGATTCCGTCCAACCCATTGAGATCTATAATAACGAAGTTCCTGATGGTTCACCGATCATAATTTCAGGATGGGGAAGCACTTCGCGTAAACTTAAATTTAATATTGTTACATCTATTTCTCAAAGTGAGTGTAGCAAACAAATCGGAATAAGCTATGCAGGAATTATCTGCTTTGTGCATCCTCCAAATTTTGGAGCTTGTCGCGGGGACTCCGGTGGACCAGCGATTTACCAAGGAAAACTTGTTGGGGTTGCTAATTTTGCTTACAGAAATTGTGGGGACATATACCCAGATGCTTATGCAAAAGCTTCATATTATGCTGACTGGATTAAAAATAATATATCCTAAATTCGCAAAATAATAAAGGTAACAACCCTGTAGTTTTTGGCTTTCTATAATAATTACCAATTTAGTGTCACTTAACTTTGTTCCCAGCCGCAAAATCTCGACATATTTTTTTTAATCCATGAGTTAATATTTAGGAATTCGTTGTACACTTACCAATCAATTAAAATAAAATTGGTGTTCATCGGCTTAAATGTTAAATCCCATTTTTAGCAGCTTTCGATAGAATTGCTATCTTCTGTTCAACTTTAAGCATCATAAGGCTTTTGCCTGTAGGGACAGATTACCTTTAAAAATAAAATTTCTAAGACAATTTTAAAAGCTGAAATGTTTTAAAAATTACCTATTGCCAATATTGCAGAACGGGCTTGTGTTTTTAACTGCTACATATACCTTTTTTTCGTATTTGATAATCATAGAACTATTGGATAGGAATATAAGGTTTTAAAAATATGAATTTAAGTCAAAAATAGCTATGTATAACATTTATTTCTTAACTCAGAGACTTAAAATATACACATATATTTATGTAATTAAATAATTTTAAACGCAATTGGAACTACTCTCAGCTTTTTTTCTCCATTCTTCCAACAAAAATAGTAGGAAAAATAATAATTCAAATAACACTGGTAGATTTCTGAAATGAATGCTTATTGTCGACACTTCGAATTAATGCTTTCCTAAAATGTAAATATAGTTCTATACAAACAAGAACAAGGCAGTATTTTTCGATAGTTTTAACAATCACACATTTGAACATTTCTTACTTGAAACAAGGATACAATTATTCTTAACTACATTTGAGCTAAATTACTTCGAATCTTATGAGTATCACAAATACTTCTACGGATATTTGCATCTAAATGGAAGTTTTTGATTTGGAACATGAAATGAATCAAAATTCTTATAACTAGCGACTAACCAAAAATATTTGTGTAAAGATTATTAAGACCATTGCTTATTGAATAAAATATTCCTTTATCCCTATCAGAGTGGGGCCTGTAGTGGAGGGGTGGTGGCAGGGGCCTGTATCCGAAAGGTGGTTCTCCTGTCCGCTGTTGGGAAAACTTTAACTATTTATTATTATGATCTTAAAATTTCATATTTAAAGGAAATACTTTGACATAGTGCTTCAAAAAAATCTACCAATTTTACCATTTTTGAAACAATGAAAATTACTTTTATTCCACATTTTTACACTATGTCAAAGCATATAGTAAAAAACCACAAAAAACATATATACAACTGAATAAAACGAGAGCAAGAACTAAAATATTTACAAAATTTTAGAGAGCATTGCGTTAAAATCACCGTGAATACTTACAAAAATACGAAAATGATCATTGTGAGTGAGTCCGTAGGAAAATACATACTCTTTTGATGGATTTGATGTAGTTTTGAAAAATATACATATGAACAGGTACATAATAAATTATGGTTATGCGCAAATAATTCCTCTTCAATCTGGGGTTTTTTGTACTCATAAGAACTACAAGCAAATTAGTCGGAAGGGAAGTGTATTCTATCGTCATATCTACGCTTATCCTTATTTTGGGGACGGGGCTGAAATAAAATCTACATTGAATCCATCACCATTATTTCTCAACTGTTTTTAGTTTAATCATTCGATTTGTGCGATTTTTAAAGAAAAAAGATAAGGTTAGTGCTTTAACTTTATTTTATTTATATATATTGTGGTGCAGTGCAATTGAGTAATGATGGGACTTCTTTTTCAAATTCTATTCAAGCATTTATTGCGGGTTTTAATATCACACTTTAGAATTAATTGAAATATTAAGAGATATTCGTAATATTTTAAAATAAATGGCTGATATATTTTAACAATTAATTTTTCTCTATTTTTTATAATTTTATAGAAAAGATAAGCTCATACTAACACACCAAAGGCACTATGTTTTTGGCTTTAAGAGATATTATCTTATATATCTTATATATTTTACGCAATTGATATCGATTGATTATCCTGAAATTTTTAGAATATGATTTCAAAATGGGGTTTTGCTATTTTAGCTATCTCAATATTTTCAACTTATTACTTACAGTAAAGATAACCCAAAAAGAATGTCAATTACACTGCGTTTTAAAATAATAAATACGTTTTTAAACCATGCATGGTATCATCCAAGAATTGTCTTGTTAGCATTATTTCAAAAATTAAGTTAAGTATTAATTTTTAAAATATTACTTAATCCATTTAGATCAATTACCTTGGCAGGTTGCAGTGTCACATTAAGTTGCGTAGGATGCTGATCAACAACCATAAAATCTACTTCTCTTGGACCAAAACCATCGGCGTATACCTTTAAAAAAAATTATAAAATTTAAGTAATAATTGAAGCATGGTAAAAAGTTGAATTTTTTAAATTAACCTCTAATTTATACACTCCAGGCATCAGAATTCTCCAAAATTCTCCATATTTTGTAGTTTGAAATCCAACATCACGTCCTTTAATTTTTAATGAGGCCCGCTCAATTGGTACGCCATTTGGATCTAAAACAAAGCCTTGTACTCCTCGATGTGCCTCGGAAAGGAATTTTATAAGCGACTAGAAAAGAAAAATATTATACTTAATAATATAAAATTTTGTTTTAAATTATTTTACCAATTGATTATCTTCCCAGTATTTCCTAAGCTCATGGGCTGGAGGGTATTTGCAGCAAGAAATCTCAAGAGTAACTTCCATGCATCCATACCAAACATAATTATAGTCTTGCATACCGCCAGTTAAGGGATACCATGCTGCACCATTCGTAATTCCATTTTCGAAAGCCGGTGTTGCTGACTTGCAAGCAACGCCCCGAGACATTTTTGCATGATTATTCGCATAGGTGAGTGAAAGATGCTTAAAAACATCATCATCCGGCGTCAGCGATGGTGCTGAAGAGTAGCTTTGGAACACTGAACCAAGGGGACATGTTTAGAAAGAAAAGAAAGTGTTTTTCAAAATATATTCGTTTTTGTTTTAAAAATTTTGCTTCTAAATTTATAATAATATATTTTATTTAGCACCCTCACGTCGTACTCACTCGCACAGAGAGCCGACGATCTGCAAATTCCTTTTAGCAGCCATATAAACAAAAACATTAAAAATGTTAAAATAAGCGCTTATATCATACAAAAAACTAAAAAAAAAAATTTTAACCTGAAATCAGTAATCCCAAAATTCCAGTACCCTGTTTTTTTAAAATGTTGTAATAATGAAAGTTTACTTTATGAAATTCGATAATGATGTGATTATTTTAAAATATAATTCCAGATTTCAACCTTGAGTCACCAAAAAGCCAGGTTTTGCCAATTCTTTTAAAAATATTGTGAGTGTAATTCTTGAAATTGTACTTTTAATTTTAACTGAGCATCCGAAAACTTATCACGTAGTAATTTTGTATACAATACAAATATCAATATGTTAATCATTTTCATTTGAGTTTAGCGATTTTACAGACTCAATGGCTTGCTGGTTGTTATACCAATCACAAAAATTCCATTATTGCTAAATTTTAAAATTACTTAACATAGCCTTTAACCTACAACGACTGCAAAAACCCAAGAGAATCTTCGTTAAAGCAAAAGTATAAGTAAGTTAAATTTTCCCACCGAACATGAAACCGCTCAAAAAGGTAAAGGTATTTCATAACAATCGCAATCAACTGAAGCAGCGATTCCCTTCGACTTTAACTTCTTCACGCAAGTGAAACCACGTCGCCTTAATCATTCCTTATACCGAGCTGGAAAATTATCTTGGCCGTCAACATTTCGCGAAATAATGCAGCAACTGCAATACTGCCGCGATTAAAACGATACCGCGCGATATGAAGAGAACTTTCTACAGTTTCTTCTCGTTGGATAGTGCAAAATTGCTTTTGTCAACAGCCTTAAGAAAATATCGCGATGGGAAAGTCTGCGCCTGGATGGCAGCGGATTCGATCAGCTAAGGCATTTTATGGGTTACGATAATCGCTGATCGCCGATCGTGAAAGTTAGATTTGCAGAACGTGAACGAAAAGTATGCGGCTATTTGAAGGAGTAGATACTTACTGGAATTCGGCGTGTTGTCATAAGGGTAGCTGGCAACTAGAGCACCTCCGTGCAGAGATCCACTTAACACGAACTGAATTTTTGAAATCCACTCCTTTACAGCATCCGTTTCTGGCTGACCTCGCTTGTTGTTTTGTTTAAAATAATCTGGGAAATTCCTATTCAAATCGAATCCACGCGCATTGTATCTGTAATATATTTATCAAGAGTAAATATTAACAAAAATATTTTTAAAATTTTGAATACAATGAAAAAATAATAATCCTAAGCTTTACTTCATTTTCTCATATTCGAATATTTCGGAAATCTTTGGATATATGTATATAAAAAACTCTAAAAATTATTGTAATTTTTTAATTTAACCACTCTTACCTTCCTTGTCCACCATCACAGGATCCTTCCTTGGAAACAGCAAATCCATCGGGGTTCATAGAGGGCATAATGTGAATTCTGGTATTGTCCAAAAGCCATTTTACGTAAGGATCAGTATTATAGCTCGTTACAAAATACTGGATAAGATGAAGCATCAACTCCCTACCCACGGGCTCATTGCCGTGAATATTTGCAACATATTTAACATCAGGTTTTCCTATCATATGCTCGTAAGGTGACGATGATACCACCATCACCCACAGGTCCCTTCCTTGGACGGATTTTCCAATGGAGTAGAGGGCAGTTAAATTTGGGAACCGGGCACTTGTGGCTCTGCCAAAAAAATTAAATTGATTTGATACCTTATGATTTAAAATAATAACATAAATATAAATTAATTTCTGACCTACATAACTTTAAATGTTAAGGCGCAAATATGCAAATCAGAGTAGTAAAAACTGCGACGTATTTGCTCTAACTTCTTAAGATTTTATTTCCTTCCCCCGCATGCATAATCAAAGAATTCTCTCAGATCAACTTACCTTAAGTATTTAGTCAATTCTTCGTGATTGTGGTAAATAAAATCTAAAGAATGCGAGTCTGGGATGTAAGCTCGGGGTTCTGGAAGTCCGTCAAGTTCATTGGCATTTTGTCCGAAGCACTGCCATGAGAAAAGTGCGACCATAAGTCCGATTACTTTAAGTGTAGCCATTTTTGAGCTTGTGCTAGAAATATGAGAAAGTTCTAAGTTAGCATATACATATATTTTAATTAAGCGTGATTAATTAGTAAACAATGATTCGAGTTTTTATGGTATTGATCAGAAACAGGTGGATCTGTAGAAAGTTGTTGGGTGCAGCACAATGCACAGGTGTGGAGTTAATAAATCAAGGTCGCAACGATGATTTCCATATTTAATTAAAGTTTTTTATTCTGCTTCTTGTCGATCTATTAATAGGTCATGTGGAAAATATTTCTTTTTATTGTTTCATTATTTACTGTATTAAACAAATATGCATTATTTTATTTATATAATATTTTTAAAACGTCCGTATTTTTTTTGTATAATACAAAAAAAATTCAAAAGTCCTGTACTTTTACGACCTACTTTATATTCGGAGTTTAAATTCGTATTAACTACGTTAATTCCGCGCCCAGCTATCAGTAAATAAATATAGAGGGAAAACAATCACATTATAAAAAAAGATATAATGCTGCCATCTTACCAAGTTTTGTTAAAAATAAATATTGCGAAATCGATAGAAATCAATCACCATTTTATAGTAAGCTCATAATTTATAATACCACTTAAGTGAATCATGGCACTTAAGCCGCCATAAACTAAGCGCAACACGCTTGAAATTTTCCAAATTTTGAAACACAATGCCTGATTACTGTCTTTTTCATTGCTATGACTGATAACAGAATTTATTTAATTAACATTTTCACTAAAATGTGATATCTCAGTTAAGTTAAATAAATAATTCCTATAAAGGAGGCTTATGATCTTTATATACTACAATCGAAAAAGCTCGCAAAAACAATTTTGCTACAGATTGAAAAAGAAAGGAGTGGAATGAAAAATTCATAGTTCGAAATCCTTATAAAAATATTCACCCATAAATAAAAATTTTTTAATAACTTAAACCCTTGATGAATATAAAAAATTAATTTCGTAATTTAACCACGTATTTTAACATTGATGACAATAACCCTGAAGTTTCCTCGTACAGGCATAAACAATTTTAAGTTTCTATTAGAAAATTTATTTTGAAAATTATGGATAATTAAATTTGTTTATGTCTGCTCTTAAATGTGTGAATACCCGCAAAAATTCCGCGTAAGCAACTATTATTTATTTTCGTTTGGCGTCGCTCATTTCGTGATTTTCCACAGAAAGTTCTATTCAGGTGACTCAAATAATTATGCGGTGACAGAAGGCGTATAATTTTTTCGATTAAATCAAAATTACTTTCACAATTGTGACGGTGACCAAGCTTTGCACAAAGGACGGTGTCAATTCAAAAAAACGCACAACATTTTCTTATAGTAACTACATAAAAATACGCAAAATCGTCGTTGCGTTGCAAACGTTGTCACATTGTAACTTCCAAAACCCTTTTTTACGTGTGATGAGAGTAGTAAATTTAAGCCAAGCGTGACGGTATTTAAATGCCACATTGTGCATTGAGCAATTAAATATTCATTTAATTCGCTTTAATTGAGAGAACTGACTGTTTCACCGAAAGGCCAGAGGCAAAAATAATATTAATGAGCATTAAGATTTAATCATTACCTAACAAAACGTCGCATTTTAAGTTGGAATTTGTTATGGTCTAGTTTATGGTGGTAAACAAGCAATAAAAGAATGCAAACAATTTTTATAGACATAGTAATTTATGATTTCACATGCTTAGAAATACTTTTTAATTTATCATATTCCAAATTTTAATACTAAAGTATGTAATACATTGAAACTATAGGAACATTAACTCAATCCACACTTCATAAATTTGAAAACTTGTTTTGACTGCAAAATTTTGATTGTGGCATCAAATGGATGGAAATTGTTCGAGATTATAATTTTCCTGATTCATTCATCAGCCTTGTTGATTCAATATAATATTTTAAATTGAAAATTGATTCATAATGTTTTTTCGGATATATTTTTTCTGTTTCTCTAATATGAACTCAGAATCGAAAATTCATTCAAGACCACATTTCGCAGACTTTGGTATAATGACTGACCAGTTTAAAATAATAATATATAATATAATAACCAAAAGTTCTTTTTTTTTTCTACTCAATTTTTCTCAAAGGCGTTACGTTTTAAAAAAATTTAAATTTCCGGATTTGTATTCTTTGAAAAACGTTCTTTTGGAATTTCCCCTAACACTATTTAATAATAAATGGAAAAATTCTGAAGAGATTAGCCCACTCCTAGAACAGCCCATTCAAAATGAAAACGCTTCCCGTCCTCGAGGCGATTTGCATACAATCAGCATGCAGGAAAGCTGTCTGAATCGAAATTTCTTAGCGGAAAGCAAAATCATCGACTGGCAACATGAGGCTAACCCAGTGACCTAGAAACGCCTCCGGCGGAAGGAAGCAAAAAGCACAAAGAACTTTGGCAGTGGGCCCCATTTGCGGGGGTCTAGGGCCAGAGCGGGGGCGGAGCGCCCTTTCGTACAATGACTGCTCGAAAACCTGACGATAAGTTCAAGGGCAGGGGGTGGGTGGGTCGATGGAGGCACGCGCCAGAAATAAACGAGAAATGTTTTCGCAAACCACGCACCTGAAGTGGGTAAATTTGTGCAGACGATGCACACAACTCAGGTGCAGTGTTGGTGGGTGGGTGGGTAAGGGGATGATTTAACCTTCAGGTGCTCGAAGAGGGGTGCACTTAACCTTAACCTTGACCCAATAGTGCTCACAGTGGGGAGCAGTTCCTACCCCGCTTTCACTTCTGAAAGCTTCTCAGACACTTGGGAGTTATAACCGACTTTTTTTTTATAGGTACCTGATGCTCAGCGTCGTTTGCGTCTTGATGGTGCACTTCCAGGGGCTATTAAGATGGGGATTTTCCTCACTTTAAGACGTTATTGTATTTTAGCGCACTATCAATTATATATTATTTGATTTTTTTTAACGTGATTGATAAAATGAACTGAGTCTTAGAAGGCGCACAGATGACGACACATTCAAATCACAGAAGGATTTTTGTATGGTTCGTTCAACCACTGAAAAGGTGCCTTGGGCGAATTCAAAGAAGGAGTTAAACGCACTTAAACGGGTTTCGGTTCACCTCATCACACCTCACGTGAAACTTATGCGGTAACTTTCCCGGCCCAAACAGAACTGTTACTGGTATTAAGTCGACATAACAGTAAAGCCGAAGAAATCACCTGAAGAACTTGACTCGGTTCATTGTTCCAACACTGACTCAGCGCCTTTCTTTGAACTCTTCTTGGGATGGGCACCAAATTTGCCCACAAAGAAAGAAAATGTTCGGTAGCGCTCAGGTGAGTCGCCGAACGTAGCAGCACCTTTCACCGATTTCGCTTCAACTTCTGATTCGAACGGAAGAACCCAGTGCTACCCCCGGCAAACCCACAGACAACCTTTTTGGAGCCTTTCCGAATCTTCGTCAGTTACGTCCAACCGATGGGTTTGAACTGAATCGCCGGAGCAGCGATTCCACTTTTCTTGGTTGTGCTGCTGGCTGGTGGAGCTTGGATCACAGTGGCAACTCGCATTGGACGTCTCGGGCGCAGACTTTATTTGGAGCATAATCTGGGTACGGCTCATAACTTGCCGGAGCATAAGATTTACGACGTCACCATAAATAAATTCTTGCATAGTTTTCTTTTCAACCTCACACCTGGCGGGTAACCAGCCAAAATTGCAATAGAGCAATTTTTAATATAAAGAAATGACTTAATCGTACTTAAAATAGTAACATATTATACAGACAACACAACGTAAACCATTTAAAGAAATTAAATACTATTCCCATATACATTTATGTTATAGAAACCTATTTTAAATAAATTTGTAATTTTAATAAAGCAGGATATACAAATAGTAAGTACACCTTTTAAATATTCATTATTAGCTGATAAAATTTGTTTATCGCTTTAAACTAAAATTATGTACCTACTCAAATTAACTATCTACATGCTTGACTCTTTTTAGAGATGGCCTGAAAAAAAACCGAATTGTTCGTTTTCCAGGCTTCTAAATCTTAAACAAACCTGGCCTTTAGAAATTGAATAAAACTATTAAATTTTGTGGATGTCCTTGGGCATATCAACCATTTTTAAAATCTTATGTATGCAGCAATATTGCTTTTTGTTAATAACCTGAAATTAAAATCATAATGAAATAAAATTCGTACCTTGTGTTAACATTGATTATCTCCTCTTTTTTCTTCTTTTTTTATACATAGTTTGTAGTAACGTTAACCTCCAAAAACCTTAAACAAAATATTAAACTTCTAGGAGCAGCGCAAACCTCGAAAACATCTGCAAATAGATAATTGTAAAATTCTAATAATGAGTAAATGTTTAAAATATAATATATGTATATTTTTTAGCTTTTCAAGTTAAAAGTTATGTTCTGAAATATAATAAAATTTCACAAAAATAAATTAATCTTGATTGTGTACGCGACTGTAAGACTGATGTTGTTTATCATCCCCGCCTGAAGCATTACATCACAATTTAACGATTGAAGAAAAATCAAATTATGTGCGCCCCAACAATTACGAAGAAAAGCTAATATTTTCCGCCATAAATCATATTTTTGGATAAAATCGTCAGGGAAGTAAAGTAACGTCGGCAACATGACGTCATTGACGTCAGAAGAGGATTCTCAGAACGGCGACGGGATAAATTCGACACACCTCGTTAACATCGAGGAAACGAAGGGTATCCTTGAACTGAATGGAGGCGATTCAATTCAAGGAGACCCATCTGTAGCTCGAGCTAAATTTATGTCCCAGCTGGTTCGGGAAGGTTTCGAAAGCGGTTCATTCCTCCATTAGCTCAAGATGCTGCCATCACTTTAGGGTCCCATACCATTTAATAGGTACTGTGCTCTGGTCACCCAGTGGATTCCCATTACCCCATCTCCCAGCTGCCGGTTTCAACCCCCAGAACCAGGATCCTTCGGCGCGGATGTGCAGCAGCAATGGCAGTGAATCGGCTGGGGGTGGGACGCTTTCCAACTGGGGCAAGTACAAGTTCTTGGGGCTCAAGTTCACGGTGTCTAGGTCAGCGGCAATGCCACGCCGAGGCAGGCGCTGGATCCCCTTTTTCCCAGATGGGGGCTCCGTCGAGCTTTCCTGCTCCATCGTCGTCGTCGTCGTCGGATGCTGGGTGAAGGTTCCTGCGATTTGGCACTTCGTCAATGGTGGATTATGGGCAAATTAAATTTTTTTTTTTAGTTGAAATTCGCTGTGTATGTCCATTTGCATAAGACGAGAAATCAATAGAATAGCAATCAGTGTCCTGATGTTAATAAGTGCCTTTAAGTATTTTGAAATTGCAGAGATTTATAGTCATTACATTAGGTTCCAATAACAAAAACCGGTCAAGTACGAGAAGAATTTCTAGGGTTCATTAATATACAATTAATAACAAAGGGTACGTTCATCATCACCTACAACTTCCAGAAAAACAAATTATAGCTTATCAATTAATTATATCCTTATCAAAAAAACTAGATATTAGACTATTGCTTCTTTATTCCAACGCATGGATTAAATTTAGCTACACAAGCTTTATATAAAGTAACATTACCAATTTTATTAATTACGAATTCCACTCAAATGATACACACACAAAAATACGTTAAATAAAGGTCATATTAAAATAAGCTTCAAACTTACGTTTAGAGTTCAATGGAATTACGTGGCAAGATTACTCATTACTAGACATCTTACTCATTACAAATGTACTTTACAAAAAAACAAAAAAAAAACTATAAATTGCAACAATTTATTTTGTTTGGCACACAGCCTCTTGAAATAATTTTTATGCACATGAGGCCAGCCAAAAGAAATTAACACATTTTCTTGACACCCTTCAGTTTGAAACTTTGTTGGACTATTTTAAAAATTACATCATAAAATCCCACAGTGATATAGAAAAATATAACAACAATAATTTCCTACTATTTTAAAAGTCATGATAGTCGATTCAGCTTCCTGGACTTATTGTGAGTTGTATTTTCAGAGTAGATATATTTATAATAAAATATAATTTAAAACTTTATCGAAGGTAAAATGAAGTAACCTTTAAAAAAATAATTCAAAGTGAATGGGATGAGTACTTAAAACGTGTGGTCAATTACGGATTCAAAGAGTGTTAAAGTAATGTACACTATTAATATGTTAATTTTAATAAATACTTTAACCTTGGAATTATGTACGAAATCATTATGTTGTTGATAAACAATTTTAATATAAATTTTGTTTAGCAAAACCTCTATTGAAAAGTACTCATTCTTCCTCTTCAGTTATTATTATTAATTAACTTAGAATTTCTTGGAATTCCAACAACGAATTTGTAAAATGCCATTGTTCCAAAAATAATTTTATATATTATGAATCATCTCTGAACAATGGCACCACGAGATAACGCAAGTCAGTCGCGTTTATATGCAAATTAACTTCCCAGCTCGCTTCAAAATTGGCGAAAAAAAGTGTTGAACCCAAACAGTGGCGCTAAGTCGGATTGAGGTTTTTTTTTCTTAATAAAATTTAATACCCTCTTCCAATTGGGATTAATATCAGTTATCGAAAAAAAACCATTGGAAAAAGCGCGAAATCGCGCAAAATTTCCGATGACCATTTGGTCCATCCCAAATGATGTGGCATAATTACCTGTTCGGCGAACGAGTTCATTAAACGTAAACTTGATATTGAGGTTGAGCAATAAGCCAGATGAATGCCACTTGAAGAATTTGTTTTCCTGATTCGTTTTTCAAATCAATATAGTGACGCTCTTCGTAAATTCAAAAAAATAAATATTGCTTATTTTTTTAGTGTGAAGAGAATTGCTTAATTTCTTAATGATCATGGTTTTAGTTGTGGTTTGGTAACTTGTTTTTATGGCATCATACCAACTTTATATCAGAAGTGTAGTTGCGGTTTCACAAAATTTAATTCTTTTCTTAGCAATTTATTTTATGCTTTTTGGTTTTCGAAAGTCATTGAACGATGAATATTTTTTTACAACCTTTTAATCGAAAAACCTTTCCTTTAGTAAATCTTGAATGTATGTAGGATAAATTACGAGTTTAAACAATTTAACCTTTGCTTTGTATGAACAATTATTGGTATACTATTCGACTACTACTATTCGCAACGATCACAAGTTTAAAAATAATTTACAAAGAATTGAACATTGAACTCGACTTTATTAAGAATATAAATTTGATTTGCATAGATGTTTCAAAAAAATATTCTCTAACATTAGTTTTATTATTTTTATTTAGCATTCTCGAAGGATTCACACCTACGCCCTCGCTAAAAAACTAAAGACGGTAATTCATTTATTTAACCACAGCATGCTAACTGAACATAATCCACGATAGAGTTTTATGACTTCCGTCTTCTTCGACATCGAAGACTCGCTTTGTGAACTTCCGCAGAATAAGCAAGAAGGACAGAAAAGCCTAACCAAGCCAGCATTGCACAAACTTGGCTTAAGTTGAACCTTACCTATGTTGCTTAATTAATTTTAACAATAACATAAATATGCAACAGCTAAACATCACGCTATTTTAAATCTAGAAAACCCGCTGATTATAGCTTTGATAACATTCAACCCACAGAAATTCTGTAATTGATGTCGTGAGAAGTAAATCAGCTTCTTAATTGCTCGAAATCGTCTTAAGCAGCTTAACGGCTCGCTAGTTCATTTGGCACGCAAGAAATTAACCGTCTCTTCGTCTTAAGTCGGCTAATCCACTTTAGTGAATTGCCTGAGACCACCGACAAGTAACCGCCTTTCTTAAGTATACGGGTTACGAAAAGCTTTTGATATAAAGTTTTGCAACGGTTCATGAAAACTTAGCCTTAACTGGGAGATTTGAGGCTATTTTAAAGTGCTGTTGAAGCTTTTGCGAATTTTAAGCACAGATATTTAAAAGCTTGCGTATCTACAGTATATGCTAGAAATGTAGGAATTCGTTTTTTTTTTAGTTTTTAATTATTAACTAATATATTATATATTAGGGAGTGAGGTGAGATATATGCCATACCAATTTAACACAAAAACGCTGAGAAATAGATTTTTTTTAAAATTTGCTACAAAAATATTAATTCATGTTTTTCGAGCTTGTTTGTCTATACCCTGTGTTGTAAACTTTAGTTAGTTAGTTTAGTAATCTTGTTATTTAAAAAAATATATTTCTCTGTGCTCGTTTTCTAGATTTCCTCAGATTTTTCGAAATTGTATTTCCATTCTTCCATGTAATTCTTCAAGAAAATATGTTAAATTTTAGTCTATTCAATCGAACCGATTTTCAAAATTTTCATGATTACATTTATTTTCTTTCCTATAGTAATCAAAATGGTGGAAAAAAAATACCTGGAAAAAATTTTACAAACAATATCTATATACTACATTATGACTAATTGATAAATTATTGTCGAAAAATATTTGTGTAGGTACATATGTATGTAGAAAAATGATTCGTGCAAAAATTTCAAAGTTAATAAAACAGCTGAATTTTAATTAGGAAACAAAACGCGATAAGGCCTAAGACGTTGAAGTAGTATTATATTAATCAGCAAGAAATAATAACAAACATTTGTTGACTTCATTATCGGTCCATTAACTTCACGTCTTAATGCAAATTCAACAGATTGGGGCCATTTCTGATGAATTAAAAACAAAACATCACATTCTCCAGATTCGTATGAATCAGCCAGAAAAGAAAAATGTATGTTTTTAATATACGTAGAATGAAATGAAATGTTTTCTTTTAAAATATGTTCTAAATTCCGAACCCGACAGATAAGGCTTCTCCGAAGATGGATAATGTGGTCACATTTCTATCTAAATTTACAGTTTTCGCCCGCGATGTTCTCCAAAATTTCCCATTTCCTCACTTAGTGTGGGAGGTTGGCTAAAAGCAAATCTCGACATAATGAAAATTTATGAAATCACATAATGTAAACTCATTACAATAGGAGTTAGATCCAGGTGAGAGGCATCTTCTTTCTACCAAAAAGTTACAGTGGAATCAATAGAATTAGTCTATATGATCCGTTCAAGGCATGCACAAATGTCCCAATCTAAATTCGAGTTTGAAGCATGCGACTATAGAGCAAAGCATAGTCGGATAGCGAATTGGGTCTAGACAATCGCGGACGGTAAAGAACGGATTGCACTTTAGTTTTCGTTCGTTGCTTGAGCCGAGCAGAGTCTCCCGGTCGTGGTTTTATGTATTGTACATAATCCGATAGAGTAAATTCAAGACAGTGTCCGCTGGTCCAACATAACTACATATATTGTGTGAAGTGTTGATAAAAAGTGTGCTATGTTTACAAAGCGATTAAGATAAGATTTATCCAGCTTAACGACTTTTTTTTTTGTTGCAAAAATTGTCTTAGCAGCACCGGAAATTACGACCACCATGAGATCGACAGAAATGAAAAGGGAAGGTGAGGAAAAATCAAATCGGTCTAAGTGTTGTTGATTTTGATTGAGTTGCTCGTCTGCGTCAAAGACGGGTACCCGCAAGCAGGTGCCTTAATTGGGAAAAGCATAAGTTCCAAGTAGTCCAAATTAGGATGGAATAGTTTAGAATTACTGTTCACGACCCATAAGTGGAATCTATGTGACGGATTCTCCAAGACGATGATATGTGCTTCGACAACGTTCGATGCCCAAGAACCCACGGAATCGATCGATAGAACTGAAGCATCTATTTGATTCCCATGCTTCCAGGCATCGGGGATGCTGGGATTCAAAACCGCGCGCTTATGATGAAATTTAATATCCACTTGATTGGCCCAGATAGCCAGTAGTCGCGGTTGTGATGTCACTTTCCGATGTAATCCAATTACAGGAGTGTGGGGCGCAAAGTGAACGCTATCGATTTAAGTTTTCATCGCATATCAACTAACGAAATGGGGGGATACAATGTTCATACATCTGCCGGCTGCAGAAAGTGCTCCAATTTCTAAAAGACCTGAGGAGAAAAAACAAATGTTTTGGATTAATTCCAGGGGATTTACGTGCTTTTTGCATTCAAATCCGTCAGGCTAAATTACAGCTCTTTCATCGACTTTTCAGCGGGTGTATGTAGGTGGAGCACGACAAATCAAGAAACGCTCTTAATCTTTTTATCCCTCGAGCAATGCGCTCCATGCTGTTCTCAAATGGCACAGAACAACATATTCGGATTTTGCCCCGCGCCAACTTGGGGCTATTATTGCCCAGTTAAGTGTTTCATAACTTCGTGCTATGCTACCCCGGATACGTTCCACTCCTCAAGGCTGTAGCGAACAATATTTTCCAGTTCATATACGTGCCTCTGGGTTTTGTTCTACAAGGGAAAATTTGTTTCAAGGAAAAGGGGTGTTTTTAAGGGTGAAATTTCGATTTCGTATTTTTCAGGTTGAGCAATGCTCTAACAAGGATTTGATTGCATTCCCGGCGGCATTTAGTGCAAAACCATGTCACTTTGACCTTTATGCGGTAAGGTTGTATTTTACGTAATTTATATCTGTTGAACTACACTTTAAAACACATTCAGGGCCAGTGTTTGATATGTTCTAACAAAATTGGTTATTAGATATCATATTTATTCATTTTTCTTTATTTTAACGACAAAATTACTATATCATTATCAATTTATCACGTTTACTGGGAACTTTAGTATCGTCAGCCAACACTATACACAAGTGTAATTTAATCAAAGCAAATTCAAAATAACGTCTTTTAAATTTTAAATTCAAAGGTAACATTTTAAATAACCTAGGCGAAAATCTGGGGATGTAAACAAATTACCAAAACAAAAGCGTTTTACGGTCCTGAGAAACCATCGGTTTCTTATTCAAAAAATAATAATATTTATAAAGTTTCGAAAAATATTGATTTATAAAACATTAAAAATAAATACAAATATTGATATCATACTCAAAAGCCTTCATGCGTTCATTTGATCGGTTATAGGCATTTGCATATACATATCTGTGTACTATATGTATATTATTGAAAAAAGAGTAAAAATCCTAAAATAACCATCTGCACTATTTCCCAGCTATCATTTTAATGCGGAAATTTTGAATTTCCGCTTTGTAGCTTCGATGTACTTTTTAAAAGTCCATCACTTGAACGCTGTAATGCCTCGTAGTTTTATAAATCGGTAACCGTCGGCATGGCATTTCAATTGGCAAACTCGATTTGGTATCTCTGCGCGAATTTTGCGAATTACTGAAGCATTACGAATAGAAGCTTCTGCGTTGCAGAACGATCAAGCAGCATGTTCCCAAATACTTTTGAATTTCATAATCAAATTGAGAGAGCAAGGAATTTGTAAAAGTAAACTAGCTGCTGGGGTTCACCAATTGTGTCATTGGGCAAATACCTCATGGACTCTACTGATTTTTTCAAAACAGGTATGAGTTTTATCTGGTTTGATAACATTTCTTAATTAAATTCTGTGGGGAGTTAGATTTATGTTTTCTTTGGCTTTTATCTCATTTACTCTGAGATAATAACAATAATTATTTATGTAATCAGAGATAAAGAATTCATTTAAGTATTATATATAGATGTAAAGTAAGCAACGAGACTGTTTATTGTTGTATATTCAAAAGGAAACAGAAATGCAATAATCAATATTCAAAATTAAATTTAGCTCTATTTTGCAGTGGCTTTAATTTAATATTTTTAATGAACTTTCTTCTTAAACTCATATTTTCGTCTAACATCAACACGTAGGCATAAATACCTATTTTATTCTCATAAATTACCATATTATTAAATTTATCCATGTTTGCTTGCTTTCAAAAACTATTAAAAAATCGTTACTTTTGCACGAAATGCATAAAAATGCATATTTCTAAATTACACTAGAATGTCGGTCAACATCATATTAACATGATTTTTACAACAATTTTATAGTAAGTACAAATTGAATTATGCTACGTATGACCTACTCTTTCTTTTTTAAGCCATAGAGAAAAGTACCCTTTTTGCTCATAAAAATACGCCGACCTAATAATGTTAAAGTTTCGTGTGCTCATTATGTCTCCTTCTCAAAGTATGTCTAGCAGGCTGTAGATTAAGCAGTTTATAATAAAACATGTTGTATGCACATAATTATCTTTTGAAGACCGTCTTAATGAGGTATCATCCGCCTTCCAGCTTCGCTCACGTGTGCTTTCATTATTTATATGTAGTATCCTTGACCGTTTGCGTTTGAACATTTGACCTTTAAAAGTTTTCTTAACGCAAATTGTACAAACTTCACGAGTTTTTCAGTCAATTCTGAAGAGGGTTACAGTGCAGCAGTCAGGAGCAGTTTATGTATTAAAAAGTCAAGTTAAATGAATAACTGAAATCTTGTAGTTTCATTAATTATAAGGAAATAAGTTATTAATTAATTTTTTCTAAGCATGACCTTAATTTTTTTCCCAGAATATCTTTTAATAAGTTCATTAATTATTTTACCATAATAATAGCCCTAATTTTGTAATCAAGAGCACACCTGCTGAAAATCGTCTTTCATCTCAAAGAAAAATCGTTTGTGTCATCCCATTAGTCGTCAACAGTCGCATGGGACAGAAATTGCCGAGAATGAAATAATTTTTCCGGAGGCTAAGACAAATTACAAAAGCGAAGTGGTGGCATAAACACGCAAAGATTGTTATCACTTCATTGAGGTTTTGGAAGAAAAAATGCGACTAGGTAGTATAGGGTATCGCCCTTTTGTTTGTATTGTCGATGTAATGGACCTTAGATTTGTATGAGTATAGTGCGCGGAAATTTTCATTAGGGGTGCTACCCTTATCATGTACCAGGAAACTGATAACACTTCCCCTCTGACAATAAATTTTCCACCTGGAACAAGAAAATCGATTAGTTTTCCACATGTCATAGAGAGTTGCCCATGATTTCTGGTACATGATCCAGGAGGGTCATGCGCTGTAAGGCGGACAGTGATGGATAAAAATATTACTATACCCTCTTTAGACTATAATATCTGCTTTACTACAATTTTAATTTTCATATTAATAATTATAAATGTCAACTATTTTATTCTAAAAATTGATAAGACGATCAAAAGGTCCAATATTCAATTTTTTAATGTTGTAGGGTTCACTTATTTCGAATTTGAGTTTAACTGGCGGGGAACACCCTCAACAACATTATCCTCAAAAAGGGAACATTTCTCTTACCCTGCTGGAATGAAATTGTGTAAAAGTTTTACTTGGAAATACAACAGTTGTTCAGGGTGACCGGGTTGTGTACAAACTTTTCATATTTGAAAAAAAATTCGTTCAACTAAATAAATAGGATTATAACTAAAATTATAAATACCAAATAGCAAAGATATTTAAAAGATTTACCTGGAAAAGGGGTGTTTTCACCAGGAAGTGAAGTGATTTATTAAAACACCTCATAAAAGTGCCATCTTCGAAAAAATCCAATGTCCGGTAAGATATCCTTCTGCGTATAATTTTGTTGTCGTCTTTGGGAAAATTATGAAAATATCACTCATTTCAAAAATCTCGCGCATTATATCAGCTCCATCTAAAAGAGGAAATAAAACAAAATGTGATCAAGACATTCTGGAAGAAAAGGCGTCGTCGTCCTGGCCAACAATAAGTGTAGACTGCTAACCTCGATATGCCTGGGAGGCAGGCTGGAATGTATTCCGATTTTGTGTATAAACATTGCAAATGGATAAAACGTTCTGAAAAACATTCTTCGTATGCATGCTGACAAAAAAAAAATTCGAAGTGAATACAAAACATCGCGCACCAGAGGATGTGAAGGATCTTTCAATGGCCGTACGGGAGTATGTCAGGAGCTCTTGTGGCTGCACTCATCTTGAGAGGATGAAAGAAGGGCGTAATGAGTTGTGCACCCTGAGAATAGGGTGTAATTTGTTTTTATCGGGGTGAAATTGTTCAGTTTATGTCCTCAAAGAAATCAGTATAGCTGATTTTTGAGATTTCCGCACGCCGATTGCATTCAATTCCGAGTCTAACTAGTGTGCTATTTTTCTAGAGGTCCTTTTTGCAAAATTAAACTTTTCGCCTCAGGGGAATGGCTCTGCGCCAAGATTTCCTCCGGGCCATACTATGACAAAATTCATTAATTAATTTCATGACAAGTGAATTATTGATAGCAGTAATTAGTTTTTGAAACTTATACCGAATAAAGTAGCATCGTTATGAGATCGATCACTATGCAAATTTAAAGTGAATGAATTAAGCACAGCAGGACTTTGGAGCTATGCCAAAAAAAAACATGAAATGTGTTATCGCGCAATTTATGTTAAGGGTGGAGATAAAATAAATTAGTTCAGTAAGTCTTCCCCCACAAAATCGTGTTTCATAAATACAACGCGATTATTTTGTTTTGGGTAAAAAATTAATATCTCATTACTATTTTTGAATATTGAATCTGTATATTGATAGAGTGACGTATAATAGTAAAAATAAGATAAACATTATAAGCAACTTATCTATTTAAACTAAATTTAATCCTTCTAAAAACATCGGAATTATTTAAATAAGAAAACAACATTTGGGTATACTATTTTAATTAACGCTCATAAATATGTTATTACAGCCATTAAAACAGCATCAGTAGATAGAGAGCGGGACTACATAGGTTTTGCAACTCTCCCAGAACAAGTTCACAGAAAATCTGTAAAGCGAGGTTTTGAGTTCACTTTGATGGTTGTTGGTGAGTCCGGCTTAGGGAAATCAACATTAATCAACAGTCTTTTCCTGGGCGACTTGTATAAAAATCGCTTTATACCAAATGTTGAAGAAAGACTTGAAAAGACCACAAGAATTGAGAAAAAAACAATGGATATTGAAGAAAAGGGCGTTCGTCTTCGACTAACAGTTGTAGATACTCCTGGATTTGGTGATGCTATAAATTGTGAAGACAGTTGGCGTGTGTGTACGGCTTATATAGATGAACAGGTATATTAATTTTTTTGTTATCCCTTTCCAAGAATTACGGAAAAGTATGCCAAATTTTAGCGAACTAAAACGAAATATATTTTATATAATTTTCAGTTCAGACAATATTTTACAGACGAAAGTGGTTTGAATAGAAGAAATATTCAAGATAACAGAGTTCATTGTTGTTTATTTTTCATACCGCCTTATGGTCACAGGTATGTAACATTTGATATCAAATTTAAGACCTATTTTTGTTAATAAAAAATTGTTAAATTACAGTTTACGACAAATGGACTTAGATTTGATGCGACGCCTGCACAGAAAAGTGAATATTGTCCTTGTTATAGGAAAGGCCGATTGTCTTACACAGACTGAAATTCGAAAATTAAAAGAGCGAATCCTGCAGGACTTGGAGGATAATCATATCCAGGTGTATCAATTCCCCGAATGTGATTCAGACGAAGATGAGGATTTCAAGCAGCAGGACAGGGAGCTAAAAGCAAGTATACCCTTCGCGGTAGTCGGCAGTAACACAATCCTCGAAGTGGCTGGCAAAAAGGTTCGCGGGCGTCAGTACCCGTGGGGCGTTGTGGACGTTGAGAACCCACAGCACAGCGATTTTATAAAATTGCGAACAATGCTAATCTCAACACATATGCAGGACCTAAAGGATACCACTCAAGATGTTCACTACGAGAACTTCCGGGCCCAATGCATCTCTCAGATATCGCAACATGCCCTCCGGGAGCGTGGCAAATTGAAAAGGGATTCGATGGGCTCAAATGGGTTCGATTCATCGATCACAGAAACCGATAGGCTGCTTTTGCAAAAGGATGAAGAGATCCGCCGTATGCAGGATATGCTCACTCAAATGCAAGAGAAACTGAAAGCGACCCATTTAATAGATATGAAGAAAAACGACAGTGTAATCGATGTCTAGAGATCTTTTAAAGTAGCTAAAATAACTTGTAGGTTCCACAAGATCCGTATTAATTTGTTCTTACTTTTCGCACAAAGCAAGATGCTCCGTCGTTAACGGTGTATTTGTATCTACTAATTTATAAGGACTAGCTATTTAGACTCACATCGGAGGATTAAACATTAATCATTTTTCGCTACGAGAAGCATTCACGACAAAATTTCCAGGAATCGCTTACAATTGAATGCTTCGGTGCATTAGAATATTTCTTACTTTTAATCGTAATCGAAAGTTATACAAAAACAAAAAAATAAATAAAATTAAAAAAAAAAACATAAAATTAAGCGGGAATAAAAAAAAACGTAAAAAAAAGATTACCCACCAAGGAATAGACCAAAAGTAGCAGCGCTAAGCGAACATTTTTTATCAGACAAAACAACCAGTTGATGTAGGTGTAGCCGAGTTCATTTGTGACCCATTCCCCGTCCCAGTGTCCTTAAGTAAATCTCTTTAGTGGTATTGTTTCAGGGTAGATATGTTGTAATTGTTAATGTCTGTGTTTCTATTTATTACGATCCTACAGGGTTTTATTTATTTAATTTTTCTATTCGAATTTACATTTTGTTTTTATCGACATTTAATAAAAGTATTTAATACAAAGCATATCTAAGTTTTACTTAATCTGGTTAGAGTTCTACGTGTAATATAAAGCAACTTGGTAAAAATTTAACTCGACATTTAATAGTCCTTATTTAATTTTTTAACTTGTGAAATGTAGAACTCCAACAAATAGGTTTCATGAGCTCATGTTGGAAACCAGTTTTTTAACTTAAGAACCAGTCGAAGTTAGTTCTTTCAGTTTAATTAATTGCTTGATACATATTTTTAAAAAACTTTATACTTCTTCGTGTGGCTAAGAACCCCATTTCACAAAATAGTATACTTATCTTTAGTTAAAAAACTACCAGCCAGTAAATTGGTAATAATAAATATTTCATAGAATTTTAGAAGTAAATCAGAATTTTAATTAGCTAATTAGCACTTCGAGCAGGGATTTGCGTATTATTGTAGAATTTAATAGCGCAGGTAGTGAATATAAATTGAAGAAAATATTTACCATAAAAAATCGTATTGAAATGAAAGTTATTTTAAAAATCCACTCTTCAATTGTTTTTTCAGCCGATCGTAAATTATTAAATTAAAATAAGGAAATACTTGTCTTGGAGAGCGATCGAAGAGTTGGTAAGTTTTTTTTAGGTTCTGTAAAATTTTCTCATTAAACGCAGACATTTCTAATAATTTATTCAACTCATTGAAAAAATTATAATAGAACATTATTTTCGTGTACAAGTAATATTTTTATTCTAGCTACGCCGACCATGAAACGGAAATCTTAAAAACAAAAAAAACTTACCTATGACGCGTCGGCCCAAGCGAAGTGTAGGGCTCCGGCGCCATTGCGGCCATATTTAAGTTACTTTTGGGTTTTTCTATAAACCTTTTTCAGACGCAACAAACTATTCAAAAAATTAATTTGAGACTTATTCAACGATATAATACACAAAACTTACCTCCCTTTTACGTCCAGGCCCAGTTTAGAGTCTACGGAGCCCTAAGGGTAGTGATTGGGGTGAATTCAGTTTATGGGAATTATCTCGGAAATTAATAGTTTTTCGCGAAAATATAGTTATTAATTTGTTAGAGAAAAAATCTTATAATGTTACTGTAAGGGAACAAACAATAAAATATAGTACATAACGCAATAACGCAATTTACCTTTTTTTGCGACGCGGTTTCGTAACACTCTGAGCAAACATTTCTTTATTTTAATAAATTAATGAAGCTACACTACACTACACATAGAGATAAATAAATACATGTATTTTGCACAGGTAAAACTGGAGAATTTTCCAAAAAACTAAAAAAAGAAAGAGTTATATTCACTGTGAAACACGCTTTGGCTTTCGAATATTTTAACAGCCTGTGAAAATTTCCGAAACTATCGTTATACACTTTTTAATTTTGTATTGTGGCTGCACTGGGTGGAGTAAAAAAAACTTAAATACATATGTCAACTTAAATTTAAAATGGTTTTACTCAGCCCTGCGATCTGCCTGTGCCTGGAAGTGTCACCGAGCCACCCACAAATTGAGGTTGTGAAAAGTAAATTTTGTGGATTAAAGCCAGAAAATTTTAATTAAGTGCACGAACATTT
Organism: Tolmerus cingulatus; assembly: GCA_959613345.1. NCBI lineage: Eukaryota > Metazoa > Arthropoda > Insecta > Diptera > Asilidae > Tolmerus > Tolmerus cingulatus. The sequence goes on from OY390710.1 coordinate 34,597,929, forward strand.
AAAAAAACGGCATTTAATTATGACGGAAGTAGCTGAGCGCCTGCAAATGGGTCCCCGTGAGGGGTCAACTTACCCAGTTTCAGTGCAATATTGCGGCAACTGTTCCATGCCGATCGAGGTAAGAAGTAACCAAATTAGGAAGGTATTCCGAATTAAATTGCTAATTTAAAATTATTCCCAGTATTGTGAGTACTACCCAGACTACGAGAAATGTAAGCAATGGCTAGAAAAGAATCTTCCCACGGAGTTTGAAAAGGTGAAGGTGGACGATACCGCAGAGGCCGGCGGAGACGATGACAAAAAGCGTCAGAAACGGGGCGGAAAGGGAATGGTTAAGGCCAAGAAAAAGGACGATGGACCCAAAAAGATTTGCTTATCTCGGGCGCCTAGGGGAAAGAAGAAGTCCGTCACTGTGGTAACCGGACTGAGCACTTTCGGTAAGAAAAATCCAACTTAATCTCGCAACTGGGTTTATAAATGAAAACCTTCCTCAGGGATTGATTTGAAGGTTGCTGCGAAATTCTTTGGAACAAAATTCGCTTGTGGGTCTTCAGTAACGGGAGAAGATGAAATCGTAATCCAAGGAGACGTCAAGGACGACCTTTTCGATGTCATTCCCGAGAAATGGCCTGAAATCGACGAGGAATTCATAGAGGATTTGGGCGATCAAAAGCGCTGAATAAAGTCTTAAATATTTATTCAGTCTATTCTTCCTTAATCAAATATTTCGCGACCAATTCGAGTACTGTTCGCACCTGGTCCTCGGTCAGACGCTCTTCGCTGTCCTCAATGAGCTGGAAAATAAATTGCTTGTCAATCGGATGGATTTTGTGCTAATTTATGATTTTACCAGTTGTATGTGCAAAGGCTCCGTCGGTGGATCGTTCACGAGCGTGAGACACTCGTTTTTAGTCAACTTAAACGCTTTCATCTCCTGAAGAAATTGAATTATATCTGCTCGAATCTGCAACCTCGCTGGCGTTTCTTCCAAATACTGCAAAGTCTTGAAAGCTTTTTATATTTAGAAGAATTCATTTTACGGGTTCAGAACCTCACTTCATAAGTAATTGTCGCCAAATTCCTCAAACCAAATCGTTTCTTCGTTTCCCTCATGCTCTTAAGAGCCGTGAGCACTTCGTAATTCGAAAGAACACAGTAACGGGGGTCAACACTGCAAATAAATAATTAATTGTTAGATATTCAAAAACCAGAACTTATTGGTGGTACATTTCCATTATCTCTGTCTCTCTTTGCAAAATTTACAAGAAAATCGGAGGAGATCAAGTTTGTTTACAAAATCCCTCTAAAAGTTTGAAGTTTGGACACATGGTGTTTGCAGTGCTGGCAACTTATAAAAATCGAAAACACACAGTGCGTTCGGTTTTCAAAATTGACATGGACATGGAATGCGAGAAACCGCTATGTCTGAATTCTGGTGGTTTCGGTGGCGTCCTTTTTCTTTGTGGCTGGTGCGTTTTTAACAAAATTTACCTCATGAAAGGTGAGTACACTTCCATAATGTAAAATAATTTCATTGCCTAGTTATTATCTACTAAATAATATAAGATAATTTCGTACAAGTGGCTTTAAAGTTGGTAAGCCGGAAAAAGATAATTTTCGTTGTGAGCTCTTGCTTCTTTCTTGGCATAAAGCGCTTATTTGTTAATTAATTAACCTGCTACTGCGAATTAAAAGCTCTATAGCTATAACTAAAATATTTCACACATTTCTACTCTAAAAACAACTCAAACAATTTTGTTATCTTTTATCCAAATCAGCGTCAGACGCAACAAGTGGCGCCAAATTCAAAGTTTTTGAAATTGCATTATTGGATTTGATTCAGGTTCTTTTTCATATTTCCTATTTAAGTTATTATATAAGTCTAGGTTAGGTCGATTCGGCACCGAGGATGCAATAAGCTCGTTCAGTGGATTGGTCTACAAATTACATACTTATTTAATTCATTTCGACGGATATAAAATTGTTAGAGTATCACTGAGCTGATTTATTTTTTAAAAAGTTAATGAGGAAATCGAATACCACAAAATTTCAATAGCAATAGGAGTTCTGTTTTTAAAATAATGCCACTAGCATTTTTTCGTGAGGGAATCGGCCGGAGACAAGATCATATAAGTATAGTAGAGGGGGGAAAAATTATATTTTTGCTCTTATGCTAGGTTCAAATTTCTAAACATACCTGTCATAAAAATATGAAAATGTTTATAACTATGTTTACTTGACTGGCCCACATTCTGATGGAGTTGGCTGTAATAACTTTGCTCACTTGGTTTTAATTAAATGACAACCTCAAAAGTTCCGCATAGAATCAAGCCAAAGCTAACTCAGGTTACGAGTATAATTTGAAAACTTTCGCGGAAATAGCTTACGTAATCCAATTATCTAAACTTTTTGTACAGACCGTTTCGTACCATTTATTTTTCACCATTTTAGAAAGCTGCTGCAACAATTAATCTTCATTCGCTTTTGCTGCTAATCCCATACAATTTCTGCACGCAGCGTCGAAATGGCCCCAAGGAGGTGAATTAATTGCAGAAGATTATTCCACAGCTTCTTTTCATCGTGTACTTTCTTAATATTTTCTCTCAAAGTGATATTTTTGATGGAGCTTCCGCAAAAACTTAAAATTTTTACTCACTGCTGAAGGTTTTAAATATAAAATTATGGACATTTTAAGATATTTTGATAGTATAAGAAAGGGAACGGGTAAATTTTTGTCTTAAATAATTCCACTCACAAGGACGAAGAATTTCTTATCTCCAATTAATGCGGAGCGTGTGCTCGCCACCCGATTAGACCATCTAATTAAAGTTGAATAAAATTCATTAATTATCCTTTACAGCTTATCTGCCCACTCGGTTTCTCAAAGAGACGTACTTAATCGCCTTTGAATTTATATTATAGAAAGTAGACAATGGCCAACTGGGCTGCTAATTCTTACGCTACGCCAATCAGTTTTACAATTTGCGCACAAAGAAACACAATAAAGATAGCAAAACCAAAGAATCATACCGCAGTCCATCTACACATAACCAGAACTTTAGCCCTTTATGCTCCATTAAACTTTTATGGATTACAATTATCCAATATATTTGCTGTTAAGACTTCTGCAGCATTTTGCACCACTTCGTGCGATGAACATGAATTCGGTTTTAAGTTTATTTTGTGCACTGACATGCGCATGATTTACATAGGTAGATTTTGAAATCCTCTTTCGTACTATAGACTAAAATTTTTGTTTTAAAATTTAACGTGATAGTGTTCCCTTCCTGCATAAGAACGTAAAAAACTTTGTATGAACATAAACTTCATAAAATTTATGAGCTGGAAAGATGAATATGTAGACTATTACATGATTTTTAAATTAAATTTATTGAAATTGGTGGAATTTGTAATAAAAATGTAACGCTTTCTTGAAGCACAAAGGCGATAATTTTGTGTTTGCAGTAATTTAGATATCTGAGTTGCAATTTAAGGCTCTCTTAGAATTTAATTATCATTGTGTATTGAATTTTTTGCTTAGGTCATCTAAATTTATTCTAAATTAAGTGGCAGTTCGTTTTGCTAGTAAGCTTATTTTGATTCTATGGATATGAAGCACTTTACAGGAAGGTTTTGATCTAGAATTTAAATAAAAATGAATCATTATTTTCTTTCGTATTTGTAACTTTTTAAATATCACACATTTTTGGGGTTTGTGGATTCTAATAAAAAAATGTATTTATTTAATATTTGAGTGAGGAACTAATCCCAACCTCTTAATTTAATCCCTGATTTAAACATAAGATAAATAATATAATTTTGAAAATTTAAACTCGTTAAGAACCTATGATTTTTATGTCTGTATTTTGTGATTTCGAAGATAAGAGAATTATGAAAGATTTGAAGTCGGCGTTTGAAATACTACGTTATAAAGTTTCCATTGTATTTATTTGATGATATCAATTTATTTTCTATGACATTCCTTTAGAAGAGATCTTACTTTTTTAAAACATAAAAATCGTGTATTGCAAATAACCGTCGAGAGAATTTAAATTTGGTTCACTTATTTTATGACTAAATAAAAAAGTTGCCTACAACGGACTAAAAATTGATTTGTCAAAGACCAACTGATTCAGTTAAACTTTTAATGGTTTGTAGAGATTTTATGCCTGCATATATTTGTCTATCTATAAAACTACTCGACTTCTTGAAAACCTAATATGAAATTGAATCTTAACTCCATAAAATTCGTTTATCGCTGTATTCTATAAAAGAATGCTTTTTCATAAAATAATGCTGCTATCATATCATATTAAGTATATTGAAAAGCTTTTGTTGCAGGATTTGAAACCAATAAAAGTCTATTCAAGAAAGCTCGTAAATTCAATTTTATTGCTCTGTTGTTAAGAAATAGGGCGTTGTTTCTATCCAACAAAGTGCTATGGGACTTTGTAAATTTATTGCACTCATGTTGCAAACACTTCAGGATAGGTGTTAAGTGTAGCAAAGAAAATATAATAGTTAGTAATGTTTTGTATAATTGAGCATACAAATTAATATTTTGTTTTTGTTGGAACAGGAAGTTATCAAAATGACGAAAAAGTTCAAAATTCGTAAGCTACACACAAAAACACAAAGTAGAACAGGCGGAGTTATCATCAAACTACTTTTATTATTTCTGGTCGGTTGGCTCGTTATTCATCCGGATGTCATAAAAAATTTCATAAAAAACTATTATGAGCAGTATAATCTCCTTGTGCATGGAAGAATCAACTATTGCTCCGAAAGTGTCGGGTATCATGATATCATCCCCACAATTCGTCCCCAAATTCTACATCAGGACGAAGTTCTCAACAGGATTGAAACGAGTCTACGTAATCACATACAATTTACTCCAATTGCTATAATTGGGACTACCGGCGTCGGAAAAACTTTATTTTCTAATTTACTTATGAAGTATTTTCCATGGCAAGAAAATGTTCAGCGATTTTCATGGTCAATTTTTGCTGACGAAAAAGAAAAATATGTTATGGTGAAAAAATTACTGAGACGATTGTCCAGTTGTGGGCATAATTTAGTTGTAATCGATGATTTTACTTCAAAGGATGTTGCGTATGTGGGTAGCATTAACAAAAAGGCTGAAAAAATTGCTGTGAATTCGAAAAAAAGTCTGATTTTGCTTTATATTTTTAATATTCCAAGCTTCCTTGAACCGGCTGAGATAGCTTACAAAAGAGTATCGCAGCAATTCGAAAATCTAGAAGGCGTTCAGACTATTCCTTTTAGGAGTTTTGAGCAGTCACACTTGACCGCCTGTATCAAGTATGAGGCGGAATTGTTAAACGTTTCCTTGAATTCAGAGAAAATTTTGGAAATTCAAAATTCTATTGAAGCCACCCGTTCTGGCTGTAAGACCGTTCATGCAAAAGTTGCTATTGTTTCAGAGACAGTGTGATTTGGAATCGTTGGTTATTTATTAACTATTTTTAATTATATTTTCAGAATTTTTGTATATTTAGACTTTTAACTGAATAAAAGAAAATAAATAAATGTTGGGATAGATCACGCATTCTTTTAACATTAATTCCTCATTTACTAATTGAATTCGCCATTCTTAAACATTTTCAAAACTTTGATTTAGATCAAGCATAAAATGCGTTTCTTACAATTCCATTAGAAGTGTGGATTAGAAAACCGATTTAAGTATATACCATTTATGTAATAGAAGAAATCATTAATATCTAGGCTCCACATTAAACTGAATAACAAGTTACTTTTTCTTTCTTTTAATTAATTACTTCGAAAATGTTGTTTAATTTGTCTTCTGATTTAGGTGGCCACAGAATCTTTTAAGTGAAACGATGAGTATACACAAAATTCTAAGCCTTAGGCCTTTTAGAAATGTCTATGCTCTAGAAATGGAAATGGCAACAGAATCTAACATTAGAACAGCATAATAACATCACATAAAACGTGTTCGTGCTTGTGAATAGATTAATGTGTGGGCGAATTTATCCAAGTTAATGGGTTCTTATAAGGAAAACAATACTAAAAGGGGTATTTATGATCATCAGAATCCGAGATTGTAATTACATATCCCTACAAATTCGATTTCATTTCCGTGAAAAGAGATTCATTAACGAGAGTTTTCGCGAATATGAATCATAGCCACGATTTCTCAAGCTTTAATTCTTTCATTCTATCTTTATAAGAAGCTAATCTACTTCAAGCTTTTATGAAATTATTACTTTCGTAATTTCGGGAAAAAATCTTCAATCAATTTTCTTCTAAAAACGTTTTATAGGGCCTCTTGTAAAGGTTTTTGATAATTGATGAACAAATTTAAAGTTCGTAAAGTTTTAATATAAAAGTCGGAGGGAAAATTCCTGAAGAGTCTAAATTAAATTTAAATTTTTTTAATTTGACGAAATATAAATTCTTATTAAGAAAATGAACTTTTATATCATATAATATAATAGAATATTTGAGAATGGTTTGAGTCTTTTTGCATTATCTAAGAATTCTTTCTTATTTCTGAAACATTGTTCTTTTAAGTAATATTTTACGCAGTTAACTCGCATATGTTCCTAATTGAATTATTGATTTAATTGAACCACAATGGTCAAATTTAAACTAACAATCTTAATCTGTAATTCTGTCCATCAGCCGTGCCATAACTTCCCTATTTCTGGTAATTTTACTCTTTTCTGTCTCATGCATATGATTTAAATCAGATGTTCCGGATAGATAGAATAGAAGGGACCAGACTAAATCGAACTTTTGATATTCAAAATTAATCTGCTTTCACTATGCAGACGCACGCCTTTTCCCAAAACCCCAAAACCAAGAAGGAAGCTACGTGGCCCTGAAACCTATCGAAAGCTCCTCTCAAAATTTAGGACGGTATAGATTAGGAATAACTCGGTTCCACTAACTACGGTTTCGCAAAGGCGACCTCGTTGACCTAAATGCTTAAAATTATCCAACAGAATTGTACTACATCCCTTAGATATCGAATTGCTTACCCCCGACAACGTTTACGTCCAGTCCACGTGTAATGCGGGTGGGTTCGTGTGACAAAGTAGCAACTTGATGGATTGAACTGCTCGAGGATTGTTCAGGAAGTTTGGCGATACGAGGACCATAAATGACATTATTGAAGAGTAATGAGGAGGATACGCATCGAACTGCAAGTTTCAGTCCTGGCGGACATTTACGTTTGCGCTGCATCATGTAAATGATAGCATTTTGGGATCCAGGACTTGTGGAAGGGATTAATTCGGGGAATATATGGCAGCGGATAGCGCTCGTATATCAGGTCGCTAATTGAGTTCCATGAAGCTGAGCATGCCCTATTTCATTATTTAAGTAAATCGAATTTTAACATGCATTCCCCAGAGTGCTTACTTCGGAGGTACCACATACGAAGTTCTATAACAAAATAATTCTATATTAGTAGCTCTTCTTGATTAAGTACTTTGAATATGGCTTCTTAATTAATTAATTCAGGGAATACGTTGCTGTTTAACATATGTATGTATATTAGAACATCAACCTCGGTGCATGGAAGTGAAGGACAGATAATCCAGTGTTATTATTAATATTTTGCTTTTATTAATTTAAACAAGGTTTTTTAACAAGATAATAAAAAAGCATAACATTTAAATCTACCCTTTTTACACAACAAAAGTGAATGAATGAAAAACAGAAAACGAAAACAAAAACTAAAAACAGAAACAGAATAATATCCTATTTTGAACATAGTTGTGTTGGCTCAACAGACCATTTTACGACTTTCCAGTAAACGTACACTTTTTTAATAAAAAACTCGTAAAAACTCTACAACTCCCGTGAGGTTTTCGCTAAAATTGCGAAGGATAAACCTCCGCACGCCTTCATCGTATCCTGGAGGAAAAATTGCCAGTGGTTTGTAACTTTTTACCTAACGAGTCCTTGACGTAGGTTGCATCGGTGCAATAATTATGCGAATTTGTAATTTATGTTTCCCTCTGCAAAATTACACACATAGTGATTTTTTTTATAGAAGTCGTTTTACTATGCTTTATCTGATCTTTTTATTATGTATAATAAAATTAATATACTTTCTATTCTTTTTAGGGATTGAACTTCTGCAAATAAGGTAAGCTTCAATTTTTTTTTCTTTTTTATTTGTTGATATTTATTCTGGAGGACTAAAAGTTGAAGGGTCTAGTAAATGAATAACCATTAAACATAAGTGCAAGTAATCCAAATGAAATGAACAACACAAGCGAATGTGCTGAATAAAATCCTCAATAATAAATCATTCTTAATCCTAAATTAAAGAGTTGCGAGCAACGTCATTAGTAATTGTCTCCCTTTAAAGGAATTTAAATAATCCGGTAGATTCTCTTAAATTATAAATAAACGTCGTTCTAATTTCCCATTATTAGGAGGAGATATATTGACCCATAGAACCTTTCAGTCAGTTGACAGCATTTGCATTAAATTCATTTAAGCATTACTTTACAGCCTTTCACAGCAACACGATATCCTTTCACTAAATTTACAATGACTTTCGAAAATTCCTTCGTGAAAGAGTCCTTTTCCATGGACATTTAAGTGTCAGGCTCAAGATAGAAGTAATTGCTTTAGGCAGAGGATATTGCGCTAGGGTACAACGAGTTTTGGAGAAAAATAATCACCCGGCGTGGATTGAAAATAAAATAAGTTGTATACGAGACTTTTCAAATTAAGGTGTTTTGTTTCGAAAATTTCAAAAATATGCTTGTGTTACCGAAAGAAAATTTAATGAGCTGCATTCAAAGGAGCTTCAGCTTGGATAAGATTAAGTTTTCTGCAATAATTTTTAATGAGCATCTTGTTTATTATGGACTAGATAGCTTAGGAACTGGCGACTAGTATAGCAACAACGTTGTTATAAATTAATTTTTCAAAAGATTTTTTTAAAATTATGTTTATGTTTCTTGGATATGACAAAGTCGCATTTCTGAATTTAATAAAATCTTAAAACCTGATGAAATAGACCTAATTTTAGCTTTTCGCGGAAGCTTATCTTATTGAATTTTTTCTCATGATAAATTCCGCTGTGTTAGCTAGTGCGTTCGTTATCTTGGTGGAAATTAATTTAATAAAGATTCTATCCTGTTTGCCTCTGCCACTGCCAGTCTGATTTAATTCGCGCTTCAACGACCATCACAAAGAAATTTTGTGATTCTATACTTTTTGAAGCATATTCGAGGGTATTGGTTTTGGTTTCCTTAGCAAACCTTAACAAAATCTGCTTTGTCCAGATACCCTCTAATTAAAACGATATTGAGTAATTCTGTATAGCATAAGAAATGTACATAAATATATTTATGTGTATGTTGCAGTTCCTGAAAACTCCTCTCTGGAATAATTTAAAATTGTATTTCATTCCAAATTAACTTTTCTGGTGACCTGACTACAGTTTAGAGGAAATTAACGCTTCATTGACCTTTAATCCTATGGACATTTTCTCGAAATATCATTCATAAATAATATCTAGGGAAGCTTGTTATTAGCTTGCATCAGCTGCAAAATACTCGCCCGCCGTCTCAATGAGGAGCAATTAAAACTTCCTAGCTTATTATACACTCAGGGTATCCAAAAAGGAGTAAAATACCAAAAGGACAATGTTTATTTCGGTACAGAAATTAAGCTGCTGGTACACCAGAAAATGGGAAGCAAAACAAACGAGAAATCATGCCCAAAGTTATATTTGCCATATTCGGAGAAGACATGGCAAAACTTACGTAAATAGATATGGGTGTCGTTATAAGGGAAAGGGTTCCTTATACAAGATAGACCGTAAAAAGGTATCAGTGCCAGACAATGGTCGGGTTCTTGAACGCTACAGGCACATTTGCCCAGAATACGTGACAAACATTTTAAGGGTGGCATTATTACCGCAGGCGGCATTCATGCCCAAAAGAATGTCATTTAGGTCTCATTTGGGCCTTAGCTTTTGTGAGATTTGTGGGTTTTCTCGGCCCCCAAAAATAGAAAGTGGCTTAGAGTTTGCGTTTTGTTAAAAAATCGATCAATTTTGTTTGTAATGTTAGGAAATGGACTATCAGGTGGTAACGTATATCAAAATGTTCAAAAAGATTTAAATTACGATAGTGAAGGTTTTAGAAATATAGTGGATAAAAAGCTCAGGTATTTTGTTGAACAAAGAATGGATTTTTAAAAATGTTAAAGGTAATATAATATTTTTACATACACAAAAGATGCATATCTTCAAAAATTATAATTTGAAACTGCAAAGATTAAGTAAAGTCCAATTAATTTTACACATTTCTCTGAAAATAAAAAATATATGAAAAATACAAAAATTGTAAGATATACGTATAACAAAATTTAATTAATTATGAAAATTTAAAATTTATTTTTCTTAGAAAGATGCTCTGATATAAAAATAAATCTAAACAGCATTATAGGATTTACTATAGCACAAGTGCCCACTGATTTACCTATATCAACAAATAAACTTCTAAATATTCCCAAAAGATAAACAAAACTGAAAACGTGCCGGTGAAAATATATTTTTAATGAGGGGACGATCATAAAAATGCAAAAGGTACTTGCTAACCGTAGCATATGAAGGCAAAGATATCAAGTTGAAGTCAAAAAGTTTAATAGACAAGAAAAAAAAGGACTCTGAAGAAAACGTATAAAGTAGGGTACATAGAAATCTTTTTAAAAAATGTAAATGAGATTTTTACCGCACAAGAAAAATGTGGGGAATGGCTATTTGCAAAAAAATTTTGTTTAAAACATTGCATGTAAATTATTCTACTCATTCCCAGATAAAAGCAGTTATAACTTATGTTGTGAAGAACTTTTAGTGCTCAGCACCGCATTGCATTTATGTTATATACGATAAATATCTAGGGAATGTTTTAAGAAGCACGTACTTGGATAATTTTGAGACTACAGAGTTTAAAACTTAATTATGAAAAAATGTTCATGAATTGTAATGAAATATTCTCCAGGGTTGTTTCTACCATAAAACAGAAAAAATTAAAAATTTTTATTCCCCATATGCATGTAATTCGTGTTCTGTGATGACCCACTCTGTTTTAATATCCCTTTATTCTTACAAAAATAAAATTTTTTGTTCTTAAAAGAACTAATAAAATTATTATATTTAATATTTTATACTCTCAAAATTGGAAGTTATAATGTTTAATTTAAACCATTTCCTCAAAAGTTTTCATTACTTTAGATCTAAAAGATAGTTGGAGTTTAATGTCTGTTTTAAATTTCACGAATTTACGCGGTCCGATGAATAAAAATGAACTACGACAAAGCGGAAAGAATTTAAAGCAGTTTTTATTGAAATGTTGCCACTTGCTTGGAAAACGTGGTGAAACTGGTTGGCCAAACGCCCACTGAGTTCTGCATTCGAATGCTTCAAGGACTTTATTATCCTTCTAATATTATGTTGCTACATCCACGCCTTCTCGTTGACGCCAGAAAAAGTTTGCATTTTATGAGAAGAAGGTCAACTCGGAGCTTCCAGCTGCATTAAAGTGTTCGTGCAGAGTATTTATTCGACCGAAGTTCTTGTACTTTTCTGCACTTCACTGAAGCAGTCATTTTGTGGTAATCGCAAAATGTATTTTATAGAAAAACTAAATTACATCCACCATGATTTTAAAATCAAGTTATTAATAATGGTATGGTAGTAAAGTTTAGTTTCTATAGTACTATAAAATCTACGCGCACTGATTATATTAATAGTAAACCAGATAAGATAATTCACTTAATTCAATTAGAACTTGAAACAATTCTTAAAAATTGTATATTATTAAATTATTATCTCATTTTTTTTTTAACCCTTGTTTGCCTTTGCACTATCAATTTCAAAATACGTTGGTTTCATAAAATGGTATCATGGTATCTAGGAATTTTCGGGAACACTATTTGAAAGATCGTACCTACATACTTCTGACAGACTTAATATTCTCTACGTGCTTTAAAAATTTAGATGATTACTTAACTCTGTTTTATTTTGACTACATTAAAGAAGTATTTGGTTAGTAGTGGAAATCTCCGAACTGTACTTACTGAACATTAATTAAGCTGTAAAATGTCTATACATTAAATAAAATTATTTAATCCGAGTTTCCCCGTTTAATTAATGTTTTCATCAAAATAGATGTTGTTTCCTTTGAAGTTTACGAGTTTGCTGTACTTAACTAAGAAGAAGAGGACGAACAACTTACGAAGAAGCCAAATTGTTCGACATCAAACAAATTAATTTGGAGACGTTGCTTTAATTGGCAGAAATGATTTTCAGCTTTTGTTTGCACAATTCTCTCTGCAAGAACTTATACACATGTCTGTTAATGACGTTCGAAGAGTTCGCTAATTAAACCAATAATCTGAAAATTTAGGACTTTTCATTTCGTCCTACGAGCTTCGCTTGCTAGACGTCGAGAAGGGATTTTGGTAATTAATATTATTTCATGATTTAATTTTGAATTTCTCGGTGTAATTTAAGAAGATTTTCATGATTTTTTTAAACTGAAGTAAATTGTATGTATATTATAAGCTTTAATAAGTATTAACCAACATGTAGGTTTTTGAAATATTCGAACGAATTCATTTTGGCCAACTTTTAGTCGAAATCGATTAAAAACAAATTAAGGGGATTTTTATTTGTTATTGTGGTATTATACCATTTTTAGAGTTCTCTTCACAAAAGTTTAATATTAATTAGATAAATTCAATTTAATGAAGAAGTGTATTGTAAAATGTGTGGGAAAAGGAGGAGTCTATAATATTAATATTATTTATTTCTTTGTTTCTTAGTTGTGTTTTGTGGAATGGGGCATGTGAGTTTTGTTCTTAATTTTTTTATGTAGGTAGTGTAGAGATTGTGTATTCAAACTAAATCAAAGCCAAGTCAAATTTTCATCAATGATTCTTTATTTGCATATTTCAGTCTTATTTTGAAAACTTTGTATTTAATACTTCCGAGAAAAGTATGTCGCTTGAAGCGTCTCGCTTGTTTCTAATTTAAACGAGAGACTCACAGTTTCCAAGAGGAATTAATATGAAGGAAAAACTTTTTTTTATTCTTAAATTGGCTAGTTAATCTTTTAATGCGAGTTTATGTTAATTTGCGTTTAAATCCAGCGCACACTCTTATACCCTAGGGTATATACAATCATTAAAATTGAAACGAAAATTTGAGCAAAGTTTCTCCAAAATCAAATGCTAATGACTTAAGCTTCCGTTTTGATGAAGTCAGCATTTATTTTCATTGAAGATTAAGACATCGCCAAGGGAAAGCGTTTTTGGATAACAGAAAAAGAAATTCCCTGGGGTAAAATATCTTTAATTCTATCGCCATTCAAATATGCCAAATCACGAATTCGGTAATGTTCAAATTATCTGAGAAATCTTCGAAAACTGGCCATAAAAATATGGGAGTTGGGAAACCTTCTTTCCAGACTAACTGCAGCCCAGATGGTTTTTACTATTCGAGAAAAGCCAATATTCAGGAAGCACGAATTTTGCGGGAAATCATATAAAAGGATACCTGGGGAAGAGTTGGCCGCCGGAAGCACTTCTGGGTTATAAATTAGAGCTGGCTCCTTCCTGGCATCTGGAGGAACGTGCGATCCATGGGAATTTTCCGTGGAATTGAGGTTCAAGGAAGACGGGAATCACGTAGCCGACTGCTGTCTGCTTTGCCCTATACGGCGGTGGGAAGGCTCCCGTCCCGACTTCTAATTTCTAGTGCAATGATGCGAAGGACTCAGCAGGTGATGGCACTGGGAAAAGTGTTGCTTGGCACCAATATTGGCTTGATTCCATGTACATATCAATTTAATCCGGAAGCTTAAGTGTTAATAAGATATTCATCAACTCTATTAGCGAATACGAGCTGAAATTAATTTGCAGATATCTCGTTGATAATGAAACTTTTAGTGCTAGGAGTAGATATGCACGCGTAGTTTCTAAACTGGCGAATATGTACTTTGAATTTGAACAGAATTCTTACTTTGAAATTTAAAAAGTAATCTTGAGAAAAAATATATATAAATTTTTATTCTTTTTATACCTAAATATTTTCGTTTTTTCAAAACTGCAACAGGAGCAATTGTGCAACATCTAGCCTGCATCATGCCATCAATACGCCCGTTTTTCCCTAAAATACGTCCACACCAATCCCGAATTTGTACAAACTATTCTCTAGTTAAATTAGCTTAAAGAAAGGCAGATATAGAAAAAGTATACATCTATTGCTTTGGTAATATGCGAACTTCAAGTGTTTAATTTTATTTGAAACAGGCGTGTTGCTCTATGATATTATTTCTTTAGTAAATTAAAAGGAAATTTTAAAATATCTTCCTCAATTTGCCATTCCACAAGAATCGAAAAAAATACATATATATTTTTTAAAAATCATTCATTTCAATAATTTGTATATCCAAATTCCTATATTTTATTTTTACTGTTGCAATAAATGGCATTATTGTAAGATCCTTCTTTAAAAATGTTTCCCTAAATAATCAGTTAAAGACCATCAATCAAAACTTATACTGATTTCAGCACTTCATTAGTCTTTAGCAGTCCAACAGATTTCGTTATCTCAGAGTTGTCTGCATAAAAAGGACGTTTACCAATTTGTGGATAATTCGGCCACTCAATCAGTCAAAAAACCTACAACATTGCGCCTCAAGTAGCATCGTTTAAATTCTAAAGATTTATTTTCGATATATACTTGGAAGATTTATAGCGATTCTTTACCGATTTGTTAGCCTGTCTAGACAGGCATGCCTTTAATGTACTATAAATTCAGAAAAGCTACATAAATTGCTCCCATTTTCCGGAACATGTAGCCACTTAATACTTCTGTTGCTTTCCCGAAAAGGCACTTTCCGTTTAACGTCCTTAAGAATTCGAGAAGGACGAGATTGCCTGCTAATACATAAATATGAGGCGAAAGTAAAAACAATTGTACGGAGAGAAACGCGAAAAATTTTCTTTTCCGTGAAATCAGGTCAAACGGCCAAGAAAGATGAATCGGCATCCGACAAATCGGTTTGGCTAATAAGATGGAGATTCATTCATCATCTGTTGATTCGCAGGATAAGAAGCACTAAGTTGAATGACAGACAGTCGATACACAGAATCAGCAATCAACGGAAAAACTTATTAAAATTTGGCGAAGATTAATGAATTGAACCGTCAGGATTATCGCGCCTATCCGCGAATTGAACGTCCTCATTAAAGATATCGAATGAGTTATTTATGATGCCGCCACAGAATAAACTTTAATCGTTTTGAGATGATTCATCTTCTCCAATATTCATAAAGAGTACTTATTTCAAGCATCACGAGTTTTACGATTATAGGATGGCTTAAAACTCTCTGGGGGAAAGTGTAATAACTTTGAAAGCAATATTTTGTATTTTTGATATCGTTTTAAAATTTAAAAAAGTGTGCACTAAAATTGACAAAATTTCTTGAGCGTACACATAGAATCCCTAAGTGTCAAGGATATACATAAACTAAAACTTTTAATATGATGCTTCAGATTTCTTATAACCGACTAGTAATTTCTTTAGAAAAGTAGATATTTTTACTCTTGGGAGATAAATATGGCATTTAATGATGCTTTCTAATTTGCTGGTTTTAATAAATTAATAATAATAAATAATGAAATATCATACATAGTATTATGCACAAACATTTGAACAATTTAATTCATTTTAAAAACTACTATATGTATAGCCAAAATAAATATTTCTTTTCAGAGAAATTAGAGACATTGTTTATTTTGAGATTTATTTAAATTTTAATAATATGTATAATTATTTTGTACCGGGTAATAATTAAGCTTTTCAATTGAAGTAACCACCAACTAATAATAAAATATAAATAATTTTATTAAATTACCTTCTGTAATTGATGTGGAACCTGAAAAAAAACTGATAAAAATAAATTTTATTACAAAAGCTCAATTTTATCATATCATTTGATCGGTTGATATATGTACATATGTATTTGCACATGAAACATTTTAACGGCTGAGTGAGTTAATAAGTTTTGCATATTTATTTAAATTTTAAGTGAACCATTGATAATCATGGAATTGAACGTATGATATGCAAATGACCTATGCAAAATATTTCGTTAAAAAGTGTAGTACAGCGAAAAATTCATACATTTTTTTTATTTTAATAAAATTATCTTTGTATCTATTTTAAACGCAATTTATGCTTTTAAATTGTCCATCACCACAGTGTGAACTCGAATATTGCTTTTAATTATATAAAGATTGATTTCACAACAAAATCAGAAATATCCAAAAATTGTACTTTGGTTTAGTAACATTTTCATCGAATTCGTCCAATGAGTGGCTTTAATTAATTTATCCTCGACCCTCATGTTTTTTAACTTTCGAAACGAGACCGCACAAAGTCAGTAATGAGCCCAATTTGTGAAAGTCCTCTCTCATTTCAGGGCACCAATTGCGTAGTGAGCCGAATGATTTGTAATTTAATTATGTAACTGAGTCCAAACTGACTGGAGGACTAAATAGTCGTAACTAGTGAAATGACTTTTATATGATTGAGATAATATGTAAATTATTCTTATGGCGGTCTTCTTATCTTAATTGGTTCTTGTCATTTGATAGTCTGGAAGGAATTTTTAAAAAAGTCCCAGATAGAAATAGAAAACGTCCCCACGACAATTTTCCGCTTTGCTTTATGTTTTAAATTGGTTTGCAATTTATATGTATCGATTTTTGTTTTATAGTAAGTTTGTATGATAAGTAGTAGTCAATGTCTCTTAGAGTTACAAATTATGAAATGTGCATACCAATATGTTTCTTCTGATTGAATCGATACAACAGAAAACATGTTCATTGAATTAATTTAAAATACAAACTTCACAACTTTCAATAATTTCATAAAAGCAAAACTCCCGTCCAAACAAAAAATAAACAACATCAACCCGATGTTTCCACATTTCGGGCTTCCGGTGTTGAATTCAATAAATCCTTGGTACTTTCGTTCTGTCCTCGCAGGAACACAAAGTTATATAAAGTGCTCACAAAAGCATGTAATCCCTGACGAACTTACACACATATAAACAAGTAGAAAGTAGAAGCAATTTTCCTAGGGGATTTCCCTCAATAAAGACTTTGAGTATAATCCACGAGAAAATAGGAAAGCCTCAGGCATCGCTTGAGATTTCATGGTAAGAAGATTCACATTTGCATGCACCATATATCATCATCCATTAGTAATGGCTAGAGGTAAATCAAGCAAAGCCCTCGAGGAATCCGCAAATCTTTTTGAAAGGATTCCCTCGATTGGATCTTTGGAATGGTCAACAATGTATGACACTTCCGTATCAACGAGCATCAAATATTCAAGATTATTAAATTTAAATAGCAAAAGTGAACAAGTTCTTCAAACTACAATTTCTTTTCTTTATAAAGTAATATACTGAAGAAAATTCTCTACCACTTGTTCCTTAAATAATTTATAAATTTATATTTTACGGTTATTTTATTCTTATGATATGATATAATGCCAATTTTAATTATATATTTACTTTAACACTTTCAGAATC
Organism: Tolmerus cingulatus; assembly: GCA_959613345.1. Classification (NCBI taxonomy): domain Eukaryota; kingdom Metazoa; phylum Arthropoda; class Insecta; order Diptera; family Asilidae; genus Tolmerus; species Tolmerus cingulatus. The sequence goes on from OY390710.1 coordinate 34,615,557, forward strand.
GTAAATATTTTAAATTTCATTGAAAACTAAAAAACCTCACCAGTTCAAATGTAATTTAATTAATTTGAAAACATTGAAATCCTTTTGGCTCCTCTCCTGTGTTGTTTGAAACAGTTTAAATTAATAAAAATGTATGTACGTAAAAGCAAAAAAAAAGGCCAGTGCCATGTGAGAAAGTCAGGAACTAAACACCTATTTACAAAGCGTACAAATATTGTTAATTAACTAATTTCAGTTAATATCCCTTTTCACTTAACTATTTATGTATAGTCGGCACTTCTATAAAGAGTTAAAATACATCCCTTGGTATTAATTCCATTACGGAAGCTTGTTTCGAGCATTAACCATCCACGCTCCATGTGTGTATCCTCTTCATAAAAGTACATAAAATAATAAATAATTTATTAAGTATAGTTGAGTTACCTCAGTAATTGGGTTTTAATATTCCTAATATCTCCAAAGCTAAAGGTTCATCTAATACAAAATAACGAACCAATTCCGAAAAGGATTACAGAAGTTATGTGGAATTGTAATTAATATTACAACATCCTCTGACTTACTATTAGCAGGCAATATTGTGGCTTAGGTAATTAATAATGGTGAAGTAATTGCCCAATATACAAGATAGTGCTTAACATGTGGCATTCACAATTAATTGGAATATTAACTAAAAATAAGTGCTGTATAATAACTTTCTTGATTTTCGCAAAGATAAAACAACATCTTTATCTATTAATATTTTTCTTATCCTCTGAACTTGGGGGCGATTTTACAGAGTCGAACTATGAATCTGGTAAACTGAAACAGCTTTGTAAGATTGATGAGTTCAGGAAGAGTCCTGTAATCGGTTCCCTGAACAGAAAGAGGACAACGAGCTCAATATTCTCAGGATAGAGTTCGTCCGGGGTGTTTCAGTAAATTGCATCAAGAACGAAAGGAAGCGCATGTCTTTAATCGTTTAATCGTTTTGCTATCGATCTTGTCTGATTATTTTTTTGTAATCAATCACTTACTGGAATTGTTGGGTGGGATTTTATTTTAAGATTTTAAGATGTAAGCGTAATTTGACATTCCGCAGTAAAATTATGTCCGTAGATGTAAATTGCTTTCATTTAATTTTAAGTGAAAGTAGTTTATCTTATTCTCAGATTTTAAAATTGTTATTTGATATGATATAAATCTAATATGTGAATTTTAAATTAATTTTTACAAGAAGAGATTAATTTATTATATATATATAAAATGATACTTATTTTACTAGGCTGGAAAATATGTATACAACGTCTTCAATTATTACACTTAACATTGTAGAATCAATTTAAAAAAAAGATAATTGAAATTTGTAAAAGTGTAATTAAGTATTATCATATCCCCGATAAAGCAATCAATTAAAATTTATTCCTAAATACTTCAGTTATTATCGACTTTAATTGGCAATGGGTGCTTTTATTAAACTCCTTAACTAATCGAATTTCGTGATAGTACTCGGTTGAATGCCTTTTTGTAATATAAAGTGCTACAAATCCGTCAAATGAAAGGAAAAAAAAGTTAAAAATCTGATATTTTGCCTGTATCTTTTATTGTACAAAATCCAGAAGAATAACGTAATAAAAGCAGTCTAAGATGATATTGGGCCCAGCACAAGAGGATTTGACTTCATCTTATTCATGGCTAAAAATTAACTCAAGAACCTCTCGATTTCCCCCCCGCCCGAGCTCTCAAAACCTAATAAGATTCGACTGTAATTGAGTTTTGCTACGAATGGAGAAGATTGAAAGGGCCAGGCATCCTTCCCGGCAGAAGGGCTACTGCTTCACATAAATTTAATAATATTATATCTTATCAGGCAATTATTCTAAGCAACTTATTGCGTACTTGAAGGGACATTTAATCGTCTGTTGGAACGCAAATATAGGCCGAGAAAGCATAAGTACTTACACGCAACGTAAGCTTCATTCTGAGATATTTATTTCTACAATTGATTGTTAAATTGCTTTTCCTTCTCCATGTAAACCGAGGTATTTTTGACCAAAATTGTTTTGTAAAGGAATTCCATGATAGTCGTATAATTGTACGTTTAGCAAGTAAATTTACTTAAACAATTTAGTTACTAAAATCCTTGCACGCAAGATGTCTTACGAAAAATCGATTTTTTGACCCCAAATACCCTCGCCAACTTAAGAAGTTCCTTGCGGTCTAAGAGAATTTCGCAAATTGCACAAATTTTATACTTCCAAAAATAATGTGATGAAATTTTCCACTAGGGAATATTTTAAAGAAACTCTTGGGAGAAAACTTTATGATAATAATGTTGCCGTGCAAAATTTGTAAAATGTTATACAGGAGAAAGTTTTACAGCGGCGTTGTATCTCCTTCGGGAAATGGCTTTCAAGAATTCTTGAAGTGCATTTATTACTGCAATGGAGTTTCTTTTTGTAAAGCATCCATTAGGGCTGGACGATTGCGTCTTATTCCTTATTGTGCTGATTCCTGCTTGCCAAACACACTGCGAAATTTTCCAGTGATTCAATATGCAAACAAGCAGCGATTGCCCTGCTAATTTTCTTTAAGTGCACAACGAGTCCTAAGCGAAGGGCACATCCAATGCAGGAAAGGAAGAACGCTTCTAAGACGTATTGAGAAAACTCCTTATGATGTAAGGACGAGAAATCTTCTATCTAAAAATAACTTCTACAAAATAAACAAGTTCTTCATCAGACTTGTTTGTTGAGAGAAGTGCTCTTCTATGGTTCTTTTCTCTATTTAAAAAAATTATCTTGTTATATTTTAATTGGCTATAAGTTGAATAATATGTTTTTATAATTTTTTATTTTTTTATTTTTGTTACGTTAATATGTTTTCTATAAAGCAATTTATTTTATAGTCCAGGAAGGAATAGGATTTAAGGTGAAAAATAATGTTTGTATTATATGTATGTACATATAACCTATATATAATTAATTTAACTAAAATATTTAAACAGTGTTACACATATCTCTTTTATTATTAAAACTATACTTATAAATACAATTATAACGTTGAGTATTGTATAATATTTCCAATTATAAATAACGATGGGTTCAAGGCACTATTGCATAAAAATTGGTAATATCATAGAGTATTAAAGTATCAAATATCAAATTATACAATCAATCTTAGCTATAATTAATTATCCTATAATTACTAAAATCTTCTTAGCTGTGGTTTAAAATTTCCGAAAGGACGAAAATTACAAGCATGTGATGAGTTGTTTGCTACTCCGAAATAATTTATAAACAATGAAATTGAAACCAACTAGGAAAACAAAAATTAGTTTCTGACGATAGCTTAATTCATATCCTTTTAAAAGTTTAACGTAATAATACGCTTCCGCCATAATGCGGTATACCTTTAAGAGCAGAAGTTCACACCACAACTTATTTAATATATTTTCGTTGTTCCGCAGGATGAAAATAGTTTTAGTTCTACGAAAACATTGTTGGCGAGGTAAGCAATATGCTCGGTGTGGCTTACACAATGTAATCTCGGTGCAGCATAAAGTTTAACATTGTTCTAAATTTTAAACAAAATTTCTAGTGAAGTTCGACAAAATTATCTCGTTTAAGAAATGCGTTCGCTTAGTAACCTATTTGCAAGTTGAAGGTAACGAAGTTGAGTCGTTGTTTTGGTCTGGATTTTGCTCTGCGTTAAATCTAAGTTGAAACTATTAAATTAAGAGGAAACTTTGAAGCTGCACCGTTTTCAATTTCAACAAAATTCGACAGTATTTGGATCTGCCCCGATAAGGACTATTTATGGGATTTTGGTTTTGTGTAAAAGTAAAGTAAAGTAAGAGAAACCGAGCAGGATTTTGAATTTTCTACTATTTGTGTTTTTGATGCCGAAAAAATATTATATTCGTAAAAAATTTAAAGTTAGAAACATTTATCGTTATCACCCTATTTGGCCCTATTTAAGACTAGAAATCAAGAACTAGTTTACTACTTTATTCAGAATCGATGGGTTTCTTCAAATAAAAATTTTTATTTGTAATTGTATTGCTTGTTAATAGGTAAAATAAAACTCGAAATAATTTCCAAAAAAATATTAATTTTTAATGATTTATTTCAATATATAATTTTAATATTTTAACCATATTAAATTCTATAAATTAACCTTTTTCCTTATTTTTCTCCACAGAACCAAAATGCCACCGGGATCAGGATTCTGTGAGCTGAAATTTAATCCTGGAATTACCTGAGGAAGAAACTTCCATCTAAAGTAAGCCATTTGTTTTACGAAAATAAAGAAAAAATCATTTAAAATATTAGAACTTTAAAAATAATATTAAAAAAATAGTACCAAGACGTTTAAAATGCTTAAGTTTCTCCATCCGGAGTGTAAATAAATAAATAATTATATTTCGAATTAAGTTTAAATAGAATCATTCTGAATTTGTAAAACTGGATAAACGTTTAAAATAATATTTAATTTTGTATTTACAGCATGCAACGAGGAATATGGGTAGCTAATCTAATCCAGGTAGGAATTAAATAATCACATAAAATCGCTGATCAGTTGAAGATTTTATTTTCTTATTTTTCAGCTGCAGCGCACGTGCCAGCGACAATTGACGTGACCCGCTATCCCCGCGAAGGCGAATACGTCACCAAAAAACGTAGCAGGCAAAAAAGACAAAAAAACAATATCAAGGAACAATCAGCCGATCACACGATTGACACATGCCAAAAAAACAAAAAAAAAGTCGGAGCAAATCGTATGGAAATATTTATCCCCACTGGAATTTGAAAAAAATTTCCTCCTATCTTCCGACGGCTGCATGAAAGTGATAAAATCAAGTCCGTAAGTGTTAGTGTGCCGGAATGACGAGCCACTGGGGCAAAGTGTGCTAAAAGAGCCTTTCGCGAATCAGTGTGAGTGAAGGGGAGTAGTGATTTAATTGCCCAGTGTAGGCCGCCATGTTGTAAAATTTATTCTGCCATTGAGTTGATCGCGAACCGGCGGAATTTTGGATTGTTTTTCTCGCGTAGTGCGGTCGATTTGCGGCAAAAAATTAATTAAAACTGACGAAAAACATCGGATTGGCTCGAATTAGCGGTCGATTTAAACAGAATCGATCAGTGAAATTTATTTGCGAGAATAATCAGTGAATAAATGCTTAGTCTAAGTCACGCCCCCTTCGGTTTCGATTTACTTGCGACCATTTTGCGCAACTTGACATCGTCCTCAGTTGATCGGCCGGCTGCCGGATCGGGTGCGGCGATTTCATTTTCGTCGGGCGATTTCAGGTTAAAACACGAATTAAAATGCAATTAAAACATTGCGGCAGTGATTTATTAGAGAAAACACAACCGAGGAAAGATTTGGACGGCAACAATCAGCGCGTTTTAATGTCATCTTTCGTGGATTCAGAGGAGCAGCAGCAGCTTAAAGTGCAAAGCAACTAATTTTCGTCGAGCAGTGATAAATCTAAGAAATTGTATTTTGTACAAATTGTGATCAGCGTTAATGAATAAAAATTAAAATAAATTTGATTTAATTCGTTTTATTGAAATTCCTAACTTGCGCAATTTCTCTCTATTTCACAAATTCATGGTGGAATTCAGCCATATTTCACGATTTTACCCGAACGTCATGAGAATGTTTTCGGCTTTGTGGCGGGGAAAATGATGTTCTAAAAGAGGCGGAGCTTCGGGATCGCCTGGGTAATTTAGCCGAGCCACGGAGGGGAAATGTTCGGTCATTTTCGTCCTGCTGCCACTTCTGGGCTCCTGTTACATGGGATTTTTTTAAGGTCGATTTTCGCCTGGCCAGAACGAGCTTAAATTTCGGGCCAAAGCACCAGGGGCCCAGGAATCGTAGCAGGGCTGGCATTTGCTTGCTGCTCTCTGAGATTCATGGGCTCCTGTTACCAAAATTTTTATTTTTTCGCTTTTTCGGCTTTCCGGGCCATTGGATTAATTCGGTGTGGTCGGATTCTGTAAAATGACTCTATAATTTACCTTTTTTTCTTAAAAATAGTAAAATTGATGAATAAATTCGGAAAATTTTACAGACGAACGGGGAAGCAAATAAAAAATTGTAGATTCGGTTTAAATATTGATTTTATTTATTCTTTTCACAAATTCGGAATAATTTTAATTAAACTTAAGGTTAAATATAGTAGAATTATATATTTACATTGCGGGTTGAGAAATTTAAAAACTTTAAACGTCTACTTGCTAAGATTTTACATAGAAATTAATAGATTAACATGTTTTTATGTAAAATGAACATTAAAATATTATTTTTTATTTGTTTTTCGATTTTGTTGTTGATGTTGTTAAAGCAGATGGCTAATTCCAGATGAAAGTTTCCTTCTTAGATAATTCCAGGGTTAATTTTCAGCTCCCAGAGTCCTGATTCTGGACGATTGGGTCCTGTGGAGACAAATAATAAATTAGAGGACTTAATTAATGAGGAAAAATGTTAAAATTATACTTAAAATGAAATAAATTACCAGGAATATATATTTTTTTGAAATTGGTGTGCAATATCCCTTGATTTACAAATTCCCGTAAGTAATATTAAGATATTTGTTTTGTTTTAGTTTTCTTAAAGCAAGGGAGCCTCTTCAGATGAAAGTTTTTTCCTCGGATGATTCCAGGATTAAATTTTAGCTCCCAGAGTCCTGATTCCGGGCGCGTTTTGGTTTTGTGGAGAAAAATAAAGAGAAAGAATAGATTAGACAATTTAATTTTAGGAGAAAAATGTTAAAATTAAATTTATAATGAAATAAATATGTTTTGGAAATTTTTGTGGAACATACCTTGATTTTATTTTTCCGATAAGCATTTTGAATAACAATTATTAAGATATTTGTTTCCATTTCTTTTAGTTTTCTTAAAGCAAGTGGGCGTTTCTTCCCCGGGTCATTCCAGGATTGAATTTTAGCTCCCAAAGTTCTGATTCCGAACGATTGAGTTCTGTGGAGAAAAATAAAGAAAAAGATTAATTTAGAGAGGATCTATTTGAGATAATATTAAAATTATATAATAAAATAAATTACCAGAACTAAATATTTTTAGTAAATTTTATCAGGACATACCTTGGTTATATTTTTCTTATAAGCAAGCAGTTCCATATAATTACCAATTAAAAAACAATTGATTCTGAACAAAATCAATTTTTTCCAGGAGTAAATTAAATCCTTTTAGTCTGAAATAAGCAATCAACCGATGAAACAAAATTCGGAAAATTGCTAGGGCCAAAAAAGCTTCTTTCTAAAAATATATTATAATAAGAGTACTGCGTGTTTTTGGTTAAAAATGTTTTGTATATAGCAAATATGAGGAGCCTTAATAAATATAATATATAGTAGAGAAAAAACGCTTTGTAGCGGAAAAGTGATAAATTGAATAAACTCCCAACCGATTAGATGGTGTTGACATGCCCGATTAGCCTATTTTCAATTTGTCGAATGATCAATCTGAGGAATATTCTCATCACGCACGATGCGTAGTCAGTCAGGGCGTAAATTTCAAGCGGCCGTTAAATCAAAGTTTTCCGAAAAGGTACGCGATTTAAGGAGGACGAACATAAATCCTTAGCATTCCAAATTGGACCGCTGTCAGATTTCTGTCAGTTAAATACATTTAGTGTACCTTTTGCTTAGTCCAGGATATTAAACTCTTCCCAAAATCATGTTCGGCGTGAAAGGCAGTAATAACGCGTAAAACTGGATGTTCACAGTGGCTGGTCACAGTCGGTGTATCCCTTACCACTTAACTTTTTGGGTACGTGCTCCGAATCTGTTAGAGATTCTGCAAATTCTATAAGATGATTTTTTCTAAGATGCAAAATGAGGATATTTCCTGAGAGATAGCCATTCTGATCACGTCGCAGATTCGTAATAATTTAATTATTTGAGGGATTCTCTCGGGGGCCGATGTAGAAAAGAAGCACGGAATTTGAACGACGATATTTTTTTAAAATTTTCGTTTACTTACATTTTTCAAGAATGTTCTTTGATGAACATAAATTATTTAGATACGACTTATTTATTACTAATTAAGGATTTTCACATTTTTAACTTATTCCCTTAATTCAATTTGTTTTAGTTATCGGATGGATTCTGAATAAGGAATATTTTTTTCTTGTTTTAAGATACATACGAGTACCTACATTTTTAAATAACGTGAAAATGTATCACTTTTATATTTTATTTTTTTTTACTTAGTTTTTTACAAACATCACCAAACTTTTGATATTCTTCCCAGGTAAATATTTGGGAGTTTATTTAAATTATTTTGTTATTTGTCTAAATTGGCCGCTCTCGAAGAGCTAAAATTTTTTATATTACATTTTTCAACAATTTATGAATATCCTCATTTTACCTTAGATAAATATTCGTTCAATTCAAACATTGAGTAAAAGTAAGGCAATTGTACATTTTTGAACCAATATTTTTTGAGACAGTGAGACAATTCTTTTATAATTTTAAAATTCTTTTGTATGTTCATAGAGTACAAACAACTTTTGGTGTGAAAAAAATGCAACCAATTCATCATCAGAACAATAGCGTATATACATATCTTATCTTGACCCTATAAATTATTTTCAACTCCTGGAGTTTTCATCAGGTAGTAACAATGCCCGTAGTAAAAATAATTAAATTTTAATAACACAAGCAATGCCTGGATTGGCGAACATGGTGTAAAACCATTTAGGTATATCTCATATCGCATTTTAATTAAAATCTCCGACGGGGTAAATTAATTGTGTTGAAATACATTTCGGAATTTCGCATATAAGACCTTTATCTGATTACCCCCAAAGGGATCGTTTTAAGCGCCTTTAATGTCTTTTATTGCGGTGCTTTAAATTGAACGAAACAACGAAAAGATAGAATCCTCCCCGCCCTCTAAGGGCTGTAACTTAAGCCCGAAACCCTTATGTGAATGGGCAGATGGTTCACACATATCGACTCCAGACTCCACTGTCTGACCTCTGTCCCGCCGAAAAAGTAGAATTGTTACCCCACGGGAAGCCAAACGTCTCCCATTTTGGTCCAAATATGCGATAATTTGATCGTAATAAATCTGAAACCTTCTTCATAAGGATTGCGGCGTGATAATTATGGCTAGATAAAAATGGTTAATGTGGTCCACGTGTTTCGGACTCCTAGCAATGTCACATCGCAGTTTATCCGTTATGGTTTTAGGTGTTGCAGCAGTTAATAATAGCTATTTTGAACACACTTCTCAATCTGCTACGTAAAAGTAGGTAGAACAAAATCGCTATTTTATTAACGACTTTCATTATCGTTATTTATCTACCTCTGGTTTTGTTCTGCTGTTACACGTGCTCAAATAATTTCCATTAATATAAAACACTTTTAAAATTTATAAATTTATACTTGTTAATATTTCCTTCCGAAATTTATATTCCGAATTTAATTTTTTTGTGAAGGAGGAACGAAAGAGTAGAAAAGAAATGTATACGCCATGCAACTAATCGCTTTAAATTTCCTAAACGAATTTGAAGGATTTTAATGTTGTTTCTTTTAGTTTTGTTTATGAATAAGTTTTCAAAAATATCACCTTGAAAGGTTTTGGCAAAAATGGTTTTCCGCCTGTTAGAAAAACTCAAAATTTGAATAGGTTAAAAACAATTATTATTACTTTCAATATTTATATTTAATATTCTCGATATTAATTCTGTCTGAACACCTTCCATAAATAGAAAAACTTAACTTCAGATGCAGCTGTGCGGAAGACTTGATCGTTCTTTCGTTTTTTTTCTCAAACATCGATTCGCAGACGTAACTTTTTTGAAGAAAAAGTCCCTGAAATAAGTGAGCATCAGATACATAAACGTGAGAATCCTTTTTCAAGAGACATCTTTTCAGCGTCATGTAGTGGCTATGATTTTCGACAAAAAATATTGCATATTACCCTTTCAGAGCGGATGTTCTGGAGGAAAGAACGTGATATAAAACCGGTGTGTGATTTCAATCTTGGCACTTATGTCCTAACAAATGGCATTCATGCCAATATTTGCAAATTACAATATGGAATAGTGCATGTAGCAGTCCTGAGAACATGTGCCCTAAGAATGCCTCTTGGAATTTTAATAAATCTTCAATATCGATTATTGTCTATTGAGATGAAATATATCTTTTGAGAATGGAAGAAAGAATCCTGATTTTAGATTCATGTTACAGAAGAATAAAAATTTCGGAGAAGTTTTATTTTTACTGGCGAAATTTGATTTATTTGATTTTGATTATATGTATATTGACTAGCGCGTGTGAAAAACATTCTTATATTCAATGAATATTAAATGAAATATTAGGACGAGATAAAATATATTTTTATATAATTCACAAGAAGTTTATGTGGACTATTGTGTATAGGTACAAAGGTTGTTTGAAAACTTTTCTATTGATTGCTATTTCTAATTAAATCGCATAGTGTTAGGAGAAAGTTTTCGTACCCTCCACATCACAAAAATTTCTAATTGGAAAAAAGTATGATATCCAGTTTCTCTCTGAAAACAATCGATGCTGACGATGATTATGAACAAAAGACGAAAGAAATTAATTGGGCTTATGATTTGCCTGCCTCTCAACGTCCATACAACTGGCGTCTTTTGGTGTTAATTAATGGTTTCACTGATTGCGAGGGAACCAATCGTTTCCTAATGAATACCATTGCGGGTCATTGTTATCCGAAAAACCCTCGGGATGAGCTAGACATCAATGGACTGGTTATAGAATTCTTTCCCTAATTATGAAAATACTCATTTTTCTCTGATAATTTTTGGCGGTTTTTGCAGTATCTGAACTCCATTCGTATACAATGCTTTTTCAGCATAATTACAACTCAGTTTACGTGACCCAGCAGATTTAAAGGTAAATAATCCCTTTAAAAATGAAATGAAATACACTTTGCAATTTTTATAGGATGATATAAATGGAGCGATAATTAGAATTTTCATCACGGCTAAAGGCCTTTTCAAACAAAATTTTGAGGCCATCTAAATTCTAGTAAATACATATTATATAAAAGGTAATGAGTTAAAAATATTATGGCAGTTTTATTGTATAAGTATGTTTTTCAGTGACAGACTCCCCAAATGATTAGCGACAGATTTCCTATTAAAAGACCAGACGAAATTGTCTATTGATGATGTTATACTACCTATTTTTATTTTTAACTTTCTTTTAAGCTCAGCTTTAAGTTTAAGTTGACAAATTATGTTAATGTAATAGTTTTTAGAAATGTTGTAAAAATTAAGTTAAACATATTAGTATGATATACTATAGATTAATAATTTTTAAAAACCTTATAATATCTAATAATTTCTAATAACTACCTGATTGGTATATGATATATCATTAAATATTTTGATTGAAATTCGATATAAGTCTTCTGTGTAAGTTTCGATTAATTTTGGTCTAAAAATATATCGATTGTCTCATTTGCATTCATGTTTGCGAATCGATAAACCTTCGCCTGAAGATTGCACATCAATCAAATTTATTGACTTCCCAAAGAATTCTTGGTAAGACAGCGACAACACAGCGATGAAATTAACGTATATAATGTATATATTTTGTTTTCTGTTTGTCGCAAAAATTTGATGACATTACAGAGAAGAGCCAATGCTCGTGGATAATAAATTTTCTTCCTTCCATTATGCAACACGGAACTGGTTCCATAGGAGCATAAATCGAGTCAAAGGTGGAGCTCGCCAATTGGCAGCCTTAAAGATTAATGAGCGACAACTTCGACATAGACTGGACTGGATTTGAGAGTGGAGAAATTTATCACCGAGCTGCGCTCTATTTTATTATACGATCAATAAATAATTCTATCGCGTTGGGGGTTACGATGGATTAGAAGGGTCGGAACAATAAAGAATATTTGACGACACTGACCTGAATGGGGGTTTAGTTGTCGACGCTCCTCCTCGACCAGGGTGTTGGCCATTCCATGCGAATTGACCGAATTTATGGCTAACATTTCGATGGGGCTATTTTGATAGACAAAAGTAATTAATAATTGCGCGGTAGGTTTCCACTTTATCCTTTTAGTCAATTTTTTATGTGACATCGATATGAGTTTCTGGGTGGCCCATTGGGGCTCTAATGTCTAATTGTAATTTTGTTAAATAGTAGTAATAAAGTAAATAATTAGTTAATTTAATGTCTTTCAAAATAAAATTCCTAAATATTTTCGAAATCCTGTACTGCTTCTTTAAAATCTGAAAAACGCGGTCGAACCCCAAACCAACTAAGAAAGGCACTGACATGGAAACTTCTTTAAGCTAGTGCAAACTTTTCTAGTTATTATTCCCACTTTCACGTACAACTAAAAAAATTTACATACCTGTATATATTTGTTCATCCTCGCAGGTTCTTTTGGTCCCCCGCTGCTTGAAGTAATGTTTGAAAAAGAAAACCCCAAAACCACGGTCCGCGCGAAGGTGCTCTTTGCGGGCTTCATTTTTACTAAACGTCAGAATTTTAAATCTCGGTAACTCTCTTCTTGTTTTTACAGCTGTTTATGCATGAGCGACGGAAGAATGGCTCCTGAACTGACATTTTGCACGACTTCTTCACATGGAACATTTCAGTTTAGCGGTGGAATGCATTTAAATATTAGCATCAAAATCTGCATAACCCCAGTTGGAAAGGAGGAGTAAACTTGTTTTGCTCGGCATAAATAGTCCTTCTGAAAATGTAAATTTAATAAATTAAATTTATACATATATTCATAAGGGATGAACGTAAAGTTTGTATTCTATAGAAATACATTCACGTTTTATTAATTTGGTCAAGATTATTCGGTGAAATTATTTTGGACGTAAACGGTCGAAGTGAATATAAGATTTACGAATTATAATTTTAACTAAAAGCTTTTTAAATTCCCTCTGAAATGAAAAGAATTAGATACAAATTTTAATTATTCATTTTCAATTAATATTAGATATAATATGCTTTTTATTGGCTTTTAAAAACTGATATTTGAGTTAGGAAAAATAATAAAGAGTGAAACAAATTTAATGTCCATTTCAAATTAATAAAACTTTTATTATTTCCTCTTTATTTAACCAATAAATATTAAATAATATACATATTTTAAAAAAAACGATAATTCTATACCTATTTTACATTTATAGAATATGGTAACATTAATTTTGTAATTTTTGCAGACAAATAAAAGTTTTGCTGAGATTTAATATTTATAGGTTATGTTATGCTTAAAATATTCATAAAATCAGTTCAGTCTTCTTTGAAGAAAATTTTAAAATTCAAATAACTTTATCGAAGTAATCATCTGTATCAAGCCTTTTTTGCGTAATGAGGAAATAAAATAACATACATTATGTACGTACCGCTAGTTAAATTTACAATTTTCTTAAAATACTCAAAACTCAAAAAACTCACCTGCAAGCACCAACATTTTAAAAAAAAAAAAAAATAGGTATTAAATGTATCTAACAAAAATTAAAATAGATTAGGTAACATAAACTTTCTATATGTAGTTATGAAAACTCACTATATTGTTTATGTACATAACAAAAACGCGCATCATCCATCCTTGCATAATTCTGAATTAGGTAGTTTGATAAAACAGCAATTTTTCTAGACTCTATATGTATAACTGAAAATTTATAAAATATTCATTAAAAGCATAATTCATGTCGAGGTAGCAAAAAAATAATTAAGCTTACACCAGCTGGAATTATTAAATTAAAAAATATTTAATGTCTAAAGTAGTTTTTTGTCACAAAAATCGTTTAGGACCTGCTAACACAGGAACGTTAAAATTTCATTTAAATCGGCAAACAAGGGCTCATTGTTTCCAATTTAAATGATTTTTTCTTTATCTCTGGTAATATGATATATAATAATATTTTATGTATTTATTTGTTTTTAAAGATATACTGTACCCACTATCTACATCAAAAAGTAAGTGTAATTAGCGCTAGCACAGAGTCTTAAGAACTAATTTCAAACGAGATAACACAGGCAAGACATCAAGCTCGTTATGTATGTACAACTTCCCGTTTGGATAAATTTATTAATTTTAGACGCCCTTAGCTTAGCTCAGTAAAAAAATAAACTGCATCCCCGGCGTGGGTCTACGATCAGTCGCCGAAGTAACAACAACAGGAGTACGCCTCCACCTAGAGGACTGTCTCGTTCGTGCAGGTCCTGGGTCCATTGACCAAGGAGTACTTCGAGGAGCCGTCCTTCTTGGCGGACATCGCGTTCTTAATGAAGATTTCCTTGAATGTCTCTCGAAACTGTCTCGACATGCCGCAGTAAATTGCGAAATTAATTGGATAGCTAACAATTAGGAAGAAATTAGCGAATAGGATAAAAAGGTTTGCCACTCGATAGTCCAAAAATTCACTGACGGCCGATGAAATGATATGCAACGCTGTAATTACCGCGATTGGGATCTCGACAATTAAGAAAACCGTCACGACGACAATTAGCATGAGTGTGGTGCAATTTGCATCCCTTAACTTTTTGCACTCCTTTTTGCGATTCTCCCGGAAGAGTTTTTCGCGCTTTTCCTGCGCCCGTTTCATCGCCCTAAAAAGCAAGATGTTAAGCGTCACAAGGGAGGCGCACGGGATCAAGTGGACGAAAAAGACCCGGAACAAAAAGTAGACCACATAGTAGACATCCTCCCCCACATACGCGTCCACCCACTCAGCCGTCCGGATGTGACACACGTGGGCCTCCACCCCCTCCCAGTCGATCTGCATCAAATCGTAGGACCTGTCGAAAAATCTCGTGCTCTGGTGCAACACCGCCGCAATGCAAATGTACAAAATGCATCTCTTGACCCGGGGCATGGTGCACCAGGTCCGGGCCACCGGGGCGTGGCAGACGTAAATGTACCTGAGGGCGGGGGAGTAATTAAAAAAATTTCAACTTCCGGGCAGACTCCCAATTTTACCTTTGTACTGCTAATGCAAGGGTTAGCCAGATCGATGCTGTGTGAAACATTGCAGGGACAATCTGCAACAAAAATGAAATTATTGGGCTTTAATTAGTCGTCCTGCATTCCGTGTAGTGATGCAGAAGGTTTCTAATTTGCAATTGAGATGAGAAATCAATAAATTTAATTTACTTCTTAGTGTACATACATATTTGGAATAGACGAAAAGAGTAAGTCTAATTAGTTTGGTTCCCTTTTTAACAGACAGACAGACATACATAATATACATAGGTACATGTAATTTCTTTCTTAACATTTGGAGACGATTTTTGTTCTTGGGAAATAGCAAAATTTTTATGAGCGGTAGTACTTAAATCCTGAAATTTACTTTAGAAACATAAAACAAATTACACATCAATTTATATACAGTGGTAAAATAAAACCACGCTAATGGAATTATTCTTCCAAAGTTCTTAATATTATTTTCTATTCTTAGTTTTGTATAACAAATATAAGGCCAATTTTTATGTTGAAATTCGAAACATCTTAAACAATTTTTATATTATGAAATTGCTTCATTAAAGAGTTACAATAAATTCGGAAAGAACCCTCTCATTTTTAGGGTTCAAAAAAATTTGACTCATTAAATTGATTGTCGTATTAAATATACGTTTACTATACAGAATTTATTTTCATATATAAAAGGTCGACATTTCTCTTTGTAATCTTTCTTTAAAATTAGTACAAAAATATTATTTTTGTTTTTTTTAATCTCAAACTACTTGAAAATTTATTTTATTTTGAATGATTATAATAAAAGTTTGATAAAAATAGATGAATATATAGAAAGGAATATAAATTTTAATCGAAATTGGAAATTTAAATATTTCAATGAATATGAAGCATAACTTTTTATATTATGTATTTGTTAAGTTAAATACAAAAGTTTTGAATATTATAAAAGCCTCAAAAATTGAATTTGATTTTTCAATAGAGCCTGGAGAGTTTTTGGTTTAATTTGTATAGCAGCAAAGCTTAGCGTTGGCAGAGTGTTCAATGTCGTACAGGAGAAGGTTGGTGAATTTAAATACCAAGGCATACTAATGCGCTTAATTTTGCATAAAAGCCTTTTCTTAATTAATTCGCAAAAAGCAAAAAAGAAAACAAGCGCTGAACCGCGCCTTCGGTGTTGATAATAATTTTCGTCGAAGCATCCAGCGTTAATGACCTTTAGTAGAGCACAATGGGAGGAATGCGAACAGAGAAAAGAGCGCTCCTGAACAAAAGGTGAAATCGTTTCTCTTTTAAAAGGAAACTCCAGGATAAATTTAAAGGAAAAAGCCCTTCAACCGCGGTGGTAAACACGAATAAATTCCATAGAGACGGGCAAATTGTTCACGAATTTTCTTCAAAGTTTTATTGATATTAGAAAAGTTTTGTTTGGTATAAAACTGTAACATTTATTGTTTTTGTTTCAATGTAACATCTACAAGATATTGAACTCGATGGAAATGAACTAGTATTTTTCTTGTGAGTATTAGACGACTTTTGAATTTCTTTAGATATAATTTTCGAGATTTTAACTATTTGGAGAAGAATTCACTGTTTCGATATTTAAAATAACAAAAATGGTTGAAATTTTCTATTACTCGATGAAGTATATATAATTATTTAGATAATTTTACCAATTACTAATAAACAAAAATTGCTAATACAAAATTTTCAGCAGTATCCATTTGCAACACTAAAATTATAAAATCAATTTCATATATAATGTATAGTTAGTAAGGAGATCTGTTTCCCAGAAATATAATAAGGCAATATTAAATAGACGCCTTAGCTAAATATAATTTTGGTGGAGCCTATTTTAGATGTAATGTAAATTAATGCAAAGTATCAAATATAATATTTATGGAAGGAACACATTGAGGGTGTTATTTCTCCAAATGACGTACTCCGAAAGATGAGAAGAGAGTGACACGTGAACTCGATTTTGGTAATTAAATTCACCCGAGGGAGATGAACCATCCCAGGAAAATTTAATGTACTCAAATTTGAAGTAGCACTCTGAAACTTTGTTTCAGAAAATTACATGCCAGAACATGAGCACATCTGCCCCACAAAGTAAGCATTCTAAAATTATTCCCAATCTGATGATAGTCACCACCATATCAATTTACTTTGCCATAATCCCACCAATTATGATAGTAGTTAGATATAGTTCCACCGGGAGACGGTGCGAAAATAACAAAATAATCCACCCTGGGAACGGACTTTGCGAACATCCCCTCGTACCTGCTCTATGCCAATCCTCACCTGAGATGGGAGTTAAAAATATGCAGGTTGTGTTGGCAACTTGCAGAAATTCGTACCTACGACTGAAGGGATTTTTGCAGCACCTAGACGACATCCCTCCGGATGATTTCGCGGTATAATTGTAATAAGAGCATACTAACATAATGCTGCATCTGAAATATATATGTAAGTATGTACTTCGGATACGGATTCTCCAGATCTGAAACCTCATTTTAAGGAAAGGGGTTGCTTCGGTACAAATTATTGCAGTTGGTGAGTTTTATCCTGCATTTAATTCACATAATGTGACGGTTGATATTTCAGATGCGATAAGCTGTCGAAATTTAATGTCACAGCATGATATAAAAGTGGTCTTGCTGTGGCTATTAAAATTATATCTAAAGTTTATCTTACCTCATTAAATGCGGTGTAAGCGTAGCAGGCTGCAGTTGGCGAAAGTGGCTTGTAATGATTTCCAAACGTGTACATGTAAAATAGACCGGGTGCAGGAAAAAGGACTGTGAACATGTCACAGAGTGCCATACCTGAAACAAAAATTATGGGAATTTTATAAGTCATCAAAAATGTATTTTTGTTTGTATTTAGGTTATCGCTCAGAGGGGAAACTCCGCAAGAAAAAAACAGCCATAAAAGCCGGTCGATTGGAGTTCTTAAGGAGTCTTGGAGTCTTGAATATACCCTAATAAAATAACATTGTCTTATATATGTTTATTGTGTGTAGTATGTAATTTTTTCATAGCTACAACCCTAAGGATATAAATCCTATCGCAAGAATTATAGGCCATCAGTTTTGTTTTCATGATAATTTCAAACATTAAGGGCTTCTTTCCTCTTAGATTTAGCTTCTTTTCTCTTAAGAGTTAGTGGCTAGGAATTGTGCGAAAGAAGGTAAGTAAATTCTTTTTTTCAAACACAAAATATAAATAAGGCCCTAACTTTCCGCATTTTATACATAAGTGGCATTTCAAGGCTCTATAAACTCATAAACTGCTTTTAAGTTAAAATAAATACAGTATAAGACATTTACAACGAAAATTGTGCGTTTTCTTAGAAATTTACCATGTACCATATTATTTTATTTTACTTAACATTTTTTGAAAATGATTTCTAAAGATAAATATTATTGTGTATCTAATAATAATTTTATACTCAGGTTGAAAAATTATTTTTCTAAAAACACGCTTTCAAAAAAAATTATAATAAAAGCGGATATTGCACTTTAATTTAAAATTTGATTTAATATGTTTGAAATAAAATATTATGGAAAAACTAAATAAAATGGCCGACATTTTCTTTGGAGTTATTAAAAAGAAATTTTTCAAAATTAAGACGTGATGTTCTTCACCGAAAGAAATCTCTAACTATATCTGAAATATATTCCATCATCTCACATTTTCGAGAAGAATAAGGTAAAACTTAATAAAAATCCGCAATTTTTAAAAACATATGTTTAAAAATCGTGAAAGCATCGAAAAAGCTAAAACCTTCAGCTATAGTTATGAAATCAACTTTTAGTTTTGTGAGAAACTAACTTCATTTAAGAAAAAATTTAATTTAAATCAATTATCGTAAGAGTTTTTAAGCTTTAAGTATTTTTACATAATGGCATAATGTTCGAAATTTTATTTAGTAACTTAAGAGACTTCTGTTACGTTCCGATATTTTATAAAGACCTTTTCAAAAATTGTCGAAACTTTGGGTTGGGAAATGTGAAAGCCTCTTGAAAAAGGTACGTTATCCCTATATTAATGGAGACGAGCTTAACTCACACTTGACCGTTCTTGTTTTTCAGGAGGTATATTTCTTGATGAGCTTAGCAAAGAAAGGACAGCTGCAAAACATACACACGTCTTTTTAATTCCTTAGCGACCGATTTTCCCAATTACTCGACAAACAATTTTGATAGTGTCACTCGAGTCAGGATGTCTTAATTAGAACGGTAGGAAAATATGCAAACATGAAATGTTAGTGCAAGGCGTATGCCTGCCGTCAACAAGGCTTCCATTTAAATTAGTCTGATCCTTGAGCGAAGTGTGGGAGGTGATTGTTATGAGTTCGGGATGTGAGCGAGTATGGGACATTTCAATTAATTCGAGTATGTAAATCTAACGAAAGCTTGCAAGCACTTACCCATAAGGACGAAGTTGGTTGGGGTGGCCATGCTCCGCTTGCTGAGCACCAGGACGATTAAGGTGTTCGCCGTCACGGTGATGAGCAGGAGGAAGGGCATGCAGTACCCGTAGAGGGGGATGCTGTAGGCCAGGACCGTGTCGCAGGACACGTTCAGGTAAGACACGTTGTTGGCGTGGTGGATGCAAAAATCGCCCTCCTCGTTCGCGTACCTCTGCATGTAAGTGTCGTTGTCGTCGCCGTAGTACGTAAGGTCAGAGCTTGTCTGGTAAGATGAGAAATTGTTGCCATGCCGCAGGGCTCCGTACTGGTCCATGTTGTCCTGTCCGGGCACGTCCATTTGGGCGGTGATTCAAGTCCCGGAGCGGTGGACCTTAGGAGTAAAACGACAGGACCAGATGGACTATAAAGTCGAATCCCTTTCAATTGTGAGAGTATAACTTCGACTCCATTCGGTGAAATTACAGAAGTTAATGCTGCTGGGACGATTAAGTTTCCGTCGAGCCTGTAAACAGTCCCCAGGACTACCAGGGCATGGAAACGGGGTACTAGACGATTTTTTACAAGCTCCACTTTCCTGATCCCCAGTGGTGATATCTCCCGATGGTAGCTCTCGAGTGCTCTTCTGGTTCATCAAACTAGAAGAAGTTTGCCAGCGCCAACTTTGCATGGACCCATGCTCCGGTGGGCAGTTAACAAAGTCCTTCGATGTACTTTTGATCCTCCCCTGATGAAAAGATAAGTCTTACGTCGGGATCTCTGAGGGATGCGTCCCGCAATTAAACTACTCCTTGAACGCTAAGATGAATCCGGTCGTCGTCTATTCTCCAGTAAGCCTCTTCCATTATTGTCTATAAGTAAGAGAAAAAGAAACTCACTGAAAACTTTTCGCTGTTTGCTAGTTCTCAAGGTCTTCAAGAAAATTCGTGTCAACACTTTCGAACTTTCGAAGACTTTTATTAAAAATACCATTACCAATACGGTCGTTTTAATGAAAAGACATTTGGTTACAAATTTTTGAAAATAATTAAATTCTTCCAGAACCTTACGACACTGATTGAAAGGCTGTGCCAATAGAGCAATCATTGTTTTCAAAAAGCCTCTCTTTTCACGGTGAATATTATTAGCTTTCCTTGCTTACTATAAGAGCGACATTGCAATTTGAAATTCAAATCGTTTTAAATTAGCTCCGACTGGATCGTTTTTCTTTTCTATTTCTTAGAGGAACTTTCCGTTTCATTTAATAAGAATTTCAGTGGCATAAATTACTAAGGATTATGAATAATGGCTTTCGTGGTTACCGCTGTATAGGACAACTCTAGAGAAATTTTTTTTATCTACAGGATATTAGGTACTTACGTTGGGATAGGGGCCATAGAAATTCATCTTAATAATTTTCCTGGAATATGAAGCACTTCTTATTGTATAATGCCTGAGTTTAGAGAATTTTGAATATACCCAAAGTGCTTACCAGAAATCACGGAAAAAGACGACGAAAATCCCAATTTATTGTTACGGGAAAAAGAAAACCATTAACTTGAAAGACGAAAACGTGATTCAAATATTAAAACGAATTCTGAAAGTACAATAGTAGAGAAATGATTTTATGGTAAGATAATGTCAGTTCATACTTTGTTAGTGCCTTAAAAAGGATACCTACATTAAATAGAGCACAATACATAACTTCCAAATTATGCTATTTTTTATTATTCGTTCTAGTTTCTATTTGATACAAATTTTCCTTTAATATATGATTAGAATATTCAAAATTTTGTTTATTTGGCAGGATGAAAAAACATTTATATTCGTAACCCTTTTAAATATTTTGCAATATTTCTTTTCTCGTATAAAAGTTTCCAATTAAAACCCACCGATCCATAGATCTATTCACTAAAGTACATTCTAATAAATTGGTCTATATATTAATATAAGTTCATAAATGTGCAATATGTCCAGTGGGACCAATAAATCAATCTTAGAAAATTTGTGGTACTTTAGAAAAACTAATACAATATTTTTCCATAAGGTAGTCGCTCGATTAAGCTTAAGAGGTATTTCCTACTTCAAAGTGATTTTTCCACACAAAAGCATCCATTCGGAAATATCAACTCCCCAGACGACCTTAACAATTTTCATGTGCACACGACCTAAATTTCAATCGCTGCATATCCTTTCACAATTCTCCAAGGTTTTGAAAATATGAAATGTTCACAAGTTTCTGCAACAACATAATCTCCTATGCTCTAGAAAATTCCTCTTAAAACCTCCTGTCGTTGAAGTATTACCTCGTAGGGTTTCCGGAACTTCCTTTTTTGTGGCTATTTATCAATCCTATTTCAAATCGGCGTCTGTCTATAAAATCATAAAGTATTCATGCACTCTCTCGAATACTCCGTAGAACAAAAGTGTTTATACAGAATTTAATTACATATATTAAATACTCATATTTTTCCATTTAAATAAACAAAAAACAATTTTCATGCTTGTGATAATAATTCGATTCGAATTAATTCCATGTATTTTAAGCGGATTTATAGGTAGGGAGTTTGACATTGAGAAATTAATAGATGTCTACTTTTTCATTGTTCGCAATATTTACATATTCAGTTTTGTAAAACATCAAAATATTTGTTTCCACTAAACCACATTTAAACAAACATTGTATCTGGGAAACTTGACTAAGCTTTAAATGTTATAAAAAATATGGACAACAAGTTGAAATGTTCATTTTTTGCAAGTTATTTAAATATGCATAAAATGTGACATATTTAGATCATGTCCAGGATATGACAGAAATATTAAAATTGAGGAAAAATAACAAATGTATCGCCGGCATCGTGTTTGGAAGAACTAATAATTTAATTCCCTTATCTCCTCTTGTATATTTTATACATATTATATGTGGAACTTTTGCATCAGTAGAAATTAAGTTTATTTTGT
This sequence comes from Tolmerus cingulatus, assembly GCA_959613345.1. Taxonomy (NCBI): domain Eukaryota; kingdom Metazoa; phylum Arthropoda; class Insecta; order Diptera; family Asilidae; genus Tolmerus; species Tolmerus cingulatus. Next base: position 34,637,888 of record OY390710.1, read on the forward strand.
AGCTCTTCTTTTTCTCAAATAAATTGTTGAGGCATAAGAGATATACAAAAAACAGGAAACTTTGAGAACACGTAATATTTAAATTACACTTTGTCCGAATTATTACATGGCCCCAAAATTTTAGAAAGTTTTTATGTTTGAAAAGTACATATTGTCATTAAGAAAAGTTTAATATATTTTAACTCGAGCTCCCATATTTCGTAAATAGAGCATTTATTCATTTACAATATTTGGTTTTTATTTTAAATAAAAACGGCTCTTTACGTTTGCAACAGTCAATGAAATTTAAAACTTCATCATATATGTACATTCATGTATTTAAAAGGAATGGAACTTTCACATAATTCTTGTTGAACAACAATCTTAATTATTTTATTTTCCGCCGTTTAAATAAACTAAAATTACTTACGAAAACTCCGCAGTTTAAATAAACATTAAAATCACACTACTCAACGACTAAGTGTTTAATCCGGAAGACATGGAAATAGAATCTCCGTCTTAAGAGCAGAGGGAGAGCTAGTACTAAAGGCTAATTATTCAATGTAATGAGAAAAATAACCAGCAACCCTCTAGAGAAATTCTTTTAATTACATCAGAACTTCTTATCTTGAAACGGTTGCTGCGCTAATATCAAGGCACTGCTGACGTAATTACTTTGACTTGAACTTTGTTTAAGTTCGCTTGGAAAGAAATAATTAAAATTAAGACATTTCATGCTCTCGCTAGCATTATGTAAAGATTTAAAGATTCTTCAACAAGGACTTTTCCTCCTTTGAGTAATTGTGAATTCCGGTTATAAATTTGCTCTTTGTGGATATGTATACTAAACTTGATGTTAATAAAATGAATAAGGCATAAATTAACAGCGAGGGTAAAGTTTACCATGCTAATTATATTTTGAAGTTTTAAACGTAAGAACCAGAATTTGTTGGAATTCTAGAAAAAAAGTTTTCTTTAAATATTTCATTTAGATATCAAATTTTTCAAAAATTAAAGGAAGAAAACTAAACTTTTTTATTTGGAAAAGTACTTTTGTTTGTCATGTTTCAATATTTTAAGGTAATTTTTACTCAATAAGAATTTCTTTGTCATTAGGTACTAGTAAACTTAAATTTTTTCGAAAGAGTAAATTCAAATCGAACACTTTTTAAAATTCTTGAAAATTCTTGCTAAAAATTTAAAACTAAGTTTCCCTTTTTATTAAAATTTAATCTAAATATGGACTGGACATACACTACCTAATTACAATTTAAAAAATTATATTTTGAAGATGTGAAAATAAAGATATTTAAATAAGATATGTTAAACCTTTCATACTCTTGTTTTCACTGATTTATACACTATGAAGAAGTGTTCTTTCGCGGATTTTTTATTCTGTGAGGCTATAGCTTTACTTCATTATAAAACTAATAATTTATAAGTTTTATGTAATAAAATTTTAGACATCAGTATACGAAAATGCGAATTTACAAATTTATGTATAGATATATATTAACTTGTTTAAGAAACATTTAAAATTTACTAATGTGCATGGGATATGGCATCTGTGAAATTTAACATATATTTTTTTTGTATATGTCTAAAGTGGTTGTTTTCGAAAATTCTCGCATTACGTACTTGAAAATTGTTATTCTTCAAAAGTGTTCTATTAAATCCCTGAGGAACTCTTGTACTAATTGCAGAAGTGCCAGAAATCGTCCTTTTAAGGCAGATAACATTGTAAATCTTTCTTTCATATGTATGTTATAAATCTTAAAAAGTAAGTAAGAATCTTACCGGCTCGACGATGGATGACGGTTAAATCTCAAAAATTCAATGTCGAATTCATTACGTGGGAATTAAGGGGATTTCTGTGAGATTTCTGAAAAGAAATTCAAAAGTTCACCCGAAATGATCCGGCCCAGCCCCCTTGCCGCGGCGTGTAATTACTTCTCTAACAAGTTTGAAAAACGTGCCTCTTACAACAGCCAGGGGGATGAAGAGGGGACTGCGCTGCGGCCCCAACCCTCGTCTTCAATTATACTTTAAGAAAGCAATCGAGGACATTTTCTGGGTTCGAAGGACCCGTCTTGCCCGCAGCAGAGCTGGGGTGGGCGCGGCGGGCGACGACGTGCATCAGGACCGAAAATTGAATTTGGCGGCACAAGACGTGTTCATGATGACTTCAGCATGAAGTAATTACCTCATTCTGCGTGTGTAACTTCATTTTAGCGCCGTCGCTGCCGACGAAGTCGTAGTCAACAGCCCCAATCCATCGCGGCCGCGTTGCGAGGGGGAAAGATGTTGATCTGATAGCGGCGTCTTGAGGGGATCAACCATCCCCATCCACCCACACCCCAAACCCACCCCCGGGAGCTGTTCCCACTTATAAAATACGCATCCGTTTTATTCAGCGAAGAAGTGCCATGCACCTCTCGAGTGCTATTGCCCTGGGCGCTAAATTGTGGGTGGCAATTTTCCTCGAATCAATGCCACTGCTGCTGCATTTTCCTTTACATTTTGTCTTCATTACATATATTGTGAAAACGGTGAAACACATAAATATACAAATTTGCCTCCATCCTCCCTACACACTCCGCGAAACGCCGGAAATTTCTCGGGCTTATGCTTCACCCACGTGATTCAAATCTCGCGGAATCAGCACCCTCAAGACGTTTTCCTTTGCAAAGAAGGCGGCGTTTTCACGCTCCCAGCGGCACATCAGCGTCATAAAGCTCTTTTCAAAGTTTGCCGAGTTTATCACCCTGAAATGAACCCTTCGGAAGTGATCGGGTAGTGGTGGTAGGGGTGAGCGGTAGGTATCCCAGTTAGTATCAAAAGCGTGAAGTAGTACGAAATTAAGGAGTACACGTTTCATAAAAAGAAAGCCTTTTATCAACTTCAGTTCCTGAAACGAGTGGATGTGTGGTGGCAACAGCACTTAGTGAAAATTATTTAAGATTGTAAAGTAACACTGCCACTGTCATCTCTTGAGCGTGGGTTGAAATGAAAGATTAGGGAACCTCTTTTACGAAAACTTGTTGATAGCTCTTTAAGTAAAAGCTGGTTATGATCCAAGTTAATTCTCTGATTTGGTTTAAATACTGATTTCAATAAGAAGTAGCGTGATTTAAAATGCTATTTAATATCGGGCTTCAAAATCTATAGATTTATGAATAATAAATCATATTAAATTTCATTTCAGAAAAAAATATTCTGCTTAACTAAATAAGCGTAATTCGCCTATTCGAGGAAATCTTGTCGAGATAAACGCGAATTAATCAGTTTAAATACAAATTATACTTATTTAGTATTTAAAATATGTACTTTTAGGAAAAAAATTGACTTCTTAATGATTCCAGAATAAAATTGAATACAACCTCTATCCCAAAAGAAATAAAAGCTTAAAAAGCATAATGTTGAAATTTCGTAAACTATTTCGAAATGTGGTCTTGGCAATTAGGTAACTGCTCCTTACAATTTTTACGTTTGAAGTTCTCATTTGTGATTTCATTCGTTTTATTTTTGTGGTGCTCGACATAATTGCTTTGTCAAAGTCATCTCAAGTACGAGAAGGCAGCATAATGACCCTACATAGAACATAGCATAGACTGCTCGGTAGTCGCAGGGAGCATACATACGTCATCGCAGCAGGACTCCTCAAAGGGATTCTGCGGCAAATAACTTCCTAACAATGTGGTCGCAAGAATTCCCGATCTTATAAATATCCTACTTTGTCTACATATCTCGATTCTTTTGTGAACCTGTTGTCAGGGAAAATTTCCCGGCCAAAATTCAATTTTCTAATAAGACACAACACCAAAAATCTTACTTTTGCGGTTGGGGGGGCCAAATCCTTCGTTAGGTAGAAAACATCGTAAAATAATTCAATACTGGCGAAATGACTGCCGTGGATTCGGGCGGGGGAGTTAAAACAGAAGAAAAGGAACAGCCGCGTTCCTTCAGGAAGGCTCTCGGTGGGAATTGATAAAAAGCTTTCCCAGTTTTTTTTTCCTCGAACACGAGCAGCCTCTTAAAGTTCATACAATTGAATTTTCTTCCCTTGTTATGTTTTTTTTTCTTGTACATTTTCCAATTTTGGGAGCTGGATAAATGTTTTCGGGTCGTAAATCGCTTTGAACCTAAAATCCGTGTTGGCGAGTTTCAGCTTAAATGAATTCAGTAAAAAAATCACTTTTATCTTCTGCCCATTTCCTGTTGAAGGTGAAACATTTTTCACAATAAACATTCACCTCAAATTCGCACCCCGTTGGGGCTCTTTGGGGTGCAGGGGGGCTATTTTTGGGGCCCCGGGGACTCCATATTATTTTACAAGAGAACGTCGCTAAAGGGCCCATCGTCCATCGAACTAAACCCAAGGGTGCTGCTCAATTTCTAAAACTACGAACATCAAAGACCCCCTTGTTACAGGTGGGGGTTTCATCGTTGAAATATGCTCTCATGAATATTTTCGATTTTAAATTATGGAACCCTTATAAAGGGCGCAAATATTGACCCCTTTGATTGGTATTGGGCCGGTTAAGTGCTGGTTCATTCGAGATTACCCGAAAATCATGTGTCCAAAATAAAGGCAAACAAGTGTTGTGACACCCAGGTGATATGCCAGCAGGGGGTTAAATAAAAGCACTCCTCGAAAATGTTCGATGACGAGGGAAAATTGTGTGCTTATGATAGGTTTTTTCGTTTTTCATCGAATATCCACCGGACGTGTACCCATAACCTATCTTTTGTGTGATGTTGCGGCGATGAGGGGCAGCGCACGATTCTAGGTAAAATTGACCATGACACTTAAAATTGAAACTTGAAATTTTCTTTGAAAAAGGTTGGGCAGTGAATACATTATTACTATATATCCACAGGTATATTTCTGTGTCATCCCGGAAAATGTTATAATATAGTTAATTTATTTTGAGCAGGGCTAAATTGTAAACTTCATAGCTACAGATTAGGTTTTTAAAATTTAATATCTAACCGTAGGCCAAAATATATAGTATTTAGCTACGGTATAGCTAATTTTTAAAATTTTGCAGAATTATTACTATATTCTAAAGCTTTAGCCTATTTTCAAGATGAATCCTCAAATTTAATCAATTTAGCTAAGTTTAAAGATGAAAACCATAAATTGCCAATAATGATACTGTATAATGTCTTTCCTAAATTTAGTATCAAAAATTAAGACTATTTAATTACAACAACTCGTGGTCGAAAACAAGTAATTAGGATTAAAAATTGAGGAAATTTATTTTAATATTCTTTTCGTGTTTTTAAGTAATAATGTCAGAATTTTCATTTTAACTACAATTATGTTAAAAATTGCGGCATTCCGACAATTATTAAAAACAAAGAACTATTTTAAAATTTATATGCAAATGAAAAAGATTATTATGTTATCGAAAAATATTTTCCCCTTGATACAATAATCAAAAATTTAAGAGAACAGTAGGTATTTATTTGTGAAAAGAATAAGTAAATTTTGTTTCAATTCATTCTAAAACCTCTGAACGCAAGATAGAGTTTTTCCAATAAAATGAAATGTAATTTCACAAATACGTTTTCAGGATCTTCCTTCTCCTAATAAAAACTTTGTGGAATAAAATTTAAAATCAATGTAAATATCCTTTTAAATTGTAAAATAATGTGAGGAATATTCAAATAATAAATGCTTATTGAAAAATTTTCTATAGTAAAAGAATGGAAAGAAATCCTAATGAATAGGTACTTAATATATTTATGAATTCCACAAATATCATTATGCACCCGAAGTTTTATTGAACTTGTAAAATAAATAAAATAAACGTTTAAATACAATTTTATGTTTCTCAAATACTCCACTTGCTGGAAAAACAATTTTATATTCATTTTTCCGACTGAAAAACTACAATGATTTTAAAATTAGCGAAATTTTAATGGCTGCATTCTGAAATGTTTATGCAGCAAACGTTTCTGGAATTTTGATAAATGGACCATTAGTAAAGGTAATCAAATAAACCACTAATAAAACTGCTAGATCCAACATAACTCTGGGGATATGTTTTAGATGAGTCTCATAAAATAATAATTTATAGCATGAAAATAGCACTTCATAGAAACCTACAACAAATTAGCTTCAACCACCGTTGGTGAAGTACCTGAATTATTTTGGGTAAACCATACAAACAATCCCTATAGAGAAAATTATAAACTATGGCGTGTGGTATTCTGTTTCAGCTCGGTTTGTTTAATTTCCGGCTGTAGTTCATTTACTCGCACTCGAAGGAAAAGGATGTAATAATTCTACCTTGTAACAACAATTATGCAATTCAACCGAAGTCGGTTTTCTTCCTTTGATGTATTTATGGAGAGGAATTTGTAATAAGAAAGGAAATTTATAGAAAATGTAGGTACGATTCTTGAAAATTTAAATTTAAATTTTCAGTGGCATTATGAATTAGTTTACTGAATTACTTTAGAGAAGATGTTTTCATTGGACATTGCAAAGTCCTTTTTAAAGGCTCAAGACCACGGTCTGTGCACAACTAGCTTAAATGGTTTATGCATGTCGAGTCTGGAGTCCTTCTACAGTCTAAAAATAGCTCATACGATGCCACTGTTTGCATTATATCCTCGGATGTGCATATTTAACACCATGTCTTTCTAATGCCACGATGTTTGGACAGAAGGCGCTTTTCATTCGAAGCAGAATAGGACAGACATTATAAATACACTGACCCGGGTCTCAGCAGAGTTCAAAGCATAGAGTATTTTTCCACGAGTTTTATTAGCCCCTAGCTGCATGCGAACCCTTAGAGGGAGTAATTAAGGAACGGAATATAAAAGAAGCGTATTGACGCCCACATTTTGTCGTGTTTGCGTGTCGATAAAAGGACTCTTGAAGGGTTCATTTTTTTTATGCAAGCAATTCCTCAAATTCAAGTCCACACGTACGATGATCCGTGACCAGGATTCCCGGGTCATCGCATAAATTGGAATCCCATCGTTCATTCTACCAAGTTTTAGTAATTCGAAGAGTAAGGGATGTTCGCATAAACTTGACTTGTTTGCCCTGACGTCGGATGCTGCACCCCATACATCTTCTATATAAACTTTGAAAAGAAATGCTCCCATGGAAGCAATAAAGAATGGGGTCTGGCATTGCATATCGATTTTTCAGCGGTCCTTGACTTTAACGAAATTTAATCGCGACACTCTCTTGGTGGTCACCTCATTTATTCATCCTTTCGAATGCACCATTCTTACGATCCCGTCGAATGCAACGCTTTTTTCCCGGATAAGTGTCAAGTTTACGACACTCAGTTTATGCTCGGGTCATCTTGCACTTTGATGCAGGATATGCAATCGGATCATCAATTTTCGTTCCTTCCCAGCTTTCGCTTTGCAGAGGAATTGTTGGAGAAATTTACGAGCCCCTTACATTGGGGCGAGTTTTATGGATATTAAATTTAAATGGACCCTAAAATACGCTTTAGTTGTGCTACAGACTGTTGGGATTTACTTCTAAGCACTTAGACACTACATATATTATACATAGATGTTCATATTTTTAAAAATTCCAGGAAGCTTCAAGCATATAGGAACTGTAATATGTAAAATTGTTCTCGTTCTACACTATGTATGTACGAATGCAGTAAAATGATATTTGCGCTACTTTTTAACTGTCTTTTGCACATTCATTTGGAAATTTTGTGTAAGCATAAATAGAACAAAATTTCTTAAACGCTAAAATTTAATTTATATCGTTTTTAATAATGAAAGGATAAACACGGTTTATTCCGAATCTATCCTGATGCATAGGTAGGTCTACGAAAAATTTTCAATAATTATCATAATAATTAAAGCCAACAACCATCCAATGAAGTGTTTTTAAATTTGTTTTTACCCCAGAAAATGTTATGGATTAATATAATGCAAAATGTGGGCCTCGTACAAATTACCTACCATTAATATGGAAACTAAATTTATAGGCCTAATAATTTACAGTCCTCAATTATTGGCGGCGGTTTGAGAAAAACAGCGTGGGTAAATTGAGAAGAAATCTCAGAAATGCCTACATACAAATTACCTTTTATTTTATTTATAAGAATTATGAATGACATTTTGGTTTTTATTATAGACTGCACACGAAGCAAATAAAATCATAAAATTCTAAAAATATTTACAACAATAAAATCAAAACTTGAGAGGGAATTGTTCAAATTTACAAAAATATATTCGATTTGAGATACAGATTGACTGAAATATCCCATGTACGTAACCAGGCACGCTTGTTGTAAAAATTTATATTTAGAAACCACCCCCTTGCGGCAGAAAATTGGCAGGAAGCCCTTTTTGTGATTATCCTCCCTTTGTTCCGGTAAAACCTCCTCTGATTGCCCGCCACGCATTTCCTGGAAGCATAAAACGTTCAAAGTTTTCAATATCCGAATCTGCACGTAACGAAATCGAAAGTTGATTTAAACTTCTTTTTGCGACATGCCCCCCCTTTTGAAGTGCGCTCCTACTGTTGCCGGGGATACGAAAAAACCTTAGAATTCCTTCGAGTTTTGCGGATCCCTTAAAAAACATAAGGTACATATGTACATATAATAATTGTAAATTGGGTGAGTATTCCCTAAACGTTTTTTTCTCTTTCCCAAAAGCATGTGTCCCCGAATTGATGGGGATAAATTTAGCGCGGTACTAATCGAAATTTTTACGCTTGACGAAAGTTAGGGAGTCGGAAAAGAACCACAAGGTGAATTCATTACCCATCAGGTGCCTTTCCAATAAACCCATAATCTTTCGGTTGAGCAAGCCGCTTTTGGGCCAACGACGACACAGCTCCCATTTGGATCTGTTTGTCCTCGTGATTAATTTTCTTCCTCCTTACTTTAGCCAGGACCTTGAGTGCCCCCGGAAAAGGGAAGACAACTTTTGTCATCCGCCAAGATAAAGACAAGCCCTCAGTCGGCGAAGTCCTGACTAGGTTTGTTATTGGCCAGGAATTAGGCGAATTCATTAATGAGGAGCATGCGGATCTGTTAATTGATACTTTTGTGCAAATAAAGTGCTTCTCGGGAGTGAAGCACGAAAGTATTCCCGTCTAGAGAAGTTGACACACTCCCGGATTCCTCAATTTTCTTCTTCATTCCAAGCATGCCCCGAGGGACAATTTGTATCAATTACGACCTTCCCGAATGATTCCTGGTGACTATATTGTACTGTGTTCAGGTATGTACATGAAATCAATTTTTGGCGACTCAATCGAATTTTATATACCAAAGGGGGTGAACCTTTTTTATTACGCAGGTATATTTTACATAGAAATTAAAGATATAAAAATAAGCTAGAAATTTTCGGTAGTTTAACGATTATTAAAGATTTACTACTACTCCCAATTTGAAGTATATAGTATTCAGGATTTTTTTACAATAAATAAAATTTTGTTAAAACTTTTAGAAAAATTTATTCAAATTTAAGGTAAATTTATTATCTTCAGTATAAACATTAAACATTTCAATGACCAGCAATTTTTAAATTTGGCACGCTGAGAGAGAGAGAGAGAGATCTTTTAGTACTATAGTGAAGAAATAAATCCGAAAATCATTAATTTCTAATGTTATGTGGAATAAGCGCAGCATTTTTCATAACTACTCAGTATATCTTGCTTTTATAGATTATTTTCGGAAAACACTTAAAATCCACCCGGAATTATACTTTCTAAAAAGTATGAATTTTTCTTATCAAGCTTATAATGACGCGTATCATAGATTCACTGTTACTGAAGAAGAAGAAGAATTTTTCTATCGGTCTGTATTCAAACAAGAAATGTTTACAAAATCTGTTTGAAAACTATCTTAGTAACTTGTTTACTTTGTAAATTACTTTTATCAGGTAAATAACATAAAATTAAAACTCTAGAGCTAGACGAGATTACGAATATATTTTTTTAAGATTCCATTAGCTGGGTTGTTTATGCTGCTCAGGAACTGCCTTAGGCGATTAATTTATATGATGCGAACCTCCTAGAGGCACGCTTTATATTTCAATATTACTTAACGTCTAAGAAATTCATTTCGCAACATTGGACTTTTGTAAAAATAATAAGCTCAACGTATATCCTCTATTCAAAGGACAGTTATGGTGGTGAGGATTATTATGTCCTTATATATTCATGCAACATTTGCAGATTATTGTTGTTTCCTATTTTTACGTCTATCCTTCTTCTTCTGAGGTTTTATTAAAACGTGACCTGATTTTCTTTCCGAGGTTTTCCGCCTTTAACCTTTTAACATAAAAGTCAGCTTTCAACCACAAGCCATCTTTTTTCCGTCATCCCGCCTTTCGAGCGTCTTTATGATTTTCTAAACAAAACTTTTTGTCTCTAGGCATAGAGACTTGAGGCTGAAGGAAAATGCCCTAACAAAGCCACTCCTTCGCATTGTAGGTAAAAGACCCCCGAAGGGTAGGAAAACTGCTTAATAAAGTTATTAAGCCTTAACGCGTGAAATTCAGGAAGAGCCTGCAAAACGACTATTTGCGCTTTTGCGTGTGAAAATCAAGAGTTTTGCGTTAAGTAAAATGTAGAAAAAACAGAAATACACCAATTTTGTATCGATAGCCACGTTTTTCGCTAGGGCATTTTCGTAACAAAGTTATCCTTCGGTTATGTAATCTAATGACACGATTTTACCCCATTATCCTGCACATTTGTGGGCACGTTTTCCCATTTATTTCCAAAAGATGATTTTAAGAAGGAAACAGCGCGTGTTTAGATGTAAACTTTTTGTTTAAGGAAAAATATTGCTCCAGTGAAGGAAATGATTTTTAATGCTCCAATTCATTTAAATGGATCAATTGCCGGAAACAATACTGCTCGTTTCGAGTCCAAATAATAAACTTATAGGGCTACGTGATTTTCATATTCTATTGGTCTTTATTGGAGTTATTTGAAATAGTCGAAACCATATTTTGAACTTCGTTGAACAATTAATATTAAAGTTAAAACGCACTATGTGACGCCAAACATTTCTGAGCACTACATTATTTCTATAAAATATAATACACATTGATATTTAAAATACCTTTTAATAGAGTATTTCAAAATTTGGTGTACTTTCATCAAAATTTGCTCGCAAACAAATATAAAGCGCTATGCACTATGAGTTCAACATTTCATTCACAGATTTGTAAATATTTTATTTTTATTTATTTTTTTTAAAACTTAAAACAATATGTCAAAAACATTTTCTACTATTTCTATTAAAACTTATTAATTCTGTGACTTTAGAAAGTGATTAAAACATCACTCTATATAAAAAAAAGAGATTTATTTTAACCAATTTCTTCATTCATTACGAATAAAAATTTTAAACTTGGCAATTACTTCCAAACACTTCAAAATGCAACAAGTGAGAAAATTTCACTTGCAAAATTTTAATATTCACCATTTTAAGCAAGTTACAAAACTTGTCGTAGTTCTCAAACTTTTCGAATTTGTCAAGTTTTATGAAACATACTGCTTAAATAATTCTCGGAAATCATCATCAGCATGCTCAAAAACTTTCTGATGACATGACAATCCATCCTGTGCTATAATGGTTCAACTTTTCTACTTTGCTAGAAAGACATTTTAAGCGGATCTACTTTGCTGTTTCTACTTTTTGACTATTTACCGGAAAGACAAGGTATGAACAATAAAGTGAAATGTTGTACCTAACCATCAGAAAAATTTAAAAATCCCTTTGCACTGTACAGGGACATGATAAGCAGGATTTACAACGACCTAGAAGGTGGAATCTCATATTTCACAAATTTTTAAGAGAGCTATTTCAATTTGTGCGAGGTTCATGCAAAATCTTAGCGTCATAATATTTCACCTCTTGATGGAATCACATCAAAGTTTTATGCATAAACCTGTCAACGTACAGCGCATAGAACGCGGCTTTCACATTGCATTGCACAAAGAAAGGTATACCTTTAATATTTTATAACACAGACGGGAAATATCGCATTGTGTCGACTTTCTGGGGCTTTATTCCGGAAATCACATATCCTGCCTGATTTGAAGGAAAATTCCAACGTTTCTCCTCTTGCTCGGTAGATAAAATAATTCGACTCCTTCTAGTGTTTTGGATACCTATGCCTTTTTCACCTAAAATGTTGTAGTCCATTAAACTTGCAACACTTTTCAAATTCAACGTTAACGTCAAGGAGTGAAAGTAAGCCAGCCTGGAAATTCTTGAGAAATAAAATCCTTTCCGAGGCACATTTTGGCAGAATAAGAGAATTTTGGTAGCGGCTAAATAAAGGGCAACATGTATATCACGGCACAAAAAGGGTATCAAATCAGCACCAAAAAATACCTTCTATACTATTCATTGCATAATTAATAAAAACCCAATCGAAATCGCATAAAGTTTAGGAATCAAATGTACCATTATTTATTTTTATGAAACCGGAATTATCATGTCAATAATTCAATTGTTATCATTTATAATCTTTATTCAAAGAAGTTAGAAAAACAGATATTATGCAATTGTAAAATAAAAATTAATTATATTTATAATTTTCAAACGAACGAGAAAATGTGAAAAAAATATTGAATCAATTCGGAGTCACCAGAAACTGCAAAACTTACTTGAAATTGCCGTTTATACACGTTGATATCAATAAAATTATTAAAAGTTCTATTTTTGAAGAATTGCAACAAATAATTCTTATGATACGTTTCTTGATTATTAGAATTCAAAAATATTCTATTATACGTAGATTAAGAATATAAATTTTTTAAGATTATAAGAACTGTAGAAAACGAAATTAACTCCACTTAAGACAAACCCTAATTAAGGCCGACCACTAAATCATTGAACATTTTCACATAATTTATTCATGTGCTAAATCTTCGCGAAACCCAAATGGTGGTTGCGAGGCACGAGAGCATTTCGGAAATGTTTGTTTTGTCGGATATGTAAGCTATGAATATAAATGAACGTCCTGTGGAATCATATTTAGGAAGAATTATAATAACAGATGAAATATTAATAAGCCGTTGTGGCTGCCAGTAAATATTACTGCCAAAAATCTCACCTATTCGCATTGAAAATGGGGGATATTTCAGGAATTGCGAATATCCATCCGTCGTTTCATTATTTATTGAGAAAGTTTATCAGAAACGACCGGCAACATCGATGTTAGACTGATTTATGGCGAAAGGTCGTAGACGCATTTATCAGAAGTTTTCGAGTTTTAAATTTTCTCCGATATATTTGGGCAATTCCCGAATATTGAGTTATTCCTTTTACGAGAAAATGTTGTATATCCTTTATTACAGCAGGGACATTGGGGATTCGAATAAAACATGTTAACGATCTGTAATCCCGAGTAAAAATGAAAAATTTTAAAATTGTGGCTGTACAAGGGGCGTACAAGGGCCAAGTATTAATAATTTTTTTGGGGCGTACAACGGTCGAACGTGGTAGTCTTGCAGGACATTTGGGCCGTACAAGATTTTGATACCTCCGATATACGGTCGCACATGGGTCGTACAGGGGCTATTTTACCTAGAATAGGGACTTACAGGGGTCGTACATGGGTCGTACACGGGTCGTACAGAGGATATTTTACCTAAAATAGGGACTTACAGGGGTCGTACATGGGTCGTACACGGGTCGTACACGGGTTGCTTAGCAATAAAAAGCGGGGCGTACAGGGGCTGTACATAGGCTGTTTTTAAATAAAAATGGCCGTAGAAATTTTGGCGCGGCTTATAAATAACAAATGTACTAAAATAAATTAAAACCCAAAATAATTCATTTTTTAATATAAATGTTTTATTAATTCATTTTTGCTTATTTAAACAAAATAGATATTTTTCTTAAAATTATAAATTTAAATTTAAATAAATTCATATATATATATATTACTTTAATTTTAAATAATTTAAAGGTTTGTAAAAGTTGTGGGTGGAGATGTTTCATTTAAATGAGAAGGTAAAGTGTACGAAGGTGATGAATAATTATTATACTGATAAGGATATTGCGAAATTGGAGAATAATTGGCCGTAGGATTTTGTTCTGTGAATTGTTGTGGGTGGTAATATGGCTGGTATGGTTGATATGGTACTTGGTGATGAGGATATTGATGATAAGGGTTTGGGTAATAATTTTGTTGATGTTGCTGTTGAGAATATTGTTGTTCTGATGCTTGTTTCTGTTGATATTGTATTTGGTCTTTCGGTTCTCTCCCTGGTTCATCGTTTTTTGGAGTGTTTTCTGTTTCCTGGTGTATTGTTTGTTGATCTGATTTGTGGTATTTTGGATCTTGAATTTTATTGGGATTTTTCGAAGTTTGTTTTGTCTCTTGGTGTTTTGATTTTAAATTTTCATTTGATGTATGTTCTCGCAATTTTTGTTCTGGTACTTTTTCCTTTTCTGATCTGATTTTTGGTCCTAGTTCCTGATGATTCCTGATTCCTGATTCCTGATGGTGGTCCTGTCTATGTATTTCTTCATTTTCTTTGTCATCTGATGATGAACTCAATTGGTCGTCAAAAGTTGAGTCTGTAACAATAGAAGAATAAAATTTCTTTAATAAGAATATCAAACGTTTTTACAGTTATTCATTATTGAGGTTTCTATTTTACATTAATCACATGTTTAAGTAATTATACCTAGTTTTTTTTTTAATGGTGTATTTTGACAATATTCTTCCAAAATTCCTCTTTTCTTTTTTCGACTCTCTTGAACTCGGAGTCTATTTTTTTCTTTCTCCTCTTTAACTACCTCTTCCGGCTTCAGTTTCTCCTTACAATAGTGGATTTTTTTCTTGACGACGTCATTATACTTTCTGAAGCTCATAACAACTCCATGTTCATGTTTCAGAAATCCTATAACAATGTTTATTAGATAATTAATGGAAAACATATATATTTTTATTTGACAGTTATTTATCGAAACTTACCCAAAATAGCATCCCTGACGGCTGGCCTTTTTTCATTCATTCTTGCTGCGGTTTCATATTGCAAAAGCTCTTCCGGAGTAACAATTTTCATCAGCAATTCTCTAACTAAAGTAGAAGGCCTACCATTAGCCTTACTCTCACTCGCATCAATGTCTTTTTGTGGCAAAAAGATTCCTGTATTTTTGTGTAATTCCATCTGTATTGACCATAATAATAATAATTGCTTTAATAATTAATTCACAATAAATTTCTTTAAGTTACCTCATTTTCCTTGTCAAGAGAGCATGGATCTTTCCTCCTCATAAGTTTCTTCATGGATTGAAGTATTCCATCAAATATTTGCATGAATTGTGGTGTAACTGGAAATTATAACAGAATTAGAATTGTTGCTTAAGTATTTAGCTGTCTAATATTTTGATACTTACTTTGGGACCTCCAACTTTCACAAACACAATCCAAGCAATTGGTACATGATGTATTTTCATTTTTATCCGACGAAGAGCATTTTTCTTTCTCATTTTTGAAACTGTTAGACGTGTTTTGACCCAATGCAGGAAAATTGAAAATTGATTTTTCCATTAGCTCCATGTTTTCCTGTTGAGCTACGGCCTTTAATTTTTTTGAATTTTTAATTTTTTTTTTCTCAGACATCACTGCTGCGGTAAATCCCTTTTTTAATACTCGACCAAAAACGTCAATATTTAGTGATTCCAGATAATATTTATCAGCTGAAACAAAATATCAAATTAAAGTTTATGTATTTAACATCATTTTATATCCTATAAAAGTTATATGTATTGAAGTTCCTTACATGTGGCATTTCATAAGAAACAATTATGGTATTTATAATTTTTCTCGATATTAGATATGAAAATAAAAAATATGCAATTTTTTAACAAATAACATAATAAAAAAAACCTAAGACAGCGCAAAAGTACTTAAGTACAAAAATACTTAAGTGCGCGCAACCATATCAATACGATATAAGTACGCAGTGATGAAATCATTGGACGCTTCTTTAAGGTTCTCTTGTGTTAGATAAAGATGTAAACACTTATTGTTCACTTACTTACAATCATAACAATTTTAGAAAAAAAGGGATGGGATCGGTTTTTCCCTTAACCCTTTCGCTACCAGAGCCTCAGGGGAAAAACCGCCACCACAGCTCAGACGTAATTATTTATTTAAATATTATACCAATTGTCATTTATTTTTGTGGTATGTATCTAAAAGGAAATGAACACCCGTCACAGATTTGTGACGCCGAGCTCAGGTAAAAAAATCGGATCGTCACATATATGTCACGCTGGTAGCGAAAGGGTTAAGAAGCAGGTATAGACGGAAGGTGCCACAGTTGAAAGATAGACAATATAATCAACATTTCGTCTTAATGAAACATATTCATTTATATAAAAATATAATAAATATGCAAAATAAAGTAGATACATTTCTAAACAATTTTTTATTAAAAGTAATAAATATTCATAAATTTTGGAAGGAAAATAATTTTTGATGAAGGAACTTCAATAAATATAGAGTATATTTGCTAGATATCAATGTTTTGGCGCTAATATTATTAGTTTTTAAAGATTGAAAAGTGTTATTAAATGAATTAGTTTTAAGAACATAAAAATGATACTTACATGAAATTTTTAATATTTCTGCTTCATAAATAGTTGTTATATTATTTTCATCAACCCACGGCAGATCGCCTTTCCAGCCAACTTTACTATAGTTCTTAATCACTTTATTGATGTCACTCACTTTAACATTTGATATTTCCTTTGTCTCTGGCCAGAATATTAATGCCCACAATTTTTTTTTCTTTTTTAACATTGAAATGCACTAGGTATAAGAAATTCGGAATATGTTCACAGGGCGATTGTTCACTGCTAACTGATAGAACTCGAGTTCTTTTCTGCCTGAAGGAGTTGCGCAGGTTAGAGAAACGCATTTGGGATTCGGGGAAAATGAGTAAACAACACGGGGCTGTTTTCCCCGTTGCACGTTCGCAATTCTTTGTTTCAAACTTCGGGAATGTAAACTTGGCGCATCGCCTAATGAGATGCGCAGCCGTTTTTCAGGGTTCGGACTAGTTTTTGATGTAATGGGTTTTTTTAAGACAACTAATGCAGTGTAACCAAAAAGGATTCTCAATATTCTGAATCTTAGCTTCGAAAGAACGAGAAGTACTACTTCATTCCTTCAGCAATGACATTATCTAAAAAAATTTTAACGGCATTAGTGAATTAAAAAGTGGTGTTTATTTTACTAGTTACAATAAAAATGCCAAAAATTAACCCATCTAGTGATCTAAGTGATTATAGTCGGAGTAGACGATCAGAATTATTAAGAAGATTGAAAAATCAGCGACCACTTATACAAAACAGGTGAGATTAATGAAATCTGTAGCAAAATCCATTTCATACAGTCATTAACATTGCATTAAAAATTTTGTAATTATAGGAATACACCTTCAGGTTCAAAAAAACCAAGATATCAGGGTACTGATGCAGAATTATTGGCGTTACCAAGTAAGTTATTTTTTTTCTCTCAATTATCATTATTATTACCATCACTGCACGTGACTATGAATAATGAATAGCTTTTTATTTATACGATGGGATTATTTATATAACAATAGCAAGGGCGTTCATCAGGATTAAAAATAATTTAGAAATAATTTCGATAACCGATATACCATCTCATCTTTAAAAAATGATTTTTCCGAATTTGTTATTCTATATCGAGTTTCATAGAAGTCATATAATTCAAATTTTTAAATACAATTCTATAAATTTTATGATAATGCAATATATTTATCAGGGTGTGGGTACCACTTGGAATATTGTGATTATTTTATGCATCTACTGATTTTTTACTGAAAAAGAAAAGAATAGGAATCTACGACTTTTAATTAAAAGTCAATCAGTTAGCTGATTTTATTTCAAACAAAAATTGTGTATTTTTATTTTTGATAATGCATTTGTTATACTTTTTTATTTCCCCAAATATATTATATTTATTTCAATAACCTTGAATTGCAGACCAACTCGAACAGAATTGTGAGATTCCCCAGAATACACATCATGAAGTTGAAGGAGACATTACTCTTAATAAAGATATATCAATGAATCATATAGGAATATTTGAAAACGTGATAATTGCACAGCAAAATAGACATGAAGAACTTCAATCATCGGAAGCAGAAGAAGGTAGTGATCGAGATCGACACAGACATGATGATAATGACGATAATAGTGATGAAGATAATGACGATGATGACAACGATAATAGTGATGAAGACGAGGATGATCATCCTGATGACGACAATAATAATGATGAAGACGAAAGTGAAGAAG
The DNA here is from genome assembly GCA_959613345.1 of Tolmerus cingulatus. Lineage (NCBI taxonomy): Eukaryota > Metazoa > Arthropoda > Insecta > Diptera > Asilidae > Tolmerus > Tolmerus cingulatus. Next base: position 34,656,187 of record OY390710.1, read on the forward strand.
AAGAGGAAGGTGAATCAACAAGTCAAGACGAATCAGAAGATGAAGAAAATGAAACTTCTGATGAAGAAGAGACAAATGTCAATGACGATGCAAATACTCCCTTATATGCTGGAGCCCCTATAACTTTATCAGAAAGTATGATAAGTATTCTTACATATGTCATGGCACACAACCTTACTGGCGCTGCTTTTGCTGATCTCCTAGAATTAATTTCAATCCATTTACCATCTGATTCAACACATAAAAGAACAATTTTTAGATTTATGAATTTTTTTAAAAATAATGCAGTACCTCTTAAAAAACATTATTATTGTGGTGATTGTATGAGAAGCTTACAATCTAGAATATCTACATGTGATTGTGTTCATCAAGAAAATAATAATGGGCACGAAAAATCTTACTTTATAGAAATTCCGGTAGCTAATCAATTGCAAGAATTGCTTCTACAACCTGGTTTCGTTGATAATTTATCATATCGCCTTAATCGCATAAAAGAAAATGATGCATTTATTGAGGATATATTTGACGGTAAATTATATAAATTGCACAAGAACAACAATAATCCTGACGACAACGAATTTAATCTTTCCTTCATGTGGTATACAGACGGTGCACCAATATTTAAATCACGGTGTTATAGTGTTTGGCCATTTTATTTAATAATTAATGAACTGCCGTATGACAAACGAATAATGAAAGAAAATATGATTCTAGCTGGACTTTGGTTTGGTCCTTCAGAGCCTATGGTAACTTTTTTTTTAACTCCCTTATATCATCAAATGGCTGAATTTGAAGTTGGAATACCAATGAAAATTAATAATTTACGTAATTCACAAATTGTAAAAGCATGGATTCTTTGTGGTACTTGCGATACACCAGCTAGAGGAAAATTTTTGAACCACAAACAATTTAATGGTGAATATGGTTGCCCACGGTGCAAATGTAAAGGTGATGCCGTAAGTGAAGAAGGTGTGTATGGGAGAACACATATTTATCCATTTGAAGAGAATCTTGTATTAAAAAAAAAACAAGATTATGACGACCTTGGTTTATTAGCCTATCAAACAAAAGAACCACAGTATGGAATAAAAGGTCCGTGTATGTTAAATTGTATGATGTTAGATGTAGCACGTGGTACCGCAATTGATGTTATGCATTGCGTGTACCTTGGTGTAATTCAAGTTTTGGCAAAATTATGGATTGGAAACGAATTCAGATATCGACCATGGTCACTTTATAATTATCGTGAAATAATAGATCAACGTTTGATGAAAATAAAGCCTCCTGGCTTTATTAAAAGGATGCCACGATCATTAATAAAACACTTAAACCACTGGAAAGCTAGCGAGTGGAAAAATTTCTTTCTTTTTTATTCATTGCCTGTAGTTGACGGTTTAATGGAAGAAAAATATTTAAAACATTACATGCAATTGCTTTATGGTATTTATATTTTGAATGGAAAATCAATCTCAATAGAATCTATCAATAATAGTAGAAATTTGTTGACTGAATTTGTATCAAACTTTGAGTATTTGTATGACAAAAGATTTTTGACATTTAATATACATTCATTACAACATTTGCCTGATCTTGTTGAGGATCTAGGCCCACTTTGGGTGACCTCATGCTTTCCATTCGAAGATTTGCTTGGAAAAATGAAAAACTGTGTTCACGGTACTCGCTATGTAGGAATACAAATATATAACAACTTAATGAGAAGTGTAATATTAACGAGTAAAATTAATAATTTACGACAAGACACTGAAGTAACAAAATTTTGTAAAAAATTAAGAAACATTGGCAAAAGAATTAGTTCTCTTCGCCGAGTAAGTGGAAATATGTATGCCTTAGGAAAACTAATGTATTTAAAAAATATACCTCAAGAACTTCAAGTTGTACTTCATAGCATTACGAGTATGGAAAATATACTTCGTTTAAACATTATAAAATTTTTTAGATTGAAAACGACAAAACAAACAATATATGCACTTGATTATAGAAGAAAGACATCTTTTGCATCCTATTGTGTTCAATTTTCAACAACAGAAGGTATGAAAGTAGGATTTGTGAAATTCTTTATCAAAACATGTATTTGTCCTACCAAAAATTGTGATTTTGAATGCAATGGATCAAAGTTTTTTGCATTTTTAAAAGAAGTGAAGATTGAGAATCCCTTTAAAACCGAATTCAAGGGAAAAATTACAGATCCAGTAACTAATGAAGTGAATCATATCGAAAAAGAAATTATACTTTCCTATTTATATAGAAAAATTGAAGATAATTCACCAAACTTTCTTATCGATGTAAATGCGATAGTCTGCTTATGTTATTTAATAAGAATTGGTGACAAAGTTTATATTGCAAAACCAGATAATAACATTGAATATAGCGAATAATAAAGAGTTGAATAAGGATTCATATGTTAATATATTAATATATACTACCATGTTATATTTTTGTATGTTTTTATAAAAATGAAGTAAATAAATTGCACTAATAACCACATATTAAGTATATTGTTTATGTTATTTACCTTAAATAAACTATTTTAAAGATAGATACTTGATTTAAAAAATTTATAATAATAATAATACATGATAATTTGCATGTTAACAATATTGATCAGTGTGTTTACATTTATGTTAGCAAAATTCAGTCATAGAATTGAATCAAATACGATAAATAATTATTTTTTCAAATTGTGTTCAACCGCTGTACGCCCGTATGTACGGCCGACGATTATTTTGTAATGTGTGGCCTAAGTACGACCCATGTAAGGCCCAAACCATGCATAAATTGGATTTTTCATTCTAAATAGGCCCTTGTACGGCCTATGTACAGCCTTTCGGGCTTTTTCATACTTGTACAGACCGCGTACGGCCCTAAAAAATCTGAAAGGACCACGTTCAACCCCTGTTCAGCCCATGTTCATTTTTACTCGGGATGGCACTTTAGTCCGATCGTTATGCTACAATTCCATCAATTGTTCATTACACTGGTCCAGACAGGTCAAATTAAATATAATATGGATCTCATCTACTAGCGACCAAAGTAATTATATCAAGATGTTGCCCAGACAGACCGACGAAGCTGTTGGGGCTATTTTTTCGCAATTAAATATATTTTCTTGGAGTGGGTGTGGACTGTGGAGTACCATCCATCGCATAACTTTGTACGAATGTTTATTTTAGTCGATAAATGTTTTTTAAGGGCTGTAACTCAACAGACACTTTCATTTGTAGGAGCAATTGTCTTGAACAGATTGGCCGTAAAAATTGTTTCCCGCTCGATTGGAGCCTCCATCGCCAGCTCCTCGAGTGTTAATAGCACTTCGATGTTACGCCACACCGGACGAGGACATTTTCCTAATGACGCTATTAACGCGTTAGGGATGCGTACGATGGTGCGTTATTGTGGACACGGCCAGACAATTTGTATTGTGACCACCTCACCCCTAGAGCCTCCTGTATAAAGCATTTTGAAGACGTAATCAATTGCGCGTAAAGCACATCATCCATGAGGAAATTGAAGTAGGCAACATAATCAAGATGAAGGAATCAAATTTCTTAAGATCTGAGAGAGTCCTTAACTGAGTGAAAAGTAATCGATTTGTCCCTACTTAAACGCTTAAGCTCTTTTACAATCTATATCTACTTCAATAATTTGTTTGGTTCGTGCTTCGGAAACTTTCAATTTGTTAAGTACGAAAATTGCTGTTATGTCCTCACAGCTGGAAAATAATAGTCTCCTTGAAAATTTCTACACGAAAGTACAAACCAGGGGTTCCAGTAATTTTCTCTTAGGTAAAAACATCTATACCTATTACACAAAGTAGTTAATAGTAAATACCTTCTAATACCATATTATTTTCAGTGCAGTTAATAGGTGAAAATGTTTCACTCGTTATCGGATTTTACTTCTTTAAAGGCTGCAGGCGGGTAATGATAATTACCTTTTATTGATTTCTTGAAGACTCGTAAGTAAAAGTTTCATCAACGCCAACGTTATCGTTCTTCTATTTCTTTTAATATCACTGTACAATATCTAGCGTTGAATATCTCTTTAGTTTAAGTAAGTAATGTTCACTATACGAAATAAGTTACTTCGACTAACTTTCTTTTCAAATTTAATTTCTAGTTCTTTGATTCTGAAACACATTCGAAGCATGAAATAATAATTAACACTTGGTCCACGCATTTTTATTTTAGTAGATTATTAATTGGAAATCGTAGGTAGCCCGGTACAATATATTAATATTACTTCCACATACAGAATATATAAAATTAAGATGCATATCTTGAATGTTAAAGAACACCGTTGATTTGCTAAGACATGAAAATCCCATTTACTGACTACGAACTTTTAATTTCAAATTACTGCGGCAGAGAGAAATCCTTTCCTTACTTTACAAAAGTTTACCCTTACTTACTAAAGTTCTTAAATTTGTTGAATATCCTCAAGTATGTACATATGAGGAAATACGTATTCAATTTTTTTTTTTACTTAAAACTCCGTATTAATTTATTTATTCAAAACAAATGTAAACTGCTTTTGAAATACGAACATTTAATAAAATTATATCCTTAAATAGGAACTCAACCGGAAACCGAATTCATTCGATGTTAAGTACGAGCGAAAACATTTTTCTTCATTACTGATCTGTAATTTGAATATAAAAAGTTCTTTTACTGAAATTTTTCGCACGAATGAATTTTAATGACAAGAAATCAGTTTTTACTTTTATGCTGAAGGATATTTTAGCATTGCAACGTAATGGAAGAAATTCTCTTTATTACGTACTTTTTAAAATCTTTATGTCGTATAAAAGGACCAAGGTCGGAAGATTGGTTGGGCTGCATGAAACTTTTAATAAAAATTTAACACTAAAAGAAATTTTTTGAACATATTTTTAAAGTTGTAGTTTTACGAGTATATTCGAATTTTTGAATAAATTCATTTAAGTTGACCAAAATCTAAATCTGTTTTTTCCTGACTTTAATATTTTCAACATTACTATTAATTAAGGTTTGCTTGTTAAAAATAATTCACCCTTTCCAAACTGTTGAAATAACCCCAAAAAACAAACTCAGTAATGAAAAGGACGCTCATTAGAGTTTGTCTGCCATCATTAAAATTGTTATTCGAAAACTTCTGTCCGCTTCGTCACCTCATGATTATCAAATTGAAATTTACAGACTTCCCTTGACTGGCCCTCTCAAATTTCAGGGATATTCTTATTAAATTTCTTTGATAACTCACTCGGTTCATTGATTCGCCCCTACGCAACTTGAATGCCATTACGAGGAGATTTGGTGTCATTTGGGGAGGGATTTGCCTGAAGCGGTTTTTATTATGTGCGCGTTTAGTCTGCTGGGACCACTTTCGTCAACATGTGCATACATTTGTATAGTATACATTATTACAGGGTGGTTCTACCATGATAGACAGACAGACAGACATAATCACGCACGAACGAACGCACGCCTTTTCCTCAAACCGCACAAAATCCGTGTTCAAGGATGAATTGATCACATCGCCAGGAAATATTTGCTTTCGTCAAGTGTTTTAGATCCTTTCAACGAAATCCTTTCGCTGAAAGGAACTGTGTACTTAGATGGGATTACAACTCTTTTAAAAAAAATCGTCTCCCTTTTCTTGGTAAAATTCCGTTTAAATGTTGTTTCGTCTTTTAGAATTTTGTTATAACGTCTTTTACTTTAAAATTTAATTTTCCTTCCCGTACCGTAAGAAGTACGATATAATAAAAGTGTTTTAGTTTTGAAATGTAGTACCTATGTATTTTAGAAATTGAAATTATAAATAATCCATGCTATTTTATTCCTACTAATATTATACAGTAAATTTCAAGTTGTGTCTGTTTGTTACTCTTTCACGCTGAAAGTACTGGAGCAATTTTAGTGAAAATTGTTATAAAAGGTGACACAAATATACAATTTTTCGTTTAAATTAATTAAACAAGAAATCTGTACTACCGTAATTGTGTTTTGCTTAAACTTCTTACCACTTTGAATTGTAATATCTATACCTAATATGTTAATATTTCTATAAGGTTTATTATAAATAATAAATAAATGTCCGCATTATTTTCACTTCATTGCAATTTAACTCAAAACATATACTTAGCATTGGCGTTTATGAGTTTGTGAATCTAGTCTAGTTGATGTTATCAGCAATAAATTCCTTGGCAAAATGTAAGATGAGATCTCTCTTTTATCGGTCACTCACTATTAAATATTTATTGAAGTCCTTGCCCTTTTCACCTCCTAGAGAAATAAAACTGCCAGCTACACCAAATGCAATTGTCGCTGAGTGAGTTTATCCTGTTTAATTTATCCTTCCTGGAAAAGGGAGAAAAGTCTACCATTTGGGAACTCATTCCTGCTTCAGGTGCACATTTGGGGCCAAATACGAAAAAGGATGCTATTTCCATGAATATCTGGGGAAGTCATAGAGCCAACATCTAGAATTCTCTAGATTTTTTTTCCCGAATTAGGCTGGGGACATGTCCTCGTATTTTGCCGCCAGATATTGAATAAATTACGAAGGAAGTGGCATTTGCTGCGAAAGGCATTTCGTAAACTTTTTATCAGGAAGTTATTACATACGTAAAGTCCTGGAAGGGAAAAATTGTTCACGCGTCGCTGTCTGGCACCGGAACAGATAGTGAAAATGAACGACGCGACGGTTGCCAGAGGAGGTAAATGGCTCCGGAGAAAAGTTTGATTTACTTACTTTCCGCTCTACTGAAATGAATTTGTCGAAAAGAAGGGAAAGTGCTTAAAGTGAAACGTAGTCGCATTCTGAATTTAAAAACATTTTTCCCCCATTTTCTTATTCGCTAAAAGCTTTGGATTTCAAGGATTTTTCACATAAGCTACCAAACAATGGGCTGAAGGCGCCAAATTTGCTCAGCTGGAAAAATAATTTTTATATTAGTCGATATCGACGTAAGTCTCATCGTGTCCTCGACAACATCGATAACACGACAACGTTAAGATAAAACGAAAATATGTAAATATGTGAAAGCGGCATTTTGGCACCACCTTCAGGGCATTATATTGTTCTGAATTAATTATTAGATTAATGCCTCAAAAGTGTGGCTCTAATTTGATTTTTTCCCCGAAAAGAATCAAATTAAATCTCGTTTTATTTGTTATGTCCTTTCAAGAGGATATACCATTTCCCGCAATAAGGTTTTTACTTAATGAAATTTTATTATTGTGGCATAGTCCCTCGGGCTTAAGTTTATATACGCGAAAAGTATGTTGCTGTCTCAGTTTTTGATGCCTGTAGATACTATAAGGACTTTAATAGTCGAGATAGTAAAAATTAAATCTAACTTTTAGGTATATGAGTAGGATTATGTTTACTTTAATTTTTTTTTGCCATTTACTTCGGTAAATAAGACAAGACTAGTATTTTAAAATCGGCAAAATTCCCTTTTAATTTTAATTTTATTTACATACATATAATTTTGGTTATAGATGTAATTATTAATTTTGGAATTAAATCCTTTTAGTTATCTCTGCTCGTTGTGGACACATACTTCGTTCGTTATGGAAAAGGAAATATTTTCATCAATTCATTTCAAAGTTAATCAAATACCTATGTTAAAATCGTTAACGACAAAAATAATGAATTAATTTTAATTAAAAGGGTTAACACAGGTTACAAGATATATAAGTTCCGTATTAGCTCCACTGCTCGCTAGTTTTGGTCACAAAAATTCTACAATCATTAATCATATTTAGGGAACATACAAATTTCTCTTTGTTTGTTCGAATACTGAAACTTCTCGAAAACTACTTGAAGTCTACCAACATTTTGCCAACAAATTGCCAGTTGTTAACGTTCCGGTAGCGTGTTTTGCATAGAACAAGTCATCACAGGACCCCATCCGTTCCTAAGGTAAAACTTACCGATCCATGACGAAGTGAACGCAAAACCTTTCTTAATTAAAATAAACTGAATTGTAGGTGACCCAGCACAAATAAACAATGGCAATGCCTCAGGGCGGTATAGGCCTTAGATTGGCGTTCTGAGGTGCCCTATGTTTTCGTAAATCCTCCCAACGATAGTTTCGGAAGAGTCTAAGGTTTGTTGCAAATTTATGGTAACTAGGCTGGCAGGCGGTACTCTGAGTGTAGTTCTTGGAGAAATTTGCATGATCAAGTGAAATTAATTTTAACTCCCTTCACCGCCCTATCGCCTTAAAGAAGTCAGAGCTAAGCCGTGGTTCTGTGGGGCCCTCTTCCATCCTGAGGCGGATTAAGTGAAGGATGATACGTCACAATCCACCAGTTGAAACTATTAAAGCACCCCTAGTTTTACACTCCCAACAAAGTAACCGTAGCTAATAAGGGCTGATGGCTATTTTGAATTTATGCAAAGTGACTATTCGCCTCAAGTTGCCTTTTGTGAACGAAAATATTAATATTTAATTTATTAGATGAAAACCTATAATTAGACTTGAAACGACAAGTGCTACTGCACAGTGTGAATATTTTATTAAAAGTTAACCACATCAAGGAACATAACGAAAATTTAAATAATAATTTCCCGTGCGCATATGCTGCCACATATCAACGACAGTTACATAAATATAAACCACGGAAGGTTTTCTGCTTCTGACAGGTTTGTAAAATTGAAACCGGCAAAACACAAGGGACTCCCACGGGAAATATTGAGCGAACGAAAATTGCAAATAATTGGTAATTTTACACTCGGTTATTATTTCGCTTTACGGATGGAATTAAAAAATCAATAAGTATAATAATTAACCCTTTTATTATACTTTGACTATTAAACTAAGTGGTCGAAAAGGAGCAAATTATGTGGAAATTCTACAATAAATTGGTTTAAAACCACAACATAACATTAAATTAAATTGTATATTGATATTAAAACGAAATTTTTCGATATAACATTCAAATAATCTTTTTGTATATAAAATATTTTACGTCATAAACGATGCAAAATAAAATTTTCAGAATTACATAATAACCACAATTTTTGAAACAGATGAAATATTACATAAATATTTAACGAATCAGAAACAAACTGAAAAGTAAAGTAAATAACATTTTATAAACCATTTTTGAAAATAGCTAAAGGTGAGTACTTTGTAAGAATTTGTCACATGACCTTAAGTAAAGTTTCAACCTTAAACGAATTTTCATTTAGCACCCTAATTATATCAAAGTGAGTTGATAAAACTGGAATAAATAGTGACTAAATCCGACGAAATGAATTCAACCAAAAATCTCCACTAATTTTAGAAGACTTAGGGCTTAAACCTGATTTTGAATACATCGTTATATTTCGGTGTCTGAGCAATAAGTCTATCAAAGCTTAGACTAATTATAGACTGCAAACGAGCACAGCTTAAATTTTAATACATTTCAAGCCATAGCCACCCACACTTTCTTTGGGTTCGCAAATCAGTACGACGTTACATTTTCTTTTGCTTAAAAGAACCATAAGAAAAGTATCTTAAGATTTCTCCCAGCAATTCGGAGTTCTGTGTTCGGGGAAATTATTCATAAAATATTCACCACAAATTACTATTGCCTTGAAGTTAAAAACGATTTTATACGTTCCCCTTGCCTGGTCTCAGGAATATTCCTCATTATTATTATAAGCGATACACCGTCATGAAAAATTCAATTTGGATTGAAAAAATTTAATGAAAGCGGAATTTGCCTTTTATGAAATGTCTGTCGTTGAGGCAAATTTTTCGAGGTTGAATTGATTGAAAAGTGATACGCAAGAATCAAAGCCATTAGAGATACAAGAAGGGCAAGGAAGGGCTCAGTCCATCTCCCGGTATGGTCCTATAAATATCTGGATGTTTGCGCGTTTTACATTACCCTCTCTTGAATATCAATAATAAGTCTGAAGTCAGAGAACCAAATTCAACCTTTTATTAAAGAACGCCAACCACGATGGCGCATAAATTGTCTATCGTTAGAAAGGGGCGTCAACGTGCCAATAAATTTCCAAAAAGAAGGTGGCAAAATAAACCACGTGGCTACTATAATTTGAAAAATATATATACCCAACTGATTGAGGCTATTTCGAGGCCAATGCCCGCGGCAGCTGAATTCTGAAGGTTTGTAAAAAAATAAATATCTTGCGAAAGGAGACGAAAGTTATACAAAATGTAAGCTTCCTTTTTAGACATTTATTTTGTGAAAATTCCCTGATAATTGAATGTGTGGCGACTTCCAAGAGAATTTATGCTCTTCGTGATAATGTGGTTAAGGAACGGCGAAAAATTCTAACAAAATGTTTGTCTTGTATTGCATTAAAGATACATTTTTCATATTTATTTGTGGCCCTCTAGGCCCATGGCCAGCGGTGATATAGGGCGATTTCTGGAACCTTATTTATGGAGGAATATATCACGCATTAAGTGGCCTATACTCACGTTTCGGCTATTCTTAATGATTTTGTGTATTTTTTTGAGAAATTTATGATATTTTGTGGAGCCACGAATTTTCCAAGGACACTGAAGGATATAGCAGAAATTTTATGAATATTGGAGACACCTGCTTAGGATTTTGTTGAAAGACCGCTGTTTTATGGGGATTATCCCAAAAAAATGGTTAATATGGCGCGGCGCAGAAATATATTATTTTATTGCTAAAATTTATGTTATTATCCTTTTCAACTTTCAAGGATTTCAGAATGTTTTCATATTGAAGACATGTTTGTTTTATATCTTTTTTATATACACCTAACAAATTATTAAAGAAAATTAAAGAGATTAGGTAGGTATATATTATAGATATTATGAGTTATTATTTTTACTTTTAGAAAGCTCATAAATTTTTATAGAAAACTGATTATAGGAAATTGAATAGTCGTCGTAAAAACTTATAGCTTTGTTCCTAAAATAAACCGAAAATTGAGTATACAATTGATTGAAAACAGTGATGTAAGTAATGCATATATACATATGTATTTACCATATATTTTTCTTAAATTTATTTTTCGTAGAATTTTTCAAACAGTCTAATATGATTTCTGGAAAATGTTTACTTAATTTTACTCAGACATATGTAAGTCTGCAAAAACGTTTTCGAAACACTTCATATGGATAAAACTCGGTAAATTATTCAAGACCTAAAAGTTTTCCATTTTATCTCCGTTGAGTACATCACCATGTTTACGTTGTTGAAATTACAGCAAATTTGCGTATTACATCTTTATTACGCCAAAGAAACAAACAAAAGCTGAAGAAACAATTTATGTGGAATAATAAAAAGCTAAAAGTTCCTTTCGAATTGTACCTACATGCAGGTGGTTTAGTTACTTATAGGTTTTATTAAATATTTATTTTTTTTCTGAATAAATTCAGTACTGGTGAGTCTGAACTCCTTCTGGAGCTCCACATTTTATCTAAATTTTTTTTTAGGTTATTTTATAAATAATAAATTATAATTAAAATAAACAGGTATTAAAGCTACAAAAACTAATTTTGAAACTTTTTTACAAAAGCCGTCTGGCATTCAGATATTCCGATAAAAAATAACCCTTACCACATAATTGCGGTAACATAATTCTACCGCAAAAACATTTAATTGATTTTAAAATGTTTACTAATTACCTTGCTTTCAAAGGTTAATTTAACCGACATAAGTTTTCTGTGGAACCTAATTAAGGGATGTCAAAAAACTTCACCTTTAACCGAAAACCCATCAGAAACTTCTAAATCATGTTGAGAGAGTTTCTTTATGATTTATTTATAATGTAATCTTTGAAAAGACCTTCCATTTTTTGCTTGATTCTTGTCTGGGAATGGGCAAGGTTTGCATATTGCGGACTAAATTGTCCTTAAGTAGATAAAATCAAATTCTCAGCACTTGGGACAAAACATCTGGCTTTTCGCATGACCCTTTTTCTTCAATGGATAGACTTTCTTTTGAATTTTACTCGAATTCCCTTCGGAAAACTTTAAGGAACCCTAAAGAAAAATTGAAAAGAAATTTTGTTTTTTTCTATAAACGAATTTTTTTGTTTGTTTGTTTGAGTACAAATATTGTCGCAATTATTGAAACACCTGAGCCGCTTAAGGGTTTGAAATTTCGTGAAGTAAATATGTCTTAATATTTTTTATCCATGGATTACAGATTTTTGATATCCAATTTTTTTATGAAAAGATGTCCTTTTGCCAGTAGGTTGAGGAAACGAGCAATTGTTTTCAGTTAAGGGGTTGAGATAAAGTTATATAATGTGTAACTCAAAATGTTAGGCTCATGATTCTTGTTGCAATTGTATCAAATATCATAATTTGCAAAATATAATTAAAGCTTTTTTTTAAGGATCCAGTAATCCTGCGCAGAGCTCAAAAAGTGCCATGAAGGATGACGAAGTCGCGGTGAACAATTAGTGTAAACATTGGTTAAGAAATAATGCCATGAGGAAAGGTAGTAATGGGCAACTTAATTAATCGCTAAGAACAAACACTTCAAGGAATTTTACGCAATAGACTTTTGAATGCCTCGGTACAGAACCTGTTGGCAGAACCTCCAATAAATCTTCGACCACTTAACAAAGCTCGGTCTGTTTTCATTTAAAGTTGAGATTGCCCGAAGGTTTATCAAAATTGCACCATTTATCTGCAGACGAGCCTCCCGTAATTTTGGTGAACCACAGCGTTAAATCAAACCCAACCCAAAAATGTAAAACACAGTCTTTGGATAACCGCGCTAAGTTATACGTCGGGACAATTGAGAAAGTTCTCAAAAGGCACTAGGAAATTTAAGTTTTCACCCGGGGGGTTCTGGATCTCTTTAATAAACTCGAACAATCGTTTTATATCAATACCTCGGTAAGAAGGTAACGTCTTCGGGCGTATCTTGCCTTTATTGAATTTACCTTCTGAAAATTCTTCTCCGCGGGAAATTAATTTAGTTCAGAGTGAAGATTAATCTTAAAACAGACGAACGTGTTATGGATGGGATGAATTCTCAAAGGTGTTCCTCTTTCGATTTATTTCCGCGGAATTTGTCTTCAAAATCGTGCAAAATGATGCTGGATGGAGGTGTTTATTTGAAAATTTTACAGGGGTAGATAAAGGTAGAAGAATTCCATATTTTAACAAGAAAATGTACTACTTTGTCTCTTCGTTATACTTCGATCGATTTTGTGGTGAAAAATTAAGGTATTAATGGCATTTTTGTTTCGGTTATTCCAATGGAAAGAGTTTCTTTACTCATTTATTTCTTGAAGTAAAAGTTGATGATGATTGTCGAGCACAAAACAAAATTCTTAATGTAAGCAAATTTTTAAGAAATTGTTGATTTGACTTGAAAAGTTATTCATCTAAATTTTTATAGCAAAAAAAATTTAAGTCCTTGTATGTATTATATAAATGAAAGTAAAATAAATAATAATGCCAGAATATTTCGAAAATTGAATCATTCTTAAACCTTTCGAAGTCTGGATACCATATTAATCACGGAATAATTTAAACATAAAATTTCTAATTCTGTTTATCTTTTAATTCAAATAATAATATTATCGCATTTATGTACTATTAAAATAGTAGTTGTAATTGCAAATTATGCAGTTCCATATGTTAAAAATAAATATTAAAGAATTTCCTTATTTTTACATTTTGAGATAACTTGTAACAATATATAAAATTCTTTGAATTGTGACAACACGAAAATTTCATATTTTAAAGCTTCCTACCTCATTTTCTGATATTTTCCGACTGCCAAACCGACCTTTCGTTAAACAGAGGTAAACCGATTTGAAAATCAACGTGTATAATTTTCATTATGCAGGGCCAAATATACGCAAAGTCCTTATAGAGAGAAATTTTAAAATTTTCATTCAATGTAATTCCTGAAAAAGCTTTTGGTAATATGGCGGCTAAATATTGCAGCGTGAAAGGTTTAAATTGAATGTACCAGAAGTATTTAATTTTAGTTGGAATGTGCACAACTTGGTGTTGTTGACAATTTAATAAAAATTACTCTGCTGATAGGAGCTACAAATATGTTAAAATTCGCTAGTCTAGGTATAATTGAAGAGTATTAACTCTAACAATATATAAAAACTTTTGCCATGCAGAGTAGAAAATTTAATATCAAAAGCACTTTAAACATTTGCAGGGAAATATTCAAAAAATGCTTGTTTGCCTTACCCTACAGAGGAGAATACATATCAAATTCCGTTCATGCAACATATACACATTTTAGCAAATATTATTTAAAGAAATTTGTCCGGAGTGGCAGCAAGACATTCCTACAAATCGCTGACATATGCAAGGGAAAGGATTTTGTTCCAGCCTTTTTAAAGGAATGTAAACGTTTTGCGGGTATGTAACAACCCTGGGGTTCTGAGAAATGGCTGATCCTTTAGCAAACAAGAAGCATCAAAGCGGAACGTTTACTTTCAAGTGCAAACAACTGCAAAAGAATTCCTTCCAAAATCATGTAGAAATTACGAGTTCCACAACTTTTTATGGACTATTGTGGTGCATTTTAGATTTATTTCGCATATTATACGACTAAGCAGACTACAAACATTTTAGCAGTTTCTTTTTATCACAGAGAAAATCAAGTTTGCACAGTTTACTGATTGACAAATTTAAATGCATTACATAAATCATATAGAAGTGGTGAAATTCAATTTCCAAATCATCACCAAAAACTGTAATGAAATGTTCGCATCTAAATCTGATAAATTACCATTCGCATTCGAAATTAATTGATTGCATTATGATCATAATTAAAATGTAATAACTTTAGTCATTAAAATTAATTGCGTGAGTTTGAGTCTTTAAGAATTTAAAATTTTATAGTCACATTTTGTTGATTATGAACGTTTTAATTATTCAATAGAACTTGCTTAAATTTCAATCACAATTGCCAGTTGTTTTAATTTTATAACATGCCAACATTTAAATATTGATTTAAAAAAAGAAAACTTCTAAATACGGTCTGCCTAAACTAATTGATTGAGTTTACAATTTTAATGACAATTGATTTAACATGTATGTATATGTTTAAATTCAAAGAATTTTCACTAAATTGTTTCATACAAATCACGAATGTTTTTGAACTGAACACTAATTGGTAGACATATTTCGCTCTAATGATTACACTGGTCAATAAATAAACAAATGTTGTTCTTTGTCTAATAAATTTTCTATAGAAATTCCGGATTCCACATTCTATGGAAGAGTTCTATGAAAATTGCATTTGATACGGGATTATTGATTGATGTATGTACATAATGCACAAAAATATAACTAAAATGTAGACAAAACGTATATTTTAGTTTAACATGAAAAATATTTTTTTTTCAAATGTACTTAAGTATGTAAATTTAAAAATTTAAAAAATTTTATCTTTGCCCTGAAAAGCTGCTGAGATATCAGTATGTTTAAAAAGCTATCCTTAAAGGATGAAAATGAATATTATTGAATTATTTTATTTTATAATTTAAGATTTCTATTCTAAAATACTTCAAAACTCAAAATCTAACCGTACGAATTAAATAAAATGTATAGCGACTAAAGTGCGTAAATAAAATCAATTTCCGTCTATTTAAGTAATATTCAAATCTGGCGAAAATTGCTGGACCAAATGATCTGTAAACTTCGATCCGTCGTGTATATTCTTCGATTGAAGTACGCCACAGAAATTGATATTGAGTGGAATCTCTTCCAGCACGTGTCTGAAGGGTCGGTTCGAGTGAACAGCTCATTGAGTCTCAGGGTTTTAATTATTTTCGCGCTGTTCCAGACATTTGGTCAAGGATTATTAGAAACGTAATCAAGGAAATTTTGAGGTTAGCCGCCTGAATTTCCTGGACACCAAGTCAAAGTGTTGGTTTCTGCATGCAAATTTTCATGATGCCACAAAATTGGTGAGTGGGTGCTGCTACTTTTTCTAAAACCCTCACTCAGATGAAAAGTGGAAATGTTTTTCGCAAGAAGGAATGTAATTTATTGCCACAGTTGGAGTCCCACATTCAAATTACTCGCAGTAAATTCTTTTCGTTTTCGTAACTCTGTTTTATTTTAGGAAAATACCATTTTTATCCTTTTGCATACATATGCATGTAGATGCGGCATTTTATTGTTATTGATCGATTCGCAACGCTGCTTTTAGACTACCATCAACCATTAATACAAATACAATAATAATACAAATTTATTTAAAGAAAGAATTTTCATTTTTCTTTGCTCTGCCAGAAATGAATTAAAAGTAAATTTTTCAATATAAATCAAATGTATTAGCTGTTATGAAAAATAAAATATATTAGATATAAATCTTTGAAAACAAATTAATTAAGATAAATATCAATGATTTAATTCTTTAAATTAAGTGCAGGTATTGAAAATAAATTATAGGTTCACTTACTAATTCAGCATTATAAGTTGCCAATGTGATATATTTTATTGGATAATATCTGACCTAAATTATATGTACAATAATTTTCTTGGGCAGCACTAATTGACTGTCGCACTTTAGCAAACCTAATTAATTCATATTTAGCTATGCCAGCAGGAAGCAAAGCGGATTGGTAAGAGGATTACGAAATTTTACAAAGCCTCTTCACAGGAAAGCATTTTCTCCCATAATATTAATTTAATCCTCTAAAAAAGGATTACGTACTTTGTTTGCATATACAACAATATAAACATATTTTCTCGGAAAGGTGCACTTGTACCACAAAGTTCATCCACTATCTGTGCTAAAAGTTTGGTGATGGACATTTTTGGCACAAACTTTTGTGATAATAGTTTTGGATAAACACTTCTGTGAGAGATTTTCGTAGCCACAAAAGTCCGGGGATCCCATCAAATCCTTCGGAAGCAGACATCCGCCCGTATGCAGGTGGATTCAGCAAAATTTCTAAAGTATATAGTATCTGCCCTTTATGAAGCAGTTTATTAATAAAGTTGAGATTTGACCTTGTCATAGCCCAGAAAACTGCTCACCGTCCTCAGAACATAAAGTGCATATGTGGTAATCCAGCTCCGAGAAATAATGAGCGGATGATAATCACTCATAAGTTCGCTACTGGTGATAAGGGAAAAATAATGAGATCCTCGGAAGCCGACTAACGTCGTAAGACGAAATTTATTCCACCTGTAGTGACGTTAATGGGCGAGGCCAGACAATAGAAAGATCCTGCGAAGCCTCTGAACGACTTTGGTATAATGGCAGATTTGTCGTGTCTACGTTCAAGATTAGAACGATGCACAAAGTGCACGTCGTTGACGGTGACACAAGAAAGAGATTTTAGCTAAGCTGAAAAAGGATTTATCAGAGGATTTTCCTAAAAGAATACAGCCATCCTTCTATGTCACAATGTCGGACGTGAACTGCAACGAGCTTAAGAAGAGTTGAGGGTTAAATTGTTTTCACATTAGATTTAGGCAAAAGGCTATGGAGACTTATGTGTTAACGTTTTTTTCTACGTCGAGATTTTTGTTGTTTTTAATCAATTACGAGTATTTTGCTTAATTTCTCTAAATAAGAAAATTTGTATCTACCCAATATAGTACATAAATTTAACTGAATTTAATGGGATCATTCAAAATAGTAAAAGTATATTACTTAATATATGTAAAGCTCCGAGTAACCACTGTGACACGTAAAGTCTCTTAGACTCCAGTTTAATAAGCAAAGAATTTGATTTAATTTAAGCTAATAATAGAAGTTTAAGTTCATAGGGTTATATCCGCCCTTACCAAAAATATTATTCCGGATAGTTACACTATTTTATTTGTTACGATCTCTGGTTTGAATTACTTTAACTATTATACTTTACTTGTTTTAGTAATACTTTGTAATAAGTTTACAAAAAATGATAGTAAATGATTGAAATTTGAGTATATTAAGTTCGTAAAAATTCGCTCAAATTAAACTTTACGGGACAAGGAAAATCTCAAAAAAATATAGAAACAAATTTCTTTAACTTGGCTCCAGAAAATGAAGAAAATATGTTATAAACTGGAGGCAGACAACAAAATGAAAATGTTCAACAAGCCCCAACAAATTATTTTTTAGAAAAACATAAATCTCTTGTTCTATAGAAGTCTTAAAGGTCTCCTTTTCACAGAAAATCACTCCAGCTCAGAGTTCGTAATAGCTGCATCTTCTTAAATAGTTACAATTTCTTGAATAGTTTGATAAGGAAGTCTGCTGCAACGAAAGGAGCTAAGGGATAATTGAAGTTATGGCTTCTCCGATGTGTTCACATTCATGAATAATTCCACTCCGCAAAATGCTGAGTCCACGACAAGGAAAGTCTCAGCGAGGACATCGCCAAGGAGTTCATCCAGCTTCAGAATAATAAAACTGAATTTTCGTAATTTAGTTTTATTTTTAGTTTGAATGATTTTCTGAACTTTAATTGCAAGACACAAAACTTAAAGAATATTGTAACTTTTGGAAAAAAAAATTTAATCGAGCAAGCTAATATGTACTTACCCTCGTATCAGGATAAATGTGGCTCTGGAAAAGATAAGAAAGATTTTATTCATATGGAAGAAAAGCAATATTTCGGTCTGTTTATTTTTAATTTCTATAAAAGAAATAAATATTTTTAACTTACAAAATTAATACACAGATAAAAATCGTCGAGGAGAACTTAAGTATTTTCTAAACTATTGAAAATGACGGAGATAGTATTTTCTTTTGTTATGTTTGAACGACTGAAGATTGACCTTTGAAAATATTTTCTTAGGATTTCACGGTTTAATGGTCCACCAAGAATAAGTATTTTGGCTAAGAATAATTCCACTTTCCGATCGACAAATAATTTCTAGAGATTTTAACAAATTTATTTTCTATCTTTGTCACATGTAATATTTATATATTTTATAGAAAAAGTTTGACCTTTTTATTGATCGCGTTTGATCGTATTCATTTAAAATTAGTGAAGCGTTTTTTTACTAATATTCGATTGAATAAAATAGTCCCTTATTATTAAATTAAATATGTATATACGAGATTATAGATACATACAAATATTAGGTTTAATATAAGTATTAGAGGAAATGTATTGTAAATTAGTTAAATTATTAACAAGAAAATGTCAATTTATATTTTATTAAAAATTTTAATACACTTACTATATTTATGTTCATACAATTAATTTTTACAATTATTTTATTTCTCATTTGATTTTTTCAAGGAGACATTCATCGGCACGAAGGTACATTAGCTAATAAAATTCTACGGTTCCAGACAACTTCAGAAACAGAACAGTCTCTAAAAATCAACAACCATCATAATGTATAGCCACTTTCTAGATCTTTCTCCCGTACATAAAAAATACAGCCCCATAAAATAAAAATTAAATGAAATAAAACCAGTAATGAACAATACAAAGGTCCTTCAAACTCCTTTCATCAAAGACACCTCGAAAATTCTGAATAGCGAAAATATGAAATTTATTTACATAGAAAACATAAAGCATAAGCTCTTTTTGCCAAAAAAATTTCATATTTGGAATGCAAAATATATCTCGGGGCCTCAATTTTGGTTCTCGTATATATGTAACCAACTGGGTTTTGTTCTATAAATATATTTTAAAGATGATGATGACTTAGGAAAACCGCCTCCTCTCATGGCCCAATTCCCATGAGGTGCTATTAAAAAATTCATCGCTATAGCGCAACATACATTTTCAGGTACGAAAATTCATGTGTGCACGTGGGCATAAAATTAGAACCGTGGCATTTTACATTTGACTCGAGAAAAGTGCACAACACCATCTGGTGAAAGCAATTTCCCAGGAGATTGAACTTGTGACATTATAATATTCCTTTTCACAAAATGTCTCTTCCGTTGTTGTTTTTTTTTCTTTCTGGGCGCCCTTCTTGTAAACATGGCCGACTTAAGGACCTCTTTAGTTGGTCCATTGTCTGGCCCAGGACTAACAAAAGAGCAGCCTCATTGAATTTCCTAGAAGCATTTGCTTTCTGAAGAGGACCTATGCTGCAGATCTCCAGCAGATGAAACAACTGAAATTGACGTCGCCAGGAAAACAAACAGATCTCTTTCTCATGATAAATATCTTCTGAAGACGACCGAAGCAGTTTGATATTGCCTTGTCTGCTGCTTCACTTTGAGCCCTTAGTCATAATATTTTATGTAAATTAAATCATGCAGTCTACACGTTTGATTCCACCTTTTTTTCAAATTAAATAATTTTCAAAATGCTTTTGTTTTCGAACAACAGATTTTATCGTCTCGAGACTTGTTAAAAGTTTGACGCCTACTGAATATTTACTGCCCCTTTTATTGTAATCAAATTTTAGATATGCTCTTCTTCGACAAGATCATAAGTTTAAGTATTTTTATTTTATTCCTTGGCATCGAAAAGTTTAGTACCTATAGTCGAACCTTAGTTCACTTTGTATACTCAATGATCGAATTTTAATTCTACAGTATGTTTCAATATGCTCTTTTGTTTATATTACATTTTTGAGCATATACATACATATGTAGATAATAAATCTTTAATTCAATTGTCAAATTTCTATCACTACAAAATTTGAAATATTGTCATCACTAGATAAAAAATTGAAATATTGTCTATTACGTAGGTGCAATTTCTGAGCCTAATCGACCCTAACTTTCAAAATCACAAGAACACAGACATTTTTAAGTTTCATGTATTTTATGCTAGATAAGATATTATGAAAACATTTTTGTCAATTATTAGCCTTGGAACATCTCTTAAAGTTTTCATAATTTTCATAGTATTTTTATTTGAAATTTGCTCCACAAGCCTTAATTAATTAAATGTGTGAATGCCATAGTGTGAATTTAATTAATTCTCCACATCGTGTTCGACGCGGCTCTGCGATGATTACAACAAAATCACGTTCGTGTTAAACACCAATAAAATTTGATGAGATAAAAGGGATTCCACACGAGCTTTGCAGCCAATGCGCGAATAATTAAAAACAGTGGAATCCGTCGCCACCCCAGGCCAGAGGCAAATTTGTTCAAAGATAAAATGGAGCTTATTTTGTTGAATGGACTCGAAATGGCTTGCATCTCGCATTTTCTGTATTTACTATTATCAGAGGCTTAATGAGTTGGGAAATTATAAGGACGGAAAGTCCTGTGATTTCCTTTTCATGAGCTTCGTCGCCACTATTAATTTTAATTTTCAATTAAATCTCACACCCGAACAACTGAAAATGGCAGTATTCATTTCGTTTATAGTCGAAAACGAAGGTATTGATTCCTATCATTTAGAGTTGCGTATTTTTATTACGAGTGGAATTTCTGAATGGCATATCGTTAACAAAAATTAATTAATATATAATATGTCCCTTCTATGTTATACTCGTATAATAATTGCTCAAAGTACCGCGGTCTATTATTCTCGCCATCAAAGACTTAATGCATTTCGCTTTGGACATATTTACCCACTTTAAATTTCTTATTTTCAACTAACTAAATTGTTCCCTCAAACTTTTATCGTTCGGTTGCATCCTTTGTGTAGCAAGCATATAGAACTTCAGTTGAAATTTTAATTGATTTCAGGTCACGTTCCCTTTTCTAACTCCGGAAGGAAGTAAAGCACACGAACAGGATCAATATTGCAAAAATTTTATCAATTAAAAATTTTAAACTACGAGAGAGAATTTCAGTTTCCTGTTGAACACCTACTATTTTTTCTATTAAACAAAAAAAAAATTTTCCATGTAGGTACTTTAAAACAACCCAGCTTTTAAGTTCATATTAAATTAGAACTTATCATATAAGTAAATATTATAAATTAATTTGTGATACCTGTCTGAAATTTAAGAGTTAAAATATTTAAAGCAAAAGCTTAGAATATAAGATTTTCGTTGGTTAGTAAACGATACTAACTAAATATATTTTATATTTATATTAAGTAGCTAAGTAGTAAGTTTTAACTTATAATTGGAAATTTTTTAAATTGATGAGTATTCTTTATCATTTTAGATGTACTATTGTTTCCTAATCATGACTATGAATATATGTATATGAAAGGACAAATAGGATCACCATCTACTTATTCGCAAAAAACATACTCCCGAATAACCATATAATAGGATCAGAAGGGACTCAGTTCAATGTGCTTGAAGTAGAAGGTTCTGTTAATTCCATCTGAAATTCCAAGGAGTCGATTTTATTGAGTATTTTGTTGTTATTTGCAGTATATCCTTCATCAAACAGAAAAATGGAATAGGAAATAATTAACTCGACCAACTGGAAATAGTGGAATTCACATTTTCCTTTGTTGTTAAGGGGAATCTGTCGATTTTATTAGAAATTTTGTAAATAAATTCTTCACGGGTATCAACACAATTCCATTTCCACCCTGAGTACCACTTAAACCCCAATAAAATCGCGAACGTTTTCTCGGGCACTAGGCAGTTCGTCAAAATCGGAAAAATCGAATCCCTGCTTTGTATACTCCCATCCTACAATAATTCTAGAGAGCTACTTATTCGAGATTGATCCCAGGACCTTGTGCCGGACAACCTTGAATAAGGCCACCTTGAACAATATTTTCCACCTGGTAGTTTTCATTCATTTAAGGAAATCTGGCCAAAAAGCACGTGCAAAAGTAAGCCGCGCACGTTCTACTATTTCCAGAACTGTTAAAAGGATATTTCGCGGTAGTATACGCGTAAATTGCTCTGGTGAATCTGCTCACGTTTTTTATAGACTATGAATAATTTCCTTATTTGCTTACAGGATCAAATTTGTGGAAGTATGTGACCCTGGCAACAGAAAATTCGCAAGAGATGAAATCACACTTGGGTCACTTCTTTCGGTCTCTATAGTGGGCTCATTATTTCGCCAGATATGCAAGAGAAGGTAATTTCTTCTTCTTAAGGACATGAAAGGAAGTTTCTGAGAGCACCTATTCTCCTTTCAAGTCAAACGCAGTCGTCATTTAGGACTGACATCAAGAAAGCAGAAAGGAACTGAACAGCGCTCAGAGTGGCTCTGTTAAGGACCTTCTTCTGAAGATCGAATAGGCCAAAGATTTCAGATATTGGTTTGTAAATCGGAAATTGAATAATTTCCTTGTGCAATCAAAATTGCTTTTTTTTGTTGCTCGATATTGCAAATTCGATTTTCTGCAATTTATTCCAGAACCACTATGAACTTAAAATAATTTTTTCACAAATTCATTGTTCAAATTTAAGAATTTTATTCCAAATGGTTATATAAATTTATCTTAGGACATGTCTTTTATAATTTCAGAACTTTTAAAAAATTACGAAAAAAAAACATTGTCGTAAAGTTTATACCTTATAAAGGACTACGCTCAAAGAAAAGAGGAATCTTTGTAAGAAATGAGAAATTAAGTACTCAGTTTCGAGTTCCGAGAATCTTTTGAGATGAAACTTTGCAGTATGCAGCAAAGAACTCCTCATTAAAAGTAGACACTTCAAACGTTGTGTACTTTTCCTTATATCGCAACAGCACAATTTTACTGCTTTAATGCAGGTAGAAAGTTTCTTTAAGAAAATCTAAAATTAAAATAAAAGAAAACTCATAAGTCTTTTCGTTTCTGTTATCCTTACTTCTAATGAGGGGTTTCTGGACTTCAAAACCATTACCGCAATGTTTAAGAAACAAATTAAACAAAACCCCAAAATAAAGTATTTTTACTCTAAAATAAATTCCAAAAGTTTTACTGCTGTTTATTACAAAATAAGAAAAGTGTTTAAAAACTTTACCGTTTTAGTTATTATTTGTTTATAGCATAAATATTTGAATATAGTAATACTTCGGATTTTCACAGTGTGTAAAATATGTTGTCTTAAAAACTTGAAAGGAACTCAGTTGAAATAGAGTGATATCGAAAATGTTTGTAATAAGATTCGAATTCTTTACGATGTAAGGGATTTATATTTATTTTTAAAATTTATAACCAAACCAACGTAGTGTGGTGATGCGAAATTTATTAGATCGCATAAAATCTTGAATATGTTTTCTTTCGCCTATTTAAAACTATAACCGCAAATATGAATTTTTTAATATTGGTTATTAAAAATTGTATATTTGTAAATGTATCGATAGTATCGACACATGGTATTTATTCATTTGTTTTGATATTCCAAATATTTTTACGTGCGTCATTAACCTCTTCAGATATTTACTTCTTTTTCAGCATAGAAATTGCATTAAACTGACTTGAGAGTTCAAAGTGCTAATGGACTTTAAAGAGGTTGGATATAATAGCCGTGTTTTTTGTTGTTGATAATCTGTTCTGGATCTCGAATTTCGCATTGAATTTCATGTTGTAAACTGTTACCCTATAGCAAAGTTTTTAAGGTTTGTAAAAGGTTTACTTGTATTTTCCAATTCATTTATCTAAACAATCCATTTGCTAAAATGAAGTAAAAAGTTTGTAAAACTTTTATTCCTGATTTTTTTTCTGTTGAAGATGGTCTTAGTTTCATTCCGAATTTAATTTGGTTAAATTAACGAACTTCGTTGAGCACAGCTGGGTCAAACCAACTCTGAATCCCTTACCGACCCCAGGTCTCAGGAGAGGTTGAATTAATCGCAGAAATCAAGTCGACGCGATTCATCTCAAGCTCATTAATTCTAGGAGTGGTCGTGACTTTCCCTTCCAGGAGTGCGCTACTTTTAGAAGGACTTCCATCCTCCCTGAGTGCATTAATCGTTAACGTCCGGACGCTTTTCTGTGTCACGAAGATAATTTAGAAATTCATTTTGCTCAATTATAGCGATACATCAAGTTGTTGATTAATGCAATTCTGCCGTTTACCGGGTGAAGTTTGTCACCGATATTTTCATACTATAAAATGCAAGCGAGACAAAATCTAATTTATTTATAATACCTGGAAGGATTTAGTCATGCTCCTGTTCGCTTTGTAATCTTATCCTATCACCTGATGAATCACGATTACTCTTATTCCCCGTGAAAGCCATCAATCATGCTTCTTTCATCACAGTAACGAGTTTTTCGTTACTTCTGGCTTGGCTTTAC
The DNA here is from genome assembly GCA_959613345.1 of Tolmerus cingulatus. NCBI lineage: Eukaryota > Metazoa > Arthropoda > Insecta > Diptera > Asilidae > Tolmerus > Tolmerus cingulatus. The sequence goes on from OY390710.1 coordinate 34,681,207, forward strand.
TTTTACACCTGCGGTTCACGGCAATTGTGGCGTCATAATTATTTTCACAATTGATTAATAGTCTGATTATATTTCATATGACTTCAACCACGAAGAGTGAAAGGTTCTGATAGATAGTAATAGTAGTAGTTAATTAATGGAATTTTATTTATACCGTCATCGTTTCTTTTTCGCTATTTTACATTCACTAAATTGAAATTCCCTGTGGAGCTTTATAAATGCTTGACTTCGATAAAATTGTATAAATATAGGTATATTATAGATTTTACAAAAGCGTTTTATATACTGTTCAGATCTTTACACGTCGCTGCATGCTCTGAATGACTAAAATCATAAAACTATTTTATAAAATTCCATGCAAAAATTCTTACTGATGCTGAGCACCCATCAGCTACATATTTTAAATTGATTTGCGTCATATTCGCAAAATTTCATCAGATTTTCAATGGAAATTTTCAATAAAATATTTTATCAATTCGCAGACTTTCAATTTGCCGTTGGTAATTATGGAGCCGTATTTAAGGTATGCATGTAAAATAATTGATTAATTCCGCAAAAATATATTCTCTTCACCGTGAAAAATTCTCTTCATCGTAAAAAATGTTTGAATAAAATTTAAAAATATTGAATGGAATATCCCTCAAATATTAAAAAATGTAGGAGTTATTGCCTGTATATATTTTTGCTTCAGTACTTCCGATCATATAATAGCTATACCTACATAGTAGAAGGTTCTGAAATATTTGTAAGCTTAAAATTGAAAATTAATATATTTTTTAATTTAATAGAAGCTTATAGATTTAGGGTTTTTAATTTAAAAATGAAAATCAATTCCCACGCTTCATTCGCATTTTAGTCATTTGCTTATAAAAACCCACTTGTCCATCGTATAAAAGAATTACTTCGCCATTAACATGAAAAGGCTGTACAGCTAATAATAAACCGTGGGTGAAAGGGTCCTTTGACACTTTAAAGGTTCAAGATTAAGAAACCTTTCCATGAATAAATCCATGGATTGATTAATACCTGGTGGGAACCCTGAGAGGACATTTTTCTTTGAAAGGCGACTATCCTAAAGTGTGCCAGGGATTTGGATGAATCCGTCAAGATTAGGTCGTCCTCTGTTACTGGCTTCGAATGGATTTGACTCATTTTGGCTTCGATTGACACGGGTTTCAACTTTGGCCTCTCTGAATGGCTATTGGAAACCAAGCGCCACAAATAATACGAAAAAAAATTCTCTTGTTAGCGCAGCTCTCGTGCAGGTTCTTAAATCTGTTGGATGCTGCAAACACCAGCCGATGAGACTTTTTGCCATCCAATTTAAAACATTTATGCATGAAGGTTCCCAAGAATCCGCCCGCGGGCGTATCACGTTTCTTAAAAATTCTCCTATGTCTTAGAACACGTGGCTGTGCAAAAGTCAAAAGGATTTGGGTCCAACCGAGAAAGTAAACAAAATATTGAAAAATACCCCAAAAATGCCCGAATTGCTGATACAATCGAAAATCGAAGAGGCTTTTATTATAAAAAGAAAATATTAATTTCATTATGGAGCCACTTTATTCCTTGTTTTACGATGTTAATGTGCGCCTAAGACTTTAAGAATAAGGATTGCCTTAATCTCGGCGTATTAGCGGTCTGTGATCCGCAAGAGTTTACTTTGCCTGCGTAAAGTGCTGTAGGCCGATGTGCAAATTTTAAGGTTTATGATCCTTTTAAGGTTTCTCAGCAACAATCGGGTGGAATTATTTAAATTTTATGCGCCGGCAATGGTCGAACATTAATAGCAAGGATTGCGAGCCACCCGCTTAATCGTGTGTATTTATTTCTTCGACGTTCTGGTGCTCTAAGGATCAAGTTGGCTTCACGAATTAGTCCAAAGTTTATGTGCATTTTAAGGAGTTAAGAAGAATTGCTAATTTTTGAGGTTTGTGCGGAAGGTGCACTAAAAGAAGAAATTAAATGAATTTATTACTTCGTCTAGAGCCGTAAAATGTTTTACTTTTCTCCTACTAAAAGTAAATTGCCGCACAAAGTTCTATAGGGAATAATTAAAAATGTAAAAACGATTTTTTTATATTTCAACAAATGAAAATGCTATAACTTTGAAAATTCAATTTAGTAGCTGGGTCGTAGTTTCTTAATTCAATCATCATATAAAATTTTATTGCATTTTACAAAATTGTGTTTTAGTACCTACATATATGTACATAAATACATACATATGTATGCTTAAAATCACAAAAAAAATTGTAAAGACATGAAATCTGCTGGGTTCAGAAATTTTTTCATTCAGAAATTTTTAGTGTGCAATTTAAGTATAGGTATAAAAGTACGGCAAAGTACAAAATAATGAGATTTCTTGAAAAAGTTTTCTCGTTAAGGAATTTTAAATAGAAATTATCATTTGTGATACTTCAAAAATGTGCTATTTAAGAAACATATTTTTATAATATTACAATATGGTCGAATATTCGTATATAATATGAATTATTTTACTTTTACTTCAATTGTATACCAACAAATTTAAAATTCTTAAAATTAGTTCGGAATGAAAACCTTGATTTAAGTCACAAACTTCTTCTAATTACTCCCAGCCATATTTTATGTATTCTGATTTTACCTTATAAAATTTAAATTTATAACTGACCTAAAAAAGCTTAAACGATTTTTAGCATATTCCACCCTTCAGAAAGAAACTTATGAGGGGGAGTATCTGGAGTTTCAGTTCAAGTACAAGGCGCAAAGATTTATGCCTTAGCGACCCAACCGCACAGGAGCCAAGGGATGCAGCATTATTTTAAACTCCTTAACAAAACCCATTGTCTTTTGTGAACGAGATAAAAAACAATTTCAGTAAAAGTTTGTGACAACTCAAAATGAATGGCTCGGTATACAATTTCACCCCGCAGCATATTGCTTCCAATTCGCTTCGTGAATTTACTTTCCAACAATTACAATTTTATTTGCTCCCACGTGGAGGGAATTTTCCAAAGTATTGCAGTACTTAAGTGAAAACTCAGACGAAAAAGGGAGGTTTTTTGGGAATCGTTAATTGTAGTAGGTCTTGAAAACTTAAACATCTTCTTATCATTGTCTCTTGCAAATTTATTCTAAAGTAGCTTACCTATCTGAATTTTCCCGCAATTGCACAAATTAAATCAGTGCATTTAGTTAGAATGCAAATTACCTTTTCAAACTACCTTAAAAGCGCTTTGGGTAAAGAGAAATTTCCATTTGGCTCTTTACTAATTTTCCTGACGCCGTGAAAACGTGTCTGCATAACTAAGCTAAACCTTCGAGCAATTTCGAACTCTTTGAGTTGCATCCCAGGTGCATGTGTGAGCTCAGCTTGCAACTTTACAACCCCTAATTAGAGACTTTATAAGGCGTATAGCAGTATTGGGGGGTGGGACATTTGTAATGCTTTGAACAACGAGTGCATCGCTGCACCAATGGGCTCAGTTAGAGTGCTGTTCAGCGTTTCTAATTTCCTACATGACGGGTTCATTTATCGCGTCAAGTGCCCTACACCTCAAGGGGTTTTGTATCACTCCTACAAAATTTATATGTTATGTATGTTCGCCCGTCGAACTTCATACCCAGCGGATTTTTAATCTTTTGTGACTATAGAACAAAAGTTGCAATGAAAATTATTATTAGCATTGTCTCAACTTATGTTGCTCTTGAACAATATCGTTTGTGATATCACTCTCATTGTGTCATTGTTTGCGTTTCAGCCGTTTCTCGTGATACGCTTTACTCTAGTTAATGTGAGATAGACTAGAGTTTGCATGTTATGGCATTGAAAAAGAATCCTCGCACGTACATTTTTATTTACATTTTTTTCGAGAGGAAGACATAACTTTTCGAATAAAGCACAAGTACGCATCTTTTATCTATGATGATGCCTTACCTTACTTATTTGCGGAAATGAACTCTATTGTGGAAATATTTCTGATTATTTAACTGCATGTCTTGGGCATCATTAGTACTTTGGAAAATATGTTGTTCTTTCATATTCCTAATTGGTCTCATTTTCTGCAATCATTCTTTTAGTTAGATGCTTCCAATTTGATGGAATGGAAGGGATTATTTGATATAAGAATAAAATGAAATTTACTTTGGTATTCTTTCTTTAATAAAAAATACCTGTCTCAAAATTTGATTCCAGCCCGGAACTCGCTTTTTTACATATTTGAAAATTTTTGAAAACAGTATTTTAAAACTGAATTTTTAATATGATTTACGAATCTTCTCTCTTATCAGCAAATAGCACTGAAATTAATTAATTTTTTATTTGCATTTTTTCCGAAAGAAAGAAATCTACTGTATGCATACATTTTTATAAACTATAACATTGTTCTGCATTTTTTATATCTTTTTTCTCCCTGAAAATGTACAAAATAGCTGTCGATCTGACTTTTCCTCGTATTTCAAATTACCATTATGAAAATTAAAATATTCATTCAAATCAAGATTTTGAAAACCATGTGGACCCCCGAAAAGTGAAAAAATCCTTATTTAAGACATTTGTAAAAATTTATTAAAAAAATAATAAGATGGCGAAAAAGCTCCAAATACATCTCAATGTAAAGCTTAAGTAATTAACTGTATTTTTATAATATCACTTATTTGAAAGATCGATCAAAATTTGTTCTGTAAATAATTTTATGCATGGGAATTAACCTATCAGATATTCAAGCCAAAAGTATTGCAGACCAGTGTAATTTTTCTAGAACACTCATAGATATCCTGATAGGCTTTTCATAAACGTGCACAAATTTAGACCTTTATTATCGCTTATGTGAAATTTTCAGTGAATATTACGAATTCAGTGAATATTACGAAATATGTAGACAAATTTTAAAAATGTCGCTTAATATTTTGATATAATTCTTATACTATATATTAAAATCAGTCAAATATTTATATGATTTAAATTTTTTATAGCATTTAAATAATTGCTTTTTATTTCTTTTTTTTATTTTTGAATATGCGTTTAGATGGGTAAAATGAGAAAAGTTTTTATAAGTCAACATAAATATATATAAAATTTCCTTATTGATCGCGTCTTTAATATAGCTTGGAGACCCCCATAAATTCGGAAATCAATAAAGTTGGCAATAAATGTATTTACCCTTATGGCGTACCTTTTTTGGATCATATGACTTAAATCATATGACTACATATCTATTTATTTATCTTAAGCCAAAAAGTGCCAATTTATACCATTCAGGATAGCCGGAAACTGTTAGAAGGTGTAATTACGGATGTGCTCCACATCCATCTCTAATAAAAAGGGAATGAAACTCCAAGTCGTAAAGGCTAAGTTTTTTCATCTCGTTACTTTGGTGGATGCTGGGTGTCCTCGAGAATGTGGACGATGCGGGCATATGTCGTAAAGTGAATCGAACTACCCCTGGGATAAAGTGCTCCATTTCAGCTTAGTCGGGGTATGCTGACCCGAGAGAAATTTTTTGGGTGCCGCAAGCATTTCATAAAATTCCTACCTTAGATAAACATAAAATTTCGAAGTTTGCTTTGATGATTGGTTTTCAAGACAACCGAAATAATGGACCAGATCTGTTCTAGTTTTATTCATGCAAAAAGAAAAGAAGCAACCTCTGAAATAAAAAAGCTGTTGACTAGACTACCTTTCGTAATATTTCGAGACTCAATCGAGTGCATTTGAAAGATTAGAAGGGGAATTTTTATCCTCACCCCCAAACTTTGAAAGCATCTTAAAATTTTAAGAGGAACAATTCATCATCTTGGGAAGTGTATTGAAAACTACTGAAAGCTTTTGCGAGAATAAAGAGGATGAGCAATAAAAAGGTTTCCGAAAACATGAAAGAGGTAAATTTCCAAATAATAGTAAAGTTTGGAAGTTGTTTGAATTTTGAAAGAACACTCATTGCTTACTTTCACTTGACTTCAAATCCAAACTTTTGCTCTGTTCATCTTGGGATTTGCATATTACCGTCTCTTCAGTTCCCTCTAGAGTCTAGAATCTACGGGCAAAAATTTTGTGTTGGCATATCTTTTCAGATTCTTAATATTCAGAAAGATTCGGTTTCCAATTCAATTCATCCAGGGTAAGATTTGCAAAGTTGGGCATTATATTCGTCGGGGTAATGGAACTTCGGTGCACTCTGTTCAGGGATGCAAATGCATGCACTCTGCGTTGCATGGAATAAGGACGAACGTTTTCAAATATATGTAAATCTCTGAATTTCTTATAGAGGAGAAATATATATTTCATGAGATTTTCCACTTAAAACCAGCATATATACTAAAGGTGAAACTCTCTTATATTGCTTTCCTTAAAATAATCTGTTCTATGCATTTTGATTGAAATTTTTCTGAAAAAATAAGTTGGTTTAACAGGCAGAAATCTGACCGAGCCAAGAATGAACAAAATCCGAATTGGATATGTGCATACATACATATATCGACAATTCATTGTCCTCCTAATCTTACATGTGCCAGTTTTACGAAAGTTGATAACTTTACGTTTCGCATAAACCAATTGGCAACAATACAAACAACCCTGCTGGATACCATGACAAATTTTACTTTTTGCTATATGCAAATCAATAATTTTGATTGATTGATTTCTATTGTTACAAAGGTACAAAACTGGCTTTAACAATGCCCCGACTGGACTGAAAAAATACGTAAAATACAATATCGAGTAAGCGGATTATAACGACTGAAAGATTTTTTAAATTAGTTTTTTGGTGATAAATTGATAAATGATTGAAACTAATTATTCGAAAAAGAAATCCGCTTAAAATTTGCGTAATTGGCTTTCAATGGATATACATTAAAACTGGTAAAATGGCCATATAATTCTTATAGAAGATGAAATAATTTTATTTTTTTTGTTGTGATCATTAATCGAAGTGAAATTTTTCGTCGGTACTTATCATTATTACCCAGCATTTCAAATTGATATACATAATTCAATCAAATTCAATTTTACTTTAAACCTTCGTCGAAAGATCTGACATCTAACTACTAACTAGATTTTGGCTTAGCAGCAATTTTAACTTAGGCCAGCCCAAAAACTATCAGATTAGTGAGGATAATCTCCCTTGTAAAGCTCTTTTAAAGGGTTTTTCCCGTAGCGACTTATCCCTGCTTTACTGTATTAATAGATTTTGAATCCTCTTTTTCACTTTATATCTCATTATGTATAGATTTTGGCGCTCACATGTCTGCAAAGGAATCAATAAAACGTAAAACTAAATCATGTACAAAACACAAAATAAATCAGCGGGATTTCGCAATATATCCCTCCGGAATGAATGTTTTTAAGGACTGAAAAAAATCTTTATCCCGCAGGAAATTTTCAACTTTTAGGAAATCTTCTTATACCCACAAGATAATTTATACAAATTGAGTTAAGCGACTTGTGAAAATTCTGAAAGCCACAATATTTTTTTCAGGAGCCTGTCACACATTCCTGGAATTTTTTTTTTCGTTTATACCATACATTGTCAATTAGGACCAAGGAAAGAACTTTTGAAAGATTTCGTTTCACAAAGAAATGATTTGTGATGATTGAGTTTCAAAATAAGATGTTTGGGTGAGGTTCAGTTGTTACCAAAAGTGAATACACAAATAAAAGTATCCAGAAATTTAAAATCATTATTGTATAAAATAAACCTTTTAATAGCTCCATCCATCTTTTGAATGTTATGTAATTCACTTTTCAAACTTTGGAATTCACATTTTAATGTAACACCCTACATGTACGTGTGAAAAGCTTTTTTCCTAGGGTGTATATTTTATATCCTTTTCGAACACAAAATTAATCTGAGATTTTATTAAATTTATGAAGTAGTGAAGGATCAAATTTAAGTGCTTATAAGTTGTACACATTTTAATGAAAATTTCTGCCTCTGTGAATGATTTGTGCAGGATTTAAAAGTCGCTTTTTAATTAAACTCAACTGAGAAATATTACTAAACTCCCTTTCCGCTTATAATAACTATGTACCTGACGACAATCAAAATAAATCTAGTGTTCGACAATGAAAACTAACATCTAAAGCAAAGTTACTAAGCTAGTTGTATAAGAAAATTAAAAGCTTGTAAAAAGGAGTAAGACAACTTGGAAAAGTACACGTTAAACCAAACTGACACACGACCCTAAATTCCACATAAAATAAATAATATAGCCACAACAATTTTGAATCTTATTGAGCACTCATAGTTTATGATGTTTCCGTCGTCTTTCAACAACACACATTTAAACGCGGTTTTCTGAAAACTTATACTTTCAAACTGTTGTGAAATACAAAAAGTTCAATTTTCAACTGTTGTGGTTTTGTAAAAAGAAAATGTATACCTTAGTTATGATATTCGTTATAGTCGAAATATTGAGATCGAAATTTAGGTTTTTATTGAAGTTCTCATAACTTTTCGAAATTTGTTTAATTTGCAAAATACGAATACGTTAAATGTTAAACAAATTTATTAATTTCATATTTCAATTAATTATTATTTTGATATGCTTTCCAATTTTAATTCAAACCAATCGAAGAGAAATAGCTTGACCCTGATGTAATCTAAACCTCATATTTAGATTTCCAAAGTTCTGAAAAGTTGTTTATCATATGACCTTTATTTACTCGAGTACCCTAAATAAAACCTTATTTTTTTGGGGAAAAAATATTATCTGAGCTGGACAGAAATTTGGAAAACTTACGCTGAACAAAATAATTCACCTCTGAGTCCAAATACCCAAAAATTGCTTCTTATCGGTTAATGGAAATCTTGCTAAAATTTCGTAACAACCCCAGTCTTGTAAAGAATAGCCTCTGTTCACATTTTCGTTTATCTTAAGCTCTTTCTAACATTGTGTGATGCACAGACCAGCAGTTTTTGTGACACTCCCACACAAGATAAAAAGTTTACCGTGACATTAAAAGGATTATTTTCCCGGAAGAAGTAAGAAGACTTCGAAATAAAATGCTCACCCTAGCAAAGTAACGAAGCTAAAACATGCTTAAGGGATTAGGTCATCTTTGTTGTCTTCCTCAAAGTCCTTTGTGATAAATTAAAAGTGATAAATCCCTGTAAAAAAATTCAATTATTGAAGTAAGTGCTAAAAGAGGAAATTCAGGAATGGTTGGTCAATGAGAGAGTGCAAAGATTTTGGGGATCACGCGTAATTAAATTTGATAGCGTTGCTCTGGCCTCTTTGTTTTAGGACGTTAGCCTTAAATTCAGTAGGCAGTTGGTGTTGAATTTTAAAATTTAATTGTATGGGTAGACACAGCAACACCTTAAAAGTTATAAAACGGAAGGTAACTTTATGAATGGTTTATTCGAAAGGTAACGAATCCCTGAAAGTTAAATTAAGGAGAGGCAAAATTTTGCAAATAATTTTAAATAACGAAATTCTAAAAGTATGATAATGAAAGATTTAACTTTATAATAGTTCGAATTGAAATTGCACATACATATATTGGGAAACATGTTGTTTCCTTTTATCTTAAATAACATATTTGAAATAAAAGTTCTCCGAAATTATTATACTAGTTTATTCACAGTTTATGTGTACAAATCTACAAACTCTAACTCTGCCAAATTTGCGAGTATAAACTGGACTGCTGAAGCTAGTAATTGATGCTTTTTAATAATTGAATTATTCCCTAAAACCAAATTCTAAATTTTCTCTCTATTCAACTGTGTATCATAAAAAGAAAATATCTAAGCTTTCAAAATATTAATCTACTTCATAATTATTCGACTCATCCACGAACAGCTTGTTGTAAAAGTTCACCAAAGATCAAAGCAAGAAAGATGATTATGAAATGGTCAGATAATTAAAAGAAATCGATAAAGTAAAATAAATAAACATCCTGTGGCAAAAGAAAACTAATAAATTTTATTGATTTGCGCTAAGTAAATTTTGCAGTCTTAATAAAGATTTTTTATTGAAAGAAAGTAAACACATCCTCGTTTAATGGCATAAATTAAGTGGAGTGTCTGCTGATTAACCCTTTGCAACCTCGCAACCTTCATCAAGTAAACAAGATTTATTTATTACCTTCAGACAAAATTGCTTTGGAGCAGTAATTTCCTGTTAATCGACCGGGCGAGTTGATGATTCTTTTCCCCGCAAATCAGAAATTTTTATGTGATATATCGCGGGGGAGTTGGCAGGTGGGAACCCGAGCATTTGTCATAATTCCAAGTTAAGCTCTAGAATGGAAGTAAATTCCCATTTCACCTTTTTTTCAAGGGTTTTTCTTATTTCGCCAGGCACGGGGGATGCTTCGAAGTAAAATTTCCCCTAGTGGCTTCCCTTTACGTCTGGGTCTTGAGGGTTGGGATGAAAATCGCGAGGATGAATTGCAATCTGGAAGAAATTCCACTTGTTGCAACTCCTTCTATTCGCTCGGACGGTGGAGACAATGTGCGCTTAATATGTGAAGGTGGCGCGAAATTATGCTCCCGCGGGAGCAGTCTCATCAAGACTATCACTAGAATTTTGCATACGAATTGGGTCTCCGCCGGTGCTCCCTCGGCAGCACCCCAAATGGCAGCACACCCCGAACTGGAACATTGATAGGGCTGGATGATAAAAACAGGGACGTTATCCGGTCGTCGAGAGGGCAACAAGGGAGTGTTGCCCTCTTAAAGACGGACCGGGTTCCCCGTCCTAGTTAAAGTACACTGTCACCCAAATAGGTGCTTAATAGAGGAAGAGCCCTTCGCCGGGAAGAATCGGATCGTTAGACACTCATAAATCGAACTTAACCGCCGGGAAAGGGTTGGTATAGGGTTCAATTCGATAACCACCAGCATACTTCTTAACAAGATATATTACCTTGAGAACAGCCGTACTACCTCGCAGACAGTCAATTCGCTGTTAAATTTATCTTTATCCTTCCAATCCACAGCACCGAAACATTTTCCACCTGGATTTAGCAATATTTTTCACTTTAGGCAGTTATCACCTTAATTCACACAATTCAAAGACGCACCATCGGGCGAGGAAAACTCATAAAGTAAAAAGTAAACAAAAATTTCAGTGAAACTGCAAAAAACTTCTACGATGAAATTTCAAAGAAAATAATCTTGATCTTATGATTTAATATAGCAAAATTACCGCACTTGTATAGGAAGAAAACTTTTTGAAATACTTTATCGAAGAGGAACTTTTATATATTTCTTTTTTCAGTATCAAACTGTGTATAATAATTCAGTTCAGTTCAAAACTCGTGGAGACTGTGATAATTTTTTTCCCAGATTTTCACGTCTTATCAGCGCCGAAATTTCGACAGAACTGAACTGTTCGGAGGGTAATAACACGACATTATCCGGCAGATTACCACGTCCCCTCTCTTCAAGGTGGAATTCAACTAACCGTCCCGTGGAAAACACATCCCGGTGCAGTTAACGACGACGCGGCTTAAAGGACAGACAGATTTTAGGAACGGTTTTCCCGGCTGTTGGGAAAGCTCTGTAGGAAAATCTGTTCCCACTTTTCTCTATGCTCTTCAAGTTCAACTAGAAACTTTCAAAAGCTTTCTTTCCCTTCAAAAAGATAGAGACCAGACCGTTAATTTTATTTTATCACTAAACTCCGACGTTTTAAGGAATATAACCATTTCTGGCTGTTGCCCATCTGTCTAAAAAAATATAAATCTTTTAAAACCTACCTAATTACTTTAAAAAAATAATAGCTCTCATTTTGGAATTCCCTTCTGTTTAAATATATACTTTTAATATAACATTTTAAAATTTCAGAAAATGTTTCAAATTGACGCGGAAGTTTGACTAAGACACATTCCATAATATACAAAACCGTAGACGATTAATTGGATTTCACGTTGAATTTTTAGTTATACTAAGTATCAAAGAGTACTTAGATCTTAATGCTTAGATCCATAATTTTGAATTAATAAATTGGCACTCTGAACTAGAAATCAGTGGAGGTAAAATAGTCTTTACTTGTTTTAGATTTCGACGAAGTTTAGAATTAAGAAACTGCATTTTGAATTCGAGGAACAAATTTGAAATCAGAAGTGCAATTCATATGATATAAGTGATATTGTTCTAAAATGACTGGAAATAACCAGGAATTTTAGTGAATGATTTTGAACAAAAAATATAAAATACACATACCTAAATTACAAAAAAAACAGATAATGGAGTAATTTTTACTTTACGATTGGTTGATAACAACCGCGCAATAATTAATTAGTACAAATATATCAATTTTAAGAAAAGACTATCATTTCGAATCGTACATCTATTTTTACTTTACTTTTTCCACTACTTAAGGGGAGAAAAAAAATGATCTATGAATTTATTTCAAACAAGCAAAAACAACCGTCATTTTTAGGGATAGGAAAATAAAAATCTTTTTGTAATAAAAGCTTTTGATTGTAATTATAGTATAATAGTTACTTATGTTCTTCAAAGATGTCCATATATACGAAACTAGTGTAGCTTTATGAAAAACCAATGAGTTTGCATTTGATAAGAAAAATATTCCTCAGAGTTGAATTTATTTAAAACAAATTATTACTCTCACCCAAAGAATATTACAAAACCTCATTGGACTCAATTGCATCACCACGATTTTCCAACATTTAAATCGCTTAAAAGTATCTTTCATCATCCTGCAATCATGTTCCATTACAAAAATTAAGTCCCAGATCGGTGCAAAGGGTAATTGCGAGGAAATTACTTAAGAAATTCTTTCCTCGCCTCTTATCTGGGCGGCATCCGTTATCACAAAAGGTTTTGCTTTAAATGCAATTAACTTGGCTCTTTATTATCTTCAGGCGTAACAATTGTTAAAAGCAAAATTTATGGACAATGAATTTGCCAAAAACGGCCCTAAGTACAAAAAGAGGCGGAATGCTTTAAATAAATTATGGTTCTTAGACCCATAAATTTAGAAGACCCCTTTCCGCTGTTTCTCAAATCTTTTCTTTTCTTCAGTGTTAGAGATTTTGGGTGAATTGCTGAGGCAGCCCGAATTGAGATTGAGCCAATTAGCAAAAGAAATATATGGCTCTCTTCCGTTTGGCACCAGTTTCTGTGGATGTGGTCTTTTAACGCTCTACTTATTGGGACTTTTAAATTTAAAAATCAAACTGTTGAGCATCCCCAATAGAATCCATAAATAGCTTCATTTAATAAGTTTATTTTTAATTTTTTTTGCCAAAATTTGTTGATATGTGAGGGCCCCATGATATTCCGAATTTTTTCAATTTCCTGTCTCAACAACCTTCGTGGGATACCGGATATTAGCTAGCTATTTCAGCTCGAGGCAATTAAATTCGTTTTATATTCGAATGATTTTTTCCCGCACTTGTCTTCCAAAGAAATCTTTTTAAGGACAAAAAATAATATAAATCATAACAATATATTTTTCTTTCACAGAATAAAACTGGTCACAATTTTCTTGCTTTAACATTACAAATTGAGAATTTGATTTGTAAGGTTAGGTCAGAAAACTCTAAATGGAGACTGGACCTTTTTTATTCATTTAAATATACAAGCCCGTTTAGTGGATTTTCGGAAATCTTTTCTGGAAATTTAGGTCAAACCATTCGCAGAGTTTACTGAAAACACCCACAAGGCATTTGATCCTTCGAGCAATCAAAGGATTTTCACGTTTACCACTTTGGCTCCTAAAATAAAACGTTTCGTAGAACAAGCAGGCTGCTGAAGCGGAGTATAAATTAAATGAAAACAGTCGAATTATTAGCGCTTTAAGTGTAAAAACAACGCGGAATAATTAAAGCATTTTCGACACCTTAAAACTGTATTTTACCTCGAACATTTTAATAATAGATCAATAATAGACGAATTTAAAGGGGTTGAGTACGAGTTTAACTTTAACATAAAAATTTAATATTTCTGTAGTTTGTTATACGCATATAATCAATGCTCAATCAAATGAAAAATAAATAGTGAATTATAATTATTTTTGGAACATGGACTGTGCTCAAGGGGCTGTTATATTTTTAAATTAAAGTTTCTAATTCCGAATCTTTCTAGATATATGTAAGTCAAAATTGCTAATGAGTTACGTGAAACAATATAAAAGCTACTTACCAGCATTGTTGTTCAATTACGTTGCTCAAGCTCGTAGTACAGCTCCAGATGAACTTCGCACCTTGTGGGTTTCATTTCACGTAAAAAACGATGTCAACTGTGAAAAAAAAGTAATAACAATTATTGAATTTGCGAAAGTTTTTAATTAAACTGGAAATCTGTTCTAAAATTTTGAAAACAAAATTTGAATTTTACATTAGGACATAAGATCAAAAATCTATTTAAAATTATGTTAGCTTAAGAATTTTTAAATTTGGGAATATTAATTGGTACTACTAAAAGTAAATGTTTGTTACAAAACTTATCGTTCTGGGAATAGGACACAGCTAGGGACTATGTTTAATTTATTTTTGATTTAATTGATAGAATTCATACATAAAATTCGTCTTTGATTTTACAGATAGCGGAGAAGAATCCAAATATAATAGTAGATTAGTTTTACATCTTTACTCCCCCAAAAAACAATTCTATGGCCACAAAAGATTTCTCAATGATTAAATCGCCGTAAAGACATGATTAATTGCAAGTAGGTAAGCAGAAAAGGAAACCAAACCAAGCATTCTTTTTGTATCCACAGAACATAAAAACAGAAACCCAAAGCATTTTCCTGACAATGCGCTGCAGCCTTCACCTCTCAAAACTCTTTCTGCAGAACTCCCAAGATTACCAAAAAAATAAATGGAGAAAAGTTTGAAATTTTTCAATTGCTCTCATACCGTCTGATGCTTACAATCCGTTTTTCTACCTAATCTTATCCCATAGATCAAGAGTGTTTCCTTTACGGATTGCAAGGATTACACTGTGAGAGAATGACCAATTCCCACTATGTCTTCTACTCTGTAGAGAAAAAAAAAGTGGTGATTTTGGCAAACTTTTAACGTTAGTGAACTTTACCGGGAATGTAAGTTTGATTTTATCCTTCTTCCCTCTTAAGCACGTGCAAACAGGAAGGCAAATAGTAAAATGTTGTGCCACTGATACATGACACATGCTCCTTCTTTTTGGGGAGACAGAAGTTTTTCGCGAAAAAAGGACTTGATGAAAATAACAACTTCCAGGAATTTCTCTTGAAAGCCCTGGTCGGGTGCTAAAATAAATAAAATAACCAGAGCTCTCGTGTGGCTGGCGAAGGGCCAAAACTAAAGTGCCCTGTCCGAGAGGGCAAAACCCTTTAAAGGTTGGGAAACGAAACGACCGAAATATATTTATTTATTGTTTTTAAAGCTGTGCAAAACTTTTCTGGACATCTGACTGAACCCTGATTAAATAAGCGTCCGGAAGTCCGTGACCTCATGGGAGGGAATAAAAACGTTTCTCTTGCAAACGTGTCAATCACTGTCGAATCGATTAGACCATCCAGCCTACGTCCTACTAAATTTTGAGCAACTACATCCCACAGCAAGTTGAAGGAGTGCGGCTCTGTTAAGCACTGCCGTGAAGGTCTGGATCAGGATCCCTTCTTTTAGCCTCTGATCCCTCTGAGACCAGGGCGGAGGATGTGACGCTCCGGGACCAGGATCAAATGGCAGCTGGACTCATCATCAAGGACTAATGTAATTGGGCCACTCACAGAATTTTTTCTTCCCCCATGCGAGTATGATCTTAATTACGACTGGGCAAAGTGGAGTGACAGCTTGAAAGGTTAGCCCTCTTAATTCAATCGATTGGCAACCGCAAAACATTATCCTGACAGGCCAAGAGTCATATCCAGCTTTCAAGGTATCGACTCTTTTTCGAAAAGGAAAATAGAAAATGTTTCATTCAGCAAAAATCCCTAGAGAATACGCTTTGAACTTTTCTTTCCGTGTTTGGGTTGTATTTTTGTTTTGTTTTTTTTTTTTTGAGAAGGACAAATTTTCTATGAATAAGGGAAAAGCCAGCCAGTTTCTCTTATAGTCTGAATTTTCCGCCTTCACTTTTCATTCTGTCTAGAATGACAGATTTTTAATATAATGTATTCAGATTTAGCAATTTCTCAATATTTCAAAAATATAAATTAACTTCTCGCACCAAATACGACATAAAAAATGTGCAGCGGGCTTTGTTTGAAATAATAATGTGTCAATTTTAAAATTTGTATAAAAGCTTATAATTTATCCGAAAATGTTGTTGGCTAGTGTAATTTCATATTTTTATTACAGAAGCTGATTTTTTTTTACATTTCGCTAATTACTCCATTTTAGATAGTATTTTTTTTTGCTTAGTGCTTCTGAGACTAAACTAAACTATATGTGTATTTCCAAAAGTACTTGTGAGTGCACAAATTGCAAATAATTAGTCTTAAATTTAGCAACAAATCAAATAAAATTACCCCAAGTTGCAAGGCTATCAAGAAAGTTTAAACCACAAGATTACTATTAACCCGAACGACTAAGTTTTCATTACCTAGAATTACCAGAAGTATAAGATATCCCAATATAACTTTCGTATCATGAAGACTGCATCATCAAGGTAATTGCAGCAGTTTAACAGAATCTGCAGATTTCCCAACCGGATGGATGTGAGACATTCAATTTTCCTAGGTAACCCCTAATGGATACGATTCCATAATTTAAATGCCAGTTAAGTTCCGAAGAAGAGTACTTCCGAAACCAAATTAAAGTGTTTGTTCTTAGTTGTCCAGCTGCTCGTCCAGAATACTGAAGACCTCACTATCTCACTCAATTATTACCTTAGAATTTCCGGGTTAAGGTGAAAGTTATGATGATTGAGTCGGAAACTAAATTTAATAGTGTACCTCAGTCACTGGTAAGTGAGTGGAAGTTTCATTAAAATCGATTTATTGGGAAACCATATGTGTAATTAAGGTATGTTCGTTACCAAGATAATTAAAAGACAATAAATGGTTTTATAGCTGGAGGTAATAAAGGCAAACTAATTGTTAGATAGAGCTCCTGTCGTCGATGAGGCCAATTAACTGATAATCAAATATTTGCTGTTGCTTGAAGGTACCACATATATGTAAGTAAAAGTAGTTGTACATATTCCATAAGTTTAAATCTTTGTAAATTTCTGTTTTTCCTAACATTTTTTATATCAATAACAATTCTAGCAATAACTACAATTTCGTAAAATTACAATATCAATAAAGTATAAATTTTTTTGTATTATAACCTTTTAATTTTTAAAATCTTAAAAAACTAAAAAGCAAATTTACTGACTTTGCTGCTGAGGTGAAAAGTTTGCGAAGAACTATGTATTTTGATAATTCTTGCTTATGACGCATTTTCCAAGGTATTCAATGACACTTTTAAACTTCCGATATTGCAAAACTTTCGATAGGGGAGGAATTAACATTAAACTCCACTGTTCTTTTGAGACATTTTGTTGAGGAAAAGTTTTATACTCTTTAATACGCTTGAAGTATTTTAATTCCAAATAGTTGTTTACGAAAAATGTTGCTATATATTAATATAATGTGAAGAACTGGAATGCACTTTTTAGTTTTAGTCACAACAAAAACTTTTAGGTACTATTAAATGAGACCCGATGAACAATTTTCAACAAACAAAGTTTAATGTAAGAAACTATTCTTCTCGTCCACGTTTCGAAGTAGAATACTGTTTTTATCGAGCCAGACAATCCAAAATTTTACAATAGCGCACTGAAATAAAATCAACCCTTACAAGATGTATCTGAATTCTTACTGTTACCATCCAAAACAGAAAATATAATAAAGAAAGGAAAGTAGGTTCCTTCCTCTTTATTTTATAATTCAATGAAAAGAAGGAAATACATCAAGTTAATTTAACTTTTAAGTGGTACTTGAAGGAGCGCTGACATCTTCTGGAAATTGGTAATTTATCAAAGTTGTTCTGCGTAAAATCGCGCATTTACTTCATACACAAAAGAAAGGTACATTGTGCTCATTCGCATAAATTTTGTGTTGAAATGTTATGAACTCTGTGACGTAAGCATCTTATTCCACCTGGCTTGTAGCATAAATCAAAAGGACATTCATTTTGCCAGCATTCTCACTTTCTGGTAGTGGGGAAAATTGAGTAAGTGTCTCTGTATAAAGTCTAAACAAGACTATTCCTTTCCGGTTAACTTCGTTGCTAAGAACATGTTTAAATCGTAATGGTTGTCATGTTTTCGTAGAATTTGATATGTAATAAGGAAACCATGAAAGTGATGATTTCAAATTCCAGATGATAAAATTCCTTACCATTTACCTTCTGTCCTTAAATCAAAGGATTTAATGGATCTCATTTGCACACCTGTAATAAAATTGTAGGTATGTCGAAGCAATTCACATTTAAGTAATCATAATTTTAAATAGCGTCGTAAACATTTCGGGTTAGGTTTGCTGATGATGGTAGACTGATTAAAGGTTCGTTGGACCAACCATCGGATCGGTCCTGGACAGAACAGAGTAAAATTCATGATATCATATAAGAGCTAAATAGAGTTGGAGTCTCATAAAACTTACGAAATATGCAAATCCGTAAATTTAAGGATCCCCAGTAATCCCTAACTGAAGTTGGCATAACTTTATGGATCGAAATGGACTGACCCTGGCACCAAACAGGATAGTCCCCGAACGTTCCCTTCATACCGAGATCAACCCTCTTCATTTATTGCAGTCATAATTCAAAATTTAAATGTTCATTGGAACCAAATCGATTAACCTGAAGGTTTTAGACCTAATATCTTTTTGGGAATGAAACCATTCATTGGTTTGATATCGGCCTGAAGTCATACGTTAAGATGTCCCAGCAGATTTTTCATAAAATAATTATAGAGCGTTTATCATGCTTTATGGTAAATTTCCCTAAAAAGTGGCTGGCAACAAATATAATCCATTTTTTTTATTTTTTGTAAATGGAAATATTCCCAACTCGGGAAATCTTGTAGAAAAGCACGCGAAAGAAAAATTACTCTCGGCTTTGTTGTGAAAAGGCTTTTCGGTGCTTCTATGTAATGAATACACTCCTGTGGTATGCAAATGAGTCAAATAATGGTGGTGCTGCTAACCTTTTGATGTTAAACGACGCAAGCAGCGTTTCGTAAGGAATTCGATTTCTTGGTAATTTCTTACAATATCTACTTCATCTTACCCAGCAATGGTATTCTTACTTTCTGAAAATTACATTAATTTAAATTTTCCTTGCTCTAATAATTTTTCAAATAAGCTGGAAGTGATACACAAATAAAATGCTTATATTAGAAAATTTCTTCTGGTCTCTACAACATTTCATATTTTATTAAGGGTTAGTATTGAAAAGTAAGTCACTTCAGCGATTTTCGATTTTAAACTATTCTGATAAAGCTTCCATATGCACGATCTTTAAGGGTTGATAAAACTAGTAATTTTTAAAATAAAATTATAAAAATAGTCATTATTGCAAATTAAGAATTAAATTATTTGTACAGAGATGTCACAGCAATAATTTACGCATACTGATATTAATCGATTTTGTTAACATGAATTTCTACATAATTTGAAATTCAAAAGGATACGGTTATTTTAGTATAATGATATGTTAAAATTGTATTCCCTTGTTTCATAAAATTGTATTCAGAAGCCATGGTATTACGAAAAATCCATTCTCGGTATCTGCGCAAGTAAAATAAACAATCCTATAAGTGTTATTACAAAAGAAAGCGATAATAATGAAACATTCATAAGATACGCAATTCTTCAATAAACAAAAAGCTATATAATTACATTTGTCCTGGCAAACCCAAAACACGTTCATTTTTAAAGCCTCATTATTTCAGAGTACCTTAAAAATGAGATTCGCAATCATTTTTTTTTTTTTTTGTGTTCCCCCAGCAAAATGAGGTCTTTCCCTCATAAGAATGTACCGACGCATCTTCAAGTATTTTTTCAAGACTTTCCTCCTCTTTGGGACAAAACAGGTCGACCAATTGTAATAACAATCTTTGTAAAAGACTTGAGGGAAAAGAAACCTGCATACACAAGGAGCAACAGGACTCGAAGAAGGCAAAATTGGTAAAAGTTTTGTCGTTCATCATGTGGCCGATAAAAACTTCTAAATATTTGGGGAGCTATCAGAAAGTCAGTTCATGAATAGTTTCGCTAGAATGAAGTGTCATCTCGGGAGAGCTATCGTCTTAAACTGAGCCGTATATGTCCCAAGGATTATTTTGGGACGAAGACTTTTAGATTATCAGAAGCGAGCGTCTTGTAAATAAAATATGTGGGTAGTAAAGTCGCCAAAATGGTGTTTGTTGCTTTGATGGGTTCGCACTGTCTACTCAACTGTGACGGGATAAATCTATCGAATGACAAATGAGCCCGCCCTGATTAATTATGCACAAAACAAGCAACTTGTGTGGAAGACAGTCCCCCGTGAGGAGAGAAATGAGCGACGGCTCAAAAATGACATCAGTTCGATCCTGAAAAGGAATATAAATGAATTCAATTCGTCATGTTAATGATGATGTATGTATCAAAACTTTGAAGAAATTCTCAAGAAAATTTGTCGTGAAAATTACGTTGCGAAATGATGTTTCATCTCTGTCTGTCGACTTCATATTGCTTTTATTGTTAACACTTCATTTACTTCCAATTTTTTATCGATTTCAAGAACATTATATATGTATCAGCAATTTGGTAAATCTATGTACTATAATTTTTTTTTCAAAAATAACCTCAGTTTAAATTTTATAATATAATTATAATCCTATTAATTATTAAAATTATTTTGAAAAAAGGGTTGTTTGTTGGGAGTTCCCTATCTTGAAAGGAATCGTTTAAACGACCGCCTCGAAATCAATGAATTTCAGGATTAACGCTATATTTATACTACAAACTTACAGTAAATCTCTAAAAATGTTTTTTACATAATTTTAGTGATTCATTTCATGATATTTGTTTTTAGACATTTTGTAATAAGTCGAAAACTATGAGGCATACAAGAAAATGTAATTTTATAAGGTACAAATGATGCACTTTTCGGTAACCCACTTTTTGCAATGAAAATAAAAATATTATTTTTAAATTTTTTCACTTTCTATAAAAGCGGGTAAGTATTATTTAAAACTGAAGTTACTCAAAAAGAAAGTAAACTTATCTTTCTCAAAGGAACCCCATTGATCCTAACATAAAATAACCTAAAATTAAATACCTTTGATTCATCAAATAATACGTATTATTGCTTTGAAGTCTCTTTTGGTAAAAATGCAGCCTAATTCCATTTATTGAGCAAAATATTCCAACTGCGTATCTTTTAAGGACATATGTAGATATCAATAGGAACACAATTTTAACTATCGTACGAATGTGTTTTTGAAGGCATGTGACTGTGCAAATTCGCAAATTCCGGAGGGCTCCAAACCCACTAGGAATCGTAATTGTTCAGGGAACCAGTGAATTCCTTCGAGTCCCAAGTCTTTTGATCTTAAATACGAGCAGTCTATAGATAGAGGAAAACTTTGGCATTCTGTCTATGTACAATGGCATGAAATATTGATCTAAAAATCACAAGGCATGTTAGTTGAGGTTGTGGGTATTCCGTAAAAAAAAAGAATTTTTTTATTGTTTGACACAGATCCTCAAAAGAAGAAAGTTATAGCAGAAAAAACGCACCTACTTCGTCTTTTTGATCTATCAAAGTTGTTAGGGGTGGTTTCTTTACAAATTCGAATATTTGCCAAATTTCCTATATTTGGTGGTGGCAAGAAGTTAAAGTAGCTCTTTGCACCCTCCCACTGATTTTTACATTCGAACTGCGTCCACATGAGCACGATTCGCGCTTACATTCACCTTTTATAGTAACAAATTGCTGACATTTGTACGCCCTTCACGATGAAGGGGCGAATACTTTCCTTTCAGTTGCCATGTGAATCAGCAAAATATATGCGAACCAAAAGAAAGTGCTCTTTTGCAGTGAATGATGTGTCGTCAAAGAAAAATCTCCACCAGACTTTAAGGGAAATTGTTAAAATAACTGGCTCACAGTGGAATATTTGCACCTCTTTTGCCACCCTCACACGCCTCGCTAGGTAGTAACCGAAATCGGCTTGAGATTGCAGTCACGTTTCGCTTTCATTTGCAAACTATCACCGCAGGTCTGCAGGAGCGCTGAGATTGAAACCTTCGTGACAAATAAGATCGAATCCTTCTTGCCTAGAATTTCTTTGATTTTCCTTATGGTTTTCGTTTTTTAGGGTTATCGAACTTGAACAAAAATATTGGGAGCGCTCCTTGATACATGTTCAGCAATCCTTTGTTTTTAAATTAAAGATAGACGTGAAAATGTTTCGCTGACGGTGCAAAAATAAAAGGAATGGGGCAAGCACTTTGCATCGAATGAATATATTATATTAATGTTTAACAATTTCGGTGAAATTTTAAATTTACTATAATAATAACTTTATTTTTCAGTGTTCTTGGAAAATTATCTCCTAAGGGAGTTAAATAGAGAATAAACATCTGTATATGGAAGTATGGTATATCATTTCATTTGTTTAAAATTAAGTACCTTTATGACATGGTTTTAGAGAAATCAATGAAATAAAATTAGTTTATCATATGACGTACCTTATTTTAGTCGATATTTCTATGCAACAAAAATACTGCATTTACTTAGGTACTTAATTTTGAAATTTTCCTTCTAAAACATATTTTTTTTAAATATTATTAATTTTAATAACACCTTCTAATTTCTCTGTTTTATTGGCAATCCGATCTTTTATCAAGCAAAATTTTAACAGTCTACTACTTCAAAGAAAATCAAAAATTTTGTCTAGTAAATAACACAAACTCACCCTTAAAACAGGAACAGTCCTTTAATGAAATTTGATCCTAAAATAATAAGATTGCGAACTTTGAAGTATTCTAGCAATTTTGATTTTTTTTTCCACCCTCATTCTATATATATATATTTTGTTTTGTTCAGGATCTGCAGATTAGGAGGGGAGAAGAAATACATTTTGTTTGAAATAAAAGTTTAGGGATCAAGCGGAAATTTAGCTCCATTTTTCATGATATCCTCATTCCCTAGCTGTCTGGATCCCTTGCTATATGAAAGCTATTGAACATTGGGTTTTTTATTGGCGGCAGGAGTTCAAATCAAATTGCATTATTTCCCAGTCGCTTCCACTTGGCAATTTCACAGTTTCAAAATTTTGGGATGGGATAGAAGACACATCCATTATTAAATTTCTTTTGAAATCGAAGAGGGAAGAAAAGACCT
The DNA here is from genome assembly GCA_959613345.1 of Tolmerus cingulatus. Lineage (NCBI taxonomy): Eukaryota > Metazoa > Arthropoda > Insecta > Diptera > Asilidae > Tolmerus > Tolmerus cingulatus. The sequence continues at coordinate 34,704,473 of OY390710.1, forward strand.
AATGAATTATAAAATAACTCAATAGTAATGCTATTGTGTAAATTATGTGTGATTTTCGGATTAAGCTTCATAGAAACAACGTATTATTATTTTATCCACTTTGGGGGAAATGGCAAACAATTCTATATAAAGTTTCGTTGATAAAATAATTCCATAAAACAAAGTTTGTCTTATAATGCGCAAATTATACGATGCAATGCTCTATTGGCGCTGAAATATTAATCCTACTTTTACTACAGTGCTGCATAATAATAAGCAAGCTTTCAGGGTTTCCTTAAGTTATCCTGCAAATATTCACATATTCCACGCAGGGCAGATGTTGCCGAGTGCTAATCCCAATTTGTTGTTAGCAAGCCACAAGTGCTTATATTTTTGGTCTGAGTGTTCACTCTAGCGAAAATGTTCTTGGTAAACGCTGCTTAGAGTTCCCTATTTCAGCGGCTTTTGCCAATTTATTACATTTGCGTCTGTGATCATTTGTATCTTTGTATTTACATTTAGTTTTTGTTTAGCAGTTTTGGGGGATTTACTTTAGATAACAATTTCGGAAATAGAGCAACCAAAATGTTTATTTTCTCCTTCGTAGAGTTGGATTTCATATTTACTTCTTTCAACTTTATTATCGTTTAAAGGACAACATTTATATAAATAATTACATACATATGTCTATATCTCATTTATGGTGCAGGCGTAAAAAAAAAACATTTATTTTAACTACTTTATCAATTATTTACTTAAGGATTTTCTAAGAAATTAAACAATTTGAGATTTGAATTTTGGAATTAGAAGTAATCCGTCATGTAAATTTCCCCTTTGAAATTTGGAATAATAAAAATTAAGAAATAATATATGTAGTATACTAAACATTGTAATTATCGAAACTCTAACCAGAATCATTTTCGTGAGTGCTTTTCACTAATTTAGAAATACTTCATATACATACATATATTATAAAATAGGATATAATGAGTAATTTTTCAGGTTGTGCGAAGATGATGAAGATTACTCAAAAAACAATTTTCGAAATATCAAAAATTAAGAAATTAACGCCCGCCATTGAGTTTTATTAGTTGAAATTTTTCTACCCTTGTCACCAGTGAAAACATTACAATGGCGTCACAGCAGGGAAGTAATTAGCACCGTTCAACAAAGTATCCAAAGCTTCTGAAGTGTGTTTGTTCGAAAAGATATTAATCTGAAGTATAATAATTAATTATTTCATAGAATTCCCGCATTAGGGTTCGCAGAACTCAGATCAGACTTCTTAATGGCTCCAAATCTCGCGAGACTATATAAATGCAGGAAAATGAGAAAAACAGAGAAATGCTGAAGATATCTCGTTTTTCTTTATTTTCCTTCTTCTTTTTTACATTTATTATCACCTTAATGCAAAATTTCCACCAACTTTTTCATCATCCATCAAGAGAAGCTCTTAAGATTTCATGTATTTCGTCTCATAACGCCGGATTTATTTAGACTTTTGTAGCTCCTCAGCCAGAAATTTTGGGCTCTCATGGGGATATATTGGTGATTAATAATAATTTTTGAGGTTTCGGAAAAATATTTTGACTTGGAGCTGTTGGAGGTAATTTATCCTATTAAATTGCTGGCTTATAATAGCTTCGTAATTACCGACGTTGTGCTTTTATTGCTGCTTATTTATGATTAATTATAATTAAAGCCCAAACATTTGAAAAGTTGTTGGATTATTTGTTTGAAAAAGCATAATTCATTTTCTTTAATTTTCGGAAAATAGTATATATATATATATTATATAATTTATATTTTATCATATTTCTCAATATTTAACCAATAGCTATAAATAAGTCGAATTGTTTATTTTAAATGTAGATCATCCCTAATATACAGTAGTCAAGTTCTTTTTCCTGTCATTATCTTTATGAACTAAAGCCACAAAAAGATGGACTTGACCTTAAAAAGAAAGTTTAAAGAAAAAAGATATTTAACTTTTTCCATTATTAATTCAGCATAATGATCTTCTTTATAGAAAAGTTTCTAATTTATATCCCTAAAAAAGTAAGCGATTTAATCTCATCTTCATTATGAAGCTTGCTTATTTCCTGGATTCGCTGTGGTCTTGTGAATATCACAAAACTTTTAACAATTTCTAGGTCAATCCACCCCAAAAGGGAATTTTTTTCCAAATTTCGTTATGAAAAGCGAAAGTTATTTACTAAAACTTAAGCTATAATTCTTCTTGAGTACCTTTCCGCTACAGGCTTTGCGCGTACATAGATATGAAAAGAAGACGGAAATCCTTTGAAGGACAATGATCAATTATTCTTCAGTGCGTTTTTGTTGTTTGTGTGCCCTGGGCAATTCCTTAAATATTTTGAAGTTGTCCTGCAAACCCCAGCAGAACCAGTCGACACGGGTTCCTTGTTTACCTATAAACAGGAGTTCACCAGAAGGTCCTCCTTACGAGATTCTCGTCCACCGGCCTAGATACATAAGACGACGACTGAACCCTCAATAAAGGATAAATTCCCTGATTATCGCTTATTGAATTCCAAACAAAGTTCGACAATGAACAAAGGTCTCCTCTCGGGCTCAACTTTTACTAGCCGTAAGATGTTTGACGAGATGATGAGCCGAAGCATCTGAAAATGTCCTTGGACCGCAAAGGGTATGAAAGTAGGCCCAAAAAAGCTGACAGGTCCGATTACAATAGCTGTGGCTTTATTAAAGAAATAACCTTTGAGGAATGCTTTTATGTTAATCATTGATATGGGCCATGCAGTCCAAGAATAATAAAAATATTACCATATAAAAAGGAAAACTTTTTAAAATTTTACTTCGTTTCAAGAAAGGTTGTCCTGAAAATTCGGAAAGTTTTAGTAAGAAAGACATTTTGTTAGCTATATTGAGAAAGGTACAGGATTTCAAACTTCTTTCTAATGAAACAAACCATTTGGCATTTACTCGCCTACAGAGATTTCTCATCAAAATCACTTATTTCAATTTTGAAAAGAAATATGCCCCCGAGCGGCAAAAAGTACCTTTCTAAAGTCCTTTACATTAATGAGTAAAACAGAGGTAATTTCAGCTGACATTTATTTCTAACTAAATTCCCCAAAAGCTGACGTTTCACCGAAATTCCGCCAAAACAACTTATCTATGCCCCAAACCTCGTTTCGCTTCATGTTTTATTGTAACATGTCCCTTGAATTGCTTAAATATGTTAATCCCCAGATAAATGGAGGCGTGACTTGAATAAACACAGGGTTGAAATTGGCGGTGTCTTCTGCTCTTTCAGTGCAAATGATACTTTAGTGTCTTGCTTTTGATGTAACCACCGCTGTACTCATTCACACCTGTGCGCTCTGAAGTAGAAAACTCCTCAGAAATTCTAAATCACCTGCGAAATGAGTATTACGGGAAGGAGAACTACAGAGCTGTTGCATTTTAATTCCACACTCGAGACAAGTGAAATATCCTTCTGTAAAAACCACTGAATATCCTGCGAATTTGAATATAAAGCACTTGTCAGAAAATTCTGAGGAATTCTCGCAAAGAGGTGAATACATTTCAGGTATCTTACATTTTTGCTATACTTTTTAGACATTTTATCAAACCTAAAAAACAAATTTACATATTTCTGAAGAAAACCATTTTTAAAAAGATATTCGGATATGGCGGAAAATTGACATAGACACTAAGAAGATTTAAAAGAGTATTTTGAAAAAATATTACTTTAGGACAGATATTTGAAGAGCCGATCATAAGGACGTAAAAGAAAGCTATTTTTGAACTTTTATTGTCTGTTCATTTTTACAAATAGTATGAGAATATTATTCCTATATTATATATTATTACTGACATAAGTGCTTTACTTAGGTACTTCCAGTATGAAGCGTTATTGATTTTAACAATTATCTATGCTTATAAAAAATTTTAAGCTCTGAACACTTTAAGACCAAAATTAATTTAAGCTCTGGTTAACCAAAGAATTCGTTTTAATTTTTAATGTAAGTTTAAGTCCGTACCGTGAAACGATTAATTGGTTATTTATAGTTTCTGATATAAAACAAAATCCTACCAAACTCCAGAGATATGTAAGATTAAGTGAAATAAATTAAAAGCGATTTTCATTAAATATATAACAGTCGATTTCTTCAAATAATTCAATTTATTCAATTGTACTCGGAAAGAATAAGGAAATTAATGTTTTCTTCCTGTATATTCCATTTATGGTACACTTCCATTTTCAGTAGCTGTTAGGATCCCTGAAGTACGCAACATGAAATACAAAACAGGAATCTTGCATTAATTGAAACGAATTTCTCAAGGAAGAATTTCAAATATTCACGAGAAGAAATTTTGCCACTGGGAATTCTTGGTACTGCCAAAAATATATTACCTTTATATAGTAAGTAAGTATCCTCTTTTCTTGGCCACAGGAGACTAAACATAACGAGAAAAACAATTTCGGTGTTTATGAGAAAACGTGACACCATAAGTTCACTTTCTCACAGGTTGCAATGATGAAAGTTTTAGACGGTAATAAAAACATAAAAACAATCTGTCTAACGAGCATCTGTAATGCATTAGTAATGGCAAATGGGAAGTAAATCATTGTGGACAGATCCGTCATCTTGCTGTCTGGCACAGAATCTTAATAGCCCTGGGTGATTTTCGAGCACAAATGGATTTTATTGCATAATTCTCAAGGATCCTGATTTTTAATGAGGTCAGGTTTGGCTGTGGTGTGACGTGCCTTGTGGTTAATTTAGTTTGGTGAGATACGCATAATACACATTTGTCTGAATCTATGGTAAATACCTTAGGGCACTTCCAAATATTAAACATGACGGAAATGATTTAACATCATAATAGTCAGTAAAATTAAATTAAAGTTCAAAGCAAATTTAAATGCAATTAGATTTGAGCTCTTGCTTTTTTTTAAAGACTGAATATTCGTAGAAGATATAGATGAGAAATTTACAAATGGATTCCTTGGAATCAAATATTCCTATGGACAATGTTTAATTCCAAGGAATCAATTCAAAAAATGTTCATCTATAGAGTTCTAGGAATATCGAGTCGACTGTGTCTTCTTTTTATGACTGATTTCTGTTTTGTATGAACGTATCTAAATCACACAAAAGAATCAGATAAATTAAATTGTCGTCCCAGCTTTAAATTTTTGAAGATAAAATTGTTTAAAGAAGAGTAACAGACATTTTTAAATTCGTAGCATTTCTTTCATATTCAGTAAATTTCAGTGTTTCTACTTATTTTATGTCAAGTTTTTGACCCCTTGGAAAATTTTAAAAATGTTTTCTTTAAAAGTTATTTTACAAAAAGCTATATACCTTTGTTTCACGAGATTTCAGACGAAAGACTGGAACTTTTATATATAAACATAAACATTGATGCATACACGTACATATATGTATACACATATGAATTACACACATTAAAATTACGATAAGTTTCCTTATCAACGATAATTCGATTTGTTTTCTATAAGAGAATTATTTACGATTTATTATAGTCAAGAAAAATTATTTATTGTTCCCAATTCAAATTTTACACATATGTATAACCCCTTTCAAGATTAAAATTATTATCTTGTTTATTCTTGTTCAAACTTATCTTATTCAAATAAAAATAGAGAGAGCTTATTTAAAGATTCAAAAACGTTTAAGAGATAAAATAACTTTATGCTTTATTTGTAAGAGGATGATTGAAAAAGCGTAGATTTTCAAAGCAGGTACTATTGAATAAAAGAATCAATCGCCACAAGACGGGCATAAAGTAAGGTGTAAAATTTCTTTCTTCAGTTCGAAGACCTGCGGTCTAGGAGCTCCACTGAAATGAAAGTACGTAATCTCTCTAATCAAGTTTGCTTGTGGCATTTTCATTGCATTTCGTTCAGCACGTTGACATTGAAGTCATTCACTGATTTTCTGTTCAGCTAAATTAAATTCTGAAAATTGCGACTGTGCGGTGATAAAGAAGTTAACGAACTTTATTCAATACTGAAATAAAGCACGTGTTTTAAACCGATTAACAATTAAATACTTTTACAATTAATGGAATATTTTGAAAATGATTTGAGTGTACAATTTTTAAGAAAGCAAATCTATGTTTCGGTAGTTTAGCAGATTGCTTTCAGTTTTATTATTTTTGTTAAATAATATTTATATTTTGTACGATTTATCCTAATATAAAGTGCAGTGGTCATTATAAAGGATCTTCAATTAAGTTAAATTTAATGACGTTTTCCGTAGTATGCTGTTAGGATATAATAACTTTGTTTTCAAATTACTTGATAAAACAAACCATGATCTGCCCAGAATATCTAAAACAACTTACAATTGTAGCCTGAGACGCAAACGTTATAGGCTAGCAAAAGTTATGTCTTTTTTAATGCTTATTTAAGACGAAATGTTATTTGGAAATTTTACATCTACAGTTTTATTTCAGCGATTCCGCTAATACTATTGTAAATTTTACAGACGAGGTTAATCTTCCTGGGTGTGGTAATTCTGCTCCAATTGCAGCCAGCTCCAGCTACCTCTTCGCTGGTAAGTCAATTTAGCATTCGTTTCCTCTGACGTATAATGAAATCAGCCGTTTTTGATTAAAGATGCGCTCGGAGAAGTATAAAAGCATGTGGATGCTGCAATCTTCAAGTTATGAGCGTCTTTAAGGCCGTAATTTCATTTCACGTTGAGAGGAACATGGGCAACATTGCAACTTTATTGCTTCATCCACAGAAAGGGAAAATTGAGCCAATCGTCCTGGTGCATGGGGGAGCTGGAAAAATTTCGGAATCTAAGGTGCCACTAAAACTTAAAGGCGTTGAGCTGGCGGCTCGAGTTGGCTACAAAACGCTCCAAAGCTCCGGAAGTGTAATGGATGCTGTGGAAAGCGCTGTCCGGAGCATGGAACTGGATGAAAATTTCAATGCTGGATACGGAAGTGTCCTGACTTGGGATGGTGATGTAGAGCAGGATGCGGCGATTATGGACGGAAAGGACTTAAGTGCTGGTTGTGTTTCAATAGTCCAGGATATTCTGCACCCAATCACAGTCGCTCGAAGAGTTATGGAAAAAACAAGGCACGCGTTCCTGGCGGGAAATGGAGTTATGGACTTTGCTAAACAGCAAGGATTTAAGATACTGCCTCCCGGAGCCCTAGTTACGGAAGCGTCCAAAAAGGCTCTGGAAGATTTCAAGAACAGCATAAATAAAACCTCGACATACCTGCACGAAAAGGTGCCGGAGGAAACTCAATTCGGGGAGCCGGGAACAGTCGGAGCTGTTGCCATTGACTCCGACGGGAACATCGCCGTAGCGACGTCGACGGGGGGCATCACCGGGAAGCTTCCCGGAAGAATCGGGGATACGCCTATCCTGGGAGCCGGCACCTATGCAGACAGCCGCGTGGGAGGTGTTTCGGCAACAGGTGACGGTGAGTCCATCATGAGATTCAATGTCGCCCAGAAAATCCTCCAGCTGATTGAGCACAGACGCTTAGACGCACAGGAGGCGACCGCAGCGGTCCTGAAGCGGATGACGGCGGAGTTGAAGGGAACTGGCGGAGCCATCACCATCGATGCCAAAGGAAACGTCGGAATTTATTTTACATCCGAGAACATGGCCTGGGCGTTCCAGAAGGGAGAAGAGGTAATGTCGGGGATTTAGAAACAAAATCCCCCAGCAAATAAAGGATAAGTGCAGTTGTTACGAGATTGTCTTTTATTTTGTTCAAACTCACTGAAACCAAATTGCCTGACTAACTTGAGGCTTGAGCAAGTCTAATAAGCATTCAGATTCAGACATTGGGATTGACGATGAAGCCCTTAATATTTTCTACTCTGTAGAAAGATTGCCAATTTCAGGATAATCATAAGAATCAGCAATCTTACTGCATATTTTCACCTGATTGCGTCTGTTCTGCTGTTTCCAATTTGCAAACATTTCTAAAGTGGAATGTCTGCACTTGAATAGGATCAGCGTCTTTGATAACTAAGAGATAGTGAAAAACTTGTTTATTCTCTCTATAAAGAAGTTATATACACTATGCACAGGCTAATTTTCTTTCTGTACCACAATGCTTGTCCATTACCTATTTTCTCAGAAATCATATAATGTAGAGTTTGATTTTGGAAAAGGCTGGGTTTTTTTTGGAAAAATAGATTTGGCTTTAATTTAACATTTATAATGAATTATATCCATTCTGAAATCACAAATTAATTTTAAATTAATTTTAGTTTTCGGAAATTACACTTAAAAATATTTGTTCACAAAATAAAACAAATATTTCATTTAAAATACTATGGCTTAGAAGTAATTCCGAAAATCACTACCAGCACTTGTTAAGATCGAAAAAATAGCTTCAAAGTTTGAAATAATATAAAAAACAAATTGTTTGAAAAATCTAGCGGACTTTTTAACTTTCTTATGTTTTAAACGGGTATTCTCCTCTAGGTACCCACTTTTATCACACTGGGAAATAAGTATAATATACGCGTTTTTTTCTTATTTATTATATATTCAAGTACAAACAATACCTTTTTTAAGTAGAAATAATATCTTACACGAACGGCTTTAAGACTCTCGTTCTTTTAATTTTCCGGAATTGTAACAGTTGAAATTTGTATTAAATTTTCAACACATATTTTTGAGATATAAAAAGCAAAATTTAAAAAACAAATCACACGATTGACAGAAATAATTGCCTGCGAATAAAATACATAAGAGAAAACAGAAATGTAAATAACTTACTCATATAAAATAACCTTCATATGGTAATCATTCCTAAATATCACCCACTCTGTCTGTGTGTATACAAGAAAGAAAAACATCCTTCCGAGGAAAACATCGCGGAGTAGAAAACCGAGCCTTCGGTTAATGGAAAATGAAAATTGTTTGCCCATTTTCCAATTTAGACGTTCTGCAAGTAACTCTTCAGATTATTAACCTAGATTAGGTGCGATGCGAGTTTACGAAAACGCGTCTGCTCAAAATTACTTGGCGCGGTACGTGACACAACGCCATGTGGAAAATGCCGATTTCTGTTTCTTTAATAACACTCTTCATATTGTCTATAAGAGACTAGCGTCTAGAGGATAACATCTGTTTTCTTAATCTGATTTTGTATGTTTGCTCCGGCTAAACCTAACTGGCCGTGGTGGGTTTCGACGCGATACGATACGGAAAATGGGGTTAGCCCAATAAAATTAGGTTGCCCTGGAAAACTGGGTAGTCGCGTTGACTGAAAGGCTCCAATTAAATTTAATAGCTAAACCCTTTGTCCTGAAAGTCCCTTCTGATTAATAAAGTCAAATTCGCAGCAACTGCTGGTGTCAGATACAAGCCGACCTTAAAAATGGGGATCAAGGATACAAGGCCGTGGAGAGTAATAAATTGATTGTGGTAATTGAAACAATCGCGGTGGCTTATCAGGGAATTTTCCAACTGGCACTTCTACACTTTCTCTGAGTGAGGTTAGACAAATTTTCGCGGTGGAAAATTGTTAGGAATTCTTCAACAGAATTTTTGTTGGTTCTTATAAATCCTACTTGGAAATTGCTCACCTTCTCATTTATTCTTTTAATTACAGAATGTTTTATAGGAGGTTAGCTCATGACAAGTGAATTGTGTGAATTGAATTTTTCGTATAATCCTTCGAAAATTAAAATTTTGAGAAAGGTTATTAACAAAAAAAAACATGTTCCCTGTTAAAAGTAGATAATACCTGAAATAGGTTAATGTTTTAAGGTGTTTACGATATACAGCACTTTAAATGATTAAAGTAAAATATGGGCTTAGCCTATTCTAAGAAATCTGATATTACTCAAATAAATTAGAAGTTTGTATACTAGGAACACAAACTGGTGTTTGACTAGCCTGAAAATTAATTTATTAAAATTTTGCAAATTGGTACCTTGTGTCAACCGCCACTCAAAAAGCAGAAAGTCGAAGTCCTCTCTGTTCTAGACTAAGAAACTACTTTATGTTGTCTTTTAATGAATAAAAAAAACTATTATGATCAACTTAGAATTATACACAAAAATTTTAAATAAACTCATTATAAGTAGTATTTAAAATTTTGAAATAAATTATAACATTTTCCACAACTACAATACATACATCATTTCATGTTTGGGATAATAAAATACGGCACTCTAATGCTAAAAATTTAGAATCCTGAAAGTAAAGTGCATTAAATATAATGCAAAATTTATGTCCCTGTCAATTTTTATATTGACGTCTTTACTTAAATTGATTTACACTAAAGCTCCTCACACTGAGCCAATTAGATTAAGGATGAAAATAAATTTCATAAAAGGCCCACACCTACGCAACATTTCCATGGCTATTACGGCATACAGACTTGATAAATAAGTTCAAAAGAACCTAGACAAAATAAAAATAAAAGAGATTGAAAAATGCAATCATCCAGATAATTCCCATCACGCCCGTTTCGTCTTATGTGCCTTCATTTTATTTGGCAGTTGTAAAGACTCTGTCTCAAAAGTTTAATGTAATTTTCATTTTTTTTTATTCCCAATGCTGTGCATGTCCTTATTTTAGACTTTTGGGTTTAGGGACCCGACCTTGCATGTCCCAAGAGGTCTGCAACAACATGATGAAAATTTGTAGAAAGCTTCTGTATCGTGTACTAATTAAATATGATTTCATATCTGAAAATTCTGATGAATGGCTTCTAGTAATGATGATGATTCTCTTTGAGTTGTCTATAATTTAAATCTTACTCTATTCGACATGGTGTAGTTTTACTACAATGTTTACAATTCCCAGAGAGAGTATTTTTAGAAAATTATTTTTTCAAAGGAAAATATCTCTTTTACTGACAACCAGATTGCTGTAGAACCGTGAACAAATGTAGCGTCAATTCTAAGGATGAATTTAATCCATTGGGTTCCCCCTTTTTGCAGACCAGCAGACATGCATGCATCCATTAGAGGTGTAAAAAACGAATAACTCGTTCTTTTAGTAGATTTTTACATTTTATCCTGAATCCCCAAAGTATCAAAAGGACCATTAAAACGAGTAATTTGTAATCCTGCAGCAGAGGTCTTCTGGGACTGATAAGACCATAATGTTACAATTTTTAAGTATCTCCTTCGACTTACTCATCTCCAGCTGTCCTTCAGAACCTCTAATTAGATTATTTTGCAAGTGCATTAACCGTGCAATTAAAGTATCAGGGACAGAAAAATCCACCCCATTTCTGCGTCGACATGAGCCCGCTACCGCAAATTTTCTCAGGCTTGACTTCAATGCTCAGTTTTCGCTATATAAGAGCTTTTCAAAAACGATTCAAATCCCATTTAACATTTTTAATTTATTCGAGCGTCTCTAATTACTTTAGAGACTTACACGAGCACACTTAGTTCGAGGCTCGCACTTGCCTTCTTTTTGAAGCACGTCGCCCTTTTCTATCCCCCGGACTTTTAAAAATTCAGTCGATCGAGAAAATTTCTTTTAAATTGGTTCCCCGGACTTAAACTTAATTCGCGGCAAATATTTGCTTTACAGAGATGTTTGAAAGATAAAGACGGAATCGAAAGACGACAGCTGATTTAACTAATTTGTTGAACTATTTGATAAAAGAGATGTCAGAGATGAAGGGGAACTTCAAAGGACGTTAAATAATATTAGCTTTAATCAAATGTAATTAGTTACAATTTAATGCACAAGAACATTCTCTTTTAAAGATATTACGTTAAATCAATTAGTAAGGAATTTAGAGATTTTAAACCATTTACATTTTATCTAGTTCTAATAACAACTTTATATTTATTTTCATAATTTTAAGTATGTATAAATAGGTACTCGCAAAATAGTTCTATACGCTTTTTAAATTCTAATTAATTTATTGTATTAAAGTCGCTAATTTTAAATTGAGTTTAAATATTCTTATGCTATTCACCACGGTTCCTAATGCTATTTCATATAAAAATCTTTTCACAAGGACGAATAATAAAAAATTAAATTACATATTGTATCTACCTACCTAAGTACGCTATCCACACGTACTCTCTGGAATTCATTCAATAAATTAATTTTAAAAGAGGAATTGAAAGAAAAGATCTTGTTAAAGTGTGCCCTCCTTCATCTGTTCGAAGACAGAAAAAAGGATCTCACGATTCGAAAGTGGTCCTGGAGACAATTTAATTCCTCTTAGACTCAAGCAGCATCTTAAAAAAAGTGCCTGCAAAGTTCAAGAAGTCAATTCTTTGAATTAACCTCAGGTAATTTTAAAAGAACCAGAACGATGTTGAGAAAGTAATTTCTGTTATTGGAACTTCGTTGACAATGATTCAAAATGTCAAGTTTTCAATAAAAATGTACAAGGATATAAGAAATGAATAAATGATTAATGACTATTGATTGAAATTAGAAAATTGTTTAAAATATATCGTTCTTTTGAAAGTTCTGGTCTGAAGATAAATCGGTTTGCTACGACTTTTAAAATTTATTTTTTTTGGTCTACCGTACAATTTGTATGTCTTATTTCACATATTGATTAAAAATAAGAGTTCCTTTTATTAAGTTTCAAATACCTCACACTATTAAAAGTTATTTTTATTTTATTATAGATAATTTATGAATATTTCTCAAACGGGCTAAACTATTGGATCTTTTTCAATAAACAAAGTATCAACGAGTTCATAACATATAGTTTAGAAAATTGTTATGACTACTATGAAAAAGAGGTTAACAAAATTCTGATATGACGTATAAAGTAATAACAAATATTTATATATGTAAAACATATGTTAAAGCTTATATGTAACTCTAACTCTTGTTTTCGGGTATCTTATACTTGAAAACAGAGCGATTAAAATTTATCTATCTAATTCAACCAAATCCTAGCTATTCCAACTGATATCAATCAATTTCACGCAACAAAAATTCCGAAAATGCCACTGCCAGATATCGTTTTATATTCCTACTATATACATATAGGTACATACAATACTGGTAACAGGTTTCGTAGCAATTATGGTCGATGACTGCGACATTTATTTTTTGCACCCCAGAACAATGTTGGCATTTATTTGAAAAGGTGGCCCAATCACACAACGAAACCCAGGGGTGGGGGTGGAATTGTGATGGCCTGATTTGTGGCAATGAAAACGCTATTGCATTCCTTATAATTGCCATTTGAGGAGGGGTGGTGACTTTGATATATATGAGCTATTATTACTTAATCGGTCGCCCTGTTGCTGAATAATAGCAATTTATCCATTTACGATGCGTGAAAGTAATAAATTTAAACCATTCACGTCACGCAACGCTCATTTGTTGGAGGGTTAGTCTGCACGAGAATGGCTATTGGCCTTTTGGATTATTTCAACAAAATGTCGCATGAAAGGATCAAAGATAAAAAAGAAAAACGAGAAATGTTGTACTCAATAGTACGTAATTTCCTTTGTAAAAACCTATGTGGATTTAAGAATAATTAATTAAATAAATTAGGAGTGAACATAATGAAAGATATCGCACTTCAGAAATCTACAAACAGAACCATTCGCATTAACATAAGTTTAATTCTCCAAATTGTATAATATAAATATATTATTATGAGTTTCGTTCATTTCAAAATATTTGAAAATTTTTCTCGTAAACAATATTCCGTGTGGAATGATATAACTAAAAACCTTTTGTTTTCAAATTAAAATCAAAAATTCCGACAGTGAGGTTATCAAAAACTATACAATGTGTATGCTACCATAAATTAAATTAATTTTACGTTTTAAAGTGCTGAAATATTGCAATATCGCACAAAATTCTGCATTTCTATTTACGTATCCTTGATCGAGCTTTCAAAATTTGCATGGGCTACTTCAGCGCAAGAGGAATAAACATTTTGGAGTCGTCAGGACAATTTCAAATACTAAACCGCAAAACCAACAGAAGCAAATTTAATTCTGGAAAACATGCATGTAAACAGTGCGAATCAGGCCAATTAACAAAACCTGCATTTGCATCTCTTCTCCTAAGTACGAAAATAATATCTACCAACATAACATACACACGTTTATATCGCGATTTAATTCCAAATCTAGCGGAAGCTCCTACTGACCAAAAACAAACACCACCATTTCGCCAGGACATGCAGAGTAACGAGCTTGTTTCCCTAGAAAATGAGAAGCGAATTAATTAGGTGGACTTCAGTTTGTAGGAGCGTGTAATGCCGGAAACTGATAACACAATTTCGACAAACATACATAGATGTAGCTTCTTCATCGAATGATCCTTAGTCTTATATTAAAACGAAATTTTAAACAAAACATAAATATTAAATACTATTGCTATAATATTTATAAAAAAGAAGTGTTAGCATAAATTTCAAATGCTGGGAGCTTCTGGGGTATATTAAAAAATTCATACTTGTATATAATAACATGTGAAAATTTATAATTTTAGCCTGTTCAATAACAATTATTTTTCGATGTCGCAAAACAAATCTAAAAAGCAAACATTTGTGTCATTATTTCACTTTAAAACATTTCTGATTAGTACTATCCGAAAAATATGTACGTTGGGCTGTTAATCAGAGTACCAAAGATAAAACAAATCCATTAATCACTGCACTCAACGAGACAGCCAAATAATCCCAGCACTTGCAAACAAAGTGGGAATGCTACCTTTACCCTAATTATTTCCCCATAATTACCAGGGAAGATTGATCGCCCGATAAAAAGTGTCTTCGTGCACTTACAGGGTGATAAATCGTATATACAAACCCTGGATTTTTGTATATCACGAATTGCCATATGGCTCCACCTGACCTTGAATTTATTCCAGGGGTATTTTATTTAGGGGTTAATAGCAGACTCAAGGTAAAATGCATTCGCAGCATACACCACAGAAAATAGCTGCCAGTGCATTAAACGTGATTTTCAACAAAATCCAGGTGATATGCATAAGGAAAGTATGCAAAAAGCACGCCTTGATGCATCAAATAGATTAAATCTATGTATATCAAACCTAGGACTCAAATCCCGGAATTTTAATTTAGTGTATTGATCAAAATAAGAACTTTAAGGAATTAAAATGAAAGTAAGTGCTAGTAGTTTAAAGTTTATTTATGAAGTTCGGTAGTACCAGAAGTATGGAAAACATTATAAAATCTCGAAAAATTGATATTAATGCATAAATTAAGTAAGAATTCTTTTAAAAACAAAATTCCACAAAATCTCAACGAATTCCAGAAAAGAAAGTTTATTATAAAACAAAAGTTATTTCCCTCAAAACTTTCTTCAGTATGGGGACTGAACTTCTCAGCACAGTAAAATATGAAAAAAACTTCATTTTTATTTATGAAACCTTTGAATAAGCCTCATACCTCCATAAAATATAAAATGTGAACGTTGATTAAAATTGAATTAAACTTTGATCATTGAGATGTGTATTAAATATTTCTGCTGTAAAATTTAAACTTCATTTTTAGAAAATTGTATTCCTAGATTTTCTAATACATGTGTATATGCGCTATGAAGATGTGGTATTTAATAATAGATATGGAATGAGATAAGTGCCTACATATGTAAGTAAGTTCCAATTCAAAGAAATTTAAATATCATTTCTAATTTCATAATTTGATCTGATATAGAAATAGACATAACTTTTTTTCCATTCCCGAACAACTAATTTTAAAATATGTACAATTTTCATATTTTTCTTTATTTGCTGACCTTTGATGTTGAAGCCTCAAGAAATAACAAAGGAAATTGAAAATTCTCTTAAAACAATAAATACATATTGCTGATCATGTTTTTTAATAAAGGATAAAAAATAGCTACAACTATAACAATATTACTATTCTTTAATTGCCATCAATGCAAACTATTTCTTTTCAACAGCAATTATCTTTTTCTGTATGAAACACGGAAGACAGTCGAGCAAAACGCCAACAATTTCAATCCTCTCACTTCCGTCGCTATTATTGTAAGCATAACATCTCACATCATCGACACACTTATCAAATTGGAACCTTTTCTCCAATATTTTTGTATCACCATCCTTCTGCCCCGAACGCAACGCCTCCACTTGTATTACATAACCCTTCGACAGCACCATCAACTCTTCTGATTTAAAGTCGACCAGTCTAAAATTTATGGTGAAAGTGTTATTGGTTATACTGATTTCACCACTCCCATTGTTAGAAAATCTTCGAAGAAAGCGAGTTTTCAACAAAACATTCTTGAGAAGTTTGGAAATTGCAGACGTCAGCATTCTTCTAATGCCTACAAACTTCGTAAATTGTCGCTTCAAAAATTTTTAGAAATAAGTGACAAGGGGATAGGAGCAAAGTTTTCGGTTGCTTATCGCATTTTTGAGGTTTGCATGAATTAAATACTAAAAAGTATTTAAGGATATTTCTTATCCAGTAATTTTTTCCGTAATTATCCGAAATAAATTATTTTTGAATTATTTATTTAAATACATGCTATATACTTATTAAGATTTTTATATTTTTTTTAAATAAATTCATTTTCAAATTCAAATCGAAGGAATTCCAAAAGTACAACATTTTCCTTGATGGATCATTATGTTTTCCAAAATGAAGTACATGATGTATTTTATGAAGTAATAAGTATAATTTTTGGTTATAATAACGATTTTTGTAAAAACTAAAATGATATTTACATACATACTCTCTCTCCCAAAACATGAAGACAATAGATTTATTGTCAATTTCAATTCTCTAAAAATAATTCCTTCCGATGTTAAACTGAACTCTGAATCGGATGTTCACCCGGAAACAGAAGATTCAGCCCCTTTTCCTCCCAGCAACCATTAAAAATTGTGAAGTGAGCATTTTGCAAACCTTAGCGAAAGATAAAAAAATTTCATTCTTTCTTCTATCAGCCTCCTCCTCCCCTAGGATTACAGTAGGAAAAATCCTGGAATATCTAAAACATAGCAGAAGAGTTCCTAAAAGCCCCTTTCGGCTGCCGCCGCGCCTTGAAGTAGAGGCCTACCAAAGATTTACATTTAAATTAAATTTTTTTTTCTTGGCAAATATCTGTCTCATTCAAAGGCCTCACTTCGAAATGGTTTTTGATTCTGTCCTCGGATGCGAGATGCTCCTGCTGGCTTGATGCCCGCAAAGAAGCTGATTGGGGACTATTCTCAGAGCCGGGATCCTCCGAGATTACTTCATCAGGAGCATCTGCTCCTCCTGGGGTCCTTTCAACCCCAAAGGTGTGTTAACATAATCAAATCATTACATAAAACCAGCCAATTGGGAAGTCGATAATCACAAAGCTCGAGTTTCTTCCCAGTCGAGGAGCCTCTTTTCTCGAATATCGCGGCAATCTTTGGTTTAATTAGTGCGAGGGTATCACATTTATCAGGACTCCTCTGGCCCTATCTGTGGCACAAATTTATTGTGGCTGAAATTTTCGTGTGCTTCAGGTGAACAAGAAACAGCAAATTATCATGGCTGTAATTAACAATTACCTTCGTAGATGACAGAGTGTGCGTAATGGCACATAATTTGCCTGCTAATCTCCGTGAAGATAGCGACTTAAGGCTAGATGGAGAATTTTCTGTTTTTCGGGAATGGAAGGGAACTTCTCTAGCCGGGCATACATTTAGCTTTAAAATTTGCTTTGCATTTAAATCTTTAAAGAACTTGTGAGGGCTCAGATGCTGTAGTAAGTGAGCTCACTTTGTTTAAAAGTAATTAAAAGTTTTCCACCAACCTTTAATGTCGACGCACAATTTGATTGGTTAAGTGAAAAACAAATATGAAGAAAGGTTTGCACCATTAAGAGCTTGAGGATCTAAACATCCTTGAAATTCGATAACAAAAGTTAAATAAATAGCCCATTTAATTCTTACCTTCTTTGTAAATTAATAAACCTATCTATATCTAACGAAACTTTAAACTTTATTAAACTCAGTCATTGCGAGATATGTAATAAAAAATTATTGAACACAGACAAATTTTTAAAAATTTAATTCATTTAAATTTGTAAAGCTGGTAGAAATGTAGATTTAATTACCGAAGATTTGTAATTTGCAAAACTTGGCAATCTTAAGCTGTATTAATCTCAGGAAACATAATGTCATGATTGATTTTGAGAAATCTCTTATTATTAACATTTATGCAAATGGAGTCATTATCACAAATAACAATCATTTGCAATTCTCTCAGGCCAATTAAAATGTATTAAACCTTTCTTTGTTGCAGGCAATTTTGCATTAATTTACAATATTTAATATTCTCTCATTCAACGTTGTAGTTAATGTTTCTTCTAAGGGAACTCTCCGAGACGTTCCTGAGCACCCCTTTAATATTTCATGTTCTTTACATGTTTTTATCTTTCATATTCCCAAAGTATAAATTAAGTACCATGTCACGTTTCAGTGTATGAATTTTTACTCAAATCCACGAGTACCCAGCTACGTAATTTAAGGAACTTTGCTTTTAATATTTAGCTGCAGGTGGCAACCAAGTTGCGTTAAAACAATTTTTCTCTTCCTTTAAAAATTGAAGTGAATTATTATGAATAACATGTCCGCAAGTTGCATGAGGATTTAAATACTAATAAGACATCTCAGGTATCCGGGTGGCAATAATGAAATTTTTGCAAAAAAAAAAAAAAGAACAAGAAACCACCGAAATAGAGTTTGTATATATTTCAGAAAAAAACCTGGAAGAATATTCCCCTAAGAATAAACATTTATAGGGTGGAACATTGTTAGGTGCACCCACCAACAAAATGTCTGCCGTCTCAAGAAAGTTCTCGTCCCCGACAACTCCGACCTGTGGTCACTTCGAAGAAATTTATGGACACGAGGGTCCGGAGGTATGCAACTTTGTTTCCACTCCTGCCGGACCGACTTCAGTAAATTGTAGTGCAATGAATTAAGAGCTCTTTTTAGCGCAATTGTTTTGTTGGGCTACTTACGTGCGACTTGACCTGCTTTTTTTACTCTTGCGCCCGCATTTTTTCCTTCCTAACGGTAAATCAGAGAGGTGAATGGCGTGCAAAAATTTTCCGCTTTCCTTTATCGCTTTGAGAGCCAATCCTGTTTTCACTAGTAAAGGAAATGGTTTTCTAAGTTGCACATATTATGTTTCTCTAGAAATATTTACCTTTTACAATTGTATCCATGGCCTAAATTCTAAATTAATATTTTAACATTCTTTTCACAAAGCACTTAACACGCACTTCGGATAAAAGCTCATTCAAGACTGGGATGTGGATGGGATCAGTGGTGAGTGGTGAATAGAAACTTCCATAAATCTTCTCACCACAAAAGCATCCCGATCAGTGGTGAGTGGAACCTATAGGACGCGAATTCACCCTAAAAAAGTTTTCGAATCATAATTACCGTCAAAATAATGCTGTGGCTAATTCTACAAAGCACTTAAAATTCTTAATATTTAATTACAAACAAGGAGTTATTGTTTATTTGTTTAAATAGCCCTTTTCAATTAAATTTTAAGGTGTTAAGTCAAAGTTGAAATGAATCCGTAATAAAATAAGAACACCCTCTTAGAGAGAAAACGTTGCTTTGTAAACGCCGCAAAGGGCGAAAACATACGACTTTTTTGACAGATAATCGCCCGGCCCCTTTCCTTTGTCACCCCTCTAACAACTAAAGACTTTCCTTCGGCAGTCGAGCCAAGATATTAAGTGATTTTGCTGAAAATTACTGAGGAAAGTGCAATTTTTGCATGTTTACTGTGTTTGCGCGCGTCAATAAATTGTTTTTAATGCCAGGAACACTCGGGGACAGTTGACCAAGTACAGTAAGTGAAAAATTCAAATTTTGCACTGATTGCTCCGATTGAGGAACTCTGAAAGTTTCTGTGGAAATATGACCACCAAAACGGAGCACCTGACCAACAACAGTGAGTATGGGACCTATTCAACTTGGATCTGTATTTAAAAGTTAATTTTCCAGATGTGACGCTAAGAAAAAAAGCGATGTCTGACGTGGATCGGTCTGCAACGAAAAAATCTCTAGTCATTCTGGTCGCTGTTTTTGTTTCCAGCTTAGCGGCGGTGTCCTACGTCTACATGATATTCCCCGAGCTCGAAGAGTAAGTGGATGTGGCGGATAGAAGTCCTATTTTTACCCCCCTTAATTACCTGCAGGTCGGAAAAACAACACTTGAAAATTCCATGGGACATTGAAGACGCCCAAATGCTGGGCAAAGTGCTCGATCGATACAAGGACATGTACTACTTCGAGGTCATGTTTGGGTTCATCCTCGTCTACATTTTGTATCCTTTAAAATCTCTATTCTAGAAGACGTCCCAATTTCTATCAGATTATTCCTTAACCGCATGAAATAGCTTGCAAACGTTTGCCATTCCAGGATCTATGTTTCTTTCCATTCTCAGCGGATTTCTCTACAACTTCCCCGTGGCTTTAGCCCTGATTTGCTTCTGCTCTGCAGTTGGGGCAACGCTTTGTTATTTGCTATCGCAGTTAGTTGGGAGGAGGCTAATAAAACACTTTTGCCCGAAAAGAACTGCTGAATGGTCCCAGCACGTCGAGAAGCACCGGGACAGCCTTCTTAGTTACATCCTCTTCCTGCGGATGACGCCTCTTCTTCCAAATTGGTTCATCAACCTCTCGGCCCCGGTCATAGGAGTCCCGCTCTACCCGTTCGTTGTGGGGACCTTCTTCGGCGTGGCCCCACCTTCGTTTATTGCCATCCAGGCCGGGAAAACGCTCCACACGATGACGAGCTCAAACGACGCTTTCTCATGGTACTCGATGGTTGTTCTTGCGATCTGCGCTTGCCTCTCCTTGGTGCCGGCTATTTTTAAGAACAAATTCAAAAGTAAACTCGAGTAAAAAATACTTATTTCAGACCAAGTCGAAATATTAGTATTGGAAACATTGTCGTTATGTGTTGTGTACCCCGGAAAGTTTTAGACATGCTCTTGCTGTTTCTAAAATATCGTAGGTTTGTTGTATAATTATTTCCGAAAAGAGTTCTCCACGATTTGTATACAAGAGAACATGGTGCACAGTAGTATATAACATTAATATCATCGCGGTAAGATTTTACATATATTTTTATGTAAATATATTCTGAAGATTAGAATACATAGTTTTTCTCAATTTGCCAGGTATTTTCTTAAAAGTCGGTTAAAACAGGTAAGACCAAATATTTAATCATTTCGAAAAATTAATATCTCCAAATATACTTGCATATTTATGAAGATCAGAAAAAGTTGAAACTGAGCAAAATACAATAAAATTAATAATTTCATGAGATTTGAAACTTTAGATTTTTAAGAAACGTTTACAGAATAAAAAAAAAGTATATGCAATTTTTTTCAGTCGCTCTTTTAGCCTTAATTTTATATAGAAACAATTTTTAAAATTTCAAAATTATATTTTTACAAAAAATGCAAATTTTCTTATGAAAGTGTTCTATTTATGTGCCATTATGAATAGAAAATTAAATTAAAATGCTCTAAAGATAGGTAGTTGAATTTAAAACATATTTCAATCAAATTTTATGATTTGTAGATTGGATATTTGCTATTCTTTCATTTTATTTAAAATGTTCTAAAAAATTTAAATTAAATGACTAATTATCATAATTTAAAATTTATTTAAAGTATGTAACACAAGATTTGAATTTTTTATGTCTAATTTTATTTATAAAGAATCACATATTTTGTGAATTGTGACAATTTTTCAGTTTAAAAATTGAGTGTACTTCAGATATTTTAAACATATAACTATCACAAAACATATTAACAGTGTACACAACACATCTCGCAAAAGTTAACGAGCGGAGTTCTTGCACTCATGTTTTTTTTATTTGTTTTGCGAAAGTGTCATGTTTCATGTTGCACAGCATATAAACCTGTCTTTTTGTACGTGCATCGATTGAATTGTGATTCGACTTCTTAAGCTTTCTTCGGAGCCTCCTCAAGACTTATGCTAGGCCACAGGAGCAGCGTTCCTCATCTCCGTGAAATCTCGAATGCGTGCGGCGCACAGTGGCATCGAAGAATCTCAAGTGAACACGCCGACCACACATAAAACATAAAAAAAAACATACTCTGGCTACGGAGAAATTCCTGGCCGGATCTCGCCAAACATTCCCAGCTCCAGCCGCAGTTTAGTTTACCTGTAGACTTCTTTGTGATTAAATTCGATTGGCAAGCAGGTGAGTCTTGAATCGAAGAAATGAACGGTTGTGGGGCTTACTAATCCCGCACAGGTCAAGACGCCGTCGACGTGCGCTTCGCAGTTTTGGGGCTCACTAACCTGAGGCTGATGGGGCGCGTGATTAATATTCGCAAACATTTCATTTCATTTCGCAAAAACGAAGCGCCAGTTCCTAGTACGTCATTTATGCTTCCTCCTTACGCCCTCCGCGGTTATGTTGGAATTCAGGTGGCCTTCCGCGCTGATTTCTAAATTTTATGCTTATTCGGATACAAAGCACCGGAGTTGGAGGGAATAAATCAACCGATTTCGGTGCTCTGTCTGAATTCAATAAGCACAAAACGAATCAGGTTTTTTTGAGTTTTATTCAACGTATTTCCAACTCCCATCTTAAAATGCATTTGCTTTATTTATTCATTCATTGTTGAAGGTAAGGTTTAAAGGAGTTATTTCGAATAACTTTTATTTCATTCTAAACAGCTTTAATTCAATCACTTTTCTCCACTTAGCGGCTTTTGTGTCAAGAAAGCCGTCCGGGATTTCCCATTCAAGTTTGTTCTAATAATTTTAATATTTTATGCTTTATCAAAATGTAATCATCCCCCAAAATAAATATTTTAGAACTGTATTGGTTTCACATTTGATTCATAAGTTCAAAAGTTGCAACGATGCATTCTATTGAATTTCGTAATTTTAAACCAATACAATTTTTGTTAATTTAATCAAAAGTTTTATTAGTAAATTAACTTTGTCGTGAATACTCGCACTATAAAAATGCTACTTATTCAATAAAAAGGAAACATACTACTCATACTATTCAATAACGAATAATGTTAAAAGAGGAATATTCAGCATAATAGACAAAAGTTGAAAACTGTTTTGTGATTTTTAGAATTATTTATTAAAAGCCTAGAAATCAACACTTAAAGAAAATTAGCTATTCAGACTCGTATTCTACAAGTTATCTGAGCTCAGCAAATAATGGCAGTTACAACTTTGTACACTATAATTTTTAAGTATTAATGGTCGTAAAAATAATTTAATATTATAAAATTGCATACCTACAAGAAAATGGAACCTTTTACTAAAAACGAAAATTGCAAATGAAGGTAAAAAGTTATAAGTATAAACTTATGGCAAGAACTCCAGAGTCATAAATTCAATTTAAAAGGTTACGGGCAATTTTTCAAAATGTAGAATGATTTACAACTTTTTATATAACCCTCCTTAAATAAACGTAAAATATATTCGTGAAATAACTAATTTATATCAAACAATTACGCGATCTTTTAAATCGTCCGTATATAATTTTTGAGGAATACTTGAATAAGTCTGTAGATTTTAATAATAAATTTCATTATCTTTTTGTATAATAAAGTAAATTTTTCATTAAACTTATTGTTTAAAATAAATTCATTTTTAATTCTCATAAAGTAGATTTTGTAAATACATAAAAACTAAATTCCAAGACGTGGTGGTTTTAAATTTAAAATCTTACAGTAAAACCTCAAATTATATACAAAAATATTAAAAAAAATATTTAGGTAAAAGATGTCAGCTTCACGCAACAAAAGTAGCAAAAGCAAATTTTCTGGACTCCGCATCCTCTGGTTACCGGGGAGACATAAAAAACATAAAGGTCATTATGGGATAAGCAACAAACAACTTAATTATCCACACGGGAATAAACCAAATGAACAATGGACTCTCGGTGGCAATAAAGGCCAGGAAGGGTTAATTAAAACGTAAGTTCAAAATCGGATATTGGGGATATCTAAGAACGAACTGAGCATTTTGTCAATCATTCATTAGAACAGCTTCTTTTCATCTTCTCCCACAGTGTTTTTCCAACAAATTTGTTTCACATTTTCTTTGCATATTTGGCTTTATTTTGTCTGCACTCACAAAGCACTAAACATGCACAGTAATTTTCTATTTTATAATTGAAATTATAAATGTTGTAGGTTTTAAATTGAAAAAAATGGAATAATTATATATATAATATGTATGTTTGTATTTTAGTATTAAGCAACGCATGTTTAATTTGCAGAAAATTGTATTGTAAATTCTTAGGGATAGATTTTAAAAAATTGTTTGCCGAGTTTTTAAAGCTATTTGTTTTCTTTCGATCTAATATAAAATCGAAAACGGAAATAGGCTTGTAATACAAGAGTGCGGATCACTGCTAAATTAAGAACGATTATAAATTTTAAAAAACAATAATTACATAATCTTATCTCATGTTATTATACATAACATGTACGTAAATTGCTTTTAACTAGAAAAATGGCAAAGTTTGTAGTTATTAGCATACCAAGTTTTCGCAGTTCTCTTCACAGCTAATTATGATCACAACAAAATTCAGTGATGAGAGCAATTAGACTCTATAAAAAAAATACCTTTCGGCCGTTAAATTGGAATGACTTTGAGAAAATCTTGTAAAATTAATAACTATTACATTGATCTGTAAAGCGATTTTACAGAGAGAAAAAATGAGCGCGTAACAAATGAAACCTATTCTACTGGTATAAAAAAGGTAAGATAAATTATTCATCAGACTCTAGAAGTTATCTTGAGTGCCCAGTGGGCGACAATACTCAATCAGGCTTAAATGCAGTTCAACCGCGTCTCGTCGAGCGATTCTTGAATGAGCTAATTTCTGTTGAGTATGCAAATGAAAAGCACGAATCTATATAGCTCACAAATTGAGCTTAGTTAAGCCGAAGAGACCACTGGGATAAGGTACATAATTTTCATTCCTGAGATAACAAGCTCTAGTAATAAAATTGTTTTTAAGATACCCTCTCGTGATACGTTCCGCCATAATATTAAATAATGTTTATTTTCTACCACAGTTGATGAAAATCTTGTCATTTTCGCTTTTCTTGTGCTTAGCTGGTGCATCATCGGTGTTATCGGTTAACTCATAAATGAAATCACCCCAACCTGCTTTTAAGGTGTTCACCTATGGACCATCCAATTGTGAACAAATTAAATTGAATCTGCTGAAATCGTTTCGAAGGTGACATTCTATTAAAACAACTTGAATTTAATTGTTATGCAATGTTATTACCTTTCCTGGCAATGTTTATTTGCTATTGAATATGCTTGACTATTTAGAATTTAGAGCACGTTACAGTATTTTTAAAAAATATGTAAATTATATTAGCTTCTGTATTTTCATATTTTTTATCTAACACAGCTGTTTGCTTGTTTCTTCATATTTCAGATGCAGTTGTCAAAATTAATTTCATTAAACAAGAATTGTGCCGTCAATTGAAAAAATATAGCCTGACACAAGATATGTGATCGCTTCATAAAAAAAGATTTTTGTGCCTTTTCCCTAAGTTTCTGAAATCAAATATGAAGTCTGTTTTTGCCTGGATAAATTCGAGCAATTTTTTACCCAAACCATTTTATTTCCTTCTTATTATTTATAGCGGACGAGAAAGTTATTATGACAGTTGCAAGACTGATTAAATACTTCGAGTAAATATCCTTGGATCCAATTTCACTGTAATAAAATTATATCAAATTGATCTATTTTAGAGAATTATCCGCAACAACCGAAGGACCAAGTGTATCATCAGTTTTACCAGTCTCATGTGCAATAGCAGTGAATGTGCCAACTACAAGCATGAAATTGGACGAAGAGGTTTGAATTTTTTATGGTTTCGATATGCTGAGTATATATCTATAAAAATATTATTTTAGTCTAATAAATTTGCCATACTCAATAATTTTGGGGAAGATGATACAGAAGAAAAGAATCGGGCTGAACAAGATCACATCGTATTGAAACAAGGTGAAAAATTTAATGGTGTTTTACCAATAAATGATAAGAGGGAGCCGAGGCAGAATCAAATAAAGGTAAATCATTGTGCTCTATTTTATTATTTATCTGTATTATATTAATATATTAATTCAATTTATAAATTAAAAAGGATAGCTGAAATTTGGTGGGAGACTTATCTCGCAATATCTAATTCTTATTTGACCGCTCTTTAATCCTTTCAGTTTGCGATTTTAGTTTTGTGCTTTTTCTTTTACCCAACCCCGTTTTCAAATTTGCACGAATAGGATACAGTATGTTTATTATAATTTATGTGCTATAAAACTGACTTTTCAAAAATAATCCCTATTACATAAAAAAATCTGTAGGATGATGTGAACACAATTGAAAGCATTGGAGAAAAATCACTTGATGATAAATTTGGATCAGACAGGCCGGACGGCAGCTTATACAATATGAATCGTACTAATAGTAAAAAGAAGAACAAAAAAAAGAAGAAGAGGAAAAATACTCTCGGTGAAGAGTATCATGAATCTCAGGAGGATGAGGAAGATGAAAAGGTGGTTAAATGTCTTTATTACACACTTATGTGCTGTGAATGCTCAATTTCCTAAGGAGCGGAAAGTTTTCCATACAAAATATAAATAGCCGTATTTGTAACATAAAATTGAGACAAAAGTATGCAATTTGCCTAATAAAATGGGCTTTTGAGTTTATACATTTTTACAGAGTATTTTTTTGTAGCATTTTACAAACTACAGCAAGACATTTTAATACAAAATTATTTGCATGTATTTATTTATGTAGAAAATGGGAGATATATATTTTGATAATGATATTTTAATAAAAATACATGATCGCTGAACTATATTTTACATGTTTTTATAAAATTCCTAACAAAAAATATTAAATTTTGAACTTTATTCAGGAAAAATTTTAAATCGTTTCAAAGTGTATCGCGGAATATAAAATTGTAAAAAAGAGTAAGTTTTTATTTTGTATTTAATTAGTTTCAAAATTGTTAATACAAAACAAATTGGTTTGATCTACAGATTATAAAAAACTTTCTTCTTGTATAAGTATAAAGCTATTAAAACCCAAAGCGTTGTATTCCAGGTACATTCTAACAATTGAAGAAAATGAGTATTCATAGCACCAATTCGCCAGTGCCAGGGGAGCATTTTGTGAAAAACTGAATGTCCAACGTACATAATAATCGCATTCATCCCGGCCTCCAAAAACGGATGTCCGCTCCAAACCGATTTTACATCGACTAAATAATAGCAAATTGAAAGCAACAAAAACGCAAGTGAGGCTGTCGCGAAAACATACGATAAAGACCTGACAATCAATTCAATGTTAATAAGACTTTAACTCGCGTTGATTTAAACGTAATATTACCACAAATTTTTATTAACTGGAATCCATCCCTCTTCTTTTGAGAACCAGCAGAGGATCGCGGCTAAAACTCCAAGAACCAAAGTCCATGCGAGCCACTTTGTGATCCGAGATTTCCACTCTGCAAAAGTTATCAAAATTGCTCCGCACTGCATTCCAAGTATAACTTGAACCACAGTCAATAAGCAACCTTTAAAGGAAATTATGTTGTTAATTATTAAAAATGTTTATACGTTTATTTACCAAATAGTCCTTCAGGATCAAAAGGCTGGGAGTCGTAGGTATATCGGGCAGTGGGATGTTGATAAATATGGTTCAATCCGAGCACTTCTCTATCTATAAAACCAATAGCACCTCCGATGCAATCTGGATAGGCTGCATTCATGTGTTTACCACCAGGCCCCATATATCCTCTTTAAAATTCGTTTAATTATTCTGTTTTAAACTAATTTTTAATTTTCACACCTTGGACAATTTGGAACTTTTACACCAAAAACCACACCTAAATGTACGACGACTAGAATCGCTGCGTACATTAACTCTAGCTTCATAACAATAAGGTCATACAACATTTTTGCCATAGAGCTCTTTCGTTATTTTAGTAGAGTAATTTGTGGAAATTAAAAAAAAATATTTAAACAAAAACTTGTATTGCATTACCTGTGGTGGAATATGCTGCAGTTTAGCGGAAAACGTGTGTAGAGTAGCACAAACTAAATATGCTATGCCAAAACGTTGAAGTACTCCCATTATCCGAAGATTTTCAAAAGTTGGCCCATTCATAGAATTTAAACATAAACCAATAAGGAAGAGTTTTATGGATCTCTGGAAAGAATTTTTCACAACTTATTATTTCTTCTGTTCTCTTTTCTGCTTTGTACATATTTTTAGTTATTAAAATAAAAGAAAAATATGTTAAGAACCCACCCACAAAATACGTTGATAAATCTTCAGTTTAGGAATGCCTTTTGTCAATTGGGATTTTATTGAAATTGGAATGCAAACTCCCATAATCCATAAAAAGCAGGGAAAGACAATATCAGCAACATGCAGTCCATTCCAAGTAGCATGATCAATCCACCAATATTTTCCACCGCCGCTGTTTACAAATATCATTAAAGTTATGGTCATGCTAGAATAATAAATTTTATATTTATAAACTTTCTTATGATATTCAGCAAATTACCCTCTGAATGTATCCAGACTTCTTAATCTTTTCTTTGGTGTCTCACTACTTTCTTCAGGCGTTGCTTCATTGGAATTTAGATTTGTGCGATATTTCGTCCAGAGGTATAATGAACCCTTCGTCAGAACGATTATTGCAGTGAATATTAAAATTACAAAGAGCATAGCTGAAAGAAAAATAAAAATAAGTAACTTGGATGGCCTTGGACATAGTTAAAAATGATTATTGGTCTTCAAATCTAAATTCATAAAAATCCCATGAACTTAAGCAAATAGCCGTTACATATTTAAATATATTTGGAATTTATAAAATATAGCCGTTAAACACTTGACTTCAGTAAAAAATAAAAACAAAAATTTATACGATAATAAATTGTTTTGAATAGATAAATCAACAGCCAAGGTAAGACCAACCCACTATTCAAATTTCCGGGTGTTGATTTCTTTATCATTATTTGTGATAAAATATTGCAATCTTTCATCTTCCATGGTAACCGACTTTTATGATTTCTGTGATCAGATATAAAACCAGATATGTATTCCTATTGTGGACGGTCAGGGCACAATAATCACAATCGCAATCATACGGGAGATAAAAATACTAAATGGATGAACTGAACTGGTTAATTTGTTTTGTGTTTGTAAATAAATAATGAAGCAATTATAATATTCACATAACTATTATGATTATTTGTACTTACGCAAATAAATGTTAACTGGTTCCCTCGCTGTAGAAAAATCGCAACTAAGATCTTTGTTTATCGTCAAGTTGTAAACACCAAACTCTCCCATTTCGGGTGTAAATTTACAGAGTTCAGTTCTTAAAACAAGTTTTAATTAAACTCACATAGAAAATAAGATAGTAAATAATTCTTACTCATTATCAAAAGCGTACTTTCCAACATCCTGATCAAATACCTTTAAAGACAGGGGTCGTGATACGTCTAGAACTGCATGACTTCTGGTTGGTAGAATCTTTTGCCCTCTACTATAAGGACACTGCAAGAATCATGGGTTAATGACTATATTATAAATATTTTAATTATAATTACCTTATAGCATTCCTCTGATAGTGTATAGAGCCACAGGGTTGGATTATGATGAGATTTGATAGCCAAATAAGCCTCATCAATACCTAGGCCCATTGTTTTTCCATCCCACTCTGGATCTGCGTATTCCGTCCAAGTACCCATTTGGATTTTAAGCAATTTGAACCAAATTTGCACCAACTAATTCAAATCACTGTTTGCAAGCCGCTCTTCTCACTAGAGTCGGGAAGACAACTAACTTAAATTCAGACTACTTATCTTGGTCACTCCTGATTTGTCTTCAAGTGGACAGAGAAGTAGATAAGCTCTTCTAGATATGCGCGGGTGGTTTTGGCAATTTTTATTACATACTTTGTGGACCCACTTTCACTTGCTGACCCCTCGTCGACTGGGCTAAGTGGGCCATGGGTCTCACAAAACAGGTGATAAACATTCAATGAAGACGTAAACAGACGAGATGTAGATGTCAACTTGACGCTGAGGTGACCAGGGGCAATGGCCCTAAGTTCGAGTTACATTTCTAAACATAGGGCCTTTAAGGTCTCAGAATGAGTGGTAAGTGATAAATGTTATTAAGTTTTAATAGTAAGCCTCAATTCCCGGGTTTTTCAGATAACATACACCTGAAACTGGTGGTAATGGTAGTGGTAGATGACGAATTTTCTTATCACGCTTATTTCAGAAGTGGGATGGATACATTGATGACGACACAAAAATTTAGTAAGGTGAGTTAAGAAAAAAGTTATATTTGTATCTATTTTTAATCTTCATGATTATATCATAATATAAAATTATTAAAGTTTAATATCGTATAGTTTTGTCCATAAGTTAAAATTCAACTAGATTTATTGTTTTAAATTTAAGTTAAATATGTAATAACTTTATTTTACCATTTCACTTTTAAAATTTCCATAACGGAAACTGTCAGCAGCTAAAACTCGAACCAAATTTCGAAAAAGATTTGTGCTTCGAACTAAGGGCAACCAATTTTTCGAAATCGAAGTGTCAGCTTGGAAATGTTTTGATTCAGAAGTTTGTTGCAAGCTATGGGACTGATTAGAGAAAGGATGAAAAGTGATGGTGCCTAAATGGAATAAATATAAAAATTGGTTTCTTTAATAATGCTGTTTAAAATGTCTTTAGTGGCGCTGAAAAAGCGTATCCATTGTGCAATTTTTCATTGATAAAATAAGTAAGTATTAATGTCACTTGGACCACAGGAAAATATCTCATCTTTATTTCGTAATTTCAGTACCTTAAACCTTATAAATAAAATGCTTACTAGAATCTATAATAGTAGAAAGAAAACCACAACTTTAGGTTGCCCGAAACTTGTTACGTGATAGTGTAACATTGTCAGTTTATTGGGGCATTGTGTTGGCACAACACACGTTAATTTATTATGCTCTCATGGGGATTATCCAGAAGTAGAAGCTGCACTGCATCGTCGCTTATCTCCCTCATTTAAGACTCCTATAATTTATTGAATACTCTTGTGATGCAACGAGTTTTTACGAGACGAGATTATGCGTCGAATTCTGTAAATAATGGACCTTTTATGATAGTATAGTTTGTATTTAAAATATATTATATAATATAATTTCTACAGATTATAGGAAGATTAAACCTAAATTTTATAATGAATTCCTCACTATTGAATATAACCAATTTTTAAATGATCAGAAAAATTTCGTTAAATAAGGTCGACCTAATCAAGTAGTATATGAATTATTTTTCAGTCAATTTTAAAATCAAGAGGTTGGAGCATCGATTAAAAAATAATTTTAAATTGTATTCTAGTTAATTTTTTATTTAACTACTAACCAAGTTGAACCATTGAAATCTTGGCTCTAAACAAATAATGAAAACGTTGTCTTTGAATATTGTGGAGCTGATGTTTTAATGAGGTATTAAGAATCTACTTTCTAATTAACTATCAACTCCAGAAATATTCAGAATTTCTTAATGAATAATAGTAATAAGTAATATTATGAGTTGGTAATAATAGGTATTAAAAATAATTTTTATAAATTTTAAACACCTTCAACTAAATTAAGAAACATTGAAGAAGCTACCGATTTAAATCTTTCTAGCAGAAATCTTTTCATCTTATCTTTCTACAGGCACGATGCACAAGCAAAATAAAAAATTAGCATCTATTTAAAGAAATATTTAGTACTATTGATTAACTCAAATTTATTAAATTATCCATTTTTTTTAATCCATTAAAGACCGCTTTAACCTATGAATTTTTTCGATATAAAGCGGTTTTAAATGATTTTGAATGATTGTCTCACAACGAAAATAAATATTTCCACACTTTTCTTAATTTATTGGATAAATAAATTGAAACGCATTATACACCACTCAAAACAAACTTTCTTATTGATCTATCGTATTAGAGTAAGTCTGCGAAGGGGTGAAGCAATCCGGTAATCTAATTGAAATCAAAAGAGTGATCGAAGACGATTAAATTGATGGAGATGGATACGTTAGTTCGATTTATTTAAGAGAATCGCTGTACCAGTCACGAGGTTTTCTAGTTTTCCTCGCCAAATTTGAGTTTGCGCAATTTTAAATGCCAAAGGTGAAATCCTAAAAAGCTTGCATTGGGTTACTAAAGAGCTTTGCACTTCCTTCATTTTATTTTCCTAAATACTTGACCGTGTGGTTGCACAACGCAATCATTTATGCTCCGGCATACAAAAGGACTAACGAGGCTTCCGTGTCCTTTTGATGTTGTGCAACATTAACGGCTTTATGCATTATGTAGAACACTGAAAAGAAGTTGAATTTTTGAATATCAAGTGATTCAAGCGGTGGTAAATTTTTACTATAAATAGACGTATGGAAAAATGTTAGACTATGCTATTTTTTATGCTCACTTATCTCTTGCTTCGATAAATTGCCTTTTCTTCGTTTCAACCAAAACAATTTATTTTAAAATTTTATTTTCAACAAAATTTAATTACCTTAAGTAACTTTTATGACAAGTACATGCAATTTAATTTCTAATTCGTTTTTACAGACGTTTCGTAGGCGAGTGAACAAATTAAGTTTTGTGCTTTTTCATTCAATTTATTTTTGGCAATCATTCAGAAAAGTTTTTTGTCTGCCATGGTAGAAACTAAATTCATTTTTGGAGGATGTCTAGATAGAAATTGAAGCATGTATGTAAACCTATTGTATTTTATTTATATCCATGATAAATAGAGCGGGTTAAACAAATTCAATTAGTGTCGGTCCCGGAAAGGAAATTTGATTTTTCGATATATCTAACACATGCACTTCTAACATTATGCCATTTCTTTAATTATGAGTTTTTAGTAAGGCAAATGGTGCAATTTAAGGAAAAAATAATATTCATCATCTTCAACATAAATATGTACATACAAGCAGTAAATGTTAAAAAATAACAAACATGATACTAATTATCTTTTTAAAATGTTCTCAAAAATTGTTTGCGAGACATTACATAACCATTCTAATACTTGTTTTGTTTTATAAACTCTATAGTTGCAACATGTTATTACAATTTTTTTTCTTTTTGTTAGAAACTATTTAAATATTACTTTTTTTTGCTTGGCATGCAAATTTTTTTCTTAAAATAAAGTGTTATAATTTTTGAAAGAAATATCTCTAATTTACATTGATATTACTTAAGAAGTAAAAATCCGACTAGATGACGATTAAACAATTAGTTTATCCGAAATGCAGCCAATGGCGGCTACGTTGCTTTATTAGAAAAATTACTGCCAATTAAATTTCGGATGTAAATTTGTTTTGCAGTTTAGTCATACATTTTCCTGTTCTTATCTAAAAAAACGTATTATGTTAAATTCTTATTATTAGTTTATTATCAATTATCTGATATTAAATCAGGAATAAAAATAAATATATGTACATGTATGTATTCAATATCTGGGATGCTGACGACAGTGTTTTTTTCTAAGTGTACTTCGCTAAGGGTGGCTCTTTTAATGGCTTTCATGGAAACTGAATTACCTTAAGTTGTTGCTTTAATTAAAAAACTTTTATATAAAAAAAAAACTTTTATTTCACTTGAATTTTCAAGAAGTTGTTAGGGACCTAGAAACCTTTTCATTTCTGATTACCCTCAGGCAATCTTTGTAATTATTATGCCTTTGAATACACAATACTTGAAAGCACATGAAAAGATTCTAATTTAAATTTGTGATAATATAGCTATTTTAAATTATTGCTAGTTGCGATAGAATTTTATTTTTAAAAACTATGTGTTGATAGTCCCAACCTGGAGCACTTCGAATTCATAAAGATCTAATATAAATATGTAGGACGGAAGCGCACAATTTTTGAATAAGCACAATTTCAATGACCGACAGAAGCGAAGTCCACTGAAGACATCTTCGTCTTATTGGTGTAATATATCGTTCATAATAATTGCACTAATCTGAGCTCGAAACTTCGAATAGAATCGCTTACAGGTCTATTATCAGTTGGGGCGTCATCGATTTGCGAGCACCCAGAGCTCAATGTACTATGGGGTGGCTTTTCAGAGGGATGTCATTGGAACTCGTGCAAATATACGACGGAATAACTAGACTGTTCTAATTGACGTCATAGTTGAAAGTAAAGACGTTCTGGATCTCTCTCGGTCCAATGCTAGTACGGATTATTTGTTTCCTCAAGTATGACGTCGTTTCCATGTTCGGAGACCAGCTCGAACTGCTCAAAAAAGCTCTGCGCGAAATATCTTAAAGCACAGAAACAGCAAAAATGAGATACTCTTTACCCTGGCTGGTGGCTGGGAACCTAAAGGTGATTAGTTCCAAGGTAGCTTTCGAGTCGACTACGTTTACCCTGGTTCCGAACGTCTTTTTTGGAGCTACTTGCAAAAAATAAATCTTCTTTTTATTTTTGTTAATCTAAGCAATTCGCAGAAATTGGTGAAGGTGAAAGAGACCTGGTAAAGGTGTACCCCGAAAATATTCAGGTCTGAATTAAGAAGTGATTAAGTTTTTCTTAATAAAACAAAAATAGTCTTGCAGTTGAAGTGCGACTAAGTAGTAAAATGTTGGAATAATTGTGTAAAAATAAAAATAAAAAAAATTGTTACGAACATCAATCTCCCTGAAGCTGTAGAGCGGCTAAACATTTGGATTTTAAAAAGTACATTGACGTCGATGGAAGATTTATCTTAAAACGTAAGTTCAGCACGTTTCAGTTCCACCTGTCTGTTACTCAATGATTGGGACAATTCAACTATAGATGAATTGTGGGCACGGGTGCACCAGTTGTAATACATAGTATAAATTTCTTCTCGAGCATGTCGATTTCCTTGTTGACTAAAGTCCCAATCAATATGTTAGCACAAAATTTGTTTTACTAGTTGAACGTCTGCATGTGGATATAGGTCTAGTATTAAATTCCCATATTTATTGTCTGAAGTAGTCCCTTTGTTGGCTTCCGTCGCATATTTCAATTTCCTTTTCATCGGAGGGTAGCGTAACAAGAACTCTTAGAAGTATTCACTATATATCATACTATTCTATACTATTCTGCGCAGTGACTTTGAATTTAAAAAGAAACATCTTATTTTACTGCTGATGGTAACAAATTTGAATCTTTTGATTTATATACATGAACGATTATGTATGCGACAATTTTGCGAAATATATTTATTCCCCTATGGGTAATCGATTACAGCTTAATCAAAGGCAAAGAAAGGGGCCCTCAAGTGTTCTACAGAGGTCAAAACAAGTGTTTCAACGTTATGTAAGGATATGCGTCGAACTTTCTCTGGTCCACTTTGTAGATGCTTGGGATATTCGTTGTGTACTCACAAGAAAAATGACATGGTATATCAACTGCGAAGGTCATTTGATTTTTCATGTTTTTGTTTACAAACATGTTTTCGATTGAAATTTAAATTTTTGTATACAAACTTATATAAAAATATATATGAAATGACTATACTATACTAATAAAAAAATATCATAAACTCTGACTGGCAATTTGTGAGTAGATGACTATGTAATATGTTCGAAACGTTTATCTAGTATCTAACGAGGTGTGCTCCAATTTTTTTTATTTTAGATACTATCCGGCTTTATCATTAGAATCTTAAAACGAGAAAAGGTCACCACAAAGCCAATTTTAATCCATAGGGTCAACTATGGTTCAACACCGTTCTAGTACCTATATTACAACAAATTTTAAAACAAAGCCACCCTCACTCGAATGATACTTATATAAAGTTTAAAAGATAAAATCTGGGTTTTATGACAGCATTGCGGTTAGCTCTACAATTTTGATTAAAGTTGGAACAAAGGTCGGTAGCTTTTTAGCATTTCATAGACAATTTGCGTAATATTATTAGTAAGTTTCATTTAAATTTCTTAAAACTCGTTTTTACAACAAGATTAAATCTTTATGTTTTAAGAAAAACTCTCTGGAAATAAAAAAATCATTTTTAAAATACTAAATTATATTTCTCATTACTCGAAAATGGGTCAATAATGCTTTTATTAACTCTTAACAATGAATGGCATCAGCTATATTTGCATTTATCTACATTATGAATTTTAATTTTGCCAACCGTTGAACTTTAATTAAAACCTTAGGGATACTTTTTATTAATTCGGTTGAATAAGGCTTAAAATAAAAATTTTGATCTTAATAACACTTTGTATTAATACAGACTTGGGTCGTTAATGTCTTACAATGAAAGCGTTCGAGATGGTTTATTGTTAAATAAAGTTATAAGGGGAAAACGTAAAAAATTAATTTAATACTGCTGAGACTGAACGTAAAACTGTCATTAATTATATTTTATCTTTTGTTTATGGGAAGGTAATTTCATAAAATAGTCAAACTAAAAGTTTTCATAAAAACTAATAATACTAATAGTAGTATGAGGGGTATTCACGTGCTCTTTTATTTACTATATCAAAAGTGTAAAAATAGCATTTGTTATAGAAAATACTGTGAAAATACAATATTTTACACCCTGGTAAAATAACAGCCCTTAAAATATGTGCTAATTTTATTACACTGAATATGAACCATGAAATATTGAGATTCATGAACAGATTTTTATTCTAAAAATTGTGTTCCTCCATCCTGAATGAAATATTCACATAATTATTCGTCTTAGATTTACAAATTCTCTTGAACTGAGTTTTCAGACTTATCTCAGTTTATTATCTTTAAATTATTCATCGATTTGAATTTCTTAAAGATATGCCTGTCTCGGTTAGCATCACAAGAAAATTGTGAGGCATTAATACGGTGACGCTGCTAGTCTACACTAACGACGACAAATAAGTTTAGTTTAGTTTACAAAATGGTTTTAATGTTTTGCTTTCTCAGTTAATTTGAGGTGTTGCTATTATTATACGCAGATTATTATATTACACCTTCAATGTTCAGAACATTGACATATTTATGCTAGCTACTAGTTATGATATCGAATCGATTTACATTTTTATTAAAACTGGTTTTAGGCTATACCTTTTTTTATAATACATATTTAGTAAATCTTAAATTATAATGACTACGATTTAAATATTTAACAATTCATTTTAAATAGCTGGCTATAAGTAAATGCTTACCTCGTCGAAAGAATCATGAGGAAAATCATCACGTAGCAATGAGACTATCTTAATAGCAACGTTTCAAAATACAGAGCAATTCTGTCTTTATTAAACGTCTTAAAATTATGTTTACTTGCCTCTTCAGAAAAACTTGTACTTACCTGTTCACGCTTAACTGAGTTAACATTGGCAATTAACCAGTTTTGGAGATTTTAACGTGAAATCGACATTAAAAACGCACTTCGATAAATCTCAATGACGAATGAATGATGTGCTGTAAGAAAGTATCTACTGAGAAATTTATTTTCCTTCAAAAACGAGTTAGAAAAAATAACAAATCACAAAACTATGTTCATAAAGCGACTTTTTGATTTTTATCGGAGTTTGAAAATAACATATGAGGTTTTACTCAAAATTTAAATTTCTTACGATCTCTAACAAATTGCAAACATTATTATTGTAAGAGGTATAAATCTGATTTCAATACTATAATTTTATAAATCACATGTGTAATAAATATCAAAGCGTAGCTAATGCTTAATTTTCAATTTTTTTTAAAAAATTCGTATAGTGTGTGAACAATTTTCAGAACAGAGAAATGTGTTCGTATTTATTTGCACAAAGAAAATGGACTTGATTGTTTTTCGAAATTCGTATAAATAAACACTGTTGAGCTGTAAACAGCAACTTCGTTTTTAGTCAGCTTCCTAGAATTGAGGAGATGTAAACATGCAAATAATTGGGATATAAGATGTGAAATTATTTATGTATTAATTTTAACATTGAATTCTAGTTTTACCTTTAGAAAGCCAGTAATATCAAAATACTTTCTTCCAAAATTATATTTTATGCTCCCATATTTTTTTGCTGATATCTCTACTTAATCAACGATTAAATATGAATATATTCCCATGAAAAAATGACACGGTTGCCTCTTGATAAGACATTACAAACAAGGCATATATCATTGATTAGCCCTTATAAAAAAAAAATAAAACAAGGTGTATTTTTTGTCATACAGGTACTGATAAATTTCGTAAATAGAAAAGAGAAGGGATACAACATTTTTTGTTTTCCCTAGAATAAGTTATGGACAAATTCAATTCGCTTTCGCACTTTTTTGATTAGCTTGATAAAGTTTAAAAACCTTACCTTGTAACTAGACAAAAGCCCTTAAAATTTCACACTACATTTAGTGAAATAAAATGGAATTTAGCAAGATTTGCATTCGAAGTGCTTCTTTAAAACTCTAAATTCTTTGTGAAGAAACTACATGACTAATGTGATTTAAAGAAAAACCGTCGAGCTCGTCAATACCAAAACATTGAAAAGATATTAAAATCGACCTTTTATTTGAAGGAGAGTATAAAAGCGCATGGGAAGGATGTTTCAAAGAAAAATCATTTCATTCTATGTAAATTTTCTTCTTATAGTAGGTAAGTGGAAAACTTTTTAAAACACAAATACCATTTTGAGCTAAAGAGCAACTATTAACGACGGCGAGCCATAATAGCGTGAGTTTAGAATCTCGAGGCCAAGGCTAAACCTTGTTCTGTAGAATGAGATGTGCTCATAATTTGTTCGGAAATTATAACTTTTATTACATTATTGCTTTCCTCTCTTATATATTAAAAAAATATATCGATTTGTATTAAATTAAAAATGTACTGAGTTCAATGTCAAAACGAAAGGAAATTGTAAATATGGAGCTTTACATCCTGAAATTTAATTAAAACCTCCAAAGTCATTTCCATATAAAAAAGCATTTCGTGTTAATGCGAAAATCAGAAGAGGACAATCCTGATTTCAATACGAGCTCATTAAAATTTTTTATAAGTGGGCTTTTCTGTTGAACCATCAATAAATCCAGTAAATAGTAAATAAAACAATTTTAATTTTATTATACCACTGCAATGCGACATAATTAGTAGGCAGATGTTGAGAGAGAAAAATTCTTTCCTCTATTTTTAACGCAATGCTAAGTTCATTTGTCCTTCTTAAGTCATTACCTTGATAATTTCCTAAGTGAGGGATATTCATACATGCATATGTCTCCTCCAAAGTTTAATTATGATAATTGGTTTTGCCTCGATGGTATCATTGCTAAGAACTAAATGAGCATACAAAACCTCCAGGAATTTTATTTACTAAGTGCATTTCTTTAATCATTAAGAAGCGTATCGTCTAAAACTCTTAAGGTTTTATGTGCCCCAAGAAATTCTATTTGTCGAAAGTTATGTAATTCATATAAGTAATTTTTTTTTTTTATACAATCATGAAAAAGCATCTTTAAAGGTTTTCGTTTAATATAAGTGTAAATAAATTATAAAGAAAAATTGTTGCGTGCTAAAGGGAGTGTCTAGCCTAAGGCGGTCTAAAAAAATTAAACATT
The DNA here is from genome assembly GCA_959613345.1 of Tolmerus cingulatus. Classification (NCBI taxonomy): domain Eukaryota; kingdom Metazoa; phylum Arthropoda; class Insecta; order Diptera; family Asilidae; genus Tolmerus; species Tolmerus cingulatus. The sequence continues at coordinate 34,744,045 of OY390710.1, forward strand.
TAAGAAATGTTCGTGAAAACAAAGATAAATAATTAAAGCCTTCTGCATCCAATTAAGAATAAATTCTTATTATTTATAAAACAGTTCGTTCTTTTTTCGGATATTGAAATGCCTCTGCTCCTGACCACTTGATCAAAAAACACGAAATATTAAATTATGTATATAACTTTTAATATTCTTAGAGATTAAACATTAAAAAAAAATTTTAATTTCTTAGTTCAGAAATCGTTTTCGAAATGTTAACACATTTGTTTGGTATGTAAGCATCGTTATTTTTATTATTCTTACAGATCGCCATAATGTATAAAAAATAAGTTAGCATTGCATTTCTAAAAATCTTATTCCTACTGAGGGAAACCCCATGTTAGGCATCTTGTGGCGAATTAAAAATTCCACTTAGGCAAAATGTTGATTAAGGAATATCGGATCCCACTGCCGTTGACGGTAGAGGAGTATCGGATAGCGCAGTTGTACATGATCGCAGTAAGTTTTTCAGTCTGAAATTAATTTTCATACTTTTATTGTTACTATTATATTTTTTCTTCAAAGAAAAAAAGTCGAGAGGAGAGTCACGGTGAAGGTAGTGGCGTAGAAATTATTATAAATGAGCCCTATCAAGACGGTCCTGGTGGAAATGGCCAATATACAAAAAAAATTTATCACGTTGGAAGCCATTTACCAGGATGGATAAAAAGTATTAATATTTAATAAAGCTACTGAAAGCCATTTTCTATTATTAAATTACTTAAGGTCTCCTGCCGAAGAGCGCTTTAACAGTTGAGGAAGAGGCTTGGAATGCCTACCCATTTACAAAAACTCGATATACCTGTCCTTTTGTTGAAAAATTCTCATTAGATATAGAAACTTATTACTTCCCAGATAATGGTCACCAGGAGAACGTGTTTAAGTTATCTGGGAGTGATCTCAGAAATAGGATTGTTGGTAAGTTCGTGGAATCGAAATAAGAAATAACTGATATTAAACACAATGTTTAGATCTAATCGACATAGTCAAGGATCAATTGTATGGCGGGGACTATGTGAAGGAAGAGGATCCGAAATTGTTTGTTTCTGAAAAAACTGGACGGGGCCCTCTTGGTGAAAATTGGTTAGAGGAGTATTGGAATGAGGTATGGTCATGTTTTCAATTGTGAGTAAAAATATAATTTTTGTAATAATAGGTCAAAGGTAAGAAGCAGCCAACAGCCAAAAATATGTCTCTCATGTGCGCATACAAAATATGTCGTGTCGAATTTCGATATTGGGGCATGCAAACAAAATTAGAAAAATTTATTCATGACGTTGGTAAGTTTGTTAATTTTTAAGTAATATGGATAATTGCATTAATATTTAATTTTAAAGCTCTTCGAAAAACAATGGTTCGGGCACATAGACAAGCTTGGGCTTGGCAAGATGAATGGTTTGGACTTACTATGGACGACATTAGGGAAATTGAAAGACAGACTCAATTAGCTCTGGCTAAAAAAATGGGATTGGACTCCAGTGGAGAAGACGCGGAAGAAGAAGAAGAAGAAGAAGATGAGGAAGAAGATGGTGAGTATTAAAAATATTTTTAAGTATTGTTACATTTAAACAAATATTGTTTTATTAGATCAAAGCATATCTGAAGTCAGTAAAGTTTCCAACAAAGTTGAAAACGATGTCACAAAAGAGAGCACAGAAGGTATAAAGAGACAACAACCACCGATAGTTAAGGAGCACCCACCAAGTATAGAAGTTAGTTCCGAAGATGAAGAAGATAATCAAGTCTACCGAAATAGGTTCGTATTTTTGTTCCGATAGTAGAAACTACTATAAAACATTTTCTAAAATAGGTCTGAAAGTGTTCAGCTGGCAAAATCAAAATTCGGTTCTAAAGGGGCACTGCATTCACCTGCTGGGTCAGCACACAGCTTTGATCTTCAGGTAGGTACCATTAAAAGAAACATTTCTTCAATGTTTCTCTTACACTTATTTTATTTTTCCTATTAATTCAAGAAATTTTCTTTTGCGTTCTCTCTACATTTTATTTTGAAAATTTAAATACTACTGTGCAGCCATCTAATGCAAAAAACGATGTAAGTTTTAATTTCTTAAATAGAAAAATTTAGTTATTTTCATAGTTTTATTAGAAACTCTATTTCTCACAATAAAAACAGTAGACAGTGTGAACATTAAAATTTTCAATAGGTTGCTAACTGGAGAATGGAACGTCTTGAGGTTGATTCAAAATCTGGATCAGATGAGGAATTCTTCGATTGCCTTGGTATGATTTTTATAGTTACAAAATGTATAAAATTTAAATGTTTTTTACTGACTTGATTTTTTTATGAATGTTTACGTTTGAAGCAAAAAGTAAGTTTCAAACTACGAAGCAAGTTCTCAAATGCCTTATTGTATTTAATTGAAGTAATTTTTGCTTGCATTTCTGAAGCAGTTAGATTAAAATTGGTAGGGAAAGCTAGATTCTAAATTTTATTTTATAATGTTTCAATTGTTTAAACTCGCGGTGTGTTTTATACGAAAAAAAAAAATGGATTCGCGAAAAGAACAATTGAAACTTTGTAACGCTTATTACCAGTTGTTCTATTTTCTGAATTAGATTAGCATGTTTTTCGCACATTTTTAAACCCTTTACTATTATAAACTTCTCTTTGTCATAGACTATAGCTCGAAATATAAACGCGATTATTTCAAGGACCATAAATTTAACATTTTTAATATCCAGAAAATATCATAAAAAGCAAATGTTATCATAACACTCGCAATTCGAAAAATTTATATTAAAAAAATTTAATTTATCTGCAAAAAAAATGTCGCTTATCCATTTCACTTCTAATAGTCGTTGGTCGTTAGGTATTGGCTACAATTGTAGAAATTTCAATTTCAACTTTTGAAACATAATTTATTCTTTGTATTTCAGTCAATTTTTCATGGGATAAATTTTAAACTAAATTTCTAATTGGAACGCCAATTAAAATTAATACAATATCAACTATTTAAATAATTTAATATAACATGGTAGGAATTTTAATTTGTTAAATAGTCACGTTCAGAATGAACCCAGTCTTATTTATTTCATATAGCTACTTTGCTTTAACTCACTACATTTGAACTGATTCGGATTCTAAACGTGGCTATTTATTAATTCAGCCTTTTTTCCTTAATCAATTGTTAAACGTTAGTACCAGCTTTTCCTCTTTCTAATTTCTTTATTTAACTGCAAGTTGTTATTATTAAACCCAAAACTATTGATACACATTTTTTTAAAACTACCTGTTAACAATTCACCACAGTGAAATTGTGCGTCATATTTTCTCCTGCTACAAAAAATGCATTTTGCATGAAATACTTAAATAAATTGTTCATCATCAATTAAAATAAGTTTCTAGCTTGCATAATAAGAGCATTGTTTTGAAACTTCACTTAATTTGCTACTTAACATTAATTCTCTTTCATAGATTTATTGATTAATTAATTAAAATTGTAATACCTAAAAAGCGTAAACTAATATTTTATTAGCAGTTTAATTTTACTTTATCGTAACATTGCACAAAATTTAAAAATAATTTTAATTTTAAGATATTGATGGATCAATATCACTTGCTAAGTGGAGTTCGCTCGAATTATTGACTGAAGAAGAGGACAGTCCACCTCCTTGTATTAATAATGGTAACGCGGTTGTGGATTTTTAAATAGTTTTAACATTTTTGAATTTTTCGTAGAAGACACAATCTTTAGTCATACATTTTTGCAAAGAGTTGTCTCAGAACGGGGCGCTAAAAGATCAACTCTACAACCTTCATCAAGTCTTGACCGGGGCCAAGATTCACCACCTGGCTCACCAGGTTCACATTCATGCGCTACTTCAGTTTTGGTACTTGTAATGCATGCTGGAAGTGTTCTGGGTACTTCGAAATAGAATTTTTAAAATGTTTATCTAATGATCTTATATTTTTTCAGATGCAAATAGTGAAGTAACATCCAAAAAATCAGATGTAACCACATTCAAAGGAGCATTTGAGTCAATAATGCGTCAGCACTATCACACGCTAATGAGCCACGTATGCATTAAATTAGTGTCCTGTCCTTCGGTTTGCACCGACGCTTTAGGAATCCTCTCAAGCCTGAGTCCTTACTCCTTTGATTCATCACCTTCAGCCGCAGATAATCCGAATATCGCTGATGTACCCATCGGGGCTATTCCTTTGCTAACAGTTGCATCTCCTGATTTTCAAGATGCTGTAAATCGTACCGTGACCACCGCCAATGCGGTCTATCAGGAATTTTTAAAAACTGACGAAGGACATAATTTTCATGGACAAGTCGCTCTAATCGGTGATTCAGTTGGTGCAATACTCGCATATGACGCACTTTGCCGATATGGAAATTCAAAACATAATGAAACTCCAGCCTACGATGATGAAAGATTTATTGATGGGGATCTGGATGCAAAAAGGTTACTTGTGGCACCATCACCTCGCCGACGTTCCTCTGCCACTCCTGATTCTCGTCTACCAAAATTCGATTTTGAAGTAACTGACTTTTTCATGTTTGGAACACCTTTGTCCATTGTTTTGGCTTCACGGAGGTTGCATGATGCAAAAAATGGTATTTTTAAATTATTAATATATAATATATTAGTATATCTAAAAAATGTTTATATTTCACAGCTCTTATACGCCCAAATTGTCTACAGATTTACAATTTGTTCCATCCAACGGATCCGACAGCCTCTCGTTTGGAACCATTGCTAAGCGCTAGATTTTCAATGCTTGCACCAGTTAATATACCACGATATGCAAAATATCCATTAGGAAATGGACAACCACTTCATCTATGTATGAATTTTTATTGATTAATATTTAAATTATTACTAATTTTATAAAATTTTAAAGTGGAAATTATTCAATCAAATCCACAATACTTCAATGATAACTCCCATCCAGGGCAAAGGCGGCTTTCAGATGCGTCTATTCAAAGTACTGTATCTGGTTTAGTTGATAATGTCCCCCTTAATACCATTAACACCTGTAAGTTGAAGAGCTCACCGCTTGCATGCTTTTATAACACTGTAGTGTTTTATATAAATATAGTTATTTTACTGTACGTACAATGTTACAATTCGTTGTTTTTGTTCTGGTAAGTAATTATATAAAATTAAAGATCCCTCTCACCTCAACTTTAGTTATAATATTAAAATTATATACATATATATTTTTAAAAATAATTCCTGAAGTATGTTTTCAAATCGCGAAATTGTTAGTACTTGTTTGTAGATTTATAAAATAATATTGTAGCATACATTTTTGAAATAGTTCCATGTTACAATGCATGTATTATTTACCAATCGTCAAAAATTCTAATTTTACATATTTTTAAAATGTTTAGTGCAACAAAAATGGTGGGGAACAAAACGTTTAGATTATGCGTTGTACTGCCCAGAAGGATTAAGCAACTTTCCCGCACACGCTCTTCCACATTTGTTCCACGCTAGCTACTGGGAAAGTTCAGATGTAATTGCTTTCATTTTGCGACAGGTATGAGGATTAATAAATTTGTTAAAACGATTCAAAAAAATAAAAAATGAAATTAACCAAATGTACTTTAAAAACTCTAGATTGGAAGATTTGAAGGACTAGCACTATCAGGAACAGACGTTAAAGAATCCTCATTCCATCCAGGACAGCCTCGCGAGAAATGGATAAAAAAGCGTACATCTGTTAAATTAAAGAATGTTGCAGCCAATCATCGAGCTAACGACGTTATAGTTCAAGAAGGTTATGAGCAAAAACTTTTAGCTCGTTTCATGTATGGGCCATTGGACATGATAACATTAGCGGGTGAAAAAGTGGATATCCACGTTATGAAGGATCCACCAGCTGGAGAATGGACACTACTATCCACAGAAGTAACTGATAAATCGGGAAGGATAAGTTACATAATTCCCGAAGATAAGACTCTTGGGTACGGCATCTATCCTATAAAAATGGTTGTGAGAGGTGATCACACCTCGGTTGATTTTTATATGGCTGTGATTCCACCTCGCACGGAATGCATTGTCTTTAGCATAGATGGTTCGTTTACAGCCTCCATGTCGGTAACAGGTCGCGATCCAAAAGTTAGGGCTGGAGCAGTCGATGTTTGCAGACATTGGCAAGAACTTGGTTACTTACTGATTTACATAACTGGCCGCCCGGACATGCAACAGCAAAGAGTTGTATCATGGCTTAGTCAACATAATTTTCCCCATGGACTGATCGCTTTTGCTGATGGACTATCCACCGATCCTCTGGGATATAAAGCCGCTTATTTGAACACTTTAATCCAGACTCATGGAGTGGTTATCCACTCAGCTTACGGAAGTTCAAAAGATATTAGTGTTTATACAAACATCGGTCTCAGACCGAACCAAATTTATATAGTAGGAAAGGTAAGTTAAATAATTTTTAAAAGTATAATTTTAACTCATTTGTATTTAAATTAAAGGTTAGCAAAAAACTACAAGTAAATGCTACAGTTCTTTCGGAGGGTTACGCCTCTCACTTAAGTAATTTAATGGCTCTCGGAGGTTCAAGACCCGCTCAAGGAAATGCACGAATGGTTATACAACGTGGATGTTTTAACTTACCTGGACAAGTTTCTAATCCTCGTAGAAGGAGGTACGTGTTTTTTGAATGAAATAAAAATATAAATGTTGCACTTATCCTTTAGTTGAACCAATTTTAATTTACATCATTTTTCTGCTTTATCCCGTAGGTTGCATGAGCAGGAAGCATAATCCCAAAAAACTCTTAACTTCTCTAATTTTTCTAGCAATGATACTGGATTATCGTCGCCTATTCGGAGTGGATATCTAAAGAGAAAAACGTATTTAAGTCACGTTTAAAAATGTGTAATTGCGAAATTGTCACACGGTGAGTGGTAATTCTTAATAAAATTTATAATTATAAATGAAAAAGGAAGCACTTCTGGGAACAACAAATAATAAAACATATTGTTCTACTTTTTAACAGGTACCTGGCTAAGAAGACTGTTTAGATCTCTCTATTGTATTCAAAGATAAACTTACTCAAAGGTTCCAAATTGGAAGGTGATAGGATTCCTCGAATATTAAAAACAAGCACTTGGCAGAAATATGCTCATGGTTCCAAAATGCTTCCTAGAATATTTGCATTTTACTTTATTATATGGTAAGAGCAGGTGAATAATACCTTTAAAACTTCTATTATTTTAAAATGATTTAGGGGCGCTGGCAAGAATTGCATTAAGATATTCTCGTAAAACGTGTGTAAAAGGTACACAAATGGTGAATGGTGATTATGAAAGGGATATAATATTTTTTTATAAAACAAAGTAAAGATACAAAATAAGGCAAATGTGAAATGACAATGATAAGAAAAAAAAATTATAATAATAATTATGGTGATATATTCCTGTAATTGGTCAGTAATAGAGAATAGTCGAATGCCGGTTTTTAAATAAGTTTTTTTATTTATTAAATTATTTATTTTCCCCTTTTAATTTTAGTATTTTAAAATATATTGCTTGAAATACGAATCTCTTCCACTTTTGTCAAAGATTAAAATCTTTACTTAAATTCTTCAAAATTCCGTGAATAAAAATGTTTTTATAAAAATACCAATTTTAAATCAACCTCTGTCACAATTTTAAGGGATCAGCATATGATGATCTTTCAGATCATAAATTTGCTCAGTTTAAACGAATGTTATTTACTAAAATATAAAATTAAGCAACAATATTTACAACTCTCGTATAGAATTTTTATGTACCCTTAATAATTTTTTGTAACAGAATCAATCAAAAGTTTACGAGATCAAAGGGTTTCATTAGCTCAAAAAAGTTTTCTCCAAGAAATTTAATTTATTCACTGATAATGTGCTTTTGATAAAAATTATCCGATTTAAAGGCGCCAATATATATATTCCATATATTTTTCTGTTTTTTTTTTTTATAAATACATATAATAAAAGTATTATGTGTCTTCCCTGATGTTTCTGGTTGGAAAAAATATTTATATCTACTGTTTATTTCCTTTGGAATTATTAATGACATACTATGGTTATGAGTGTAATTTTAGAACCTTTAAAAACACAGTTTATCTATTGTGTAATATTTTTGAAATACAAAAAAAAAGTGACCAAACCTAGCAAAAGTTGCCCAAACCAAAATGTAATGATTTTAAAGTTAACACAAATTTTTCTCCCTGAAATCGCTTTTATAAAAGTTTCTTCGTAAAATAAGAAAAATACAATGTAAAGTGGCTAAGTATCCACAAATGAGATAATAGCAATAAGGAAACATAAAACAAATACAAAATGAATGGTAAATGTGAAAATTATTAAATTTACGTTAGGTGTATTAATCATCATCATCATCTCGAATTTAACTGTGATAGGACGCGCCACCGTATTTCCAGTAAGAAGTTTTGTGTTTCCTTGAAAATTCATAACATGCATACAAAAAACCCATTTTAAAACCAATTTCAACAATCAAAAGACGGAGGATAACATAATTAATAAGTACCTGCACTAAAAAACGTGCAGATTGTGGATATATTTTTGTATTTCTAAAAAAAATTTAAAAAGAGTTACTTTTAAGCTGAAAAATACTCGTCTTACACTGTCCAAGCATCCAATTGCATACCAAGCTTCACATGCTATTTAAATCTGCCATTTCATTTGTGTTCTTTAATCATGTAATTAAATATGTCGTGAATTTTTGTAAATTAAATATCACCAAAAAAAAAATTGTATACTTTTGAGTAATAAGAATTGTGAGAACAAAACTAATTTGCTAAGATTGTTGTTATATTTTAGAACCTTGGCAAATACATAAGTAAAAAAAAAAATATATAGTGATAGCAATGACAGTGGCAAGAAGGAGAAAAGGAAAATTTGATGGTAAGAATTTTATTGTGGAAAGAAAAATGGTTTGAGAAAAAGTACATAGGAAAAATCAATATTATTGAAATATTTTTAGAGTGGAAATTTAAGTGTAACTTTGGTGTAAGAATTCGAAATGAAAATTTGTGTAAATTGTTGTTGTAAATTGTATGAGGCATTAAATTAATAAATGTGTTGTTTAAATTAGTCCATTCCCTATTTAAATTTTACTGACTAAACCAAATTCATCGCCTTAACTCAAAATCATGAATAATTATTATTATTATTTTTTAATTAAAAATATATTCCTTTGAAGTTCTATCAATTTAGCGCTAATTAGCACGTTTCATATATTCCAGTTTAAACAAATAAGAAGCAGATATGACAGACAGCAAACATTGGCATCTTTACTTAAGAATTAAATCTGACTTTCAGATACTCGTAAAAAACAATGTTTCGTTTTCAGCGTAACATCTATTAAAATTTCTAACTGATAAAGCAAGACGAGCAGCTGCTTGAAAAATCTTAAGAGACCGCCAGAAGAGAGCTCGATTCGGCTTCAACAGTCTGCAAAAGTAGTCGAGCAGCCTCGTCAAAATTCACTGGGTTTAAAGAGCACATCTTAAAGAAAGTTAATCAATCTCCCAAGATGCTGGGAAGAACAGCTGTTACTGAATGAACATGCGTAAAACTGAGCAAATTTTCGAGATTGAGATAGTCGGCAACATTCGCTGAAGTTCATTCGCGGTTTAGTCGCTGTTGTGTAGTTGCCAACGATGGTAGAATCTTGAGTTTGCTGCAATATCTTAGCCCAGTGTTATCATGCAATAATCGGACCACAGTAATTTTCCAACAATCTTTCGTCAGTTTCAAGAATTTAGTGAAGGTGCTTTAATTATCGTAAAACGAAACACTTGCTCTTGGGTGCGCCGATTTAACTACCTTTTCTCTACCACCAGCGTTAAGAAAGGTAAGTCCCTTTTTGCTAGTTATAATTTCGTAGCTATCGACCCTTTTCGCAATTTAAAATCGCGTGTACCATTTACCTAATTTTTTGCTATAATTATGCACATTTTACACGTGCTGTGGGCCTATGGCGTGGTTTGAGAGTAAATCAATAGAGCAACCTTACTCCAGCTAGTCTCAATTGAGCAGCATCTTAAAGAGATGTCTTAGCGCCAATTTTTCGTATCTCTGTGTGATGTAATGAAAATACGTTTTTTTAACTGCTGCACTAAAGCTTATCACTTTAAACTAATTACCATCATTAGTAAATCAGAAAATAATTAAATAAACTCATTTGGAAAGTTTACTATCAGAAATTTTATTCTAAAGAAATAAGTTTTTCTTTACAAATCGCGCATTTAGTGGGTATTGCAATCTTTCCACCTTAGAACTTTGCGAGTCGTCACGATAGAATTGGAAGATAAGGGATAAGCTGATTCAATCAATTTTGATGGTAAATTGTTATATTTTAATGTTTCGTTACGTTTCCGCTACCAGTAACATTTTGTGATATTATCTAATCAAATCTGCAAATCTTTATCTTTGCTCTACATAAAATCCCCCAGGGTTTCATTAATATTTCCATTAATCATAAAATGCTTCTGCACCTCTATCTCTTATCTATACATTTACTTTTTCAACCCTTTGCCATTGATTTGATAATTGCAATTGATATTTCAATACAATTTCGGGGAAAGACACTATTTGTTAGCTACAGCAGTTGCTTCCTAAAATAGCTTATGAAACATTTCAATTACCAGACGTTAAACTCTTTAGTATTTAAATATTTAATGCCTATATAATTAATATTTATGTATGTCATACAACCCTTCGAATTATGTTCTAATAATAAAATTTAATAATGGAATAGGTATGGCGCTAAATTTCAATTAATCATAATATCTAGAACTTAAACCATTATATTATTTATAAAGTAATAATTATATTACAACAAACCACTTTTTTAACTATTGATTGAACCGTTGTGTAAAGAAGTAATTTTATGATGTTGATGGATTATAGCATCTAATAGAATCATAAAAAAAATCGTCCAGAAATTGAACTTATATTCATTAACGATTTTGATGATTATATTGTTGATAAGCTATAGTTATAAAAGAGGCTATTAAAAAAATTAAAAACGCGTATTTTTAGAGCAAAACTTATTTTATAAACAAGATAACAATTCACTTATTTTTTTTATTGGTTTAATTAAATATTAATTCGTTCCTGACAACAGTGCGATCTTAAGCCGTTGGGGAAACTTACGAATTTTTGATTGATAATTAAATAAGTTTTTATTATTTTATGTAAGTAATAGTAATTATTAATTATTTTATGTAAGTAATAGTAAACCGCAAAAACAAAGTGTTAGTAAAAGGCTTATATTTACACTAGAAATATGATAGATATAGCCAGAAAACGATCATTTTATAATTATTAGACTTTTCGGGGTTTGTAAAATTTATTGGAAGTTTTCGAATAATAATAATAAAAAAATATATAAACAAATAAAGTGACGACTTAGAGCCCGTTTTCCGCACCTCTTAAATATAATTAACATGCAAAATTTTGTTTATTGCAACTCATTGAAAACGTCCCTTGCAATTAGCATTCACTCGTCAAAGTGTCAATATTTTCAGGTGATCTGATCAGATCAATATTTTCAGATGATCACTGTCGTGTGCTTGTTATAAATAGTCCAGAGTAAATAATTCAAATTATACGACGTTAGTTAGCAACAACATTTTCGAATTTGTGAAATCGTCACAGTTGTTGATTAGGTAAATTGAAAAGATATTTAGAAAATCTTTATATTTTGGACAACAAAATAAAATCTTTTAGTTATTGGTACCTATTCATATACTGTAATTTCAAAGATAATTGCACGGTCTTCTGCCCCAATATGTATTTTTAGTACATTGTCAAAATGACATTCTACAAATTTCTTCGTTTTATATTTTTCCAATAATAAAGTGTTTTCACATTCAAAACAGGGTCCAAATATTCGCAATGTCGGACTCAACCAATCCAGCAGCAAACATACATTCTGATTATAAAAATGGTGTTAATGTGGAAAATACAGATCATGTTCCAAATGGTGGTTTAAAAAACGATACAAACGAAGTTAATCTTCGACTCCCAGGTGGTGGTAGGTGCGAATGTTCACACCAAAATGGTCAGAGTTCATCTCCAAAAGCGTCGATTCGAAGAATTGCTAGCTACAGAGATACCGCCACTGTTGAAGGCTCAGAAGCAAGAGTCCTGGTTTTATACACCGGAGGAACGATCGGGATGATGAGAAATGAAAATGATGGTAAAAACACTACAATTTTATGCTATTTAATTTATATGTTATTTTAAAAACATTTATATCTACTTATTCTTAAAATAACGATATTAAAAAATTTTAACTTTAGTTTTACAGCCAATACCAAATGCTTTGGTAAAAAGGATCCGAAAATATCCCGACATGCACGATGAAGAATATGCAAAGACGGCGTTTGGAAATGAAGGTAATATGGGACCTCTAGTCCTACCCCGCGTAAATAATGAATCTCGGCGCGTAATTTATACAATAACTGAGTACGACCCTATTTTGGACTCGAGCAATATGACCATAACCGACTGGGTTCATATCGCAGATGATATTCGAGTAAGTTCAAATTTCTTTTAAAATTTCAATTTATTAAATTTTTATTAACTTTGCAGGAATCATACCAATTTTACGATGGTTTTGTCGTATTACACGGCACCGACACATTGGCCTACACAGCTTCGGCTCTATCTTTTATGCTCGAAAACCTCGGAAAAACGGTCATCATCACGGGTTCACAAATTCCTATTTTTGAGACCCGCACTGATGGCAAGGATAATTTCACATCAGCCCTTGTCCTAGCTGGGAACTACGTGATACCAGAAGTTTGTGTGGTTTTTGGCACAAAGCTACTTAGAGGAAATAGAACGACTAAAATTAGCTCTGAACAGCTAGCTGCATTCGATACCCCAAATATTCCTCCCTTAGCAAAAATTGGAATTAACGTTGAAGTCGACTATCGTTCTATTCACAGACCGAACACAGTTGAAAAATTCACTGTCCATTCCCATCTGGATGAAAATGTTGGAATTTTAAGGATTTTTCCAAGTGTCTCTGTGGCTACTTTTAAAGCATTTTTACAGCCCCCAATGCAGGGAGTCGTCCTTCAGACCTTTGGAGCTGGAAATGTTCCCTCGAACAGGGAGGATTTAATGACAGAAATCAAAAATGCAGTCGATAGGGGTGTTATTATTATTAATTGTACACAATGCACGACGGGTTCTGTTTCGGCACTCTATGAAACTGGGAGCATTTTAGGACAACTCGGAGTCCTTTCTGGATACGACATGACACCGGAAGCTGCGCTCACTAAACTTTCTTATGTTCTTGGGAAAGATGAATGGTCACTTAAAGATAAAAAGGAGGTAAGATGATAATACAAACAAATTTTAATACCAAAATTTAATAATATCTTGAAATTACTTTACAGATGATGCAGAAGAACTTAAGAGGAGAGTTAACCCAAACCTCAGCACCTGAGCAAGACACCTTTGATCTGATTGATGCTGTTTCAAAAGTGCTAAATGTGTCTTCACCAAAAGAAGTAGCACAACTAGAGGACGCAATTTTTCCAGCTATCGTGAACAACGCAGTTATCAAAGGAGATATAAAACAAGTAATGAGTTCATATTGAATTGAAGGAGTATATTTAAATTAAAAAATATTTTAATATTATCAATTATTTACACTACTCATTTTAACTTGGTTAAAGTAACAAAACTGTTATTGGTTTCAGTATTTTATTACATTAGTTTTCAAAAATTATAACAAATGCTTGTTGTTAAAAGTTTTGAGAGTATTAATTATAAATTATTTAATTACCATGATATGTTTCGATCCACCCATTAGACAAATTACAAATTAGAACGTTAAAATTTAAAAATGAAAACATACATGTTTTATTCTCATAACTATGATATGTATGTACTGCAAAATCTCGACATTATTAAAATAATTATTTAATTAAATCTTTCACAGGGTGTTTTATGCTGCCTTTTCAGGGTCATAGTAAATTTTATAGGTATGATATATTTCTTCTCGTTCCAGATTGAAAATTTAAAAAGTTATGGTGCTGATTTGTCAACTGTGAACTACGATCATCGCACAGCCCTCCACATTGCAGCAAGTGAAGGCCAGCTCGAAATTGTTCGGTATCTCCTCCACAACGGAGTCTCTGTGCACCTGAGAGATCGTCACGACAGAACTCCGCTGATGGAGGCGATCTCTGGTGATAATCACGCGGTTATTCGGTTGCTAGTTAAATGCGGTGCCCACATAACGGGACCGTCGCGATCGATCGGAGAGCAATTATGCAGTGCAGCATCCAAGGGCCATATGAGACGGATAGAGTCCTATTATTTGGCGGGGGCAGATCTTTCGCAGCCGGAATATTCGGGGAAAACCGCGCTTCATGGTGCCGCCATTCATGGACACACGGAAATTGTTAAGTTTTTGCTACAAAAGGGCGTGGATAAAAATTGCTGTGATCTGCTGGGTTACACCGCTTCGGACTACGCAAGGCACAGAAAGTTTAAGGAGATCGTACAACTTCTGCAGTAAGAAAAATATTTTTATACCTTTTTTTTTTAAATATTGTGATAAATACAAAGTTCCAAAAGAAGCAAGCTTGTATCAGGAAATAAACTACTTTTCAAAATTTTTCTATTTTGAATTGCTCCTGCACATTTCCTTTTTAAATCCTAATTAAATTAAAAACTTTAATTTAAATCTATTTTTTTAACAATAAAATCGTCTAAGAATTTAATGAAATGGAAAAAAAACAGGTAAAACACATATCGTTTCATAGTAAATAATTTATTCAATAAAAACTGCTCACAATTTTATTAAATGTATATTTTATAATTTTCCTATAATTGCATTAATTTATGGAACAAGCTTAAATCTTACTTAATCTGCGGGACTATCCACAATACATTAAAAAACATCACAAACTGCACAAATAGTATTCAAACTGGAAAGCATATAACAGTGCAAAATAAATTGAAACAGCCAAAGTTAATTGTATGAGCTTGTATATTCCAAAATAATAAATAGTTTCAACAGGAGGGTACAAAAGTACTTACAAATAAGTTATATTAAGTAAAAAGTCGCAAAATATATGTGCTAAACCACTATAAACGTAAACGCACGCCGAAATTTACTGGCAGCGCTTGAGCGCCCTACCCATGCGTTGGGGAATTTAAACCAGAAGAAATTTAATAAGCAAAAAGAAATTCAAATAAAATATATATATCAATTCCAGACGAAGGAAACCTAAACGTAGTGGAATGTGAAGATGAGCATTTTCTTATTTGGTTGTTTCGTGGATAAGAGTCATTTCGAATGCGCAATTTGCCTGCAAATTCCTCTTTAAGGCATTGGTTGGAATTTTTTTTTTTTTTCTTAAAAAACATTCGCGGCACTCAGAAGAGTGCCTCCTCTTTGCATTATTTTAGTGCTGTGGTACCAACTTATTCCGATGGTGTGAGGTCCTTCTCGGGTTCGTTCTCGTTTAGAATTTGTGAGAGGAGATCGTGCACAGGCTCGAATACCTTTTTGGAACCACTGTTTGTTAAATTCAGATAATCAAACATATCATGGTGGCTTATTGTCCCATCGGTCTGAATTAAACCCTTGTCTATAGTGACGGTTTGCACCCGATTGAGGCCAATGCATTTCTGCTTTACAAGATCGTTAACTGCGGCTGCTTTATCGCGCAAAGCATTGGGTTGCTGCCCTCGAGGTAGTAGTGTCTGCAATTAATTTATTTAAATCTCTTTCGTTTCATTTATTACTTAATTTTAAATTGGAAAAGTGAAGGATAGTATGTAAGTTTTGCTGTTTAATTCCCATAGATCAAATTACTTACCGGAAGCACAATGTAGGCATCGGGCAGCTTTTCCCTAATTTTGAGTATGATCTGGTAGATTCCTTCAGCAATTTCCTCGGGGGAGCTGTCGACGTTGTTGGTTCCTACGTGTAAGACGACAATCTGCAAGCGGTACAGGGGTCAGTAGCCTGTCTCGAGAGCTCCTTGGGGCCACTCACCTTCGGCTTTACATTGTCCAGTTCCCCGTTCTCCACTCGCCAGAGAACGTTCTCTGTCCGGTCGGATCGTATGCTGAAATTAAGGCAATGCATCGGGGCGAAGTACTGATTCCAAGTTTCGGTGTGCTGCAGGGACTCCAGGATGCAGTCACCCAGGAAGATCACATCCGGATCCTTCTCCATGCACTCGGACAGGAAGCGCTTGTGGATGCTCAGCCACCGGTCGTCGCCGTCGGTGTTTTTTACCGGAGTTGGAACTTTACACGGATTCATGGTGGACCTCCGCGATGTAATTTTCCTACGCCCCGCCTAAATTTTATTGTCGCTCAGATGAGTTATTAACTGATATTTATACTTTCGGGAATGCGCGGCAAGTCAGAAAATAACTATTCCCTGTCAGCCGCCCTCGTGAAGAAAATTAATAAATTCGCCGCAATCCCCAACGCCAACCGCTGCTTTTCCCAACCAACAAAAAATTGTGTAAATGACACGAGCAAAACGCGAAATGTCAGAGAACTTTGTGGAGCTGCCAATGGATAGTGATTTTATGTTGGTACCTGTTCTTTTGTTTTGAGGTAAATTAAAGTGTCCGGGAAGGAATTAATCTACTCTTTTCGTAAAATCAGTTATAATTTTACCAGTTGTTAAAATCATGTCGATGTTTTTAAAAGGTTTTAATTTAAATTTAATTATTTTTACTTTTCGATTTGAAGATCTACTACTACAACTAGAGCAATCACTCAAGTGTCAATTTATTGAACAGTTAAGTGTCAATTTCCTTATTTCGCCGTCTGCGGCCTTCACAAGGAAAAGTTTTTATTTTTATTTAAAACATCCGATAGTGATGCGGTGGCAGAAAAATTAGTGCGGGAACAGCATAAAAATACCATGGAGAATTTTACTGTTAACTACGCGAACCTGACGCGGCACCAAGTTTTAACAAAATACTTGCAAAATTTGCGGCAAATAAAAGTGTTCGCAGAACAAAATTATCAAATTCCAGGACGCCACTTCGATGATTATCTGTTCTTGCAATATTTTAACCGAAACACAGCACATCCCATCAGCAGCAGCAGCAATATATCACTAAAAGATGAAATCGTAAAACAGATCATGGACCGGAAGCGGAAGATCCTCTTCTGGGTTTTATACCTCCTGATCGCGTTCCTTTTCATCTCGTACAAGAACGAAGCGTCCACCCTCGTCCTCAGGAATATCCAGACGTTCATCTATCCAGGAATGAAATTCTGGCGCAAGATGACACTGCCAATTATCAATAAATTCCCCGGACTGACGGAGCTCTACGACGAGTCCTGCCTCATGATGAACCCCTTTTTCCAAGTCGACGACCTAAATTGCGAGCCGTGCTCCGGAGTTGTGAATGTTTTAGATCTGACGAACGTAGACAAGACAGCAGAGTTTGTGCCTTTTGTATTTAAGGTGAGACCAGCTCTAATCTCGGCCAATTCTATTAATTTACTTAATTTTTGTTCATTACTATTTACGTAATTGTCTGGTTTTTAGTTCACTCCTTTCTTAAAACCTACTACGATGTCTGCTCCTGGATAAATAGCGTTGATACTGATTTCAGTGAAAATATAAAAGATTCAACTTTTGAAATTATTTAGGTCTGCCTAAAATTGTTTAATTATTGCCCCTAGCAAAAATCGAACAATCAGAAAATGTATAAGGTATACGAAATTTTACTATGAATTTCACAAATTTCATTAAAATACTCTCCCTCCTCTCTACATTAATTATACAAAGAAATTCGTTAGAAAACAATGTATCTAAAAAAAAGTATGAAAAGGTAAAATTAAAAAAATAGTTATTACAAATAATGTTTTTATATTCAATTATGTAAATACTGTATATATAAAAAAATCGGTATAATTTAAAATCAGCTACTCTACAAACCTTCAAGGGTTTGTTATTATCAAAATCATACAATACAGGATTTATTCTGATAAATTGTACTTCAAAATTTCAGCTACAAAATTAAAATCAACAATCCCAAAAACTTATATAGATATCCTTTAAAGTTAAAAACTGTCTTCAATCCAATTTATTTCAGCGCAGAAAGATTTTTGAATTAGGTGATAGTACAAAAATATACAAAACAATTTAAAATATACTTTAAAGGTAAGTCTGCACCGTTCAACAAATTCGGGTCTTGAATAAAAAGGGGTTTAACAAAGAAAAATTTAAACATTTCATTGCAAAGGAATCTTAGTTATTTGTGAATGAATTATAAAACATACGCTTTTCTTTTTTAACCATGAATTCAAAAATTTGTTGAACGATGGTCTTATTTTTTAAACGTTTCAACAAAATGCTGCTTCACCAAATTTAAAATACATATTTACTCGCATTAGCATGGGAGGAAAATTGTGGCATATTCTGTAAAATTTTTAAATTAGTAGCTTTTGGAAGGAGAGAAATATTAATAATTGTTTTATTATTTTACATAACTGATAAGTAATGCGTTATTGGGAAATCGTAGAAATATTATTTAGTTTAACCGTAGATTGTGCTTTTATTCATTTTGATTATTTTGATAGTATTCACCAATGTACCATTTTTTTGCATAAATATTTGATTTTAATACTGCTACTCATAATCACCAAAGTAGGGATATTAAAGTTTGCTTTGTTTCCTGGGTGATTTAAAATAATCATTTAAAATTTTCATAATATGGGCTTTATAGGGATAGCAGCAATATGAGTGTACTTATGAAAAAAAGTAGGTAATATTAAAGGTATCCCCAAAAATGTTTAATTTTCAGATTAAGCAAGAACCCGTTTACATTTCCGACTTATTTGAGCTCTACAAATCCAACAAGGATGTCTTCCAACGTGATGCCTACCGAGTGCGATCAACGAACCGTGATGTATCCAATTTGGATGAGTTATTCACCGATTTTAACAGAACGCACCAGATACAAAGTCACAATTTATGGAGGTGTAACCGAATGCCACCCGCCCGCCTTTTACGGCAGCTATTTGCAAGACCTGAACGTCTTCCAGCCACAGGGATCGCCCTGGAGCGATATCTTGCAATGGACACACCCGAAGCACCATCCTACATAATTCCAGACGCCGAGTGTTCGAACATGTACATCCAGCAGGTGTACGGAGCCCGGACAATTATGCTGAGACCTACCGTCGAGTGCAGGAACAAATGCCGCACTATTTCAATTAGACTACCTCAATCATTTGTTTGTGAGTACTCCATTATATAAAATAAATTGTGAACATTTTAATTTTGTTTACTATTCGCAGTAAGCTACAATTGGTGGTACTGGCGACCGATATCCGTTCCCGATCAAATGACAAAGTCCGCATCGATTAGTCTCATCGGATCCTACTGTTAGAATTAGTTTAAGCCTAAGTTACTTCTAGTCATTTAATAATTTCCGTTAAAATTTAAAGCAAAGCACTGTTGATGGAAACATGCCAGCTGAAATTCCACAGTTTTTTAGGAATCCTTGATACTCGATTTTTGTTAAGATCGTTTTTAGTTTTATACTTATTATATACAGCAGGATTATCCTTAAAATGATTGATTCTACGTAAGGCTGAGTGTGCTTAGAGTTGCTGTTACTGCCCTATCGCACGAAATTTTCAAAACAGATAACTACTCTTGCCAGCAAAAAATGTATTGCCGGGTTGGTTTGAAATTACTAAGACAAAAAAAAGAATGGCTCATATTCGATGCAACATTTTTTGTGTATTTATTTTTAAATTGCATAAAATATTTGGCTCTATCGGAAAACGAAAAAAAAATATTGCGCCATCATATCCTTTTAGTATTTAAAAAGAACTCATCACGTATTCCTAGGCACTACTAGTTTTTGCTAAAGTTGAAGCGAATTTTAAGCCATGTTATACTAATATCACGTTATTATTTTTTAACCAGCGTCAATTGATTTTTTAGTTAATAGCGAAAAGTTAACCAAATTTATAGATCGATAAGAAATTTTATAACTTATACTTTTTAACTATCATTGTGTCCCAGTGTATGTTTGTTGCATTTTACTTCTACAGTTTGTAGAGTGTCAGATATTTTTACATAATCAATTTTTATAATTTGCCAAAATAAAAACTGTTCATGTTTTATTTATAAAAATTGGCAAAAAGTAATAAATATTTGTAATATCTTTTATTAAAACCCGCAAAATGTTCGAATCCTTTTCAATTTTCAGAATAATTGGTTTTTCCTAAATTCAAAATTTTTTGGAGGGTTATTCAAGTCGATATTTTTATGTTAGTCAATTTTAGTAAATTACAAATTTGAAAAATTTAAATACGACGCAATTATACTTTTATATTATAATTTTCAAGTAGTAGCGAAAAGTGTAAGTTTATTAAATTTCTTTATCTGAACCAAACAGGAGGAGGATCTCTCGAAAGCGTTAAATTATGTGAAATATAAACGATATTTATTTTTGTTTTTATTATAAATGGCTTATCTTACAGACTCGCAACGAGGAACAATTTAGTCTTGGTTTAGTTCAATGGAGCGCCGGAGTTCGTCGAAGTAGGACCCCGCCATGAGCTGGTCAGGGGTGACCTGGAAGGAGCTCATCATCTGGTCGGCGGTGCGCTGGCCCTCGAGCTCGGTCTGGTCCTGGCCGAGGCAGACCTCGATCTCGAGGAAGTTGCCGAGGTCCACGACCCTGTCCAGGTGGATGCGGACGTTGTTGTGCAGGAAGAGGAGCCGCGTCTTCCTCAGGACCCCCATGGTCCCGTTGGTCTCGTGCAGGATCTGCTCCAGCACCTCCGGCTGGTCGACCTCGGCCACTCTGAACGTGGACAGTTTGGGGCCCGCGACGTCGGCCCGCGCGTACTGGACCAGCTGGGAGCGCCCCTCCTCGAGGTACCTCAGCTTGAGGCGCCCCTGCCTGCACTTGAAGAAGACGTCCTTCTGGACGATTACCCGGCCGTCCGACGAGGTTAGGTTCCGGGCGATTTGCACTTTCCTGTGGAAGTTCTCGTCGGACCCAATTTTCGCCTTGATCTCGATGTTCCGCAGCGGCAACGGCTCCATTCCGCGAAATTCGAGTGTGCTTCAAATCCTGGAACTAATCTAATAACTTAAAAAACAACTGACTTGCTTCGGAGGTAAGCAAACAATTCATGTGGATGCGGCGGGTGTCAAAAGTCGGAGCATCTACGGAATCCGCCCAGTGACGTAGAGACCGTAGAATGCGCTCCGCTCTTGAACATGAATCATAAGGAAAGCTGTTCATACTCAGGGACAATAAATTTAATAATTCTTGTCTTATATTCATAACTTTAAAATAAAGTACTTGAAAAAGCAACGATTTTAAGGATAAGTGCTAATTTTATTTAAAATTCCCTTAAATTATTTACAGAAATACATCCGGAGCATTTTTCTTAATTTTGCATTTCATTTATTGCAAGTTAATTGAAATATTTACTTAATTCCCAGAATTTGTTAAGACATCTCCCGGCCACTGCGATTTGTGGGCCTGGTTCCACTCTGGGTGGAACGTGGGGTTGTGACCTGGCTAGATAGGGTTTGGAACATGGGGGTGAGGTAAAATTTTAGCCAAGGCCGCTACCACGGCCGCGACCGTAAGCTCTGCCTGGTAGCGGTCTTGGCTAGAATTTTACCCCACCCCAAGGACGCAAACCAGGTTGACCCGGTTCTCAAACCGACTTGGTTTGGGACCTAGGTAAATCGGTTTGGAACCTGGGGGTGGGGTAAAATTTTAGCCAAGACCGTCACCGGGCCGAGCTTACGGTCGCACCGTAAGCTCTGCCCGGTGACTGTCTTGGCTAGAATTTTACCCCACCCCAAGGATGCAAACCGCCTTTATCCAGGTCCCCACCCCACGTTCCACCCAAAGTGGATCCGGGCCCACAAGTCGCCGCAGCCGAAGCTAAGTTGGTTTGAGCACTGAGAATAACGTCGAATTCTTTTATCTTTGCTTCTAACCCATTCAATTTGTAAGAAAAATTAAACATGGAACGAAAGCGTTCTGATAAAATTGATCACTTTATTAAATCCACATATACAATATTACGACTTTCATAAACGAAATATTATTTGTTTAAAAATACACATTGTTAAAATGTCTGAAAAGAATAACAAGCCTAGATTTTGATATTATCACGAATCACTTATACTAACAAAAAATATTTAAGACCTCTTATTATAAAATATCAATTTACTTAACACAATTTTTAATATTTTCTCACCTAATGTTTTAATATTTTTATGGTTTTTTTTTAAAAAATACCCTAAATAGCATTATGTAATTATGTTTTAGTTAACAATTGTTAATATACTTTCTAGGTCACTAATAAATTTTATATTAAGTTTATGTTTACTATGAAATAAGACTCCTCTTAAACTTGTGATGAGATAAAATTTGTTTGCGAATTTGTTGCTACTCTATTGTTGCTAATTGAAGTACCGCCGGCTGGTTTAAATTAGACGAGCACGCACGACACGCATGGGTTGGCAAATTTATTGCTAAAATAATAAAAGAAAATGTTTTTATTAAATTATATAAACTGCCTCATTTGAGGACGACATGGGTTTCTTTATTAATATTATATTTAAATTAGAACCTTATTAAAAAACAATTAAAATACTGTTTGAATTTTGAATTTTTTAACCGTTTTCAACGGGACATTTTCTGGAACGGTTCCCAAACAGCTGATCACTGACGTCCGTTAAAACGAGGTAAACAAGAAGTTTTCACTTCGAGGTGAGTGTGTCGTGTCCGCGAGAGTGAATTCAATTCCAAACATGTCGCATTCTACCCTCGTCCCCTAATGTTACTAACTATGAATTTGTCGCCAAAAATTGGAGGACACTCTGCGGTGAGGCTCTCTTCAAAAAAAGTTTTAAAAAAATGAAGCAGAACGGCGAAATAAAGGAAAATGACTCCAGGCTGCGGCCCGTCCTCGCCACCGCCGTCGAGGACTTTTCGGTCACAGATTTGGACATTTTCTGGACGGTGGTTTCGATTATTATGCGACTCGTGAACGTAATCCTTAACGTGATCCTAGCAATTGACTACTATAAGAACAACGAGTTGAACCACTTCGTGTGGACGAGTTGCTG
This sequence comes from Tolmerus cingulatus, assembly GCA_959613345.1. NCBI lineage: Eukaryota > Metazoa > Arthropoda > Insecta > Diptera > Asilidae > Tolmerus > Tolmerus cingulatus. Next base: position 34,767,201 of record OY390710.1, read on the forward strand.
CATCCTCGTCCCCATGATCGTGACGACCCTCCTCTCTATTAGCATGTGAGTAGAAATCAGGCCGAGGTCGCGGTTTAAAAATAACTTAACTTGGTTATTAACCCCACAGGTACGTCCAGGACAAAAGCAACTCTATTCGAAAGCACTACGGCTCTCTAGGGGTTCTCTATTTTGTAATCATCCTCCCTTTCTTCTTCCGGTAAGCACTAGCTTTCTTTTGTTGCTATATACTTATGGAAAAAATTTCTCTATTTTCAAGATACTGCCAGTCGCTATCTTATGCAATATCTAGCAGGAAGGCGGAAAAGAAGCACGACATTGAAACCCAAAAAAAGTATGTTATAAAATAACTAAATTTCTTTAATAAAACCTAAAACCGAAATTCTTTTAGATACTTTAAGCTGATGATAAAGGAAGAAAGCGACGTGGCTCTAATTCGAATATTCGAATGTTTCCTCGAAGCTGCTCCACAAAAAGTTTTGCAACTTTCTATAATTCTTCAAGAAGGCCAAAGAGTGTCGTGTGCGTGTTACTAATATTTTCATTCCGTAAACAAATTTTAATCGGCAAATTTCTTTAGGGTATCAATTTTCAGCTCTATCAAGCTGCGTTTGCAGTTTGGCCTGGTGTATGGCCGTCTATCACAAATACTCGAGATATTCTCAAGCTGACAAAGAAATAATTTCATTTTGGGGAGTGGTAGGACAGTGCTGCTGGCATTTTTCAATAGCAGGTAAAGTATTAGCCAATGGGTGTGAATTATTGATAATTAAAGATAATAAATATATCAAAGCGAAAATAGTTCTTCAAATATAAAATATTACGTTTGACTTCTTTTCTAAGGGTTTCAAATCAAAGAAGTCTAGATAAATATATTTTGAAGTTCTATAACCAGCTTTTTACCTTCTACCTTTATATGCAAAAAAAAATCTGTAGGAAAAACAAGAAACTCTTAATTAATACCTTAAAACCTATGAAATTTGGTTCGTTTTCTTATTTCATAAACCGATTTAATTTAATTATTTTGATTACTCAATGTGTAAGTTGAAAAGAGCTTACTTGATATTGGCTAGGTTTTTTTCATTATCCTTTCTGGTTCAAATTATATGGCAAATTTTGAATTGAATTGAGTTTTAAAATCCCCCACTTCTATTAAGATTTTAAAATTTGTCAAAAGTACATTTAATTGCTATGATATTTGCGGATTAAGTTTTTAACGCAAAATGGGTTTAAATCTGGCAATTTGATTTTCTTTTCCCAAAGTAGAAACTGTTTAAAAATTTCAATTCAGTGCAACATTTCCTGTTAAACCTAGAACCGGAAACGACTTGAAAAAACATAGCTATTATAAATATAAAGTACTTGCACGTTTCCGTTTTGCTTATACTTTAAGTTTAACTTGCCGTTTTTATTAATTTGTTTAACTTTTGTTATTTTTTTTTCCTTTACAGTATCCCGCGTCCTCTGTATGTCACTTATTGCGAGTATATTTCCCCTATGGACACTTGTAGCTTTTAGCAGCCGCGTAGTACTTACTAGCATATTTTTACTTATATTTGATAAGCCCTACTATTGTTCGCAGACAATTTTTCACAGCTTCGCGTTCTCCTTAGTTTTAGGCATTGTCTACATATTTACCTACATTATACCAAAGGAAGGCCGAACTAGGTACAGATTTGCTATTTACTACTTAGTATGCGTTTTAGAGAATATCGCTTGTATTGCTTTATCTATAATTTACGTAAATAATACCCTTAAAGACGGGTGGTATTTTATACCATACTGCACATTTGCAATTCTTATGTACTTTTTTGGTATTATGTTTATGATTCTTTATTATACTTGTTGCCATCCGAATTTAACTGCGAGGAAACAGTATGAAGTCGCTAGTGTACCTCTCTCTGCGAGTTAGCTTTGTGTATAGTTATTATTTTTTTAGTTCTCTATGTAATATACATTTGTTTCCCAGAATTTATTGTTTTATTCAATGATAATTTTAGGAAACTCTTTTTTTCGCGAGGTATTATACTAAATTAAAAGTTAAGAATTCCGATATCAAACTATGCTTATATTAATTTCATATAAAAATTGCTAAAGTTCAGAGCGCATCATCGTACTTGGCGATGGACAACTTCGTCATGGATTGGAGATATCTGTTGGGATTCTTTTGCATAATATGTACTTTAAGCACTGAACGGGGTTTAAAATTCTTTGATTTGGTAAGTTATTTGGACAAAATTTATTTCGCAGGGTTGAGATTTTAATTTTTGTTTTTAGTTGTAAATTAGTTCTTTAATAAAGAATTGTATTAATTATTTTTTGAAAATAACAAATATTTAATATTCACTCTTCCTGACTCCGCGGATTAATTTATCGCCCTTCTTAAGGGTAATGAAATTGTTCAAGTGTTTAACCCTCAATTTCCCCCAAATAATATAATTTCCAATACCTAAAATTTGAGCAGCATGCAAAGCGGCTGCTTCTGGATACAGGACTGTTGCACATCCCAAACCAGATGGTACATTTAAGCTGGACCACACATCAAGTTGAACATTATCAGGTTTAACTGGAGGGCAGTTAATAACCGGGTATGTTGTATTCCCAGACAAAACAGGTCCAAGTCCATTAGAACGTCCGGCAACAGCAACAAAGACCAGATTATTCATAACTCCCTCATACTCAGACATAATTCTCAATGTTTCATCGGTTCCTTTATGTGCAGATGTTACTCGAAGTTCGGCGTTAAGGCCAAGTTCCTTGCAATATTTGGCAATTTTTTCGCAATGCTCCTTATCTGAGGCACTTCCCATCAAAATAACGACCAAATTATCATTCTTAGGAATGATTCCTTCCATTTGATCAATGATCCACATGAAATTCCGTTTGACCGTATCTAAATCTGATGATGTGACTGTGGTCAGGTTACGATAAACTTGTTTATCAACCATAAGGCGTTTGTCTCCAGATGGCCATAAGCGCCATGAGTCTGAATCGATTATGTCGGCGAGAACAATTTCTCCTAAAATAATTGTATCATTTAATTGCAATTTTTACGATTTGAATTAAATTATATTACCTGTTTCATCTACGCCGAATTCGATTTTCATATCAATCAATGCACAATTTTTCGTTGCCCATGCCTTCTCAAGGATTTCGAAGACAAGGATTGTGGACTTTTTCATTATGTCAACTTCATCTTGGCCTAAAGTAAAAGAGTTTAAGAAAACAGGTTTATTAAATAGTTTTCAAAATAATTAAATTATTTGAAACATTCATAAAACGCTTTAATATAATTTTATGTCCGAATTCGGCTAATTAGATAAAAAATAATATTTCTGCGGTTTCAAAGTTTCTTTTTTTGCGGAAACTTATTATATCAATATATTGAGTAATATTAAGTTTATTTCGTCTTAAAAAGATAGCCCATTTAAAGTCATAAAACATCAAATGATTATAAAATCTAAAAAGTTTTATAATCAAGACGTGAGTGTGGATGCGCACGAGTAATCATCGTTAGAATGTGACGATCTAAGAACAATGTCCATAGTAACTAAACTATTTTTTATTTGGGTTAAGACGCATTAAATGATATACTCAGTACGTACCCTACGTGCAGTTGAAAAGATGTCAAAAGGTCATTAAATCACGCGAGGCGTTTCGATTTCATCTTATCAACACTTTTAGTGTACGAGAATTTAACCGATTAAGAAAAATATTGAAAAAAATACTCACCGATCAACAAACCATTAAAATTAAATTTAGCTGAGATAATTTGCTCGTCAGACCATTGGGGGTCATGATTTGCGTCATCTTTATAGAATGTTTCCTGTTTCGGTGGTGAGAATCTATTTGGGGGGTAGGAGACAGTAATTAGTTCATTTCTTATCAATATTCTCACTTTTTAATTTAAGGTTATCTGCTTTACGCAATTTTCAAATAAATTCATAAACATGTTTGTTTCTACATCGCTATCATTGAAGCACAAAATGAAATAAGTAGATGCCAAAAAATATTTCCTCTTGAGGATTTTGAAAAATAAAATATTGTAGATATTAAAAAAAAAGTACAATTACATCCTTTTATTTTGTTTCATTTTCGCTCATAATTGCAACTCATCCAAATTGTTGGCAAATAACAAAAGTAGTTATAGAATGAAATGATGAAATAGTTGCTTCGCTTTACTAACACCAATAATTGTGTTTTTCTATTATGCCTTTTTATATATTAAATCGATTTGGATTTAACGTAATGTGTTAAGTAAATGAAACTAATCTTTCAGCTAATAAATCTTTGACAAATATGTGCACATTAGAAAAAAGTACTCGTGCATAATATTTATCTACTTATTTTCTAAACCGCGAAAATGATATGATTTTTGTGGTAAGAATATGGGGATCGATAAGTTTCTTGGCGAATAAGGTAAATAGTCAAATGATTCATTTTAAAGGAATATAAAGTGATAAACGCACCTGTATCCTTCAGGAACACCAGGATTACGTCGAAGGAATGAACCGGTTGCCAATCGCCGTGTCACCCACTCAATTGGTATCATGGCACATTTTTTCGCTATGAAAGCATTGGGAGCAGCTTCCTTCACGTAGGCGGTTTTAATTCCTAGAAAAGTGTCAACATGTAAGAAAAAGTAAACATAGTATTAACTTACAAATAAACTCACCCACAGCGTTTAGAATTTCAAAAACTTTCCCATTTGTTTTGTTAGAAATTTCTGCCTTGCCCGCCAAATCGTGGGCTTTTACCCCATCTCCAGCGGTGATACGATCTTTGCTTAGAAGCAGGCAAAGACCGGGGTTTTTCGGCAGATCGTAGACCTGCTTAGTTTTACCTTCGATAATTACCTTTCCTAGGGTGTATCCTCCAACTAGAAACGTTTCAGAAAGTTAATTTACATTTTACTTATTTCAATTCACTAAATTTACTCACTTTCCTTACTCATTTTGGGGCGATTAACTTAAATTGATCAACTAAAGCGCGGAGACAGGCTGAGTCTTCACTTCTACACTCTTCACTGATCTGATTATTACTCGGAGTCCCAACGACGCATTTTTATTCTATTGATTCTTCATTGCAGGGGCAGTCAACCTTCTTGTTATATTGAAACCTCTTGGTAACAATAATCACAAAAAGATATTGTTGATAAAACTGTAAGGGTCATAGAAATAATGTAGGAATTAAAAACAAGATTTTTTTTAATTTTTCCAAAACTAATGCACTTTGAAATATTATTTGATTAAATTCCTAAATCGATTATGTTAACCTAATAAACTAGAACAGAGCATCGGGAGAAAAAATACTAGAATTTTCACAGAAACTTTTTTGTATAATAATTTTTATTATTAAATCATAAAAAAAGATAACTGTACAACTTTAGAATGAAAATTCATATCTCAACTATTTTTTATGTATTTTTAGTGGAATACACATTATTGGAAAATTCATATAGGGCATTTGGAGTTATTTAAAATGCATTACAAAGCAACCGAAAGAAATTAAATTATGAAAAGGACACCGTGCCGATGATCTTAAGGAATTTCAATGATATTGGTACCCGATTCAAAATTCAAAGGGAACATTTTATTTATGACATCAGCAGGTACGGGATACAACCTGGAAGAAAAGTGAGTATAAAAAAACGGAGGGATCTCTTTGGCTTTCACTTTTATTTTTCTTTATAGGATTACAGACAGAAGAAGAAATGAAAATTTGATTTGATTCTTGGAAATAACAACAAAGCGGGTGAGGTTGAAAGATAGTATTCAAATAATATTATTCTATTTTAAGTTGTATTACTTTGATTCCAATTAATTTAGGAATTGATATAATTCAAGTATTAAGAGATATTCGAATGTAAAAGGAGGTATTTGTGATTTAATTGAGAAAAGCTTAGGGAATGTTTAATATGGAACTGAAAATGAGAAAAAGTTTTCTTCCACTGGAGTAATCCCACTCCATGCTGAGGTCAATTTGTTTTTTAAGGTAGCCCCTCTTTTGCTCAACTGATAAGCTTCTAAGCCGTTTGGCAAAAAGGAATTAATCATATGAATCAAGTTTGTTCGATCGCAACAGTCTTGAATAAATAAACGTAAGTTTCCAATCGGAACGAAAAGAAAAATTGTTTTTCTTCTTAAAGATTGAATAACATCCCTTGCCGGCTTATAAAAACCAGTTTTAATTATATTTCTGCGTTGACGAGATCGAAAAGAAGATCTTCGGATTTTGGCTAGGGACTGAATGTTTGCTGAACAGTCGGCCACTGTCATTTGGTGCACGGCGTTTGATTGAAGAAGAACCACGTGTGATTATTAATGGTTCATGTTCCGCGCATTATTTTTTAATTAGACAGTCGGAAAGAGTACTTTGTTTTGTTTTACAATTGAATCAAGTTTTCTGTTCTTGTATTAATACAAGGTGAGTGTCTGGAAAAACGAGAACGTGTTTCGGTTTCAATCCAAATTTGGTAATGGTATACTTTCATAATTGACACCTGTTAATCAAATAGTTAACAACTAACCAGACTAGAATATTTAATTGGATAGTGTAATCGCTGATATCTCAGCCTGTGATTTTGTATGCAATATGCCAATTGCTGTATTTAAGCTAGATGGCAATTTTCCAATTGTTATTTATTTGAATCTTAATTATATACCTCCTACTCGGTTTTACAAGATTGATTACAGAAAACTTACTACCTACCGTCGTAATTTATTTGTACCTACATAATTTATATTTAGAATTTAATTTGCGACGAAAAGTAGCTCAAACTTATTTAATTCATTTGTAACAAGGTCTTCTATACTTGACCATATAAATATCATAATATATTGAGGTGTACATTTTTTTCTGATTTTCATACTTCACTCTTATAAGCCTAAACCGCAGTAGGCGTTTTTAATTTCACGAATGCCATGGGTATCGCCTGTAATTAAAGCAGTTCTTGCGTTCGAAATTTGATCATAACTGAATGAGTAAGTTTTAAAAATTTAAAAGTGAAGAAAAACTTAATGAAACTTTATTGTGGTTTAACAAATCGATTTTAATTTGTTATGACACCTATATGACTTTGTATTAATGGGTTTAGCATGATGATTTGTTGTTGTGTGTTTTAGTCAATCTCAGAATAGATTGAACCAATATTCATCAGGTTTTAATCATTATAGGTAGTAGTATTTACTTTGGAAGGTGTATCGCTACAGTTCTTAATAATTAGAAAACTAAGGTCTGAAAATGACAAATAATTTTTCAATAACTTGTTAAAAAAGCATTAAAAATGTTGGTTATTCTTTCTCAGAAACTTAGCTATTTTTGCTACTGTACCAGCGTATCATGACCTAATTATGATCGTAAACATCTTTGACGTAATTCTCTTATTTTTCAAAAATAAAATTTCCAAAATGCAATCAAATAACAGATTGCATATAATTTCATACATCGGTATGATGACGTCAAAGGCTCGAATAAAGCACGGAGTATATCCTCAGGATTGCAATAACATAACGATTGTCTTATCAATTATTATACAAACAACCTTTGCAATGCAACTGATAGATGAGGCATAAACTCTCTTGACGTATTGGTTTCCACTTTGGTTCTAGTAAATCCAAAATAATCATTCTGGAAAATTTCCCTTTCCCACTTTCACTGAACTATTCCCTCCATGAACGATAACTCCCGAAAAAAGTAATAAATGTATTACTGATAATATTTCAGGGTCTCACGAAGGCTTTAAATAAAAATAGTTTAAGACATAGTGGGGCGTGGAAATTTCCGGGAGAATTTTATAAATTCCTTTAAAGTATCTGTTAATGTTTTCAAATTGACTAGGTTAATTTAGAAGGCCCGAGCAACGAAAATTTTCTTATCTGTAATGTTTCTAGAGCTAAAACGTGTTTTAAGCAGATTGGTCTTCTCTCAAAATCAGTTATCACCCTAGTAATAAGGCTTCGACATGCGTTTTTTAAATTCTTATCAGTTTTGAGTTTATAATAAAAAGGAGCTGGGATTCTTTAATAGGGTTAGAGATTATAATTTTCCTCAATGATGTAAGAATTGTTGCAAGAAGCGTAAGCCACTAAAATCACTTAGACAGCATTGATAAGAGTCAATTTGATTTTTCAGTTAGTTGAGCGGAGGTGTTTTGAGGACGATTTTGTTGAATAGTATGCACAAGATAATGGAAAAGAGTCCAGAAAGCACAAAATCAGTGGCGTTAAAAGATAATGTTGAAATATGCTGCTCAAGAAGAGGTATGTTATTATATAATTAATTAAAAATATATAATAAATTGTATTATAATTCTAATTAAAGGCAAAAAATGTTGTGGAAAGAAACCAGAACCTTCTAACGAAGTTACCGGACTGACGCATGAATGTGGTGTATTTGGGGCAATTGCAATTGGAGATTGGCCTACACAGGTATAACAGTTTGTTCTTCAAATATTTATTCTACGGAGTGTTTACAAAACTGTTATACACGTTATAAATTTATTAAATACTCAAGTGTAGATATTTATGTGGATCGTATAAATATGATGATATAGTGATATTTAGCAGTATAACAGTTTGCCGTATTTGTTTTTGCTAATCGAAATTTTTTTTTTATTTTATTTATTTATTTATTTTTTTCAGATTGATATTCCTCAAGTAATATGTTTAGGCTTAGTAGCACTACAGCACAGAGGTCAGGAATCAGCTGGAATTGTAACAAGTGCGGGCCAATGTTCGAAAAATTTTAATGTTCACAAAGGAATGGGAATGATCAACAATATATTTAACGATGAATCGATTAAAAAACTGAAGGGAAATTTGGGTATTGGTCATACAAGATATTCGACATCTGCAGCGTCGGAAGTCGTTAATTGTCAGCCCTTCGTTGTTCATACGGCACATGGTGTACTTGCAATCGCACACAATGGTGAATTGATAAATACTGAAAGTTTAAGGAGAAATGTACGAAGTTTAAAAGATATAGTTTTATGGATTACAAATAATTTTTCGATTTATAGGTATTAGCCAGAGGAGTTGGGCTGTCTACACACAGTGATTCGGAACTTATTACACAGGCGCTTTGCTTAAGCCCGCCAGAGGGAGAGGTAAGTTGTTATTTTTTTAAATTATTATAGTTTTTCCAAATAAAGAAGCAATTAATAATTCTCTAAATATGTTTAAGACTAGACTTCCGTGTCTTTTTTGATTCTTAAAATAGAACGACCTCGAGGTCGTTATTCTGTCTAGCTAGAATATTTTAGTTGATTCCAAAAATATTGATAAAAGTTTAAAATCTTTTTAAATATTTTTTTGTCATCACTATGTGAGGCAATCAACGATATAGATAAGTTACACTTCCAGGCGTGTTTTTTGTTCACAGTATGACGATTGGCATGTGCTGGTTTTTATAACTTTAATCATTTGCAGTGAGTGATTTATTTTTGTGAGTTGCAGTAAAAATTAAGGAAAAAACCTATCATTTAAAAAATGAAAGTTGACTCAAAATAAATCAACGTCAGTAAAGAGTAAACAATATTAATCTGGTTTTTTTTAAAGATACGAGAACATTTATAGGATTGAAGCATGTGTGACTAAATATTTAGAATTATAAATATTAACATTAAAACGATTATTTATTGATTTGTTAATTTTTTTTCAGAGAAATGGACCAGACTGGCCTGCTAGGATTAGGCACTTTATTCAGATGGCACCGCTGTCTTATTCGCTTGTTATTATGTTAAAAGATAGAATATATGGTGTTCGTGATCCCTTCGGTAACCGGCCCTTATGCATAGGAAAAATTGTTCCTGTAAATTTGGGAAAGAGTAAGCCAAATTAAATGTGCCTTCTATTACATTAATTAATACAATATATATGTATATTTTTTAGTGAAACCCGAAGATGCGCCAGCTGAGGGTTATGTTGTGTCTAGTGAGAGTTGTGGATTTTTGTCAATTGGCGCCAGGTATGTTCGAGAAGTCGAACCAGGAGAAATTGTAGAAATGAATCGTAATGGAATACGCACTATCGACATTGTTGAAAGGCCAGACGTAAGCAAAATGTACGCATTTTGCATTTTCGAATATGTTTACTTTGCAAGAAGTGATTCGATCTTCGAGGGTCAGATGGTTTATTCTGTACGATTGCAGTGCGGTCGTCAGCTTGCAATAGAAGCCCCAATTGATGCAGATATCATAAGTTCAGTGCCTGAGTCGGGTACTGCGGCAGCTCACGGTTATGCTCGGGAGGTAAGATTTACTCGAAATAAATAAGATTAAAAATGTATAATAAGAAAATATTCTTAGTCTGGAACACCCTTTGCTGAGGTCTTATGCAAAAACCGATATGTGGGACGAACTTTTATTCAGCCATCTACCAGATTGAGACAACTTGGTGTAGCGAAGAAATTTGGCGCTTTATCTGAAAATGTTGCTGGCAAAAAGTTGGTTCTTATAGATGATTCTATAGTCAGAGGTATTTCTAAAGGTCTCGACATTTGTTTCAGGTTTGTTAATTATCTTTTAATTTAGGCAACACAATTGGTCCAATAATTAAACTTTTGCGTGATGCTGGTGCCAAGGAGGTGCATATTAGAATTGCAAGCCCTCCTCTTCTGTACCCATGTTACATGGGTATTAACATTCCAACACGAGAAGAGCTTATCGCTAACAGATTAAACCCTCATGAGCTCGCAAAACATGTTGGTAAGTAATAATAGAAATAGAGAATATAACAAAATGTATGTAAAAATTATTAATTTTTAAATCTTGCAGGAGCCGACAGTTTGGAATATCTGAGCGTACAAGGTCTTGTTAAAGCTGTTAAACTTAACAGGCAAATTTCCAAGCCAAGTCAGGCAGGATATTGCACAGCATGTTTGACTGGTGAATATCCAGGAGGACTTCCGGAAGAATTAAGTTGGTAGCAGTCCATAATCACTGCTAACGAACCAGTGAACCAGTTAAACATGACAATTGTATGTCTGAATCTCTCAATTCTTATGCTATTGATTCTTTTGGTTCACACGTCTTTCGACAAAATAAAGTTTTATTATTTAACATTTCGTGGACTAATTTAATGTTTAAATAAGCAATATAAGGAAGAATTAATTTTCTTAATTATCAGAGAATAAATGAAATTTCTTTTATTCGAAAGAGTGTTATGGGAAATAAAAATGAAACTATTTTACTAAAGGTAAGCGATTATACATATGTGTATACGTCTTTTAAATTTTATGTATGAAATGATTTGATTTTTGTTGTAAATTAACAATTTACGCTTTGCTTAAGATTATAAAATAAGTTATATTGTTGATCATATCCAACATTAAATAAGTTGTGTTTTTAACAAGCAATTGAATGTGTTTTTTGCTGTAAGTCCAAGGCCATGTGATTTTTACCAATTTTAAAATAACCACCGATTTTTTTGTACTTCTCTTAAGATTATATATTTTTATCTATTTTGCGAATTTCTGAAATTTTCTAAAAACGATAGAGCGAAAAAAATATAGGATAGTAAAATTATTATTTTTGTTTAGCTCGTATCTTACTACTCTATTCACTTGTGTTTTTATTACTGAATAGGTAAACAGTTTTGATAAATTTCATAAAGTACGGGTTTTTCTGTTCAGAGCCCAATTCTTTATTAAAACATTTTATATGAATGCAGTTTTTTATTACTTTGATATCGAATGCGTTAAAAATAATCAAATTAAGTTTGATTCCTTATTTTCTAGTTTTTGGTGTATATAATACAAAAAAATATTATTGAGCCTCGAAAAGCTAAATATTTAATTTATTTCAAATATAAATTTTTTATTACTTTTAGAAATTTATATTTACTATGTAACGATTAGTTAAAATGGATTTATTTGAATTGAAAATGAGAGTATTTTCCTACGTAATTTCTGCTATAGAAAATCAATTTTGTCCTTGCACTGATACCTCACTAAAGTTCAACAAAGACAAGACATAAGCTCACCTCTCGTCCGATAATTTCAAGTAGCATGTGATTACTTCAAAAGCTCACTGAAGTACGCTAACTTTTGGTGTCTTGTTGACATTAAAAATAGCTATTATCCGCTGAAAATACTTTTGAAAGATTATCAAAAAGAAGCATTCTTGAACTACGTGCTTAAGTAAGTAAAACCTCTATCGATTCGACAGTAGTTAATGACTTTGTTACTGAAAAATGAATTTCCAATAAAGCTTTACTTTTCAGAGTTCCTTTAAGAAGAAAAAAAATCTCCAAGTTTAGCTGATTCACGGTATTTACGATGAAATCATTGTCAGTACTACCGCGAGTTTCATTTGTTAAATTGAGTAAGTAACACTGCCCTAAAAGTTTTGGGTTAATTTTCGTTTTAATAATTAATTAAGTGGCATTTAGTGGTCTTGTTTCGTTTTCTAAATAAAAAATTATTACGGCAGATAAGATTGTTTATGCCGGCTGATAGGAGCAATCTTTGAATGTCTTCTTGCCTTTTCATGATTACTTTTGTTTTTAACGAGTCTGTGGTAGAATGTTTTGCTTAAGTTAATTTTGAGTTTATTTGTTGATTAAGAAGAGGTTGGCAAGGCAATCCATTTTGATAAAACCTTGGCAGCGGACATTTTAAAATCGTACGTAGAATTTTAATTTGTAAGTATCAGTCGAGTTATACTTTCACTTTCATCGTTTTCGGTGCATTGTCTTTTAATAACAGCTGCTGGACACTTGTTTGTTAGGAGATCGATAATTTAAATTGTTATTACTATTGATATTAACTGGTGCATTAAAAAGTAGCCGTGCTATATACATAACAACAGGTGGTAAGGTCAGTGAATTCGCGTATTATTTTATGATATTCTTATCAGTTCAAATATTCCAAAAGATAAACAGCTTTTATTTACGGTTTGTTGAAAATAAATTTGTGAACACCAATGTTGTTTGAATTTTGATTTTAGTGTTACTACTTAGATATGCTCTTAAAAATTTAAATTCGTGGGTACTGCAATTATGAAATCAAGGCTGCAAGGCATTTGCAGAGCTGCAATATTAAACAAGCCCAACATAAATGTTTATGGAGCTGCAACGGGTAGTATTTTAAATTAAATTCTCTAGTTAACCTTCACGTACTTTTGTGCTTCGAATTCATTTTTATGTTGCATTCGCAATTTTATTCGATAACCAGAAATAACTTTTATTACTTCAATTTAAGGTAAAAATATGTCGTCAAGAGGTGCTACAGTGCATTCAGCTGGAATTGAAGACGTTCATGATGTTCCTATGAATGTTATACTCCGACCAATTCCTTCTGTCCTCGATGACCAGAAAGTTAAATCTTTAATGGAAACATTGGATGTAAAATGAAAAGTTAAAATGTAATAGTTATTAAAAAAATAACTTATTGAAATTATTTCTAGGATCCAAAATCTTCAACCGAAGTTCCTCCAGTTGATATTCTTTGGATAAAGGGAAGTGAAGGTGGAAATTACTTTTATAGTTTTGGTGGTTGCCATCGCTACGAGGCCCATAAAAGGCTGGGGAAGCCGACTATTAAAGCAAAATTAGTCGAGTCTACGCTTTTCGATCTTAAAACTTATCTGGGATCTAGCGCTCCATTAAATCTTAAGTGATATAATTCATATTCGCACTATTTCTAGGCATAAAAAAAAATTGGAGATTCATATATTTTGTACTATTTTTACTAAAATAAACGTTTCGCATGTTCACTTGTTTAGTGGATCCGGGTGGGCTTTTATAATTATTGGTTGATTAATTGTTTTTTTAATGTTATAATTATTGTATCATTTCCCATCAGATTTTAGTGGATTCGGCGTGATATTATTCGCACGAAATACCGACCAGCAAATACCAAATATCGATAACCAGAATGAAATTATTTATTAAATTGTTTAATTCAAGTTTCTGGAATAAAACCAAAAGAAAGAATATTTTAGCAACTAATTTGAATGATATAAGGTAAGGTACATAATTATTATTTTGAAAATAGAAAAGCTGCCTTATTTTTCAAGTCGGCATATTTAATTTCTAAATATTCAGGACAGAAATAAAAATATTTAACAACAGCATCGTCCACTTCTAAAGTGTGACCTTTAAAAATTTTCTACTTATAATAATTTTTAAGCCTATATTAACATTTTCCCTTAATTTGCATATTTATTATTTTACTTTATTTAAAAGGACACAAAACTAAAGCACAGTTTATATTATTTACACGAAATTAAATAAATAAATAATTAGCTAATTTTAAATATATACATATATGTTTTTTTAAGACCTCAAAATTGAACATCGATGATTGCCACTCGAGATTCTTAACTATTATCGATTTCGATTATTTTCAACCGATATTTAGAAAATCATGTATTTCGAGTCATCCCTGCATCTCAGCTGAGTTTGACTTTGACACTTTCGGTGATTTGATATGCGATATTTTAGACTAAACGTCGTTTGATTTTTTGGGATTTTATAATTTCGCTGATTTTAGGCTTTGTATAAATTTGCCCGAAAATGTATTTTGCCAGGCGGTTTCGCAACAGGAATTTAACTATGTTTTTAGATGCATTTAGTGAGTATTATTATTAGAATTTAGAAAATTGAATAATTCTTTAATTTCATTCTAGATAATGCATACAAACAAAATCCTTCAACTAATGAAATGTTTTCTTCGAATGCAAATTATCCTAAAATTGAAATGAACATCGAGAAAAGTGTTCAAAATTATGGACAACCTACGTCTAGGACTCATCCCCACTTGATAGAAAGTGGGGATCTCATCACGGGCATAACTTTGGATGAAATTAAAGGCAGGCGGCAAAATCTTCTACAAACCATCCAGAAAATGGCTGTGAATAGAAATCCTCAATTGAAAAATCATGTCGTGAGAATAGAAGTGAAATATTATTTCCATCTACATGAGTCTTAAGTACTATCCTTCTTGCAGATAGTAATTCCGTCTTCTACCAAAAAATATATGAGTGACAAAATTCCATATGTCTTCCGTCAAAACAGTGACTTCCTCTATTTTTCGGGATGTTTGGAACCTGATTCAGTTTTAGTTCTCACAATTGATGAAAACGAAAAGACGCGGTCTATTCTCTTCGTCCGGCCCAAAGATTCCCACGCCGAACTTTGGGATGGACCTCGAACTGGCGTTGAGAACTCGGTTGATTTTTTTGGCGTTGATGAAGCATATAACATCGTGCATTTGCCAAATATACTTAGAAGGTATGGCAAATTTAGTTAATATTGAAATTGTTATTGCTGTCTATCTAATTAATTAAACTGTAAGCTGAGTACAGCAATGCAATAGCTGAATACGTGGCTGAATAAAACGTTGCACGTAATTATTATTTTATCAGAAAATCCTATTTTAAAATACTCAAAACGCATTTAAAGCTGTATAAAATCTATTTTAATCAATTAAATAACTCATATTTTCAGAAGTACTTTATATAAACAGCTACCTGTTACACTTTGGTATGATCATCAAGAATCAGATCTTCCTAAAATTTCACAGATAGTAAAAGAATGTGCAATTCAGCAGCAAATATACACTGAGTCGCCCAAAATTTGCATGCATCAACTGAGAGTGATTAAGTCTCCAGCAGAAGTGGAGTTGATGAGAAAAACGTGCTATATTGCATCTCAGTGCATTAATGAAACTATGGCAGAAACAAGACCTGGGGATAGTGAACACCAAATTTTTGCTAAAATTGACTATAAGTGCCGCATGAAACACGCCAGTTATTTAGCATACCCTTCGGTTGTGGCTGCAGGGAAGAATGCCACAATAATTCACTATATCAATAATACTCAAGTTGTTCAACCTGGAGAGATGGTGCTCATGGATGCAGGCAAAGATGATTAAAATTCATTTAAAATAATTACTGATCTTTTAAAAATAGGTTGCGAGTACGGAGGGTATACGAGCGACATTACCAGAACCTGGCCAGTTAGTGGCAGTTTCTCTACAGTTCAAGCAGTGCTGTATGACTTACTTCTTCTGCTCCAGAAAGACTTAATAGGTATGATTGTTCTATAAATGAATACTAGTAGTTTTCAATAATTTAGTTGGCAAAATATACTATTCATCTTCATGCTTAAATTGGTGAGTGTCCAAACTTCAATGGGACTCCTGGTTTTAAGTCTATGCGAATTGTATCGTTTTGTCTGTTATAGTAGACGAATTAATATAAGAACAGCTGCACAGAATTCAGACATTAAAAACGAAATAACGCAGGACGGAATGAAATGAAATATTTTGTCTTATTCAAATTTTATTCATAATTTATTAATGAGGGAAACCATCTTTAATACCTTACTTATAGATGTACTACTCAAGGAGGGAGGAAGGACTTTAGATCAACTGTTTGAAACGATGTGCGTAAAAATGGGAAAGTATCTGCAAGAGGCTTCTTTAGTTCCACAATTTTTAAGTAGCAAGGATCTTGAGCGGGTAAATTAATTTAGCTTTTAGTATTCATAGAAATCTATGAAATTTACTCAATTAAATTTCTTTTGATTAAATTCAACAGAAACTTTTAAATTTCTTATTATAGGCTGCGTACAGCTTTTGTCCTCATCATGTATCTCATTATTTGGGAATGGATGTTCATGACACACCTCTGATTTCGCGAAGTGTACCTCTAATCCCTGGGATGGTTTTTACTGTTGAACCAGGTAATATTATTATATAAAACCAAAGCTATTAGATTATTTTGCTTTTATATATTACAAATCTTTTAGGTATTTATATTTCTCCGGAAAGAAATGATGTTCGTAAAGAGTTCCGAGGAATGGGACTGCGGATAGAGGACGATGTTTATGTAAGATCTTCTACTTCGGTTGAAAACTTGACTGAAAGATGTGTTAAAGAAAGAAGCGCAATTGAGTCTTTGATTGCAAGATGAAATGAAATTTTTTAATTTTCATTTATTTTTAAAGAATACTTCACTGTATCGGACTTTTTTAAAATAAAGAGTATGAAAATGTTTTTAATGCGTTTCATGTTTTTCAATTGATAAATATATTTAATTATACTTTTATTTGTTCTAATTGTTATTGTATCTTTTCTAGTTCTAAAATTTTAACTACATATTTTTTTTTACATTATTCACCTCCTAAAAGTAACTGAACAAAATAGGAACAGTACTTGCAGAATCCATCTTTTGGTTGTTGCTTCCGGAAAAGCTCAATATTTAGAGCAACATCCCATCTAAGCTTGCCTCAACCAAAGCTGAATATCTGAATTAGTTTTATTTAGATGTCATCTAGATCCACGCGCGAATAAACAATATTCTTATCAGTTGGCCACTGTCAAATTTCCTTATCAAAAGCCTGCTGTGATTGCTGTGTCCAACTAGTTTTTTAAGTTCATATCAAGTTAAGTTTTAAGGAAGATGTCTATCTATAAAGATCTGCCGGAGGTAAATACTTTCATTTATGTTTCCCAAAATTTACATTGATTTTCTAATAATAGGAGCATCCTCGGAAGCTAATTCCGGATTTGTGCCGTCAATTTTATAATTTAGGATGGGTCACAGGAACTGGTGGAGGGATAAGCATAAAATTGGAGTAAGTTTATATAAAAGTGCTATCTGTCCTTAGTGTAATTAGTCTTAAGCTCTCTCACAATTATAGAACATTATCGATTTTTTGAAGTAACACTGAATTAAGTGAATATAGTACTATATTTATTTAATATGAAGAGATTTTCCAAACATATACAATTTTTTAATCTCAATTTACTACTCCTGCAACATCAAGGCTTTGAAAATAGAGTTATTCAGCTAAATCATAATTTCCTATAAACGAGTTGAGACAGCTTTTGTTGCCGGCTAATTTAGGTTATACAAAAACTTAAGTGCAGGATTGTTCCAGACAGACTTTTTCAGTATAAGATCGTATAATTTTCTAAATCTTACAATTTTTGAAAATTTGTAATACCTTAATTTCAACGTTTTACCAAAAGTTGTACGAATTTTCGTTTCTTTGAGGAAATGTGCAGAATGTGTTATCAACTATTCGATTAACATATCACTTTGTGGTTGCGAGTTGTCTGGTTAATGTATTTATATATATACCTTACGAGGCATTTTTGTAAAAATGGGCACTTAGAAGTTTTTACGTTTGTTCAAAATAAATAAATTTAGAAAATGCCCCTGTATTTTCATAAAAGAAATATCTTCTATACTGAAGTGAAACTCTTAGGTACTCAATTTTTACAAAACTTCATTTTCAGAAAAAAGCTCTTATAAACATAATTTTTTTTAACACAGTAATGATATATACATTGCACCCTCTGGTGTTCAAAAAGAGCGTATTCAGCCCGAGGATCTTTTTGTTCAGAATATAGAAGGAAAAGACTTGCAACTACCACCAGAATACAAGAAGTAAGGACAATTTCATAACTTTTGGAAGATACATTTTTGGAAAATTAAATATATATTTTTGTTATTACAGATTAACGAAAAGTCAATGTACTCCACTTTTTATGTTGGCCTACATGCATCGAAATGCAGGAGCTGTGATACACACACATTCTCAAAATGCTGTAATGGCTACTTTACTGTGGCCCGGCAGAGAATTTCGATGCACACATTTAGAAATGATTAAAGTACTTAATAAAAATTACCCTTTTTCTAAAAACGTTTTCAATAACGAGATTTATTTTACAGGGCATTTATGATGAAGACAAGAAACGTTACTTGCGATATGATGAAGAATTGATTGTGCCAATAATTGAGAACACCCCGTTTGAGAAAGATTTAGCTGATCAAATGTATGCTACAATGCTCGAATATCCGGGCAGTAGCGCAATTTTGGTTCGAAGACATGGCATTTATGTTTGGGGTGCTTCATGGCAAAAAGCTAAAACAATGTATAAACTCCATCAGTATTTATTGTATAAATTATTAATTTTCTTTTATCTTCAGGACGGAATGCTACGACTATCTTTTCTCTATAGCCGTTAATATGAAGAGGTGTGGTCTAGATCCCACTCAAGTGCCAAAAGATAGCAACGAATAATAGGAATACACTAAGTAACATATCGTTTTAACGTTCGTAAAAACTCTTCCAATTTTACAAGGAAATAATCAAGTTTATACCATAAAGAAAAATTCGATTTTATATAGGTTATTATTGCAGGAAACTGTAACGTATTTGTATTTGCTTGTTATTAAATGAGCTTAAGAGTAGAGCAAAGCTCTTTATTCAATAATTCTTGAAAAGTTCTAAACTGAATCTGCCTATGCATTTAATAAATAAATCAATTTACCCAATGAATAAGTTTTTTTATTTAAAAACTATTTGTTTTATAATTTGTTTTTATTTTCGACCAGACTCGTCGCATTCAATTATTATGGAAGATATTAAAAATTGAAATTATGCAACTTATCTGTGCAACATCTGAATCAAATCGAAAGCGTCTGATATTAATTTGTACAAAATTGCACTTTGGTTGATTAACTTCTATAAAAGGAACTTCACTTGCATAATAGAACAGATAATAAGAATAAGGAGGTGAAAGATGAAAATTTATTCATTTTATTAAACTTGTGATGACTTTAGGTAATGATTATAAAATTTTCCTGAAGGTGTATCGCATCTTAGATTCAACACATTGAGCCATTTTAATAGAAACATTGGAATAGGTATAACCACATTTGGTTTCGAAAATGAGACCATAGCTTTTAAACCTTATTTTTTTACTATAAATTTTAAATAACCCCTTTTTGCCAATTTGTCAATTTGGCGAATAATTTTACAGAAATTGATACACAACATCAAACGACCATATCCCCTTCAGGGTGGAAAAGCTTGGAAATTTTCCCTTAGATCTGGAAAAGGACTCTTGATTATTGACATTAAAACCTAAATTTTTTGTGGGTCAAAATATTCCCTTAGAACGTATTAAATTTTAATACAGTATACACTTAATAATTATTATGGAATACGTTCAATTAATTTCCTTTAAATTTGTTGACAGACAGAAATTTCCACTTTATAATTAGACAATTTTTGTGGTAAATATAATTTAAGGACGTAAAATAATTATTATAATGGAATGATTCCACAATTCAAATGCGTTTATTATGAAAAGAACAGAATATGGCCTCGGGGTTTTGTTTATCTCTTGGCTTCTTCGCTTTCATTTCATGAGCGTAAACACAGGTCAATTTAAATATAAAAGGTCACGTGTGGAGTATTGTCAGGATGTATGTATTACGTAGTGACATAAAAAAAAAGGGAAAGGACAATTATCATTAGGCGAATCATAATTTTTATAAAAGAGTACAATACCAACAATAAAAACCTCTCAATGTCACATTAACGATTAATTTCGTTCCGATTAAATTACCCTTTACGTTTCCAGCATTGCATTTAGGCAAATTAGTGTTTTTAACTCGTTCACCAGTGGCTGGATTCTTAAGTGGAACAAAACTTCATTAAATTGTTCCACACCCCATCAATAAATACCTAGAGAAAGGATAATAGATCCATTTCTTATCCTTAATTGCTTGCAGTTTAAATTACCTTGTTTACTGTGGCGACTCGGCCACAGCATTCTCATAAAAGTAATTAATTGTCTATGCAACACATAATTATACACTCTCGGAATTTTTACACTTTTCGAACTCATTGCGGGAGTATAGGTAACGATTATTTCGTATTGGTTCCATTGTACTTTAATTATTTCATCTTTAATAACCGTTTAAGGTTAAATTGAAGGCTTCTTTGATTTGATTAAAACGAGCTGATTTTCGATATGGAAAAAGGATTATTTTATGAATATTGTTTAAAGTTTTGAATAATTTGATTATCTTATAGTAGTATATTTGGTAAGTGCAAGGTATTATAAGTCCGTAAATAACCGGAATTATGAAAGAAATAGAAAATTATGAATACACCTTAATTATTATTTATTATACTTTTCTAGAAGGATCATCTAAAAAATCCCCGATGTGTTATTCTAAACTATCTGGAGCTTAGGAATCAGGAATTCATTCAGTGAGATTGGACGCAGCCGCTTTTAAAGATTCGCACTCTGTTGTGCTGTAGAGACATAGAGACGTAGAAGCCTGTCCTGCGGCAAAGTGGCAAGGACTTTTCTAAGGCACATAAAACAAGGAGAATTCAACAGGTCTCCTTCAGTTGTTCAAGTGGTTGGTTATCGGCAGTACGAAAATTTTGCGGTTAATAGAAGTGGTCAAGTGCGATGCTTGGTGAACGAAAATTCAAGACAGAGGAAAAATTCGAAATTTACTATAAAGGATAATATAAGTAGTAATAAAAATTTTAACCTATTTAAATTTTTGTGAATTATTAAAACTGTTGACGGATATACTGTGTAAGTGTATTATTATTTATTTTGGTAGATATAGAAACTTTTAGTGGTTTGAACATTTTACCAAAAATTGAAATTGAGCCAATCTTTGAGTTTGGGGACGTTCAGCAAAATACTCCACTTGGGAATATATTAGCACTTCGTTAGCGAGGAAATACGGGGAAGTTTATCTCATGAATGTAATTTTAGCAGATCCTCTGGGATTATCGGATTTTGTATGCGTTTATTATATTCCCCCAGAGTCGACGATTTCCAACTTTATTTAGTAGATACGACGTTCTCTACATATTCCGAAAACTACTGCGGAAAATATCTAGTCAGTTATAAGCGTGCTGCATATGGTTTTCTGCAGACTTTAATTAGGATGGGTATGTTTGTTCAGCTGCACTTCATATCATGAACAGGAACTAATTTAAACTTTAAGTGGAAGTTTCAATAATTAAAACTTTTGAACTTTTAGCAATTCAAATTACTTTGTTAAATTACAAAATTGCTTATTATAGAGTTTCGCAAAAGTTACCATTATATTTATTTTATAATTATTTATATTTGTTAATTGGCTGTTGCAACGTTATCCCATTTTACTCTCTAGGCGGTTGAGCACTTACGAATTTATCTAACCTTTCAAGTTTATTAAATTGTCTTATCAAACTCTTTATTGTGTAATGGCATGGAAACATTAAACTATGTAGAACAAAGTTTCTTCTCGAAGAATAAATTTAAGCGAATTTTGCTATACAGCATCTAACAATATACCTGAAAGGTGCTAGCTTCGCAACAATTTTGAGGTATCTTTTAAATATTATGTAGATTTTTTTTTATGATGGACTTACTGAAATATAAATGAGATAAGAAAATCCTTGTGGTTGTCTTATGGATACTTCGTTGTAAAAAGCGCTTTTATTTTCAATTTAGACAAAATATGTAACAAACATCTAAAATGAGTTCTTTTTAGATTATGAAACCCCAATTTGAAAATATGATTTTTGAACCTAGGAAGAACTTTCAGTTATAATAAATGAAAATACTCTATTAAAACTTACAAATCCTCCGATGGCTCATCTTTATAGATTGCTTTCTGAATTTTCTTTGAGAGGAGCTTGAAGTTTCTGCTTCATAAAATCCTTCAATTAAAACTTCATCGTCACAATTTTGAAATCAATATTTGTTGCTTACTACCTGAAGTCAAGTTTTAATTTCAATTGGTCCTTTAATAGATTTTCTTGTTTCATATCTGCATCATTAATTATATTTAACTAGTAGTAAAAATTGAGCTCTTGTTAAAAATGATTGGGTAATAATGAAGACAGTATTATTTTTTCTCTACATAATTTTATGCTATGGTTTAGCAAATTCTTAAATGGGAGGTTAGGCAGAGTAAAAAATTGTAATCCCTTTTCCTATAAAGAACTTCCTTAAAATTTGTAGCTTCATTTGCGACAAAATTCTATGCAAAGTTTCAAGTTGAGTCCGCTTTACGCGAGTGAGTTAACCACAATTAAGGAGGACATAAAATATTAAGTTATTCAAACAGAAAATTTGGCGAAAACATTTAAGACATGGTCTGCTGCGTCGAGGGTAAATTAGAAGGGCATGTTTTGGAAGCAAAGATAAGCACCAAAGTGGCTCTCACGGTTTCTAGGATTTATATTTCTATTACACCAATTATTACACTTGTATCCTTTAATTTAAACACTTTACGAATTAAGCTGCTGGATTAATTGCAAAACTTTAATGTATTGCTATAAAACTTGCTCAATGAAAACGCTTAACACAATTTATCCGAAATCCCCACGAGATCTGCCTCTTTGATACGGAGATATAATTAATCCATTTAAGTGACAGGTGTAGGAGTTGATAAGGACTCTGTGATGGATCGGGTGTTGTCTTTAAAGATAGTAAAACAATAAAGGTATGACCCTCAAAAGTCGTTTGAAACTTCAAATAATATCTAAAATAACCCGGCCTCTCGCCCACAGTGGTAATATTTTACACAACAGCGGCAATAATTCAAAATTTATCCCCTAAAGTGAAAGTAGCAAAGTAAGTAAATTATTAGAAGTTTTTAAATTAATGTCATGATAGGGAAAGAGATTATTGGCTCTAAGTTTTAAACATAAATTAATTTTAAAAGTAAAATAACAAATAATATTAGGTGGAGCAGGAAGTTATATTTACTTTTTCCTTGAATATATGGAAAAGGCATTCATACATAAAAAAGGCTCTTACTTTCCAATCTGAAAAGACTTAAGTGCTTCAGATTCAATTTATGAAAGCTTTGGTTTTTACTTCCGTTTAGTGAGTGAAAGTAAAAAGGTTTGTACAGAAAATCAATTATCAATTGAAAATGAAAATTTCAATAACTTTATTTGTTCAGAAGGTTTTATTTCAAGATAGAAATTATGTACCTATTATATTACATCAATGTTTTCTTATACTATTCTTCTTTTTCATCTGCTCGTTATTTATTTGAAAGAAAATCGAGAGCAAATTACGAAGCAGAACAAATGGTTTCAATTCTGATTTAATGACAATTAAAATTACCTTTAATAATGGATTTCCTCTTTTTATAATCCTCCTCCACGTTTGGAGAAATATCTCAATTTTTTATGTGTCATTTCGTTTCTGGAGTGCATCTGACTGGAAAGTTCATGCGATAGGATATCAAGACAAGCACTTAGTTTAGACTGTAGAGGCTAAGAGCCCTTTATAAAATAAAAGGGCAAACAAGCGAAATAGGGTCATAAATGTCTTATGTGTAGACTGTAGTTACTTTAAAATCATCAACATCAAAAAAATAAAAATTACTACCTAACTATTCTCAGCTTTTAAAATTGTGTACTATAACGAACCCAATTTAAATCCATAAATTCGGACTAACAAATTCCGAGAAAAAAGTACCTATTCATCGAAATAAGGGGAATGAAAAATCAATGAAACAGCTTTAAAGGGCGGAGGATTTACCCTGCATTATTATGAAATCAAAATCAGATTTTCCGAATATACGCATTTTTCTTGATCCGTCCTTCTTATAATTCGAAAACAAAAATCTAATAGGTAAGAAATCAAAGCCTATAGAAACCTCATCATAGCAACAAAACAAGTAATCGGTATTTATAGAAGGGTTTTTGAAAATGCCTGTTATGGTAATGAAATAATTTAAAAGGGTTGAAATGGTTATGGTGATTGGAAATTACAATTCTTGGAATATTTAAAAATCGTTTAGATTCCAATAATTTCAATGAATGAATAAAAACAAGAACATTTTATTTTAAATTTAAGTGCCATGCTTTAATAATGAAAAAATGGAAAATGCATTTCCTTAATTTTGAATTTTCACGTTGTTGCCTTCATTGAGAAAAATTCCGTAATTCCTGTTTATTATTATTACATGTAAGAAGTAATCGGTTGTTAATTTTAATTACTAAAAGATAATATCGTAAAAGGGAAATATGAAATTACACATAAAATAATATTTTATGAAAAAAGAAGCTTAGATAACTTTTTGTTTTGTAAGTTTTTCATATTGGGCATAAAAATAAAACATTTGATAGCTAATACTAACTTCAATTATATTCCTATCCTAATTTTGTTTATTGGATAAACTAAGTCCTGAATCTCCTGTACTAATAATAAGCCGGGATGATTTTGTAGGGTGATGTCTAGATTTATATTATGTCTCTCTGGTTGCATTTAATAGGTTGTTAAGTGTGTCTGGCGACAAACTGCCTCTTTATGTCCAATTTTGTGGCAATGTTTACCGCGAAACGATTGGAGTTTGCTTTCGTGTTGTTACTTATTGGTTTTGGCTTTGAGCGTGATGCGAATTAAATTTGCTTCTCAAAGTCCTTGGAACATTGAGTTGTCCGATTGTCTTTGACATGTTTTGTTTCTGTGCTGAATTCCAAAAGTTTGTCTTTAACTTTGTTAAATTTATGTAACGATGAGTATTCAGTACAACTGAGAAAGTACTTTTATGTTTATCTTTCTACAGCTGGACATGTTGAGCAATCTCCAACTGTAGGGATTTTCAAATTCTCCATAAACGAATTTACAAAAATTATATTTAAATACAGAAAACAATGGAAAATTTTGTTTAATACGAGAAAAATTAAAAATAGGCAAATTATAAGGATTTATGAGCTATTGTCCATGTGTATCCACCTCGTGGATATACTCCAAAAGTGGCAAATTTCGACATATTCTGGGAAAATATTGTCTCATTTAGCTAAAGGGTAAATTTATTCCGTCAAAGTTGTTCAGCCATTCTATTTTTATATGCGTGCATAAATGCATGCGAATGAGCACTTGGCTGGAAAATGTGTTTGATGGTGTCAACGTATGGGGGGCATGTATGTGTACTCACCTGGAAAAGCGTTTAAATTCACAAGCCATAAATTTTGAAGTTGACGTGGCTTCTGCTTTTACTGTGTCTGCCTGGGTTCAAGTTTTCATGTCTTCTTTTATTTACAGTGGGTTTCGAAACATGTGGAACGGAAAGTGTACAGTACAGAGGTCACCAACACTCAATTGTAGAGTATCGGTTAACAATAAACTTTATCAAACCGATGCTACTTCTATACGCTCAATTAGCTCCGAAGATGTTTCAAATGCTGTGGATGGAAAATGTTGCAGCGCTGAAGCAAGAAATCCAGCTATTAAAACAGGACGAAGGATACAATTGATGCAGGTAAGTTTTATGTGAATTAATAAAAATTTACTGACAAGAACGCATTCGTATTTATTTTATACTAAACTCATATTCACTAAACCCAACACCTAGCAGTGAATTTCGTTAATATGATAACATTTTGTCCTTTAGAGTCATACATACATATGTAAGTTAAAAAATAACTAAATAAGCGAAAAATGGAATTCGAATTTATATTCATATAAAGGACAAACAAACAATATACGAACTAGATCCGCCAAAAATGTTCCATAATTTATATTAGCTCTAAAAAACACAGTCTGTATACATTAAACATTCAAAATAATGGCAATATTATTACAACTTTAAGGTTCAACATACGAACTCAGACAGAATGAAGTTCTAAAATCAATTGTACCAAAATAACATTTGAGCTCTAAACAAACAATCGTGTGTGCTGCCTTTGGGAAAATTGCTCATTTCCGATAGAGTTACTTGAGCCTTTTCTATTTTCTTTGTGACTTGCCACGTTCTGTCCATAAATATGGGATAAAAGCAGCAAAATAAACGAATGTGAAGCATCTGAATAGAATTTTAATCTTAAGCTTTAAATAATCGATTACTAATAAATATACAACATTTTTAAAAGTGCATATAATTTACAAAAGGGGACATTGAAAAATTTAGAGTATTGTGTCTAAATATTGTAATCTTTTCCGCCAATTTTACTTAGCCTGTTGCTTTTAGACATTATCCTTTTATTTTTATTAAAACGTTGAGAGGTGAAGATTTTCAGCTTTTTTTTTTTGAAAAGTAAGACGTTGGAGGAGGACTTCGAAAAGTCTGTTTTTCTACGTTAAGAGCACGCATTGAATCTTTGACAGGCTCGATAGCTTATTTTATTCTTGTTCTCTGTACTTTGCCAAGGGATTCATGCTCCGCTTGGTGGAGAATTTTCAGTTGGCGAACTTTGCGCCTTTCAAAGGTACTGAAATGAATTCATGGCCTGTTGCCCTCAGAACTTTACTTAAAATAGAGCCAGGTTAAGGCTATTTTAAGCTTCGATTTTACTTAGCTTCATTATTATTCCAGTATTAAGTTTTTGAAATCTTCAAGCACATTGTTAAATATCCTTTAAAGATCAGACATTTTCAAACATTTAAATTTATTGCTGTGACGGAAATTTTATGAATATAACATAAAGTTTTTCCATCAAATTCGTTAATATTACATTACTTTTATCTATCCACTTAAACCTCAATTCATAAAATCATAACTACATTATATACCACTATAAAAATTAATTTACTTGTATATTCATTGATAGTACTTAATATAACATAAGTCGAAAACATATTTTTCGGATAAACATACATACAGCACCCATAATTTTATTACTTCCTTCCAAGAATTCTTCGTCAATGTCTTTGCCTCAAGCATAAATTACAGAGCAGCTGGAGAAGATTAATAGGAGAACGGGTGTAGTGGAATTATCATTTCCCCTATGTTATCAGCATGTAGGACCAAATCATAATTATGATTGCTAAGTTTTCTCTTCGTCCGAGGGGGATGTGTTTACTCGAGAAAATATTTTAACCAAGGCAAGAATGTAACCTGCGGGTGGACTGCGGATGGTAACGATACAAAAGAGAAATCGATTTAACAGAATTAGACTTTCAGAACTTCTTTAAGCAACAGAGGAAGACAGTTGACATGTATGTTTATGTTTGTATGTTTAAGAAATTTATCATAACCCTTCAAACTCTTGCCTCTTAAATACTTTTAAGTTAATTGAATCTTTTTCCAGTTTGTTCGCAAACATTGTCTTGTGCTTTGTCCTAAATAAACAAATGGACTATAAATTTGTAAATACCTGAGGATATTGTTATTAGAGTTTAGATTTGCTATTTTTGTTTAAAACTATTGTATCTGATTACTTATGAATTTTCTATATAGCCCACAATAGCATTAATTTTAAATTGAACTTAAAAAGTTTGGGTATGATAGCTGAACACATTTTAATTTTGGTTTCAAATAAAATAATCAGATTTTTTTAATGTAAAATATGCTTTTAATTATAACATAAAAGTCCAGAAATGAGTTTTCTAAAGCTGTTAATATTGCTTCCCACTCTTATAATTAAATTAGGGTTGAGGAGAAATAACGAACAATAAGCCCATTGTTTCTGTGGTGGTACTTTTTACGATAATGGTTCGATTGTTTGCAATTTGTTTTCTAAAGTAGAAAAAAAGGAACGTAGGCAATAACCTCAGACAAAGTCACGCTGAAGCCATAAACGTTGATTTCAAACATCCGCCAGATTGAAATGTCCTCGACGATTCAATTCTGGAGCTTGACAATGGTTTCCCCGACGGGACGGTCCCTTTATTCTGGATTATCCCGATACTAAATGCAATTTGTTCTCACGGAGCATTCATCTTTATTTGCAGATGATCATTTTGCCATTTATTCCCATCTTGGCGTTGATAGTCCAGACGTCGTTTATACTACGCGACATATTAATTCATCGCATGGAAGTTTCCGATATCGAGACTCAGGTACGTAGATAAATTGGTTGCAGTAATTAAAATTTATGATTGCATGTTTTAACAAAAGTTTAGATAGTGTTCATTAACACGGACAGGTAAAATATTGCTCTCTAAAGAACCTTGAAGGTTTTGTACCTTCAATGGAAAAAGCTCGTTGAGGAAAATTTTAATAGTGCCTACACCCGATACTTGTTGAGAATATTGAAACGAAGGTTTAGTGATTCATGAATGCATCGAAAATAATTTTGCATCACCGCCCATAATTGTCTACCCTTTCTACAGATTAACATAATTCATATTGCCACTAACACATAGTTAATGGATTTGCTCAACAACGACGAAGTTTTATATGCATATTATTGGATTTGATATTCGAATTATCAATAAAATATTGACAACAAAAATTGGTTACGTTACCGAGGTTTATAGTTTTGTAAAATAAAATTTAATTTTCTAATTTTGTTCTAATAAAGTTCGAACAAGTTCGTTTCTAAATAATGGGAATCGAATTAAATCTACTAAACGTTCTAATATATATTTCCAAGGATATTAAGAAATGAAAAAATAACCGAGATTTCCAAAATTTCGTGATTACGCCTAGAAAACAATTATTTTGAAATAATTTTAGTTCTTAATATGAGTTTTTATCGAAGCGTATAAAATGTTTTCAAAATAGGTTACATGAATTAAAAAAGGTAGAAACCCAAAGTTGCGTGAATTTCGCTTGTTATTTTTTCGAGGACACCTTCCTTATCTTGTTATCCTTAGAAATAAATCATACTTTCAAAAAAGAAGATATTTTAGAAATATATTTGTGCTACTTATTTGGTATTAAAGAGGGCTCACAAATATAGAAAATTGAAATTTATGCAATGTATTAATTCTATTATTTCGCATAACTTAGGTAACAATTGCAACAGATCTCGGTAAAGTAGTCACAAGACTGCAACTTGAAAGGTCGGAAGTGGCATTTTTTATATTCACTAATGGAAGCACTTTGAGGTTTTTAGACACAATATAAAATTATGCCATGTTTTCTACCCTTCATTATTTTCAGGTCGAATCTTAATGTTCGATTTATGATAACCGATCAAGCGTTAAACAATATGACGACGTGGAGCGAAGTGAGCGTTCCAACAAATCCTCAAGACGACGAGGACGAAGAAGTTTTACTTAACAGGACGGAATTTCAGAGTCGTTTAAATGATTTTCGGTAAGTGAGGGGAGTAGAGAGGCAACGTCGTTATTATTCTCACGTGAATTTCTTGGATAAATTACTTTTCGCGAATGAATGCTGGGTCCAATGTCTCCGAGTTCCTTTTAAATTTTCATGGTCTGTTGGGCTTAAATGAGGCTAAAATATGCTCAGTAAAATGAGTAAAGCACTTCGGGTATAATTAACAAGGGTTTTGCGTAATCGTTGTACATTTAAAAGAAGTTAGGCCCATTTATCTATAGAAAACATTGTTAATTTTGTTGTAACTACTCCTTTTTAAGTGCGAAAATTAGTTCTGAGGAAAGTAGCGTGACTGAGGTAATGCACTGGTACACCGCAATTAATAGAGCGATGTTGAATCACTTAACTGAACAAATCAAAGAAACGGATAACAGCGGTGTATGGAGGTAAGGATTACTATTAATTTACCTGATAAGTCTCAAAGGACTACTTAAATTTAGATACCTTGTGGGCTTTAAGAATTTATTAAAGAGCATTGAATGCCTGGGAATTGCGTCATCCTATGGCATTAAATATTTTGGACGTGGAATACTAGGAACAGATGCATACGTTTCGTACATAAGATATGACTTTTTGGGAAAGGAATTGCTTAATTCAACTTTAAACTATGTACCATATTTGAAAGAAATGTATTGTAATTTATCGGAAAATATGGCTAATTATAAAAATTTAAAAATTTGGTAAGTATTCTATTTAAGTGTAGTGTTAAAAGTGAGATTATTTCCAAAGTTGTATTTTAGGAGCTCAAAAATTTTGAAAAATAATAAAACGGCACCAGGAATTCAAGAGGCCATGCACTATTATGATTTAATGGCAACGTATTCGGATGAACTGCGAAAATTACAAAAAGAACTACGAAGAAAAATAAGGTAAGCGGACATTTTTAATGAATTAAAATTTATTATATTTCATATATTTAGAGAAGAAGTCCAGAGCACTCTTTTAGCCGCAAGTAACAAAGAGGCTGTAGGCATATCAATTTTAGTTGTCGTACTTTTGGTATCGCCTATAATCATAATATTAGTCCGAAATGCTGCTGCAACAATTCAAATGTATGCTGTTAATTTAGCGCAAAAAGCGAAGGAGCTAAAGCGCGAAAAACGAAAAAGTGATTCACTACTTTTTCAAATGTTGCCACCAAGTGTTGCAATGCAACTAAAACACACCCAACAGGTAGGCGAAAATTATTATTCACGAAACCCTTCCAATTGAAATTCTGAAGGACTCTATGAAACACTAATGAAGTGGTCCTTGTTTCAATCTCCATATAGGTGCCAGCTGAATGCTACGAGGCTGCTACTGTGTACTTTAGCGACATTGTGGGGTTCACTGAAATCGCAGCTGAATGTACTCCTTTGGAGGTACTTTTGAATTAAATTCTTGAATTTTAATAACTTTTATAAACGCTTCTATAGGTGGTCACGTTCTTGAACTCTATCTACAAAGTTTTTGATGAACGCATTGAATGTTATGATGTTTACAAAGTGGAGACGATTGGAGACTCTTATATGGTTGCTTCAGGACTACCAGTTAAAAATGGTAGGATTTTTATTAAATATTTTCATTACATTTAAAATGTATATACAAAAATATCATCCCTCAAGACGAAAAACTTATTCATGCATTTTACGATAAAAGAAAATCCTTGATGATGTTCTTCCTAGTGCACTCAAAATCCTTTTCGCGTTAAATAAAAGAGACAGAGGAAATGTGTAAGATTATTCTAAGAATGTAAAAAGCACAGTGATACACCTGAATTGCTGAAATTATTGCAAATAAAGTTGTTAGAAAATTCATGTTATTATAACATACTTCTTGTTTGGTCTTTATGAAGAACTTATAATAAAAAATTAACTTTTCAAATATTTATGGTCTCTTTAAAATATATTATAGAATAAACGCAAAAATACTAAAATGAAGTTTTCAAACTTTAAAAAATTAAGCAGAATTAGTTCATATACTGTGCACATCATTAACTTTTTTAATTTTTTAGAATCCCTTAAATATAAAATAAAATTAAGAAGAACTAGTTTTACTTTTTATAATCTAAGATCCTGATATAGAAGCTATATATTTCTACCACAAAAATGTAAACTTTTAGTAAATAGCAGCTACATTTTAAATTACCTATTATTTTTTGACTCGGGTGCACGTATAGTTTCTGATTGTTATAATAGTCTAAGAAATTCGAAAGAGCCAATTCTTTTCTTACACTGCCTTACTGTTCTATTTCAGGTAGGACAGGAAAAGACAGACTCTTGCCAGATACTAAAAGTTTACCAGGTTTGTAGTTGACATATATAGATATAAAATAGAATATAAAAATATTACCATGTCTTACTAAAATCAAATTTGCTAAAAAAGCTGTTTCCCGTATAAGTTTAGATTTACGTGTAAATAAAAGTAAGTTTTAGGGAATTGATATACATATCTTATGAAACTTTAGTTCTGAATTTTCTGAGTGTTACCTAATTCTCATAGAACATCTTAGTCAATAGAACAAAGTTTGTGTTCATAAATTATTTGGTTAAGCTAGTCGGATTTAAACAATTCAAGTTGAATTTTCCACCTGCTTTTTAGGGAACAAACACATCACGGAGATAGCAACGATGTCCTTGGATCTTTTGGACGCATCGAGCCTATTTCAAATCCCTCACCGTACATCGGAGACACTCCAAATAAGATGCGGTGTTCACACGGGCCCGGTGGTAGCAGGGATAGTGGGATCTAAAATGCCTCGTTATTGTCTCTTCGGGGATACTGTGAACACAGCCTCCAGGATGGAGTCCACCGGCGAAGCCCATAAAATCCACATCACCGAGGAAATGAATAATGCCCTCATGAAAGTCGGAGGATTCAAAACCGAGCATCGGGGCCTCATTGACGTTAAAGTTATAGAGTTTAAAACTTTCGTAGATTTTCCGAGTCACTTTTCTTTTATCATTTCAGGGAAAAGGACTCATGAACACCTACTGGTTGACTTGCAAAGATGGTCCTATCATCGTCCGGGAGGAAATTTCTTGGTTCGCCGATATGCAGCCGGTGTTTCTTCAGAATATTAAGAGCGAAAATTCAAGTCGGAGGAAGTAAATAGTGAAGATGTTGGAAAATTTCAAAAATTTATCCTCTCCCTATGCGCTAAGTTCATTCAAAGTAATTTCATAAAAGTCGAAAGTTTCATGTTTTAAGAATTCGAGTGTACTCGCATGCAATATTAATAAAAGAAATTCTGGAATATTTCGATTTTTTTCCATTTTATTATCATTATGCTGCTGTTGGGATTCTTCACAAACTTTTGTAAGGAATACCTTCGTTTATGTTTATGCTAAATTCCAATTTCTAAAGTTAGAAGAGAGAACTTAAAATGGTAATCACATCAGAACTTTTGTAAATTGTCGTGGGATTTGAAAGTTTTGAATCTGATGAGTTCCGCGGCATAGCGTTCTCAACGAAACATATGTATAATATGTAGTTTGGTAGAAATGGTAAAATCATAATTTCATTAATCCTATTTGAGCCATTTACGAAATTTATGTTCTTTAGATTTGATTTCAAACTAAATAGTTACCTTACATCGGTTTGTATCAAACAAACATACATATTACAAATTTAGATTAATTTTACTCGTGTGTGTTATTTAATTGGCGTAATTTTAAAAGGCGCAAATTTCAACCATTTAATTTCTAATTGCTTTTATAATTCAAAGATTGAATTATCCTTTAGCTGAATCAAAATCTTAGTGCATTGTAAAAATTAATTTCTTATAATATTATGTGTGGATTATATTCTATAGTTGAAATTTTCATATCAAACTCAAAATATTACAGATCGTCCAATCGACTAGAGATGGTAAGAAAATTTGTTTCTTATAGGAACAATTTTGTAGTAATGGGTCCTATAAATAAATTATTATAGATTTGATGATAATATGCTATTGGGAGTTTTGTTACTAAAAAAAATTGTATTAATAAATAAGTTCATATAATTTCCACAGTTTCCTTCGAATTTGACGAAAAAGCTTGAAGGTGCTAGTCCTAGATACTTGTTAAGCTCCTTTAGCATCCTGAGCGAGTCCTTCGGGGTCATGCGCCAGCTTCCTGTGTCCTGTCATCATCCCTGCACTTGGACCAGCCCAGTTTCAGTTGTTGTTAAGAAATCGCGCGAGAGTGGCGTCAAGTTCGCATCCTTCTGATTGCGAAAGACTTGTGTTTGTGGCTCAACCAAAAGTTATGGTGCTAAGGATCAGAATGTCCTCGAAGTGCCGCCCCTCGAAGTTCTCGCTGCTCAAATGAGATGCAAGAAGCGACCCTCCAGCAAATTTTCATTTTGACGAATTGAGGCTAACTAACAAATTTTCTATGCTAATTTGGCCGCTCGTCAGCAGGAGTTGAACAATCGAAAATTGTACAGGCGGTAAGTAGAAGTATATAAAATTTGGGGTTCGATGTACGGGGCGAAGGGTTTTCGTGCCGGGTTTTCAAATTAAGAGGCAAAACAACAGGAGGAGATGAAGGGCATGAGGCGAGTTTGGGCATTGATACCTGGCCGAGCAGCCAACACCTTTATCGTTTATGAGACCGTCAAGGAACTTAACGATCCGTGTTCTGGCGGTTGGATTACCGGCCTTTTGTAATAGCGAAAATTAGAGGATAGAATAATATTTAAAACAAACGGCTGGAATTATTTCGAATATTCCGTGGGACTTTAGAATAGTTTATGTCCATCATCGTTAAGCACCTCCGACGTTATTATACAAAAATTAAGGTTTTCCCAGGATATGAGAAAAAATAGATTTATCTTATACACTTGGACCATTGGTTACGCTAAAGTACTCGTGAACATAGAACCCTTGTTCTTAACTGCCACTCTTCGGCATATTTCAACGAGGAGTTCTCCAACTCTACCATAAGGCTTCTATCTATCGTCTTCTATCTATGGCTTAAATTACACTTGAGGGTAGATAGACGAACGGCTTCATGCAAACGCGTTTTTCATAAAAGCCTTAAAGGACCGGTTAGGCACTCTCAACTAATGGCTCTATTTGTCTCTTGAGCCGTCGTAATTGCAAATAGACTTTATTTTTATTGGAAGAAGAAACTTCTCAGAAACTTCGTTTGCCTCTAAAGTCTTTAAATTAGCTTTGTGGAAAGGAAGTCTACAAGGAAAATTTAATATAACATTTATGACCGCGAACAAGTACTGAACTTTCATTTTCAAAGATTTTCGAAAGGTTTAGTTTAAATTCTTTGTTGCCTTGGTTGCATTCCAAAGAAACTCCGAAAATTGTTTAGCTTTGGCTATGGTATGTGTTTATTTTGAATTTTAAACAAAAATTGTTTTAATTTTAAAAGTAATCGTTGTCTATAATGGAAAAATTCTATAAGCTACTTTTAATTTTTAAATTTATACCTGTTCTTATTGGCCGAAGTAAAAAATAATTTGAATTAAATAAGCCAACAATTTGTATAATTTAACAATTTAAATTTAAATTACCTACGTAAAAAGTCGAAAATTCGACTTAAAAAAAGTAATTTTAATCACTACGAAAATTTTAAGAGAGCAGTATTATTTTTGTAAAATTTAACCGAACTTTAAAATGTTGTATCTTTGTACAAAAATAACTTTAATTGCGATTAAAATATCCGATATCCGAATTTAATACAGTCGGTATATTTGCCGAAATTATTATCAAGCGCTAGAAAATATCGTCGTTCAGGGGCCAAGCTAATGAGATGCAATTTGGCACAGGGGTTGAATTTTGTTTTATGTCGAAAGGTCGCATTCAATATTTTTACAGGATGGTTGGCAAACATTTTGCAGCTGATAAAATTATCACAACGTCAATGTGCTCGGCCAAATTATTCAGAATTGTTAACGAAGAGATAATGCGCTGCATGCATTCATTGTTTATTAAAACAGATATGATAAGTTATATATTTTCAGTAGATAAATATGATTTTTCGAAATCATAATCTGTATTTTCAATTCAATATTTTTTACTTCTTTAATTTTTGAGATAAACGGAATGTTTAATGCGGTTTTTTCATTGTGTTAATATCTTAAGGTTTTGCCTTTTTTTTTTATGCAGATGTGCATTTTTAACAATAAGAGAAGTTATTTTAAAATAAAGTGTTTTAAAAATAAATTAAGCAATGGATTTCGCCTTCTCCTACTACCTATTTACTTTGAAAAAAAAATTAGGGTAGAAAGAAAAACAACCCTTTTTATCCTTTTCAAATTTGTCAATTTGAATAAACTTGGTAAGTTAGAGGCTTTCCTTAAAATTCCGTATTTGTTTTAGACCGCTTTAGAGGGATCTGCAATACCTAGTAAAAATATCACGTAATACTTCAGCTCAAAAACATAGCTTAGAATGCCTGTTTTGATGAACGATTATTATTTATTAAATAAAAATACATTTCCATAAATCCCTGTCACTCTATGAATAAGCTTGGGTATGTGGAGACACATGGATTTGAAAGATTCCCTTGATGAGATACGCTGTTGGATTTATTCTCATCTTCCCCTTGAGTAAATGCGAAGATAAGACATTTACTGTGACATCTTGAGTCCTTCAAGGAAGACGAATGCATTTCCCATTATCCCCTCATTTGTCCTGAAAGAATGTCGAAGCAGATTTTCGCTAGAGTGAGTAGGTTAGGTTTTACTTTGAATCTTTGCGAACGTCTGTGAGCTTCATCAATTATCGTTGGAAAATTCGATGAGAAATCCTTTTCTGAATTAAAACTTCCTAAATTTATTCTGACTGAAAGTGGATAAGATTTCTGGAAGATTTATTCCGAATTAATAACATATTCTTTTAACGTTGACTACATCTTTAGCAGAAAACTTTTGAGCTGGAAAATATTTCTTCGCAATCAGTGCATTCTAATTAATTAGAGTCTGAGAGTTAAGATGAATTGCGGGGATTCTAGGGAATTAATAAATATTCAGATGAGAGAAAACTTTATAGACAGGGGAGTTTTGAATAGTTTCTGCATTAACTTTCGAACCCAACTAAACTTTTAAAATTGCTTGAAACTTTGGACTTAAAAGGGATGCGCTCTAAAATATAGAATAGAAAATTATTTGGTAGGTTGAAATTGTGGTTTTCATAACTAAGTAGTAGCAGATAGTTTTTGTTTATTAAACGTTAAAAAGGTAACCGAAATTAATGAATGAACATATTGAATAATTTTTTAAAAAAATATAATATTTGTAGTTTAAATGTCACTTTATCAAAAATTCTTGGTGTTCCATTAGCTTTAAATAGTTTACATAACCCAATTAAGGACTTCTCCCACAGTCCGATCTGTTCGGTATTTTCGCCGAATCTGTTTGTCATTCCCGTCTTTTTTTTATATTGGAAAAGGGGATTTCCTGGCACTAGACCAAGCGGCTCCGAAACGTGATCTTAATTTCAGTGAACATTAAGCTGGTGATTCTGATATTCAATTAGGAAGAGAAAAATTCCCAAATCTCAACGTCAGCAGCAATAAAAATCGAAACGAAAAATCCTTTGTTAGCTTAAAAACAGAATTATCCCTTTTTTGCATAATTTGCCAATTGGTGAATAAAAAGCTGGGAAAATTGCATTATAAACGAAAATTACGAATACCACTTTTCCGGTAAAAGATAAAACAAAATGCAGAGTATTTAGTTGCATTGTTATTTTAATAAGGCAGTTAATTAATTTTATTTTCCAGAAATTAAATTCGTATACAATTTTAACTGTTATGTTTACCTCGTTAAAAAACCATGATTATATGCGGAAGGCATTTCTGAGGTTGGGTGACTCTATATTTAACGAATTATTTTATTTTAAGCAATTTAGATAAATGTCGGTTATATATGTAGGAGCGTGTTAAACACGCAAAATACACCAAACGCACTTTTCACCAACATTCGGAGTGCGGACCAAACAGATGTTTGCATAGTGAAATTCGCAATGTGAAAACCCGAACTGCAGAGGTCCAATCTGTTTGTAAATTATGCCCAGAGTGCTCATAAATTCCGCTTTCAATTGAGAAACCCCACGAGAGAGTTGGTCCAGCTGCTCTTCCGACACATTAAATATGGCTATTATTCTACTGCATCGTAAATTGCAAGAGAAACTAAAACTTATGAGGGATGAATAAATCTAACTATATGTTGAAACACATAGGAAGTTTGATATGGGTAGAAAAATGGAGACAAATTGTATGGTAAATGCACAAACTTTAAACTTCTAACAGTAATTGCCAGGAAAAGGATATTGTAAGAGCACTAAAGTAACATATCACTTTCAATTAACTCCTAAATCACTTTGTATAAACATCATTGTGGTAATAACGTCTAACTTTACTAAACTTTTCCGTAAATATCTTCGAGCCGTTCTACTGATATTACGGACTGTTATGCATAACTCTGACTTACCTGCGATCGATATTCAGAAATGTAAGTTCAGAAAGCAATTTCTTTCTATTTTCTGTTTTTGAATTCATTTAAAAATTTGGTCTACAAAATTGGATACTTGAACAAAATAAATAGGATTATTATCTGTTTCGATAAACTTTTCCTCAATTGAAATTCTCTCTATTGAAATGGAAAATAAATGTAATAAGTTGCAAACGATGAAAGCATTATTTGCTTCCTGGAGGAATAGAAAATGGGATAACATTTTCTAATGTGATTAGTTTTGTTTATATTATACAAAAATCCTTCCGTAAACTTTGTAAGGGGTAGACAATTTTTATGGTGAAATTCTCATCATTCAATAAGGTATTGAAATGTTTTAAGTAAACACTTTTATGAAAACATTTTCAATAAAAATTTGCAACACTTTTGAAATGCTTTTATCCATGAGTATGTAAAACGACCTATTTTTAAAAAAATCGATTTGTTCGCAATGAATTTGTAATTAATATTAATTAAAACTGTTTAATCTTAGTTCTATTGTGGCTCTAAGCAAATCTTAAATATGCATTAAGCCTGTATAAACTCACCTCAACATAGTGCAAACATAATTTATCTGTTAGTACATATATATATAATGAGAAATTTTATCGATTTCAATAATTTCGCCTTTGGTACTGGCTTAGATTTAACGTCGACATCAATCTCATTTAAATATTCAGGCGTATATATTAGACTCATAATGTGGATAGTGGGTAGTTTGTTTTTATTGAAGAAATATAATGTTTTTTCAAGATGAATTATAGTGTTGACACTTTGTACTCATATTGCTATTCATATTTGTTCTTTCATAATTTACCACCTCTATCCATGCTCTGCCATTCAATTTTCCTTCCTGTATTGAATTGGCTCGAGTCGGTCTTAAATGGAACCAATTGAATGATGTAGTCTTCAATTATCTGGAATCATACTGAACCAGAGAAAATTCGAACATTTTTGGTAAGCTTTGTAAATTCATGGTAGTGAATCAAATATCAAATATAAAAAAGGGAAAAGTGTGTTCAACAAAAGCACCAATATCCACAACACTTTCTTCATTCATTTCGAGGGCCATTCAATATTTATCCTGAATAGAGGATATGAAAGAAATTACAGATTCTATTGTATAAAACATGAATCAACCTCTGCAAATTCTTCACTCAAACCTTTTATCTTTTTTGTGCACGTATTTTTGTGTGGCTTTAGTGGGAAACACTTTGGATGTCGTACTTCCTGGCAAAAAGCTTTAAAATTTCAAGATTTTGGAAGTTGTTTGCTCTGCACAATCTCGCCAGAGGAAGGTGGCTAAGTGGAATATACGAAAGGAACACAGCTGGATCTTGGGAGGGAAGCTCAAGAAAATACGTATGAGATTAAGAACTATCTATAGTCTATTTTATACTATGTATACTATACTAACATATAAATATTGTTCTGCTAAGATTAAATTTTTGTGATGAAATTTTCCATTTTCAGCAGCAGACGATGGTACTGTCAATTGCTTCCGCTTGAAAAAATCTAATGAAGAATATAGAGGAAAATGTTTACAAAAGTTGTAAACTTTTCACCTTGTTCAGGGAAAATTTTCGGTACCTTTCCCGGCGGTGCATCTTTCTGTAGAAGTTATTCTCTATAGGAATTTAGCACGTCTCATTTTGAATCTAGAGTTAAAGTTTTCCGGCGGCTTAATTAATGAACATCAATAAAGGATGTCATCTAGTTTAGGTAAAAGGGGAGAAAATGTTATATAAAAGGTCAAAGACATTGCCAAATTTCAGGAGAGGAGCAAAACTCTGAGCCAGCGGTGAATTTCCACTTTAAAAGTTTGGAACGAGTGACAGAATTCATGCCAGCTCCAATTTATTCAACTCTCTTTAGGGTTTGAACTTTTGATATGTATCTATGAAAATGAATCTGAACGCGTGAATAATAAAATTCTTGACTTTTTGCTGCGCTTCTTCATTTATCTCAATTTTGCATTTCACGTGTATCACGTTGTTACTCTGTTGTTGTAAACTGGAGGGATGTAAAAGGACTCAAGTCCCATTAACATAAATAAATAACAAGAATTGTTTCAACTCGTGCAAAACTTTGCAATCGCTTTGTTTTACTTTTTCACGAACGTTTTCAACTAAATCTGGAAAAGAAAATTTGCTTGATTAAAATAAATGTTTTTAACATTTTCCTGAAATAGTGGTAGTGGGGTATGCCTTTACGTAATTGGGGCACTACAAAGCTTTTGCAGTAGCTGATAAAAGAAAATCACATTTTACGGGACAGGAAAACCTCTAAAGGTAACCCGCAGCGTTTTTCCTAGATTATAACTAAGCCCATGCAGAAAAATGTTTGTAGCACTTTTTCGTTTAAATGTAATCTTTTGCGGCTAGTGAGATTTAATTCAACAATTTATTATATGCAGATTTTATATTTATTTTGCTGTGGTTTTACGGGAAAATTTATTGGTGTATTTAATATTCAGATTAACGCAGTTTTTAAAATTTCTCATTTTGAATGAAATCTACCGATTTTTTATACTTCATTCATAAAGTTTTATATGCATATGTAAATTACAGAAATTAACAAATAGGCAACATGAAGAAGAGGAAGGTTCAGACTTTTACATTCAAATTTTACGAGACTGATTTCTTAAGTTGAAACTTTTTTTTCAATGGTACACTGGCTCTTAATAATCTCTGTCTTAATTTCTTAAACTTCGTAAGGAAAGTGGGATTAATAATGAATTCTAAGATAAAGATTAAGATTTATGAAAATAGCAACATAAACGATTTACTTTTATAACATTATAAATCATTTCACATTAAACAATTAAGATCCTGGGATTTTGCTTAATTTTCTGAAACTTAACCTAACCTAAGCTAGATAAATCCAGCAGAACAGGCTATTACATCCCTGTGATCCACCACACAAGGGTTTTAATGAAGTGGTGGCGCCAGACAAACTTTCTGATATTATGTCAAAATGGGGAGGAGTAGAGTCATCTCAAAAATTTATGTGTATTGTCTACTGAAGCTAAAATGGCTCGTTAGAAGCTGTCTTATCACAGCGCTCGTCATTTTCTCGTCACTTAGGAACAATTGGTTTCAGAAAATATCTGCCACTCTTCTCGACAAGAGATAAAATGGCTGAATATATTCTTTGGCTCAGCAAAAATCCACAGGATCTCCGGCACAAAGCCAATGTACGAAAAATATGCGGTTTATCTTAGCAACATTTTTCTTGTAACAACACAATTTTGGAGCTTGGGAGGAAGAGGCAGAAGGTCCTTGCCTTTACGTGAAATTATCTTCGAAGCTTCAATAATTAGCGCCATTTAAGGTGACTTAAATAAATGTGGGCGACATTTATCTTATCTTCTTACATTTCACTTGAAATATGGAGACATTTACACACATTTTGCTCTGTCCAAAATATCGGGGTAAAAGTGTTACAATGAGGTAATTAACGATTTATACTAAATCGATATATACGAAAGTTTAGTCAATGTCTAGTATATTTTGGTATGTATATCCTATAAATAAACTGAAAAAAAGTTTAGACAGGAAAATGAACCAACATAAAATTTCGTTCGCGTACGTGATACAACAAAAATAGGTATTCGTATATGCAAGTTCATTACGTCCGGGTCATGTTGCAAGAGTTGCATCCGGTAGCTAGTAAATAAATTGGAAATTGTTTGTACAAAAACAGCGTATCATTGCAGAAAAATCCATTTGATGTAATCCACTTTCACATCCTTTCACATCCTTTTCGACAGGTTTAAATTTCACAAACAAAAAATGTTCTATTCAAGTGGATTGTAAACGACTTGGATGAGTTGAAGCATGTGTATGATTAAGTAAAACCAATAAAATTTAATGAACCCAATGTAGTTGCAAAATCAAAATGCATACATTTGTGCACATCCGTGAAAAAATGAAATTCTTAAAGCATAGTGGTTTTTTAAATTTAAATTATAATAGTGCTAAAACGCAAATAGCAAGAAAAGTCCTACAATTATTGTAAAAGAGGAAATCGAGTTTTCCTCATAATATAATAATAATATAAAGTAAAAATATACCGAATTTTTTTATAAAATTATATAAAGAAAGTAATAAATTATAATGTACTAGCTGTAGGATTGTTCGTTGCTTATTTTTCGCCTTTTTGATATTTTCTTCCAATAATATATTTCTGTTAATACTACTAAAAAATTGAAAACTTACCCACGATCCTGTCGGAAGTGATGACATAGCAATCAATGGTTAACATTTCCACCTTAAAATCATTTATTGCAATAAAGACTTCTTTTATTATCCTTCGTCTGAATTGTCAGAATCGTTTTCATTCACTTGGGCGATTTTTTCTTTCCTTAAGGCTGGCAGCTTTCTCTTTGATTTTTCCACTATAGGTTCTTTTGTCGTCTTGAAGGGACACATGTGGGTGAAATCGCTGCTACCATCCTTTTATATGTTGGACATTTTTCCTTGTGGGAGGATATTCGACTAACATAGGTATCACTTGCTGGGGACATGTTAAACAGACCCCAGATTCATTCCGAGGAACATGGGGGTGAGACTACCA
The DNA here is from genome assembly GCA_959613345.1 of Tolmerus cingulatus. NCBI lineage: Eukaryota > Metazoa > Arthropoda > Insecta > Diptera > Asilidae > Tolmerus > Tolmerus cingulatus. The sequence goes on from OY390710.1 coordinate 34,810,009, forward strand.
TTGTACTTTTTGATTAGTGAGACGTTCGGCCCTCAATCTAACCCAAGCAATTGGAGATATCCTTCAAAGATTGCTTGGTTACGACACTGAAATGAATTAACGTAATAAAATAAATCAATAAGCTTAAAGTTTTATTGATGTTTAAATAACAGAACCTTATTCAATTCTTTAAGACATGGGGAACACATTTCAAAGTATTGTTTCAAAACTTCAATCTAACCAATGAGACTTTAAGGACATAATCTTGGGAACTGGAATAATATGCTTTAAAAGTAATGCGTAAGTTCTTTTAGTTAAAAATTGATTTCATAATCATAATGTTTAATATAGGATATAATGAAGATTCGTTGAATTTTATTCTATGCAAAATGAAGTAAATATATTATTAATATACATTGAGAAATTTAATCTGAAGAATAGAGACGATTTTCAAATAACAATATAAATTTATTCTACATATTTCCAGCATGCTGAAGGCAAAATTTAAAATATTAAAACTTTACTTAACTACATATTTTTTCGTTTTCTATAAAAAATTAACACCCTCAATAAAATTGCAATTTAAATCTCCCACTTTATGAACTTTCATGTAACAATTTTTACAATGGCTAGTTCATCTTTCACTCCCTACGTGGCAAAAAAATTTAACTATGAACGATTCCAAAAATAGACTAAACGAGTTAACTCGTAGCTCGTTTAGTACTCAAATATTTTCTACCTGTCGTGAAATAATTTACGAGGAAACTGAATATTTCAGTAAAATAGTGCACCTCCAACTCAGTGCAGCGCTGTATGAAAAATCCTTTAACGTATTTTAAAAGAGAAAAAACTAATTATAAAGCTGCAGTTCCTCCGAACGTGTCACTGTTAATGAAATATTAATTATTTGTTTTTTGCTCCTTTTTCGCTCCTTTTTTGCAATGATTCATCATGAGAGTTATTTTGCAAAGGACATTCGAATTTATAGTCTGTGGACATCATGACGTAGTTTAATTTAGTACTACCTTTGATGATACCGAAATTCAGAAAATCGAATGTTCAATGCCTGGTCATTCACATCTGGCGTTTATGTGTTTTATTACGATCCAGATATGTAATCATACACCCCCAAAACCTTAATCATCAGGAGTTATAGCTCAACCACTAATGGCATCATTTTGGGAGTAATAAATCCTCAGTGGTTGGTATTTGTTTCGTTCTTCGAATTCTTGTGGGGGCAGGTTGATCGATCCAAAAGTCCAAAAATGATCACCACCCCCACAGAAGACAATTCTCTTCTGACTGGAGGGAGATGATTGATTATTGGCAATCTTACATTGTTATGCAATACGATGGGAACCTAACATATGACCGGGCTACGTTTTTACGGATTAAGGACCAACTGAAAACAATATATCAAGTTCCGGCATAAGCTCTCTTCAAATGACAAGGTAAGTGACTGAGACGCGTGACATAAAACTCTTTTACAGATGTTATTTCACAAATGCACAGCAAATGCGAAATATCTAAAATGATGGATTGTTGTGATCCTTTATAAAAATCTTTTTCTACCTTCACATGCGAACGCGTGTTCCATTTCACACATAAGTCTCATAACTTTTCTCAAAATTTATTGCATTACTTAAGTCAGACGCTGAAGTGCAATTTTCAATAATGTATAAAATAAAAGAGTAGCGAATTCTGGTGATTTCTTTCTTTGGGTACATGCTAAATTAAGTTTAACTGCTCATCTGAGTTTGTGGCCCAACACACGTTCAAAGCAAAGGACTAAAAATGGGATTTTTATAAGCTAGGCATACATAAGGGTTTTTATGTGTAATTAATCTTAATCTTGCTTAATATATGTATTTACTAACAACTTTTTTATATTCCGCTAAGAAGTACGACATATACGTAGAATTTTAATCGTTAAGAATTATAATGTAAATGTTTCATAATCGATTGGAAACAAATTTTTAAAAAACATTGTTCAATCCTACTTTAGTTTTGTTCCCAGACAACAAAATTTAACTAACTTTTACTTTCAAGTGTATTAAGAAAAAAGAGTCCTTAATTAATTTATATTTCCTCGTCAAGGTTAAATACAACTTTAATTCATAGCCGCTAAGTTACCTACCAAACAATTCGGAATTAATCTCGTTTAAACTTCGCCCTTTGGTATGTTTAATGTATAAGGTGAACCAAACGACTCAAAGAGTGTTCTAAAAAAAAAAAAATGTCGATTGATGTAGTTTCCTTAAAATGATTTTCTTGTTTCTGCAAGCACATTTACTGAACATACTCGTAAAGCTCTTTGTAATTCCAGTTGAACTTAGCGCATAAAGTTTTATTTTTAAATACTTCTCTTTTTTTGCAATGCACTTTTGTCAATATTTATGAAACTTGAAATTTTTGATATTCATCTGTAGTGATTTTTTACTACATTGCTCGAAAGTATCCGAAATGCAATTTCGATAGCCGATTTAAAAATTCAATCGTAAAATTACAAACATGATTCCAATTTGGCATAGAGCCCAATTTCAGTTTGGTGGAAATTAATCGCTACCAACAGCGGATTGGCTTTAAAACGTTCGATCCAATTGTACATTCGAGATTGTTATTAATTCAAACGACAACAAAATGAACAACATTGTACTTAGTGATATTTTGGCCTATCATTTTAATAATTTTTACAACCACTATTCCGACAATTAAAACTGAAAATCATTTGCTCTTTCCATTCTTCTAAAACAAAAATAACTTTAATTCACTCTAGTTTTTGAAATAAAATAAAATCCGCCCAGCGGTTTCTCAAACCTCCAAAGTAATTTCCCTGCGGTATTCTCGTATGCAGGTAGAATTTCGGTCAAAGTGAATTATAAAAACTTTGAAAATTAATCTAGACTGGTGCATCCGCCGTCAGTCTGAAATAAGTGCTCGGATTAAGATTTTAATTAATTTTAAGCACCCAAGGGTACTGCTTCCTTTACGTGAGTTAGTCTTTCGCTTTTCGACACCAAGCAGTAATTATAATTCAAGAAGCTTTATTAAAAATTCCACATGGAAAAAAAGTGATTAAAATAATCCTTTAATAGTGTCGTTATCGATCTTTGATACTGTTTCATAATAAGATCAGGTATAAGTCGATAAATTGGTATTTTATTTACAAAATAGTCAATAATTTAATTTCCTAATAAACGTCAACTTTAATAACTTAATTTAGAACTCACTACATGTAATTATATTTGATTTGCAGTTAGTAGCAATAAATGTTAAATCGATATTGGTGCATGTATGATTAATGTTTAAATAATTACTTATATACATCTATAAGCATATAACCAAAACTGACAGCCTTTCTGAAACATATCAAATTAATGAATCATGCTAAATCATGACAAATATGTAGTAAACGATTCCATTCAACATTAATGAATCTGAAGATAGATTTGACTCTGAAAAAGAATGATGACGTGCAAGTCGATTTAGTTAAATTAAATCAAGATGTTCTGTAACTTAATCATTGCCAAGTTTAGTTGAAGTGGTCTCCTAAAACTTATGCATTCATTCAGCACTATTTGAATAAAGTTCTATGCGATGTGTGACGTTAGATTCGAGCAACTATGAAGGAACTTGAAACTGCTGCTTTTCGTATTTGAAATCTTTAATTATAAACTAATATACTAAAAAAATGTAAAAATCTTAAGGCATGTCAGTTATTGACTTTGACAATAATTTTATATATTTTGTAATGCTTTTAATTAATATTTTTCTGATTGTAGTTTGAATATAAATAAATAAAAGCATGCTTATTAAAGTGAAAGCAACATATTTTTCAGAAAATGTTTAAAGTCTTTTAAATGAGCATAGCTTCCTATTGAAGTCAAGGGATAAGCACCGCATTATGCAAATTAGTTACATTTTTCATAAAATACTTTACATAATGTCACAATTTTTTAATCCAGAAGTGCACTGAGTTCTAGACAAAATTGCTCCTTTTAAACCCCAACGGGTCGATGGTCACATCGTAACGCAACGCAAGTTAACTTGCATCCATGCCAACCGCAAATCCGACTATCCATTTTAAAGACAATGGTTGGGTACGAAAGGGTGAAATCACTGCAGATTAGGCACGCCCTTTTAAATCACTTCATTGCTTGAACTACGAGTATTTCACCGGAGGATTGTGCATTTCATATCGATTTTCTGCAACCGAAGGAATTTGCAGATGGGAAGACATAGGAAATAAATCTGGTTACAAATTATTTATCCTATTATTCATACCTACGGAATCAGAGTAATCTATAAAATCTTCGTTAACTGCATTTAATAATCATTTTCACTGGATTTAAAGAAAAATGGTCCATTCTTCTAGACTGTAGCAGAATCTGTAGTATCTCTCGGTGGCGACACGCGTTCATGACGTTCATTTCTTGATTCTGAAAGCACTCCCGGAGAGGTTTCATTTTTATGAAATATGTGGCATGTTCATACGACGTGCTTCCATTGAAATTATTCATGCAATTCACGTAGTCCTGATGGGAAACGTGTTGAATATTGCGCTTTTCCTAAAAATTATTCCCCTTGAATTGATACAGCCTTGCTTATGTTGCAATATTGGTCATAAATGTGCCTTCTGTTCCCGATTTTGTTCATGTAATTTTTCATTCGTTATTCCCCATCATAATAAAATTTAAAGGAAACACCTACTTAAAATTTAAAAATGTTTGAAAACTTCAGTCAATATCAAAATTTCTCACAAATTGATAAAAAATCGAATTTGGCTTTACCGATTGACATAGGACTTTATCGGGTGTTATAGGATCTACGAAGATTTCATCGAATACTTACTTACTTTAGATCTGAAAAGTTTTGGAAACTTTTGCTGTCACTTAGATTAGATGATTGATTTACGCGGATAATGCGAAATTTTATTTAAAAATTATTACGAAACACTTATTTTTGATATGGTAGGTAAAAGGAGAATTTTCTTTCAATAAACTGCACTTAATTATAAAGTTTTAATCGAATTGAGAGATTAAGTTTTATCGATAATGAAATATGATTTAACTTCTTTTATAGTAAAAACTCTATTTCAACTTGGAAACTCAGCTGGGTATTTTGCCTTTCAGATTAATTAGAACGTAACATGCTCTCGAAAATCAATTTCTATCGTTCGAAATACTAATGCAAAGGCATAGAAGTGTCTGATACTTTCATCATTTCTTCTTAATCCTGATTAAAATTCAATTACCATAAATCGATTGCTTTCCCGCCTGTGATATGTGAGATTAATTGTTACCTAACTTCTATCTTAATGCAATTTGCTTCTAGAAACAAAAAGATATTTTGACCAACCGAATGGATGGGAATTTTTTTGGGGTTCCACCAATAGTTAGAGAGGAATAATAGTACATAGTGTAAATTAAATTTCCGTAGAATATAGTAGTTAAATCGATGAATCGAAATTCAGAATTATTATAAATGAATTAATTTGTATAATATGTACCTACACTACATTTATACTTTTAAATTATTTAGCGAACAAACCACTCACCACTGCAACAAGCCTGAGAATCAAAGAGTTTTAAAATAAATGAAGTACAATTAAAGTTAATATTATCATATAAATCTCTGACTAAGATCAAAACAAATATTTCTAGTATTATATCTTCAAACATTCTCATAAAAGTGATGAGTTTCAAGTTATTTCAGCATTTGCATAGATCTCAATGCCAAACAAGGAGAAATGGGTTCTATTATACTTGTAAACTTTCTTGACTTGATCTGTGTTTCACCTAAAGGAAAAGATAAATTCTGAGGGTGAATAATTTATTGCATATGGAATGGGTAGAATACATTAAAGTTAGTCTACCTCAAGAAAAGCTACGAAATACATGTGGCGGCGTTTTATAGGAAGTTTAATGAGAAAACTATTTTTCATGTATTAAAGCTTTTACAGAGAAGTTCAAAATACGACCCATTAAAATGCAATTAAATTAAAAAGAACAAGTTTATGGGGACTTTGAACGTTAAATGTCATACAACTATAAAGTAGATCAATAAAATGTTATCTAATTTTTATTACCTACATATAATAATTATTTTTATGACTTATATGATATATGGTATGTACTTATGTAAGTTGTTTCGAACTGGTTAGTTTCGTTTTTCGTGCTGAGATATAATTTTATTTTCCAACTGAAAACTTCTACTGCAGTTCCCTGCAACTATAATATATTATATATAAACGAGAATTTCTAGAAAATTATATTGTTTCTCTTTTAAATTCAGTGTACTCTAAAGTAGTCAAAAGTTTTGAGTCCTTTCATACAAACGGGTGAAATTTTAATTTACCGCCACAACAGTCATTTATCTGTTTATAATTGCAGCAACATAATTATTGCAGCTTTGATTTGAATATTTTTTTCACCTATACGAAGGTTTATTTTGTTTTCTAACATTTCTTCATTTCAGTTTATGGAATTAACAAAATCAATCAATCAATTTCATAAAATTAAACCAGTTGAAGTCTACTATGTCAGAATAAAGTTCTATACTGTTTGCAGTCTCCGCTTCTCAGATTTATAAATTTTTCGTTCCGCTGTAGGGCAGAAGTTGATACATGTTTGAAATACGTAAAAGTCCAACTTTAAAATTCTTTTTTCTTCTCTGTTTGAGTGAAAATACCAAAACATCTATGAAAGATCTTTCAACCCTACGGCATTTTATAAAAATGTACTTTAACAACCTGACCTCGCTTTGAAGCCAAATAAATTAGAAGTATACGAGTATAAAAGTACATAGGGCCAAAGGCGTGCTAAGGTTTAATATTAAGACACTTTCTCATACAATAAGCTTCAATTTATTGGGGGGCAAACAAAATATCCCGGATCCAACGTACTGAATTGTTTACGATTGAATAGAATGTTTGTTTAGAAATCGATTTTGGGAGCTTTCGTTGCGCAGATAGTAAATCATAAAGAAAATATATTTCCCTTATCCTTCAGAGGGAGATAACATTTTATATTCAAATAAAATGGACGTGTGAAATAAAGGACTTGTTTATTTCAGACCATTATTAAATTTACATTTCTTTAATACGTACGTTTGCAAAACGTGATCGGTTTCAACTGGCAGAATGGATTTAGAAAACAAAATTCTCAAATAATTTCCATAAAGTTCGCCCTAAGAACAATCCTTCCAATTATTTAAATTGGAACTTTTTAAATCTCACTGATTTTGCTTGCAGTTGTAGTATATCCTGCATCTTGATCCACTTCTATTTTCAGCTCGTCTGTCCTTTATTTCATTTCCGCGAATTTTATGCTACACTGAAGGAATCTCCCAACTGTGTCTGACCTCAATGGTGGTCAGTTCTATTTGTAGTTGGATTTCAAGCTCGTAGAAACAAGTCCTGGCACCATAAGTTCGATGCACATGGACTACTTTCTCCAGGGCTTCGGTAAATTCAATTATGTTGCATGAACAAATCAAGGAAAATTTTATTTCACGGCACTGTAGGACCTATCAATTTAATTTTTTTATGTATTTTCGTTGCATTCGAAGCTTGTCTCCGATAAACAAAAAACCCTTTCGAACAAGAAAATTCACAATACAATATTTTGAATATAGTATCGAAATAAAAGGAGTGAGTGGCTAATTAAATAATGTTAGTCTTATTTATTAGTACCTCTCAAAAAATTTTCATTTTATAAACTAATCATCATACAACAAATCAATTTTGTAATGTTAGAAAAATCTATACATATGTCGTAAAAACCTAATTTTATATTGAAATGGAATACAGGCAGCCTTCCAATAAAAGTTTTCCTTTTAAAATACCATTTAATTTCAGAGGAAAAACCTCCCCTTGATCTTTGTAGTACAATAGCACAATCGTCTTGTTCGTGGAAAGAACTTTTGCAAATGGAAAACGTATTTCTGCAGGATATTTTTTTTTCCAAGTTACCTAACTCGTTTGCCACTTTTCTCATTCATTAGTCCTGCTGCTTCGTTATATGATGTTACAAAAACGTAATCTATTTTGTAAAGCAGTCGTACTTAATCTAATTTTCTTAAAAACATTCACAATTTTACAAAGAGCCGCGAGAATTCTTTATTGAGAACTCATTATCCTTTGAGGTTTATCAATCAATAATTGTTTTATGAAATAAAAGTGAACCTATTCAATCGAATAATTAAGTGCACACAGAGAACTGCTGCTGCATCAGATAATATTGAAATCGATAGAGATCCAATAAGGAGAAATAATCGTTGTTTTTTTTTTCAGTCAAAGAAAAATAAATTGAAAACCTACTTATCTATATTGTAACATATTTTTAAAGAAATAAAAATGTTCTAAAAGAAAAATAATACCAATCTAAATGAATTATTGGTTTTAACCAACGAATTTAGTTTTGTTAATAGACAAAAGTTTGAATTAACGAAATTCATATAATATAAGGTACTAAAAATTAAGAAGACAGCGACAATTCACCACATAAATTTTGGTATTTATCGCTCGTATGTGAAAATGCCTATACTAGTAGAAAGTATATTTTCGAGTTTATTTTCCAATCTAAAATTCTACAGGTAGACAGACAAGAGTAAAGTTGCCACAAGAAATCTGTTGATGGAATGGAACTGAATTTTATCGATTGTATATCCACATCGGACGTAATTCGGGTTGACAGCCAAAAATAGATTTACCTCCGTCGTTTTATCAAAGAACTTAATCTGACAACATTCGGCCTAGAAGCGAGTTCAATAAATCGTTCAAAAGTGCAGAAAGACAATTTGATCAATTCCGTGAATTTGAAAGACTGTCGTTTCCCAATCAATTTCAAGTGGTTCCAATCTAAAGGTGGTCAAAATATCTCTATTAACATTTTTAAAATGTTTTTATTAGTTTAATTTGAAAGTTTAAATTTTGATTTTTTAGAAAATAAGAGAAACGTGAAGATAAAAATTTCAGATTTGTTCCAGTTGAACTTAATTAAAAATACATACTTAGATGCATTTATTTATGTAGATACAATGTCCTCTTTAGAAAGGTAAATTTATAAAAAAGGACTTTCTCCTCAATTTATACGAAAACTTTTCTGGAATACCTTTAACATTGTACAGACTAGCAACCTTTAATATCCATAAATTTCGTACCTAACGGCCAAGTAAAGAAATATTATTCTGAAAAAGTGTTGATAGTTGAGGTAGCAATTTCATTAACTGACCTTAAAGAGTAACGCGCCAGGAATTTGGGACCACGTCCAAGAAAAGGAAACCTTGGAGCTCCTGGAATGTTAGGAAGTCTCCACAAAGTCGACAAGTTTTTTCCTCGTGCCACAGAAAGCTTTACGATCTCAGTTTTATGAGGGAACCTAGAAAGGGAATTAAATAGGCGGAATGTTGGAGGGTCCTGTGGGGTGGCTTCCTAAATCCCTTTTCTATCCATAAGCTAAAATGTGGTAGAGTTTTGTAACAATCACAGATTCTTACTACGAAACCAAATTATCACTTGTTTTAAATAAACAATGGAACAACAGGAAAACAGATTTTAATTGAATTTTTGGTAAAATGTGGAAGTACATATTTAGGTATTTCTAATTCGCTGAATTGTTAAGTCTTCAGAGTTAGTAATCTTAGTCTAGATTCAAAAGAGGGTAAATAAATTTCGAGCAAAGTCTACATACTATAAATAATAGAATTTTTACAATTTAAAGAAAACAGGAAAATAAGTTAAAAGGCTTTCAGTATTTGTGAATGAATGTTTCTTTTTAAAATCATTTGATCCTACTTTCTTTTTTTAATAGTATAGGAAAGATGATTTTTACTACTATAATACAAAATGTATTTTTAGCAAAAAGCTTTATGTTTTTGGAGTTGAACATAATTTCTAAATCAGAGAATGAAATTGCGTACTATAAAATAAACACACTTGTTAATAAATTAAATAATATTTTTAACTTTTTTTTCCAGATAATGCATAAAATGTAGAGGAACAAAACAGGACGAATAGTTAACAACTTTCATACCTAATATAGCATTGGGATTTAATTAAGAGCATAAGAATAAATCATGCCAGCCGGACGAGTCGCAGGAAAAGTTGGCTATTCCAATAGCTACTATAATGGTAAATAAAAATTGTACTTTTAAAAGAATAGTTAATTTCTTCCCGATGTTTTTTAGGAAAGTCCTATGTCGGCATCAACGAGGAGATTATGTGGGTCAGCATAGGAATGGGAATTGCAATTGCGATTCTCATAAGCATAGCCTTGTGCTACATAGCCCGCGAGAAGTGCCAAAAACGACGCGAATTTTATGTGACTGCCTAGCTAATCGTTTATGCGCCAAACGAGAACCGAACTCTGCTGCGCTTGCTCCGGCTAAATGCACTTGGACTGAACGTATTTTACATGCATAATTTAGCGATGAACGCAGCTGCATCCATCAGCGGAAAACGGGCCTGGGGCTAGGGATTTTATTTGAAAACCACCAACATAAAAGGGATAACAATGGCACAAAAAATAACTTGTCTATAACTTAACTTATGAAAACCTGCATTATATCTCATTCTCAGCAGAATATTTTCCTACAGAAGTAGATTTATCAGAAAAGAAAGTAACATTTAATAGTTCCGTCTTAGAGAAAGTAGCGCAACAATTTGCAAAATATTTATAAATTGTGATATATTTACTAGTATACATGCGTATATACCTTTTAAGGTTTTTACATACATTCTTAATACGTAGGATGGTTCATGTTGGTCTCTTAGCTTACTCGCAAGGATTAATTATGTTTGAGGGAAAAACAAAATCCTCGAATCGAAATAGCAAAGAGGGATATAAGCCTAAATGAGATGCATCTGTAAATATGCATGGAAATTCAGAACTCTTTCTTATTTTTGTGAGAATTAGACCAAGCTTAGTACTAGTAACGTTAACAAGTAGCATCTAACAACAATTTACTTGATTAGACAAGTACCTACTGACCAGTGCTAGAGTTCATAAGAATACCATGTTTTTTGTGTTTTCCACTTACTTTAAGAATATTTAAAAAAATTGTTAGACCTTTGAAATTGTACATATACAAGAGATATAATAAATAATGTGAATCTCAAAGTTTTTTATTTACACTTTAAGATAACGCATCATTCTAATTTTTTTCTATTATAAATTTTATTTTCTTATTTATTTTTAGGATTCTGCAAAATTCTGTTACACAATTTTTTTAGATAATAATATAATCTATTTAGTAGCATTTTGTATCTAAAATTTAAAACTCTGAATTACATCCTATTTAATTAGCAATTGCAAATGCTATTTTATAAATTTACGTACTAATTCCCTGTTAAAAATGATTCTATATTTTTTCTGTAACTTTACTTTTGTAGAGGAATAAATGAAAACAACATTTGATACTTATTTTGATTTTGATTAAATGAAAATCAAGAGTTTTTGAAATGAAAAGGAAACCTTTTAACTTATAAAAAGGAATTGAATCTCTTATTAATAACTATGTATCAATTTGCCAATTTTCCATGACTCGACCATAAACAAAATTAAAAGCTATCCTTATCTTTCCGAATTACTTTTATAGTATACCAATGTTTTTTTTCAATATTTTGCTTTTCATTTATATTATTCATTTTATTAGAACAAGTTTCTTCTAATCAATAAAATTCATCTTAATTATAATATTACTCTTTTACTGAATTTACCACTTTTCTAATACATTTTATACTAAAATAATTATTCTACTAATAGATACTTTTAATAGTAGGTATTATAAAATTTTATTCATTGATGACAAATGATTACGTATTTGTTGAGTTAAATTTTTAACGTATAATTAAGTTTACTTTTTAAATAATATAAAGTAAAAGTCATTTTTATACCCAAAATGAATCGACAAAACAAACTCTTTGAGTTTTGCTGACACATTGTTTATTTTAATTCTCTTTTCCATTTGTGAAACACGTCCGTTTGAGTTTTCTTGCTTTACTCAATTTTATTTAATGTCATGCTTCCACAGATCCCGTCGTCATGAAAAGAATGCATAATGTTTTTCATGCGCTGTGTGCCTACTTGCGATTTCCATAAACACAAAAGATAAATATTTCACAGCTGAAACTGAATTGCCAGTTTTCGAGTTTTCTATGTTTTTCTTGGTTACAGACTTCCTGTTTCCCACAGTTATTTTGGCATCAAGAGTAATGTGGAACATTCCTACATACATATATCTTTTGCATGTCGAAAAACTATTGGAGCTGACATTGGTAAAAATTTATCTCCCAGAAAACCTTTTGCTTGTTTCCTCCCGGGTAGGCTGCTTTTAAAGCCCCTTTTATTTAAAATTTCTGATTTAAATAACAATAAATATTGGTTTGCTTTAAGCCCTTTCTTTCCCCTTAAGTACTAAAAAATTCTAAAATGATGAGCATGCAAAAATTTATATCTCATATATTGAGACACTTTTCTGAGCTGCATTGATGTAACCGATGTATGCTTTTACCATTTGAATAATTTCGTAGCTCACATTGATAGAATACTTCGGACAAGTTTCCGCAGAAAGGTATTTTAGTTTATTACGAATGAGGTACCACTTTTGATGAATCTCTCATAAAGTTATTTAATATTCCTTGTGTTTTACTACTGTGATAAATTAAAACCAAATTTTATTTGACGGTACTTTATCATTTTAACTCGTTTGTATATTTTTGTACATATTTAAAGCATATGGTTTATTATAATTTTTCATAAATTTTGAACATGAATTTCAAAGCTCGGAAAAAATTGGTTATTAGTGTAATATGGAAAAACTATAACTTCGAATATCCTTCGCGAATAATAAAACAAAAATATGAAGATTCTTAATGCGCACTATGCAATAAAAAATAATTCAGTCTATACTCTGAATTTAAATTTGAATAAACTTTCTACTATTAAATCGTGGTTCAACTTGTAAAAGATTTTGTATGGTCGATAAAAGAAAAGTTGCAGAGTTAAATACCCAGATTACTCGAAACAGAAACTTACTTCTCAGAGTACTTAAAGAACGCAGTCCCAAGCAATGCTCCTGTTGGACAACTTTGAACAAAGTTATTCCTTTATCATACCATTGGACACCGGCATATCGAGCTCTTTCATTTTAAGTTCGGTTGAATGCTTTGAACCTGAATACTTTTGTGGAAACAAAAAATAAAATTAATGTATTGAGCTGGCATGGAGTCTTACACAGATTGTGTAAAACTAGAAAAGTTTGCCCTTTTTCGAGTTTGCTCCTCGTAAAATGGTAGCTGATATAGTGAAAGAACCATTTGAACTCAGAACTAAAAAGTATTATAATGGCGTAATAAATAATAGGGTTTATTGCTTTTATGTGAACATATGTGAAATATTCTAATTTTCCAACCAAAGTCTTAAGTTTAATCAGAATTTCTTTAACCGCGCAGACAATTGGCATTGTAAGGTATGTATAACAATTGTCTATTAATAAATAAGAGGACTACAATACTGAAACTATAAAGTTTATAAATTCAATGTAAAAATCGAATTTATTTTGCTCTAATAGTTTAACAATTTATGAGCCTCTAAACTCTTGTCGATTGTACAAAAATAATAAAATACATTCAAAATGTGCCCAAAAAGTTCTTGCTAAACTCCCTAAGTTTTAAAATAACCAAGTTTGTGACGATAAAAAGTATGTGTGACCTGAATTATAACTAAACCAACAAAGCTCGCCGTCAAGGCAAACAATATTCTTCAAGTTTTTATCAAATTTTTCACTTAAGCATTCCTTTTTCATTAAATTTTGGTCACGTTCTTTCGTTCCAGCTTTTCGAAATTTCATTTATTCATTTATCGAAGAGTGCCTAAAAGGACATAAATACATCAGGGACAATTTTCGAACCATTGAACAAATTCAGATTGAAAGGGCATGAAACCTTCGATACCGTAGCTGACTGATGTCTGACCTCGAAAAGGTCGATATTCAATAGATATCGATATGAAAGCAAAAATTAGTCTTCTTTTCCAACTTTTGGTTATCAAAGTCTTCAAGGAGTTATTTAATGCATGGGAGAGCACTTCCGCTAATAATTAACTACAATTTGCCCTATAATGGACTGAAAGCCCTCTAATGGCAATTAGTAAGAAAAATTCAGAGATCCTCCGACTTCATGTCGACGGATATTTTAGGTCGACATTATTTGAGGAAAAACTTTTTCCCGTCTTAGCGCTTTCAGTTTAGCCCGAAGCGCGTCTGAGGCATTTAAAGTAAATAATAAAATTCACGTTTTAGCGAAAACTTTCTCTAACAATTTCTTCTTGACTTGCAACAAATTCTTTTTCGTCGGTGTGCTTAACAGGAAAAATAATCTTTTCCTCTTCCTCATTAGAGTTTCGTGACGATAACTTTTCCAGTTTTTTTGTTTTCCACATTACCATTATTAGTGATTATTTTTCCAGTGTGCTGACGATGATACTCCAAAAGAAAAATTGTTTTATTTTCTTAGTCGCCTTTTTCAACTGCCAATTAGCAAAGTTCAAAAATATAAAATCACTTTAGGCAATATTTCAATGATCTTTCTTTATTTTTGTGTTCCTTGACTTTTAACAACTTTAATTGTATGTAAATGTTTGTATCTATATAAAATACATAAAAACACATATAACCTCGCTTTTCTTCAATAAAAGTAGAATTTTTATACGTGAGATTGTAATTTAGTTATTTATGTATTTAGAGTACATTTAGAATTTAAAGAACGGCGTTTTAGTTTAAAAAACACAATATCTTGGAATATTTCAAATAGGAAGATATTTAATAAAATTACTTTATTTTTTGTTCTCGTGCGTGTGTGTTGGAGAATATACTATTTTAAAAATTTATAATTCGCAAGTTTATAAAATACTAGAATTAAAGCTTGTTTAAAGCAGACGCAGAAACACATAATTGAAACATCGCGGACGACGCGACATTCACTCAATTGCAACGACGAAGCGAATTTACGACTTTCCGGTGCAGTGGACTGAAATCGAACTACGTTAAAACTTTGAAAATAGCATAACAAGAGAAAGTAGATTTAAGTTGGTATGCCTGGCTTATTTTGTACCGTGGATAAAGTTTAGATTATCCATAAATAATTTAGAATCCTAAGCCTAAGGCAAAGTGTTTTACGAGTTCATAAAATGAAACATAGGGCTCGAATTACTGCGAAATGGAGCCGCACTCTTAAAGCCTATTTTTCTAAAGGTTATATTCTTTTTATACTTAAAATTTACATGGAATCCTTTTCGGAAGCCATTTCAGGAAGTCAAAGCATTAATACCATTACTCCGATTCGACCGTAGAACGGCCCACATATTCTCAAAGGGCTTTAACAATATGCTTAAAAAGAGGGTTTAATATGTTTCCGCGGAAAATCCTTAAGTGGGATGGGCGCCATTACCCGGGCGTAGGAGTAGTTGTTATGTCCGTTTAAATTGACTTGATTCTCGTTCTAGGAGCTCACTTATCCTGGTGCTCCAATAACTTTGTTGAGCACAAAAGAACCCCTAAATAACATCATTAGGAGGCGATGAGTTTCTGCTTTTAGTGCAGCCCCGCAGTTCTTCGGTGAAAGGAGACAGGTTTGAGTGCCCTAATGTTCGTAATGTCTTGTTAATAGCACATTCATCTGAAGGACTAAAATGAAGTTTTGGCGTGCCAATGTATGTACATAAAACGAGACATAATAAACAATAGAAGATCGTCTTATACCTTTGTCCTACTTGTGAGAAAACTTCAAGGAATACTGACGACATGCATCGTCCCGGTGGATTTTTTGTTTTTTCGTTTTTGTAACAAAAGACATTAGGAAAATCTGCTGGGTGGGTCTAATTACGCTCTTGGTGCTGAAATTACAGGCAACCGGAGCCCCATTACTATAAGGAGCGGTTTCGAATTTTATCCTGAATAAATTGCAGAGTGCAACTTTAAAAAGTTCTCTAGTTTTCGCAATTAATGAGTTTAAATTATGTTTAAAAAAACATTAGTAGTATTTCTCCTTCGATGTATTTCATATTGCATAGTGAACTTAAGCGCAAACATTTACATTTTCATAGCCGTTTCGATAAAAAATAAAATTGCAATTATGATAAAATTTGAAGACTCCTTAAAAGTGAAAATCATTTTTATGATTTTATTATTTACTATAGTTTTTAAATAAAAATCAGCTTTTTTCTCCGCGTAATATTTGCTAGTAAAATACATTATTAGTTTCAAGTTCGGGAAAAACGTAAAAATTAATCATTTTCAAACGTCTACCATAAATAAACAAACGAACTTCTATTTTTTTTTTTGAAAACTACTTTTTCTGAGTGAACGGAATTCAAAATTGTTTAATTTTTATTCTGTTTGTCTTTAAACATGAATTTATTGCGACAAATTAAAATTTCATAACAATATCGAAAATTCATTTATAAGTAGTTGTTATGGTTTCACGTAGAATTTTTTATTTTAATTTCATAATTCAGAGACTCCCTAAAATCGGTCTTCCACCCTTAAAACAAAAGCCGAACATTTAAAAAAGAAACCAAAAAATTTAACCTTCGAAATCGAATGAAAACTAATTAATTATTAATGAAATTCAACGTTGTTACGCAAAGGCTTATTAGGTAAGTGTGGTCTTACAGACTGTTTAATTAATATGCCTATCTTTTAACATTTAAAAGCTTTAGGTAGGTACCCCAGTTCGTGGGAAAAGATGAAACATTGCCGCATAAACGTAGTAAAATTTTCAGAGACCGCACCACGTTAAAGGTTTGAATAATTAAACAAATAAACAAACAAATAATTTATAGAAGCGCAAGTACACACTCCCATTAAGTGCCGAGCAATTAACGCATGAAATGAGCATATGTGTTTAATTGGATTAGCCAAAAGGATCTCAAAAAGCGAAAAGCTACATGTAATCAAAGCGGTTAGGTGAAATGTTAAATTACCTAGAAAGGTAAGCCCCTTTTCACCAAAGATTAAAGGCCTCTCAACGAGCAAATGAAATGATGGAAATATATAATAAAATATCTCTGGAGAGATACAAAATTGGAGGGTTTTCGTTTCAGTAAGAAAGATAGAATTCATGGTCGTTACATTTCTATGATTCCCCAAGGAAAGTGGTTGATTCGAGCTTTCTTATTTGCTCTTCATTGAGGTGCTTGATTAAATATGGAAATTTTCCAAGGGCTTCCGGAAAATAAAATACCACTTGAGACCCTCTTTCTATTTTCAATAACAAACTCACTTTCATAATGTCGAAAAATTTCTTTTCGGTTAGGCTTTGGGGGAATTGGCATAATTAATTATTCTGCAATTCAAATCTTTGAAGAAAGAAAGTTATATTTCTGGTAATTTCCAAACAACGAGAACTCCCCTCTAATAAAAATCTTTTCGCGGAGTAAGATTCCAACCGCATTGAAAAGACACCAGATTGCCTCAAAGCGGAATCGTATTTTAAATAAAATACAAACTGAGAGAGATTAAATTATGAAACTTCGTACCGGGAAATTCTTGGAAAAATAATTATTTATTTTCTTTTTTAAAAAGTATTCCCGACTAAATTGGTGTGAGAAGAGGTCTAATTAAAATCCAGAGGAGGCTTATTTCGCGCCCTAATTGCCAACACCCGAAGTAATTTGAGAAATAATAAGGATAACACGCACCTTTCCCGCACTTAAGACGGTGCAGGCAGTCTTTAATTATCCCAAATAAAGATTCGCCTCCGGTTACCTTTCCCTTTGTTTCACGAACCCCAGAACCCCAGGACCTCAGAACCCCAAGAAGTCGAAATGATTAAGATCTACACGATATCACTTTTTCGCGACAGCTCCTTACGATGGAAGGAATTTTATCGATTTTAGCCGTAAGTGCTCTTCATAAATTCAGTCTCGTGGAGGCGCGACGAAGACGATGGATGTGTCGCCAAAAAAAGCTTGTAATTTTGCGAAAAGAAAGCTCCTCTGGCAGAGATTTACCAACCTCTTGACGCCCCCGACGCGCTGCTTCGATGCGTAAAGTCACGTTGTTAGACCTACTTTAAGATGCTAAGACGGCGCACCGAAGTGGAAGACAGTGGGATGGGGGTGTTGGGGTTGTTTCTCATACGGGTCCAATTGTATCCTCAGCATCCTTTAAAAATGTGCTGGATGTGTACATATGTAGTTTTTGGTTGAAATTATCTTTCCTAGTCCAGAAATATGCACTGGACCTGGATAAATGCTATTCGATGTGTAAAACATTTTCCTATTTACTTCTACATTACTAGCAGAAAAATTGAGACACGTGAGACTTTTTGGACAATTCACCAGTATAATTCAGTTTATGTTTTTATAGCATAAACAACACAACCCAAATTAAAGGAAATAAATTTTGTACTACATATATTTATTTGCACAATACAAAACCAAAAAAACTACTGCTTATAAAAAAAACAAAAATAGAATTTAAACGTGTAAATAAAGCCTTGTCCTTTCATATGATATTCCACTCCTTTTTCTAAATTTGATTTATTTATTGTCACCAGGAAGGGTTAAGATTTGTGTGGAACTGATAGTTACAGAACGATATAAACATATTATTATAATTCGCCAAAGTTGTAATTAGAAGAAAGAGTTAAAAAGTATTTGATTTTCTAAAAGTTGGAAATTTATATACATATAGCTACATATTAATATCTTTTATAAAAATTCCAAAAATTGATTAAAATATATTTGGTTTTATATTTCAAAGTGTGGTTCATTTTTCTGCTATGCAGTGTAGGAAACGTACATAAGACAGAGCATCGTAGTAAAAGCTCGGGATACAGTAGGATATAAAATGTTAGGTGGTAGATACTTTCGGGAGTCCTCGGATGAAAGCATTTTCTAAGATTTCATTCATGGACCAGGAGGATGCCACATTCATTATTTGTAAACAGTATGAAGCAGTCCGTGCTCGAGAACGAACGACTTTTCTCTAGTCTTCAAACCGTCGAAATCAAACAAATCATAATTTAAATTTGACTAAACATCTAAGATTGTTTCTGTAACTAACAAAATTTTAAATTTTTCTTAGTGAATTAAGTGAATGCTGCTACAAAAATATATTAGTTAATACATGAGTGTATAATCATTAGTAGCAGTTTTTTTCTTTTCATTAATCCAAAAAGCAATAAATAATTATAGTAGCTTAACTCCTATTCCAGTATTATTATAAACATATGTGCAAAGTGTGATTACATCCACTCACAAATTAACCCCAAACCTACGGCTATAATCAGTGTTTGCTCCCCGGGGGCAATTAGGGCTCCCGAGTTCCCGAAGGCGGAGAAATCTCAGAAGCCTTAAACCAAATTAAGTGCTCCTGAGTTTATTGGGAGTTCGACTTTTTGTGCTCTAGTGTCACCCACCCACCATCATTTTCACCTGAAAGTACTGTCAAGAGAAATTTAAGGAGGAATACATTCTTGGAAAATCTAATTTACTTGATATTACCTGCTAGCCAAAGCTTAGTAATTAGTGGATGCTCAATACAGGTAAGAGTTTTTTTTTGTTTTGCTGATGGGAGATGAATGCAATTTCCTGAGCTTTACTCTAAAATGTTTTGACTCAGATGCTAATAAAAGTGATGATTTTAAAAACGTAATTAGAGTCATATTTGAGGATTTTGAGTTCAAGTCTTTTGAGTGCTCGTTTTACCAAATTTGAATATTTCAGAAGATTAATCGAAATCCTTTCTGAATGTTCACAATTTCCTTCGAAGATAGGTATCTAAATTTTCCCTGTCATGTTGAGTAATAGGTTCTATCTAACTTTGTATACGAAACTTCACAATTTACTGATAAGTTTTGAAATCCTCCTATGAGGATTCTAATATGAAATGTGACTTACTTAAGTCCATTTTTTATATAAAATAACCATGTCAGCACTTTTTCTCTTGAGGACATTATAATAAAATATTTTTAATAATAAATATTCCTATTTTGTTTATCTATGTTTTGAAAAAAAGTGTTAATAATAAAAACATATCATTATTAATCTCAAATTATTAAGCGAAAATGTCTAATAATTAAAATTTTCACGTAAATTAAACCATTAGGTAGGAAAAGAAGCTTTTAATGTTCCTATTTAAACATAGATTATTTTACGATAAAATGAAACTTGGTTTGTACATAGCAAGCAATTTAACAATCCAGGGAGGCGGATGCCCTCTTTCCAGTGAATAGGGTAGAGATTGTATTGAAATGCCATAATTCTATTCCTGCCACAAGCAGAGGTGTATCTTTCATTATGATCGCAATTTGAATCAATGTTTCTAACTTCTAGGAATTCCAAAACGCCCAAAAGGTTCAACCTCCTGACTCCCAGAAGACCCATGTATTTACGATGTTCCTTATAATAAATCGCTGAGTTTCACTCAATTTATAGAAGTAATCCTTTGAATTTCATAAATAATGTTAAATTTCGTGAAATTGGGAGGCAATTTGTGTTTTCTTTAAATTACGATATAACACATTTAATAAATGCAAGGTTTCTGTCTAGTGGATCTCGACATTTAAAGTTACAATTTTGAGAATTAGTAGATAGATTTTTCAAACACATCAAATCAGAACGTTGATAGTAGGAAAAAGGGTTTTATGAAATATTTATTACCAATATTTGACAATAAATAATAAAGAGAATTCATAAAAATCTTTATCAATATATGAACACAATCGAGAGGGTAATCAATGCAACAATGGTTGTCTGGTCGTGTATTGCGTATTTCTAAATTATTGATTGCTATAGAAATGCGTTCGCTTCTTATAAATCAAATTGTGACTGATTTATAATAATCGAATATAGGCTTTTAGCATTCAATGAATTTGTTCAGAATCTAAAGAAATATTCGGCATTATTTCTACAATAATTGTCTTTTCCGAAACTCTTTCATGTCATGTAAAACTTTAACTAAGAATGAGCTGTGATGTGAATCATAGTCTCATTAATGTCGACGGCGTTTTAATTTTTTTAGTTTTCAGCGCAGAGAGACGAGAAAAAATATACTTCTCGTTAGACATGCCCACAAAGTGGAGGGATTGTGGTTGTATTTCTGTCAATCAATTTAAAGTGTTAACCTTTGAACATTTTTATTTCCAAAAGGGTTGCAATTAAAAAGGGTGTTTTTGGGTGCCTATGCTTTTAAAAGCAATGAATACGTTTAGAAATCCCATTAACTTTCTTTTCATCATTTAAAGATAGCATAGATAGCAACGCAGCAGGATATTTGGTTTCGTACATATTTTGTGAAGGTAGTTGAAGAATATTAAAGTTCTTACGAAAACTATGTATGAACCTTTCCGTTTCTAAGAGAGATCCTCCGCATAATTTTCTACGAATCATAGTACCTACCTACATACAATTTCTCGAAGTTATTACACTTAATTTCGGAATATTCTGAGTAATTACGACACCGCACAGGTTCAAGGAGACTCGTTTCATATTATGCTAATGTGAAAGTTTGCGAAAAATGGTAGAAAACAGGCGAAAATTACAGGTCACTGGGTAATTGAAGAGAATGATATATCATATGTAATAGCATAAACATACATAACAACATAGAAATGTGGATGGAAAAGTTCTAAGTAGAAATTTATTCCACATTCACAACACTTTGCACCTCTGTTTCGTATTTAGAATGAATCGCTAAATTTTACGAGTCGTTAAATTGAGTTATAACATAAATTCGTAAGTGTCGAGCCCAGAGAAAAAATTTCTAAATGCAAGATGGAAGAAAATTGGAAAAGATTTAATTGGAACAATGTTACGATTTAATAGAAAAGTTTTCTTTCCGTACAATTGAATATATATATATATATATACATATATGCACCTAATATATTTTAAACTGCAAAGGAAGCTTTTATTTTAAAAATATAACTTTTTTACTATTGAACATACTTTATACAACTTTTAAGGGACAAATTCTGAATTTATTTTTTAAAGTAGAAAAGTTGAAATGCTCCAAGTTTTTACGCTTTAGAATTTTTACGTTGCTATCATATACTACAGCAATGAAAGCATCTTAGAAAAATTAATTCAAATAACGTACCTTATTACTAAAAAGGAGGAACATTTTTAAGGGCTACATTTTGAAAAATTAAAGAAAGTATTCAACCACATAAACTCTAATTTCCACACCTTTTTGGATGGTGATGTAAAATTTGTTCGTTTCAATTCAATTTTTAAACTAAATTCATTTAAAATTGCTCATCTGAATACCAAGTTGGAGCACCTTTGGCCTTTAACCTTTCAAATCGAAGCCGTCCACTGTACGAAAGGAAATTTTTCTTTGCTAGAGTTGGCAGTGTTCTCGCATGAAAAGGTTCATTCATGGAGACTTTTGACACCTGCATCTCATTAGCACAAGGCAGTTCGTTAAATTCCGGCATCAGTTACAGGGGTTGAATTTTCTCAGACGTTAAAAAACCTGTATTAATATCATTTTTTTCCAGAGAAAAGTTCTTTGTTGAGAGCTTTACTGCACCGCGAACAACGAAATTTTTCTGCCCCTTGCATGAAGAAATTTAACCTTCTCATAATGTGGATAGGCACTTAAAATTTTATTTTATTTAAATATTACACATGGTTTAATGAAAATGGTTTTTTATTTACCCTTATTTAGGTATATAGTGCTTTTTAATTGCAAACCGCACTTTTTTTAGAGTGTCCATCGTATAAATCAAAAGAGGAAAAATACTCGTTAACGGTGTAATAAAAAAGTGCATTGCTCATTAATTTATTATAAAATTATTTGGCCAACGAATGCGTGCCTGATTTTTAAACATAAATTTTCTATATTTCCTTCATGAAATTTGTTCATCTATATTAAATTATGATCTTTATGAGATACTCAAGAATCAAGACAAGTATCTAACATATGACATTTTTCGTACATAAGCGCAAAATATGCAAAAATTTCTTACTACGTTCCTTCATTACTTTAACTTCACAATATTTGGAACACAGACAGGTGCAGCTTCAATTTTAATCTAAGCTTTATTGCCAAAGACTAAAGGTTAAAGAAGCGTAACCTGGTAGCTGATTCAATTCTCGCGTTTTGAATAATTCAATTGCTTTTAAACCATGGCAACGATTATTTTGAAAAATTGAGGAAGAGTAAGCGCTGTAGGGCTTTGAATTAAAATTTCAATGCGGATATATTTCCATTCAAAGAAATATTGTTTTACATCAAACGCAACTACGAGACTGACAACTTCTCCTATAGATTTCATTTTCCCCAATTTTGTATTTTACAACAAAACCAGAAAGAGAACATCCGAGCTCCAAAAATATCTCTGAATATGTATTGTACATATATGCTGACTTTAAAGGTCAGAAATAACAAAATAATCAATAATAGGAAAGCAACACAGCGCTTGTCGAGCGAAAATTCTAAAATTTATGGTTGATTGATTGAGCGAAATACTCACAATAAAAGATTTAAGAATCTTGTGAGTGAATAACGCGGAAGTAAAATTTATTTCAGAGAACTATTTCATGCACTGTTTCTATGACAGCAATAAAAGAAAGTCATCATTGCAAAAATCGTCAATAACAAAATATAATATACGTAGTCTGGTCTTATGATCCCATCAGAGTAGAAAAGAAGCTCTTTAATATTTCTTTAAAGCCATTTTCAAAATAAATATGAATATCAAATGCTTATGATGCTTTAAACAAAATTTTACATAAATATAACAGGGCGTTTTAATTTAATCAAAATGTTAATGAAATCAAAATTCGTCAGTTAATTGTTGAGCCATGGAAATTAATAATTTAATTGCTGTAAGAGTTCACATCGCCTTTAATATTAATTGTATATTTATAAAACTACGTTAATCCGGACTCTGAAACTGATACCAGGACAATGTTTATCGAACTGCCATGTAGATACTAATTGCATACACTTGTCAGAAATTCAAAGGATTATGCTTTCACGCGAAAACCCTTTTGAATTAAATAACATATTTTATACTAGTATTATTTTTATATGTATATGCGTGTCCTTGTTTACAATTTTGAAATAGTAAATGTGAACTCATTTTGTATCGAAATCAATTGTTCTACGTCCGACTAAAATAAACCAAATTACTGTTCGAAAATATGTGATTTAATATATATTCTAACATGTTTTAAATCATTCAGTTTAAATCATCCCAATAAGCCTATTATTTCCCTCTAAAATGTTTTCCTATTTAGAACTATTTAAACAGGTTATTAAAATTAATGTATGTCACATGGACAACAAAATCAATTTATAATCCATCAACGCGCCACGGATGTGCATATATGTAGTACAAAATTGAACAGCAAAGCAAATCCATTCTATTTTAAGTTTATTACCAAATTGCAACACATTTTGTTTGTTAAAAGTGCTTTTAGGCGAAATTAACTACAAAAATCGAGGTTCATTATATAGAAGGAAAATATTTAAATTAGTCATCGATCCGAACGACTGCTTAATTTGATTTCATTGACTCTGTTAGTGGCTTTTATCTTATAAAGTCTGCTAATGGCTGTTTTGTGCTTATAAAAGCGAAAATTTGTAATGAGAAAGGCGAGTTTCATTTAACTGAAAAAATTAAATAAAAGGAAAGAGGCACATTGTCCAAATGACAGTTGAATTAGGAAATGGTCTTTTGAACTTGTATTCAACTGACTTAACCTATTATATATTAAAACTCAATTGAATTTTATTGGTAATGGAGATAAAAGAACATTGTTTAGACACCCGAACTACTTTTCGATTTTTGGCGGATCTTTAATTTAAGAAAGACAATATGAACTTGATAATAATGATAATGGTAACAATATTGTTACTAGATTTTCTGATCAAAGACCGATTTTAGATTTATTTTTTGGATTTTGTGCAAGTTGCACTCTATTATATGATTTTATCGAAAAAAACGAATATAAATATAACTTGAAATTCAATTAAAGCTTGTTTATCGTTTTATAATTATATTTAACCAAAAAACCAAAATTTTGTCAATATTAAAAATTCGTCAATGAAGAACTTGAACTCTAACAATACTTATTAAATTAAATAACGTCGTCCAACAAATTATGTACCTTTTTGGTATAATTATAAACTCATTTCATACAATTAAGTTCAAAAGGAACTACGCGGTAAAATAAATTTATTTAATCCACATTATCCCTTATCAGTTTTGTGACAGTTGGAACATCATAAAGCAAAATAATCAACGTCTTAAAATTCCAGAAAATATTTGCTTTATCATGAAAGCATTTGCCCAATTATTTTGACCATTGCTAAATGTATTAGAAATCCATTAGGCCATTACCTTACTCTAGTTTTATAAAAATAAGCCATGCGATATAAAACTCTTCATAGAGAATAAGCTGTAGTAAATCTCCAATGACCTGGAAATCGGAGACAGGATGAGGCTGATAACGTCTTAGAAGCTCGTGACATGAATCGTCCCCTATGCACCCGTATCCGAAGGCAAACATTTTATCCAGCTCCAGAATAGCTTCTCAGAGTCGACTTGGACCACTAAGCAAGTTGGGCATTTTATTGAAAATGGAAGGGAATCCCTCCAGCTCCAGCCAGATGGGATCCCGATCTAAAGTTGAACAGGCGTTTAGAAATTTTTTTAGTTTGCTGAATATGTAAAGGTTTTTGGTCCCATCTGGGGGTTTTCAAAACTTAAAATCATCTCACGTACCTAACGCTTTTCATTCAAAATATGAATATTGATCACGAAGGAAGATTTAACCTATCTTTATAAATTGTTGGTTTTAAATATAAATTCATGGAACCATGAAAATTTCTATTCAACATTTTTATAAAAGGAACTTATTCAAGTGTGCCGTAATTCGACAATGAGTGAAAATAAGCTTTTAAGAAAACCAGAGTTTTTTATATATGATCTTTTCTTCTCTAGCAAAATCGAACAAGAACAGATTATTCAAATTCGTATACCGATTTTTTATCCATATTTGATCAAATAAAAATTAACGAAATTTAGCAAAACTTTTCGGCTTTCATGAAATTCAAGCTGAGGCAGATTTCAACATCATCGCCTGAATAACGTGATAACACTTGAATTTATATAGATTTATATATTCTACGGAGTTCCTTTGCCACTCCAGTGTCTTAAGGATGTTAATAAAGTTGATCCAAATGGCTGGTTCGCAGTCAGCAACCAGTCCAGGGAATCGAATCCGAGAGCTCGGGGATTTGTAATCCGAAATGTTTAGAAATACGAGTGTCTAGGTCGTCACATTTGCAAGATAAATTCGGAATGAGGTTTTTCATGTAGTCAGAAAACTCGTAAAAATCGTCGGGCGTACTTTATTAGCCACATCTGACAGATAGTTTATAGTATACGTTTGGGGGAAAAAAAGTCCAAGTTGCTGAATTGGAAAAAATAAATTTGATGCAAGTCAATGTAGCTTAATATGAAATAGGATTTGTTTGGTCAATGGGAAATTTAAATAAGATCATCTTTTGAGGCTGTTTGATAAACCAGATAAATTCGAATACCGTCGAACATTTTATTTCATGAATCTCTTTTAAATTTTTGTGTATTCAGCTTTATTAACACGTTTTTTTAAAAATGTATATCCTTGTCCGACCTGTGTAAAAATATGAACAGCGCGTACATCGGACGCTTTTTTAATTCCAAGCGTCTGTTTGCTCTTTTCGCTATGTATTTTTAGATGGATATCATTTCATAAAATACATATGCTGAATTTTTATTCAAATAAACACAAATTTCTCCCCGAACTCGTGACATTCCAATCTTAAAAAAATATTCTCATTTATTTCAAATTTTTACTACAAATAGTAGATGGAATAAGAGTTTCTTTCGAACTGCTCAAAAAATGTTTTTATTTATTCGGCTTTCAGTTTGTATGCAATATTATTTTATGGTTATAGTCATGGATTCTACTATATACGTTTAATTCTCCACACGTACTAAGTTAAATGCCCACATAAATTCTTTTAATTTCTTTCATCCCCCTCAAATAGCAAAAAGGAAAAATATGTTCGCAAACATTTTTGCTGTCCGGAAAGAGTGACATGAATTCCTTTCGCTTTTATTCACAGTGTTAATGTTTTAATTAAATTTTGTATTACCCATCTAGTAAAATTGTATTCATTATTTTCATTTAATGTTCAGACGACGGACTATCAAAATCCTTTTTCGGTTAAGACGGGGAATTTGGAAGTAGCATTTTTCTTGAGTGTTTATCCAGTTGGAGCCGGAAGATACTTTTTCCTTATATATTTTTGCATTTTCTGTTTTCCACAAAACCTTCATAAATCCTTTTTAACGCTCTCAAGTCAAATAATTTTGGGATCTCACACGTTTCCAAGTTTTGTATATTTACATAATACAAAAGCGAAACTACTCGACGCCCTCGAGGTTCTTCTAAAAAAGATATTGTTGGGGTTACATCGTGAAGAAAAATTGTTCACCTCCCTCAACAAATTTTTCCCTCAATGGGAATCAAATAACTGGGAGAAAAATTGGATTTGTTGCCTATGGCGAGACGCGATATCTCGCTACCTTCGTATAAGGAAAAAATACGCTATGATGTAAGATAAATTTTTGCGTACGCCGCAAGCGAATGTCGTGCTGAAAAACCCGCCCTAATGGAAAAGTTGGATTTCAAGAAAAGGTAACTTCTCGGTGATTTATTTAAATCAGATTGGGAATTGAGTCGCAAAGTACATATACCTTTATTTGATATTTTTATTTTCCAGAATAGCAACAAGTGTTTACAAATTGTAAGATGTTTTTTAAAGGTTTCAATTTTTAGTTCTGTTGAGATGTTGGAGAGGTAAAATATTTTCAAAGTGTAAGGATATTCAATCTCTGTAGGGTTAAAGACTTTAAGCGTATTTTGCTTTTTGGAATGAAGGGCATTCATCCATTCTCAAACATGCCTATAAATATTCATGCATTTCAGGTATGTCGATAAGGTACACAAATTTACAACCACACGAATTTCTAGTTATTGGTTTTGGGCATCAAAACCAATAGACAGAATAGAAAATATAGAGAATGCTGTAGTAAAATAATTCAAACATAATTCCCTTGTTGTTATATGTTCAACCGAATAACGTAACCAATTCAAAGTTCAAGCGCCGCATATTTCAATATTTTAATTTTTCGGTTACGTCACATTCGGAGTAATTTCAAAGGATAATTTTAAATAACATAATTTTTAATTTAATACGAATAAATTCGAATATGTGATTTTTACGAATACGTGCCTGCGAAACTTGTTCCTATTTTATCGATATTCTGTAAATAATAAATTCTTTTGAAGCAACAAAACTTAAAAAAGCAATTAATAATATTTCTGGATTATTTTTATGTATCCCATGTAATGAATTTTAATGACACCTTTTGAATTTAATTTTACATAGTAATGTTGGAGGCTTAAATGAACCCATAGAACAAGCTTAGTTTACCCACATTTTATTCACTGTGCCAACCCTTCAACCTTTCCTTTATACAGCTTTCATGTTGAGGTTTGCAAAATTCTCTCAATTTTGGATAAGTAAAGTATGTACAGTGCTTCACAATTTCAAAGTTTAATTGTGAGATAATTGCCATTT
Source organism: Tolmerus cingulatus (assembly GCA_959613345.1). NCBI lineage: Eukaryota > Metazoa > Arthropoda > Insecta > Diptera > Asilidae > Tolmerus > Tolmerus cingulatus. Next base: position 34,838,641 of record OY390710.1, read on the forward strand.
CAGGGTTTCTGGCAAAATGTAATCTGCTTCGCGGTTTATGTGGAGCATAAGCTTGGGAAAGACGAGGATAGTTATTTAATTTTAAAACACACATGTACATATGCATGTTAAAACGACATTAAGATCTTGTTATGTTTCCAGTAATGTATGACTTTTTAGGAAGATCTAAGAGAACTTTCGTTTTCTTATAATCATACACGATTTAGAATTTTAGAAATTTTAAAGAAACAAGAAGAAATGTTTGTCAGTTTGTTTTGAAATATTTAAAATTAAAACGTAAAATTAAAAATAAATAATTTTTATTGCATTCAATTTGAATACTAAGAAAACTATTTTATAAATAGAATACTAAGAAAACTATTTTATAATAAAAAATAGTACGAATCCTGTTTAAAGCTCAAAACCTCAATTTTTTAACTTAACGTAAATGTTGAAAAAGTCATTGATTATTTCAGTAAAACTAAAAGAGAAATTAAATAAAAAAAGGCATTCATATAAAAGACAAACCAATACACATTTTAATTTGTGAGCATTGTACAATAAATATGAAAAGGGTATTAACGTAATGATCTTAATAAAAAATAACCTTTGTGTTTCAAAGAAAAGAAAATGCTGCAAACACTTCGCAGAATTGTTTGGTCACACATTATAAATCTCCTTTATATTACATAAAAATTTATGATGGCCATAACATGTGATAAACACCAATAATGTTGAAAGTTTTTTTACAGAACACGTCCACTACCAAGCAGCATCGTATCACTTGAAAAGACAAAAACCCACTTGATAAGGGTAAATAAGACTCATGAATAGAAAAACAATTTACGATGTTTTCACAAACATCTTTAGAAATGTCCTCGTTGATGGAGGACTATTCGGCAGATATATTTAAGCATAAAAAACTGAAATCATAGTGGTGAGTCCTTTTGCTAATTTCCATAACTTGAAAACTTGAAAAATGAATTTATTTAAGAGACGCCAAACCAAAACCAGTATGGGCAAGAAGTGATTTCATTTTTAGGCAGATGGAATCAATAATTCAATCAATCTATCCTGATTTTGGGGTTATAGAAATTGTTCCCAATAATTTTTGGAACGCAATAAAAAAGGACCTTTCCCTTTCCGTGATATTTTGGTTGGTACAGAGTATAACGAAAACGGGTCGTTTTATGTACACCCTATTTTCTGAGAAGACATTTTTACCTCGTAGTGGAAAATGTTAGGAATTTAGCTTCGGCAAATATCATAAATGACCCTATAAGCTCAAAGGGTTCTATGGTTTTATTAATATAACATTACATTATTTCTCTTCTTAAATTTAAGGTCCTTTCCTGAAGACGTGCGGTTATGACAAGGTGAAATGAAATGAGAAATGCTTTCTATTTGAAACGAATATACACAAATGTTTTAGATACTTAGCGATTGTCAGTTCCAGATTTGTTTAAATTGACAGTATTTTTTCAAATGTGCTTATTTTTGGTAAAGCAATTGTGTTTCATTTAAAATTTACTTAATGGAATAAATGCGAAGTGCTCAAAACAGAGATTTGTTGCGAAAGAAAGAAAATTTATCGTTTATTCTTTAACTACAATTTCAAGACAATGCGCAACAATCACAAGGATACCGCGTAAGGAAATACACGTCGAATTTCAAACACAATCGCTCCTTCTCTTCAAGGGTGGGAATAAAGAAAACGACTTCTCCCCCGTCAACAAAAGAATGGAATATTGTGCTATTTTCACTCAGCGGCTGGCAGATGTACAACAATATTAGATTTTTCTATTTCAGAAAAAAAATTCTCAAGGGTTCCGAAAGTGGTTCTCAGATATTCCCTTGATTTATGTATGTAAAGACTCCAAATATATCCATCAAAAGTTCCTTCGCCCTCAATTCACGTAATGTCTCAAAGGCAAAGGTCTGAATTCGTACATCTTAAGGATTCGCTTGTGGTAAATTACTTTCCTTTAGCGCCGCAAGTCGTTTATGAATCCCCTCACGGGATTAAAACTTGATCCTCATCAATTTCTTAGGGGTTTTCATTTCAACTTTTGTAAGCATCTGTTATTCGATTACCACCTAAGTGAGAAATTTGTTAGCGCAAAACCTTTAGGTTCAACTCGTTCATTTATTTTAATTGTTTATTTTTCAGATCCCAAGAAGATTCTTCAGTGGATTAGTAAACTTCAGGATTATTTTAAAAGGAAAAATGCCGGTTGGAGGGAGAGTTGCTGGAAAATTCGGATATTCCAATAATTACTACAGCGGTAAGAGGAGTTTTGATAATATATAAAATATATCTAAGCGCTAATAGATCTTTTGTTTATCTGGAGAAAATCGGTTCTTAATAGACTTTGTAATCAACACTTTTGTATATACTTAACAAATAAAACGCAAACTTATTAATTTTTAAAGCATTAGAGATTTAACACAGTTTGTATCTTTTTTTGGGATTCTATCATATAAAAGTACAATTTTAAAAATTAAAACCCGGCTACGAAAAAGATTAAAAGGATTAAAAAGTATTATAGAGCAAGATAAACCTGATTCAAAAGGAAAGGTCTTGATTTAAAAATAATTGTAGGTGAAGTTCTTGTTACATATTCGTAATCTTTTTTGGACTATATTAATTTGATTATTATTCACACCATAATGTTAAATAATTTGTCTTTTTATCTATTTAAAATTTAGCTAATCATCAAGAAATGTCCGTTGATATTAAACGCGATACATTCATTTTAAAAAACTTTCTTAAGTAGAATAGTTTGGCATTGCATAATGGATATAACACAAAACCTACCAAAATTAGGTTATATATCTTAAATATAGTTTTTGGTACTATTTCATCTATTTGTAGCTCATATCCTTCAAGTCTAGAAACATATGGCAGCCAAAGACTAAATTTGCTTGTTGTTCAAAATACATTAATTTTTTTCTACGAACGTATAAGTTCGCATGTGTTTTCATGAACAAGCATTACCCCGAACAAAACCACTCATAATTTATTTTATTTATTGTTCCACCAAACTTCGAACACTTCACCAAAATATCATGTGCCTCTTTTCGTCGTACAAAAGCAAAAGTTTGACATCGTTTAATAATGTTCCTCAATGTCAATCTACAACGTACACGTGCGAGGGTTCTATCCTTCCAAGAATCGCATACTGAATTCTTTACATTAATCATCGTTGTTGTCTACTCTGTAACCCTTTTTTAGCTGCTAAGGACGCATATTAGCATAATACGCCATCCTTTGGATCTGATTAAACCTCCTCTCGCAGTAGGAAAACAATTGAGTGAATAATGCAAAACAGAGAATAACACAAAAAAAGGATAATTTATTAAGCTTTGCGTTGGGATTAGAATTTTATTAGAAATCTTTAATTTCATTTTTATTGTTACACCCAAGATTAGAATCAAAAATATGCTTTAAAAATTTTCTATTTTTCCTGATTGTATAGTTTGAAAATATAAATAAAATATATTTTTTCATAAAGTAAATAAGCTGACTTTTTATTCAACTGCAAAATAATTTCAAAAATTCGCTAATCAATTGCTCATTATTTTGATATATTTTTGAATTTCTATTTATAGGCTTCACATTTTTGACAACGTGAAATTAATTTAATCGGCGGAACTAAATTCTAAATACTCTCTTCGAAGTAGATTTCTTCTATTCTTCACTTCATTTTTGTAATGATATTTTTTTTTCAATATTTTTCAAATTATTAATAATATATTAAAAATTTGTATTGTCAAACTTTTTTATTTCCAGATTACAACACAGGTAGGATACGGCTTGTTTTAATTTTAAAATTGAACTTCCGGGCGTTACTTTGCTGAAGGGCCTTCATGACCTTAGGAGTTAATCTTCATAACATATTTAAAGTGTTTAATAAAAACAACATATGATTTAAAATACCCATCTAAAACAATTTAAAAGTTCCGACTTGGATCCTTTTGATTAAAGGTAAAAAATACATAGAATTACTGACTTCACTGGCTTTGTAAAGAAATTATCTAAATTTTTGTCATACATACATATAACTTCTCCTTTATTCGTTTAAACAATGAACCGAGGATAGTAGAAATTTCGAATTGAAGCCTACGTAGAAAGTCAATAGCGTCTTTTATCTTAATTTTGCCCAATTTACTTCGAAAAGAAGGAGTTTCACAACATCTCAATATCTTTTTCTTGATTTCAAGGAAAGGGTAGTCAATTATATTATTTCTTGGCATTGTTTACCCTTTCCGTTTTCTTTATCCCCTAAAACTCTAAGCCGTAGCTTTCTTTAATCTTCTTCAGAACTGCGACTTCTTCAAGGGCTTTTTTAGAAACTCCTTTCCATCTCCGATAAAAGTGTTTATAAAAATAATAGGAAACGAAAGAAGAACATTTATGCCCATCAGAAGAAATCAAATAAGAAATTCATTTCCTTTCGAGCAAGCAAAAGCAAACAACGAAGTTATCTGCAATCAGTTGTGAAATGATAACTTTTTCCTCATAAAAAAAATTCATTTCGGCAAGTGCTTCATTTAAGGTTAATAGGGGCGGGTAAGGGAATATTAAAAAGATTCTTAAGATCCAAAATACTGTAAGTCGTTTCAGAAAAATGGTAAACAATGAGTCTCATTCAATTAACAATCATCGTGCACGTCCGGAAAAAGGAAACCAAACTTTTGCCAACACTTTGGGGTTTATTTATTGAAGGGAGTGACCCTGTGAAAAGGCAACGATTTGAAACAAAAATAAAACTGACCGAGAAATTCCTGAAAAACTCTACTGAGGAAAATCCTAAATAAATAATACAAAATCCATCACCATTGAGCAAGCCAAAGTCGTCGAGGGAGTGATTGATTTATTTTTTTATAAATGCGCTTTCATTTTCATCAATAAAAATGAAATTCGCAATGACCATACAATTTGGGAATTGCACCCTCTTTTTGATGGCGCCCTCAACGGTCTATTTAAGTTTGCTGAACTGAAGAATATTTAAAGCCATAAAATTTAAGATATCCACCCCCTTTTCCACGTAGCATCCATAAAAAGTAAAGACTTGTACTACTCCAAGCAAAAGATCGCATTGCGATAGAACTTTGAATATTTGTACTACAAATTGCATTAACTTACGGTTATTCAGAACCTCTCCAGCGGGGTACTTTAGTCCTGGGAACATTTTAGATAACAGGAACTAAATCATTTCCAACTCCAGCCAAACTATAAAATTTTGATTCGCAAAAGGTGCGCCATTGTCGACCGGGAGCCACACTACACAACATTGAGTTGATGGACGATTTTATTCTGAAAAATTGATCGTAAAAAGTTTTATTGCTTATTGTTTGGATTGGACAATGAAATTTTATAAACCAAATTGCTATTTATTTTACCTACATACTTTTATTTATTGTCCATTATTTCTGCACAATAAAGAGTTCTCGTAAGTTGGAGTTATAGCTGAAGTTTTTAACATTCTACACAATTTTTTAATTGCTTTCTAATTCTCAAAATAGTTTACTATAAATATTATATTACTTGATTTCTATAAAACCAATAAATCTGAAATTTTCATTCACACTACTTTTCTTTGTTCGCACAAGTACAAATGGCTTCATCTAACTGAAGAAAATGGCGGGACATGGCCAATGCACTTTAAATTCAGGGGAAAATGTGAGAGCCATTGCACTCAAATTTCAGGGGGAACGGTGAGACCACTGCACTTAAAGTTTAAGGGAAACTGTTAGGAGGCGCCAGAGCGGGAAATTTAAATTATTTAAACTTTGTGCACTGATTCTAAGATCGAAGAAAAATTATTATTTTTTGTCCTATCGGACTGCATTTTGTATCCTAAGCCTCTGAGAAAGCAAGAACTCGACGTAAAATAATTTTTGGCTATACTTTTATATAGTTGATTTTAAGCTTACTGCTTCACTATCTCAAATTATTAGCTTAAGACGAACATGGTTCGTATATTAATTAGCTTATTATCCCATTTCAGGATGCCAATATAAAAAATCCGTACAGGCATAATTACAACGCAAATAAATTAGAGATATAAACGTTTACGTGACTATAATACAGATATAATATTCCCGATAATTACCTTTATGGTATATTTAAAAAATCATATAATCGAAATAACTTAAGCTAATTAGAATAGTTGAGAAAATAACAAATTGCTCGAATACTCACAACTTAATTGGCCATTTAATTGATGGGCCACAAAAGTTAGACGGAATTAACCACGTTACCCGGGCGGAAATTTGAAGTAGGGAGCACATAATTGCTCTAATGTCCGTGGGGATCTAAGAGATTGGAAAATTTGAAATTTGTGAATAAATAAGTAGGTTTTACCTCAAAAACTCTTATCATGTTGTTGGCAAATAATAACACAATATGCAAATACAAAATTGGCAATAAATATTAATAGAAAGTTTAGACTGGTTAATAATGAATGATATTTGTTTAATTTTCCCTCAGGGACTGAGAGATGGGATTGATTACAATTTACTGTTGGAAAATTTATTGAGAAACTTACACGTTGCAACTAAAGGCCTCAAAAAGGTGCGCCATTGTCGAACGGGAGCCCCACTACACAACATTGAGTTGATGGACGATTTTATTCTGAAAAATTGATCGTAAAAGTTTTTAAGTTGGATTGGACAATGAAATTGCATAAGCCAAATGCTTTTTATTTTACTTACTTTTAGTTATTGTCCATTGTTTCTGCACAATAAAGAGTTCTCGTAATTTGGATTTACAACTGAAGTTGTTAACATTCTGCACAATTTTTTAATTGCTTTCTAATTCTAAAATTAGTTTACTATAAATATTATATTACTTGATTTCTATAAAACCAATAAATCTGAAATTTTCATTCACACTACTTTTCTTTGTTCGCACAAGTACAAATGGCTTCATCTAACTGAAGAAAATGGCGGGACATGGCCACTGCACTTTAAATTCAGGGGAAAATATGAGGGCCATTGCACTCAAATTTCAGGGGGAACGGTGAGACCACTGCACTTAAAGTTTAAGGGACACTGTTAAGAGGCGCCAGAGCGGGAAATTTAAATTATTTAAAATTTGTGCACTGATTCTAAGATAGAAGAAAAATTATTATTTTTTGTCCTATCGGACTGCGTTTTGTATCCTAAGCCTCTGAGAAAGCAAGAACTCGACGTAAAATAATTTTTGGCTATACTTTTATATAGTTGATTTTAAGCTTACTGCTTCACTATCTCAAATTATTAGCTTAAGACGAACATGGTTCGTATATTAATTAGCTTATTATCCCATTTCAGGATGCCAATATAAAAAATCCGTACAGGCATAATTACAACGCAAATAAATTAGAGATATAAACGTTTACGTGACTATAATACAGATATAATATTCCCGATAATTACCTTTATGGTATATTTAAAAAATCATATAATCGAAATAACTTAAGCTAATTAGAATAGTTGAGAAAATAACAAATTGCTCGAATACTCACAACTTAATTGGCCATTTAATTGATGGGCCACAAAAGTTAGACGGAATTAACCACGTTACCCGGGCGGAAATTTGAAGTAGGGAGCACATAATTGCTCTAATGTCCGTGGGGATCTAAGAGATTGGAAAATTTGAAATTTGTGAATAAATAAGTAGGTTTTACCTCAAAAACTCTTATCATGTTGTTGGCAAATAATAACACAATATGCAAATACAAAATTGGCAATAAATATTAATAGAAAGTTTAGACTGGTTAATAATGAATGATATTTGTTTAATTTTCCCTCAGGGACTGAGAGATGGGATTGATTACAATTTACTGTTGGAAAATTTATTGAGAAACTTACACGTTGCAACTAAAGGCCTCAAAAAGGTGCGCCATTGTCGAACGGGAGCCCCACTACACAACATTGAGTTGATGGACGATTTTATTCTGAAAAATTGATCGTAAAAGTTTTTAAGTTGGATTGGACAATGAAATTTTATAAGCCAAATGCTTTTTATTTTACTTACTTTTAGTTATTGTCCATTGTTTCTGCACAATAGACTTCTCGTAATTTGGATTTAGAACTGAAGTTGTTAACATTCTGCACAATTTTTTAATTGATTTCTAATTCTAAAAATAGTTTACTATAAATATTATATTACTTGATTTCTATAAAACCAATAAATTTGAAATTTTCATTCACACCACTTTTCTTTGTTCGCACAAGTACAAATGGCTACATGGAACTGAAGAAAATGGCGGGACATGGCCGCTGCACTTTAAATTGAAGAGAAAATGTGAGAGCCATTGCACTCAAATTTCAGGGGGCACGGTGAGAGCTACTGCTCTTAAAGTTTAAGAAAACTGCTAGGAGGCGCCAGAGCGGGAAATTTAAACTATTTAAAATTTTTGTGAAGATTCTAAGATAGAGGAAAACTTATTTTATTTGTCCTATCGGACTGTGTTTTGTATCGCAAGCCTCTCATGGGATTGATTAAAATTCACTATCGGCAAATTTATTGAGAAACTTACACGTTGCAACTAAAGGCCTCGTATTTCAAGGAGATTTCACTGATAAATGTTTAATACGAAATTTAGCTCATATACTATAGGAGTTAGAAATTGAGTATAAGAAAACTGCTTTACATAAATAAATTTTCCGCCACTTATTAGACTTTTTATATAGACAAAAATGGTGGAAAATCAAAATCAAAATCACTTTTAATGAATTTGCACCCTAGGGCGTGAGGTGGAATATACTGCCGCTAATTGCCTATATAAAGAAAGCAAAAAAAATAAAAGGACAAATGTAAAATGAAATTCCTCCTCGAGGACGACCGTTTTGTGCCTGATTTGCATACTTTTCATAGACATCGTCGCTTTGTTTATCTAGCAGGGATTATCTTGTCTCAATGGGGACAAAAGTGAGTCGACAAATTGCAGAAAACAACAAAAGCGAAGTTGGAGAATGAAAAACGTAAGCTAATGCGCCTAATTTTCTTACCCGTAATATTTACTTGAATTTCTTCTTTAGGTGGTATTTAGATGATCATTATCCTTAAGAAGGATTAATATCATTCTTTTAATTGATTTTATATTGCAAGTTACTCTTTAATCCTACCTGAATTAACACCACAGGGGACTAGAGAAAGGGAATGATACAAATCTCACAAAGCTAAGTGTTACAAAAGCACAAAATAACGAATTTAGATTAGAAACATATCATTAAAATCATTGAAATATTAATTAGTTTAATATCTCCTAAAATAGTTTTCATAAAATTACAAATATTTATTCGTTTTGATTCCGATTTATAAAGAACTTATTATTCATTGTTATTATTTATATTTCATACCAGATTTACTATCTTCAATTTCTAAATTGTAATATTAGATTCAAAATATTAACTCCAAAATACATTACTATCTAAAGTATCATTTTTTATCTAATGTGCGACATTTTTATATTTTTAAAATGAGTTCATAGTGAATGTTCTTAAAATCAACCAAGTTCCTGTTTTAATTGTAATATTTTAAAGATCGGCCATTATCTTGGGCTCACAATTCTTGAAGCCCTATATTTGTATTTATTTATATACCATAAAAATTCGACTTGAATAACAATAATAATAATAGAGGCATACGAATTTAGGTTCCATCACGTCTACGGCGAAATTAAGATACCACATAGAACATTTTAATAGAAAAACATACCCTGATGTGAATTTCTCGGAAATGTTGTGATAAATCAGACGAACATGACCAAAGGATACTTAATCACGACTATCTGCGCTCCAAAATCTCATCAAGCAATTCAATTTCCCTGTTAACGATGCGAACGAAACAAAAACCATGTTGTCGTCATTTTGGTTTTCCGGATAGTGCTTTCACAGGCATATTAAATCGACCTTAAAGCTTTTCATTATTCGAGTGACACTCCTCTGAATTAAATTCAATCAATTGATTACCTTTAGCCCGCACCTCCCAACATCATCAAATGAATTTTAAAATCGCATAATTCTAAACCTGTCAGCTTCACTGGTGTTCGTTGTCCTCGAGGGTAAATCGTTTTTTGAATTCGAAAATGAATGTATGTAGAGTTCAAGATATACCTATATTTATAGATGGAAACTGACATTTTTAAAATTATATCGATAAAAGGAAACCGAGATAAAAAGGTGTAGACTGTTTTGAGATTAAAATGAAAAATGGGCGAAAAGGAATAATATTTTCAAAACCATTAACAGATAAGACTGGTATCCTTCTGTAAAATTTGATAAAGGAGTCCACGTTTTCACCCCGTGAACCCTTTCAAAAGAACAATGAGTGGTCCCCGTAAATCCGTTTATAAACAATAATGGGTTACATCCTTTCGAGGGCCATGCCACGGACATTAAACTGTTTCATTAATTTTGAATTAGAGCAACCCACGTTCACCCGACGAACTCGAGAGAACCTTAAATCTTCAGATTTATATTCTGATGTAAGAATAATTAGTAAAATTAACCTCTTGAGCATATCAGTCAGAATTTTAGAAATGAGATGAAATCTCGTCTCTGTGCAACAATGCTTTTAGTACTTTCGTGTTGTTTGAGGAAATTTCCTTAGTCTCCCAGGTTGAAAAGTTTTCCCATCGTAAGAAGTCTTACCGAAGTAATATATAATCTAAATGCACTTAAAACTTATTCGAATTTAATATTTTATTTAATACCTTCCTTCCCTTTCAGGACGTTCGTACAGCGGCATAAATGAGGAAATTATCTGGGTCAGCATAGGCATGGGAATCACGATTATAGTTCTTATCACCATTGCTTTGTGCTACATAATGTATGAAAAGTGCCAGAAGAAGAGGGAGTGGTACATCACCGCATAATGCAAAATGGAGAGGAGTAAAATTTTTTGAAAAGGAAAACCCTCACGAACTTCAAAAGCGCTTTCGATAATTGAAAATTGACTTAATTAAGTGGTAGCGATGGATTTAAGTGGAAACGATGGAGAACCCCCGAGCTTCACTAGTGCGTGGGAATGAATTTAAATTGTAATGGGACCAAAAGCGCACTACATTGCATTTACAATATGTTTCTGCAATTAGAATAGGAAAAAAGAATGATTTAGTTCATGCCAGAGAGAACCAAACCACACCGGAAATACCACATCCTATATATTTTAGACTTATGTACTTTTACAACTTTTATTCAACATTTTAACGAATGTGGCTGAATTCAAGTAGAGATGACGACGTTCAAGTATTTATACACGTTATGATATTTGTACTTAAAACTTGTAAATGTTTAAAGTGAACTCAACATTTTAGTGAGCACAATGGCAGACAATGTAAATGTTGTTTTAGTGTTCCCCTACGGGGACTAAAAATAGTTAAGTGTTGCTTTCTGCTCGGCAACAAAGAGGAAAGCGGCCTGTGTTCACGTTTGCAGCAAAACTTAAGACAAACTTTGGCGAACAATTTTCTGCAAATATGAACAGTGGGCTCATGTTTATATATAAGTGGAAAAATGAATGGCATTTCGTTAGTTTGTTAAAATAATTTGTCACCCTGTAACGTTTTTCCATAATAAGAATAAATACAAACTTGTATAATAGTGAAGGAATCGTTTTTGAAATTTTTTAATTTTAGTTTTTTTAGAATTATACCAATTAAGCAAGAACCAATTAACGCCGTTTATTTCTAAACTAGATCTGATATCAACAAATTGCAAATTATTCAATAAAGAGGACTTACCAAAAATGTATAATTTTTCGAAAATATTTATTCCAACGATATCAAGTAAAAATTTAAAAACTCTAAGCATACTGATGTTTCACCTTTACGTCCATGTCATTTACTTTTCAGATTTATGAATACCAATGGATAAGCGAAATTAATGCATTTCTTGTGCATTAAGGTTTTAAATTATAAAATACACTGTTTGAAGACAATTTGCCATGAAATATTTATTTAAACAATTTAACAGTAACAAAATATATTTTATATATACATATACATATGTATTTTTACAAAAACCTTAAAGGCACAAGTATTTTCACGTTTTATTGGTTAAGGAAATTTTCTAACTCCTTTTTATTTTCGTCATCATCTAAGACAATTTCCTCCAACGATAGACGGTGTCTAGTTAGGTCCACATTTTCAACTTCTGAAACAGTTGGTAAAATAAACTAAATTCAACTATCGTTCGCAAAGAAATTAGATTTTTTAGAAGGAGTTAGTTAATGATTCATATCTCTCGATTGAAAATTTTAAATTCACCATAATTGTAGAGAATGTTTTTTTTAATATTACAAAACTTTTAGTGTAGATATATTAGACGTACTTTTCGGCATCTTAACTACTGGAAGATGCAAAAGTCAATAGTAATTTTATTTATGAATTTAACGTAATTTGGTTTTAAAATGTTTTCGATTTAGTCTACATACCTTTGAAACAATTCTAGGGAAAGCTTCTAAGCTAATTTTACGACCTACACTTTGATTTTGATAACAACATATAGTACTTGGGGTTACTCTGAAAAAATTATCAGAATATAAATTAGCAAGCTACGCGTAAATTCGAATTTGAAAAATCTCCACTGACATCGATGCGTGTCAGGTCAGTGGGACATTCCACTAGAAATTAAGAAAGCGTTATGGATATCTCCCGAAGACAGCGGACCAAAAAGAAACAACTCTATGTAAGTAGGAAAATTTACTTACTAGGAAGGGATCCTTGCATCTTGAAAACCTCAAGATCCTGCTGAAAGGCGTCTTGAAAAACTGCCTGCCGTTCTTGCTGAATTTTTCTGAGTTCTGTTTCAAAGTTCTGCACATTGTGGTCGTGCTGTTCTGCAAGTTTCCGTCTCACATTCTCTAGTTCACCTAAATGTTAAAAGTAATTAACAACAGCACATTTAAAATAGATTGAGCAAGGATTTACCCATTTTCTTCTGTCGGTACAGCGACATTTGCACTCTGTGTTGAAGTTGTCTTTCCTGCAGCTCAACTTCTTCGCTAAGGTCTTCAAGCTCGACCAATTTCTGCTCAAAGCTGTGGCATTGCTTTTGAATTCCCTGCACCTGTGCTAAGCAGTTCCTGAGGGATTTCGCAAGGTCAGGAATCGTAGCCAGGAAAAGATTTAAGTCGGTCAAATCGACGTATAGACGTTCGGTCTTCTCCTTAATTTGATTGATACTTTGGTCAATGTCCTCCGCCTTTTCTGCATTAATTTCATTCGCCTCGTGCAGATGCTTCCACGTTTCTTCATTTTCCTGGAGGATGTTCGTTCCTGCATCCACTTGAATGCAGGAGGGGATCCCAAGATCGGCGTGCTGAGTGTCGAATGGCTTCGATGCGATTAAATTCGTTGATAAGCTCTCTGATAGCAACATGCCCTCTTGAATGGCATCGTTAACTTTTTTCCTAATAGTACTGAACATGGTTTGGACTTAAAAACTACAAAAATTCTATAAAAATATATGATAAATTGAACATAAACACGCCGCGCGTTGTTTTGCTATCAACTGACAGTTGTACGCCTCTTCTCAATTAAATGTCAAAATTTGCACCTGTAGGGCACGTTCCGAAACCATTTAGCTTCAAATCTCATCATACACTGAACCTAATTTGCTAAAAGCGAAGTGACGTCAGTGGTCCAACTCAGTTGCAACGCGGGTGCTCTTTCAAGTGGTGGTCGTGGTGGTCGAGTGCAAGTTGTTTTAATTTTAAATGCTTTTACTTATCCTTTTAAAGTATCTTATAGTGCCTCCAACTGATCCTGATTTTCAGAAGATACCAGCAATAGTTAAAACTACTGTACTAATGTCCCAGGTGAGTAAATAAGTTTGCAGAAAAGTAATTTAGGACATTCCTTCAAAATGGCGTACAAACGCTGAAAAATTTTACGAAGAAAAATTTATAAGTCAAGTATATTGCAAGTCCAACGTATAGATTTTGTATTGATTATAGATCTAATCATTTAAATATTTTACATTTCGATTACACTTAATCTTAATCACTAAATGCTTGTTGTACGGGAACTAGCACAGTTTTTAATTTTCTCAGTTCTGTGGACTGAGCAGCCATTTTTCATAAAATGAAAGACATTATTTTTTGTTCGTCTATCTCTCCGTGAAGATTCTAGAAAATAATAGAATTCTAAAGATTTCTTACCGTTCACAATGATCTGCCCTCTGCTAAGCTAAAATGGATAATCTTACGAAATTAAATAGTTATTTCATAAAATGTATACAGAATGTGTTTTCGATCCGATGAATATTTGTTGAAAGAAACGACGATCTAAAGACTTTTAGGACATTCGGTTTAATTAATTAAAGATAACACTGGGCTGCAGGCTTTTGAATATGAAAACATACTTATTTTATAAATGTTTGAAATTACTTCGTTTAAATAATCGTAAGTTTTCAACAGTCCTCTTGAAATTAAGTCTTAAATTAATGTTTTCTAGGCTTCTGAAAAATATCAAGATTATTCAAAAAAATTAACAAATACCATTAAATGTGTTAGGAAGTCGGAAAAGATAAATAGTTCCAAAAATCTATTCAAGACCAAATATGCAGTACAAAAAATTGTACGACGGATGCCATTTTACGTTTCGACCGCGTTAAAGAGCAATTCCCTTAAACCGTCGTTGGTGGAAACTAAGGTCCTAGTTAAAAACACGATAAAATCATTAAAAGGTATCGATTTGGATTTTCGAAAGGTCTTAAACCAGGCAAATTTGAGAGGAAAGATGAATGAGGATGAAAGTTTCCCTCTACTATCTGGCCAAGGTAAATTGTTAACAGACTATATCTTTTAAACAAAATATAAACGTCGAAACTGTTATTATATTGTTTTTTTTTTGCAGCTTCGTATTACAAAAAAACAACAAAACCAGAAGACTCGACAAGTACGATCCTAAGCTCAAAAGTAAGTTTTTATAACTACATTTCATATTTAACATTTATTTAAATTAAATGTTTTAAATTTAGTTTTTGTTAAAATCTTTTTGGTTTCATTTTTATTTAGGAAGATTTCTACAACGAAGGCCTGGCAAGTTTTTGTAAACTTTACAGGAAAAAACGAAATTCGTATTATAATACTGGAAGAACACCATATGATCGGTATTTTTCGGATATGAACAAGAATACATTGTAAGTACTTAATTATTTAAATGTTGCCTTATAAATTTAATTAGATTGTTTTTTCAGAAACTTCGAATATCGAAAACACTCAGGAATTCGAATCCTTTTGCGGGGAGATTTGCTTGGTGCCTTAAATTGCTTTTTTCCTCAACTAAGTCTGGTGCCTTCAGGTGAGAAATAAAAGAAACGTTTTTTTTATTTTCAAATTTATGTTATATCGTGTTACATACATATGTGTATAATATTTAATATGTTATATTTCAATTCTTATTTCAGAAGCTAACCCCAAGAGACCAGTATTGAACCAGAATTTTAGTAATTATAACCGTGAGTATTCCAGTGTTTTTATTTTATAATTTTATTTCCATAATTTATAATGCATTCACAAATAATGATTTGTTTTAAAATTGTGTTATTTCTTAATCATATGCTTCAGAAAAATAAGTGCATATTTCATGGATATGTCGTGAAAGTGAATCTATATTTTATACAAAAGTATCCAAAGGTTTACTATTAAGGACATAGTTTTGAAAATTTTAAAAGCTTATGATATCCCATTTTCTCTGAAGGGATGTTTTCTCTAGATTCCACACTATTTTAGTGAAACTGGTTTAAGTCTTTAAATTCATAGCTTTTTTAAATTTTCGAAATTGGGAAAATTTCCCGAATTTAACAAAGCTCTTTATGTGGATTATCGATAAGGTCTGTAGCTAAGTGAAGAATCAAATAACTTCACATTTTGTGGAACGAGCAAAGATTTGTTTGTCCCACTGGGATTGGCAAGGATAATATTCTCAACCGATTAATTCAAGAAATCTTTCAGGTTTTATCGAATTCACAAACCTAAATTGTTTTTAGCTTCCAATATTCATCACATAATAAACATTGCTTTAAATATTTTTTCATTGCTCGTAACCTAACAAATGTTGCTGTGTCTGTGTCGTGGGTTTTTACAACATTTGAGTTTGGCATATTATGTATGTTCTTATAAAAAAACATATTTTTGTTTTTTCCGACTTAATTAAACCGAATTTTAGATTAAAGCATACCTTATTTTCTGCAGATACGTACAAAGAACTAGAAGAATCATTTGCTTTAGCAAGAAAATATCGGAAGGAATTATTGCAGCAGCCGAGCAATAATCACTCAAATAATTTTCATAAAGAGAAGCAATCCCTTAAAAGTTCTGTAGATAGTTTTTTAGAAGCATTAGAAAACAGCGAATTCAAGAAAGAAAAAGGAAAGTATAATGTTAGTTCTAAGAATAGTAAAAAATCAATGAGCATGAATCAAAGAAAAGCAACATTTTATGAATTAAAACCTACACGAGCAAATACCTCGTTAAAATCTGCAAATTTTAAAGAAATCCCAGTTTCTGTTGAGCACAAGAAATCTGCTGTTTGTTGTCAAGAAGAAAAATTAACTCAACTTGGCTTCGGCAGCAATTCCGAACCGCAATTGAATAAAAAAGTAAATTTTAAAGAACCATTGAAAAATACATTCCTTAACACTAAAAATTCTGTCGAAATTAAGAAAAAAACTGAAACAAGTACGGATTTAAACATTTCAAGAGGAAGCTTATGTGATTGTCCTGATAAAAGTTATAGTGATGATTCGACTTTAAATAATGAAAACATCTACCCGGACCGAGTAGAGGACCTGCACGTCTTGGAGGGAGTTGTGAATGAGCTTAATGCTTTCATTCATAAAAGTAGTCCTTCGAAGCCTGTTAACATAAAGCGCAATCCAGAACGTTGCACTTATTCGTCTGTATTAAAAAACTCTTTTATTCCTGATGAGAAAAAGGTCCTCACCAATAAATTCGAAGAAAAAAGTGAGACTGAGCTTCTCAGAAGTGATGTTTTGCAAAATCTAAACAAAACTGAAGAAGTACATGCAAGCACTAAAACCGGGGATAAGAAAATTTCAAGACCTAAAGTAGTTTATGATGAAAAGGAATTTGAGCGAAGCGTTATCGAAAACATTGAACGACTCCTTGAGGATGACGACGATCCAATGGAATCTGAAAATGTTTATAAAATAGCGTCGCCAACGCCAGAATTGTACACAGTGCAGCTAAATGATTATATGAATGCTACTAAATTGCAGTACCAATCGACCATTAAAAATCAATTAATATCAGAAATTCCCAAAATCTCTCAGACCGGTGCGGTACAATCAAGTTTTACATCTCCGAAGAGAATTCCAACTATTCACGAAGGAGAATCGTTCAATACATTTATTCAACAGAAATTCCATTCACAGAATATGAATAGGTTAAATCATAATTTTGGCAATTTATTGAGCAAAATAAGTCCGCCTCAGCAGAGCTCAAGTATGTTTTCGCAGACACCTCAATTTTCAGTAGGGCCTTCGATACGTGCAGTCGAACATGCCAATAAGTCCGATTTGCGAAATTCCAAAAATGTTCACGTTTTACAAAATCAAGGATCAGCAACACTTCAAATGAATAGTAGCTTTTGTGCTCGCTTGAATAGGGATCTACTTCGAAATTCAATGGCCGGGAACAGTTCTAAGGTTGATGTAAGAACCATAATTTCTGCTTCTGATCTTGAAAAGCAGGCAATTGAACAATACCGGCAGTCAGATGAGAGTCTAAATTCACGATATGATGTCCTCGAAAGGGAAGCAGAGGAGCAATACAACAATTTTAATGGTCATAAATAATTTGGAAATCTAAACTATAATACTACTATATATCTACGTCTTGTTGAAAATTAATTATGCATTCCATGGATTTGAATTCAAAATATATAACAACTATTTGGTATACCTATGTACTCCTTTAACAACATTTGTTGACGCAAAATTATTTTATTTATTATTGTATTATCTTTTGATGATGTGATTTTCACTGAGCAATATTGTAAACGGCTTTAAAGCAGGGTTATTTTGAAATTAATATAAATATTATTAAAAGTTCTGCATTGTTTTACGGTTATCAATTCTGAAAATTGAATATTTTGAAATTACACTATATGTATATGCCACAACTGGTTTTGAGTAGTGCAGTCCGAAAAATTCTCTATATAATTGGTTCATACAGATCATCCATTTTCTTGCTTAATATTACTGAACTCTTTAAAAACGTAAGGGTTAAACGACGATTCAACGCTGTGATGTCCTTTCTTGAATCTAAAAAATGCGATTGTGTAAAGAATCCGCTTTCTGGGTCAACTTGGGGTTTATAGAAGACGTTCAAGGACAGTCTTGTGTACATTAAGAAATTATAATGCAAATATTTGCGATTTGGTATGCCTTCTAATTCATTTTGCCAGCTTTTCACGCTTGTTTTTTTTTTTTTTTTTTTGTAATACCAGCTAAAGAATTTAAAAGCCAGACTATGGCTCTCGGATCTAATTTGATGGAAATTTGCGGGAACAAAAGAAAGCCCATAGATTCCTGAAAGTCCTTCTGCCGCTGAATATAATTTGAGGCATGTTTTTCTTTGAAGTGTAAATTTCTGAATAATTCATCATCGAATCATTACAAAACTGCAAAGAGAATTACACAAGCTGAGGTTTTTCATACAAAATTTCTACAACGATTCCAGGAAATGTTTAATGGAAAACAATTTCAAGAGTTCCTTTAAGTCAAGGAAAGCTAAGGATTTAAAATTCTGCCAATATTGATGTTGAAAATACGCCAAAATTTTAAATTGAAAGTTAAAGATGAATATATCAAAGTGATTCAAGCTCATAAAAATGAAATAGAATTAACTTTGGGTACGAACAGAATGCTTGAACATTTTTAATGATTTCTCTCCCAAACTTTTACAGTGAACTCGATTCGAGGAGGGTTTATTGTGCGGATTTAATGGGAACGTGTCAGGAACGGCCGCGTGTGATGGTTTCATTTCGTTTACAAATTTGGTTGTCGTCGCAATTTGAATTTAAAATTTGTCCCGTGTTGAGAGCTGTTTCTTTTTATTTATGGGTAGAATTTTTATGCATGTCTCCATGGAAATTAGCTCGGCTGAAATACTAAATAAAATGAGTTTTTTAATTGTAGGAAAATATGCTTATAATGAAAATAATGCTAACGAGCTAAGTCTCTTTAGTAAACTTAAAATATCTCTGTCAGGAAAACTGTATGATTGTGTGAAAACTAATTAGCTTTCAGCATCAGTTATATTAACCCCACATAATGCTCTTAAGCATTAAGTCGAGCAAAAAAATAACTATAAGAAGTATCGAAGAAACCATGAAATACAAATTAAAATCTAACATTTTATTAAATGTGCGACATTTGCACTCTGTGTTGAAGTTGTCTTTCCTGCAGCTCAACTTCTTCGCTAAGGTCTTCAAGCTCGACCAATTTCTGCTCAAAGCTGTGGCATTGCTTTTGAATTCCCTGCACCTGTGCTAAGCAGTTCCTGAGGGATTTCGCAAGGTCAGGAATCGTAGCCAGGAAAAGATTTAAGTCGGTCAAATCGACGTGTAGACGTTCGGTCTTCTCCTTAATTTGATTGATACTTTGGTCAATGTCCTCCGCCTTTTCTGCATTAATTTCATTCGCCTCGTGCAGATGCTTCCAAGTTTCTTCATTTTCCTGGAGGATGTTCGTTCCTGCATCCACTTGAATGCAGAAGGGGGTCCCAAGATCTGCGTGCTGAGTGTCGAATGGCTTCGATGCGATTAAATTCGTTGATAAGCTCTCTGATAGTAACATGCCCTCTTGAATGACATCGTTAACTTTTTTCCTAATAGTACTGAACATGGTTTGGACTTAAAAACTACAAAAATTCTATAAAAATATATGATAAATTAAACATAAACACTTCGCGCATTGTTTTACTATCAATTGACAGTTGTACGCCTCTTGTCAATTAAATGTCAAAATTTGCGCCGAAACCTTCAAATCTCATCATGCATTGAACCTAAATTGCTAAAAGCGAAGTGACGTCAGTGGTGCAACTCAGTTGCAACGCGGGTGCTCTTTCAAGTGGTGGTCGTGGTGGTCGAGTGCAAGTTGTTTTAATTTTAAATGCTTTTACTTATCCTTTTAAAGTATTTTATAGTGCCTCCAACTGATCCTGATTTTCAGAAGATACCAGCAATAGTTAAAACTACTGTACTAATGTCCCAGGTGAGTGAATAAGTTTGCAGAAAAGTAATTTAGCACATTCCTTCAAAATGGCGTACAAACGCTGAAAAATTTTAGGAAGAAAAATTTATAAGTCAAGTATATTGCAAGTCCAACGTATAGATTTTGTATTGATTATAGATCAAATCAATTAAATATTTTACTTTTCGATTACACTTAATCTTAATCACTAAATGCTTGTTGTACGGGAACTAGCACAGTTTTTAATTTTCTCAGTTCTGTGGACTGAGCAGCCATTTTTCATGAAATGAAAGACATTATTTTTTGTTCGTCTATCTCTCCGTGAAGAGTCTAGAAAATAATAGAATTTTAAAGATTTCTTACCGTTCACAACGATCTGCCCTCTGCTAAGCTAAAATGGATAATCTTACGAAATTAAATAGTTATTTCTTTGTGTTTTCGATCCGATGAATATTTGTTGAAAGAAACGACGATCTAAAGACTTTTAGGACATTCGGTTTAATTAATTAAAGATAACACTGGGCTGCAGGCTTTTGAATATGAAAATATACTTATTTTATAAATGTTTGAAATTACTTCGTTTAAATAATCGTAAGTTTTCAACAGTCCTCTTGAAATTAAGCCTTAAATTAATGTTTTCTAGGCTTCTGAAAAATATCAAGATTATTCAAAAAAATTAACAAATACCATTAAATGTGTTAGGAAGTCGGAAAAGATAAATAGTTCCAAAAATCTATTCAAGACCAGATATGCAGTACAAAAAATTGTACGACGGATGCCATTTTACGTTTCGACCGCGTTAAAGAGCAATTCCCTTAAACCGTCGTTGGTGGAAACTAAGGTCCTAGTTAAAAACACGATAAAATCATTAAAAGGTATCGATTTGCATTTTCGAAAGGTCTTAAACCAGGCAAATTTGAGAGAAAAGATGAATGAGGATGAAAGTTTTCCTCTACTATCTGGCCAAGGTAAAGTGTTAACAGACTATATCTTTTGAACAAAATCTAAACGTCGAAACTTTTATTATATCGTTTTTTTTTTTTTTGCAGCTTCGTATTACAAGAAAACAACAAAACCAGAAGACTCGACAAGTACGATCCTAAGCTCAAAAGTAAGTTTTTATAACTACATTTCATATTTAACATTTATTTAAATTAAATGTTTTAAATTTAGTTTTTGTTAAAATCTTTTTGGTTTCATTTTTATTTAGGAAGATTTCTACAACGAAGGCCTGGCAAGTTTTTGTAAACTTTACAGGAAAAAACGAAATTCGTATTATAATACTGGGAGAACACCATATGATCGGTATTTTTTGGATATGAACAAGAACACATTGTAAGTACTTAATTATTTAAATGTTGCCTTATAAATTAAATTAGATTGTTTTTTCAGAAACTTCGAATATCGAAAACACTCAGGAATTCGAATCCTTTTGCGGGGGGATTTGCTTGGTGCCTTAAATTGCTTTTTTCCTCAACTAAGTCTGGTGCCTTCAGGTGAGAAAGAAAAGAAACGTTTTTTTTATTTTCAAATTTATGTTATATCGTGTTACATACATATGTGTATAATATTTAATATGTTATATTTCAATTCTTATTTCAGAAGCTAACCCCAAGAGACCAGTATTGAACCAGAATTTTAGTAATTATAACCGTGAGTATTCCAGTGTTTTTATTTTATAATTTTATTTCTATAATTTATAATGCATTCACAAATAATGATTTGTTTTAAAATTGTTATTTCTGAAACATATGCTTCAGAAAAATAAGTGTATATTACAAGTATATGTCGGAAAAGTGAAACTATATTTTTATACAAAAGTATCCAAAGGTTATATTAACCCCAAATAATGCTCTTAAGCATTAAGTCGAACAAAAAAATAATTATAAGAAGTATCGAAGAAAGCATGAAATACAAATTAAAATCTAACATTTTATTAAATGTGAGTTTACAAGAACATAAATCGAATCAATATCCATTATTTTGGGTATTGTAGTATCCTTATTTGTACGAATTTTAAATGGATGGAGATTGACACAAAATTGGATCGAGTCATCTACACCATCCGAAGTATCTCTCAGTATCCAAGAAAACAAAGTTCTTATAGGGGCTTAAATCGTAATCCCTCGTTTCACCTGCTCAATAAAATCTGCTCTGGCAGTTTCTAACCCCTTCAACTCAACGAACACAAATGAGACAATTATGGAATTGGGTCAGAGAATTTTTTCCAAGAGGTAAGGTTAATTTGAAAATAAGACATCTGATGTAATCCGGACTGTAAGAATAGTAAAGTAGTTTTAGCAGAGACAGTAAAAGAGATAAAAAATATAATAAACAGAAAATTAAGTTTGATTTAATAGTCTCTTAACCAACTTAAGGTACTTCCACAAAAATGATAAAAAGGAAAATTTATTTGCTTGAAGTGTTGAACAACTAGGTAAAGAACCACTGCAATGTTTTCTATTTATTTTAATGAGACAGCAGGAAATTTATTTAAATAAGCGCAATAAAATCGAGCAAATAATGTTTATTCGACTGATTTCAAATGAACTTTTTCATTACATATTTATAATAGCAGAGGTACAGATTGAGCAGTTATTTAAAATCGATATTTTCATGATTAAAAATGTTTTTGATTCAGAGTTTTTAAAATATAATTAAACAAAATATTGTAAATAAATTGCACTTTATTAAATAACTCTTTCGCTCTAACAAATTCTCTAACACCTTTCCATTCTTCTCCCTGCACAAAAGATCAATGTGTACGTTTCAGTTCCTGGTTAAAAATTTACTGAAACTCATTTTAAAACTTTTAGAGCTTGAAATTGGAGTGGTGAAAAATACTAGGAGAGTGTTGTTTATTTATTTGGGCTTAATACAAGCTACATACAGGAGAGACTTAAAAACTAGAAATTAAACCGAAAACTAAAGCTAGAACTAATGTTGATTTAGTACTTAAACTTTTTCTGTTAACTCTATTTGTTTTAAAATTGTTTTTATACTTTTTAAATCGCTCTGAAAAAACACATTAATTTTTTTTCTCGTTCGCACTCTATAGGGGGTTAAAAATGTTAGTATTTGAAATACAAACCGAACCAGCATATCATTAAATTATTCGCCTGAATACATATGAAGAGGCTAATAACGAAGCCAATTACGTTTCTCGTTTAAATTACTTCAATGCGCGTGTACAAAGAAAACATAACAAATAGGAAAAATATGTTCTAACAAATCAAGGAAAAGCCAAACTGGCGGAAAAATTCGAAAGGAAATCATCAAGGATTATAATAAGCGTGTTTACTGTTCGTTCAAAATCATCACGTATACCTACCACGTTCTCAAGATTTTTCGTAGAATTTACCTTAACACGAAAACCAATCCTCTGAAGCTAAAGGATCTCGGGGGCGCGACATATCCTCTCGTAAGGTGTTCCTTTAAATCTTAAATTTTTACGAGATTTAGGTACTTCAAAGCCAGGCCAGATTACGCTGTACGCATGAGAAACATTATCCTGGAGACTGCAATCATAGGTTCCTAGGCAATTTGACTTCTATATGTTTAACTTTTGATTTTGTATTCACTTAGTGTTTAATTCAATTTAAGTTCAAAAACATTGAAGACACTGAAATTTTCTTGAGTACAAGGTGTTGCCAATATGCGAAACGTGCTACAAATTGCTGTAGGCGAAATTTTGCTCATACTTTTATGCAAGAAAGCAAAGAAATGTTTTCTAAATGGCAGTTTTATGTTGGTGAGCATATCCTTTTTGTACAAAAAGTATTTTTATGATAGGTACATATATGAGTTTAGATATCTTTGGCACTTTTCCCATTTGCACTTTTTTCAAATAAAAATTTCGCAATAATTTATAAACATCAACTAAATTTACAGTAGGCACTTTAATACAAAAATTGCTTTCACAAAGACTTAAACAATTAAATGGAATTCAATTTAAAATTTTTGAATTGTGAAGTTCTATGTATTTCTATCAAAATTATTTTATTTAGAATTGCTTTAATAAAAATACCAAATCTAAATAAAACCTACAACTTTCCGATTGAATTACAAATATTCTTGTTGGCTGCTTTCAAGTCCGATGACACATACAGAGATCTACAAGGATTTTCAAATAAAAGAGTGAAAGCAGCACGTTTCCCAAATGAATTTAAATGAAATTCTAAAATTTGTCTGCACTGGTTTCGTCCTATTTCACAGGATTAAAAACTGGGTGCTGATTTTAACCACCTGATTCCAAGGCAGATTGCACGGATATTGGGCTAAACGAATAAAAAAATCAGGACTCCTGTCCTTCACCCGGCCTTCACCAGGATTAAAAGTTGGCTTTTTCCTGGCAGCTTTTAGACTGTTTTGCCCATAAAATATAAATACGTACCTCGTTTCATAAATTAAAATATTTTGCTATAAGTTCCTGGAAAGTGAATAATAAATGTTCTTTTACATTCTTTGTGAAACACTTAATTCTAATACAAACCGCAATTTTATGTGAAACCAACGCACATAAAAAGCATCTAAAGTTTAAAAATTTAGAACACCTGGAAGCAATACCTTTTCTTGCAAACATTTTCCTTAATCCAAACGGAAGGGTTTTAATTACCATCTGGGGGAGCGAACCTTATTTTCAAAAGAACTCCCTTAACGCCATAGTAAATCCTGTGCATTAAATTGCTATCAAGGATTTAATTTATTAAGCCAGATGTTACACTATGAGATATTATGAAACTTTTAATATTACAAAACTCACCTTCTAGTGTCCTTCGCATTCTTTTATTGTTGTTGAACTTCTTCTGTTACTTTTAGGTTTTAATAAACATTCGAATAATTATTTTTTCATATTTTATTTTTTTGTTTTTCATTTCACTTTTATACTTTACCTTGCTCTCATTTCTGAGAAAAGATAATTTGGGAAACCTGCGTTAAATTAATAATTATATCAAATGTGATAGAATTTCTTGGTAATAACTTCGTTAAGTCTGAAATAGAAATTAACTATTTAATATTATAAAGGTTGTGATGTGTAATATTTAATAAGCTGATGATTTCACCTGATCTTTACAAAATGTTTTATTTATTTGAACGCTTTTTTACCACCATATTTACAATATTATTAAAAATTGTTTGACTAGGATTTTATGCATTATTTAAATGATTAAATATACTTACATATTAATGTATTAAAGCGAACGAACGTTGGATAAATTTGCCAGACCCGTATTAAAGAGTCGAAAATGTTTTTAGCCTAGCAGCTGGTAAATCCTTATTGTTCAAAAATAATTCGAATAGTATTCGACTGCTGTCGTCGTACCCTTTCCATCTACTTTTACTGTGATTCCCATTAATTTGGGTTTTATCCATTTTCTCGCAACAGTCATTATACATAAATCCTATATTATTTCTAGTCCCATTTCAAAATATTTTGACAATGGTTGTCTAACCCATTTCAAGCGAGGTAAGAGGTAAACTAGTCCCATTCCTTGAGCACAGATAGTGCATATATTATTTATTAAATTTCTGTCGAATTTAAGAAGCACTCCGATACGAAAGCGTGGATGTACTCGTGTCTATATCTATATTGACATATTTTCTTACAAATTTGAATTTTTTTCGTATTTGAGAATTTTATGAAAAATGCTAAATCATTAAGTACTAAAAATGTAAAGTTGGAATTTTGATTGTCGCTTGTGTAACACTTTTCTACTTTCATATCACGTGTACTTTTCTTAAAAAAGCGATATTTTATCAGGGAGTCGAGCGAAAAGTCAAATAAATCAAATTCTGAGAAACGAACAGGAGCTTGTTCTTCGCAGGATATGTTTGTTAAAAGGGAAATTTGTGTTTTGCCCCCGGTTATTTGCAATTTATCACTTATGGCACACACGGATGGCATTTTCGTCGTCATCATAAGCTATTTAAAAGCCTTTTTACATTTTTAAAATCTTAAAGACATTTGTTAAATATTTAATTCTTTACGTAAGTAGTTAAAGAAAATTTGATTTCTCTTCGGGGCAGCTTTCGATATTTTGAAAGTTATTTAAATTCAATAAAAACATAAAGTAAGGAAAATTATAATATATAGAATAATTAGGACTCACAAATTTCGTATTTTCTATAATATTCCACTTGCAAAAATAATGCATGCACATATCTGTATCAATTTCTACTTGTTCAAAATAGTCAAAAGTTACTTACAAAAATACATCCTGAACGGATGCTTTAAAAATCCTGTCATCCATTGGAATTTAAAATAAATAATGTTGATTCTCTGCAATATTTATTGTCAAGGAAATTTTTCTAGAAAACAGGAATGAATTCTTGGATTTAGATAAATACATTTATGCAGGATAATTTATAAAATGCACAGAATTTTATTGCAAAAAAATGATAAAGGAAAATGATTTGTTTAGAATATTGTGTGGAATTTTCTTGTCAATCGTGTAAGAATTGATATAAATTTGCACAATTTTTGGAGATGTTTTTTAGAATGTCGGGGATATTTAAAAGTCAGTCATTACAGTGCTAATTTATAATAAAATTAATAAATACCTTCATAAAGTTTTCTTGCTAATTAGCAAAAATTAAAATAATTTCTACATCGAAAAAATATAATTATTTACAATCTGTGTCTCATCTTTTTAAACCTGGTTTAATGTTTTAATAAAGCTGCCATTGAGATAACGAAAACGCACAAATACACATAAATAATTCTTAATATTTTACGAGAAATCAGACTCTTCAACAAATTAAATTTTGCTTTACCTTTTTCCACGAATTACCTTTACTAAGAAATTTCATTACCTTTTCCGTCAGAATGAGAAATCATCATGATGATTTTTGGTAAGCCTTCGTGAAATTGAATAAAACCCTAGTAATGTTATCAAAGGTACTTAAAATGCCTTAAGGTATAAAGAAATAAAGTTCCAACAAGTCAATCTCTGATTTCTAGTAAATGTTATGGCTTCTTGAAAGTTAGACGTTTTAAAAGGAGTTTTTGAGAAACCATGTCAAAACTTTGTTCACCAAAAGAATTGAATTATGGTTAATGAATTCGCAGTCCATTATTTGAAGTAATTTAACGATTTTTGTTGACGCAGGAAAAGTATTTTGTTTTGTCTATTATTTATTTTATATAAAGTACATATTTGTTACGTTTTCCTAAACATTACATGATTTCTTTAACATCAATGCCATTTATATTTTATTTTCTTCAAAAAGTATGATGATAGCATCTTTTGCAGAGAAAACCAAAATAGAGGAGCAGATAACTTTCCCATTTATTTATTTACATGTTTTGCTGTCGTTTATACGCTCATTGAGAGATTCAGATTAGATGATAAGTAAAACAAACCATGGACTGAAGACCTATTTCAATTTAAGAGGGGTCCTGTTTAAAAAGCTAAATGAAGGTCCATTACTATAATTGAAGAGCAACCCATGTCTACTTTCTGTTCAAGGTTTTTGGGACGGGGATTCAATTCATCCCTGTTTATTGAATCTAATGAACCGTGACAACAAATTTTTTTTTTTTTTTTTGAGTTTGAGCAGATATCGAGCAAGAAACACGTCGGTTCACTCAAGTTCGTCTAAATTTATTGTTATTAATAAATCTTATGTCGGAGGTTTCACTTGTTTTCGTCGTAATCTAACCATGACTTTACTTAAAAAAAAGCTTAACCACAATGAAAATGATGTTTTTATCACCTACCCAGTTAAAAATCTATAAATTGGTTGTTAAGAAAATATGTTGTCAAGCACGATTGAGCTTTAAATTAAATTATTGTAAAACTTTCATAAATTGACTTAGTTACCATATTCATTTTGAACATTATTATTATTATTTTAAATATCATTTAGATGGTCGAATTCTGTTTTAAGTATGTTTATTTATTTATTTATATGGGTGTTATGTCTCAGCAGGCCCAAAACCCCTACTAATTGAAAGGCTCATGCAAAATTACTGAAGCTTACAAATTTAATTCCAAGAAAATTGGTATAGGTATGTAGAAAATAACTAGGGATTATGGGAGAGCTGGATAAAGTTAATCGGGTAAATCGATCGCAAGTATTTCCTTTTTTTTCATCCAAATTTGCAGAGTTATTCCCCTTGGAAAAGAATTATTATAATTTTGTCCTTTGGCAGCCCAACTCAAAGAGAAAAGTCAGCAGTTGTCGCTCCGGGGAGTAATCAAATGTGTGAAATACGAACCGTATGCGAAGGAGCAAGGGACAGAGTGCTTAATAAGGGGGTATCAAGAATCCAAGGATAAGATTTAACCCCCAAACAGTAGAATTTCACACACAAGATATCTTCTGGTATGTAAAATCACAGTCCCGGGAAATCGAAAAAAAAACCTCGAAATTCTTCTGCTATTTCAGTCTAGGGGATATACGAGTGTAAATTTATTTTTTTTTCCTTAGTGACACTTTCCTCGTTTATAACAAATACACCCGCGAAAGGGCGGAAAATGACTAAAGCTATTTTCGGAAGTATTCAAAGAAATAAAGGGAAGATTTATTGGTTGACCCATTTGTTCACCTTCACAACTAAAACAAGTAATCGCCATTCGAACTACGTGAACTTCATTCGAAAGTGCCAAGACAAGAGTGATAATGGCATAAATCGGTTGCATGAACCTACCATTAATCAATGAAAGTAGATTTAACAGAATTCTTGAGTTTCTAAAGGTAAATTGGATCGATCCATGTCACTGTACTCACATTATCTTGGTTTTCTCATCAACCCAAAAAGGTTCTATATTTCGGAAATCACGGGGGAGTGGTGTCAAATTGGGCATCTTTCAAAGAAAATCGAATACGCGGAAAGTCTTATTTGCATTTTGGTGGGGAAAAAAAGGAAACCAATTGAAATTGGAGCCTCTGGTGCAAATGTACCTAACATGCCTACTTCGCAAATATAATCCGAAAGGTTTATTTAGGTTCAAAGGACAAACGACGAACAGTGTGGATAGAATTTCACTCTAAGTAGATTTTCGATCCGCCTAGGATGTTTAGAACTTTATAAAATGTCTCCTACTACAATTGTAATCAAATCCACAAAAGGAATTTAGGTGAAACCCTATAGGTTTTCTGTGAACAGCAAGATAAGAAGCTAGATAATATTGTCCCAGACATTTTTAAAATGTTTGAAAAATAGCGAGACAATTACTTGAAACATGTACAAATTTTTAAATTCTACGAAACCACAAATGAGTAAAAATAATTTAAGCCAACCATTTTCGCATATCCGAAAGTGCAATTGTTTTTTTTTTTTAATTAAATAGAGTTGCACCAAATAGGGAAACTTTCACTGTGCTCGTATATTCTTATAGGGACTTAAATTACTCTTCATTAATGATGCTTTTAGAGCAGTTTATTGTCTGCAATTTTAGTTTTAATTAGTTTACTAATGCACAATGAAATTTTTCAAAAAGTTTATAATAAGGACGAAGAGAAATGAGGGTGCTAAAGTCATGAGGAAAATATGAAAACCCACAAAATACAATTTGTGCACTCTCGACTTATCAAGATTCGGGCATGTTTTTGGCCTGCCACAGACCACAACAAACCTGTGTGGTTTGCTCGTATATGAACTTTCCAAAGTTGCTTTTTGTATCATTAAATATATTGTACTTTAGCAATTCCATCAATTTGTAATAAATATATTTACATTTTGTAATATGAAATGTAAGCTGCACACAGAAATAGGTACTTGTGGTTATGCAAATATTAAAAAGCACTCCATAATCCTGCATATGTTTTTAGTGAGTTCCAATTAATCCTTATTTGTAGTAATACAACAAACTACAACTCCAAATTGTTTTTCGGCTTTACTTTTAAAACTTCAAGTTTAATTTAGAATTCAAGTCAAACAACAAAACCGGAAACTTCCAACATCAATTCTAGTTTCTAAAAATCACAATCTCACAACCATCTCACATATTTCAAGCAATGTTATTACATTTGCCAGGATTGTTCATTCAAGGAAATAAATTGACCACATTGCCTCCTTTTCTTTGACTCTGTACAAAGAAGTTATTTAAACAGTTGAATAGAGTTCTGGGAGTTCAATTGTGCTTCTGTACAGCTATCGAAAAATCAATATAAATTGGTTTTGGTAAAGGTCTTTTGTGCAAAGTGTAAATTTTGTAACAATTCACATGGAAGAAAGTAAATAGTAGAAAGAAAACCATGAACGTTTACTTTAGTTATTTGCAGTGCAACAATTGCAATTATTTTCCACGAACGTATAAAGATTGTAAATATATATATATATAAAATACTAACTGGAGTGCTAAAATGCAATTTATTTCAAACGATTTAACAGAAACAACATTTCAAGCAATAATAAGATCTTATTCCAAGTATACGCTTTCGGACACCTGTTTATGGTTTCTTTTATTACTATGATATTAAAAT
Source organism: Tolmerus cingulatus (assembly GCA_959613345.1). Classification (NCBI taxonomy): domain Eukaryota; kingdom Metazoa; phylum Arthropoda; class Insecta; order Diptera; family Asilidae; genus Tolmerus; species Tolmerus cingulatus. The sequence continues at coordinate 34,869,271 of OY390710.1, forward strand.
TTTATTAGAAGATTTTTTAATTGTGTTAATTGAGAGAAATGTTTACCAAAAGTAATTTTTTAGTTTTATCATAATTATTTAAATAAGATCAAGGTTCAGTTTTCTCTTACATCATTACAAATATGTTGTCCATTCTTATAGCCTCTTTTGCTATAGATTAAAGTTTTATGAAAACGAATCAAATATTTAAAAATAAGTTGCCGTTTTATGGTAATAATATAATGTTAAACATTTTATTACGTAATGAATTTTTTACTTCGTTTGAAGTAAGGTTCAAATAATCTGAGCTTTCTAAGGGAAGTCAATATAAATTATCTATTGATGATACTCTGAAAAGTCCTAAATAGGAAATGTTTCAATTACTCAACATAAGGTTAAAGGTAAGTGGCATGGTATCTGGTAATAAATTATATAGGCTCACTACTGTAGAATTGTTTGTTGGAATCCGCCCTTCGTGAACTGTACCTATTTGAATTAACAACGATCTCATTAAGGCAAACGACTACTGAAATCAAACCCTCATCAAGCATGGTCAATGCTTTCAAAAGCGTAATGATCAACGAAGGAAATGTGTTTACCGCCATCATCTAACTTTTAATTTATGCCGGCATTTCCATTAACTTTTCGAATTCCCCAACCTAAGTCTAGACTATCAATTAATTAAGTCCTTAATTGCCACTTTGGAGCTATATATCCTTATTTCTTCAACATTTTCAACCAATAATTAGGAAAATAAGAGGAATCTCTAACTCCTTTTCCGAAGAAAGACCTTTGTTTAAAATTCTTTTGGTATCTTAATGGATTCGCAATGTCAATTACATTAATCGCCTTTAGACCCTCAGGACTGTTAGAAGATTGCTTTATTCATAATTGAGGCAACCTGGAAAATGAAAAGAATCTCTTAATTTGGGACGAATAGATGGGAATTCGTCCCACCAACTTTTTGAAATTGTTGATGGTTCGCATAAGAATTTGGCGTTACTGATTAGGCTGAGTATTTCCTTCTTAAGTTGTTAATGGTTTTTTCGCGGTCCAAAATAATGCTTTATTAAAAGTTCGGGGAATAATTTAACTTCTTAAGAAACGGAAAGGACTACCTTTATATCCGAAGAAACTTTTTTCTAAATATGCAAACCAGCATAATGAAGGATATTTTAAGGAAAATGTTCTGTAAAATGCCCATATAAATTTGATCAGAAAACAAAACCACTTATATTTTAAGGAAATATTTACTCACGTATATCCTTAAATAAGCATGAAAAATGTGTACACAAACACAATCACAAAATCCCATTATATTTATCCTTCTTTTGAATATTGCTGCTGTACTGCACTTGATCATCTTGAGAGCAGTTATCCTGAGAGGAAAATGTCAGAACCATTTCTCAAGAATTTTCGAGTCATTGATTTTCTTGGCTTAACTTTCAGATTTGCTGTAACGTAGGGACTATATCTAAAAAAAAAACTGACCATTACTGAAATGGAATAGTGAAAAATGAATGGTTTCTCAAATGCTCTCCATAATTTATCCAAGATTGATTTCTTTCAAATTTTATTGCTATGTCCTTTGAATTTAAAGTAGAAAGAGCATTATATATAACTCACAATTTTGTTTGCAACAATTATTCTTCTGTACCCATAGTCTAGAATAGCAAAACTTTTAAAATCAAAGTATATAATTCCAAATTTCATAGTATATGTATAGTATGGTACTTGTATTGCATTTTAATTATTCTGAAAAGCTAACGTACATAAGTATACATCTAATCCTATATAGAATTTGATGAGTTGGCGTTGAAATAATTCAAACTGGAACCCCAAAAAGGTTGGACTAGCCCTCTGAGCCGTTCGAAATTGATCAATAAATTAAGAATTCGGACGTTTCAGATTGAAATTTTGCTCCTGGTTTATGTATCTCCTAATTATAAATCACCATTAATTTATCTAAACTTTAAGACTACAAGAAAAATTCGTTGTTAAAGTAACCGTATCGTAAATACATATCTTACATGTCACGTTCCAATAAATTTAAATTGGTTCATTCCTCTATTATTCCACCATTAGATTGAACAACAACATAATAATTTTATCACATGGTACGGATTGGGATATTCCATTCTAGGTTATTAATCTCATCCTAATTTCCTTTCTGACAAGTAAGTGGCACTTCTTGTATGTAATTTGAGTATTAAATTAGAATTAGGTTGTCTCGCCTCGAAGTCAATTTTAGACAGAATCAGCCAGCAAATCAAGTAGAACTGGGCGGTATGGTATTTTGCCATTAGGATTGAAATTACGATTTATAAATTGTCAGAAGCAGCATTATTTAATCATAGTTCGGTATCAGTATCTTTCATACCCTATTTTGTAATGATTGATTTTGGGAATTGTTCATTGTTTTATTTGTTCTGAGAATTATTGTTTGTGGGCGTAATTGGAATATAGGTACAAATTCACGTGTTATTGATTTTCTAATCGTTCGTAAAAATTTACATTATATGTATTTGATAAAATCTGAAATATATTTAACTAAACTTATTCTGCAATATTCATAAATGAGATTACTTGCCCATCTCTGTAGCTTGCAATAAATGTAAGGCATGCTTAAAACAAATTAACACCTATGTAACGTACATTTCACTTTATGCAATTTCCATGAATATTAAAATTCTCGAAATACTTTTAGCAGTTTTAGATGAAGGTTTTCTAGAGTTATGCCATTACCACATTTTGCTTTTCTCACCTGTCAAGAAAATTCTTCCACCAGGAAATTTAATGCTAGGTGAAAATCGTGTTAAGCTACCTATTTTATTTTAGTATCCATATATATGTATGTACATATGGTATACCAATAATATTTTTCAGCTTCTGCAGTCCATATGTTAGCTTATGAAATGTTCTTTTTATCTTAAAACCAATTTCCGCCATGAGATGAAATTTCAATATGCTTGAGGGCAGCTCACCATCTGTGTGGTACACCCAGCCATTTTTGGTCCAGATATTATGCTTCCTTTGTTCTAACCACAAGTTTTCTATATTCTACTAAGGCAACGAATAAATTTAGAGAAAGATATACATATAAGAAATTTATATTATATGCTACACAAGTATTGTAGCCGTTAATTTGGCATATTAGGAAGCTGATTATTATAATTTAAACTTCAAATATTGAAAGAAATTACATAAATTTCTATGCTAATCTAATTAATATACACAATAATATATGTCCAATTATATTTCAATATCATTGGCTATTTTATTAAAATATAAATGGAATTAATATTTCTCAGTTAATTCCTAAGAATAGTTAATTTTATTTCTAATAGCCAGTAGTAACTGAGAATTAAACGTAGAGTAAAACATTTGAATTCTAAAGTATGGTATTTAATTAAGTAAAGGATTGAAAGTTTTTTATCCCTGCTAAGTATTGTACATATAGTTCAAAGGTATATAACAGATGAAATACTCATTTATTTTCATTTAATATTTAAAATAATCCAATGCAATTAACGCTTTCTATACTTTCTCGCATTTGTATTCGTGGGTCCTGTGAGATCTAGACCATTTCACTTTTCTTATTCCTTTCTGCAATTTTCGTCATTTTATTTCATTTTAAGTGACACTTCCTTACAGAAAATGAAATTATTTTTGAAGAGCATCAAATTCCTCAAGACCACAGATAAAATTATCCAGCATCCAAATTATGCTCGTCTGCTAATCTTGTTAAATGCGCCCAGAATTTCCTACGGAACTAATTTCTTTAGTGTCTTAATACAATCCCAGCTAGGATTTCTTACATGGAGAATTGTCGGGATCATATTTCAGTTCTGTAGCACTTTTCCTACAATGAATGCGTGGAATTACCCCGGAATGGTTCTAGGACTAAAATCCTTGTAAAGGCAAAGGATACTTTCGTCATTAAATGGCACAGTCAGTTCGGGTAATAAGCCCTTTTCTTACCACAACTTTGTCTAGGCGCAATATTAAGGGCACTTACCATACTGTCCTTTTAATCCTTTCACGAAAATATTTCACTGAAACTATTTCAAAGAGGAATTAAAAATTCATTACTTTGAATATCTTAAAAGATTCCATCAAGAAAATTAAGGAGTAGATATTCTTCATAACTAAAATCCACTTTGTTAGTTTTTTAAAAAGTTATTTTAATTAAAAATTTTATGAATAATAAAATAAATGCTTTTGAAATGCTTTCTTCTCATATTTTTTGTGGAACGCTGATTTTCAAGATGGCAGAAGAGTTTTCAAAATGGCAAACTATCAAATTATAAAAATTGTACAATGTTTGTATGTGGATATATATTTATATTCTGTTATAACATGAAGACATTTTTTATGATCTTTGAGTAATAAGGTTTCACTTATTCATTTTTCATATTTTTTTTTCTTTCAAATATATTAGAGCATTATGTAAAATTCCATGCAGAGCATTAAACTAAAGTACTATAGAATTTCAACCTTTGTTCTTTCCGTGAGAAATACGCATTTGGTGCGTGTTCTACATTGAAATACTAAAGCATTCTATATATAATAATAATAATGGAGTTTACATTACCCTCTTTTATGCTCAACAAAACCAGCAAAAATTATCTCCTTTCGATAACTTTTGATTGTGAAATTAATAACTGCTAACAAAGAGCTCTTCCTTATGCATGATTTTCCATAAACCCACGAGAATTGGGTTCGGCTTTGTTACGGCTCTGCCTTAGTTGATTTCTCCTTTATAAAAAGCATTCCATCTACAAAAGAGGAAATCATCCACAAATATAAAAGTTTACATATACGCTTCAGTGTAGATAGAAAGATGAAGCTTTCCTCTGCATGACATCACGAAAATAAGGGTAACATTTTACAGAGCATGAGGAAAAAGTGAAATGTAACATGGGGGTTAGAGAGGCTTTAGGATAATGCATGCTGTAGAATTCTTACTGATGAGGATATGAAACGCATCTATGCAGTGATTTCTATGTCTAGGTTAAGAATAACTTTAAGATTCTATTTTCAAATTTCATTTATTTATTGTAAGTAGATTCGGCCAGTAAATGCAAAAGTTACAATAATATAATATAACGTTTAAGTATTAAAGTCAATTTTCTTTATTCATTTTAGTCTCTAATCCACCAGGATTTCCTTAAATGTTTAATATTGCAGCGTTTTATTATTAAAATTATACATAATTAAGAAGTATAATTTATTAAGGGTATTTTCCTCGGAGAAAACAATTTTGTATACATAAATTCCACCGTTTATCATCACTTTGGATTTGACCACGAAAACGAATTTTATCACAAATTCAGAATTTTCACGTGGCTAAATATATACGGTGGTATACAACTGAGACCAAATTTATCCGCTTTGCAGGATTGCTTAGCAGGGAAATTATGTCTGATGTGAATAATTAATGGAATATATTTAATTAAATTTTTCCAAGAATTCCAACAGACATTTATTTTACATTTTTATTAAACTCCACCTTTTTACTAACAGCAATTGTTGTATTGGTTAAAAAGCAATAAATTTATTGCTCAACACATTTATTTTAATTTAACATTTTAATATTCGAACTTATGAACGTTTTCATTTTAGGACGGTAAAACCGCAAAAATTAGATTATTTTTTAAAAACTTGTTTTGGTGTAAATTATTTATTAAAGATTTTTGAAAAAAGTGTTGAAATTTCGATTTTTCACAATAGTTTAAATTATACGATCGTGACGAAATGGGCATGCACGAATTCTCTAACTATACATTACATACTTATCTTTAAGGGAATTTATTGACTTGGGGAAATACCACCCCCTTTCGCCCAAAACAATTCCCAGCCATTAAGAAAACTTGCATGGTCAAAGAAGACTATAATGAAGTTTACGTGAGAACATTAAGAAGATTTAGGGCTGTATTATGCTCCAATTAGCACGGTGCGATATTTTGTTTGACTGGTACCACCAAAACTTCGTTTCGCACTCAACATAGAAAAGATTATCGTAGATCATTCTCAGTGGACACATAAAGATGTTATATCTTATTAACGACTAACTTTCATCGTGATGGTACTTAAGGAAACATTCAAGTCACCAAGGAGTTGAAAGTTTTTGAAAACGTTTGAAATGGTTAAATCCCAAAAGAAAACCAGAAGACTCTTTGGGTTTGTTGTCAAAAATATATTTTATTTTACAATGAAGTCCAAGTTCGCGTTTGCAACATAAAAGTTCTTATTATCTGACACAGACGTAATTTGCTGAAGTTTAACTCATGCATATGTTAATTATGTTCCAGGTTGGTATAAGAAGCTTGCAAAAATTTTTGGAGTTGGGGTTCATTTACTCCTTAAATTAAAATAAGATCTAATCGGATACTGATTTCTTAGTCGAATGCTCCAAGGTGCAGAAATGAGCCCAAATTCCCCACATTTGTCTCCCTGCATAAAATATTCAAAAAATCGAAAAGGGTTCAGCTTAAAAAGCAAAAATTCACAGCTGAACTTAAACAGAAAGTCAGAAATGTTTTCCAAAGGGTTAACTTCTGAATGATAGAATGAAAGCCCAAATCATTTTCAATTCAATGCTGTCAAAAGAAAACAAAAGATAAGAATTTAGCATTTAAATGCGAAAATACTTCTTGAACTTCTTTCTCAGAAACTCACCCAAAAATTTTAACCGAATTAGGTCAAACTTTTTCTTCTCGTAAGTCTTCTAATGCAAAAGAAATGGTCAAGATCAAACTGTCTGTCAGGAGACTAAAAATTTAGGGGCAAAATTAAATTTAAAAGTTTAATTTCCAACGCCCTTTCTAGCATTTAATCATCAAGAGGGGAGAATATTTGTCAAAAGTCGATGTTGTTTGAGATGGTAACAAAACGATTTAAATCCAGGAGCCTTGGTGCCAGCATAATTAGGGTAGTTAATTAGAATTTTACAATAAAATCGGGGGAAGAAAAGTTCCAATTCATAATTACTTTACTTTTTAAGTTTACAGAGTTGCTTTTAATTAGAGAACTTCACTTTGTAAATGCCCATTGGAAACTGTTCTTTGTTTTTAATCGACTGTAATTAAGAGCACTTTTTTAACAAATAATATTAATTATAAAAAAATGATTTTTGCTTTTTATCCGAGCAGTCTTCGTAAGATCTTGTCTCGTCGCCATTTTTAGAAATTATTTATTTACTAATTAGTAAATTTTATTGCTGAAGATCAAAAAACTTTTATATTATTTTTGGTTGAAATTAAAATGTGTAGCAAAACACAAAGTAACTTATTTTGTATGGTGCGCATGACTTTTTACAAATTAAGTCATAACAAAAAAATTCAGCTTTGATCCTATATTTTAAAATTTAATGTTTTTGTTTTTTTGTTATTACGATTGCACTTTTAATTTAGTTGTCAAAGCGGTCATCTAGGGTTTTCCAGACAATTTCCATAACAACTACCATATCCTGTTTTAATTATCAAGTAGATGTAATACTAACAGATAACCTGTTGCTCAATATTCAAAATTGCTAACTCGTCGAAGTTCACAAATGCCTCAATATGCATGTGAGATGAATATTCATTGTATTGCATCGCAGTGATGTATCTATCGATTTCAGGTTACCCTTTCGAAACTTTCAATATTACCCTTCATTCCCTCAAATGAAAATCCTGCGAAATGAAATGTTTTCACAAGCGATGAGTAAAACAGTCTATGCTCGTTCCTCTTGTGAAAAGTGGCGAAATTCTGCCCAGCCTATGTTTTTGAAAATCATACAACTATGCTTTGAGTTCTGCACAGAATAAGCAACTGCCGAAAAATTCTTCATACCAATCTAGAGCATTACAGGGAAATATTTATGAACAATTCTTCCAGGAAAATAGATTGCCTGTTACTAGCCTTTAGGCGGTTTAATTTAAATTTCACCAGACCATAGCATTTTGTGAAAAAGTTAGTAGCTTTTTGATTTTTGCATAGTATGAATTTTAGAAAATACAAGATTATACTGTAGCGAAACAGCCCTTCGTGGTTGTTTCAGTTAAGAAAGTAAAATACTTAAATTATGATTAATTTTTATGATACCTCAATACATTGGTTAAAAGAGCTGTATACGCTATATATAAAGTATGCTTGAACTTTTATGCAAAAAAATTTACTTAAAATAAATATGCAGAAATTATAATTTGTTAAAGAAAAACAAACTCCAAACAGAAGTTAAAAGAACAAATATGGCTTAACCCTTAATTAAAAGCATCGAGACATTAAAAAATTTTATATCATAATTTGTTATTTTGATAGATAAGTTTTTAGTTCTATTATAATTAACTATGAGAAATGGAAAAATTGTGCAAACCCATATAAAGTGTGAAGAAAATGTATGTATTTTTGTCGTAAAAAAATTGTTTAATTTATTCTGATACAGACTATTAAATTTATTGAAGCGAGACTAATTTTATAAACCTATTATCTATTATTACAAAAGAGATAGTATAAAGCTCGGAATTTTCGGAAGTCAAATAAATGTTTTACAAGCAAAGATACATAATAACTTTCTCAAAAATCGAACAACAACAATCGAGCGTGACTAATTTGAATAAATTTAAAAAGGGATTTTTTCAACATAATAGGATTATCTTAAAACTGAAATGGATATTCAGTGTTTTTACTAAGTGGACTGAAAACTGAAGAATTTTTTTAAACTATTCTGCAAAGGATGAATTTATCGAAGTCATATTGAATTAATACTTCTAGATAAATTACTTACTGTGCATCAACAGATTAAGGTCAAGTAAACCTGTCCATATCTCCAATTCAAATTAATCGCGCTGGAATATTTTGCTTTTTCGTCCTTTTTGTGGAGAAAGCTCAGGAATAGAGCTTTTTATCCCTATTAAATCCTTGCTGTTCCCCTGAAACACTTTCGAAATTCCCCAGTTTTTGTATAACGTTCATCCTGAAAAGGACCTAAAAGTTTATCGCGCTTTTTTCCTTATCTTTCTTGGCGCCAGGAAGATGCTGGATGCATTTTGAACAGGATTCAGTACCCACGCCGGAGTGCCAGTGTAACATCGATTTCGCTGCATTACACGGTTATCTCTATTAAAGACTGTTGAACATTGTGGATTTAAGGTGCATTTCGTTCAATTGACTGCAATCGCTTTAAGGGTTTTCGACAGTATCCCTCCAAGAAATCAATTACGGCGACAACCCTTCAAGGAACGGATGCGCTCAAAGAAATGTGAAAATGTAGTTTGGTGTGTACGCTGATTGAATCTAAGTCGTCCAAAGTTTCCGCCAAGAGTTTGAAAATTATAGTTTGTGATTGAAAATGTCGTTGCCTGTTGCTGCAAGTAATTGCACGGTGAACGACACCCAAGTGATGGTTTCAAAATCGACGTCTACATGGTGGAGTGCTGGTCGGATTCAGATTCCCTTTTATACGATTATCTTGATGTTGGCCATTGTTGGTAACGTTCTGGTTATATCAACTCTTGTGCAGAATCGTCGGATGCGAACGATTACGAATGTGTTTTTATTGAACCTGGCTGTCTCCGATATCCTGCTTGGAGTCCTCTGCATGCCATTCACTCTGGTTGGAACTCTATTGAGGGACTTCGTATTTGGCGAGTTCCTGTGCAAACTTTTGCCATTTTTACAAGGTTTGCAAACAAAATATTTACTTTACAGGATAAGACTTTTGTTTCTTCCTGCGATTGATTGATAGCACCTACCTACGACACATTGGTGCTAATAACTCTTGCTCTTCTTTTTTCGGTAGGAGAAGTTCATATCCTCTGTATTGGATCCAAGCTAGGATAAATAATTACTGTTGGTATATTTTTAATAGACACACATAAATTTTAGCTACTTCCTAAACCACACTAGAATTAATGTTTCCACTCTAGTCGTATGTCTAGGCAAATAAACGACATGATATACTGATTGCTCTAAAGTTAACTTTGTTGGCACTGGAATTTTTACTCTTATCTTTTAGTAGAACTTTCAATTTGTTTTGGTTTAACCTTATTTCAAAATGGCGTTTCTATTATTTTAATAAAGAATTTTCTTTTATTATCTTTATAATTTTAAAGTTATAAAAGTTAAAATGTTAAACTGCCGATATTAGTTGGAACACATTTTTAAAATTCTAAAAAAGAAAAAAAAACACAAAAAACACTAAAATTAATCAGTTATTATGTATAATCTCATTAACTTTATATGGATTCCTCTTTTTATTATTTTCACAATTAAAATTGCAAAGCTGCCACTTCTACTTTGAAAATTTTTATATGAAATCGTAAAATCTTTTAAAATATATTTATAATACTATAACTTTCGTCCTTATGCTACTGAACAATAAATAGAAGATTATATAAAATTCATATTATTTAACTATTTACAATTGAAAAAAAGGTAACTTTTAAATCTGTTTTAAAGCGATCTTTTTGCTATCATGTTTTATCCCAACAACGCCACGGGCGCGGGAGTGGCAGTCCGTTTATTTGCCAATTTCCCAATCGATAAATACTGATTATTATTTGATAACCTTTCTTTACTGAACAAACAGTTTTCCAGAACTATAATTAATATGCACTTAGGGGAAACTATTGTAAATATTTACATAGTTTTTTAAATTAAATATACGTGCGCTAATGCTAATTCAACACAATATTTCATAGAAAAAATATCTGTTTATTTTGCTTATTTACAAACCTGTAACCAATTTCAATTTTTACGAGTGTAGCTGATCTAATTTTATTGTGTTTGATTAGTCTGAGCAAGCAAATTCCAAAGTTCTCAAAAAGTTTGTATTTCAGTCGATTTTATAATATTTATACATTTTAAGGACATCCCTAATTTAAGAGTCAGTCAAGGCAAAGGGCATCATTAAAAAAACTACTTAGTTCTTAGAAATCCTGAGTCAATTTTTATATAAATATTACTTTATACAAAATTTAAACGCTTCGGTTGTTTTCGTTTATTGTATTTTTGTTACACCAATTGTAATGGAAATTCAAAGAAAATATGACCTCTTAAATTGTTTTATTTAGCTTTTCTACCTAAGATCTAGTTAATAGCTTAAAGGCAATGAAACCGTCATAACCATGAACATCCTTATTGTAAATACCCAATCCTGATATTAATACAGGTGGCTTCGAAACGATTTCTTGAACATCAATAAAGGGAATTGTCGTTTGTCCCGCAGCCTTATCCAGGTCGGGATGAGGGAATTTTATATGAATCCTGCTTTCTTCTTGCTCTGATATTGAAGTGAATCTACATTGGTATTAGTTGGTACGTCTTGGTTCTCTAATTTAATTTCTCTGCTGACAACTTTAATATTTTTTTCCACCATGAGTTTTCTGTATTTAATTTTTCAACTTTCAAAATCGATCTCTGTAAAATAAATTTGTAATTTTAAATGACATCCAATAATTCAGAATCTTGCACAAAAAAGGCAGGATCATTGTTGCTAACATCTTCAATATCTATCGTACGTCTTTCCGGTGTTAAAGTTTAGAAATCTGGTCCTTCTAATACTTCTTATATCGTAGATATTGAAAGTTTCTATATTTCCTTAAAAAAGTATAGATTTGTTTATTATTTTTCTGTGTCCAATGTCTGAAATTGATAAGTGAAGTCTCTCCGATGAATATCCTTTTCATCACACATGCAGAGACAGATCGCCAAATTGTCCTTTAGGACGTTTCTTTTTATAAATCTTCATGCTTCACTTAAGATAAATTTTGATACTTCTTTAAAATTACCACGTTTCAATTCCAATTGCTTCGTAGAATTTCCTGCTAGGTCTTGAATTTTTGATATCAACAAATAAAATTGCATAATGATATAATATTTTGAATGTGTTAGGGATACAAGATCACAAAGTGGATATAAATATTCCTGGGGAGGTTTCCTGCTCTTTGTGCTTTTTCCAAGACATTAGTCCTTACGTAAAAATTAATTAGTTTCGCTGTCTGACCATTGACTTCGTTCAAATTATTCCATAATTTTTTTCCAAACTCAAGTACTTCTCTTGCAAATCTCCAGGAATTGTTTGAATGTCTGCTAAAGCTGCTTCAACAATAAGAAGTACTATTTAGAAAATTAACGTACAACTTCTCATCTTATTATTATTATTATATTTTCACAAATAACTTGTTATTCTATTCAGGATTTTAATCTGCTAAACTCCGTCTCATACAGAAACATAAATTAATTTGAGTATTAAATATCCAAGTAGCCGTTTATATAGCAATATCGTTTTTTTCTTACCGAAATATGATTTTGTGCCAACACACAAAAAAGTTTTCGCATCTGGAAAATCTTTCTCTTGCTTTGTGGTATTAAAAATTAATTAAACTTGTGTTCAAAACGTGTCAAAACAACAAACCAAGTACGTCAGCTGTTCGAAGCAGCTATCCATGTGATCGGTGGTAGAAAATTGTACAATTTTTGTTGCATCCGATTTCTACAATAAGATGTGTCTGCATTTTTATTAAACTGAATTGTGCAGGCATCTGATTTAAAGGTATATAATTAATTTAAAGAGTTTGTACAAACGAATTTGGTAACTAACAATTATTTGTATTTATACTGATGAAATAAATTTTTTTTAAATAAATACGAACTCTGTAAACCTTCCTTTAATGAGCTTTTGTACAAAAGGTAGCAATGCTGTTTTTGCGAATCATTCATCCCTTATTTTATTAACTTCATATGTGCTATTTCCCAGAGCTCAATGATTTCAACTTTTTATTGGTCCTTTCTTGTAATCCAATAAATTTATGGTGACTGGATTTTAAAATCGAGGATGATAACCAAGCCCAATAGAGATAGCTTTCCCACCATCAAGTTTTTCCCTGAAGGGCTTAATAACGTCGAAGGTACGTATTTCGACTGTACATTTGGATGAAATCGAAAAATCGTACACACAAGCCACTTTGATCTGAAGTAAAAAGTTTTTATCTCAAGTGAAATGAATTTTTTTTTAATATGAACTCACATATATAGGAATTTTGGCATTCCGATTGATTTCATAGGAACTATACATTTTATCTGTTGGCAAAATACTGAACTGTATGCTCACTTTTGGCGACATCGCTGCAAATTGATTCTGATGAAATTACAAAATGAACCATAATCGAGGGTGACATCATGAAATCAATTAAATTGTATCCTGTTGTACTGCTAATAATAAGAGTAATGGTTCTGCTCCCAAAACCCATTTATCTTTGGGAAGTGAGAAGCAAATTATTTTTGAGGCGGAAACATTAACGAAATTGGTTCGCCTACACAGAGAGTATGAACGCAGAATGTTTTATTTTGGCTCAGTATTGTTGACGATGAATAAATAAGCAACAGCAATAAAATATTGGTAAGCCTACTAAGATAGGGATCAAGTCGTAATGGCCTGTAAATATAAAGAAGGATTCATTGGGTCGCCAAAAACGCCTTCACGAAAAAAAACCAACTCATGGGACAATCTTAACACGGTATGAATTTATTTTCAGGGGATAAACACCTCTAGCTAGAATTACCTCAAATAAATTCAAGCATTAGACCTTGTCTTCGGAAAATTAGAAGTTTATCTAGGAAAGACGATTGGCAGCAGAATAGTATACTTGTTTGTTATTTTTGTATTATATTTTATTTATTACTACAATATATTAATAATATAATACGTTTCTACGTCTAGCTGTAACTGAAAATTCGTCTTATCAAGTTTTACGGACTGCGCGCGTCGGTGTAAATTTTTCGATTCAAGAAAGTGTAGTTTACTAGTCTTATTTATTATACTTAAATGCTAAATATTAAACTCAAGTTGAATTTTCTTTAACATGTTCCACATTTCGGATCCGCGGATCACCTACTTTAAAATCGTTTTAGTGTTTCAAATAAAAATTTTTGCATGATATGCCATTTCTAAAAAACTGTGTATACAACATTTCAAATTTATAATATTAGATAAATCATATTATTTACGTATTCGTTATTCATATATTAATTTTTAAATAAATAAGAATTTGCAAAAATCCTATCAATTTTTCACTAAAAGTCGAATCATTGGGTTATTTTGTATATTAAGGACGCATTTGCTTATTTTACTTGCAGATTTTAAATAAATCCATAAACCTTGTATCTGTTCAGCATTTAAATTTCATAACGAATAAATTTGCTTTCAAAAGTCGAAGAATATATAGTTTTTTTAGTGAAATATTTATGTATATTAGAATTCATTTCTTGAACCCTAGCGAGATATGGCAAAGGTTAGATGGCTGAAAAGGGTGAATAGCCCTACAAAAGGCTTGTGACGGTGTCTATTTTCATTAACATCAAATAATAATACTATCTTGGGAAATCTCTAAACGAATCAATTCTGTGTGACTGTTCGGCTTCACCGACTTTTGGGAATTCTTAACTTCTGCTAGAGGGTAAAAGTTTAGGGAAACTGCGTTGATATTCCAGGCACATCTACGGAAACCTAAAGTCTGAAAGATAAAATACCTGGGTCGAATATCCTATTTTTCGATATTCTTATTCTTGATCCTTTGGGAAAATATACAACTAATTAGAGCTAATTTTATACGATGACTGAAAGCAAACCCAAAGAATTGAAATGTGATGTTAACATTGTTAGGCAAGCTCTGAATAGAACGTGCCGTCCACACAAATTACGATCCAAACCAATTTTTGGGGTGACATGACAACGAAAATTTTGATAAAGAGGACTTGACATTCCTGATTTAATTCTTCTCACATAAAATCAATGTGTGAACAAAGGCGTAAATTTGTAATTCATTTAACATAATCATTACACTTAAAACAACTTCAACGAAAACTTTCTTTCCAGTAGAGTTCTGAGGAACAAAACAAAATTTCATGTTTTTGATTAAGTTCCGACATGGGTACGTGTATATTGTTCAATTCTGATTATATTTAATAAAAGTTTATCAACTCCCTTACTCAATTTGGATTTGGGTAAAACAGATGTTTGCATTTAAGATTTGCATGAAAAAGGTAAAGGAGGGAAATGAAGAATCATCAAAATTCGAATATATTAACAATGTTAACCTACATACATATATAATGTAGTTGAGTTGATAAACTTTTGTAGATAATATATGTACATATGTATGTTATTGCAAAAAGTTTATGAACGTAGATTCCACATATTTCTTGTCTCTCTAATTTTATTCACAGTCTTCAATCTATACAATATTTTTCGGCAGAAGAATAATTCCTAAAATGTATTCACTTTGCTGGAGATCTGGGTAAAAAATGTATGTAAATTGGATATTATTCCTCCTGAAATGTTGTAAATGGCTCAATTAAGGCTGCCCTAAATTAAGAAGTTTAGCAATTTTAAGGAATTAAAGGACGAAATTAAGTTTTTTAAATAGATATGCAAAAGTCGTAAACTAATAATACCTATAAATGAAAAATTGCTTATACCGCCTTTTTCATTTCTTGTAGATTAATTGCATCCAAAAAATTAAATAACTGGAATAATAATTACTGCTAAAATTTAATTAAATCTATTCTCATTTAAAGTCGGTTAATGTCATTCCACCAAAAGACACTCATTAAATAATCTCCTACCGGATATAAAATATATTAACAAAAGTCCTAAACCTCCTAAGCGAATAATTATACATATTAAAATTTAAGGCAAATATACATAGGTACATAATTCTTCGAAATGCTACTGGTATTATTTCCCTTACTTTAATATCTTAAATTAGATGCTTTTGAAATGGTAAAAAATAACCAAAAAACATTATTTTAATTTAACCAAGAATTTAATTTCCCTAAGGTTAAACATTTGTTTTTCTCACACTACTTTTGCTATACTATTCCCAAGGCATTCGTCTATTTTAAGAAAAGCAACTTTTACATCTAAGCTGACTACATGGAATGACTGACGAATGACGAAGGTCAACTTTGAAGGATTAATTTTCTTGTAATTCACTCCTACTCATGCTCTCAATTTAAACTATTAATTCCGTAGCAATTTTCAATTTACGTCAAAGGTTCTACTTAATTTTCATGTTCAAAACCAAAATCCCCATGAATACATTCTAACTTTATGTTTTCTCCTTAAGATTAGGTATGTCTGAAGTGTTTCGCATCAACCTAGTTAACATCTTGTCAGTAGCCAAGTCGAAGTATCAGAACCTGTCACAAATAATAATAATAACTCTTGGTTCCGAAATATTTCTTAATATATTGTTGAGGAAGATTGGAACCAGTGTATTTTGTACAAAAAATTTAATTCTTATTTCATGTGATAAACGCAGAAAAAATTAGAAAACTAAGTATTAATTTTTAATAGGTTTATTACGAAACCTCGATAACCTTCTTTATTTTATACATTTGACTGTGCGACAAGAGTCTTATTTTTAACCCTTTTACATAATTTTAGTATTCATAGTTACTTTTGGAAAATGCTTAAAAATTTATAAATCCGGAACATTCTCCAAATAAATGGCACTGTAAAGTAGTCCCGAGATACTTACTACAAGATAAAAAAAAGGCAGTTTTCTTTCTATCGTTCCACAAAAACGGCAATAAAGGTATTCTGAAATAGCTCTTCCAAATGAGCTGGAAAATAAACAGACTAAATAATGGTGGTGTACCTTCCATTCCAAGTAAAGCAATAGGTGTGCTCAAATGACTGTACATTAAATATTTCATTACAAAAGTCAAATGTTTTCAACCCAAAAACATCATTCAGATGATAAAATTCACGCCAAGTATATACCAGAAATGAGTACGATCTCTGTTCCTGTATTTGTTCAGTTAAATCCCCGTGAAATAATTAGATTTTAATTTTGGTTACATTTAGCGAAACATATTTGCGTTTTACCAAGACTTTGTAGAATCAACATGCTTACTTTACCATATCTTTAAAATTCAAATTATGTTGATTTCCAAGAAGCTTTTATCTTTCTTAAATTAATTTCTTAGAATTTTGAAAATTGTTCTAAAAATATATTCGGGCATTTCGTAAAGCATATTTAATTCAAAAGATGATTGAAAAGCTGATTGCGATGAAATGGAAAAATAATCGATCTATTCGACTTCAGGACGAAATACGCTAAGAGGTATCAAAAGGTAAAGAAATCTCTGAGGGGCAGTGTAACCATTTGGCAGGTGCAGCATACCAAAAGAAATAACCATAAAGTAACCAAAAATGTGTCGTTATGGGGAAAAATAAGCCTCCCATTGATGGCGGTTTGGGGCCCCATCATTTGACATTATTCAGGCGATGTGCTCTGAATTCGTACGATTTTGAGACGAAAAATTATCCTGTTTCCAGTTCCCCTTGCCTTACATTCGTAATGAGTCCTGTTGTGGATATTAGGCTGAGAAATTGAAGTGTAAATGACTGCTATAAACATAAACATTCATTATGCGGACATAAAAAAGTTTCAAAACTTCATAAAGATTAGAGAATTCCAAATGAAATTTAACATATTTTCGCTGTTATCACTGTCAGGTGTCTTAAATAATTTTTCAAATTTTTAAATTCATCCGTTTGTACTTTACCAAAATTTCTTACAACGATGCAACAAAAATTAGTAGATATTTTTTTCCTACTTTAAGAACAGGATAGGGTAAAAACTTAATCGATAATTAATTAATTTACTGAAACTGCAAAAAATAAAGAGAATTTCGCAAAATATGGTTGATGCTATGTTGAATATTCTTTATACCACTCGACCATCGTTTTTGTATTTTTACCATTCATTACGCCAGAGAAGTATTCCAAACTGAAATCTATATTTTTACAAATGTTAGTCCGAAATCATTAAGTTTTCGAATATTGAAATCAATATTGCAACTTAATCCTTTCATACTTCGATTCTGACCTTCGAAATGTAGATTATAAAATCATAAGAGTCTGTTACAGTTAAATTTTCACTTAGAATTTTCTGAAGTGCTTAAAAACCTTTAATTCGTCCTTCCATTTGATGGTTAAAAAATAAAATATTTTCCTTCCTTTTCAGCCTCTTCAGTGGCCGTCTCCTCGTGGACGCTAGTGGCAATATCCTGCGAAAGGTACTACGCAATTTGCCACCCTCTGAGGTCGAGATCTTGGCAAACATTAAGACACGCGTATAAAATCATCGGTTTCATCTGGATAGGCAGTTTGCTCTGTATGTTGCCCATCGCCGGCTTTAGCCAATTAATGCCAACCAGCCAAGGTAAGCCATTTAAAGGTGCTTCCAGCGAAAATTTCTGCCAATTCACCAACCAACAATTGTTTCAGGGCTTAGAAAATGTCGGGAACAATGGCCGGATGAAGCCATTTACTATGAGCGAGCCTACAATATATTTTTAGACCTCATTCTGCTGGTCCTTCCACTTGTCGTCCTTTGCGCTGCGTACTTTCTTATAACACGCACGCTTTGGAAAGGAATTCGCACCGAGAAGGAGCCCAAGAAGTTTGCACCCTTTAGCATTAGCGTCGCCACCACCTTGCAGCAATGCCAGGAGGATACTGAAACCAGGCAGTACGGTAAAGTCCTTTCTTAATCTCAAACAAAATTTTTTAGTCCTCACACGTTCCTGCGGTTATGTTTCGAACAGAATTTCTAAATTGCCCTTCCTGGGAAGATGTGGACATTTAAAAACTTACATCGTTCAGCTCAGTGTTGATTTTCTCGGCCACGAGTCCTTCCCTTTTAGTTTTAATGACACGTCGGTCAACGAGGACGACCGACGTCCTTCTACTCAATTTTATCGTCATATTAGGGGTAATCACACTTTGTTGTACATAAATATATCCTATTGCATCGTTGCACTGAGTGAAAAATTTGAAATTTTCATAGTTCTTTCTGTGGCAATCGATTTGGTTTTTCCGACGATGCAACCAAAGTGGGAATAACCATACATATTATGTAATCGCTAAGGGCGAAAAAAGATGTCGACATAAATTTCTTTACTTTGTCAAACTGCACTTTTCTGTTAGGGGGGCTGAATTGGTTCAAAATTAAAGTTAAAATCAAATAACTTAAATGGCATTGAACAATAGTTTTCTACATAAAACAAGGTAGCACTTGACCTTCTCCTTATTTTTATAAATGAGTATTAGATCAAATAAATATAGCCATTCAATGTGAGATGTGGGTATTAAAAGATTGACATTCTAAAATTACAAACATTTTTTTTAATTATTTCTTATAGTATTAAAATTATTTGGTTTTTAAAATAGTAAAACAGTTAAATATTTCTACTAATTTTATGAAAATGAACAGTATTATGTCCGTTCTCGAAATAATTATATTTAACTACACATAAATTAATTTATTTAACTGCAGTAATATAGTTTTAATTAGTTGGATAGATTCTAAAATAAAAATTAAGTACTTACATATACTATACATGATAAAAATTTGATTTATTTCTTTAAAAAACAAATAAACTCATTTAACATGTCTCCGTAGATATTAGTTAACAAGGCTTTCTAAAATAATGGCCTAACTTATTTAATATTCGACAAACCACCCTACATACCCTAATCATACTAACTAAATATTAATATTAGAAAATGTTTGACCTTTACACTATGACATAAAAATTACGCAAAGTCTCATTTGATTCAATGAATCTCATCTCTGACCTCAGGCAAATTACTATAGTTTGACTATTCTCCTTATAAGAATATTTGCAATTAGGGCGTGAGTAATAAACCATTTGTCGTCAGCAGCCCAAGTTTTTTCCAGGACAAAAATTAGTAAAAGCATCCAGCCATATTTACGGAGGTCATCCAAGTTATTTCCACGAAAATTGAAATGTGATGGGAATTTGTCTGGCCTTTTTTGTTTTGCTAGATGTCGCTACTTAACAAATATAGTTAATATACCTTCTACAGAATTCATAAAAGAATTTTTCCGCCCTACATTTGGCGGCTGCCTTAGCAACAGTCGTTAGAAGTTATATTTCTGGAGAAGTAGACCAAAGAAAATAGGGCCTAATGCAGCAAATTACGTTTTTCGGCATTTCTTTTTAAGAGAGTAATTTTTACTTATTAATTTGTACAGTCAATGAAGGAAGACAACCAAACAATAAAAGGACAATTATAATTCACCTTTGAGCATATTTGAGCTGAATTTGTTTGCTTAAATAAGTCAACATTTCATATAATCGCGATAGTGAAATATTGCTTAACATTTGAGTTAAAGAGGGTGACAATTCAAATTAATTGCTTTCATTTTCAGAAACCGAAATAACCAAACCACTACCACACAAAGGGTTTAACATATAATATGAGGAACCATTTATCAGCAAAATTAATCTAAATTATTTATGAAATGTCGACAAGAATCATACTGTTCGCGATATTACAAAACTGGTAACGTGGCAATAATACCAATCAATATTATTGCCATTGAAAATGTAAATTTTGGCTTGTAGGCGTCCAATTTATTTTCTATCGATTCAACTGTGCAATAACGAAGACTGACTGATTTACGCAAAATTTTAATCAACTAATCACACCTTTGACACAAATTTGATTTCATCAATATGCCAAATTACCTTAAATTTTGTCAAGTCGAGTTAATAGAAAAGGGAAGCTTGGCAAAAATTATTAATCACACCGATTAGGTTGCTTTAAGCTCTAACGAAAGGGAAACAATTTTGTAAAATTATATTATTCTCTATCGATCAGTTATTGAAATATAAATAAAAAATGAAAGTGGCACCATATGGTGCCACGGAATTTACGAGTAATCCAGAGGTATTATATGCTATTCTTTATTCGCAATTTATTTTTAGTACTGTAATAAAATGTCCATTAAGACCATTCAAGTAAGAATTGTTTGGCCTTGGTTACCTACTCAATCAACAAAATTATTAGGCTGAAATGAAATTTCAAAAACACACCGGCTTCAGGCATACACCATAAAAAATAGGCTTCATCAACTCACCTTATCTCAAATCCAGGATTTGCTCTTCTGTATCTAATTCTAAAAAAAAAGAAAGAATGTAGGCGCATACAAATTAAATGAAGAAATCTGTTCTCATGCAAAGTTAATTTCCAGAAAATTTTTGAAACGTTAATGGAAAAATTCCAGGGGAAGCAAATTGGTGTTCTCATTTTCATGAACTTTACCTGAAGAATTATTCGGCGCCTTGTGCCCCAAAAGACGCCACTCTACATCCGCTCGGAGCAACACTTGTTCACTTCAGATTCAGTTCATTCAAGTGGAAACCTGAAATTGCGCTTCATTTGAGATTTTGAGATTTTGAAATTTTTATTTTATTTAAAAGAGAGGAAACAATTTTTCGCCCGCATTCCACAAACTTCCATCAGAACGAGATTCCCAGAAGATGTGCTTCATTTAAGTTAATGTAATTCCTTTCCAGAAATATGTGACAATGCGGGGAACTCGTACAACAGGTTTTTATCGTCTGGATTTTCGCATTGTGTCCTCTTTAAACCAATTTATTTTTCATTAAACCAATTTGGGAAATGTGCTCAAGCATTATTTTTTCTTGTTATTTCGCGACATTAGGATATGTACCAACATTTTGAGCGATTGCTCTAATTTATTTTTCTTTACAGAAAGCCAAGTTGTGCAGGTATATCCAACTTCTGGACGGAGTTCTTGTGCTCCATCCCCGTCCGTTGATATTCCTGGAAGAAAAATTCATGGAAGGAGGAACACTTCAAACGGGCATAAATCGTCACCCGCAATTTTACGGAAACAATTTGACTCAACCTTGAGAAGGTAATTTTTGAATCATTCCCAGAGGGAGAAACTTTTTAAACTTATTTTTCAAATTTATTGTAGAACTAATGTCGCCAAAAATCTCCAGAACAAACAGCGCGTAATCAAAATGCTATTTGTGCTGGTTTTGGAGTTTTTCATATGCTGGACTCCACTGTATGTTATCAACACGATAGCCCTCTTCAACCCGAGCATGGTCTACCAGAATCTTGGATACACCGCCATAAGTTTCTTCCAGCTCCTCGCCTATTCGTCCAGCTGCTGCAATCCCATAACTTACTGCTTCATGAACGCGAACTTCCGGCGAGCATTTCTCGACACTTTCAAAGGATTAAAGAGCAAAAAACGATACTCACTGAAAAGCGCCCAGGACGGAGAATTAGAGAGTCCCAAGGTAGCGACCAATCATTCTTAAAATTTTGTCACCAAATGGATCCAGTTAAAAATTGTAAATAATTTAGTAGGTTACGTTTAAGGGTTCGAAATTGAGACGAGAATCAAAATCCAAGTTAAAAATAAACTGGAAGACAATGGCGCGTTTCAGTTTTAACAAAAAAAATTTTCCAACGTTTTCTGTTCCTTTTTCCATTGTCCCGAACAACAAATAAATTTCTGATAAAAGAATTTTCTAACTTCATGAATAGTTGAAAAGTTAAAGGTCAGTTCCATTAATCGTTCTTTTGAAGAACATATAAGAGCAATTTAAAGACGAAAATAGCCATGATAACGACAATTCCGTAAATTTAAAGTTTTAGAAAAGTTACTTTTAGTCTATCCAATTTTTATTTTTATATTCATTTTATTCAAATATCTATTTTTGGATTCTTTCTTTTTTTACGTTAACGTGCTTTTTAATACTTACATATATTAAAAATTTATTTAGATTTTCTATCTTATATGTATTGCGATATTAAATTAGTCTTATTTTGATAGCTAAAATTATGTTTAGATACAGCATATTTTAATTTTTGTTTTATTGTTATGTGTAAATTTAATAGCTTTTTTATTTTATTTTTTGTTTTAGATTTGAGGTCTATTCAATTGTCAATCTACTGGCCCCATTTCGAAAACATGCATGAAAAAGCAAAGATTCGATATCATTAAGAATTATGCTGTCTAAAGGTATGTATTTTGTGTTTTTTTTTTGTTTGTGTAATATTTTTGAAATGCCAAAACTATAAAAGTCAGTAAGTAGCAAAGTTTTGACTTTTCTAACATATTTCTGTGAAATTATTTACTGCAATTTTATAGTTTCGGAACAAATCGAGATTTAATTAAATTAAGTAAATCCTTTCAGATAAGTATAATACAATTTTATTATAAATATTAAAGAGAAAAAAAAGGCAATATTTCGTCAATTCGTTAAGCCATTGCCTTAAAAATTATCTCGCAATTTCCTCACGTGTATAGGACTTTCATTTCTTCGTCCTGCGTTCAACACGTGGTTTGTATTATTGTTATATTTTCAGTTCTAACCGGCGAGTTCTTCTTCTTTGTTATATAAGGGCTTGAGCGCTTTACAGTTGAAAATTACAGAACTAGGTCGATATCTATTAAAAAATGTTGTCTAATAGCGTTATAAGAAATTTGAACAACTATAAAAGTTGTTAATTTTATCTGTTTTAGACCACTGAATTTTAATTTATATCTTTTAAAAAATTCGATAAAGTGTTCATTTTGTTTTTGTGGATTGTGGGTTCTATTAAAGTAGCTTTCATTTTTATATGGGTTTCAGCATTTGGTTCAGAACAGTTTTGAAATTTTCTTGGACGATGGCACTACAGTAGAAATCGAAAGCTCATCATGTCGAATTCAAATTTTTTGAAGCTTTTAGAGTTCCTTGGCTTAATTAATGAGTTGTAACGTTTTTCTTGACAATGTAAAACATTTTTCTTTGATTATTTTCATATTAATTTATATATTACTTTTTAAGATTGTTACAAATCTTTCGTACATCTGCAAAATAAATTGTAGTAGCGATTTGCGTTTAATGCTTATTTAGTAGGCGGATAAAACAATTTAAGGTGTTATAGTGCCTTGCCTTGATATAAAATTTCGAAATATAAAGAAACAACACTAAAAGCATAAAAGTTTTAATTTGAAGATGAAGTCAAAAATATAGTTAAACATCTGCGAAAAAAGTTAAAAAAATATAACGCTCTATTCACCAGTCCTAAGTAGTTTTTCTAGAGTTAATAAATAGTCAATAAAAATTTTGTGACTATCCAGGTGGGGCGCGATACTCTCCTGACTCACTAAAATTGATATAAATAGTTCAATTTATTTTATGCAATGATCAAAGAGCACGATGCAATCTGTTTTATCTGACGCACCTTTAATGATAACGACCTCAATCTATTACAACCTCAAGACAATACTCACTTTTATCATCTTTTTTAGCCGAACCGCCGAATAAGAAAAAATATATAAAGAAACGACCAAACAGAGTATTGCGCCTTATTTTTCACGCGTGTAGAAAAATTTTAACTTTCGTTAATTAAATTAATCTTAAATAAACCAGCATTTTTTTCTCCAAAAATATATCGATGAAATCTTTGGTGCTGAAAAATACATTATTTTTGCATTAAGATTGAGTCGATTGAGTCGATAAGAAAACAATTAAGATACTTGAAAAAAATCATAAATATCGACTATCTTCTATCAATCCATGGTCTGTTATCAAATATTTTCGAGCACTTTAGTTGTGCCTTAAAAACTGACCCATATCTACTAATTCGTTCAAATGTACTTTTTCCTGCAACTGGTTTGTTTGTTGACTGCTGCAGTCGCAGGTAAAATTTGTTCTCTAAAATTAGTTTAAAATATAAAAAGTTAATTCTATTAAATGTGTAGCGCCTCCAAGGCCGCGAATTGTTGGTGGCTTAAATGCGACTATACTTGAAGCACCCTGGCAAGCATCCCTTCATTACTATCCCGTGAATATTTGTGGGGGAGCAATAATCCGAGTTGATGTGATTTTAACTGCTAGCCATTGTTTCGGGGAATATGGAACGGATCCAGAAGCTTATCATATTCGAGTTGGGAACAATAAAAGGTCTGTCGGCGGAGAGATCTATCGCATAAAACAAATAATCACTCACCCTAACTTCGACAAGGAGCACTACAATACAGACGTAGCAATCGTGAAATTGGCTACTAACATTACCTTCAGCGAAAGGGTCAAACCCATACCCCTGGCTAGTGCAAGTGACACTCTTCAAGTAGGAAAAAAGGGAATGATCACGGGATGGGGAAAGCTTGAGGTGATTTTTGCTTCTAAAAATAAGTGCTTGATTTCGATACTAAATATTAGTTATTTTAGTACAACGGAAACTTTCCAATACTTCTTCAAAAGGCATTTCTTCCAATTATCGATCAAGAGGTTTGTGGTGTAATTTATCGAGACATGCGAAAAATCACAGAATATATGTTCTGTGCTGGAACTTTCGATGGAAAAACAGACGCTTGCAATGGCGACTCTGGAGGCCCCTTTGTTTTAAATAATAAACTTTTTGGTATTGTTTCTTGGGGAATTCAGTGCGCCATGCCAGAATATCCAGGCGTCTTCACATTTATACCGAACTTGAGGAGTTGGATTGACGAAAACCTGAATTTAATCGATCAATACTACAACGAACTATAATTTGTAAGATTATATTATCGATTTTATATTATTATATACAGATATTTCTTAACTTCCTAAATTTCAATAAAAACTGGGTGATTCAGCAAAAATTTGAACCCATTTTATACTATTCAGCTGATATTTCGTAAAGAAATAAACACCTTTTCTATAACTCCAAATCTGAAGCGATACTAAAAAACTATTATTTGTAGGTGTCCCAATAATAAAATAAAGATAATCGTAATTTATGTAATTTAAAATTACATATATTAGCATGTATTTGTTATTATGTACATATCATTTTAGTGAGAAAATATTTTAAATATTATATCATATTAGTTTAACTAGGATTATGACATCATCAACGGTATTCACCTGGTGTGAAAAATTATGAATGCTGTTGTACTAATTTTTGTCATCAAATAGTTCTTCCAAAAATTCGATTGCCTTCCGCTTAAAAATTCGCTGTTTATTCTCTGGTAATTTGTTGATATCTGATAACAGGCTTTGCAAAAACATAAAATTTGGATCATCGGCCTCTTCAATCATTTCGCTTAATAATAATTTCAGCGTTGGCCGTTTAAATTTCTTAGCAATTGCTGCTAATTTAACCGATTTTTGTTTTACTGAGTTTTCTGTTTTCATATCAGATGTTGGAGAAGGCACTGAACATTTATCGATTGAACTTGTATAATTTTGAAAATTTGTAGAATGGTTGATTTCTTTGGAGTTTTGTGTTTCGCTACTCAGGGATCTTTGTAAACTTCTTGGTTTGTGGCGCATATGAACCTTTAAAAATGACATTGCATCTCGCATGTACCAAGGTTTCTTTTTTCTTGGCACAATTTCACTTGGTCCTCCTTCAGCTCGCAATGCTCTGGCGTAGCTATTTCTCAATGTCATCCATCTATGTTTGCATTCATGTACTGAGGAAAAAATTGTTTTGTATATTATTTAATAAAAAGGGTTAAATTTAGTAATAATAATAAAGTTGTGTGCTGTTGTTTTTTTACTTGTTGAAATGGGATATTTGGCATCAATCATACTCTTCCCAAAAGCGGTTTAATATAGACATATTTGCTTCTTAACGCGATAAATGGAAATTCGTTTCATAAATATTAGGAACCAATAATGAAAATAACTTCAAAATTTCAAAATAAGTTAAATTTATATTCGAAATAAAGTGCTAATAAATATATAGAAATTATATCATTAAAGAAGTTAAAATTTTTTTGGAATAAAAAATTGAAAACAGAGTTCGCGTTACCTTCTACATAGTATTTCAGTTTGATGACACGTTGAGCATTCAATTTAAAAATAAATGAAACAAAAAACAACCAAATCTTACCGGAACATTTCATTACTAAAGCAATGTCCGCCCAAATGCAATCTATGAGATTCTTGTCGCTGTGCTCCTTTAACTTAAAATTGTAGAGAGCCGGTCTGTTCTTGACCAACTCGATCAACTTCTCAGCGTCACCCTCCATTGCAATAATTCCGGGTTTAACTCAAAACGCGACTAATATGACGAAAACTACTCGAAAATAAGGACAAAACTTGATTTTGGCTCTAGTCCAAAAATTTTAACTTTTCGACTTCACGTGTGACCTGTCTGCAAAAAACAAGCGAAATTACAAAATGGTTCCGATTCGCCGCAACGGAGGCTTTTTGGCGCCTACTATTTTTTTTTCGTTCAACTCCCCGGCTCTGCTTCTTTTGCTTGATGCGAACAAAAAAAATGTTTTTCGAAATGCTGGTTTAGCCTACTGTTACTTAATAACAAATTAATAAATTTGAATCTGTAGTTTTGTGCTTTAGGGCGTTATAATACATATTTCGAGCCAATAAACAAATAAAAAATAAAAAAAAATAAACTATCTCTTTTTCACAACCCTGTTAGCTTAGAAAGTTGAAACTTGGAATATTTTATTTTATATTTAAAAAAAATTAGTACGTGAAGTTTTATTATAGTTTCAATAATAGAAGAGAGAGTCAGAATCAGATTATAAATTGGGACTTAAATGTGCATTGGTATTGTAAGAAACAGACATATTTTTTCGTAAATCTTCCTAATAAGTACCGGCACATTTTATAACCTAGAATAAGAGTATTACGCATTTCAGTTTTCTAAAGTTAGACAGCAATACATATATCTAAAAAACAAGTTTTCTACAACAAAAAGAGCTAAGAAAGCTATTAATAGTTTTACAGTTTTAAGCAGCTGTAAATAATTTCTAATAGTTGTATTATTAAAGTGGAAGTTATAATTTACATAAAATATTGTTTCTAACTACATACATATGGATATGTATGTACATAATAGCATTTGCATTTTACCTGTTGTATATTCTGTCCTCAATGTTTAACGCCATAATTCCGTTCATCAAAAACCATATCTACAATGCAATTCGGTCAAGCTTAAACACAGGTCATAAATATTCCGTTATTTTTATTTTTTTCTCAACTACCATATATGTATACTAACAGGAACGGGAATATTCAGGATTTGCTCCGGCGTGGTGAACAAGCTAGTGGTAACACTCACTCTGACGAATCCGACCTTTGGTGGTGGTGGGCATACCTCTGGCACACAATAAATTTTAAGGACACATCAAAGTCCCTTGGCAGTAGGAGGAATAGGGTTCATGACCTCCCCTTCCCCGCACCTCTCTCCCCTACAGTTGAGCTACCTACATCCACACGTAGACAAAACCGAACGTCCCCCAAATCCATTTGCCATCCTCCAGGCTCCCACGGTTCGGGATGAAGTGGGGACAGAAACAACGACCGAAAGTCCCCTTCCTCCCGACTGGTACGCCACCTACTGGCAGGCACGAAAGCAATTTCAATCCCGTCCCACAGAACCCTATTCCGCTAGAATGGCGAGGGCTGCTGGTGGCAGGGTTTCAATTCCCTAACCGGGAGAAAACCCCGCAGCGAGCGAAGTGGTTCTGCCCACATCCAGTGGGAAACGAACATTAAGGCTGAGGTCTCACGGACTCCGGGTTCTTATGCTGAGCTGTAGATCTCTAAGATATACATATGTATGTGGCAGAAAGAGTTGCCTCTTTTGTTTTTATTATTAATATAAATAAGCACGTAAAACGTTTCGTCGTAATTTAATCCCACATCTGAATACTTCGTTTCAACTTCTCAAGAGTCAAGACGGTCTCCTTCAGGACTTTCTGGCTTCTGGCGACGATCCAATTAACCTCAACTAATTATGGTCGTACTGCATACAAGAGCTATCTTCGTCGCGCAGATCGGCGCTCGTCATGTTCATGCCATGTCCCATAAATCCCACAGGCACATTGCCAGACGGCGTGGGTGCCCCCCTCAGGGGGATCAAAACGACTTTGTGCAGCCGAACAGTTGAATTCCACAGGTAGCGGCTGCAAACGACGAGTCCCCTGTGTGGGTGATAATAGCCAAATTGCGGCTTCCCGATTCACAGCAAAGTCCGAAATTTAAGAGGAGAATTTCTGTGCTATCGGACGGGACAATGCTCCCGAAGGATTAATGAACTTTAGCGGTCGATTTGTTGCAAAATATTATTATAAATTTTTAAAAAAAACACTAATAATCACTAGTATGTTCTAACAATAATAATCCAACATTTTAACAAATCTAACTGCTCGAACATGGTTTAGGGTAGCTCTTAAAGTAACTTCTAACATCCTCCTAATTACTTTACGATCATATTCTTTGATAAATCTAAAATCAAAACTAGTATCAATTTCAAAATTTTAGATTACAATTTATGTTTTACTTGATATTTATAATTGTTTTGTTTGTCCATTCTAATTCTAATTTACAACTTGCATAAAAACCTCAACAAAAATTTAAACAGTGAACAATTAGGATAGTGTAATCCAATTTTTTTCGTATGACTTTAATAGTTTGAGAAATTAGTTAAAAACATACTAGACACACTTATTATTTTTTTCGTTTAAAATTAATATCTCTTTTAAATTTACTGCAAAATTTTAATATCAATGTTGTTTTTGTAATATTCTAAATTGGTCAAGCTCGACTCCAAATTAAAAAAGAAAATCTTCCAGGCAAAAATGAATTCTTAATACTTCAAAGATTTGAGTCAAAGAGAACTTTTTATTTAAATAAATAAATTTCTTAGTGTTCCTCAAAGAGATTGAATTCATACTTATTAAAAGTTTCTAATAAGAGCCTGTGATTTTATGTTGTGAAATTAATGTGGCTCTAAACTTAAGCGTCTGTTAAATTTTTTACTGAAGAATAAAAATGATTTACTTAAATCTTAAGAAAAACATTCAAAATGAAAGAAAACACAAACCATATCGAATAAAAAAATATTTCTTGAACAGAATTTACAAAGAAATACAAAGGAATTTCATTTTTATACGAAGGCGAGTGGGCAAAAATAAACGATGTGATTCTGAAATTGGAAATAAAATTTTATGTCATTTTATTTGTTTACCAGGAGTTTATTTTTTGAATAATAAATATACATTCTTTTTTTAGAGCACTCATCGTAACCTTCAAAAGGACAAGGGTAGAAAAGAATGCTGAAACTAAAGTCAACAATTGTAGTATATGTGGTACTTCCGAAAATAATATCCTATCGAATGAAAGTGACTATTTTAGGTGAGTCTAAAATATTTTCAAGTATGCAATATTAAAAATGAAAATTTGAGTAGTTTGTGCTCTCCATTAGTATAATTTAAAATTAGATTTCGTAACGAAATAACACCTTATCTTTTGAGGCGAAAAATGTTGAATGAATGTTTTCTAAGAAATACAATTTACATTAATTATATCTAAAAGAGGCATCCACTCAAACCCCACAAAATGAAAAAGTTGAGTAACCTTCGCATGCTCATTAAATTGCTGTCCGCCTTCCACCTTCCACTGAAGTCGGTGTTTCAACAATTTTAATGACTAGCCAGGCGTAATTTTGTGTAGCTGAGAGGTTGCTATATTATTATAAATAATGTAAGCAAAGCTAGATTTCTAGTGACTGAGTGGGGGTACCGCGATGGCATTCAAATCCATGAACGGAAATAAAACTTATTATTCGCTTCAAGCTTTCTACCGCCATGAATATTCCAAGTATGAACCGTGATGAGAACTCAAAATGAAATGCCATCTGCGTATTCATGAAAGCGGTCGAAGTAGGTCGATGGAACCAAGTGGAACCATCTCTCGACCACCACTTTTCTGGTGGGTAACCCAACAATAGAGCATAAGTTCGTAATTATGGCTTTAACTGGTTTTTTTTAAAAAGTAGGACGACCGCAGAAACCCCAAAAAGACTGCTTATTTTTTTTCATTTGTCTCCAAATAGGAAGAAGTAGAAAAATACACAGACAGGAGTAGGAGTGGTGGTTACAAAGCGTATCCGATCAAAGGGGACTACTAAAATAGCCACTGCAAGCAGAGTTGAAACCGATTGCTTTTATTAAGAAGTCGTATATTTGCTACAGTCTGTACTATAGCACAATTGGCGTCAATCAACTCAACGACTTAATTGGCCCGTTCCATGCCGTTCACTCTCATGCTATAATAATAATAATAAGAGGTTGCAGCTTTGCCTTAACGCTTTTCACAGACTTGTGTCTGCTGTAGAGAACAATATTTTTTTATTCCCTTCCATGTCTTATAGACATTATCTCTACTCATGGCAAGTATCCAGCTTTTCCCATCCCACCGAGCTTTAATAAAAGTCTGCTCTCATTTGAAAATGTTAGTGGTATTTGTAGCTATAGTTACGAGTTAACATAGCACTATATCATTGTATACTATACTATACAACACATAGTGCGTATATTAAGATTTCCTTCCTAATTAGTCATTTAATTTTACGCCAGCATGCGAAGCAAAGTTCTTTAAAGGAAAATTAATAAAACCCTATTCAAATTATAATTAGGTTGAACCTCATATACTTATATATGTACATAGGACTTAAAGATTGGCTTGGGTAATTGGATATTTTCAATTATTAAAATTTGAATAGCATTTTGATGAAATGTCGAGATCGTTATTTGTAAATCTACACAACCCAAAAATGACACTAGTCTAATGATTAAATGCTCAAATTTATTTTCATTGAGTACTTTCTTACCTTTTTAAATTATAGAACCTATAGATCCTACTTCAATGGTTTAGTAGAAGATACACAAGTTACTATAACTTAATCATTAGCTACTATAATTTCTTGCAATATAAAACTGTTGAAAGGAAGAACATTAATTTGTCTACTAAATTCAGGCAGTTAGAAGAAAATTAAAAACTAATAATATCATAATTCATACAATATTAATTAGGCAATAAAAAATGAGTTAAAAAATGCCCCAAAACTGTTGAATGAAAGTAGATTCTTTTATAATTATTAAGTACTTACCATTATCTTGTAAGACGATAACACAAGAAAAAAAAATAATGGATAAATCATAGAGTTCAATTATTTCCCGCATTTACGTGACCTTCCCTTAATTCAACTTATCATATTTATTTCAAAAGTGAAAAGCTTCATATCGTAACAAGAACGAAGAACGAAATAAGTTTGAAATATTTATTCATATCTGTTAAACACGCAAGGGTAATAAACTTGCCATGATCAAAAAGAAAAAGTTTACAAAAATGTGATTAAATATTAATATAATTTTTCACTGCTTATGCTGGTCGTGATACTCGGAAAACAAACGTCTATCATTCACGAAATTCAAAACAAATCAAAGCGAACGTGCTTGTAATATATTAAAATCAATTATTATTGTTTCTTTGGAATACCCACAAAAATATTCAAGATAAACAATTTAAGACTTGACAGGTTTTAGTTGAATAAAAAGAAATATATTAAATTAAATGTGTTAAATTAATCTATAGAAAGGAACCTTATTTCTGGAACTTTCAAAAATGTTTATTTTATTGTTCTTTTTATTTATCATCAAAGTGGAAATTAATTATTAAAATGTGTTTAGTACTAATCGATAAAAGCGCATTATAAATTTAAAGTTCATTTGATCTTATATCAATTTTTTTTAAATATAATTAAAAATTACATTTTACTCAAATATACTTTCTTAATATAGTGCTTTAAAGAAAACTTTATAATCGATTACTTATTACCATTCATTTCCGAAAGTTTTATAACAATTACCAAAGTAATTGGATACTGTATTACGCAGCGGAAGGCACAAAAGGACCCATGTTTCTTAATCACCTCAAATGTAATCCAGAACACCCTAGAACCTTCAAGCATCCTGTCCCAATTTTTATAATGGATGCCTGCTGTGTGTATTTGATTGTGTAACTGTGTGTATTCAGCCACCGGTTTAGGGGCTGTCCTCGGAACTAGCATGAACGAGAAAATAATGTTGTAGTACGTATCGTTCCATTTTCGAGGGGATGAGTTTATACATTGGGTCTTCTACAAATTTCCAGATATAGACAAGGCTTAACGTGAAACCCAGCAGGGGATATCCTTTTCTACTGACGAGGGTTCAGAAAATCGATCGATATTATGGTTATGTTCCAAGCTTTATCTCTGGCATTATTTCGTCCCGACTGAGGGGAAAAAATGGATGAATCCGTCTAAAAATATATATACCATTGAAATATCCCTGATAACAGGATCGTCCTTTGTGCAACTTCACATAGAGTAAACTGTAAGAGGAAGTTCTTATCGATTTCAATGTACAACATCTAGTTTTATACAGATTTGAGTATGTTAACTGATTTTATTTTAACGACAAGGTAACTGAAAAGGAAGAGGAAAAACCCATCTTATTATATTATTATTCTTTATAGTTCATATAAACATGCTAATGAAGCCATCCCAAGCAAATTTCTATTAAATGAGTAAATCTTTTTAAGAACTGCTTCAAAACCCTTGTCAAGATTTTTGCATAATTTCAAAAATAATATTTTAAAGATCTTAATGGAAATATCGTTTGAAGTTTTAAATTCAAAACATTAAATAGGTACCCATCTTTTTTTTGCATTAATATGTTTATACTTGCGAATTCAATAGTCAAAGTGGTTCAAATTAGAAAAATCAAAAGGTGACAAAAAAACACTCCGTAGTTTTGGTGTATGTTCAAAAAAAATTCTCAATTTCAGATTTTAAAACCAGAAATGAAACCCAATTGATCACTGCTCATATTAGATACTATTATGAAATTTTTTGGGAGACACTACTATATACAATATAATTACCATAACAATTGCGTAATATTTTTTAACAAAATTAAAATATATTTGCATTTGAAATTTTTCTAAAAACAATATTTCTTTCCTAACAAACAATTAAGGAAATTTACATTATAAAATAATATACGATCGTTAATGAGTTTATAAACTTAAAAAATTAAATGTGCAACTTTTGCTTGCGTCGCGGATAATTTACGTAAAAGAAGGGAACTATTGTGAAAAATGAAACGAATCGTTTCGTTTCGTTTATTGTAGCTGAATTGCATGCAAAATGTCGTATAAGAATTCTTACATGGAATTCAGCTATAACAGACGAAACGAAGTGATTTGTTTCGTTTTAAATAATAAGGCCCAAAAAGTAGTAAATAAATGAACTGTTAATTACCACTTCATAAAATGTTACTTCAGTCCTTTAAGGCGTCCAAAGTCAATTAAAGTTATTAATTTATTTTTCTATGTATTTTATTAGAACAATGACATAATAATAATACAAAAAACTGTAAA
Organism: Tolmerus cingulatus; assembly: GCA_959613345.1. Classification (NCBI taxonomy): domain Eukaryota; kingdom Metazoa; phylum Arthropoda; class Insecta; order Diptera; family Asilidae; genus Tolmerus; species Tolmerus cingulatus. Next base: position 34,903,318 of record OY390710.1, read on the forward strand.
GATTAGAAAACTAAATTTTTGAGGATTTTCAAACCTGTTTTTTTGTAACATCCTTTCTTCTATCTAACATTTTTTGAAATATTTCTAAAAGAATAATAGGAACAAAATTTTTATTATTTCGATAATAATAATAATTTATTTTAAACGCACAATTTTGAAAGGCCCTTCAAGATGACCGAAATTCGTATTTATTTATTATATATGAATAATGTTAAACTAATATTTTTTATTAACTCTATATGCAGAACTATGCTAATACTGAAATTATTCGACTTCTTCGTAAGATTTTGTAAGAAAAAGTATTTTAACTAAAAATTCTGAATTATTTTAATATTTAAGTAAATCAGTCTTAACCAATTCACATACGGAAAAAAAGGTTTACGATATCTTCATAAATCGTTTGGTGTGCGAATAGTCTTAGTATACAGCGAAAAAACCTTTTCCAATTTCAATTCGGTGGAGGATAAGGATATTTTACTTTTCTTAATAAATCCATCATTTGACATTTGAAATCTATCCTCTGATATGGTGTCATTTCTTCCATTTCTTGAACAAAGCTCATAAGAAAAGAAATATTTGAGTTACTCGATACATTTTCATGATGCTCGGGCCAAGAATTAGATGCAATTGGATTTGGATCAATCCATTTCCTTTCATTTTGCTCTACTGAACAATTTTCATCTTCTACACCTCCCAAAATGATATCATAGTCATTTTCGTAATCCACTTCTTTTTTTATTATATCTTGTACTTCTTCTTCTGTATCTTCCTTTGAAACTGAACCCTCATGTTCACTTGGAGTTTTGCTGAAATAATAAAACATTTAAAGATTTATTAAATGGCAGTCATTTAAAAATTAGTTCTGCTAGAAAATGAATCGCAATTAAAACAAAATTAAATATTTTTTAAAATAATTCAATATTGTATTAACCTTTTTTCAAGAATTGGATCAAGGAAAGTGAGCATGTCCGAATAAATGTATTTCTTTTTCTTTGCGTCGTCATATTTCTTTCGATTTTTAGCTTCATGAAAAAGCCTCTTGTAGTAATCTCTAACGTTGCTCCACTTTTTTTTTAATTCCAATACTGAAATAAAAGAATATTTTGATTTTGAGAAATAATATCAAGTCTTATAAAAACGTATAATAATTTAAAACAAAATATTTTTAAATTTTATTTGATCGAAAAGCAATAGTCCATTTTATAGAGCAGAAGAGAAATTCAAGAAAATCCCCTTTTCAAAAATCTTACCATTTCTGTCTTTGATTATTTATCTTCGCCCGTATGCCAAATTACATCTTAATATTATTATTAAGCTATTTTGCAAAATATTTTAAAAAATATCTTGAAAAGTATTAATTTTCAACCATTAGTGGACTACTGTAGACTTAACTATTTCATGCTAAATTTAATTTTTCCTCCGGCTTAACATAATTCCTGGTTTATCAAACAGCCTGTCACGTTAAATTTTTATGAGCACGCACTGCTGTTTCGATAGTAACAACAAAAAAGCTGATTTCATTTAATTATTGCGTGTCTGATATTGCGTGCTTTATTTCTGAATATTAAAAGATATTTACAATTGCAATCTTGAAACAACGCAGTCTTCTTTATAATTAAATAATTTGCTGTAATATGTTCTAGAACCACAGAAATAATTGTCTACGAATTAAAATTCACTTAATCGATTAAGTTTTATTAGTTTCCTATATATCGCAGGATAATACAAGTATGAATTACAATTGAAAACAAAACTAAATGAGATTTTTTTAAAACTATTTTGTTTCCGAAACGAGCAAAGTATCTATTTTCCTCATTTTCCTGAAGACTATGAAAATCATTTAATACAACCAGAATACATTGAATCTAAAATTTTGTTGGAAAACTCAAAAAATCCGATCAAGCATTTTCCATATAAAAAATGTATTTGTGCATCGAAAGTGGAATGGCTCATTTTATAACTTACAGAAAACGTGTAATTTGTAATTTAATGAATAGTAACTTTTTATTTTTCCTAGAAGATATAATGCAATAAGCACTAAATACAAAATTAATATGATACTTTCTTGCTTCAGAATAATAATCGGCTACGACTTGTTTGGTAGATGAAATGAGAATAGAATTATACCATGTAAGTCCAAATATTGCATGACTTACGAAACTTAAATATCTAAACTACAATCAAATATGATTTTGAAATATTAGTTTATTATATTTTCCACATTTTAGTTTGTTAGATTTGCTCAAAGAACTCTTATCTGTCTTTAAATATAGTACTTGAAAATGCGATTGCTTTAATACAAATATGTTGAAAACATAACATATGGGGAATTCTTTTTTTTATTTGTGAACCATACATTCACAAAATCAAAATATAATACATTTTTATCAGAATTTTTAGGCTATTTTGAAAAAGCAAAAATTTGAACCCATAAAAATGAACCAAATGAGGTCAAAAGGATAGAGTAGATTCTTATCGGAACATTAACCCTCATTTTTTTCCAATTGTTAATAATAATAGTAATGAATGCAAGTATCAAAATAAACGTAGCACTCACTTTTGTCAGTTTTGCTCAGATTGGTCTTGCCATTCCAGGCTTCATCGACGATTTCCTCCCAACATCGATCCTTAATCTCCCGGCTCATGTAGCTCGCGCAATTCGGGTTCCACAAGGACTCCCTCCGACTGATGGCCCTGATGAGTCTTACTGTGTCTGACATCACAATTACTAGCATTACGTCACACTGAAATATTTCAGAAAGACCGAAACGTCCGCACAGGTTCGTTTCAGCCAGCTCACTGATTCGAGCGGAGAAATCAGAACAATTTTTCAGTATGCTTTGCCCCTGCTGAAGCCACCACTCGTCTGAATTCAGACGCTGAAAAACTCAAAAGCACTCCGGAAATTAAATTCTGCAGTGACAGAAGTAGTGTCGGAGCCGACAAGGGAAAATAAGGGGAAAATCGAGTTTGCAAGGAAGTCAATTTCAGATTAATCAGAAATGCTATTCGATGGAATTTTATTTACTATTTCTCTGCATGTGCTGCTGCAACACGATATGAGCTCACAATTTTTAGATTAAATTATGTTTTCCATTATCAATTTAATAAAATCTTTGGGCAGATTTGATATCAAACCAAGTACAAACAAAGCTTATGAAACTAATGCTACAAAGCACTGTTCACTCCGGCAATTATCTCCTTATCTTTTTATTACTTTGGTATTGTTATTCCCCAACCCCACAATTTGACTAGACTTTTACTTTATACCATAATCAATTGTTAATTCACTGTATATTTCAGCGCAATTGTTTCAGGTACCTATCTACAAAAACAAATGAAAAATAATTTGTCCAATATGTACCAATTTAGCATAAATTCATTAAAAACTGAATCAGGAAGAAGCAGCATGTCCTTTGAAGCCATCATCACGGCAACCAATCGCATTTGTTTTTGCGTGCCTTCGAAGTGGATAAGGTGGAAAAAAGTAAAGAAACATATCTGCGAACCACTTCAATGTATGATCCATGCATTCATATTTCAGTCAGGACGATACTAACACAATGACAGTTGTCGTCCTTATTCCCAATTAGGCCATTTAAATCAGAATTTGGAACTGGGACAAACTCTCTTTTTGACTAATGGGTAAATTTTTTGTTTTATTTTTCTCAAAAGTAGCCTTGAATTAGGCTGAACATTCTGCGCATTTCGTTCCATATCCTTTGGAGGAAAGCGAAAAAAGGTCATAGTACTTAAGAATTAAAAAGAATCGAAAATGAGTCAATGCATTAAATATATAAATAATATATGTGGTTGCAGGAGGGGTATTTCTATTATTTTTCCAAAGTTTATATCTCCCTGAAGAAAAAGTTGCATTTCCGGGGTTGTTAATGGGGTAAATTCATTTATTGGGCATGTAAAAATCAATGATCTATATTTTTTATCGCACTACTTCAGTGTTCTTTTTTTTCATTGAAGGTAATTACAGTCAATATAGGAATAATAATAACTGACATTTTCTGCCTCAGCCACAGTCAGTTTCTCATGTAATTACATGTTTTTGATGACGAAGAACCGGGGAAAAATAGCAACTGGCAATTTTTCTGCGAAAGAGGTGGTGAGCAAGGATAGGAATATTAACAATGTCTTGCTAGGCATTAAAATTTCAGTTTAATTAATTGGTTATACATATGTACATATGTTTTACTGGTTTAGCTGGAAATGAGTTTTCAACCTTTCTGCAACAGTTTCGAACTCCACTGCAAGAAAAGTAGTTTTTTATTTTATTTAAATCTAAACATTTTTCGTAAATTTAGCCATGGTAGGGACACGAAATTTTGGTGGAGGGCTCCAATACTAAAAGGCCAAATGAATTTCGGAGAATTATCGTTTATCTGCAGTTTCAATGATTGAAGCTTGAATTTTTATGATTAAAATACTTTTCTGAAAATGTCTAAAAGTGGCAATTTTATAGTCAGAAACTCAACCTATTTATAACTTTTTTTATGAAATACAAATAAATTAAATGTTCAATAACATCTTCAGTTTTAGCAAATAACAAATTGTCTTAATACTCTTAATCAATGGATTCTTAGTCCAAAATAACATTTTAAAAAGAAGTTGCACTAAGCTTGCTATGTGATGGCAATTTTAGTACTATCATATAATTGTGAAGCGAAGAAGTTCCATGGTATATCTGAAATCATTGCTAAAAACATATTTATTTACATGCACATCGAAATAAGATAATAAACAATTAAAAACGCCCACGAATATCGGAAATGAGCTAATTGAATATCTCTCGGTTTACAAAGAAACAAAGAACTTAATTCAAAATTAACTGAGATCATCAACATTATTAGAACAAATAGCTTACGTGCATTCAAAAAATGGTACGTTATTCAGACATTTTTAAAATTGATTAATAAATAAATAATAAAAGTGTTTACAAAGTTTTTTGACGACTAGTTAGGATACTTGCCTACATATAAAATAGTTAAAATGTTAATGACTTTATGCTTCTAAGATAAGGATGTAGACTTTTTTCTTATAAAATGGTGATAATTACTAGCATCTATGTAATATTACTTAATTTATAGTAATACGCTTAATTTTTTGCACATTAGCATTTATCCAAAGGAGGTAGAATTATAATTATACATAGACTGTGTTTAAATAGTAAAATTAATTGCTTGTATTAGACGTAAAGATCAACAAGTCAAGTTTTTATAAAGCCGCTTAAAGGCTTAAAAAGCAAAGTTTAAAAATGCGACTAAATAAAAATTAAGAGCTTCACCGAAGGGAGTGTGGACAGCAAAACATCAAAAATTTCCACTCTATTCCCAGTCTATGTCAACAGAATACTTAACTTTTGCTGACGCAATTGAGATGACAAACAAAACAAGTAGACATGTGCATATAATTCGAAATAATTGGATTGCTCTAGCTAAAACCAACCCGTCCTTCGATGTTGTGGCAGAATGCCATAAAACTCAGTTTCAGCAGTCGTTAAAGTTTCCCCCTAAAGGAAACATGCGCACTGGATAAAATCAATAAACCGGGAGAGGTGCTGCACCTACAGGAAATAGGGCCTTTGTATGAAAATTATCATGGGTCTGGGGGATTGATGATCGTCAAACACCATTGTTTATAATTTCTTTCATTTTTGTTTTTCAAACTGTTATACAGTCGTTGATAATACAAGTTTAAAGTTCGCAAACCGCAACCGTATGTATTTAATTTACATAATAGAGAACGCTCTAAAAATAAATATCGCTGTGTCGAGTGTCGACAAGCGAAAATCGAGTCGAGTCGTCAAGACCTCGATCCCCCGGCCAGATAAAATTTCAAGTTTCCAGATGTTTTTCTACAAATTTCCGTTCGCCTCGGTGCCTTTGCCAGTGTACAATCACCTAAATCGCATCGCAAGCAGCGCCCCCTCTCCAACGGTTGAGCTCAACACAAAACGAACCTATTGAGCCGTTTAGCCACTGTATTGTATAGGCCCCTGGCATTCCTCACCAACACACAAGCTCCTCAAAATCCCCACCATTTTCCAACATTACACATATTTTTTTTTATGCCGTAAAAATGAGACACGGCTCAGTTGGAAATTACGGCACAAGAATATACAGAAAATCAAAAAATAAAAAGATGAAAAAAAAAACACATCCATTCCTCAAAGGCGAGCTGTGTAGCCGTGTAGCCGTGTAGCCGTAGCCGAGTCATCCATCCATCCAACCGCCCGGCTGCCGCTCTACACCTCGGCGCCCCTCCGCCACCCGCTCGGCTTACGGCTAGTACAAGAGCAGCCCGCAGCGCTGTAGAGTATCGACCCGAGCCGGCAGCCAGTAGCCACTATAGAAGAAGTATGCGGCTGTGGAAATGCGAGTTCGAGTTCGACTCGAATTTGGGTCGAGGGAGCGCGGGACGGTGACAATTCGCGGAGACTTCCCTCTGTGGTTATTTTGTAGATATATTTCTATATTTCTGAATTTAGAGCCGAACCCACGAGAATCGGTCCCTGTGAATTCAAGAGCGGCACCTAAAACATGGCACCTTCTTATACCTGGGCCTGGGTCTTTTGACACGCTCAGGAATGTGACCTGGAAAGGGATAAACAGGTGCCCGAGGTCTCATTGTATCCTGTCGGAGAGTTATGTTTTTATAATCTAAATATAATACAATTACACCGTCCCTAACATTTCTAGCTTTCACCTCATCCACTAATTGATCCTGGTATTGAGCAAAAAGTCTTAACCCACATCTAATTTTAAGGTCTTAACCCCTTGTTCGTGACGTCACATCAGTAAAATCACACTTGGCATATTTAATTGGTTCCTCTAAAGCTATAGTAAGTCCCGTTATCCTGTACTGTAAAAGGGAACTTGATTGAAGTGCTTTTTGCAGTGCTCCCCACCTGTCATCATCACCGTCATCATTCAATCCTTCCCCTACAAAAGTTGAAAAGCTCCTTCAACTAGTTTCCACTTCAATTTCATTTGTTCAACAAAATGATTTCTAGAACTTGTCCCCTACTCGCCCGAACGCCTCTCAGAAATGTTCCAACTTTAGAGCAAAAGTTTATAAAATTTAAATTAGCCAAAGTAATCGAATCTGTCGGAGAATTGAAGCTTAAATAAAAAAAAAAAGAAGAAGCAAATAGCATCACAGAAGAGCGGAAAAGTGGCAATTAGCGGACAGCGCCGCGGCGTCGTTGGGGCTTAATTCTTTCCTCTTCATGGGGCATGTGCCGGGACGCGATAATTGCGCCGTTTGCATAATCAAGGCTCGTTCACTTTAGACCGCTAATTGAATTAACAATTCAACGAAACTTGGCGTGGTCGCTCGTTGGTGGCTTTTTTCGATGGTTGATTGATAGTGGAGGGGAGCGGTATACGTTTTTGGGAAACTGTTAAACAGAGGGGGGTGGGGGTTGAGCTTTTAAACTGTAGAGAACGCGATCACTTACATTTTACATCCCCCAAAACTTCCCCTACTCTAGAGAAAAGTGGGTATAGAAAAACTTAAAGGGGGTGACTACCTGCATGATGACTCATTCATTCCTTAAATTATGTATGTGAAGAGGGGGAAAATTGTAATTTGTTATATCGCAGGCGTTCGGTACTTTGGTAAATAAAATAATATTTCAATCGAATAACAGGAATAATTTACTGTTAATTAAAAATAAAATTCATCCCTTATCAAATACTGTTTTAAATAATTAATGAGAATTCCATAAGTCTTATAATTGGATATAAATAATGGGTAAAACAATTTATGGTACAATAAATAACGGTTCTATCTAAAATAAATTATGCATACAATAATAATTCTATCGCATCAGGGGACCATCATAAAATAACAGCATCACAATCGACAACTTGAAACAGGCTAAAAAAGGTCCAATCCCCACTCCTTCCGGTTAGTTTTCGTGCTAAAGTAGCACACTGGTATAAAAGGCATACAAGCCGAGTATTGTCCCCCCCCCCCCACCCCCTCCCCTCCCCATCCATGGTACCCGGGTCTCTACTCCACGAACACTGGCATACGGGCGGCGTCGCCGTTATTTAGAACGAAAGTTATTCGGCTGTTATACCACCAGCAGCTTGCCGTTTGTTGCCAATGCCCGGGTTTTATATCGCTGGGTACAGTGGCGGGGCGGTATTGGTGTTGGTGAACGAAATGCCCGCTTGTATGCCATCGGGGCCCCGTTAATACCGAGAACTGAAACCACGTATAACGGGGCTTCATCATATAGGGTGTGTGCGTGCTTCTCGGGCTGGGTGCCTGCCGCTGCCGCCGCCATCGCCGTCGCCGTCGCCGCCATCGTCTTTCAGCCTCTCAGCTGAATTTGATGCAACCGGGCAGGCAACTGAAGAAGAAGAAGCTCAGGACGGGCAACATGCGGACTGGCAATGCGGACGGCGGCGTAGTGTTGTGTGAGTCTCTCTCTGAAGCGCTACGGCAGGCGGTGAGCCGCACACTGCAAGTTTTGTTGTCGCTTCTTGACTTTTGTGAAAAATTTTGTTTTTCTCGCTGAATCGGAGTCGCGCTTGTGATCACTTCACTTTTAGGTAAAATAATGAAAAAATGAAATTTTATTTCTTATAAAAATGTGCTCCACTCTGTTGACTGTTCTTGTTGCTGTTGCCCGAAAACCGGTGTGCGATTTTCCCAGGCGATTATTCTTCAGATAGCCGGAAAAATCACGGCAACAATTCACCTTTCCATTTTATTTGAATTGTTGTCATTGTCACGGTGTCCATCGTGCGAATTATATTTTTATATTTATACCTTAACATTTTCTATGAAATATCATTAAATGTCACCCCTATATTATGTTAAAGTTGTTAATTCAAAAACATCCCTGCCGATTCCATTCCACTTGAAGGTCTGGTGCGGCGCGCGAAAATCGTTTTACGTGCCTGTTGCCCTTTCAAAATATGACAACGCGCGCTAATTGGCCTGCGATGTGAAGCGATGTGAAAATAAACAAAATGCGCAAATTTTTTAGATTTATCCTGTGGGACCAATTCATTTATTTATCATTTATTTATTAATATATTTATTTATTTTGATTAAGCCGGCTTTCGGTGCATCAGGTGGCTAATCGTAGAATCCTTTTTCGCTTTCACTTTCAGATGGAAAGATATGACAACGGACGAAGAGATTAATTTCGGCACCCTCGTTACATCACCCTCGTCATCGTCGTTCAACTTGGACTTTGGCCACGACAAAGGTAACTACTAATCTATGTATTTCAACATTTATTTACTTTTATTGGTTTTGGCATGCATGCTCTCAGTTCGTCGTTTATGTTTTTTTTTGAGAATGTTTTAAAAATTTTTTTGTTTTTTTTTATGTTTCTCCGTGTCCTTTACTGCAATTTTTATTGCTGGGTTTTCAATGAAACTGTTCCTTAAGGTAGCACTTTGTGTCAAGTTTTAAGTTCCAGATAAATTCAATATCCTTTAACAAGGGTTTTATTTACTTAAAATATTCCTTTTATCTCAGAGTCACAGTTAAAATATTGATGACCTTGAATGAAGATATTATGTAACAGTAGACAATTTTGTTAATTGAAAATTTAAAAAAAATTCACACAACACCTCCACCGAGTTTGAACATTTAATTTCAAAATATAAACGTTAACTCATCACCCTGTAGCTTTGCGGGTGTACACCCTATAAATAAAACTCATCTATCATCCGGTAGGAGGCTCTCCATATTTTCAAATTGATGATAAATATTTAACGCTTTTTAAGAGCTCAAGGATTCGAAAGTTAATATAATACTTTATAGTTAATAGATTTTATTTTTACACATTGTATATGTTTTGTGATCAGAGCAAATTGAACAGATAAAAAAATTTTGTAATAGGACTCTAAAAGCGTATTTAAGAGAACTTTCAGGCACCAAAATAGGGTTACATGTCCTTGACACACTAAAAAAATATTTTTTACTCGACTCCTAATTACATTTTTAGTATTAAAATTAAAAACTTTATAAAATGATTACCAAAAATATAAAATAAAATTAAAAATGTTTTAAAATTACGGAGATGGGACCCTATGTTTTGAAAAATGTTGCTGGTGGTGGGTATATTTTTCTGTCAGGATTTGACTTGTCTAGTCCACACATTAATTCTACTACAAACGAAGTGATTAATTCAAAATGTCTTATTCCTTTTGAAATATTTTGTCCACTCACTCACATCTTAGTCCCTACCTAAAATAAAATAGACTATTTTAAAGGAAATATTTTTAAAAATTATTTTTTGAAAATACCAAGGCGGTGTAACGCCTAAACTGTGCTTAATTCTGATAGCTTAATCGGTTTTTTGCCCATTTTCCTCGAGAAATGATATGTATTTAAAACTGAAAAAGTTCGTCCCTTTTATCTAGAAGTAATGATTCAAGAAAATCATTATTAAGGTGCGGCACTGATTGATATTTTTGTATCCTTAAAGGATGATTACCTTTCACTAACAGAACCTTTATATTTCGCTATTTTCAAGATACATAATTGGAAGAATAAATTGGAGTAATTACTCAAATCCAAAATTCGAGTAATTACTCAAAACCCCAATTCCATTATCTCTAAAATAGAGAGTGGGTGAAACTAAATTATGTTTCTCTTAAATATAATAGAAATTAATCACAAAAATCGCCATTTAAAAAATCGAATGTTTAAACCGTTGTCGAACTAACCCGATTGCATGAAAACGTGTTAAGTGAACCTAATTGCTTTAAAATTTAACCCAAACGCAACTCTATTTATGGAAGTACATTATATGAATCTGAATGATTCAAATATGTTTATTTATTATTTTTCAAAAAGAGTTAGTTTTTAGTCCATTCCTTTGAAGAAAGAAAGGATTAATTGAATTTTAAAGTGTTTTATTAACAAGGGTATTTATTTTATTTTGTGATGTTAAGGACTTTATTTTCTGAATTCTTATTAAAAGCAACAATTTTTTAAATAATCGAAAAACAGGTAGGTACTGAGCTTACTACAATTAATTCTGAAAATGATAAGGGCTACTGAAAAGTTTATTGGAAAATTGATTGAAATTAAATAAAAATCATTTTGTTGAAAAATAACATTTAATCTTGTTCTATTGAAAATTGTGAATTTTGATTCAATTACATTGTATGAAGAAAAATTGAATTTAGTGCTATGAATAATTTATTACATTTGAAGATAGCTTGAAAACAATTTCAGATATCTATCGAATTACATGTATATTTTATATATGTAGAAGTGTATTTTTCATTAAAAGTGTAAACAAAATTGCATGAATTTTCTGAAGACAGATTTGTAGCAATTTCTTTTACAGTAACAATTATATAGCATTAATTACACCTTTAATAGTGTACGAATATAAAACGAATAATCTCTTTAATAACATTTTCAAATTTACATTATACCAATTCTTTAATATTTTTCAAATGCGTAGAACCTTTGTCCTCTGTGAAGGAGTTGTTCTTTCTTTTGGCAGATAATCATTTGATGGATTTTTAATTTTGCTTTAATGGAAAAAAAACTGGCAAATTGTGAGTCACAGATCTTGTAGGACATATTAATTGCATAAAATATTTAAAATACTATAATACATAGTATCAATAAAATTGGGTAGGTATTATTGAACATAAGACATTGGTTTTAAACACTATATATGGTTTAAAAAAACAGACATTATTTTAATGTGTTGAAAAACTTTCCAGTTTCTCGGTTTTATGCTAAATTATAAAAAATTGTTTTTTTTTCGCAAAAATGTCGGTGCTTAAGTCTTTATTTTCGATACTTAAAACGACCATTATTCAGAAAGACGTTGTAGAGAAATAAGCAAAGTGATCAAGATTTCGCTGAATATGGCCTTAGTCATGCAATTATTTTCATTGAAATAAACAAACATCTTATTAGTCACGTTTTTTACGTAAGAAAAGTGGAATGCGTCAACGGTTTTGGATGTTTTATTAAATTTGATCTCATACTGGATTTTTGCGTAGTTAATTATGTACCTCCTTTAATTATTTTAGGATCAGGTTGTTGTAAAAATTTCAATCCTTAGAATTTAAAGCAGTTATACATATTTTATTACAATTGTGAAATTTTAGACTTTTATAATAAAATATTTGCTTAAGCTATTGCTACCAAATGAAAGAATTAATCAATGAAATCTTCCGATATTACTATTAAAATTTTAAGTAAGTGTTTTCTCTAGTATTCTTTTATTTCAAACTGATTAAAATCAGCGAATGAATAGGAATACTTTAAAAACTCTTACATTTGTAAAGTAAACTATTCAAAATACTTGCAATAATTAAACTTTTTTTCGGATTAATTTTTTCTTTGGTTTTCGATTTTTTGAATTAACATTTTGAAAATTATAATTTAAATTTATTAAAAAATGTGTGTAATTGTGAAAAGTCTAAGTTATTTTCTTCCCTTATTTAATAAATAGAGTTAGAACAAAAAATAATAATAAAAATGAGGTGGAAATATTAATACAAGTTAAAACAAAACATTTTTAGATTTTACTAAAATTTCGAAGAGGGACATTAAAATAGAACGAGGGTAGAAGGAAAATTTTGTTTTACACCAACGACTTATTTTACCGCTTTTTTATATCAAAAGTTTACCGAAAAAGCTCTATTGTAAAATGAAACATAATAAAAAGCAGATACTCTATATTATATTATGTTTCTTATATTTAGTGTAAAAATGAAGAAAGCTATTATTACCGATATTAAATTCTTATCAAGTTGACAACTGTTTTCTCGGTCACGATTGGTGGGGACTAGAAGAACAAAAACAGTCCAGCGTTTTATTATCAGGAAAGGAAATGTGTGGACTCAACTGATAAGATATGGACTTAAAAAGCAATATCTCTTTGCGAGCGCTTAGTCTTATCACTAAGAAGCATTCCACACGGCTATTCATTTTCGAAACAGAAAAGAAAAATACTGAGAAATAGTACGTTTTGAACTATTAGTGTTGGTATTAATTATATTATTATATCTCTTCATATATGTTTTCGATTTTTGAAAAATGTACCCTGTTTTTAGGTTAGATATTAGTAAGATATTTTGATTCAGCTACGTATTTTTGTATTCATATTCATTATTCGCCAGAAAAATATTTACAAACTCCATAGTAATTGAGAATTTGATAAACTTCCGACCTTCAATTCAACAAATAAAAATGTCGTTCAAAAAGATAGCTTGAAAGTAATATGTTGGAGAAGAGGCTGAAAATTGTACATAGTAATTTAAATATGTGACTTATACTAAAAAAGGGTAGACATAATCATTCTTATCTTATTGTTATACTAACCTTGCGATAAAAATTCCAAAAAATATCATTTTTGTAAGAAACACTGAGTAAAGAATCAGATTCGGCGTTTTTATAATAGGGTCTCTCAGGTAAAAAAGTGTTCAAGGCTTTTCAGATTTTCGGTTTTCTTTTTTACATTCAGAATGGATTCCGTGATAGAGCAGAACGTGTGCATTCAACCGTCTATTTAAAAAGTGGGAAAACCTGTTTAGTAACTTTCCTGTTGTTAAGATTTGCTTTCGGCAGTCGTTATAGACCCATAATAAAGCAGTCGGCTGCACAAGGGCATGAAATATTTCAACTTCTTTGTCTCTTTACTTTGTATCGTTTCGAAAGAAAAATTTTGTTGAAGAATGAACACTGTCTCGTACCTTTTTGGAACAGAGTAAGTAAAAATAGTTTCGAGGTGTTTCTTTTTAATTGGATTAGAATTTACATCGTCCATAGTCACGAATTTTATTGTTCACGCTAATGAGGGTGGGATAATATAACTTAATTTTATGAAATGGTTAAAGAAAACACAGCTTAGTATTTTAAGATCTAATGTTCAACCAATTCTTGAGAAACTATGAAATTAGTATAGATTAAGGAAGGGATTATTATTATTATATGTATGTTATATTCGTTACAGTTCGTTAAAAATACAAAGCAAGCAAAATTCTTCTTTTAATCTCTTATACAAATAAAAAAGAATACGAATTTCAAGTTTGTAGGTTTCATAATTCGATAGATTCAGCGATTTCGTAATAAATATGTATTATAATAAACACTATTTGACCTCTATAGATATCGAGCTACATTAATTCAATTACTAAACTTTTTTGCAAGATAAGCAAGCAAAAATAAGGCTTTTGACGAAAAATATTCATTCCACTAGCAAATTCTAACTTAATATGTAAAGTAAACATATTCGATTTCTTGTTTTCAAGATACAAAACTCAAGTTTCGGCCGAATATGAGCCTTCTCCAATTCCAAATAAAATATGAGATACTAAGCCACCGCCAGTTGCTTACCCCCAACTAAAAATATTTACTCCGGACACATCCGGACATATGGTATGTTGAAAAGTAAGTTAGAACGATTCTCGAATTTCTTCTTCGTTGCTACCAAAAATGTTTCCATATGTTGCTTGATTGTTATTCTTTTCAAACATGTTACATAAGCTCTATGCTTTGGAAATATTTAGTCAAATGACAGTATTTTTTTGGCAAGAATCCACTATGTAAACATAAAATCGACATGTCCTTATTGCAAGGACTTCTTAAAAAAATCATTTCCTTTTAGACTTGGATCGATTTTACCCTCCTTCGAACAGTGTCCACAATTTGAGTAAGATTTTTTTACCATTTTCTATCGAATACTTTTGTTTCTGTTGAACTATCTGGCATAAAATCGAAATCGTAGGTATTCGGAGTTTATTTCACTGTCGAGAGAAATACAAGCACAAATAAAATTCTCTTGGGCGAAATGCCAAAAGTAAATTGCGAAACCGAACCATAACACTATGTTTTACTTTGACCTCAGGTATTGTTACTTTAGATTTATTTCAATCGGATTTTCGTAAAATATAGGTGGCCTCTATAGATGCAAATAAGTAGTCAAACATGATTTTAAATTTTAATCCCCAGCGAAAGTCATGGTATATATTATTATTATGTATATATCTATATATATTTTATTAAATGGAATTTTCTACTTAAATCAATGGGTCCTATCGATTACTTCATCAATGTATTCTAGAAAAATAGAAAAAGCATTTATGGGCTCTGGTTGACCATTAATCAAACAGCTTGATAGATTGAGAACACAATCTAAGCAAGAAAGATAAATTAAAGAAGATATAGTTAATGATGTCTGAACTAAAATATTTAGCATTTTTTGGAATTTAAATTATGAAAAAATATAGGAATAGACATATAAGTTCGCTGTTCTATGTATGTGTTGTAAAAACTTAAAAAAAAAAAATCAATTTAAACTATGTTTCTATGTTTCCCACTTTTATATTTCAATTTTTAAAATTAGAAACTGTGTAAAATTTTATTTGTTATTGTACAAGTTTGAAAAGAACCTATTATTTATTGTTTTTCTACCCCCATTTTGATCCCCTAAAAAACCTTATTAGCATATTCTTGTCAACTCTAGAAACTTAATTCACACAGCTTTTCGTTACGCTGGTTGGGTTCGTTGCAAATACTCGACGTTAAAAGAAGTTATATATTATGTTCACCCATTATCCAGAACGACATGTGATGTATCTGAAAGCGGTGTGGATTGTATTTGTTTTCAGTTACGTCACGCTTGATTAAACGTATGACATACATACTTTAAATATTGATCAATATTGACTATAGGCAAATGCGCAGCAAGAATCTATTTTGTGGAAGATGAAAAAATAGCTGCGACGTATTTTTTGGAACTTTGTTTTCCATTCTATTGTAAACAAAAATATTAGAGCCATAGAAAATGTGGAGAAGGGGTGAATGTTATCTTTGCGGAAAGAAAAAATAGTAATTTTGTCGCAACTTTGCTGTGATGCTTTTGATTACATCCACTTGTGTAAATATGGCCATAAGAAAGCAAATTATGTAGTTCCTGCTGTAGCTTATTTAGCTTTGGTTAAGCAGAAATTTTTGAAATTGTACGTTAGATAAATACCGCAAATAATGAGATAAGCAATATTGAATTAGGATGTTGCTGCCCAGTTTTTTGGTGAATTTTGTTTTCTTCTACTAGCTTTTTTAATTGGAAATGATAAAACTAACTTTTCGGCTTGTACTCGAAAAAAGTAAAATATTTCGTTCAAATTTTTATGGAATAGGAAAATCAAAGAAAAAGGCATTTAATTTATTTTTTATGTAATTTTCCCACAACATTTCAATGCTAACAATCGTTCCTTAATTTTATGCTGATTGTAGCTGCTGACCTCGTGCCCTGTACAACCTTCTATCTAATTGAAACTTAATGAAACAGGTTCACTTCGAGAGCCTGAAGCATTTAGCGCTTTATTTCGTTGCTTTAGAATGAAACAAATTTATATTGGGTAAAATGCTGGTAAAAACAGCACGAATTCATTTTTTACGTCTTTCATAATTCATTACGTAAAATAATGAAAGAGAACATTTTATTTCGGAACCACAATTAATATTTAAGTAACATTTAATTGTTTTATGACTTTCTCTGAATAGACTGACCTTATCGATTTTACACAAGGTTATTATTTATTTAAATTTGACGCCGATATGGTCATAGGACATTTTAGTTAAATAATTAAGAAAATTCAAAAATACACTCAGATACAAAGTTTGCGTTTTGTAATTTTTTATAGACTTGCGTAAAAAAAATTAATAAATTTAGTACAAAAAGAGGAATAATCTTATTAATTCGTAGGACGGAGCTTAAAAGAAAATCCTTTTTTCATCAAAAAATATTTAAGTACATAACTAAAACACCAGGATATTAAGAAAGCTTCCCAAATTTAAGTAAGCAGCCAAGTTTTGTGTTGAAATAGATTTTATTTTAAATTATCCACTTTCAGGATTCAAGTTATGTTATTTAATATTAGGACATGTTTCGCAAAGTTGCATTCGATTTAACGTTCTTAAATGTGATAAAGATAATGTGTTAGTTAACTCAAAAGATATTGATCTATTTTTAATAAAAATATATGTTTTCGAGTATTCCTTTACTCTAATATTTCTGCTTAAATTTATCTGCATTTTAGTAATTTTCTACGTTAGAATTTTAATTCGATTTTCTCTTCACGATGTTCGTTTCGTGTTGTAATCCTACCTTGGACTAAATAAAAATATAAAAAATAATTCTAAAAGCACCTGAGACCATGAATCATCTGTTAAATTGGACAGATGAAAAATTCAACGAAGCAGACACCTCAAACATCTGCTGCTTTACAACATACAACTTGTGCAGCCTCAACTCAGAATTGAATCATTCACTCATCCAAAGATGTTTTCTTTACTTTTTATCTACTTTCTTGATTGGGAAGACAAAACGAATTTCTATCCACATCCATTATACATGTTATGTCCCAATTTATCATCTTTACTGGAAGAGGAAACCGAAATGAGGTAATCGTTTCTGCAAAAGATAATAATTCCTACCAATATCAGAAATTCAGCTGAACCCATTATACTATCAGTATAACTGAAATATAACATAATTACACTCTTGATTGCCTGCTTTTATGAAAATTATGCGGTTACTGTTTGCTACCATTAAAGACAGATGTGTTTTCGCATAAGATGCTCTGGCACAATGTTTCGTTTCTTAATAATCTGAACTTTTTCGAAATAACGAGTTTTCCAAAATCCCAAAGTAATACGGAAAGGTAGTGGTCATAAAACCTCAAGATTATGTTTTCTCTAAAACAACCTTTTCCTTTTTACCTGTGGGTCGTATACCGTTATAAAGCAGTATCATATTACAGTCCCTGTCTTAACTGGAATTTCGAGTTATGCTCCTTTTAGCAGTGCGCCTTTCCTACCTGCCTGTAAGCGTTATGTATAGGTTGAAACATAAAGTACGATGGGTTTATTTTATGTGCATGTTTTCATTTTTCCCTATGTTGACTTTGGTATTATGTTTCATATTGCGAATGTTTTGATTTTCTTGCTGTACGAAAAGTCTAAAGCGAAACGAAAAAAATAATGCTTTCAATAAAGAATATTATATTTTATTAATTTTATTTTTATATATCTCTATTGTTATTTCAATAACGTAGACTATTTTTGAGAAAAGAAGAACAATAAATAAATTAAATGGCTAAATAATTTGTAATAGCGAAAATATTAAATTCGAAATATTTGGTTTAACATATTCGTAAGCATAAATTCGTTCAAATTATTAAAGGGATTTAAATAAGAACGTGTAAATTATTTTTCTTTATACTAAAAGTCCTCTTTCTTCATCCTGACTGGTAAAATGAAATCCTCGTTTGAATGTGTTTTGTTAACTATAGTTAACAAGGACTTTTTACATGTATGTAATATACATAATTGTGTTATTATTAAAATCAAGATCATTTTACAAAGCCATCGATATTGAAATAACTTCACTATACATAACTTGTATTAATATAAATAAGAAAAAGTAAAATTTGCAAAAATAGAGAATTGCAGTTATATTTTAATGAGTAAGGATCTTATCTTTATGTACCTAATTGACAAAATATAAAATCATTTTATAATACTGGGAGATATAACTCTGATAATCATGGTATTAATTTTTATAAAGTCTTAACGAGCCGATTACAATATTTGGAAAAAAAAAACAGTATTGTCGTAATCTTGCTATCTTGATAATTGAGTCTTTTATTTCGAAAGCTTTGTGTGCTCACCCTGATAGTAGCATTTTTCAATTTTTCGACATTAATAACATTATTTCAAGGTTTAAGTGGTGATCTGTTCTATATAATTATGCATAAAAACAATGCCATGGAATATTGCAAGGTTGCCCCGCCGTAGAAAACGAGTAGGTTCCTTTCTAATTTCGATTTCAGCATCGTCATCTAGTCCCCGATAGATCTTCTTACTTCAGTTGTTCCCGGATCGAAAGATGAAACCTCGTAATATGATCACCAGGAAGCTCTTAAACAATAAATGCTTTTGTGCTTTCTGGGGGCAAAGAACGACTCAAAGAGATAATTCGAAAGACAAACAACACATTTATAAATCCCGAAGGAACGAATCCATTATATATGGTATGTAATTTTTTTCTTTTCTGATCACATTTTTTTTCCACATCAACTAAAATGAATATGATGGGAAGAAAGATTATTCTGGATCTCTCTCCCCTCTTAATATTTCTTACAGAGAAGATGAAGAAAAAAAATATATAACTTCCTCCTATTCGTTCCCAACCTGCTGCTTTCAAGTAGGGAAACTTCTTCAGAAAATCAATTTTGTCTGTAGCTGAGAAGCAACAAGAAAACGAGATCTTCAGAACCCTCATCGTACAAATTTTGATTTTCATTCCCAGCTGCAAAACCATGGGATTTATGGGGGATGGTATGTGTGTGCGGACTTTTGTGGAATCCTACACAATCACAATAAGTTAAGGATTAAGAAGAGTTTCTTGAAGATAATAGAAAAAGAAGGCATCGTTCGACTATACCCTGCTGACATTAAGTTACTCCGCGTCGAGACCATAGCTCTAACTATTTTTCTGGTTTAATTCCAAAGATATCCACGGTCTTTTGGGTTCAAAGATTCTCGCTTCGTCTCACTGTTTTACTTAACTATTTTTTCAGAGAAAACGCCCATGTCCGTTTTATAAGAGGAACTTGTGTTTTATTAACGCTTAAGAAAAGAGCTCTCGAGTAGCTTAATCGTGCGTCATAAATATATAGGCAAGCTCCTCGAGTTTGAGGTGCCTTAAGTATTTTAGACGCGACCGAATATACTGCTCGTAGCTTTAGAAAATTAATATAAAGTCAAAATCACCTCCAAGGCTACTCGGCCTAAATCTAAATTGGTCTTGGCAAGATAAATCAATTTCGAAAGTATTAAAAGGAGCCGAGAAATCGGTTTTAGCGCAGCATTTCTGAGGTGCTTTATATTTGGCATAGAGAATAATGGTTCAGGCCGTCTTTCGTGCTTGTATACTCGTATGTTGTATGCCCCTGTTCTTCGTCCCTCACCTTCTACGACGTCGCCGTAGAAAAGTTTTATGTATACATAAAATCTTTATACAACGCTGAATATGCTACAGTGCTACACAGAAGAGATACTTGAAACGCATTATGGCAGCGTATATAAATGGAGAAATGGATAGAATCGTGTAGAAACTCTGAACGAAATAGCTCTTTTTATGGTACGAGAGATGTTAAAATATGCTAAAAAGCAACTGAAACTCTTATTTGAGTGACGATTTTTCTATATATACGTTATATATATTTTTTTAATAGCTCCCAGGGAAACGTACCCATAACAAATGAAATTGGTAACAAAAGACGCTACGCTTAAATGGACGATTGAACAGGTTTTCGTTTTTTTCAAAATTGTTGAAATAAAATGATCGTCACGCTTTTGATCCGACTCATTCCATTTTCTATTGTAGTGGAAGCGAATTATTCGAATATTTAACTTGAACATCGTTAATGATCTTTTCACTGTAATGAAAAATAGAAGTTTTCCAATTTTCTGTATTTTAAGCGAAAAGATATACAATTTTTACTATTTATTATTTACACAAACTGTTACGGAGGAAACAGAAATTATCCGCCTTTTAAGAAGCAGTAAGTCGTTAAACGTCGTCTACACTTTATTGACGGCAGTAAAATATTTTACAATCGTGTGCTTAAGTACTGCAAACAAGACACTTTTTTATTTTCTTGGAATATTACTATATATTGTAAGTGAGCATAATATTTTAAAGGATATTAACATATATAATTTTGGTTATTATAGTCTAAAAGATCAATATTGTAACATTAATTTGAAGGCAGTAGTGAACTGAAATGAATACTTAGTGTTGAATTTTGCTAAATCCATTAGTTGGCGTAATTTTCGAGAAATTGGTAACTTTGTGATCCACTGCCATATTGAAACACGACCCTCGTTTGTCTTGCCTTTGTAGCTTAATTACGTATTATTTTGTTTCTAAGCAATTGTTTACGTAATCTAAATAGAAAGAAGCACGTAATTATTTTCAGCTTCCATACCGACTATCATTGTTTGTTTCTTTCGTATTGTCATGATTAGAACTTTTTCACCTTAAAAGTTATATCTTTCAATTTTATTTCTACGTTTGTTGAGGGTTTAAAAATTGCGTTTCACCTGGCTTTGAACAATTTTCCAGTTGAGTAGTAACCAAACATGTATCTAATTTAAGAGAATTTTCAAATGTAGATTATTATTAGATATTTATTTTTGGGAGGAGGATTTAAGATTGTTTATATTGATCATATGCAGTAAGAATTGCGAAAAAAACATTTGAAATTTCAAATGTCTTTAATATGTATAGCTTTGAATTGGAAAGATGTAGAAAAAATATTCTTTCTGTAACGATATCAAAAATGCAATGTTAACATTTTCAAGACTCAATACTTCCGAGAAGGAAGTGAAAAATGAAATTAATTTCCTGTATTTCACATCTTGACTGCAGCACTGAGAACTTAAAGAAGAAAATGTGACGACCATTTTTATCAATATTGGATTTATTTTTCAAGTTTCACAGTTCACAGTTTTTATACTTACTAGGTGAGATATTGGAAAAGTTGGAACTAATTTTTAAATATTTTAAATAATAAAAATGTAGGGAATCTTATTTGGATTCAATTGGGCCTTATAATCCTTTACAAATCGTTAAACATAAGTTTTGATAAGCTACAAAGTACCCACTTTTGCAAATGGATTTTATTTTCCTTTTTGAAAAGATGCCAATTGTAGAATTGAAGAGAAATGCATAATTTTTTATTCTTGGGTTGATTGTAATATTTTGATTTCCTATAATTTTTTCAAATTGCAAATTTGTGAGATTATTAATGAAATCGAATTTTTGATTTTCTACTTAAAAGTGACTTTAATAACTTCAAGCTTCACTTAAGCTATTAACGTGGCTTATGAATTGAGTTATAAAAGATTTTAATGCAAATTGGTTTAATGCTGGGTATAAAGGAATATCGTTCCTTGGATATTACTAATATATAAAATAAAAGAGTTTCACTTCAAATAATGATAATATGTGCTTAAACTCCACAACACCATAAATAGGTTTAAATTTTTGACCTGGAAGATCGTGTAGCGAAAAGCGTGAAAAACCTTATTCAAGGAACTAAAATTTCACTTGACGAATTCAAAAGGCCTCTTAAATTTAACATCCAGAATTTCCAAGAAAGGTATCCAGCTCAACGCCTTCATTCACTTCAAAACACCTTTGATTCTATGCCTGTTATCAATTTAATTGAAAGTACTAATTCAAATCTAATAGTTTAGAAATCAGAAGGAATGGGACGCTTTGATAAAATCTTTGAAAATAAATTGCTCGTAATTGAGAAATTCAAATCAAAAGACTCCTTAAACATATAATGTTGCATTTTAGGAGACCTATCTGTAGACGCCCCACTCATCTCATCAATGAATGGGTCATCAATCAATAAATGGGAGGGTTGTTTGGGAGGGACAAACAAAGCAAAATCATAAACCTTATGGCATAATTATTCCTTGTGGGTTATGGAACTCTAAGAATTATGTTTAATACGAAAGTACAAAATAACTATTGAAAAGTTGAGTTTCTATAACGAAAAATCAAAATAACACAAAGTTAAGCAATCATGTCATATGAAACCAAACAAAAGCTCATATTTCTTATTTTATTTATTGTTTACGTTGGTTTTACCAATCACGCAATTCATTCGAACACGCAAAAGGTAAATTTTTAGTTCAAATAACCCTACGAACCCCAAGATTACAATAAAATCGATCTTCCAACAAAATTTAACCTAGCACAAAAATCAAATTGGAGTCCAAGTCGATTCGTTTGGCTTAAAACTTTAACCTTTGACCTCAGATGTAAGCTTCGTTATCTCCCAATTGAGATACTAAATTCTCAGGACGAATACATTTTCTGCAATTCCGTAGAACATCGGAGTTATCTTAGGTCGGCCAAAGTATGCATTTATGTATAGCTGTGTTTGAGGGCGAATTATGATCTCGTGCCAATTATGTGTTCGTACACCAGCGGAACTTGCTTGTCTGTACAACAATTGTTCAAATGGAACAGTTTCAGAGTTCAATTTGTTTGAATGACCTAGACTTAATTAATTTCAAGTCGTCCTAAAACGATAAAATAAAATCGTTTTCAACAATGGAATGCTGATTTAGTTTGAAAACGTTTTTCTGTTTTGTTTTTGATAGCTAAATTACATTTGAACAGTCCTTCGAATGGAAGAGTTTTCCTGTTCAAATATCGATTTTCGCTTCCCTCATATTGCAGAGAATTCGCAGTGAAGTAGAGAAATAACCCATTCTACTTAATCTTGAAAAATTGTAAACCCTACAAAATAATACATTTCTATGGGTTTAAGTTTCCTACGAAATTTTCTCTCCACACAGGCGATAGAAATCCAACTTCCAAATAGTAGAGAAAAGTGAAAACGAACTACTTTGAGATTTAGATGGTTGTTGTTTTTCAAAACCTATATCCTTTTACGACAAGAAACCCATAAGTTGTATGAACATTACATAGGTATGCTACATTATGTTTATATGCAACCAAAGTGGAGAACTGTGCAGCCAAGAGATATTTCCTAAGGATAGCCTTGACAGTAAAATCGATAGTTTTCCTCGATTGTCAAGCATTTTCATGTCAAAGTGCCAAGTCATGATGACGCCGCTGTCTCTCATCCTGTGATCAGAAACTTTTGTATATGTATATGTATGTTATGTTTTCTTCCCACCTGGGGAGTTTGCGAGGTCACAGACACAGCACTTGTGTAATTTTCACAAGCTGACTCATTCTTTCATGAAATTATTCAACCTCAAGTATTTTGATCGAGCTCAAGATGACTTCGATTTCGAGTATCTCTCTAGAAAATTATAGGCCATAAGAAAAACGTATTTGGTTTTAATCAATTTTTGATTGCTAACGAGTTTTGGGCAGTAATAGAAGTTTTTGGGTAGTTGTACCGATCAAAGAATTGTTCAGTTCTTTTAAAAGGTGGTCATATATCGTTTAGACAAAATGACTACTCCTACCTAAACCTTTTAGTCGTTTTTCATTTTAAATGTGGTAACAAGATAAAATCCCGAGTCCCACACGTTGTAAATTATCGAGGTTGAACGTGTACCGCCGAATATAGAGTCTGAGCTCCATAAATAAAATCTGATTCCACTTAAGCTGAACTGCAGCTAGAGCGGTTTAGTTGAGCTTTAATAAAATATTATTAGTTTCAACTTCAACACACGGAACGAATGGATGAATATATCTATAAAAAAAAGCTATGTTCACCGCCAGAGTGTGGAAAATAAATACTATTGCGCCGTGCTTGGGTTTAATTTAATGCCAGTCGAGTTTCGCGACCCAAAAATACATTAATTTGCGCCGCTTGGTGAACGCAGCTTTGGGGGCTGACAATTTGCCAAGTTTTATACACGTTATCGCTTAAGTTTTCTATTATAGCGCTCTGTCAGCAATATCATGCAATGTTTTTCACTCTCATGAATTATTTATCATTATTTAAATATAATATCTACGCGAAACACGTTCGATGGGGTTCTATTATAAATTTAAATTTTTCACTTCAATATCATTTTTTTTATTATTTAATTATATTCAGTGAAATGTACGACTGGCTTTCTCTTTATCCGAGCTCCATTCGATTCACAATTCCAACTTTTTCTCTCCGCTTTACTTCAAGGGAAGTGACCTCATTATTCTTTTTATGTTATGTTTTTTATTTAAACACAAAATTGTATTCGACTTTCATAATATCATTGAAGAAGAAACTTTTATACTGTTTCAACGAGTAAAACTTGGTCAGCGAAACAAGGTTTATGCTTCTATAAGTGGCTATGAAACGAGGAAGTTGAGCAAATTGGAAAATGTGTTGGTTCAGTCAGTTGCGTAAACTTTAGCTCTTTTACCAATGTTTTAAATTTTTCGATTGTTGAGTCAATATTTTAAAAAAATTTCAAATGTACATATTTGCAGAAGGAACTTAATTTAAAGTTCAAAGTAACATGAAATATTGTATTTTGAAAAGGTCATAGTTTCGGATAGATTGAGCATAATTTTTTATAGTCGATCCAACATTGAAATTAATATTAATTCTTATAAATTGTCGAGTTCTTGTAACTCTTTTATCTATTATTTAGTAACATAAGTATAATACTAATCAAAATTATTCATTTTCTAAAAGTGTTTAATTACTTTTCGATTTTAACAAAAAAGCTTTTATTGTACTAATACTCATAACAAAAAAAAATTTTGAAAATTCACTCATATTCTAAACATTTATACAAGTGCTTATATTCACTACGAATTAAATTTTGGCAGCTCTTAAAACGCGGAAGTGAATTCCTTTGAAACGTAAATTTTCAGCGTAAAGTGTAGTTTTGATTCGAATTTGAAAATAAGTTGTTTAATTTTATTTTAAACATGAATCCTGTTTTGAGAGCAAGACAATCAAATTATTTTTATCTACCTGGAAGTATTTCAAACAATTTTCCAAAATTTGTCGAAGGTAATCGTTTTAAGTAAATTAATAAAGAACATGGATTTTGTTCTCTTAGTAAACCTAATATTTATATTTAACTATAAATGAAAGGAAGTGGGTCTTTGTAGTAACTGCTTATTTTTATGAAATTCTTGAAGATCATGAAGATTTTGCACATGTTAACAAATATTTAACAATCGCATGACTGAAAAATTCATATGCTTAAAAATTACACGTGGCTATGCTAATTTCTAAAAAATGGTTTACCAGTATTACTAAATGATATTTAACGAAAAACATTTATGTTGATTAATTAATAAATTTTATTTCATTTCGTAATATTTACTTTAGACAAGTTTCCAGAAAAATAATATTTACAAAAACTCATTACATTTATATAACCAAAAATAGGGAATGATAAGAATAGAGCAGACAATTTGCAATTTCATCATTAAAAGAAGTAACAATTTTAAAAACGTATTGTAATAGTCTTTTATTATTCCTCGATTCGTTCTATATCCAGCAAAATGTTGTCATTATTCCTTACAAAAAGTCCCATAATTCGTTTCGTTTTACACAAGATTATTCAAAATTATTTACGAATAACGTGCGAATGAAGTAATTAACTTAAAAAATAAATAAATTCGTCCTCCAATTAACTAAAGAACCATCGTAATTTACAAAAGTTTTTTAAGTTAAAAATGTTATTGTTCTTTAAGATAAATAAGCGGTTATGCCTAAAATTTTAGATTTTTTTAATGATTAAACTGCAATTATTATAGCTTTGTTTTTTCGCATGAAGTTTATACATATATTACTTTTTTAGATATATGACGTAAATAAAACTAATTTTTTAACTAAATTACATACTTAAGATTAAAACTTTTCTGCACTAATTTTGCATAGAAATTGTATGGAAAATTTGATTCGTTTTATGGCGCACTCTTTAGAAATTTAACATACCTAGAATAATGGAGTCAACTACGGATTAATATTTGTGTTTTCTTGAAAATTATGAAGCTCAATAAGTCTATGAATTTACGAAAAAAAGAAGATTTTGTAATTTGTCCGAAAACCTAAGGCGAGACAAACAGAGCTTTATAATTTTTACCTTAGATTAATACAAATTCTTAAATCTAATTCGTCTAATTCAATATTTAAAAAATATATATTTGGTAGAGAAAACTACGTCTTTTAAGCTCCTTAACAAAATGAGGACTATCGTTGAAGATATTCTGCTTACGTCTTCAGTTTCAGTTCTTTTTTACATAATATGATTATTGATAAACTGCTGGAGACGAAATATTTAAAAGGTTAGGCAGACAAAGAAGAACGCAAATGGCACTTAAAATATCTGCTTCTTTTCATACTATGTGCATGCAAAGGTTGCTATGTTAAGAAATGGATTCTTCGATTTCATCGATGCTTCTCGCGCACCCTTATCCAAATCTAAAATCGCGCACTCTTCTTCGAGCCTTGAGCATACCATTTTATTTATTTTTTAACGATTCAAGAAGAATTCAACCGTCGTGCAACGTGAAGGAATACTGTTTACTGATCAACTTAGCGTTTCCGTGGGCGGTCTCAGAATGCTAAAAGTTTCTTCTTTTTCTGAGATCATCACGACATATGTATGTATTTAAGTTCCAGGCGAGCATCCCACTCATGACAAAAATTTAAATATAAAAAAACCACAATGTTGCAATTATATGGTATTATTTTTTAGATTAAATTTTATGTTTGGATGTCATTTGAGGAGTTTATAATTATGATAATTTTATCAATTGAAGGATTCTTGGATTGTTATATATCGCATGTCAGAAATTTAATGCATATATCTTGCATATATTATAATATATACTACATATTTTGAATTTTTCGTAGGTAAGTCCCAATTCATTTATTCTTTTAACTTTTAAAAGCATCACGTACATCACGTTGCTCATTAAAGGAATACATTTTTAGGATTTCGTAACAAAAATATAAAAAGGATTTATGTACATACAAAGATTACTTTAAAATTACTTATGTAAAATATAAATAAAAAAAATAAATTAGCATTTGAAAAATGAATTAATATTATGAAATACATATAATTAACTACTAAAAGAAAAATTTTAATTTAATTGTAAAATTATATCGATATGTAGGAGAATTCCTCTAAATTTGGATTTTCAAAACTAAAGTTCTTTTAGTAAATTTAAAGAGCTCATTTCCAATATTTTAAAAACGATTTTTATTAATAAAGATTTTTTAATTAGAAGCGGAATCGTTTGCTTCTAATTTACACTTTGAAAGATGGTAATAAAAGATGGAACTAAAAAAGCGATATAATGAAAAAGCACTTAAATAATTTTTAATTGCATTTTCAGGGAATAATGGCGAAATGATATTTAAAATAATGAAAATTATAGTTAAAAGTTTTAATGAGGGTTAGATAGTTTTTTGAAAGAAATGAAGATAAAAAGTAATAATATATTTTCGGACAACACTCTGGAAAATAGCGATAGTGGGACACCACGTTGCCAGCTTTGAGATAAAAACCATAATAGACATGTTTCATATTTTCATTAACGACGCAATTTTAATTGTGATAGCCCCATTGAAAACATTCTACTGTTGGACATACTTGGGGGAGTACTTAAGATAATTATATCTACTAATAAAATATTCGTGTAATTTGTAAATATGAAAGAAAATCTTTCATGTTTGCACCGTCCCAACGAGTTTTTTGAAAACTGATTTGGCTCTCTTTTAGAATTGCCGCGACGAGAAGAGAGAAGGAGAAAAATCTGGAAGAATGACCAGATGGAAGCCGCAATAGCTGCAATTCGAAGTCGCGAAATGGGCTACCACAAAGCTGCTAAACATTTTGGTGTTCCACGTACGACGCTATTTCGTTTATCGAAAAGGGATAATAATGTTCCCGATTGTAAATGGATTGGTCTTCATCCCCAAACTGAGGATATGTTAGTAAATCACTTACTACAAATGGAGAAGGACAAGTGCGGTCTAACGCGGGATGATGTAAAACGGATTATTTTCGAGTTTGCTGAGCTTAATCACATCCCGAACCCCTTTAAAAGTGACGAGAATTATGGAAGAGGTTGGCTTAAAAGGTTTATGAAGCGGCATGCTGATCGATTATCCTTATGTAAGACACCAGGTATGTCTCTTCCAACAGACTGGGATTTTATCTAGTTAGATTTGGAATAGTTACTTCATTTGGATGGGTATTTTGTCGTCCTCATTAGTTGCACAAGTTGAGAGTTGTAGTTGTAGTCACTTCACATATCATTGAAGCTAAGGTCCGTTGAGGTATCTTCCACAAAATCTGTGTCTAACTTTGATGATTTATACACACTTATATATGTACATACTATATACTACTTGTTCATTGCACATCATTTGTATGATCCTTAATCGAAATTTTCGAACAAATTCTAATCTTATATAAAACTCGTTTTTATGAAAATTTGAACGCGCTATAGTAATCTTAATAATAATAAATCCCTGAAATAGTATGTGACAGTAATAATAATATGGTAGATAGTAATTGTATCACTTGTAACATAACTTGGTAGATATATGTAGGATAAATTTCTTGTTCCACTAATTTTGAGAACAAATTTCAAAAGGATTATATGTACTTATGAAATTTTTGTGACAAACATTTTCTCAGCAAATTAGTGTCCCCATTGTGTAAATGGTTACGTCCCTGAATATAAATTCCACATGCTTTTGGTCATCTTGGAAAAGCATTTAAATGCATTATATGCAAATTTGAACGTCATGTTTTAATTAATAGTGTGATCACGACTGCGATTAAATTCTATGGTTTTTAGCTACCAAGATAAATTCTTTACCTCAGAACGTACTGCGAAGAGAAGGAACTTGTCGGAATTCGTTGTGTTGTTGTAATAAAAAAACAAACAAATTATTTTGAATATTCTATTTAAATAATGAACATTTTTTGTATTCATTTTCGTGACAACTTTGAAAATACGTACATGGACTCTTATCATCCCAATAAGTAACGTCAACGGTCAAAATCCTTTCTAGTAGCAGCACGTAAATCTATCTCATAATCTTACTTTTTGTTAAAAACATTAAAACGGTTGTCTAAAGTGTCTTAATTAACATGTGTCCTAAAATTTTAAGTGATAATCACAAAAATGTTACAATAATTGCGTGTTACTCACTAAATTTTAAAAGTGCTACTAAAAAAATAGCATTTTATTTGAGATTGGTTCAGTTTGGTATAAGCGTTGGTAAGCGGATTTGACACAAACTAATAAAAGCGAATCTTTCCAAACTCAGCAATTATTAAATTGAAGAAAAAATATCCTTAAGCAAGAACTCTTTGACTTTTTACGATTTAATCTTGTATTGAAAGCCAACTGCTCAATTTTTAAGTGAAACTTTCCCAATCATCAACTAGGGTTATATGTTCAAATAAAAATGTTGACAAATAAGTAATACATGAAAACCTATATTCAAAATTCTGCTATGAGAAATTTGATCAGATACAAAGAACATTACTCTTCATAACACTAGCTGCGAGTTTTTACTCAGCCACATATTCAGTCATTGATGATACTATACACAAACAAAAAAAAAATGTGGAAAACTTCCCAGAATTAATTGGAGCATGACGTCTTTAAAAGTGGTTAAAATTTAGAGTTGAAAACCTAGTTTACTTTATGTTCACAATCTGAAGGTAAAATTCTTCAATTATCGGAGTAAATAGAACCTTAACCAAGGGTAAGGTTGGTGTAGAATTCCTTAATTCCAGGTAAAGGATCTGAAAATTAGTTGACGAAATTCTTACTACCTGGAACGTCGAAATTGCCTACAAACTTAAAATGTAATAAACTCCTTAAAGAAAAAGGTGCAGACAGTGGTGCCCTATATTTATAAACTTTGTCGATTTTAAGAAAAAGTAACTCCTTTGTCTAAATGCTGCCTACTTCACCAAAACCTGGCACCAAATTAAAATTTTATGGCTTTCGGGAAAGATATATAATTTCACATGGCTCTCTAAAAATGAGTTGACAGTAACTAGATGCCTTCATTCTGTTTTCAGACATTGTTGACGGCACAATTATAAAGTGTTTTATTAGCGATTACATAAAGACATCTCAGTTGCTGTTACTACTTCTTCTATCTACCGAAATATGCCGAAAAGACAGTGTTTGACTGATGAGCAGAGAGCTCGTGCGTGTCGGGAATATAAAAAGCTGAAATCATTAAGGAAAGTAGGATATTTATTTAATGTTAGTGCGGAGTGTATACGGAAAATCCTGCAGAAAGAAAAAGAAAAATCCTTACCAGTTATACTATCAACAAGGGAGCCTAAAAGGACTACAAAATGGGGTCAGAACAGTACGTAAAATTTAGAATATCTTTTTATTTTCTTTATAATATACATATATTTTTCTTAAAATGTTTGCATTGAGTTCTGGTCAAGTTCTTTTATATATAAAAGCTTTCAATGTATTGCCACACAATAATTATATTACTGCTGTTATCAATTTCATTTTAGAGAAAATTAAATTTTATTTGATTCATAATTTCATTATAGAAAACTTAAATGAAATTTGGAAATTTTTCTCTGTACCAGTGATTTGATTTCTTTAGCCGTATCTTTTTAAGTAAGAACTTTGAAAGGGAATTGTTTATAAAAACCGGGCTATGGTTTTAAGCAATTTTCTTTTACTAAACTGACTTTTAAATGACATAGGTGTAAAATTTTATTCCAGTTTTTATAGAAGACGAATATTCTCTTTGATCTCCTTACAAAGCCAAACAAACAAAATATCATGTATATTCTATTCTAAATATTCTAAATTTATGTAAATAGTCAAATTCAGGTGGATGGTTTCATAAAAATGTAAATTATCTTACGAACTAATTTGGATGGGTCGTGACTTGTTTCTTTAAATAAATTTTCTACTGTTTAATAAAGTCTTCAATGTCTTAAGTGAAAACAGCCAAAAATTCGAAAAAACTTCTATAAAAAAAAATTAACATTATCCTATTTGTTGCATTTTAGGGAATTCGGCTTAGTTTCACCTCCGAAAAAAGAAGTGTGATTTCATACTACGATAGTCTAAAACGCTCTATCTTTCAGGTATACATTTTATAAATATTGAAGGCATAACCCAGAAAAATAATAAAACTATTGTACCTTAAACAGGTAGAGAATTGCTTTCTAAGAAGTCTGGATATTTAAAAAATCTGCTCAAGCCGCAGTAGTTATTCGTAAATTAGTCTGTAAAGAACTCAGTACAACTTAAAGTGTTGTTGCGGCCGTTTCATTAAAATAAAAATGGGAAGAGGAACAAGTCTAACTCCTCTGGAGATAGAAACAATAAAGATTCTTAGGGCGGAAGGATATCCGAAGCGGCAGATTGCTAGGAGGATAGGACGAAATATTTCCACGATCAGAAATTTACTTAGAGATCCTGAAAATTATGGCAATAAGCGAAAGAGAGCTGCGCGGAACACTGCCAACGAGGGTCATCTTATTCTAAAAAATAATTCGGAGTCCTATAATACCACACAACAGACTTATCAAAGGATTGAATATAAAAATGGCTATGTTATTGATCCCGACTACAACATATTGCTGTGGAGCAATTCTGACCCAGGTGGGTGGGAATCTTATCTTCTTGTGTGTTTTTCGACTTGTCCAGTACTAAAAACTTTTACCTATTCAATGGTAGAAGCACTTTAGATTGTCCGTGTCTTATAGCAGAAGTTTTTGAACGCCTTTACTTTTAGGGACATATTTCCTTGTCGTATTAGGAGAGGAACATTTTTACAATTTTCTTGAATGTACAAGTGCACAGTGTTAATTTTATCGGATTTAAATCCTTTATTGTTCCCAAGGAAAGCATATAGAAGTAAACTTCTTATTTAAATTTTTGTTACCTTAATTTTGTGTTTTTCACACAGCTTAATTTTTTTTTTTAATTGACTAAATTTACATTGTTTTTGCATGGATAACAGTCTTCTTTACTAATGAGTTTAAACAAATAGTAAAATTTATAGAAAATCTAGTTTAGATATTCATTTTTGGAGGAATTTAAAAACCATAATTTCCTTAAAAATCTCTTTTAAAATTTTAATTTAAATCAAACAAGCCAGTCCTGTTAGTGTAATAATTTATTTTAATGGAACTTTTGCAAATCCCTGATTTCTCGTCTGATGTTGAATAAATTTCACGGAAAATATTAAACAATTAATAAATAAGCAATTTTTTTTTGTGGATTTTTATTTCGTGTCAACGCTCGCTCTGGACCATAAATCAAAAATCAAAATTTTTGGGTATATCCTTTTGAATTAAGTAATTTGCTCCAAAGTGGTTTATTTTCCTAATATTGATCTTTAGCTTTTTATTTAAAAACTTGCTTACTTGCTTTGAAAATTCTTTAATTAGATATATGTATAGAACTTATTATTACATTGTGCTGGATTTGCCAAACCATTTCTCTAATTTTCTGATCACGCAAAAGTGCCCTTACTGCAGAAAAATGAAAATCGTTTGGATATGATTTATGATAATGAGTAACCGAAGTTGGTTATTAGACAAAAATTCTGCCAGTATTCTTTTTCCTTAAATCTTATATATTGATTATCACAAAATGCTCAGTTGTGTAATAATCTTGAATATCGTACTCTACTTATTTTGTTGATAATTTAGTAATTATAAGAATAATTATGCATATCTTATATTTGCACTCGATAATTAATACCTATCTACCTCATAAAAAAATTAATAATTTTAATTGTTTGTTTGAAATTTCATTTTGTGATATTAAAAAAAAATACATATTTATGTACATGAATACAAATCACTGGTAAGAAGCTACTCTTGCGTATCAAAATTGTTTCCTATGTCATACACTAATCTTTTCAGGTTTCGTTCACACGTAGATATTTAAAACTTTCATTAATTTGCCTGTTTTGCTACTTAACAAAATTAATTACATTAAAATTCCAAAATCATATAATTAACAAAAGCGTTTGTTTTTATAATTTTCAGAACTCCCAGCTTTAAACTGTGTGGATCTGTTCCCCAATCCGCCAAAATACGTTGAGCGGGACGTTGAAAACGAGGAAACATCAAAAGACCAGGATCTCGAAGAATTTAATGGAGACTCCAATGAAAGTAGCTCCAAACTAGACGAACAAGATATAATTAACTCGTTCATTGATGATGAGAATAGCAGCGATAGTTTGGATAAATTTGAAAAGGAACTAGAGACAGAAAAGGATCATCCTGAGGTAACAGAGGAGGATATTGAAAAAATTACAGATCCTGATAATATCGAAAAACCAATTGAAGAAATTATTAAGAAACCAGAAGTTGAAGTTACAATTGAAATTCCGGACAAATCACCACCTGCCCCAGAAAAGGTTCGAGAAAACCCAAAAATTAGAGTGGTTAATACAAATGATATTGAGAATTCAAATTCAATAACGTCTTTTGTAAGCGATAAGGAAGAGCCACGGGTTGAGGACAAAAATCTACAAAAAGCAACTGCGTCTGTCCCGGCGTCATCACCATCCCTTAGTATATCATCGTATTATTCCTCAGCTGGAGAAACTGAAAGTATATCTTCCCGTTCTTCGATTAAAAAGAAAAAAAAGAAGAAGCGCCATTGCCATACATGTGATATTCATTTTCGTCACAGCCATGACCTTCTTACTCACCTGAAAAACCACGTAACATTACCTTCAATTAGTGTAACAAAACTTAGCGAGGGGGAGGTTAAACTTCAAGAGTACATCCAAAGGAATCGCGAAGAAAAGGATTCTGAAACTGAAACGGGCGGCTTGAAGTTAAAATTAAAACTTTCGGGAGCGCAAAATTTTGAAGTAGTCAAACCGACTACAGAAAAACCAAAACCTAAAGGAATTCGAATTCTTACCGCGAAGGAGATCAAACAGAGTCCGCCTCATAATTCGGAGATTCAGCCAATTGATGCGATGGTCGCAATGTCGGAGATGCCGCTGAAACCCACTGATGAAAATGCTCTGGAGAATCGTTATTTTGAGTGTCCAACTTTGGATGGGTTGGACCAATTTGCCACCGAAGAAGTTTCAGGGGAGGCTACCGAGGAGCTGCTGAAAAAGTTGCTTGAAGGTGGCCAACAAATTCCACAAGAAACGCAGGATTGGTCTTCGAATACAAACGAATTTATCCCGATCGATAGGTTAGCCCACATGTGCACAGTTTGCAATTGCAATTTTCCTGATGCCGTTCAACTGTACGAACATAAAAGGGTTACAGGCCACGATATCCAGAACACGATGCATCCTCCAGGGAGCATGGCACCAATGTTTATGCAGAACAGCTTTAGACATCGCATGAACTACCAGCCAAATCAAATGCCTATGGGAGGTTTTCAGCATCCTGGATCACAAATGGGTGGACCAGTGATGCGATCAGTCTATCCAGGTTTTTCACCTCAACGATTCTCATCTGTTGGCCCCAATTTTGTACAACAGTCCCTAATTGCAAGACGTCCTCCTCCGTTATACCGTGGACCAAGTCCTCAAGGAACCCCAAGTCCAGGGAACCACAATCAATTTAACGATATGAACTCTGATA
Source organism: Tolmerus cingulatus (assembly GCA_959613345.1). Classification (NCBI taxonomy): domain Eukaryota; kingdom Metazoa; phylum Arthropoda; class Insecta; order Diptera; family Asilidae; genus Tolmerus; species Tolmerus cingulatus. Next base: position 34,938,454 of record OY390710.1, read on the forward strand.
TGTTCGCACCCCACAACAACGGCATGTTTTCGAACAGCCAAATGCAGCAAGTCCGACAACCTGTCTTTTTAAAAACAAGGCTGCAAAGAGCAATTAGACCGAGGACTCCACTCCTGCAGAGCCCTAGTCCGAATGGGACTCCATCACCTCCAATTGTAATGGCCCCACCAACCGCAGTTCGTCCACGATTTCTTGGACCTCCGTACAATCCATCGAGTGCACCGCCACCTAAAAAATTAAAACATGAAATAGACGACGATTGTGAGATAGTCTCACCTAGTCCACGATCAGACGGTTTGCCAATTATCCAAAGTGTACAAGGTGGAGTTAGTCAAAATCCCCAAAATGATATCGGTAAGGATCCAATTCAGCTCAATGAGCAAATAACGCTGAGTGTGAAAAATAAAGAGACAAACAAAAATCCTAAAGAAGTCGCCAGTATTCTTGCAAATAGGGGCATTACTGTAACTCATAAAACAAAAACGACTTCTGGATGTGAGAGTTCACCAAAAAGTTCAACAGCTCAAGAGGCCGTTCAAAAACTCCAGCTTAACAATTCGGTTAGCATTATTTCAAAAAAGAAGCCCGAAGTTCTGGAGGAGTCTTCAGCGATTTCAAAGTTGAGAAGTGGTGACTCCACCTTCATTTCCTGTCCATTTGTCGATTGCGAAGAAAAGTTCCTAACAGTCGAGGGTCTCAACAGGCACACGCAAAGGGGGCATCGTCTGAACAAAGTCAGTCTTAAGTCCTTCCGGTGCAAGGTCTGTCCCTCGCTATTCACGACGCAAGAAGCCCTCATGGAGCACCAAAGAAAGAACCATCGACTGATTAAGACCTCCGCCGATGAGCTCGGAATCCCGATCATCGACTTAAGAAATGAGCAGACGAAGCAGAAGCTCGCGTCCCTTGGGATCATCAACTACATCCCCCTCACCTCGAAGACGGCCAACGGATGCTTTGGATTCCCAATCGTGTCTGTCCAGGGCGCTGCAAATCCCAGCGTTTGCAACATGCTCGGAATGGGAGTGAGCTCCCTCCTGTCCCTGGGCCCCATCAAACCGATTCCTCAGCGGAGGTCCGAATAGCAAAACGCCCCCTCAAGCTCAACGGAATCAGATTGAGCTGAGATTTTCATTCGACTTTGTAATATAAATGTAAATATGTATACTTGCATTAGATAGTTAGATAGTTCTGTAGTTAGTTTTAAGATTTTCTATAAGTTCCCGAGTCCTAGGAACTATTTCAATTTTTAACAGTAAATATACAAACAATTATGAAATTTAAATGTAATCATTCTTGTCCTTGAATTCAATCCTGTGAATCCTATTTTAATTTTTAAAACCTTAAAATCCCAAAATACCAATTTTGTAATGCTAAAGATTAACGCACATGAATTTGAAAGAGGACAAGGATAAAACTCCCAAAAAGGTAAATTAAAAACTTCGTAGTGAACGGGTTAAATGTCATTAAAGAATTATTTTTCTTAAATATTTCAATTTTATATAATTTACTTTGAAAAATATTTTATAATTCATATTTTCAATACAGGAAACTCATTTTTTTTTACTTTAAATACCTTCAAAATTACAGCAGCAGAACTTGCGCACCGTTTTTATAGAATTGCGTATTAAATCTACAAATTTACTTTGAAAATGGAATTTCTTTAAAGAAATTAAAAAAACTACGGAATAAAAAACATAAATTACTGGTAAAGATTGATAGATCTCTAATTTTTGGAAGAAAAAGGAACTTCTAGGAAAAATTTAAATTGTATGCTAAATGGTGAAATAGTTTTTTGTAAAATCAAATTTTCAATTTTTATTTGAAATGGAATTGGATTAAAATAATTTAATGATCAAAGCTATTTCATCTTTACCATATATAGAAAGAGATAAATCCAGTGAGAGCAATGCTGATAAAATAATATAGAGTAATTTTGCATCAAAAACATCATTAAGTTTAAAATTGAATTTTAATCAAACTTATTATTAAGACTTCAACTTGTCTACCAACTGTGATCACAATTATTATAATAGTTTAACATTTTAGGTAATTGTGAAGAAAAATGCAACGATGAAAAGTGATATGAACATCTAAAAACTAAATTTACCGCGAACCTTGAAAAATCCAAAATTGTTCTTATTGTGAATCACAGCTCCAATCCCAACATAATTTTCCATCACTATCGGCTCTTCAGCAAATCTGCAATACAGAGTTTTCTCCTCATCATACACATTCAACAACGCCTGGTAGAGCCCCTCAACGGAGTAATTTAGACGATTTTTATTAATCCCCTCTTGGATACCGGGTGAGTTATAAGGATCTATATTAATTTTTATTATTATTATTATTTTATATTACTTGATTTTATAAAAAACAATATTTAAAAATAATTCATATACCTTGGTATCCGAACAACGGGTGATCTTTGATTGTCTTCCATGGAATTTCTGAAGCGAATGGATTCCATGACTTAAGTAATGAAATTGGTTGTCCTTTATTCCACATAACTCTTATCCCAAAATCGTTGCGTTCCCTGAAAATTTAAAAACAAACACATTAGTTATTAGTATGTTGATTTTAGGTAGAAAATTTCCAACACTGGTCTAAAACTCGTGAAATCGAATCGAGGAGCCACAGCCAAATTGCAAGCAACATTGCCCTGCGGTTCCGCCGTTTTAGAAAATACATTTCCAGAAATTATAGACGCAACTCCATTTGTAATTCCTTCAATCCGTCTGAGCAGCGTGCAAGACAGATTTCAATTTTTATACACTTTTTCATAATTATTAAAGCTAAATTGTTTAAAGATCTTAAATTTAAAAGAAACTTACGGCACTAATGAAGATTGAGGGTATGTAATTTTTCCTTTGAGGATAGTGTCCACTTTTGTTAATCTTATATGTTCATTTTGTAGAATTCTTAGGGCTATAAAATCATATTTTACAATTAAAAGCGTCTTCCTTGTGAGGACAAAAACCCTTTCATGCTCATGATCCCAGTGGCTAACTCTAAAAATTTAAAAGTTAGGATTTGTTTAGTACTTGAAATTTGTTTTTACTATAATTTTAAGGACATACTCTGTTAGCAACCAGAATCCTAAAATGTCTGTGTCATTTGATGGCCTCAACAAAATATTTATGCAGTCATCCACAGCTCTTTCAAATTGACCTGTTCGAAACGAGAAGAAACGTGCAGGTGAACCAACTTTTGGTTTCGTTGTAGTGATTGGCTTTGTAGTAGTTTCCTCAGTTAGGCCTGCAGTAAGAAAATTAATTGTTAATAATTGTATAGTGTATATAATTTCATAAGTTTTCAAAAATGAATTCTTATTAAATTAAATCCACAATTTCACAATTTAATATTTTTCAGGTTCTAGTTTTTATACGATGTAAACATTTAATCCATCTGTTAAAAAATTATTCGCTACCTTTATCACGTATTTTATTTGCATTGAATGAATAATACCTTCTTATTCTATAATAGTTATTACTACACAAAGTGATATAAATATTAATATCAAAGGCATGATGAAGCTCCATAATTAAACAAAAAAAAAAAAACAAACAAACTTGTAATACAAGTCTCCGATAATTTGAGATATGTAATAAAATTGTTCGGTGATTAATACTACGAAAAACTCTTACTATATTTATTACCAGCAACAAGTTGTGTATGTTTTGTAGTTTAATCGATTTTGTTCAGGGCTATGCCGGATACTGACAAAATTCAGTGTAATAAATAAACCACTTGAGAAATCTGATAGCATTTATTATGAAAAAGATACGAACCTGATCCGGTAGGCAAATTAGGATCACTAGGTGGAACTGGGCTTGATGCATCAGAACCAGTTAAAATAGCGCTTTGAGTGAGTTTTCTATCGGCCACATTCCCCGAATTTTGTTGCTCATCATCTCCAGAAATTTTTAGGGTTGCTCCAGAAAATTCGTAGCCATCGTCATTCTCTAGGTCATTCGGAGACTTGCTAGCTTCATGGGTTCTGAACATTATTTAACTTTAGGATCAACTTCTTTTTACTGTTTAACGAAGCCACCTTCCACTCAAGTTAGAAACATTACTGCAGCCTTGTTGACGTTCCGCGGAATACGAATCGCGATAACTTTGGGCGTTATCGCGCATGAATAAAAAACCCCTTTGTGTTGTATGATAGCACCCCTAGGCGGTCGTGGTAGAAGTAAAATGTAACTTTCGAGATATAAATTCAAAACTGAGAAATAGAATAGTCTTCATTCGATATCTAACTTAAAGGCAATGTTGTAACAGCTGTCGTAATCTATTTTTTACCTTACCATTTACATGTTATAGCGTAACAATGCGAAACTGATTTAAATATTAATTAAAGCTACTTGCCAACGTTGACAATATTTTTATAAAAACGAATTCCCATTTAAAAAATTTGTTTATTTACATTCAGACTACAACGATTGACAATTTGATTTAGAAAAAAAAAAACTAAAGTAGATATAGAGGTTACAATTTTAAGTTTTTACCTTAAAATTTCAATTTTTGCTCGTTCACTTGGTAAAGTCTTTAAAAATGAATAAATTTATCAACAAAATGACTGCAAGAAGCTAAATCGGTTTAGTAATTTTTAAAATTACAAAAATCATTTTGGTCTTATTTTTTAGTTGTTTAGAAAATTATTTTAAATGTAATATAAAACTCACACGAAAACTGTTATACATAGCTATTTTAAAATGAACGAAAATTCCAAAACTTATTATTGTTATTATTATTTCTAAATGAGTTTTAAAAGCCAAAGTAAAAAATTCGAATTTTATTAGACAAGCTCTCTGCGTATGGTTAATTTTTAGCATCTCACTCGTCAGAGGCTTTAATGGATGGTTTTTCTGGACCAACTGTTGATTTTATAAGCTAAAGTAATTTTTGCTCTTATTTCTCTTGGTTGTTGTGGTACTAAAACTTGTATTTGAATTGAAACAAACTTACGGATATTTTTTATTCAATTTAGTTCCATTTCTTACAGAGTCGTTTTTTAAACTACTATTTTTAGGCACTCCAACATAAGCACTGCTGTTGTAAACTCTTCGATTCAAATAAAGATTTTCTGGATTTATTGAGCCGTACTCGTCAGGAGTTAGTCCTGTTATAACATTTCCGATTGCAGTAACCTAAAATTAATATTTTATAAAATATTTTAATTTGTGTTCAAATTTTATACATCAAATTTGCTCCAATTGCGCGGATTGCCAAAGGCTTCTGGTTTCACCGCGAGTCGAGCAAACGCTTGAAGCACTTCCTGGGGACAGTTTCTTATATTTCCGATTTCTTCAGCAGCATTCCTGTAAAATCTAAAATTTATAGTAGTTTTAGTATTTTGAAATTTTTTAATCACTTGTAGGCATCCGCATGAATAGTCATTATTTCTGTTGTGTTGAAGTAGCAAAGTATTTGCCCTAAACTAATTAAGTCATACTGCGAATATTTTTCCGGCGTTTTTGAGCCCCATTCTGTTAGAATTTTTTCATGTAAAATACCCATCTAAAAACATATTTTAAGTTAATAACTTTGAGACATTTATAAATATATTTTTATACTTTTTCAGAATCTAAAAGAGTAATAGAATTAAAGGCTTCAATTATATTAACATTATCCATTGAAATATTCCGCAAATCATCCACAGAAACTCCAACCAATAAATTTCCCATTTGTTTATAAACATTAGTTGGAATGCTTTCAATTCCGTCATAAGCCTTTAAAATGATGTTTATTTAATTAAGTTTAAGTGTAATTTTCAAAATTACCTTTTTTACAAGTTCCCATATTTTATCAGCAAACATTTTTTCAACGTGGTCTCGACCAATTATTGGGAGACATCGCTCTAAATCAACCCATGGTACGTGAATGTGACTAATTAAATTTTTATTTTTAAATTGATCACAGTCTGTAAACTGGAGACCTGCTGGTAAAAGGAAAAATGTTACACTCCAAAGCCAGTTCATAACTGCGATTCGCGATTCAAGAAATCGACATTTTTAAAGGATTCGAAAGGGTATCATTGAATTTATGTCCTTGAACTTTACGTGCATTAATAAGGAGTAATTATTTTTCTAGACATTGATGAGGCCATGACTTTACAATTATAAAATCCTTGAAAATCACAAGGACAGATTAATTTTCTTTTATCGATCTGTAAAAAGGCTTTACATTTTTTTTTTGTTTTACTGAAATTGAGGAATGAGTTATGCATATATGTTCGATTTTGATGTAGATGGTTTATGGAAGTTGTTTTGTCTTCTAAATGCGGCTTGGGTGTAACTAGAATATTTTATTGAATGTGTTTTTTTTTATTTCTAATTTTAAATTGCGGATTACTGAGAACGGGATGTTTCATAAAAATATAAAATCATTGGAAACGTTTCTTTTGATTGCAACTGCAGTCAACTTCACTTCCCTTACACACCAGAACAATTAGTTTCAAGAAAAGCCGCAAAGGTGCCGTGACTTTGTGTCGCATAATCGACATAGTTAACTGGGAATCTGTCAAATTTTTGAGAAGGATCGAAGTTTTCCGACAAAAGCATTTCGAAATGGCTTCTGTGCTATCACACTGCTTCCGCAGGTATATTTCCCTTTCGGCTGTGAGGAGCTCCCTCGGGTCCGCGGCGACTGCTGGGGAACATTCAGGTAAGCTCGATAAAAAGGCTTAACCCAGGTTATGTTATGTAACCTTCCGAAATCAAATCGTTCTCAGGGGGCTACAAGGTCTGGAAGCGCCTCAGCTTTTTCGTTGCCTTCCCCGCCGTCGGCCTGTGCATGCTTAACGCCTACTTAAAGCACCAGGAGGAACATGCCCACGGACACGTCCGTCCCGAGTTCGTAAAGTACGAATACATGAGGGTCCGCACCAAAAGGTTCCCGTGGGGCGATGGCCAACGCAGCCTTTTCCACAACCCTCATGTTAACGCTCTCCCCGACGGCTACGAGGACCATTAAATAAAACTAATTGCTTAGAAATTGTATTGGCTTGTGTGCAAATAAACAGAAAATAGATAAGTTCGTGATTTTTGAAAGTATGCAGTAAATGGGACTCGGATTTGGCCACAAATTGTGTTAGGTAAGTGGCAGGCAAAGTTCGTTTATTATTAGCTAAATCTAGCAAGTTTAAAGATCTTTCTACGAATGCACCTGGTTTGAAATTCTAAAAAATTTAGCAAATATTATATTCGAAAATATAAGGTAAAATACAATACTTCAATTGTAAAACCTTATATACAATGAATATTCGAATTTTCTTCACTTTATATAATAGGTCAGAATTCTTTTATTATACTACACCAAAAATGTCTCAAAACTTAAAAGTTTGGAAAATATTAAATTTTATTTTCCTAATAACACAATGACATCACAAGGTGCTTTTTGTAAATTGAAATTTTCTCAGTTAACACACAAATTCAACAGTCAAATATTTTTTTTATTTTAATTGTCAAATTAATATTGAAGTACGTTTGAGGCAAAAAATTAATCCATTTAAATAATGGGTAATTCTGAATCTGCGATTATTACACGTGCCCTTTTAAGAAGAGGAATCATAATTTCACCAAAATTATTTAAAGCAAATACTCCTGAATGTGAGAAATATCAATTCAAATGTGCCCCAAAGGATTCTTCAAAAGGGAGCTCAGCGTGCACGACAGGCTCGACGGAAAATACCAAAGCTTCCAAAGAATCCGTTGAAACTAAAAATAAATGTATGAATTGCATAACTAAATGTTTGATATGGTAAATCATATTATTATTGTTTTAGTCCCATCATCTAATCTTTGGCGAAAAATTACATTCCTTCTTGTCTTTCCCGCTCTTGGAGGTGTAGCAGCGTACGTTTTTAATAACATTTCGAAGCAGGAACATCACCGACCCGAATTTGTCCCATACCCCTACTTAAGAATTCGCCACAAGAGATTTCCGTGGGGCGACGGAAATAAAAGTCTTTTTCACAATCCAGAAATGAATCCTTTACCTGATGGCTATGAAGACGAGAGGTAGATTTTAAAATTAACAAGTTTTTGATAACGATATATTTTAGGAATTTTATCTCGTAAATTGTAAATTGAGCTTAATTTAATCAGCTTCTTAATTAAATTGAAAATTCAAATTTGTATACATATAATTAGACATTTATTTTTTACAAGTATACAACTAAATTATTTTTCTGGCACAATAAAATTAGAATGGATATTGTTAAATTAAATTAAAATTACATTTAGTACTAAACTTGCAATTACAGGGAATAATACTGCTGTTAATTAAATTAGCTATATTTTAAATTATATCGTACTGGGAATTGATAATTTTGTCGAACAAATTTTGGAGAGCATTATTTGCATCCTCGGAAACAAATCGTTTAGCTTTAAAATCATCGATACTTTTTGCCAACCTAGCGATCCTTTTTGATTGTAGTTTAGCCCGATCTTTAAAAAATTGAATCTTATTCTTCTGCTCCTGATAGTTTCTCATGCTCCACTCGTAAAACTCCTTTCCTCGTTTGGGGTTACTGAAATCAGATGGCTTCATAATGGGGAAGTCTCCTTCATCAACTTTTGGTGTTGGAAATTTCGACGGAACAGCGTTAGTGAGTAGAATCTTTTTATTTGCTTTATCAATTTTAAAACAATTTTGTGCAAAGTGTAGACAGCAAACGACTGCAGTTTCCGGAAAATCGGTTTGTGTTGTGTGTGCTTCGATTATTTTTAGCCATTTTTTTCGAACATTGACTTGAGCTGGAATTCTAATTTAATTTTTGTTTAAACTTAAGTTATCTCTTAAATAGAACGTAATTTTACTTACGGGTATAAATCTGTAGCACCAGGTTCGATCGACGATGGGCAGTTGAGAATAGCGCATTGTTTATTTTCAGAAAGACAACTCTGGAAAAAAGTGATCTTAATTTAGCAAATAGCCGACTTAATATTATAAATTAAAAAAGCAATTTACGATTTTACTCTGGTAAAAATATAGAACCACTTTTCAACAGGACAATGCATATCCTGAAATATGCGAAAGAAAATAAAAGATATATGGATGAATATTTAAAAATTAACTTATTTTTAAAGGACCTTAAACACGAGAAAAAATATTTCAAGAAGTCAATTTTTAGAAGTACAATTCCTATAAATTATTTGAATATAAATTATGTTGTTTAACTGGATGCGTTAAGACGGTAAGGGTTAAAGAAAACAAAACAGTTACCGTTTAAATGATTTATGTTTAATAAAAAAACATTCAACGCAAAAAGGACAATTGCATTTTTGGCATTTGTAACGTGTTTTTTTGGCCGCTCGCGTAGCGTGATGTCGGTCTTTCAACGCCTTTAGTCTTTCGTAACAAACCGAACACCTTCTTCGAATTTTTGATGCCATTTTTATTAAACCACATTCTGTAATAAATGTCCGAGGTTTGTCCTCGAAATTTTGTGTGTTTCCAGATGGTAAAAGTCCCATGGCCATCTCATGCTGAAATAATTAATTTGATGTTCTTGTTTTTGTGATATTTATTGTAAAAAATTATGTGCACTTTTAAAATAGAACTATGAATGAGTGAATGAAAATAATGCCGGTTGGGTTATTATAAAATGTTGCCAAGCGAATTAAGATAGTAAATTTTCAAATTTATGAATTTTTAAAGTTTAAAAGATTAAAATTAGGGAAGTTGAGCTCCTGTAAAAATAAGTTATAGGTCTGGTCGAATACATTTTTTTTAATGTTCTCTGCTAAATCTGAACAATCTGTGGCTGAGCCGATTTTCTATATAAAAAAAATTTTGAAAAATTTAATAACGTGTCTAAGTTGAACGATCGAAACCTGAAAATTTTGGTGGCATCACACTAATAAAAAATTATGAAAGCGATATGAGTGATTTGCATTGATTTGTATAGGAAACATTAAAACCTACCGAGAATATTTTACTTGTTGTAGCTCCACTTAAATGTGCTTCTGGATCTTCTGTCCCATTTTCTACATCCTCTGTGAATACCTCTTTTTTATAAATAGTGGGTACGGCTAGAAATCAATAAATTACAGGAAACATTCATAAATCCCATTAAAGGCGAAAACTTACCATCCACTTTCAAAACTTTAGCGCGGGTTCTCTTTTGGTTAAAAGCGTCTCCAGCGAAATGGTCCGAGCAGACGTAGCTACATTTTTCCTGATCATTATCTTCTCGATTGCAGAAGACTTTCCAGCTCTCGACGAGCTCTGCTTTTTTAGGGAATGGATAATATAAAAGTTCTGGCCTGATGGTAGTTGTGGTCTCCAGACTGTTTTCGCAATTGAAAACGCTACACCGAACTGGGTCATCTTTGTCCTGGAGTTAATGGAAACCACATAAATAGTTTACAGATAGTTTGCGAAAAAAATCCACCTTTTCCTTCTTGATTCTTTTCGCTTCTGGTTCTTCAGTTGTTGATTCGAAAGGAATTGCTTCGGATTTTAGGACTGTATTCCCGTCGATCACTGTAAAGCAGGATGGATCAAAGTGCTTGGAGCAAATCACATCATCTTCACTAAAAACTCTTTGTCCGGTTTCCTTTAAAATTGCACGAAACCAATCCTTCTGCGCGTCCGCATTTGAAGGTAATCTAAAAAAAACAAACAAAAATAAAGGAACAATTCAGTTCAGAATTACTTCACTTGTGGAGTGTGACTCCATCCCCGCTTTTAATTGTATTGCAGAATTTGATTATGCACTTTGTGACCATTGCTCGAAAAGTAGGATTGGCTCAATCAGCTCATAGAAAAACCTTTTCACATTCAAGCAAATTTTTCTGTTTGGGTGTACAAAAAGTGGGATTAGTTTGACATTTCGCGTTTTATTGTCAAATTTTCGCAATTTAAGGTTTCTGATTGCCGCCAGGGTAATTTAAGCGCTGGTATCACAAGAGTGCATTAACAGTTTTTGGTGGCCTGATGTTTCCGGTGTATCCGCCAGCCATTTTCTAAAAACGAAGTTGCGGTTTTGTTGAAGTGAAGTGTTCAAGTTTTCTTTTTTAAATTCTAATGGAAATTTCCAACAGAATAATGTGAAATAACCGTAAAAGGCTTGTTAACGAGTAGTTTTCACTATTGAGTATGGTTTTTTGTTTGTGCATTTGTGTAGAGCTGCAGAAATTCGGTGTAAAACTGGACACCGCTTGGGTGAGAATTTTTTCGCTTTTTTCATTCAAATTTTTAGGGGAAATTCCCATAGAGGTAATTGCGATTGCCGCCAGGGTAATTTAAGCGCTGTTATCATAAGTATGCAATACAGTTTTCTTGATGCCTGATCTTTCCGGCTTACTCGCCAGCCATTTTCTAGAAACAAAGACGCGGTTTTGTTGAAGTGATGTGTTCAAGTTTTCTTTTTTAAATTCTATTGGAAATTTCGTACAGAATAACTTCAAATAATCGTAAAAGGTGTGTTATCGAGGAATTTTCACTATTGAGTATGGTTTTTTCTTTGTGCATTTGTGTAGAGCTGCAGAAATTCGGTGCAAAACTGGACACCGCCGGGGTGAGCATTTTTTCATATTTTTCATTAAAATTTAAGGGCGAAATTCACTATACAGCTAATTATGAGATTCGTCTAGAACTGGAGTTTCGACTTTAACAGATAAAAGTACATCTCCAAAATTAAATAAACAGAAACAGGTTCTAATTAAAAATTGTTCCATGTTTTTTGCCAAACGACTTCATCTTGAATTTTTTACCTTCCGATTTCAAGACAACTAGAGCCCCTTCTCTCATTCTAAATTAATTAATCAGGATTTATTAGTTCTAAAATAAATTCGTGATTTTAATCAAATATGTACTTAAAAATTTTAAGTTTTATTAATTTTTCTCGTAAATGCTTCCCACTCTTTGAATACATAGCACAAGAAATCTCTTTAAAAAAAAATTATAGATATCGTCGGAACCTCTAGAAAAGATCTTGAATTGGAGAAACGGATTAATATTTTTTCTCGATTCTCTGAATATCTAAAACGTTGTCGTTGTAATACCTTTACTTATATACATTCGCTTTTTATTTATTACTGGGATGCAAGAATTTTTATCGTAGATTTTTTCGTCTTACATGATGCAGCAAATGCATATAAATATTATTTTATTTGAAAAATGAATTTTTGAAAATCCCATACTAAAAATATTTTGTGTAGATATTTCTTAATCTAGTCACCTTCCCTTCGCAGTGATTTCTTTGGAATTCAAGATATGAAATTCTGTTTTTCGTTCGATGTTAACAACTTCCGGTAAAATAATGAGTATAACTCGTTATTGGATTTTCATGCCGTACAGCACAATAACGAGTCATGCGACTAAAATTATTGTTGCATATGATAATAATAAATTAAGTTTAAAATTTCTACTGTACTCAATTCAGGATAACAATTATAAAGTAGTACAAGTTTTTTTTTAATAAAATAAAAGCTAAGTGGTTATTTCAGGAACAATTTGTCATTATTAAATTTTTACTGCAAGGGGTTAAAATAATTTTGTTGTGTTTATTGGTATTTCTCGTAATGCTTTTTTTCTCACACTTAGTTTATGTTTTATATTTTTCAACAGTTCATAAATATTATGAACATTATTTCTTAAAAAAAAAAACATTGTAGCTGTTGAAAGAATACAATTTGAAAGTTCCTCAGACGTCCCCGCGCTTCATTAAAAATCAGTGAAGGCGATTTCTTAAAAACCTAAGCGGAATATTAAAAGGCGTTCATGAAGGCATAAAGTCGCCGTCGAGGAAAGAAATTCGATGCCATATTTCTCAGAAGACGTGGTGGCCTCTTTTTCAAGTGCAAGACACGAGCGGGCTCGAGTTCGGCGATGGGGCACCAAAGTTTCAGCAGCCGCTGGCAACCCCACGGAGCCCGAGAAAGTCGATGACACAGCTGACTCTGGTATTGGACTTGGGGCCAGGGAAACAAAAAAGGCCTTGAACGGGGCGAGATTAAGAAGACAAAATATTGGCAAAAAAATTCATTTATTCGACCTTACAACATTGTACTGAGTTTAGTCTGTGGTGAACGCGTTCACACTCTAACTACAAACGATAATTAAAATACGAAAAAAAAGTAAATCGAAGAGCTTAACATAAATCACATTTGCTGTCCCATGCGGAGCTCCAACAATTCCCCCGTCGATGGCGAGAACTCGCACGCAGCATTGGCTAAAAGACGGTCTATGCGATCACAATTAATGTTTTAATTTAATAAGGGCATAATTGAATTAGTACAGGGCTGATTTACGTCTAGGTGAGTCGACTCGTGGATGGGGCTACGCGCTAGATGAGCTTAACCTATGGGGCGCTCGCTCTCCGTCGGAGGAGCGCCGATTAGCTGGGGCCTTCTCTGTCCTGCTGAGGTAGATGCTTCCAGTGGAATGAACTGGAATAGAATGTGTGGTTCAGCAGCCATCTTGACAGGAACGAGGGAAAACTCCAGTTTTGCCGGACCTCCTCCTCATGACCTTCGTAACTTCCTTCCGAACTCAAAGTTTTAACCATTTCGTTTTTTTAGAGGTCACGCCTAAATTTCCTAATTCCTAGTCCTAAATCTCTAATGTTTCTTAGCAGGTAGGGGGCGCTCTACTCCACCCAATAAAATCCAAATCCAAGTATAGTCCAAAAACTTCGAATTTCACTATCGCTTTCCTTTTTCCAAACAGCCTGAGGTCGGAGCCTTAGTCTAAAGTAAATAGCGCCCTTTTGGGTCGTTAATTAATTTTTTCCATTGACCTTCTTGTTGTTGTTCGTGTTGACCAATTTTGTTAGGAGTTTTCTCGAATGTCCACTGGGATCGAAGTGGTTTGTGTGAAGCGTTGCCTCCTTCTTTGACCGCTGCTTCCCGCTGTGACTTGAGAAGATGTGCTTGTCGTGATCGAAATTGTAGTGTTCGTATTCGTCGAAATGGGATTCGGACATGATTATCAGCTCCACAAATTTAATTCAAGACTTAATTGATGAACACTAGTCGGAGTTTGATTTCAGTTCAAAATATTTTTGCACGACTTATTTGTTTTCACAGTCTACTTTTCTGGTCTAGTTTTTCTTTTTAAAATTTTTTCACGCACAGTAACTTTTGTATTATTTCCCCTTTACACAGGTTGACTGGTTCAAAACCAACTGAAATGTTGCAGAGTGAGTCAGCTCTATTTATACGGCCGGCACTTTATTTACTGCGCAGTTTGGAGGGGAATAAAGCAGTGTTATCATTCTGTTTTTATCTGTGTATTGCGATGGCGGGGCATTTTTCTCGAGCTCTGGCTAACTGGCAAGCGGCACGTTTTGTTTACTGCCGTTTCCCTCCTCTTCAAACCTAATTAATAAATTTTGCGGCTCCTCAACTTCTCTGATATCATCGAAAAATCAAAAATGCCTGCTCAATTTTATTTTTGCATTTTAAAAACGCATTCAATTCCAGCCACCATTTTCCCCGGGCTGGACGCAACAGCTGAGGGATTTCGTTAACGGCTTCTGGAAAGCCTACGGTTTTCCTTTATGTCCCGTAAAACCGTATGTATATAAACAAAACACGCACACATTTACCTGGCCTACAAAAACACAAAGCAAAAAAGAACAGTCCAGAAGTGAACGTTTTCGGTGTGCTGCCAGATTCTTATATTTTAGAGGTTTTCTTAAGGTTTTCCTCAGCTAGATGAGTCATAACTTGACGGTTAGCACTTGTAAAAAACTTACATTAATCTAGTTGTGAAACGTAAAAACTCAATGATAACCGTTTTTGGTTTACGCTCACCAGTGATTTTGAGAGATTTCTAGAAATTTCCTAAATCTTCGGTTTCATAATAACACCAAATTGGCTAAATTAGATGTTTAATGAAAATAATCTTCAAAAATTACTAATTTCACCAAGTTTCTAAAGCAGCAGAAAATATGCTGAATTGCTGAATTGCTGAATTTCACAATCTGCTGCAAAGGAAGGAAAGAATTAATTTTTAGACCAACGTTCCTTGCCCCAAGATATTAAAATTAAACAGAACTGCATAAACCCAGATAATTTTGTTAAGCCTTTTTAAAATTGAACATGCACCATTTTTATACTTATGTATAACAGACTTTTTTAAATTTCCTTTATTCTTTTTTTACAATTGAGAACTTTAAAAGGTTGAAAATAAATAAAGTAAAGCAGAATATGAATATCCCGAAATTGAAAAGTGGTAAAATACTTACAGTTAAATTTTTATATACCTTCATAAAGTACTTGAATAGTTATGATACAACATAGTGATATAACATTTTTTTGATTGAGGGTGAACTACCCTTCAACAGAATAAAAATTAAAGGATTCTGTTATTCCGAAGTTTGATACATATTCCCCTTGTGAATAAAAAATTACATTTAATGTCCACAATATTTCCAGTATTACTGGTGAAAAACTAAAGTTTTATATTACGAATATCTTTATTTAATAAAACATAAAAATTAACCTTAATCTATACAAAAGTACACAAAATGTCCATGATGGTAAATATTTTTTCTAACTAGTGATGGATTAGCAACATTTTTCATATTCAGCGTTTCATTGGTTTAGTTGTATCAATGACTTTAGCAATGGGATGCCAAAAATAAACATTGTAAAGTTTAATAAAAAAATAAATTAAAAGGGCGAGGTCGTCTGTAAAGCAACTCAGTTTAAGGATGAGACGAATATAGCGCATACATATTTCCTGCAATTTTACGAATAAAATCTTGAATGACAAATTATCTGTTCAAGTAGCAATTCCATGTAACTTTTGTGGATTTTTTATTTATTATCAGCTATTTTTAAGTTTTCTTATTACAAACACTTGCAAAATGTTTAATTTAGCAACTACCTTTTGAATTCGTAATTCAGGTTCTATAAGAATAGAATCAAATAAATCAAAATAATAACTAAAGAATACTTGGTGAGGATTCAAGGTCTTAATTAATTTATTTTTATCTTTCTTTTTGAGATTTAACGAAAAATAGCAATGAAGTTAAACTTTTTCAGTCTCAAACTTTTTCAGGAATTGTTTTTGTTTTGTACTAACTAAATTTAACTTAAGTCTCCTATTTTTCTTAAGTTCATTCTCATTGAATTTGGTAAACATCTAACCATTATCATTTGATTAAAAAATAGTCGGGTGGAAAATTACATAAATATGTACGTATTTTGATATCATGAAAAATAAAAATAAAACCACATCATTATCACTTGTCATAAATGAAATTGTCACGATTGCTACTTAGTATGCAATAATTTCCTATATTGCACCGAATTTGCTTTGTTTAGCATTATTCATCTTTATATCTCCAGTGGTGAATAAAACACGTAAGCAAACGATCGCTACGTCTTAGCCTTGGAACGTGAAACTTATTTGTTTCTTGCTTATCTGTTACTATTTATGTTAACATCATTTGTAAATACAATTTAGCAAACTTATGAGAATAATGTAACTGTGAACATTTTGATTAGTTTTACTTTTCACTCTTGCGAAATTAAATTAAGTTAGTTTCTCTGAATCAGCTGATTAGTTTTAACTACTGGTTTTGGTTTTTTGTTTTTTAAATGCGGAAACGATTTTGTCTGGTTTCAAAGAAGAAGGCTGAATGAATCATATCGGAAGATGTGTTTATTTTTAAATTATAAACATTTTTCCAATATTTCACCAAAACCAGATATTACTCACATGACTACTGATATGATAAAATAGTCGTTATATTATTAAGTGAAAATTTAATTCACTCTATTCCATCTGCGTCGCTTTGTACTGCTTCATCTCTAACAAATTTTAATTATAATTTGTTTTCGCGTTTATGTAATAGTATATTTTTCTAAAAAAACCAAATAATATATAGATAAAAAAATAATACAATATACTTTTTGGTTTAATACCCATGTTTAAATCTTTTAAGTCATACAGGGTGATCGAATTCGGGTAACTGATGAAATCACTGAAGTATGACTGAATGGAATGGAACATTTGCATTTTCTTTTAATGTGAGTACGTATAAAAAGTAAAAGTTTTGAAACCCGTGTTGTACATATGTATGCTACTCTTACACAAATCTGGTTTCTGAAGAGCTATGAATTTCTAATTTTTTTTCCTTAATATTCCTTATATTCTATTGGTTAAAAAAGAATAAATGTTTTTTCTTAAACCTAAGATATAATGAGAAGTCGTTTTAGTTGACTGCAATTTATTTCTTTTTGATAGCGAAAGAAAAAACTGACCGCCTTAGAAATGTTAATCACCTCTTCATTTTGTGATGCAAAAGAATAAAAAATTATGTGAGCGTGTTGATTGACTCAGCTCTCAAAAGTGCTGAATCTAAACGAGTTAAAAAGAATGCTTTTTGCGACGTTTCGCAAATTGCTTGCAAGAAAATTCGTTTGCGCACGGAGAATGGTACCCCGTCTTAAAGAATTATTGGTTCAAGAAAGGATCGGTTAAAACAGCTGTTCAAATATCTTGAAGAACCCAAAAAGGTTTTTTCATGTTGAGGGAGAAACCTCCACGCGGTACCTCGCGCTACAACGCAATTGGTAATCAAAATGTTCGACTGGTTTTTCTGGCTTTGAGCGAAGTCTTCTTATTTCACATCTCTTTGTGGTTTTGTTAAATTGTCATGACCCTTAATTGGCACAGAGATTTACCTTCACTTTAATAATACCCAAGATCACGATATCGCATTTTGTATTTCTTCGGTTTTCTCTCAGCTGCTTCGTAAACCTTTTCAATGTCAAGGAGGGGACAGTTATTTGAAGAAGGTAATACTGTGGGTAAATCAGTTAAAAGTTGAAATTTTTAATTAAAATATCAAGTAATAATCATTACAGATATTAAACTATTAAATTTTGATAAACGTAGCTTCAAACGCTCGTAAATATTTTTCTTTCTTCAATTATAAATTGGTTTATTACCTCCAACCAACTCTATCTTACACTCGAAGAGAAATTTAAAAAAATAATTTTATCTATTTCGCCCCATATAGAACATTTTTGTAAATTGTCGATAAATAAATTGAAACAATTCTACCATACATAGTAAACACTAACCAGGTAAAACAATCGATGACCTCCGAATTATTTGTGTAAGCAGTAGAAAATTATTATTGATTGATTTCTGGTCACCTTCCTGTGTAAATATAATACTCGTAATTACAAAACATTGTCAAATGGCTAAAATCATAAGCTTAACTCAAAACTTGCGAGGAAAACAACTCATAATTACACAATAATTTGCAAATTGCGACGTTTACACAGGTTGCTATCATTCGCGAAGATAAGAATTTCACCTTCGCGCATTTTTTCTCACTTGACGCCAATTGCTTCAAGTTGACAATGTGGAGGAGTGTTTCGATTTTTTCCCGAAGTCAATTTGTGGAAAAATATTCTGAAGAAAATGGACATGATGCAATTTGTATTATATATGAATGCAGGTTAAAACGTATTTACAAAATATTTATTATCATATCACTGCCTTCATATTTTTTAAAACTCTCAAGTAATTACAAATACTAAGTAGTTTTATGATTATAAATGAATGGGACGTTTAATGAAAACTTATTAATATTTTTACAGCTTTTTCATTTCATGTAATAAAACATGTTTACAATGTAATAGAAGTTCATAGTATCTAATAATAATAATAATAATAGTAAATAGTAAAGTTTGGTACGTTCCGTGCAATGCACACCGTGTTCAAGGTGGTTAAACTGCTTAATTAACTCTGCAAGGTGCCTAGAGTCAGCTTGAGTCATAACCGACTTCGTCGACTTCAGTCAAATGGAACCTACAATAAAATGCATCTTTGTAAAGCCAAACAGGTAGCAAAAGATAAGGTAATTTATTACTTTTGTGTTCCAAATTGTACCAGTAACATGCAATTCTAATGGTCATGTTGCCGTATAAAATCACGTAATAAATGAAATTTATAGCCACGAATAGTTAAAATACATCATCAAATAATTAATTGAGCCTGTAGTAAAATGTTATATTCATTTTTTTCTTATTATTTGTAATATGAGTTAATTGTAAAACAATTTCATTTTTATTTTAATGAATTGGTAATGATAATTTTTCTCTTTTAAAAGAAAGTTAAAGTCAAATAAATTTATGTGGGATAAATACATAAATCCGGTTCCAAAGTTCTGGAAGTATTTGATTTATTGTTGTCCATTTAGTAGAGTATAACTTCATGAATCGGTGCCCCAGATTTATACAGTGAAATCACCTGTTAATGCATATTATAAATGTAAATTAATTAAGGTGTTGGTATACGCAATTTTATGTTGTTGACATTGTTCGGGTTTTTAAGTGCATAGAAGGTTAAACTTTATTACAACTTTGCCTTTGTAGCATAATAACTTATACTTCGTCTGCGGTTTTAAGAGTTTACTTTAAAATTTCTTCCGACTTGATGACCTCTACTCAACTTTTTTGTTTTATTATTTCTTTTACATTAGTCTAGTTAACAATTACTTCAAGCAGTATCCATTTTAACATTTTTATTAAACTGTTCTTGCTCAATAGCACAGATAAGAATTTATTTCACTGCAGATAGTTTCATAATCGAACGGTTTCAACTGACCTTATCATAGGCTTAAAATTGACATTTGACCGATGAGTTTATCTCAAATTACATTCCCACGTTAAAATAAAGAAAAAAAAGTTAGGAAACTCAGTTCAGTTTACCAAAACTGATAAGATTTCCCTATACTCAATCTGTTATTTTGGCCTCGATCTATAATTATACATAGACCAAAAATTCATCACCTTATTTTCTATTAGATGTTCAAGGAAAAATAAGTAGCTCCTACTTTTAGGAGGTGTGTACAAATTGTTTATCAAAAAGTAAACAAAATGATAAAAGTCGACAAAGCGTTATATAGGTAAAAAACACTTGTGCACCTCTCACAGGCACTCTTATGTTTCTATTTTTAAAATGGGATCCCTTATCACTTTTAAGGCGCGATACTGCATAAAAAACGGTAATGGAAAATAAGTATCTCGGAATATATGCCGATATGAAATTTATATAATTAATAATGTTGATAAAATAAGTGTTTTTGCGTATTAGAGTTAAGTTGGCAGGATTTTAGAATACAAATAAATTTTCATAACACGCATTGAAAGACATTAAGACAGATACCAAGAGATTGTCAAATTTGTAAATATTTGTTGTAAAAATTGTCCACTTTAATAACCGTTGTGTTTTTTTGTTTTTTTATTATTATTAAATTACTTATTTTCATAAAATATTTCGCATAATTCGAGTAGGTATTACTACAAAGGTTTATTGTATAATAGACCATAAGTTTAGACAACAGTTCTTCAATAATGTTAAAGTAAAAATATAGTTTAAAACTAAAAATTATTCAATGTGTCTCGATTATGATTTACCAAAAATTCCACAAGATATAATTCCTCAGGAATACATAATCAATCTAAAAGTTATTGATAAAATTTGGTAACAGTTCTGAACACAAGGCCAATACTATTAAATTAGCAAACAAACAATTATTAAGTAATTGTGTTACATAACTTTCAAAAACTATGCAGACAAACTCGCAAAGATTAACGCCTTTTAATATTATCTCGATATTGCGTTTTAAATAATTTCTTTTCTCTTCTCTTCAAAGCGTAAGATACATCGAGGCGAAGGTGCTCTGATAATAAAATGAAGCAGACGCAAAATCTATTTGTGAAAATTGCGAATTTCTTTGAAGCAAATAAATAATCAGAGGTCTGCCAAATTAAATGGGGGGTAAATAGGCTTATGTTGATGTGCGAAATAGCGAAAAGGCCAATATCACTGCACCGAAACAAATAAATAATAATAAACAAAAGGTAGTCATGTTCATTAACACTGGTGGGAGTTTTCGTTTGGGGAAAAGGCGGGTATCCGAAAACATAATGTAAAATGTGCAATCACTGTCTCACAGTTTGTTTTTCAAAATATTTTGCATTGGTAGCAATTTATTAGTTTTCTCAATATTTCAATTTTAAAACTCATATTTCACAATGTCATGTCAGTATTTTTAATGTGAGAATTGTCACGTAGATACTTCAGGGAATAAAAACCGAAATATTCGTTTTCACAGATGTCTTTTAAAAAACAAACGTTGTACTCACAAATTTTTTAATTTTTATTATATCAACACTAAACGATTGGTGTAGGAATATTAGAGTATTTATGAAAAAATAGGTGTGCTGCGATATTGCAGGCTCTTCCAGTATAATTAAATATGTTATCTGCGAGCAACATTAAAAGAGTAAACAAATTTTCGACTTTGAGATCAATATGGAAGGAGACTACATTAAAGTTGTTGTTCGGATGAGGCCACTAGTAAAATCATAAACAGATGGGATGCTAAAATATGATCAACTAACAAGTTATTGGAAAAATGAAAGTCGCATTTAAATTAATGCATTATAGTGTAGGAGACACAACATCAGTTTGTTTACGACATAAACTTTGAAATATTGGAGAAGCTGTTTAAAGGTAGGAGCAGCATTTTTTAAATTGTAGTGGAAAAAGCAAAAATTCATAATGTATTTTTAATGATTGTAATATGTACTAACATACTAACTTATTAACGGACGGAATCTGGTAAGACACGCACTATTAGTGGAAATTTTAATACTGATACTTGACTGAATCCAATCGCTTTATATGATTTATTAAGTCGCTTCCTACGTCTTCCAAGAACATCACTCCAACAACTACAACCAATTTATCCAACAATCTTGAACTCATAGAGGATTAAGAATTTTCAAATAGATTATTTTTTAGAGACATAAATAGTTATTTATCTGTGATCGTAGACAGTTCATTAACTATTGAAAACAAGGAAAATACATTGAAATTTCACCTCAGAAACGACGTTCGCTTACCTGGGTAATTCTTAAATGACCGAAGCACAATTTCGCATTTCCGCACACTTCCACATGAGTGGCTCTTATCGGAGATTTCTTTAAGTCAGGGGATCATCAGTATGTTTATTGCTTTTATTAATAAATAAAAAAATCCAAAAAAAGGCGAGAAAAATAATAAATCAAAAATTCGACAAGGGGCATTTTCACTGAACTTGTGTTGTCTAGAAACGAAAGTTGTCTTTAATTCTTTTTTTAAATTTTCAAAAAATATATCGCGAAATTGGGTCAACTGCGCATGCAAGTTTTAAATCTTTTGAAGAGTTTAAATCTTTTTTAATTGAACTCCTGGCCCTCAAGATGAGGGGAAAATAATGGCCAAAGTGCATTTAATTACTATTTTCTAGTTAATTATAAATGGAATGGCATCTCAATCTGGTGCCAGCGGGTAAATATTTTATGCGGTGCATCGGCCCACCGATGTGACTAAGAAGGCTATTGACTTCTCGCACGATTATGTAAGATTGTACGACGTCGTCGTCAAGGTGAAGAATTGTTGGTAAACAAACACCAAAAACTCCCCATCAATACACTTTAATGTTTTTATGTTAGAGTTGCCAGTGGTTTTTTGCATTTATAGTTCACTAATTACATTAAAGTAAATTTAATAATAAAATTAGTAAAATAGCCCTTAATTTTCTCGTTAATTACTTTTTGGCCAATTTTATCGGGGTTGATATCGAAATATAACTATAAAAGCTATAAAAAGTGTAAAATACTTTTAATTTGGATGCCATTATGTAATTCAAATTGTTAATGTAAATTATTTTTTATTTATTATATTTATTTAAAATTAGTTACAAATTGACTTAGTCAAAAATATAAAATTGTATAAGCATCAAAGCGTAGGCTACGCAAAATGAAACCATCTGAAAAAAAATTGTTTACAAATGTTTGTTAATTTTATATTATAACTTAATTAATTTTCACCTCAGCAAAAGTCTTGCAATTAATATTGAAGACTTTTCCAGCTGTAAGATTTGTTCTTTGAAGGCTAATTTGCAGAATAAGTTCTCGAAAAGCTGAATTTATTTCCGAATTATCGCCGTTGTAATTTATTCCATAAATAGTCCTACGAGTTTTTCCTTCCTACCAGCAAAAGTTAACAACATTAATCGGGTTAAATAAATTAAACTTTTGTATAAAATTACTGTATCAGTTCTCTCTTGACAAATCCAAGAAACCATTAGTAGATTCAAAATATTTGAAGCCAGATATTTTATTGCAGCTAAAAGGAGAAAAATTATACAATAAGTCAACATTTTGTATAATAATAAATCAAGCATACCAATTATTTTAATAGTAGAATAAACATTTAAGTTGATATATATCCAGTAACTTTGGACAGCCGCTATTTGAAAAAATCCAACTAACATCAAAAGTTTGCACCATCCAAATTGAATTTCCAACAATTTCGTGTAGAACCACAATTTTGCTTGAATATGTTGAAAAGTTTTTATTTTTTTAATAATTTTGATTTTTTCAAAGTTAATATTTCTCAATTTATATGATAATTTTTCAGCTGCAAATTGCGCCGCAATTTGACTTTCGTTTAAGGACTGTAAAAGTACACAGTACTGGAGACATTTCACACGCAAAGCAGAATCAATGTAAAAAATTAACACTTGCTTGTACCAAACGAGATCAATAAGTCCAAATAAAAGAATTGTTAATGTAGTGACACTAATCAGCAGCAAAATTCCTGAATATCGAAATAATTTCAATTTCATTTGTCGCTCATTAATGGTGACGTCAAATATGGTTTGTAAATCTTTGTAAACACTATTAATTTCTGTATAGACAAGACAGATATCTTTGAAGTTAAAACTGCACTCAATTTGTGTAATCACTACAATTCCTGCTGTTATACTCGTTCTTATAATATTCACTATAAATTTTGAAGAAGTTTGTTTGCTCTCGTATGTAAAATCTAACTCTTGCGGTAGTAATAGGCAAAATGCTAAAATTGAGAATACTAAGTGTGCACTACGAAATATCATTGCTGAAGTATTGTAGTTTAGATTGAAAGGAATAAACCCATAAAATGCGATGAGAATTTCGTAAGGACGTGTAGCACGTCTGAAAACTGTTGCTTGCATATTCTATTTAGTTACTGAAAGATCCTATTTCCGATTTCAACTGCTTTGAAGTATGTGAAACAATGCAATTTTGCAATTAAATATATTTTATTAAAAGGATTTCTTTATCTGATGGTTAAATTTCAGGGACATCTTATATTTGTATAATTGATATTAAATAATAAATATCCTAGAACTCTTCCCTTTTGTACAGCAATATGATAGATTTTATTCGTCTAAATAAAACTTGACTGAACTCAACCCCTTACTTATTTTCAAGTATTTTTTCATTCGTGGTTTTATTTGGAGCATATACTGTAGATGCAGAATTTGCAAAGTTGTCTAAAATGTTTATAAATTCTTAAATAGAAAATCGTTAACAGTATTTGAAAGCAGGTAATTTTGATTTGTTGAAATACTTTAAGTATGTTGTTTTCATCAAAATAATCGAATTTCAACTTATTATTTTTAAATAGTATCCATTGAAAAAGTAAAATAATCATAAATCGTATACTAAAATACGTAAAAATACCAATTGAAATTTTTACATTGTTCAAATTCGATGGTAAAAATCGACAAGTAGTTCAATAAAGAAAGTGTTTTCTTTGATGTGATGAATTTATTTTAATTAAACTGAAGCAAATGACTGTCGTTTTAATAGTAGTAACATTTTAAATTGATCATAATCTGCCCCTTACTGCTATACCCCTTATTGCAATGTGTGAAAACTCTTTTGTCAGTCATTAGTACACATCAACATTTACAAATCGTATTGACTTTTCTACCTTCAATTCTTCAAAGCTAGCAAATTACTGAAATTAGCAAATTTATTTCAGTATCATTTTAACCATCGGAGGATGAAGAGAACCGCAGTTGAACGCGCTACGCGTCCTTACGAAATTTTATACACACTTGTTGCGTTTACTCCTTATAAACTACGCTCCCCTGTGTGGACAAGAATATTGCACTATTCACATTTGCTTATTGTAGCGTTTTTTATATTCCCAACCATCAAATTTAGAATTTTGTACATAGCAGAGAAGAAAGATGAAATAATTATTTGGGTGGATGTTTTAAGGATAGTGTTTTTATCTTTTTGTCATCTGATAATATTGTTCGAATCCTTGGCTAAGTATAAAATAATATGTGCTGTGAATGGAAAAATTAGCTTAATTCAAAAACAACTGCTGCATTATTTTAATATATCTTATGATTATAACCAGTTAAAAATAAAATTGCATTGGACTGTGGGGGTATTCATATTATTTAATCTTGCAACATTAAGCACCACAACCCTATCCACACAACATTTGGAGGTATGGGCCGGTGTGATGTATATCGACATTGTCATAAGACTAAAGTGTGTCCAATATTGTATGATTTTACAAGTTCTTATTGCCAGTCATGCTAAAGTGCAATATGCCGCTGAGAAATTTGCAAACGTTTTGGAACATTTTGAATATAAAAATGTTGATGCAATTTTTAAAAAAATTAAGTCATTACAACAAATTCAAACTGAAATTTGGTATTCTACAAATTTGATGGATATCTATTTTGGCTGGACCAATTTTTCAATTTTCTTCGTATTTTGTAATTTTTTTTCCGCACAAGCCTATTGGATTTTTTTAGTTTTTAGAGATGCAACTTTTTCTAAAAAGATTGGTATGATTTTTCTTAACATTAATCTGCTTTCTTTTGGAATAAATTTACACTATATACTTTTTCACAGGTGTGATAAACTATTGGTTTTCAATTATAACACTTACTGGTTACTCATGTTGGCTATGTCAAGTAATGATAACCTCTGTAATTTAACAGTATATTTAAAAATATTAAGAATTTCAAATATATTAATTTTTCTAGGGGGAGAAAACGCGTAGAACTATCAAAGGGATAAAATATAATGGTTGTAATCGTTTCGTGAATAGTATTATGAAGGAGTTATCTCTCCAAATGTATCATCAAGAAATGCGTTTTTCAGCAGCCGGATTTTTTACAATTAACTTAAACACTTTGGCTCAGGTTTTATTAAAAATACAGTTGATTAAATTAAATTTTAATAACTTATTTTTTGTTTGTTTTAGTGTATTTTTACTTGCTCAACATATGTTGTAATACTTTTGCAATTTTACTTTGCTATATAAAGAATATTTTATAAAAATATTTGTCTTTACCGGATAAATGATATTAATTCAAGTTATGGATAATTTACCTCAATAAGGTATATAATATAGTTATATTTAAACTTAGCAAAAATATTTATGACCTAAATTTCAAAATATAAGCTCAATTAAATGTGGAAAGTGGAAAGAAGAAAACCCGTACCTGTCGGTATAATTTTAGAAAATTAATTAGAAAAACTGATCTACGTACAATATATTTATAATTAAAATTTGCAATAAAGTTGCACCATGCTGATAAATTATCGACACTTATGTCCATTACTTAATTAAGGAATGGGTTTCAGTTGTACTTGAGCTGCAAGACATGCAACAGACGGCTTTGCAAAGGGCTCTATATCCCTATGAAATTATTTTTGCATTTTTCGCGTTTATTCCATTTAAATCCCAATCAAATCGGGCAAATCGGTTTCATTTACTACATTTACTTATTTCGGTTTTAATTACTTTTGTAATTGCTTCACATAGAATAAATTTTCTTTCTACTATAAAGGAAAGCTATGTTGGAATTTATGTGGATATATTTAGAATGACGGGTGTTTCTTCTACATTTATAGTTATGCTATTTGAGTCAGTTTTAATGTACAAAAATTTCTGTGTAATGCGTGAAAAATTAAGCACTATTCACGAACAATTGCTGCGTGATTTTGATGTACTTTCGGATTATAACAAGATTAGATTAAAATTTCTAAAATCGTCCGCTGTATTTGGGGTAGTTAGCGCTGTAACATCATTTTTGACTTTGTTAGCCATACCCTCAAGTAATTTGCTTTCATGGTGTCCTATTTTGTTTATTGATATCGGTGTTAGAATGAAATGTTTACAATACTGTGCATTTCTACAATGTGCAATTATTATGCAAGTTGAAGTCCAAGTCGCTGCTGTTAAACTTGCAAAATTTTTGAACGATGTTGGCCCAAAAAATCTTCAATTTATTTTGAAGCAAATTAAATCATTTCAGAATATTGAAGCTGAACTCTGGTATTTTTCAAAAATGCTGAATAGATATTTCGGTTGGTCCAATTTTACCATGTTTGCTATATTGTATTATCAAATTGCTGGACAAAGCTTCTGGATTTTCGTTGCATTCAAAGAAGAATTAATTTCCACAATTGGTATGCTTAACTTTAACAAACTTGTTTTTATTAACTTTAATACACAGGTGCGATAAATTGCGTGTCTTCAGTTGTAATAACTCTATTTTTTCCATGTTGGCTCTGTCAAAGGCGGATCACTTTTGTAATTTCGAAGAAATAATTAGTAAAAAAAGGGAAAGTTTAGCAACATTTATTATAGGAAGGGAAACTCCGTAGAACAGTATACGAAATTAAATACAATGGAAACAACCCCTTAGTTATAAATACTATCAAGGAACTCTCTCTTCAGATGTTTCAACAGAAAACAAACACTTCAGCAGGTGGATTTTTTAGTATCAATTGTGGAACTTTTGCTGAGGTTACATAAATAACATTTTAATAAAAATTCAATAATTTTAATTTGGTTTCAGATTATATCTTCTGCTGTAATTTATATTGTAATTTTAATACAATTTTATACCCCTAATTCTTAGATATATTTTTGTTATATTTCCATAAAACATGACAATTTCGAGTGTAAATATTTTATGCTTAAACATAATCTTTAATTATAAATATAACAAAAAGATTGAAATGAAATAATATTATAATTTTCTTTCTTTAACGTCCTTTTACTTTACATTTTTTGTAAAAGTCATTATTGGTTTTCAGTATTGTTAGAGAAAACTCAACTCAATTAATTCAAGCTTATTTTGCCAACTTGAATTAATCCATATTAGCTTTATTATGCATCAATATTTATTGATGAATAATAAATTATGGACAACAAAATTTACTAGGGCATAAAGGAATAAACCAATACGAATAAACCAAGGTTGTAATTTCACAACAGCTTTAATGAACTAATTAGGAAAGTGGTTTCAGTATTACTTGAGCCTCACGCCATGCAAGAAACAACAATACGACGGGCTACGCGTCCTTTCGAAATTTTATTTGCATTTTTTGCATTTATTCCATTCGATTTAAGTTCAAATTTGGGAAAAGTTTTAAACCTTTTCTACTGGATAATTTCAGTTTTAATAGTTTTAGTTCTTGCTAATCATAGAATTCAGTATGATAGAAGAACAAAGAGCGACGGTGTCCAACTTTTTGTGAACCTTATAAGGATAATGGCTAGTGCTTCTACTCTTTTAATCATGCAGTTTGAGTCTCTTTTCATGCATAAAAACTTCCGTATGTTGTGTGAAAAACTAAATATTATTCACGAACAATTAGTTCGTGATTTTAATGTATCTTCTGATTTTAAAGAAATAAAAATAAAAATTTTAAAATTCTCAGTTTTGTTTACGGCAGTTAGTTCTATAGCTTTTTGTCTTACTATGCTAGCCGTAAGGAAATCTATATATCAATGGATTCCTATAATGTATATAGACATTAGCCTGAGAATTAAATGTCTGCAATACTGCATATTTGTTCAAACTTTAACAATCAGTCAAGCCGAAGCCAAGTTAGCGGGTAAAAAACTTGTCAATCTTTTAAAATATACTGGCTCCGAAAACGTTAATTTTGTTCTTCGCCGAATTAGATCATTTCAAAACATTCAATCTGATCTGTGGCATTGCACAAAGATATTAGATTTATATTTTAGTTGGTCAAACATTTTCATGTTTACTACATTCTACTATCATTTTGTTATACAAAGTTATTGGGTGGTCGTAATATTTAAAGAAAATGCTAATAGTGAAACTAGAAAAATAGGTATGTGCATTTGTTATTGTTTTTTGTTTTTTGTATTTAAATTAAATTTTTTTTACATCAGGTACTGTAACATGCTTGATTTCGGTTGTAGTAATTCTCGTCTTATTGTGTTGGAATTGTCAGATGAAGATAAACTCTGTAATTTTTTGGAAACAACTATTGACTTGAGTGGTTTAAAACTTTTTTGTAGGAGAAGATAACTCGTAGAATAATATACGAAATTAACTACAATGGATCTAACCCTTTGGTGATAAATACTATGAATGAATTATCTCTTCAACTAATTCATCAGAAAACCCCACAACTTTCGGCAGGCAGATTTTTCAATATTAATTGTGGTACTTTTACTGAGGTCTTCATGAGTAATTTTATTTATTTATAATGAGTACTAAATATATTACGATTTCAGATTGTTTCATCTTGCTTCACGTATGTTGTAATAGTAGTTCAATTTAATTATCCTGATATATAAGAGATGTTATTAGCGAAAAATTAGCAAAATATATCGTTCTCTTTCTATTTTAAATCAAATTTAAATCTAATTTTAGGTTTATAGAGTTTAAGAAATCAGTTTTATTTTTTAATATTGAATTTAATTTCATACTTCATGTAATGCACAAAAGTAATAAATTTATTTGTATAAAATAAGTTAATTAATTAATATTGAAGATAATACATATCATCAGTTATATTTTATATATATAACATTTAAATGAAATGAAATGAATTTACATAAAATAAAAAAATGTTTGATGACTAAATAATAAAAATTTAAACATAATATCAAATCTATAAATGACCAAAATTTGGAAAGAATCTCTGCATAAATTGCTACCTATTTATCTGTAGCTCTACTTTCACTTAAGAAAAAAAAACCAATTAAATAAAATTGATAATTAATAAATCGTTGACGTAAAATGATAAATAATCTGTTATAAATATGAACCCTCTATCGTCATTGATAAATCAAAAGAGGGCACTAAATTCCGCGACATCGTGCTGCACATGTCTTCCGAAATGTTCGCCTATGAAAATAAATGAACATGAAACATAAACAAGCCATGAACCAGGCGACGTGGTAAACAAAATTCTCCTGATAATGTTTCAAGAAACAACGTAAAGATCGCTGACGAATTAGAACTGAAAATTACATCATCCGCTGATACCCCCGATGGCGTGGCTATCAGCACGACATTTTTGCGCTTAAGTCTCCCCCTAAGAGTCCAATTTTATTAAAATTTTTCCATTCTGGGGCAATTGTGTAAATACTAAAGAATATGCTCAGCTGTTTATGACTATTGTTTTATATTAAATGTGGACCGAAACAGAATGTGGGAGACGTTTGTGGAAGAAAACAAAACCAGTAATTTTCCACTCACAAAGTTTATTAAACTTCTCTGACTTACAAACTCCGCTGATAGCGCCAAGGCAACTAAAAGCCAGAAACATCTCCTTTCTTCCGGTAATCTGCATTTGCATAGACTGCGGTTGCGTTCTTGGCAATCCCAGACATGGTGCTTCCTCGTTCCTGATACCGGACAAGTTTGTGGCCCCTTGCTGCGAGGCCGTCGACTATGCTCTGCGATAAAGACGTTCAGTCCCTAAGGTTCTTAGGGATAAGAAATTCAAATTTACCTGGATCACTCCGTACTCATAGTGGACCTCATTAGGCAGAAGCTGGTGGTGTATTCTGGGAGCATCGATGGCCTGCTTTATGTCTTCCCCGAACCACAAATACCTTGCTATTACCCAGGCTACGGACGTTAGAATCTTCGTACCTCCGGCAGCGCCTATAACCAGCTTAACGTTTCCGTTTTCGTCTGTAACGATTGTTGGACACATAGACGACATGGCACGTTTTTGTGGCCTAATGTAATTCGGTTCGGCACCAGGTATCCCGAAAAAGTTGTTAATACCCGGGGAAGAGAAGTCGTCCATACCGCTGTTAAAGATAATACCTGTTCGCCTACCTGTATGTCCACATCCAAAACTAAAAAAAACAAAACATTCAAAATTCAATTATGCTAATTTTTAAAATTATGTTTAGCTATGGGAAACGAACGTTTTGATGACCGACTCAGACTATATATCTTTTGATTGGATTTATTGTTTTTTTCTTATTAATCCCATATGTACAAGAGCAAGGATTAATCTTTTTAATGAAGAATTCGAAACTTTGTTGCTTTAAACTTTAAAAGGTAAAACACTAGAATTTGAAATTAAAAACATTATCTTTTAAATTACTTTAAAATAGTTAAAAATAATTTTAATCAACTGTTTATATTTTAGTCAGTTTTAACTTGAAAAAGAAATTTCGAAAATAGTGTTTTTAAAATTAGTTAAAATATAGTATCGAATACTCACTAAAAATTCACAGAACTTGTTACTGCAACAGCATCTCCATTTGGAGCTAAAACAGAAATATGAGATGTTCCTGTTTGTGTTTTTGATAAAAATTTCATTTCATAGTGTTCAGTATTGTTGAATGTTTTTGTATCATCAATAAGCTTCCTAATACCTTCAGCATACAGTGAAGATGCGAGCTTATATAATAGCTGAAAATAGAAAAATCCTTATGAAATAAAATTGTAATTTATTTCCTTAAATCAACTTACATCAGTGACATTCTTGAATCTGGGGTCTCCCAATTCGTATCTTTTGGCAAATGCAAATTTATACGCTTCTATAAATCGATGATATGTTAAAGCAGATTCTTGTGGCGTTGCTATATTTTTTTGAGTCATGTTATAGCCTCGAAGTACGTTTAAAATAAAAGCTAGGACTGTTCCACTGCCCACAGGAGGCGCAACATGAAGAGTATCGCTGTTTAGTGGAACGTGTCTGGAATATTGCCAATTTACATGGTAGCTCTCCAAATCTTGTGCTGTGATGATACTTCCAATTTCACGAAGATCTTCTACAATCATTTTGGCAACAGTTCCATTGTAAAAGTCCATTCCACCATTTATCATAATTTGCTTGTAGGTTTCACATAGCTCTTTTGCTGGATAGACTCGGGTACCGACTCGATAAAATTCCCCTGTGGTTTTATTTACGAAAGTTGAACTAAAATAAAAATAGTTTAATATATTTATGTATTTGAAAGATAATTAAATTTGTTAATTAATACCTTAGGTGTGTGTCGTTTTTAACCAATGGATTTGTATGTAATGCATCCCACATGTGCTTCGTTAAAATTATGCCATCTTGGCAGATCTTAATTGAGGGTTCCATAATTTCTTTCCAAGTCATGGATGCAAATCTGTTGTGAGCCTCCCAATAGCCCATCAGTTCCCCCGGTACCGCAATTGATAGAGGTCCAACCATGGAGGCTGTTTTTGTTTTATTTAAAAACATGTCTTGTGAAGCAAGTAAT
The DNA here is from genome assembly GCA_959613345.1 of Tolmerus cingulatus. Classification (NCBI taxonomy): domain Eukaryota; kingdom Metazoa; phylum Arthropoda; class Insecta; order Diptera; family Asilidae; genus Tolmerus; species Tolmerus cingulatus. The sequence continues at coordinate 34,970,818 of OY390710.1, forward strand.
GGCGCCACTTCTCGGGCATCAATGGTGTAAGATTTGTTCTCTCTCCTAATATAAATGTTCATTATAAATCCACCCCCAAAACCCAAACTTTGCATTGTTGTTATGCCATTGCAAAATATTGTAGCTAAAGCTGAATCGATCGCATTACCACCACGAAGAAATATGTCTCTAAAAGAATTATTCGATTTAGATATGATTACTTAAGATAAATTGTAGAAAATAGCATATATTCTTTTAAACCTATTAAACTTTAAAAAAAAATACATAAATCAACCTTAAATGAATGCAGTAATCATGCAGGAATAAAATGATCTTCTAATTTCTATTCTGAATTGAATAGAATAATCAATTGACCGAAAATATATTTTATTTATTAGATATTAATTAAGTACCTTCCAATATCGCTGCAGATACCAGAATCTGAACCAACAGCTGCATTTTTAAATACGTGCAAAATTGAAGGTGAAGGGGGCAGTGGTTCCTCGCAATTGGGCACAACTAAACCACCTCCAGTTTTGACAGTTTCCTGTACTTCTCCATACTCTAGAATAAACAAATTAATAATAATAATAATAAACCTTATTTTAAATCTACAATTACAAACCTTGTGAAAGGTACTGCAGCAGAAAGTAAACGACTAGAATTACGACTGTTATTGCTAGAAAAGTCACTATCAAATAAATCAAAAGTTTCTTTGTATCAACTTTCCTGCAAGAGAAAAAATGTTCGTTAAATAAATTGCTTTTGTTAAAAATATAAATGTTTATAAGAATGAAGTAAAAGTTGGGTGGTTACTTTCTTTACTACAAGAAAGTTGCATACTTCTTGGAACTAAATTTGCCAGTGGCGAAGAGCAGAAATGGACGAAGAAAAGCTGAGGGAGCTTCACATTTTCCGCCTTTGGAACATTTTCGATAATCGCCTTGGAAACTTTTACTGGGAAGGGAAAATCGACGTCTTTTGAAATTGTCAGTAGTTTCTTTGAACATATTTCGCGGCAATACATTCTGAACTCACAGCCAGGGTTTTTTCTAACATTTTAACACTTTTTTCTACAGATTGGCTCAAATAAATTGTGTTGATTTTAAGAGCCCTAGAATGTAAACAAATCACGAATTGAGTGTCATTTGCACTGTTTGTGCAGAGCGCATGACTGCTTGAAAAACATTTTCAGGAAAGCTTATGAAGGAAAAAGTGAAATTATTGAAACATAGATGCCAGCATAATTCAAGTTTTACCAATAAAAAGCAGGTAAACGTTTACCAGCATTTCGCTACTATTTGTGTTAACTTCTAATTTCTTAAAAATACACAACTTTATAATATATTGCCTATACTATTGAATCTGTGTTGGTTTTATGATATACCTTTTAAAGTTATTTTATATTCTTTCCGAATAAAAGCAGTTTTCGATTTCATTTTTAATTTTCTTTTATAAACAAAACTAAACAAATAATATAAAAGAATCCACTATTCATATATAACTTTCATTAATTATAGGACTCGATGGACTTCTATCTCTTATTTTTGTCTTATCTAAGAAATAATTATCATGTTATAATAGCTATTTTAATTTAATATTATAGCATTACCAATACAGCTTGCTTAACATTAGTACCTCAATTTTTAATTTTATTAGCTTTAAATTTAAAAAGGCATGTCCGTAACTGCATAGACCTATGTAAGACTACATAAACCCTTTGAAGCTAAAATTACAAAATTCAGCGTTTCTGAAGTTTTGTGTATTCAAGCAAGTATTTTTCAGGCGTTTATGATCTCACTGAAAATTGTAATTTCAATGAGTATGCCACATTTCTAAGAAAACTAAAATGTTTTATTAAGTTACCTCCTATTTTACAGCTTTGATTTGCATAAAAGTTTATTTGAGTGTCACACCTTGTGTGTTATCGTAGCACAAACCTTCTTCGTATAGCATTTGATTAAATGCCTTTGTGTACTATACTACCTAATAAGGATGCAAGGAGTAGATCCTGAATGCATTTGATTGAATACATACGAGCCGTGAACAGGAGACTATTGGATTACGCGAAAGGTACGTGTGCAATAGTGAGAATCACAAGGGTAGTCATCTTATTAAATATTCAAGAAGCACACAATATCAGCTTTGCTCGATGTTTGCTTTTCTTTAAAGAGATTTTTCTCCTACCCGGCGAATGATTTCTAGGTACATTTCATCGTTCAATAAATAAAAAGTGACTGACTGCTTAGCAAATATTTGCGACAAATGAGGTTATTTGTTTGTTTTTACAAATTGGATAAATTGAAAGTAATACAATTTTGTGAAGAGCTTTTGAAGATTTTCTAGCTCAGTGGTTGAAGGAAATATGCGATAATTTCATCAAGGAAAAAAATAGTCCCTCCGAAAATTTTTAAGTAATAGGGCAATTTCTTAAATGAAGTTACATAAAATTAAGTAAATATTAAATAATTAGGTTAGGCTTTGTTCCGGAAAATATAAGCAACTTTGAATGTATACAGCAAATATTTTGCAGTATGTTTAAAATATGATTTTTAATTTAAAATATTTATATTTAAACGTCTGCGATGCAACGAAAACAAGATGTTGCAATACCAACTTGCATGATTTTAGATGCACATCAGTTTACAAGGCAAGAAACAAATGTGTCTGGAATGCTGTTTACCCTTTTTAGCTCCAGCCGCGAGCATTTGTCAACAATCTTATTGATTTATAACTTTCTTGTCCGACGACAGCGAATTGTATTTTCTTTGAAAAATGATTTAAGCAAGAAAACAGAATGAATAATGAAAATTAACTCAAGCAGGTCGATTATAAGTGAATTATTGTACATACCTACTTGATTTTGATGTTATAATAATATTGGTGAAAACTTAATTAACGAACAAATTATCGCGTTCAATTTGAGCTATACTGGCTCGATTTTAAATGCGTTATTTTCTCTCTAACAATTTTGATAAATTTCTGGTACATTGTAATTTAATTTTAGCAACTTGAGATAATAAACTCAGAAGCTTGTTAAATTTTGCAACATAACGTTAATATGTACATGTATGTATATATTTGCTTAAATATCTGGATTCCTATTAAATTTCTATTGAAATTAACTTACAAAATAGAAAATCTATAAAAAGTAGTAAATCAAATTTTAACACTTACATAGCTCTTTTATTGTCGAAGATTCCACTTTACTCTAAATAAAATAGTACTGATTTTCATTTACAAATTTTATTAGCACCTGAATCGTTGATTGTTTTAGCATCACTGATCACCAGTATCATACAACTGAACTTTGAAGCTTCTGAATTTGCAACGCGTTGAACGTGCTTTACGCTTTTATAAATTCAACATTTGCAGAATTCATGACTTTATTAAAACGTCTTATCATTGTGAGAATTAAAACTTAATCTTCTCCATAAATTTGGCGCGTATGCTGAGTTCAAATAAAGTTTTTAGGCGTGTGGACTAAAATGATTTTTATCTTAATAATTCTAGCTTTTTAGACATCGATATGGATGATTTTTGGGGGTTTATGATTTTCGATTATGTTTTTAAAATGATCTCATTTTGGTGCAAATGCTTTAAATAAATTTGTATCTTATGTGATCTTCACAAATTAAAAAGCAAATGCTATTATTATTATTAATTAAATAGAAACTTGAGATTTATTACTTTTCTCTTCATAGACAAGAAACGTATTCAAAATTTTAAATTTAAAAAAAAGTAAACGTTTTTTTCATTAGCATAACTTAATTTTGTACAATTCTCAGTTTGCGGAAACATTCACATTTGTCGCAAAATGTGCGGCTTATTTCGCAAGAGTTAGTTAATCCTAAATAAGACATAATTAGCCACTTGAGATTCACGCAATTATTTGATTGCAACTGTAGACCATTTCCGAAGTTAATGACACATATCACCCCCATCGCCTTAATTAAGTTAAGTATGAAAGACTGCTGTTTTCCCCCCATTTTGTATGTGACTGTGAGACGAAAGTGCAATAATTCACTATGAAATCATGGAAATTGTCTTAGTGAATTGAATTTTGCAGTTGCTTCATCATTGAGATGACATGCATATCTTAAATTGCGTCGCGCTCTGTATTTTGCTTCTGTTTGTGTCCTCAAGGACATTATTTAACCTTTTCTGCCTTCGGTTGTCCCGAGCAATTCCGTCCACGTCCTCCGGTTGCTGCTCAGCACCCTCCTCGATCCTTGCCATATTTTTAAGTGGAATCTCATTTTCAAATTCCTCGCATTCAGATTTGTTGAGGCCCATTTTAATTAACCTGTAAATGAAATAATAGATATTAATTAAATTTCTGAGATCTCTAAGAATTTCGAAATTATTTTAGTTAAATGCGAATATGCTAGGAATTGTTGCTTCAATAAGTTCTTCATTCATTTTCATATACCCTTTTCAATTGATTGCCTATTTTGCTGTTACTTAAAACATTTATAAAATCACACATTGTGTTGAAGTTAGGAAAGATTTGAAAATTTCGTGCAAGTGAATTTCGTAACATATGTTTAAATCCAAATTAATTTTTGTCCATTTTTTCCTCATAATCAGATTGTATTCAGCTACGTATTCAGCTTAGCCGTATTCAAGTGAAATGGCTGAGTATGAAATTGATCCCACACTGTAATTTGAAGTGGTGTAGCATTTTTAAATTACCGAAGAAAATTGCAAAAATGTTGTTTTAGTATTTCGTTTTTAGAATAATAATTCGTAAAATATCAATGTTTAAAATTTGGGAGAAAAATATGTGTGTATATATTTTTTTAAATTTTAGGCTCAAGTTACTTTAGAAACGTTTTAAATGTTTTTTTGCGAATTAACTTCTTTCATATGAACCATTCTTTTTCATTGTATATCAAAATGAAAAAAAATTTGTCATATTTACGAGTAGGTCTAATTTCTGTATATTGTCTGGAACTATAAAATGAATTGATATTTAGATAGACGTAATAACTACATATTTACATATACATACACACATATATTTTTTAAAAGCAAGCAACCAATTTGACAAAATTATTCCCGTGCATGTTCGCTTTAATTTACCATGGTAAAATTGAAATGTTTCATGTAACTCCGTCCAATTTTTTTTTAGCGAACACAACTCAATTTTAGATGAAATGTGTGGATGCCAGCCATCAAGGACTTTTGATTGAAATCGAATCTTGAGCTTGAATACTTGCCCGAAGGACCCTTTATAACCACTGCTTTCCATGTACCTAAATTAAAAAGTATCAAAAATCGAGTGGTGGTTGAAAAGCTTAAATTCGCTGTTTCAGAGAATTAACACTACACAAAAAAAAAAGGAATTGAGAAGTGGCTTCAATGCCGAAGGACTTTGGTAGCTTAAACACGTTCCATCGAATCGATAAAAGTTGTAACGAAATGAACTTGTTTATAAAGTAACATTTGAATAGTTTGGGTATAAACGAAACTCGAATTGGTAACAATGGAAAGGGGTATCTTGATTTTAAGGATAAAAGAGTATCGATTCGGACATTTGGTTCCCCTATAATAAAAGGTAATACTTATCTCTTATCGATTCACAAACAATCAATTTAAAAATAAATCAAACACGTTTGGCCAATCGACTAACAAAATGCCGACGTTTAAAGTATAAGTATTGCAAAGTTTCCTTATTTACTTAGGACTTGAAGAACAAATCTGGGGAAAAGTTACTCTTCCCCGATAGCAATATCTTTGTGAACACTTAAACGCCACAAATTGTGAAGACTTTCTGAAGGAGATTACCTTTGTCTGCCTTTCAAGTGTTCGTTTTGGGGTCAGGGAAGAACGTGCACGTTTTATAGATTCTGAAGAATGAACTTATTGGCCTACCTACCCAACATATTTATATTGATGCCTACTCCAGTATATATTAAATATAGTGCTAAGAAGTTATTGGTATTTGTTCGATTTAGGAGGAACCACAAATAATTGTCTAGAGATAGACTCCTACTTTTCGTTCAGACAGGATCCATATTCTAATAGACGTAGGAGTAAAAGTTACTGCGTGACAATGGGATTTTTTAATTACAGAAATATCTCACGTACGAGGAGTATCCTTTTAGAGTTTCTTAAGGTTCCGAAAAAAGTACTTTTTGTTATTTAAGGAGCAAATCTTTAAGGTGTAATAAGCCCCAAAAATCAAAAGAATAAAGGTCCGTTCAAGGACATTTGATATGATTTCCAGATGTTGAAATTCCCATGAAATGAGATTAAGTGAACAATGCCTCAAGAAAAAAAAAACATAAAATATGATATAGATTATGTTACCATTATATTGCTGGACGGAATGAAAAATATGTGGACTATAAAGAAATAAAAGAATTTCAAGTATATAGCATAATTTATTCACTAGTCTTATTGAATGAAAGATAAAATCTGAAAATGTTTTTTCAGCTCTTTTTACTGGCATTTATATTTTAAAACTTCGCCGTAACGAAAGTTATTCATGTAAATCAGATTGTAATTAAATTGGCATAATGCTTGTAAAACTACCTAATTATTAGTTTAACAAAATCAGAGAGATACCATAAGGAAGGTTATAAAAACGAATTTATTTGCTAACAAATAAACTCACTCCATTCAAGGTAATTAATTAAAATTTTCAAAATAATTTCAGTTTGTAGAATATTAATGTCCCTGTGAAAATTTGAAATAAAATGAGACATTTATGAAATATATAAAATTCTCACAACTTGTAGTTTTTTGAGGAGTTTCGAATTTTTTTTCATACACTTCTAGAACTCTTATTTGCTTTTAACTTCAATTTAGTAAGGCTTATACAGTGATCTACACTATATGTATTAGCATTCTTAAAAGAAAATATACAGAGTTTCCTTAATTAAATACACTATTATGGTAGGTATGTTAAAGTATTCCAGTTTGTTAGTTTTAGTGATTTTTACATCGAATATATCACCATAAAACCCCCATATAAAAAGGAAGGAACTAAATCAATATTATCAAAGGTATTTTCCAATCAATTTTATCTCTTTAAATTGAAAAGATTACAAAACTTTGATTCACCGCAAAAATAAGAAATTTTCCTGGGATTTAACCAAAGTTTACTTTTCTTCCTGATTTATTTCCATTTAATCTTTTATTAATGATTGGGAAACGTGAAGAGATTGAAAAATAACTTCATCCTCTTTACTTTTAATCTCATCCCCAAAAATAACTTTGTATTAATATTTAAAGATTAAAGATAGGTAAATATATTTTTAAAATAGAGAATAGTCTGCTGATTTGCAATTTGGATTTATGAATCTTGTTCAGCTTATATTTGGATTTGGCTTAATTTGACCAATTTACTGGTCAATGAAATTTTCGAATTATGAAAATGTTTCAAGTATTTTTAAGGGTGCTCTAGATGATTCTCCTAAATTATGCCCTAAAATAAAGGACAAGGCTTTAACCCATCGAGAAGACTCAAGAATTTGAAGAGACCCACAAGTGCTCGAGTAATTCCACACCAGATCCATGCAAGGAACGCATGTCTTCTATTTTCTGTCTGAAATGCAAAGCAATTTGCCTTCAGCACATTTGTTCGTTTCACATGAATTTATAAATGGAAAAAGCGACAGTTCGTCTAACAAGAGTTCGGTGGTAGGTGGGTTTCTAAGTGATGACCTCACATTTCAAAGTTTAACTGGCACAAAATGAGAACAATTTGATTGTTGCGATTGTAGCAGAAGTGTACTACCTAATGCAACTATTTTCTTGCAAAATAAGTTACGTACAAGAATGGGGACACATCCGCTAAAAGAAATAGGAAATTGATAGAGATTAGATTAACGATCGCGTAGGAAGTGGTTCTAATAAATAAATATGGACAATCGGGACAAGATTTAGATGATGTATGTAGGTTTCGGAAACAATGTATAATTTGTCTAGAATGATTTACTAATGTTCAATTAAAGAAACCTTCCCACTTTAATCATTTTTTTGCAATTTTGTAATATTCTTATGTTTAATGTTTATAAAAAGTTGTATGAAAATTTTCTGAGACTTCGGATAGTTTTTAAAATTCGTTTTAAATAAAAGTAATATTATTAGTTTTGAAGTATTGTGCAACAAAATAAAATTTTATATAAAACTATTTTTCTACAATTTTAAGCTATTGCCGCTCATATTTATATATTGTTTTTCACGCCTAAATAATGAGTTGTTTCAAATCCCTCTTGATTTTGTACCCCAAAAGTATACAGTAAAATACAACACATTCTCATTATTTTCTACACGTCTTACAAAATAGCTATGAATATAAATTAACGCACAGGATAACAAGATTGATGATTGCATAAAGGAGTTTAATTAACACTTATTGCGCAATATGTATGTATTTCATTATTAATTAAAGTGGAATTAGATGTAATAAATTGACTTTGTGAGTTGAATGCTTCCATTTGAAATGGATTTTTAAAGGTAGGCATTTCTCTTAAGGATTATTTTGTAATTAACAAGCCGTAAGTAATCGACTCTATAGCTCAGCTTTAAAGTCAAGACTTAAGATTTAAACTAGGAATAAATCCTCGTTCCATTGATAGTGTACGCTGCATTCAAACCCATTCATTACGTAGCTCGTTTTCTCTATGCAGATTTGTTTCGTAACCCAACCTTGGCCATTTTTTCGCAAAATAACCTTTTGTACTTGTTCCGTCTCATGAAAACAGAAACTGAACACTGCACACTTTTAATACCCACATTTATGCACTCTCTCTCCCCGTCATCCTCTATTGTGTATTTTTCAAAATAAAAAACCTGGCGGGACTGCCAAAAGGACGAAAGAAATAACAAAAAACACTTTAAAGCCGATGATGGGAAGTGTCGTTCTCACTTATTTAGTCGGATTAAAGTAAAATGCGTGCATTCATTCGTTTTACAGGGACAACTGTGTTGTGTTTAGAATCACTCAAAAAATATTTTAGGAGGATTTCCTTAAAAAATTTAAAGAGACTAACAACATCCAAATTTGAAGGTAAAATGACCGTTTTTAGGATTTTGAAATGGAGGGTCGGTATTCCAAAGGGTTTCATTTGCACACTTTCCGAAACATCAAAGTGAAAAATCTGAAATGCTTAGAGTTAGTTAATAGAAGTCTATGTATGTTCTGTAAATACGTTATTTAAATGTTAGCTCCCAAAATGTCTTTCAGTTTGTGTCTTTTAAAATAAAAGGACTTGTAAAAGTTACACTCTCCAATTATAATATTTTATAGTTTAAAGCAGTTTTTGATTGGTTTTTTTTCCAAATTATTTCACACATTAAATATCTATCTGTGGAATAAATTATTTTAGTAATTAATTAGTTCTTTATTAATTCGGCGAAATTTTTGCGCCTTCAAAAATAAGTAATTTAAATATTATAGTATTAGAATTTGAATAATGAGGCAATTTTCATTAAAACTTTAAAATGACTGGTGTGTAATCGATTTTCGTTGCTGAAACGCGTCTCAAAATCAAATTAAAAATAAAGTTCATTTTCTTAAGAAACGTACATTTCATATATTGAGATCGCACAATATTCCGCAGAATGAAATATGAAATAGAAATTTCGAATAGGTCGGCTTTAAATTGAGAATGAGTATTAGAGTGGTTTGGATTCAAAAATCAAGATACATTTTATATGAATGATATTTGATATCTTAAAAATTCATTCATTTTATTCTAGTTTTTAAAGCATAAAATTTTATTCAAGCATGGTGAGGACGAAGATAAATTGATTATAATTTAGCTTATTTCCAGTTTCGTACTGTAACGAGATCTGTTTATAAAAACCAAGAAATGATAAAATTGCTAAATAAGCAGAAACATTATAGCTAAAATTAAAAAAGCTTGAACTCAAATCAGAAAATCAACAATTTTGTCATATTATTCATCACTTTATTTCCACAGCTTTAGAAAGGTTGATTTAGGTACTTAAACAAGTTTAATCCCGCACATAGGTCAATGACTCAAAGTTCAACTAATTTTAGAATGCTTTAAAAATTGATTCAAGTACTCAAAGTTAAAAAAGGTTCGTTTGCTTTAATTATAAAATTTCACACCTAACAGACATAAACAAGCGTGGGCAAGAGCAGAACTAGCAACAAAACTGGCGTCAACGTTCATAATTTGAATCAATCCGCCTCCGGATATTGTTAATACTTGAGTGAATTTGTTGACGAAGCTAACCGAAACTCATTTGAGATGATTGCCAAACTCGAGTTAATTGAGGCCTACGAACGATGTTAAGGTAGTGGCTCAATTTCAGCATCATCTCTGCTAATTACCTGGTGCAACTGATGCTAATGGAAGATTACTTTCCACCCCTCCCGTCTCCTTCGGGATGCTGTACGATAAGTCCCACACTATAAAACCACCGACTGAGATTTATCTCAAATATTCGCGAAAGAGCGCGTTCGAATCATAGCACTGACCGGGAGCAACAATCAAAGTAAACTAACGAGTCATGAACACTCTAATTGATAACGTGTTCCTCTAGAAGTGATTCATCTTTAGTAGGCGGTTCCACTTCACAAGGCAGCGAAACGACGACAAAATAAACTTAAAGAAATCTTAGAATGCGACTCCGCGGTTTGAAATTTACTACAACGACGACACACCGACAAATTTGAATGTGGTTAAAAGATAGTCGGTCTGCGACACTTCACGACACGGCCAATTTCTGGCCCCACTGCCGGTGATTGAGCCCAATTAGTCCGGTAATGAAACCGGTAGTCAGTCGGCGACAATGGCGACTGTGAATCGACCCTTACCTTTTTCGAAAGCAACATAATGATTTTATCTTGGTCACAGTCTTTTAGGTGTCCGGCCTCAGGTAAAAGTTGCATAGGTGTGCCGCCACATATGCGCCATCGCACCTCTCGTCGGCACGATAGAAGCTTTCATGTATCTTTTGCGTGCCGTGACACCCAAAGAAGGCGTGTGCTCGAGCACCGTGTTCTGCCAGAAAGAAGGAAGTGGTAGGACGTGCCTTACGACCATATTCCGCGATCGGAAGTTGTTGCACGTGGCCGTTATTCCGGCCTCATCTCTGTGCCTGGAATGGGAATGCCTAATTATCATTTATTATCAGCAAAAGCCTTCCTGGAGCTCGCCACTTTTGCAGCCTTTTGCAGATTCCTGGGCGGCCCCTCTGGCTGTTGTTCGACAGAAATTGGCCATTCCCGTGGGTTTTGCAGTTACCCACATCAATTTCGAGCTACTTATGGGAATCTCTGTCATTGTGCTATGTTGTGGCGAACTTGTAGACAACTTCACTCATACTCGTTTTGCAGCACTATGCTCATAAATTACTACTTACGCACTTTATGCACCCCAGAAGGGGTAGGGTTACTTACAGTGATTCAATCCAAATTTTGCTGCTGTTCAGGTAGACGACAGTCAGCTATTTGATCCTACTCCATTGGGCCTCAGGTAACGAATAATTTTAGACAGTGACCACAGCTAGCATTGTTTGCTTTCAGACTGCTGAATGTGCCATTCTTAACGAAATTTTTTTTTATCTAAAAATGCAAATTATATTTCTCAACACCAATTTTGTAATTCAAAAATCGTACATCGCTTTGAAATTAATTCTTCACTAGATTATAAATTCGCAAATAAAAATTACCCATCATACCACATTTTGAAAAAAGAATCGGTATACAATTATAATTATTTTCAATTCTTCCAAAATTGAATTGCAACAAAATAGTAAAGATATAGTCTGAGTTCAAGACTTAGCTACTTTTTGATATTCAAATATTTTGATGTAGCGTATATAATTTGTACTTAAATTGCATAGCACAACACCAAATTTGTGCTTGAATAAATATCAGATCATTTCTAAAAAATTTTTTTCTTAGATTGCAAATTCGAAAATCAAAATACTCAATTTTCTTTCATTTTTGAATTTAACTTTTTGTTTATTCATTTTTCAAAACTAGATATGAATAAAAAACTTGTGTGTAAAGCCTTTAGTTTTAGTAATTTCTTAAAAATTAGTTCTTGCCTTTTACCGTCTACAACCATACATTATTACTCTATCAATGCTATAAAAGCAAACTTTGAAAAGGCTAAGAATACATTTTGATTATTTTAATGCAAAATATTATATTTGTAGACTGTTATAATTTTTAGATAAATTGATATTCTGTAAAGAGGACTTAGAATTGCATATATGTAAGAGTAGCCAGACTATATTTTTAATTATACCTTTTACATGCATTCGATATAGTCTCCCCCTTTAATGGTTTCGAAAAACAGCGTCTGTCTGAAATTGTAATTAACCGTCGCGGCGACGGCTTTCAAATTGCACCTGCTGAAAAAGAGGAGGGGTTCATGCAATTTTCCAATTCTTTAGTAAACGCCCGCGGTAACAATCGTTACAAACGTGCAATTTTTACCAATGTTTGTTTTACACCACTTTATATAAGTTTTCCGTGGTGTCGTGCAAAACAGACAGTAGCAACCGTAGGGTTGAGGGTCTTTAATATAAAATTAAAGAGCCCTTTGGTTGCTCTTGGAAATCGTTGGCCGTCAACAAAATCACTTTGGTCGAAGGAAGGGTAAAGCACTTTAAAATACTTTTTACATGGTTTGCAGGTTGCAAATGCAACTTCCACAACAACATGCAGAAAATGTAGTTTGCGATGTCACTAGCTTTAGTGCAGAGCGTGTTAGCGATATGGTGGAGGATGCCGTGATGGCGTTAACGAAAGGACTTTTGACACGACAATTTTGTTTCGTATTATTATATAATAGTATTATACAAGAAGAGTGGTTTAGTTTTTCATAAATAAATCAGTAAGCCGTTTTGATGTAGTAAAGATTAAATATCGTGTTGATTGTAAGAAATTTTAACTCTAAGCTAAAACAGTGTGTAAAACTTTCGGTTTCATGTAGGTAACACTTCTCATTTTAATTTTTAATAATTCATCATAAAAATAAAATGAACGATTACTACATTTTGGAATTAGCAAAATAAAAATATCTGGTTTTATAGTTTATTTTCGGCACTGCTTTTAACCTGAAGTACATTTTGCAAACATTAAAAATTAATTTTCATTAAAATTCTATAACTTTGTAAAAAATAATAGTAACCAAAATATGCGGCTTAGTCTCAATTTCTCTATCAAACAAAATTTATATTGAATTTATGCTTTCTTGTAATCAATTAACTTAATTATCTCATATAACGATTACGTATGACTATTTCATCGAGAATTGTTTGATTTCACCCCTGCTTTATTGAAAAATTGTTTATATGTGCAAAATGTTAACAATTCAAATTGTTTTCAAAACATATCCCATAATATTAAAATTCTTTTCACTTTATTTTATACCTTTTTAAGGCTCTGTAGCGTTGGTATCTATATTTATAATATTCTGGAAAATGGATAAAATAAATAAATAAATCCTATGAAGGTCAATAATTTGCCCAGAAACTTATATTAAAATGCAATTCACAGAAAAAAGATTTAGGTTGAACTATGGAAATTTGGTCCCATTTTACCAAAGATGCCTGAACAATTTACATTTTAAGTGATCGAAAATTCTTGCACACCTTTTTTCCCATAACCTGGTTACTAGGGATTAACAGGAAGCAGATTCTTATGGCTCGGGTTCTGATACTTCTCCATCATCCCAGAACATAAATATTCATTCATGCAAAAATATCCCGGTCTCCTGACCTTCATACCGTAAAAAAAGCCCATCTTTACCTGGCAATCGTTTGCTCATCTTCATTCCAAGTTGATTTGACCCCGCTTACCTTTGTGTCTGCAGACTGGCCCTTAATCTTTATAATACTTATCTGGTATGACAACTTTATCGAAAGAGCAACCGGATGCTATGCCCTCATGTATGAACCTTCTTGGGACCCGTACCTTGAGGACTTATGTGCGTGCCAGACTACTTAAGATTTTCCGGGGAAAAGCCATCCCTTTGCGGTGTTATTACTCACCTGTGCTATTAAGATGAATCTCGCTTTCCACAATGCCACAATCCTTCCCTACCTCACCCGTAAAATTGATTTTTTTTTTTACGGATCGAGTGAAAAGATGACACGACATTACCAAGAATGGGAAAAGACATCAAAAAAGAAATCCTTGGTGGAAAAAATCGTGTCACATACAAAAAGCTGCCAAATTCATTTCGTCGTGTTTCTCTCAATGCACGGGGGTAAGGAGGAGCAGTCTTGATTGTGTCATTTGCCGGCACCTTTATGTGCGTTCTATATTTTTTTACCTTTTTGTCCGTACCTTCAGGGCAGGTTTTTCTACAGAGATATCCTTTTAATGGTTATCCTTTTTGTACGTTGAAATTTTGATGCTATCTAACCCTATTTTTTTCTCGTTAAATGTGCTGTAGATCTAGCTTTGAATATTATTTTCTAATTACCCACCTTGGATTAAAATCATTTGTTTTAAAATTAAAAAAATTAACAGAGCTTGAGGCCTTCTCACAGTCTTTTATTAAATTTTCTAAGAGTGAAGTCAAAAATGATAAATATGCAACAAAAATTTATTATATTCTTCACCATCTCGTTAAACTCAATTTTTGCTAAAAATAATATACAAAAGGAATATTTTATCGTAAAATAGATTTTAGTTTTTGTAACCCAAGTTTATTTTATATAGCGTAACTACATACAACAACAAAATATTTATCATGATTCAATTATTATTTCTTATATTAAATTGGCTATTATAACTTCAGAAATTCTCGACATGTTTAACTTTTAGTAATGCGTCGATTTTCATCCTTCCGGTCATACTTTTAGTCATAATTTATTAATTCATTTTATCATCAATTCCACAAATTGGGCCGACGATTCCCGATAAACGTGATTTTCTGATTTAGTAGTTTCGCACGAGGTGTAAAATAAATATTGCAAGTATATCATCTGTACAAGTACAAAACCAAAAATATATACATATTTGATTAAATTTGTGTTGCCTTCAGCTTTAAGAAAATAATAATTATCCGCTTTCGAAATTGAAGAACGTTCATTACTTTGAAGGACGTGATTCCAAAGTAATCACCTGTTAAATTCCCGCCTATTTTATATCCCCGCAAAGAAACGTGTTGGCAACATCACCGTTACCATTAAATCTTTATTAGAATACCCGAGTCAATACGACAGGTATCTAGATTCAAAAAGTCGCATGAAATTCTCGAAAGTTTCCTCCATCCCCCGAAGGCGATCAATGACATGAATTCTTAGGTGAGGGAAATATCGAAAAAGGTACCTCCGTAAAATTGCAGGGAGGGAACTGCTCAATTGAATGGAAAAGGAACTTCTTGGGTTTTGATATAGGCAGTAAAAGGAACTTTGGACTCTATGGATGCTTGAGCGTACGCAAGCCGAATAATAATCTGCGGTTTGTAATAAAAGCAATTCATTTAATGTTTTAATAAAACATATAGTCATTCAGCAAAATAATGTGATTTTCGTACACGCTTCTCTATACATTTATGAGTTGGTGTTATTTTGAAGGCGAATTAATCGCAAATATTGCTTTTAGGAACTACAGAGACTTCTTCATAAAATTTACAATCGAATAGAAATGTTAGTCCTTGAATATGGTTTCAGGCAATTGTTTAGAAAATTAAAATAAGTCTATGACTTGATCTCGGATAACTGGTTTCTTTTTCTTCTTTCTAAAACGTATAATATAATAAAAATACTCTGTTAATAGTATTTGTAATTAGAAATATTCTAAACAATTAAAAATAATAATATTGATTCCAGGACGTTTGAAAATTATCATACTCGTTTAATTTGTTGTTAAGTAGATTTACAACAAAATCTTTTATAAATTTACCACTAAGGTTAAAAGATCAAATAAAACTGATGCTTTATACTCGTACTAATTACTCAAAATTCTCAGAATAATTTATATTTTTGGTAGCACTTCGTTTCGTTGTCAAGAAAGTTGTCGGAAATTGTCTCTGTTCTTCTGATGAAATCTTGATTATTCTAATTTCATTTACATAAGATCCGTGCACAATGTTCTGCCAGAAGGACTTCGACGTGTTATCCTTCGTAAGACGTAACCATATTTTCTTGAGAAAATGTAGACCCACGCTTATTTTAATGTAATGAATGAATAACATGCGTTGCATATGTGAACTTAATAAAACCCTTTGCTTTGATGTATAATACATAATCTTGTTAGAAAGGGTAAATTAAATAAGCGAGGATTTTATTGGAGGAATTATTGAATTATTGAAAAAGTGCGAACAAAAGCTATTTTTGCTTTTGGTTTTTATTTTATTTTTTTGAATATTTCCAACATCCGTAATTTTCGAATTTTAATTTTCGGACATCTCCATTTTAAAAATTTTTAATAAAATTAGAGCAGCACGTTTCAGAATAAGGTAAAGTAAAATAAATCGAGCAAATTTTAAATTTAACGGCTGTAGAACCATAATTAGCAATTTTCACTTTCGTTAAGTTTATATTTCTTAATATCTTAATAGGTAAATATAGCTTTTTATGTATTTCAGTAAACCATAATTAAATACTGAGTTGATAAAACCCATCTTCTTTTGAAAGTTAAACAAATATATAAAAATTTAACTGTGTAGCAGTCCCAAAATAACTGGACTACCTCGTAAATTCGATTAAAATTTCCAATTTTAAAAAAATAGCGCTTTAATTGCAATTTTTCAAATAAATTTTGATTTATGGAAAACGGTTGTTATCTTAATGTTCCTTCATCCATAATACGATTCGCTGTAAAATTAGTTCAATGACAGTAATAAAACTTGTTGTATACATATGTAACATTTTGATGAAAAAGGTTTTTATACTTGAACCAAAACCTTAGCAACATTTTAATTTAGTAATGTGTATCCTGTCCAATTTCTCTTAATAATGAGACACAGAAAATAACTTTACAGACTTATTCGCTTACTCTTCGAAAAACCCTGTATACGTTATCTTAAAATTGATTTAGTGGAGTGCATTTCACGCAGCATTTATTTGTAGAAAATTCATTATAAAACATATAGTTAATTAGGCAAATGGTTATAAACTTAATATTTTACTTTTTAGTTCGAGGTTAGTATTAATTTGACTGCTGCAATATGTACATCCAAATCCTGTTTTTGTTCTCATTAATTGGGTTTAGTGAATCAGCTTTTTCTGGTGTTTCCTATCCAAGTATATATGAATTTTGCAATATAAATATAATACTTAATAATAAAAGAGAAATTACGATTGTTTTCTGTTGTTTTTTTAGTTAATTAATTACGATTAATTTTGTTTCCCGGTATTAAATTAATAACTTTTGTTGTAAAACATATTTTTCAAAATCTGTATTTATTAAAAGTTAAAAAAGGCTTTTCAAAAGTTTTTTTCTTCTTTTCTTACGGTGACGAGTTATTTGAGTGATTTTACTAAACTGAATAGCTCCTAACAAATATTAAACTTTTATATTGCAAACTTGTTTGAATAATATTCGTACCTCGAACTTTCTAGTTCAAGTAAATTTGTATTAAAAAGATGTTCTACGATAATAATTATTAAAAATTGTATTTTATATAAAAGTTTTTATATTATTTCAGATACTCCACTACGACGCATTATGCCGATCATGATGGAAGCTAACACCAATTTGGCTGGAGCCATAAAGCAGGTTAAAAATATTATTTTTATTCTATAAATATTTTGCATAATGATATTGTTTAAGGATTTACAAAATATGCCGCTAGAGGTACCTTTCAATATCCCAGACGATGACTTCATGACTGCAGTTGTGCAAGAAGACGATGTTTCTATGTATAATTTAAAGTTTTTTTAACACCAAGATAATATTGATTGAAAAACTTACTTTTTAGGAATGTGACAGATATCAAACTTATTGATATGATTGGCTGTAGAATTGTGGAGGCTGAAGCCTCTTTACTTACACTAAGTGCCGCAACAACAACTTATTGCAATGCCATTTCTTTTGAAGGCAACTACGAAGTGAGTGACGAAATTGATCAGAACATAGGGTAAGTAATCTATTTTAATACATAATTTGAAAACGTTAATTGAACTCACAGTAACTTTGACATGCATTACGATGTTGAGATTCCTTTAAAAGAGCCTGATTATTAAATTTAATACGATTTTGCTTTAATATTTTAACTATATTATATGAATTAGATTAAAAATATGCAAAAAATATTAAAACTGCTGCTGTTTTTTAATAAAAGTAATATTTCATTCATTACATTAACAATTTCATTTAAAAAGAAATAAATCAATTATTTTTATAAAACTATTAACAACTGGTAAAAACTTTGCTTATACAAAACAATTCATTAAATCTCTATTTAAAATTTTTGTTTCTTTGTTTAAGTGTGGGATTATCAAAAGTCAAAATAAATATAAACTTTGACTTGAAACTAGAGGAACATGTATTGGTAGTAGAACGAGAAACTGTAAAAATCACTTTTGCGAAAGGTTCTGTATGTTACTGTATTCAACCTTTAATATTATCGTCTAACTAAAAATACTTTATTTCAGGTGGAGACTCCCTGCGTAAACGAAGATATGAATGATATTGTATTTGGTACGTTATTTTTTACGTAAGTGCACAAAAATAATTTAAATAATGCTTTATTTTTCAGAATCCCTGTTTAAGGACGTTATACAAAATAAAATTATATTTTATTTTAAAAATACAATGGGAGGTATATTAAAAAAGTCTCTTGAATCAATTAGTATTACTGAATCTCTTCAGAATGATTTTTATGCAATTTCATCACTCAAGTAATAAATTTTAAATATTGTTTGAACTCAAAGTAATCATATATCTTTTAGATTTGCAAATCGAGCACTGTCGAAAATGGCAAATAGTGTTGTTGACCAACAACAAGTGAGATTTCTTGAAACCAATTGTAAAAATGGATTTTTTCCTGTAAAGAATATAAATTTAACATATTCTGAACAATTTTGTAAATACACCTACTATATTTAAAATTTAGACCTTTTTTCACGACATTTTTATTTTGCAGTTCTTATAGTCTACAAGGGCACAATTAGATTAACAGATGGATTCATCGGAAATATTAAAACTTTCAAAAAAATTGGAAGTTTAGCTCTGTTTGGATCTCCTGCGAACAATAGATTTGTTATTTTAGCAAAAGTCCATGTGGGAAAAGCGGTTGTAAGAAAATGTGTTTTATTTACTAATATTTATAATAATTATTTTAATTCAACAGTGCAATTTCGAGCATATGTATACCACCATTTGGGGTATTCGGTTTATATATTTCGGTGGAGTAAAGGCCACTATAAACTCGATTACTGCTGAAGTTGCGGTTGATGTATCTTTGGACGTTTTAGGATTTGTAGCTGAGGTTAACGAAGTAGTTCTGTACATTCCAAACATGGGGTAAGATATATTTTTTTATTCTAAACGTTTTTATCACAATAATTCCGGATTAATAGTATTTATATATATTATGTTTTCTATCGTATAACGACGAATATATTTACATTGCCTTTTCCATTAGTAAATTATAAAAATATGACAAAAATATTATATTTTGTCTTCAACATATTGCATATAATATTTATATTATTTTCAATTATTTTCCTCTTTTAATTAATATTACAGACGTATGCATACCCAAATTAGATCTTTCGGAACATTGCTTGGTTTAATAGCCTCATTTATGCAATCTCTTGTAACAGATTTATTTCATTCCATTTTCGCATGGGTTTTTGAAAGAGTAAATTATTATTGCAATCGCACTAATGACTTGAAGATATTAACTATTTTTAATATTTTTCAGAAACTTGAGATTGCTTTAAATGAAATTCTTGTAGGGAGGAAAATCGAACTTATGGGATGATGTAAAAGACAAAGATAAATTTTTAATATATTAAAGTAATATCTGCTTCTCTTTAGAGTTTAATATTTCAATGTATAACTTTTAAATTAAACAATCATTCATGTTAAAATACTGGCTTTATTTCAGTTTACACTTTTTGGATTGGCTTGTCCACTTTTAAATTAAACTCAAATATAAGATAAATTACTGGTAAATAAACACATTTTGAAATAGATGTCTTCGTAATTATCACGCTGGTATTAGATGTTTATCAAGAATAGTTTTCAATTCCTGAAATTTAATTTATTTTATGAATAACTTAAATTGAATATCTATATTTAAAACTTTCACCTTTTCAAGAAGGACAACAATGTCATTTTTCAAATGCCCTGTAATCCACGTAATTATATGTGAAAGTAACCAATTTAGCAATATACTAAGGCCGGTTGCTTGGACACTGATATCACTGAAATATAAGATTTAATTCATGATACAAGAATTCATTATTAAAAATTTACTCTAGTTGAACAATCCTAAAACTGTAGTCTTTTATAATAAAATCGAACGGAATTATATTTTTTATTGCTCCAACAACTTTAAAATTGATATTTGTTGATTCTACAGATGCGTTTAGTTCACCCCTTGGTCCTATATTCCAGATGCTAGCGTGATAGTATTCGTACTTTACCTGTAATTAATTAAAATTGTCTTTTACATTAAACTCTATTGTTATACTTTTAAAAAAATATATACAATTTTTTCATTTTGCGGATTAAATTATTTATCCCTATTTAATATTTTTCGGCTCGATAAGAAATATAAAAAACAAGGTTATATGAAAAGTTTAAGGAGTATATTTAATACAAACTTTCAAGACTTAAAGCTTTCGCTAAAAATAACTCTAAATTAAAAGCATTGAAAAATTCCTGGGAATGAATTGTTCCGCCTCACAATCCGAAAAAGTTTGCCTTTAATCTATCACAAACTGAGAGACGTGCTAGAACTGAGTTTTGAACTCTTCGTAACTTTAATCTAGCCTACAAAGATATCGGCATGAATATGAACAGTTTTTTAAGAGAAAGACAACAAAATGATGAATTTATAAACAAACAACATAGACTGCAAAACATACATTTCCTGACAAGCAGAAGCCGTCTTGGAGACGTCTCAAAAGGATTCTTTCAATGCAGGATAGACCTCAAACTAGAATAATCATATGAATATCCGCTTCAGTCTCCGCAAAGTAGAACAAAGGACAAAACTTTTGTTAATAAAGGGAACTATATTTAAATCCCTGTGATTTTCCCTTACCCTTTAAGATGGAATTTCAAAACTATAGACACATTCAAGTATAAAATCTGTCAACTCTGCTTAGAATTTAAATTTGTTTTAGAACTTTATTTCTCTGACTGCAAAACTTTATATGCCTGACATGATTTTGATATATCAAATAAATTTGGCAGGGTATTGGGCGTTACTCCAAATTCGTAGTGTTCCCTGGAACAAATGAAAGTAAACTAATTTCGGTTGAATGAGCGGAATACAATGCAATATCATATTCCATTTATAATGAAAAAGAAGTTCTAAGAACTTTTTATATTAAATGTTGTAATGCTAATTCAGCGGAATAGCTGCATATGATTATCTGCAGTTGCTAATTTACTTTGGTTTATGAAAACAAAGACATTCTGAAATTGAGTAATTTCTCTCGTTTATAGAACTCTTTATAAATTATTTAAAATGACTTTGCAATTACCAGTTCTATTAAGGATCACATTAGAAAAAATATTTTTTTTCTATTGTGACTTTATGTACCTGCAATTTAGGAAATCCAAAAGAACCCCAAATTTCAAAATCACCATTGGGATGAAAAAGAATAGAGAATTTTCCAGTCTTTGTAATGCGGGAAAAATCGTAAATAAATCCTTTTTTAGTTTCAAAATATCCCCAAATTGTTAAAGTACCTATAAAATAATGCTTTCTTATAAAAATTAAAATAATGTTATTAAAGTACTTTTACCAAATTCGTGAGAAAAATCCGTTTTAATATCAGGTGCTGTAATATTTGAAAGACCTCGTGCAATTATTACACTTTTAATATTTTTTAAAAACACTTCCGCCATCTTATTTACAAAATCATCAACATCAGCACTTCGTAGGCTGAAAGCAAATTGTAATTAAAATTAATCAATTTAATTTGCACCTAAACACTTACAGGTATTTCGATGTAATATCTTTATCATCTTGAAATATTTCGTTAATTGAATAATCAATTAATACTTGATCAAGTTGGGAACGAAGAGTTTCTTCTAGTTTCCAATATAAATCACGTTTAATGTACTTTGCTAAAGTTTGGTCTGCAAGTATTGAAAAAGTTTTATTTTAATAATTTAATTATTAGAAATGAATATATTATTAATATACTCACCAATACTTTTTCGTTTTAAACGACTTCTTATTTGTCTACCAGTTTCATAATCTCTATACTCGACCTAATGTTTAATTAAAATACATTTTTAAAACATGTTAATCATAAATAACCTACCTCAACAGTTAAATCTTCGGCTTTAAAGTCAAGATTATAATTTGTAGTTTTTAAAGCATCACCATATAATTGAAATCCCACAAGTCCAGCTGTAGTTACCTTATCTATGTTTATTCTAAAAATAATATTTCGTTTAATTATTTAATTTTTTCTAATTTTAAACAATCTTACTCTATTCTACCCGTATTATGGACTGGTAGTAAATTCAATTGACTAGTATTTGTCATCTCATAGGAACCTTTTAAGACAACATCGTTCCATTCGGCAGATATTCGAAGATGTTTTTCTAATAAATTTGTATTGACATTGTTCAATCTTGCAATTGGCAGTCTTTCTAGAATCAAGTCTTTAAGCGTACTGTTGATAAAAAAATCAGAATCATATTTTAAGTTTGTCATAATTTATTTTATAATATACTACATGGCGTTGCCCTATAATAAAGATAAACTTAAATAAGGTTCTGCGCAACATACCCGTAAAACTTCTTCTCAAGTACCCAATTTGGTAAATGCGTAAGCTTTGTTATTCTATGGTAACACGTAAATTAAAAAATTCACTTACATCTGATTTTTGTCATCTTTAAAAAACGTGTCCCCAAGCCGAATAGATGAGGATTTTCCAAAACCACCTCTCGGTCTGAGTTCCTTACTTACGCCAACATTTGTAAATCGCTAAAAAGAAAGTTAAATTCGATCGAAGCTCTTAATCATTGACATGAAGTTATTAGAAAGTAAATGTACCCGAAATGAATGCTGTTCATGGAAGATTAGATTTTGCTATTGCATAATTTAAAAATAATTGTTGCTCTAAAGTTACAAAAGCGAATCGCTGATTTTATTTTCCTCAAAAAGACCGAAGGAAAGGCTTAGTAAGCTTTGTCTGAGGTCTAGTAAAATTAGATTGAAGAATGCTTGCTGATTATGACCATTATCGCTAGACGGATTAAGTCGAAGTAATCGAAATTAAGTGAAAATAATTAATTAAAAGAAAAAGGGTTTTGGAGCAGAATCATGATATTTTCTTTACTTTTATCAAGAAGAATGGCTAATGTGACCGATTCAAGTGAAGCGAAAAAGTGTGTCAGAGTTTTTCTACCTCTGTTCCGAATCGTGCATTCGTATCGCGGTAGTAATGAGTCATCTTGAAATAGAAATTAACTAAGTGCATTGCCACACACTATTGCATGTCTTTCTTGAATTCATTAATTTTATTTTAAATTAACATAAATTGTTATTTTCATTCCTAACGTGTAGATATTGTAAGAAAATAGCTTTCAAAGTCCAGGCGCTTTTCAGTTTTCCACTTTTAGAGGTCAGATTTTTCTCTTATCTTTTACATAGAGGATGTTTTTGTTGCTATGAAGTCTTATAATTATATATCTACATAAATAAAAATTTATCGAATTACCGGCATGATGTGTGATAGAAATCTTCTTTAACTAATACTCATCACTCACAGTAATATGTACTTATATCTCATCAAAAATATAATTGATATTACAATTAAAGTTTTAAAATCAATGCAATCATGAAAACTGAGAATATTTTATTGGTGTTTTATTTACTGAATACCTACTATCGTCCTACTACCCACAACCTAACTACTACCTTCTTTCTGTTATTGCAAAAATAATAATATATTTGTGTTATTATAGTGGTTAAAATAAATTTAAATTTAAAGACAACTAAGTATACTTGGAGAGGTTAATAAAGTTAATTCATCTTATCGCATGGTACAAATTAAATCAGTTAACATTTGTTACAGTTCCGCAAATATCGTACTCATATTTAAATTCTCAAAGCCATTAGCCTCGATAATTATTGTTTTTCATCTGTTTTGCAACCTTTATTTACAAAATATTAACAGATGAAAACAGGTTAAATTATTTTATTTTATTATTAATATTATGTCTTCGCTTGATTTCAATTATAGATAAGAATACATTTTATCTTAATTGATTGTGGTCGAAAGAATTTGTCACAACTTACAAAGCAGATGATATTTTTAAGGCATATTTCATTATGTAAATGATATAATGATATTACGATATCACTGACTCAATAAAAGTTTATATAATAAAATGAAAAAACAATTTCCAGATTTTATTATAATCAAAGATGAAACACAAACTTACTCTTTTTAAGCTGCTATCAAATTCCGGAGCGACCAATTCAACGGCTTTATCCAAATCTGGATCTGAATCTATCCAAAACATAATGCTGGTT
Organism: Tolmerus cingulatus; assembly: GCA_959613345.1. Lineage (NCBI taxonomy): Eukaryota > Metazoa > Arthropoda > Insecta > Diptera > Asilidae > Tolmerus > Tolmerus cingulatus. The sequence continues at coordinate 34,995,432 of OY390710.1, forward strand.
AAATGACATAAAATACTTTCACTGAACAGAAAATTAAACAAAAATTAGCATTCTAGTGCAAATAAAACTTGAACAAAATCTAATTAAGCTCCAGCCACTCATGTCGTTATCACTAATTATGGCGAGGTAGAATTTTTTATTCGCACGTTTAACACGTTGGCATATGCTAAAAACCGCGTTGAGCGCTACGTGCTTTTCTGATGATCGTAAGTGGACTGAAGACAGTGAGTTGTATTTTGGGATTTTCTTATCACCTTACACAAACTCCGCGAGTTTTCGTGAAAATAGGCGGACGTGTGAGAAGTCGTCGTTATTGCGATAAGTTTGTTTACATCGCGTTCAAAGCAATCGTGGACCTCAATACTGAAACACCACAGTGAAAGTTTTCCAACACTTAGCGATCGCGACAACTCAGGTGAAGCCAACAGTTTTTGTAAAATACCTGGTGGCGAATTGTCTCTAAGATCTCGATTATTTTAGCTTAAGATAAAATTTAATATAAAACTGAAACCGAATGTCTGAATTTTATAAGGTTCAAACAATACAATATATTCAAACCTACATATATTTTTTTCAAAACCAGTCTAGATCGGTTTGTTAATTAATGATCAAAATCTTAGAATACTTTTAGGAGTAAGTTTAAAACAAGTTTATTTTATTTTAATTTATTTTCCGAGAATATTATAAGTTAGTACATAATATTTTCAACTCAACATCCGAATTGCTTTTTCACGTATTCAACCAAATTAGTCCCATCGAGTTTTTTTTATGATTATTGCAATTAAGAAGAAAGTCGTTTTTGCATTAAAGTAATAAAATAATAAAAATAACTTACCACACATCTTATCGACTTGAAAGCATTCTAAATTGCCAAAAATGTATAAAAGAGAATACAACATAATAAATATAAGTTTATATTTAGTATAGTGATTATGCGACATCATACACTAAGTAACACTATCAAATTAAAACTGCAGCCAAACTGCAGTGAACTGAATTAAGCTCTTCTTTTGAAGCGACATTTCTTTCTTCCGGTGTGGTCCATGGTACGAAGCATCCAAATTATATCGGCACGATTTTTATATTCAGAGAGAAAATTGCATGATTCATTTGTATAAGTAAATATCTTTGGAGATGTTCGAACTTTGTAAGAAAACGTAAGAAGTAACGATTCTTGTGCTATTCCCCTTAATTTGTTTATTTGGTAAGCTTTAAGTAAGTAAACCAATTTATTATTATTTTTATACGTTTAAGTACAAAACTCATGATATTATTTTACTTTCCTAACTTATATTCTTCTCATATCCATATATACGGTAGAAACCTATGAAAGTTACTAGCGTTTCCCACGCCAAAATCCTTATTTTTGCTAATAAGGATTGCTTTCAAAAAATCTGTCGATGACGTTAATCAGGAAATGAAACTAATGTTTTTATTTTAGAAAACGTATTTTGCTACCTCCTTTGCGCATTCCTAAAATAAATTAAAATTAATAATTTTTCTACAATTTTCCTTATATGTGCATAACTTTACGTCATTAATTTGATTTATGATTTCTGATTTGTGTTCCATGATATAACTTTTAATTTTAAATGAAATAATCCAGTTCCACAGAAATGGAAGTCCTTTAACTTTTACGCTTAATTTGCTGAAAAGTTAGAAATAATATAAAAGGAGGACGTTAAAGCTTACTTTAAGATTCAAGATAAAACATAAATAAAAAAATATTCTATACCTTATATCTGCCAAGTGGAAGTCATGGTCTAAAATTCTTACATTTTTCTGTAGTAAATTTTTCATTTGCACAATAACTTTTACGTTAATACAGTTCTCACCAGCATGGATTGTTAATTTACCATTGTATGTTTTGTTATTATATTTTGCAGTAAAAGAATCATAATAGATTTCAAAATGTTTAAAGTAAAGGGCACCATTCAACAGAAAGTGCCCTGATATTGGATCTATAACTACTTCAAAATTTGTCTTCTTCTTAAGTGACGATAAATCCGAAAATGTCCCATTTTGAGCAATGAATGTATCTAAAAATTTGATTGAATAAAATTAAAGTAATCATTCGAAGTTAAATTACTCTCTCCATTATTCCTTTTTACTACATCACGAAGGGGTAAAATCTGTCTTCCAGAGTTGATAACGCGCTCCGAAACAAGTTGAATAAACTCATCGGCAAATTTGTTCACATGGTAGTTAATAGATGTTTTGACGCTGCAAGGAAATTGTTCAGAAATGTTTGTACTAAAGCAAAAGTTTCACCTTTCAGTAAATGAGTCGTCCATTGCAAAGAAGAAGACAATTTGTGAATTATATTATTTCACCCATTTTTTTTTATTTGTTTAACGAAAATAAGCTTCAGTTAAATCATGTTTTGATGGTAAATAAAATCGTTTTTGAGAGCGGCAGTAAAAATTCAATTCGTTATTTACATAAAAAAATGACAACGTCAAAATATTTGATGAATTTTCAGTTTGACTTTAGACAATAGAAATGACGAATCGTAACTTTTAAAGCTACATTTACCTGGTTTTACAAACTATGTAGCTTTAGGGGCATAAATTTATACTGCTAGACTTTACACGTACAAAGGAAATTTTAGCATGAAGCTATTGTGGCATAAAATATTTTAAAAGACCATTAAACACTTCGGGTAAATATGAAACGGCAAAGTTTTTCTTACGAGTACATTTACTTTCTAATTTAGGCTCCTAATTAATTTGCTTAACTGAAACTTTTTCCTTTTACTAGATGTAAAATCTATGTTGAGAGAAATTTCTTTAATTTGAACATCTCTTCAGTAGTGGAAATATGGTATTTCTTTCAGTATTTGGGAAGACCAAGTTTTCAAATACATCTACATTTTATTGATTTACAAAGCAAATAATTTTAATACCTAAAACTCCACGTGTAGACTCGTATTCGGTGTTTGTGCATGAAAATATTTGTCATCACAATAAAAACTAAGAAATCAATTTCTTCCATTTCTTGGACCGAGAATTAAATCAACCGAATCGATTTAACCGATTTTCATCTAAAAGGATAATGCAGAGCAAAATCACTTCAAGTGTGTCTGCATGTCCTTACAACTAAAGTTTGGCAATTTTGGAGTCACTTGAAAATTCTCTCAATTGTAAAGCTCATGCTTAAAAATTATGTTGGTAGTAAAAGCAAACATTTTCCTTTTGCTTTTTGAGTAGTAGATTTTGAGTTATTGTAAAATGTTGTTTTTTATAGAATTTATATAGCAAAATTTATATTCTTGCTCCATTGAGAAGTCCATTTCGAATATTTGTTTTTGTTATTTTTATGAAAATATAGACATATGGATTATAGAAAATAATCGTCATGAGGACGAATTGAGCACAATTTCTTTCCAAACTTTGAAGGTTGCATCCGGGTAAAAGATGCGGAAATATTTTATCCTTGCACGAAATAAGACAAAGTATGTTTTCGGTTTTATGATATCCCTCCAAAAGTGTATGATTGCTTTCTGCATTGGATTCATTTTTATTCTTTATAGGTTAATCCATGCGATTATTGCCCAAGTATTGTTTAAGTTTATTTCTTTCAAAACTTTCCAACTATTTTACAACTGTCCTTCAAACTGGTAGAATTAAGTGGGTTATTCCATAGAATTTTAGAGATTCGTATTTTAATTAAAGAATGTGTAGGTGGTTGTGGTTTGAAAGATTTATAGATATTAATACAAGAAGATCTGTATAGCTATATTATTTCGCATTTTCCAATGCTGTATACTACAAATTTGGAAGTGTAATTTCATATATCTATTTCGAATAATTGAAAGTGAATCATATTTTTTAAAGGAAAATTTTCTTTACTTTTACTGAATAATTATTATCAGTTTTGCCTATTCAACATATTGCTGGAAAAATGTAATATACCTAAAATACCTCCATAAAATTATATTGGCTCAATATTAGTGTATTTTAAAAATATAAAGTTTAAAATGTCCCTGTAATCAGCGGCAACGACTGTCCTCAATCCGGGATAAACTACAAGTTTCTTAACTTGAATAGCCCATTGTATGAATGGTTTTAAAACTACTTTAGGGTTTCAGTAAAACTCCTCTTAAAAAACAGCTTTGCTTTTATGCTGCAGTCTGTGTTAAAAATATATCCACACATCATCGATTTATGAAAGTTTAAACTAAGGTAAAATGCATTTAAGTTCGTGTTGTATCCTGCATTCAGTACAGTCTTAGTTATCGCTCATATTTTAGCATTATAAAAAATATTCATTTAGTATCTCTCTAAGCAGCTTAAGTCCTTTTTAATAAGTACTTTCCAGATATAAAAATACAACACAATAAAAACCATGAAATGGGCGAACGCCTTAGCAAAAATTCAATTGCATTATTCTCTGCACGAGTGGATGTTAAAAACCAAACAGTGAGGGAGCTTACAACAAAAGGAAGAATGATTAAACGATTTTGAATTAAACGCAAACAAAGGCGTCTCTAGGTATTCCTGAATATCAAAAAAATAAAAGAAAATTGCGAGAAGAAGGAAAAGTTAATCCCTTTGAAATTACTTTCCGATAACTCGCAGCCGGAACTCCAGAGTGAAATTTCTATTGAAAGGAGAAATTCTGTGCGCAGGTTGCTGTCCCAAAATATTCAAGCAACATTGTTTTTCGATTCGTCTGATGCACAACAAATATTGCAAGACGTGTCTCCATTGGGAAAACCAAAATCTGGGATTAACAATTTAGGTCAAGATTCTACAGGTGGGCGAGCTGTTGAGACTGTTGAAACAAAAGATTTTATGGGACTCAAGATGCGATTCTGGACGTGTAAACCCATTTGCGATAATTTGCCAGGGAAAGGAAATTTGTTTTCATTTTTATCGTGAGTTAATATTGTTTTCTTATATATGTTTGCATTGATATAACAATTCAGTGAATGAATTAAAAAATTGTTATATCTAAGCATTGGGTAAAAATGACCAAAAGCAAAATAAAAACTCACAAGAACTACCAAAATTTACACCACTTAAAGTTTTCAATTCAATCTTTGTTTTCTTATTATTCCCGTAGAAATTTGTGTATCCCTTTAGAATTTTTTAGATTCAAATCTCCTCTACATACATAAATACGAATTGTGATGCTGCCCCCATAATTTTTTGTCATAAATTTCTTCTACAAAAGACTTAATCATTTTGTTTTGCATAACAGAGTAAATCAGTTGAATTTCTCACATTTTGTATTTTAACTTTTTGTATTATAGCAGTGACCTAATTTCTCAATGCGAATGAACTGCCATAATTTTAAATATGTATTATTATCTTCCGTACTTTCACATCGTGGCGCCAATTCATTTGCCAGATGGATTATTTACTAGAGTACAGAATTTAATCTTAAAAATGTTTTATCTCTTATAAGGGGAATTAAAAATATAAATATGTGCTATATTTCTTACCATTTCGAAAATATAATCCACATTTTCGCTGCCTCTTGGGTACAAAACTCGCTACAACTTATTAAAAAATTAAAAATGCTCTTTATCCTTATGGCTCATCTTTTCTTACAAGTCCCTGGGAAAAAAATAAAAATTATATTTTCTAAGTTCTAAGTAACTCGAACTTCAAGGTTTAAATTCTTGCGAACATTAAAGTTCCCAAAATAATATGAACAGAAAACAAATTATAATATGCTAATCTTTGAATATGTTTGGAGCCTCCACGACTTATTAAAATATAATTAGATAAATTTTAGTATTCTTCAATTACGAAAAAGGTCTAAGAATGTGAGTCACTCGCTATGTTTTGAAAATTAATTAACTTTGATATTAATAAACCCTAATTACGAGTTACATCAATACATCTTAATTGCATAACCAAAAGAGTGAGCAAACCGCTCTTGAATATTAAACATATTGTCGACGTTACTCGGAATTTTAATCAAGATGAATAATTTGGAAGTATATCACTAACGACTTTGATTGGAAAAAGTTGGATGATATGAATATTTCATTAAAACCTTTGGCTGTTAGCAGGGTTCGTTTGTTAGAAAACATAATAATAATTTATAAAATTAACGCATCCGATAGGGCGCTTCAATTTAAATTTTTCGAATAATAGAGAAATAAAAAAATATTTAAGGGATAATGGGAATTTGTAAATAAAACATCATTTTACATCAAAAATACTTTGTAACATTTTATTAAGTCCATTGATATAGTTTCTTTTAATTGTCATAAATTCCAGCTGACAACAAAACATTTAGAAAATATGTACATCGGTAAATAAATCTTTTACAATTTCCTGTAGCATTTAGTGGTTTGATTATTTTTTTTTTACATCTATACATAAATATCTTGTTGTATACATATATAAACTCTCCATTTATAAATTTGTAGCCCTTCTGAATGGTTTGAACTACGACTACTTACCCACTAAGTGGGTTTTCTATTTATTGTGCTATTAAACTACTCAACTAATCGAACATTGACACTTTTCAGATCAATAGGGTTCATACAATACGAGAGCGGGATATGTTTTGTGTTGCAACTCTTCTCAATTTTTATCTTTATCCTTTTTGATTTATCTATTTATATTTTTTTCTGATCTTCACAATATTTACATCTATAAGTTATATATCACCGTATAGACATTTTTAGTGTTTCAGTGCATTCGTGTTTTAAAGTGCAACATTTAGGTGACACATCGAGCAAAAGTAAACAATAGGCTCTTTTTAATGGAAATTACGAAAGCGACAGATGTTTTTTGCATTAAATAGCATTTTATCTTTTGTAATGACACGGCAATTGTAAGCAGGATACGTACATGTACATATGTAAGTCTCTAAAATTGACATCCACTGCGCCAATTAATTCACATCATTTCACATCTAAAGATATTTGAGATGTAGATCTATAGCAATCAATTTCTTAATATTTAATTTTTTTTATTTTCCGCGAATGATTTTTGCTTCCTACATTAATACTGCTAAGTGTGGAGCTTGAGGCACTCTGGGCCCATTTTTTGCTATCTAAAAACGATTAATTAATTAATTTATCTTAACCTATAGGTGTCAGCGGACCTTTTGCAAACATTGACGACTTATTAGAGCATATGTCTATTTATTAATAACATAACTTATTGCACATCCTACACAAACCAGTGTGTTACAGTTCTTATATAAAAGAAAGTACTACATAGTAACTAATATAAAATAATACAATAGCACAGCCTTATAAACCAACATTTATAATTTTGCCCATTTCTGTTTTAAACACCTATTAAAAATGCTACTTTTGATAATAATCAGGTACAATAGAAAAATAATCAAATAAAAATTATTTAATTAATATGATTTTAATAAAATATGTACAATTAAATAAAAGCCAAATTAAATTATTTATTTTCATTTGTATTTTCAGGTACTACACATCATCATCTAAGGTAAGCTAACCTTCCGTTTTGTTACTTTATATTCCTTACAATTTTTACTTTCTTCTGTCCCTATTCGAAGAAAACGAAAACGACATAATATGATATTGATTTATAGTTTGTCGTAATTTTTGAATTTTTTTAAAGTTTGACTCCTACACTTTTCCAATTTCTTAATTTTAACCCAAGTGAACAGCAGGCCCAAACGTAACCCAAAGAGGCACAACACGGCCGTACTATACCCAAAGGAGGAAAAATTTAAGTTGTTATTTATGTCTTGGAGTCTGGGCTTCATTTGAGCGCAACGACAAATTTTTAAGAGGTTTCATATTGATGGATAGTTTTCAAAATAATGGGGAAAATAATATAAAATATGCACTTCTTCATTAGATAAAGAAATAACCCCAACTCTGCATTTTGCCAAACTAACCCAAAATAAATTTAGTTTCGTTACTGGTCCTTAAAAGTTCTTATCTAAAATTACGACTGCCGCAGAAATAAAAAGTTGGTAAAATTCTGATTTTATTCTCTTTCCTGCGGATAAAACTAAATCAACAATATTAATAGCTTACAATTCCAAAAAAAAAAGTTTCAAAATCCACGTCGATCCTTCATTAATATTTCTGTTCAGCTATTATTTGCATAGCAGCAACGTCGGAAATATGAGCCTATAATATCCGAATTCATGTACAAAACGTTCACTGTATCGCTGACCGCCTCGAGCATAACAATCACGGTGCCCACATGAAAAGATTATGCTGCGGATATTACTTCATGTTGCGAAATGGCCTGGAGTAAAACAAACCACACCATCGAGGCAAGGCTTTTGTCGCGATGCAACAAGGAAATTACTATTTTCATAGAAATTCAGGATTCATCTCTTCCCGGCTCAGATCAACTGAGAATGAATCGTCTTTAGAAAAAAAAAAAGACTGATTTATCCTGGAAAAGACGTCATTTGCATTACTATGAAAATGAATTTCTTGAAAATTGTTGGCGAAATCAATTTGAATCGAATATTAAATTTTTATAATTTTTTCCTGGAGTGGATGGAAGCGAAAATCGATAAATGTACTTTCTTGTGACATGAACATTGAGACGGATCGCTTGAGTGCGTCGTTAATTCCTAAAAAGGTCATTGTAATCAATGCGATCTTACGCAATTGCACACAGCTAAAAATTCGGATGGTATCTCATCAAAAAATTATACCTAATTGGTCCCAAAAGAGGACGACTCTTCATTTGTCCGCTGGAATCCATCGATATTAATCCATTAATGCTGCGTGAATGACCTAAATTTTTGCCTGTTGGGGATATCTTAATTGGAAATTTTAATTAAAGGACTCAAGACACTCTTTTATTTATTTATTTTTTTGTTTTTTCGTCCCGCATTTTTCATCAGAGCCATTAAACGTGTAAAAATTTTATTGGAGTAAAAATTATGCTGACTACAACGACCCCCATGAAATGAAATTGAGCCGAAGGAAATAAATTTAAGCGATACGCAAATCCTTAGCTTATGAGATACTTTGTAGCCGTAAAATTTTCCACCATTAATTAATTCTGCGCTTAAGCTGAGGTATGAAATATTCATAATGCATTTTACCGACGTTCCCTAGGGAACAACGAAATGAAGTTTATGTTGCTCTATTGGCTGTTTATGCCTCTTCCTGGATGTACACCTCGGCCCATCTCTACCTCAATAAAATCTTCCTAATTGATAAATTTCTGCTTCATTCGCAATAAGTCCGGTTTTCAATTAAATCTCGAGTAGAGGCCCAACGTAATAAATTGCTTAAACATTCTTGTCCATTTCGACACAAAATACCATATTGGAAAATAACTTTACTTTATTAACGATGAAAATTCATACTCTCGTTTTTGTGATTCAGGAATTATGGACGAACAACAAACATTTACAATGCTATCCAGCATGACATAAAACCATAAATTAATAAGTACATAGGTACACAAATATTTTTCTCCGGCTTGTGGCTTTTATTTCAATGTCCAGTGCATTTAAATATTTATAATGGGTTTAATTGACCTTTTATATGAAATGAACTTGTACTTTTGTATTTGTGTATTTCATCATCAAAACATTTCACCCCTTGAAGCCACATAATTAAAAACATTTATAAAAACAAAATCGAGAAAGGTGAAAGAAATTTATCAATAATATACCAAGGAATCATAAATTAAAGCAACCACAGTTCATATTTTTGTTGAAATGTGAAGGCATCATGATTTGATATCTCTGTTTTTTGTTTCATTATTTACAAGCGAAAATATGGAGAATTTTGGCACTTTATTTAATCATCTGGTTTTAAGAATAAGAGATAAAAAGATACAATCGATTTTTGAAGTGGCAGATATCAGAGGCGTTTTTATTCATTGAATTTATTAAGTGAATTATAGTCGCTTTCAAGTTTTTAATAATTCAAACTCAATAAAAATTCACAGCAGTCCCTTCCCCAAACGTTTACATATTTGCTTGTAGATTGTGAATTTGAAATTAAAAGAAAATATTCCAACATATGTATAATCTTTTCGATAAAAAGTGGGGAAATAGCTATTTTGACCAATTTCGCAAATTTTTCGAAAATCGTGGAGCGACTAAAAAATTGAAGCCAAAATTTAAATTCAAGCTTCAGCTACATAATGTAGTATATAGTTATGAAGTATAATCAACATGCATGAAACTTTTAGTTTTAGGAAAATGCTCCTACTTCGGTTTCTTGTTGGAGCTTTTTTATTTAAATAAAACAGGGTTTTGATCAGGAAATTTTGTAGGTCTACATTATTGTAAATGTTTATTGTTTTTATGCGAAATTATTTTTAAAACCACATACGCTTAATATTTGTTTTTGTATAACTTATTTCCTTAGAAGTTGCAAAAAATGAAGGGACATATATTGCATATAATAGAAAGACCCTCTCAGTTTAAGATTTAAATTTGAGATTCAACTAAAAACAACATTTCGATAGCGCTTTCATCCCTCAAATGTTCTTAAAATTCTGGATTCCAAATCGTTGAGAATTTTATGAACTCCGATATCCTAAATCAGATGATATTTTTTACAAATCGAATAAAAGCTGATATATGTATTTTGAGAATTAAAAAACTAAATATTTTAGACAAAAATAACGTTTTTGAAGCGAGCTTTTAGATTCAAGCATTTGATTTTAAACTCTCGAAACAAGTATTAGTTTTGGCTAAAACTGAGAAAATAAAATCGGTTCATCCGCTATCATAAAATTAAGTTTAAATATGCTTATCACAGAGATGAGCGTTATTTAAAACACAAAAACTCAAACCTAGCTTATATCTTAAAAAAATTCAACAAGGGAGACTATAGGCTCTAATAAGTCACCAAGAAAATCGCGAAAGTTGAGCTGGTAATAAAAATGTCTTCTAAAAGAACTTAAGTGAGCTGTTGATGCTTAAAACCTAAAGAACAACCTCGGGTTCCTCAGAGCGGTCGTTAAAAAGCGGACTGGGCCTAAAGAGGCCATTTCTGCTGCTACCACCGTAAATCTTACCCTTGCTTGCAAGTTTCTTCCTAGTAGTTGGCCAGGATAACAAGAGCTGCTCCTCCATGGCGATTGAGTCGACCTCGAATTCCCGGCTGAAGCAGCTGGGCTCATCCAGAGAGGAGTACCTTCTTTGGGATGTGTCCGAAACGGTCGTCGAATTGCTTCTACTGGTCAACTCGATCTTGGTCAAATCTGCCTCGGTGGAGTTGACCGTTTGGGCGTGGTCTTTGTGCTCCCCGATGATCCATTTTGGTCGATCGATCAAATTAGTAGAGGACGAGTATTGTCTATGCAGTCTTTCTTTGGCCGGAGTGCCTGGCAGCGAGGGTGTCTTTTCGCTTTCATCGGAAAAGGCTCTCGTTATAAGGATTCTTGGCGATTTCAGGGGTGAGTTGAATACTGTTCGTTTATTATTATTACTAAAACTACTTGAAAGTCTTTTGGATTGCCCGTTTTGATCTAAACGTAGCACTTTATGCAGAAGATTGGCTGTGCTAAATGTGGACTTTGATGGATTAGGTGGGCCTGAATGGCCCGTGCTAATCGCACCTTTAATAATCGTAGTCTTCCTTGGGATGTCTTCAGTATTTTTGGCAGCGCGAAATGAATTTCTTACAGAATTGTATAGTTCCCGATCAGCTTCAGAAACGACCTCATTGTCCGCGTTTGGGACTTGCAATGTATTGCAACTCGTCGTATGTATAAGTGTTGGATTTGGTCGAGGCAGTGTAGGACTTTCAATTCCAGAAAATGTTAAACTGCCAGGACGCCAAGTTAATTCGGATGCTATCCGTTTCATTTTTGGCCTCTGATTATTATTTGAGGTCCGATCAATATCGATTAATGTCTCAGATAATCGACGCTGTAACAGTGGACGAGCCAAAAATCCTAAATTCGACATTGAAGGCCTCCTTGAGCCACAAGTTGAAGGTGTACGGGCCTGAATTTCTTGGTTAATTTCGTTTTTTGTACGCTTCTTGCGCCAATAATTTTGGAATGTTTTACGAATAGTTTTGCTCTTTAGCCCATAAAGGATTGCATTTACGGTGGTCGAACAGGTCAATAGGACTGTCGATGCTATCACGACATAATTGTTAGTCTTAAATTTATCAGGCACATTTTCACCGTATATTGTTACAGCGGTGCTATCCCAAACTATGGACACATAATAAGGAAGATACAGGATTATAAAGGATCCGACTAGTTGAAGGACTGATGATATGGGGCTTCGAGATCGAAATTTAGGGCCTCCGGCGCTGGGTGCTGTGACTGTTGGGACGAAGAATGGGTTCCTTTGGTGAGTTATTGTCACTTGTGCCGACAGTGTCACCTCGTAGATAGCAGCAGCAATCCTATGACGATGATATCGTGCTATCATTAGTACCTGCAAAAGATATAACAGTGGGTTATTCAATCATAAATATAGATATTCTGAGAAATCGAACGGAGTGGCGATAACATTAATTGGCATGACCAAATGGAAATTGCCTCGAACCCAACCCTTACGACCTGTCTGATATCTTGTTTCATAAAAGCCTACACTAACTACACTACAGTAGGTGTTGCGCTTTTCAGTGCTATTTTTTAAAATGTTGCAATATTCGTTTTAAGTAAGTTTCAACATGTTTAACTTAAAGAAACAATAGTTTTAAATATGACTCAAATTCATTAAAACTGGTGTGAGGTAAAATTTGATTTGGTTTAAGCCTCAATTCTTTTAATTTTACTTATTCTAATTGTGGGATTAAAATCAGAACCTCGTTTTCTTAGAACTCTTCTGCAATTATTTCATAAAACAATTTTAAAAACTGCAACGCAGTGAGATACTTTTTCTAACTGGATTACAGAAGATAAGAATTGTATACTCACTAGACAACTTTAATTAAATTTGTTGTAAAGGAGCTTAAAAACTAATATGTATATAAACTGGAAAAAGAACTCTCTGTATAAAATCTGATAATACCTAAACCTGCAGTAGCAGTACATATATCTCAGTTACATAACTTCAATGATTTATACGAAAATTGTCCTTAAAAATTAAACCTTATTAATTTACCATAATTGGAAACAAAGTAGTGCAAATTATAAAATCATTAAATTCTAAACTAAACAAAGATCTCGCAGACTATTCAAATAGCGCAATTAAGCAATTTCAACATGATTTTCATTGATTATATTTAAATTAGCATAGAATCGTAAAGTTCATGCAGCACACCAATGAAGTAAAACATAAAATAAATGTCCTAGCTAATTCCTGGAAAATACGTATTCATTAGTGTTCAACACCACTCTTCTAAAATAGCACTTTCTAACAGATCTACTGACTTAAATCGACTTAATAACATTTGCAATGGAAACGTTCACTCGTCTCTAGGGACATTAATTCCATTTTCTTCTCAAACAGATGACCATGCATATTCATTCACGTCATGTATCTCTGATTGTTAGATTTTCGTTGTTCTATTTTTTGCTATACTTTCCTTCGGACGTTACAGCTGAATATCCCTTGGCTAGACCTTCACAGGAAATGTTTCAAATCCTTGACAACAAGAAAACAGGACCCAAACGGCTTATAAGCTAAGTATGTAATAAAGCTATGGATATAGAGACCGACCTTCTAGGAAGCAGATATACGGAGAAATATAAAATTTTTACTATCTTCCGGCAAGTTTCAAAATGTTACAAACGCCTCGTAGATACGTTCCTTTAGCTAAAGCTATCTTTTACGGCACAGCTGATAATACATAAGAATAATACTCATGAATTGGTTAATGCTACTATCGAGAGCTATGGCTTAAAGCCATCAAACCTTTTCATATGGAATCTTTAGGAGTTTTATCGGTGTTGGCAGTTTGAAAACTTCCCAGATTTTAATGGTTTTAGAAAATATGTTGCTACGAGGATTATTGGGACGATTACTTTTTCAACTTTATTCCATTTTATGATCAGAACATATATTAGTAAGTCACTTAATATATTGCTGTCGAAGATAATTCTTGAAGAATTTAAGAAGTCTAGTGATAGTAAAAGTTCTATTTATTACCTATAATTAATTTTTCATATCATATCCATTTCATTTAAAAAAGGAATAACATAATATCTCTGCTATAAAAGTTTAACTACCAAATTATATGTACGTAGTAAGTTTTTGAAAATTTGGTTTTTGTTTTCAGAATGAAAAGATATAAGGTTATAAATGTGTAACCAAAATTAAATTAAATATCTTTTTTATATGCAAACAATGTAAAGGAAGATTGCGTATCAAAGGCATAGATGCTTTCAAATTGACTTGGAAACTAAAAGCTTTTCTAAGAGAAAAAATGTTTTTTATAAATAAACCGAATAAAAGCCAAAACATAACGTAATTTCACTGTGTGGTACACCACCTAAATATTTATTGTTATGTAGATACTATATTTTTGTGGTAAACATTCCCTCAAACGAAAAACAAATGCGGTCCAATTTGTTATGAATTTTAAGTGAATCTTTGGGTTACCTTCTGTTTCGGATTTTGATCCAAAAGAAACCTTTCACCTTATTTTACCATGAAATTCAATTTCTTGGTGTCTTACCTTTCATTTTTACGTTTGCTACACGATACGTCGTCTTGTCGAATACACGCCAAAGAATTGCGTTTTAAATTTTATCTCAACCTGCTGGGGAAATGAATGGTGATATCCCCTCCAAAAGAATTTCCTTGTGGGTTTTATTAGGTTTCATGTGATTTTAAAGTGAGTTATGCCATTCCATATGAGAAAAGAAATGAAATTGAGGGAAATGAAAGTAGAAGCCAAAATTACACAGTGTGAAACCCAAGAAGAGCGGAATAGGAGAATCTCACGTTATATATACACATAAATCATAATTAAAGGTATTTCTTAGAAGGGTTTATTTGGCCATTTCGGATTATGGGATGATTTACTTTAAGAGCTTTTGATTACCATACTTTTGAAATATGACATATAACATAAATCCTAATTACGGTATACCAAATGTGGATCCCTTATATTAAGAATTTATGTTGAGGGAAGTTCAAAATGTAATGTATACTTTACTTTAAAACTTAGTTAGAATAAAAATATTTAATTGCTTTAGAATAGTCAATAAATTTTTCATATAAATATAAATCATTAAATTAAAACTAAATCTTTACTCCAAATATTAAAAATAATATAAGTAATAATTTTTAGTAAAATCTAGTGTTAAGCAACTATTCTCTCTGATTAAAATGAAAAATGTGTGCAGTACTATATCTTAATTTAATGTAGATACCTACATATATCAAAACCCTAAAATTGTGACAATTATTAACCTTAATAATTGGGTTCATGGTGGCAAAAGGGTTGTACATTAAAAAGGGTAATTTGTCAGCTTAGCAGCTTGTAGCCTTTCATACCCATTTCTTGGGACTTATTTACAGAGGCAAAAAAGCCTTTCATATTTTCATCCAATTTTATTGCTGCGGAGTCTTAACCGATATTTAATTTTCTTTTTTTCATTTTAACTGATGGGTTTAATCTTTTACTATAATATATGGCATATTTGAAAAATCTATTAAAAATAAAGTCACAAACCAGAATCCATCCTCTTGTGAAATTAAAATGTTGTTTTACTGTATATTGATTCATTTCTAGATTCGCAGTCCATACGCGTTTAATTTTTATTCTAGAAGTATTTTCTAGTATGCCTATTATATTTATGTTCGTAAGAATATGTAAATATCTTTTTATTGTTTTGTTACAATAGAAACAACTCACTGAACCTTAATAGAGTGAATTCAAAGAAGTTAACTCATGGCGAATTGTTTCCGGTTCAAAGACTTTTCTCCGACAGATTGCTAGAAAAAGGTCAGAAGGGAATGTATCCCTTTTTTAATCGTTCCCATTTCATAAAGAGGGTAAAACAACTTCTTTTACACAGAAGAATGATTGATATGTGGAAAGAAATTTAACATGAATAAGTTGGAATGATATAACAAAAAATGTGAAATAAATTTGCATTAATAAAGGTCCTATTATGGAACTCAAATATGCAAAATATTTCACAAGTATTTCTCGGCTCAAAAAATGAATTTCCAGAAATGTTAAAACAGCACAAAATTTAAAATGAAAAATCAATGTACTCACCTTTATGTTACAACCTACAATAACTATTCCTGGGACTAGAAGAGTTACAAGAGTAAAAATGATTGCGTACCACAACGAATTAAATGTTGCAAAATTTGGTACACATGCGCCCAGATTTGTACTAAATTTAAAAGGTGCCAATTTAAAAAATGGTGGAATGGACAATAAAAATATCACAATCCAGCCACTGATAAGTCCAGCGATAACCTGGAAAAAAAAGAGAAAACAGATTTTAATAATAATTGTATTTTAATAGACATATTTTTAATATTGCAACTTACTTTCCTATTTGTTACTATTGCACTATAATGAAGTGGTGCTGCGATTGCGTAAAATCGATCACAATTTAAACCACAAACTGTCCAAAGTGATATTGGATGAAACAATGTAAATAGGAAACCTTGTATCATGCACACAAATTCGATAGAAGCTATCCAACTTCCTTGGTGGACGATCGGTGGGAACGAGAATATTAGAAATATCAGCGATAGAAGAGTTTGCGTCGCGCTAAGATGTACAAGAAGTATATTGTTCGGAGATACCTGAAAATATAATAATAAAAATACTTTTTAATTTAACGTTAATTTACTAAACAATCTATTTAAAATAGTTATTTGTATTTCATAAATTTTTCAAACTTTTGAAAGAAATTCAAAATTCAAAAGCACTTTTATTGAATTGATATAAGTAAAAGATTTTAAAAAATAATCGTATGTATTTCGCAGGTTCTTAAAGCGATATTAAAATAAAAGTTTCAACGTCTAGTAATACCTATAACTTCTGACTACTATTTGACTTTGTATGTTTAGAGCAATTGAAAGACATATTACCCATGACCTTAAAATTTCTGCTGTACATTTTAAAAGGCAATTTCCATGAATCAAAGCAGGTAAAACTATCACAGAATTGAGGAAATTTGAATTATTCAAGAACATAAAGTATCTTTCTATACCTCGACAACAACAGATTAGTTTTGAACCAAACAACAAAGAATCAACTCTTGTTCCTGTCGAAGTTTGTGCCCATAATATCAAATGAAAATTATTAAAAGACAGATTACATACGACTTCCACAGTACGAGGGAGGGAGGACGCGTTTATGTCCTTCAAGAACCTTATTTTGATATGTCGGCGCAAATAATAGGAAGAAGTGACCGCATTCAGTCGTGCTCCGGCTAGAGGCGTTGCATTATTTATTAGCAAGGAGAAAACCGCTTCCAGCGATAGACTATGAATTCAATTTAAGTTGACAGCAACAATAAACCCGTGAACCCAACCCACCTCCTTACATCCTTATCCTTCGGACTTGAGCCCGTCTGAAGGAAGAGTGTCGCAAGGGTAAGGAGTTGCTTCTAGTATATTTCCTCCTTTCTATTCTGGGCGGTGGTCCCATAATCCTTAGAACTTAATGCTCGCACGGACTGTTGGTCGCGGGCCTCAGGAATAGGATAATCAATCAAGTTGAAGGTGTACCTGTTGCGGGTGTGTAGTGTTCAGTCATGATTACCAGGCCCTTATTAACAGGCACATTTATCACCTTACAAGGGAACAGAGAAGCCCTTTGATGGCATCTATTACCGCAACAATACCCTTTTAATTAGGAATTGTTGCAAGGGACAGAATTACTGAAGTCACACGTCGGTGATCCTTACTAATTAGAAGGAATGAACGTGTGTGACCCTTTATGCTGGAAAGTTCTTCTGATAATCGTGAACCGGAAAAGTAACGATAATTGGAATATGGCAAAAGGAATTGCCTTTTGACTTTTACGACTAACAAACAGCTGGTGTTAGTCAACTAGGAGTTAAAGGGCTTTTCTCCTTAATGCTCCTCCCCAACATTTTCCGACAATAGAGAGAAGTTACCAACGTAATTTTTGTCAGTTGTGAAAACGGAGGGAATATTGCAAAGGAAAGTGGTGCCACAGATATTTAAAATAAACCAATAGAAGCTTCAACAAAAAATTCGTCATTAACATAATTCTTGTTTCGTTCAAGTCTCATTTTCTTCCAAACTAACATGATCCCATTTTTCTGAAAAATAGTATAAAATAACAACTAAAAACAATGTCATAATATAATTTTTTACGTAAAAGATAATTAAACGTTTGTATTAATGGTACATGGTTATAGTATGCTTATAAAATAAAGCTGCTTTTTTGAAAACTTTCTTCGGTAAAGATGTCTTACCTTGTAAACATTTCCTGAAAGTTACAGCTTAATCGGATTAAAATTGATGAGACTACATAAGTTAAAAGAAATTCCGGATAAGGAGAAAAATTGTTTACCAACTTGTTCACCGCAAAGTCAAAAAGTTGCTTTTAAGAGATTGTCTTTTATTCTTTAAAATGTTGTAGTAAAAAAAAAATATTAATTAAGTTCGACGTAAACTCCTTTAAGTTTAAGCTTCAAAATGTCAGCATACACTGACGGTAAAGGGGATAAGTTAGGATTAAAATTAATGATCTCTTTTCTGACTCAACGTCTTTTATCCTAAAATACCTATCGATCGAGTTATGTTCATTTAATTCCTCGAAGAAAACTAATAGGTATTATGAATTGCTCCACGTGAATGTGAGATTATAATTAAATCTCCTAGAGAAATTTCCTGGTTACCTGTATTGTACAAAAAGTACACGACATTTAATGGGAAATTACAGTGAACGCAAATAGAACTGCCATCAATTCATCTACCGATACCACAAATTCAGGTACTATAGGAGAAAATCGATAAGAATCTAATACACCGGACCCAGCCCGAGATTTTCCAATTTTATATAATTGAATTTTGCCCTAACTTTTCACTTATAGACGTACTGAAGCCATCGTCTCATAGCGTCAGCTTAACGCTCCACTTTCGTAACTCGACGGATCTTTTCAAACGAGCATTTTGGATGATGGCAGCTGTTCCTGGTGGAGCCTTTTTCGAGTCGAAAGGTATATTCAATGCTCTCCAGGACGTAATTAGTCGCCTTACAGATGTTTTGGATAATTTATTTTTTCTTGCCGCGGCACTACCACAAGTATTTTTAGCAGCGTATTAAATAAAAGCAGCTCCCTTTTTAAAATTTTTATTTTCATGTTAAAGAAGGAAATAAAAGCCTATAGGTTTAGTCTAAATAAAACCATCCTTATCAACTTTGTGAAATCAAAGACTGAAAAGTAATGAAGTAGAATACAAAGCCTCTTTTATTATTCTTAATTAAATGCTTTTAAACACTTCACTTGCCGTAAATCCCTTTTCTTTTGAAGATTTTCTGTTTAAATTTTTTTGCGTCCTTAATTAGCTTTTTTCTAGACTGGATCGAGTTAATTTTTTGTTTATTTTTTTGTTAATTTCGTTAATCGTCGGTCTTTAGTAAACCTTTTCAAAAATCTATACAAGGATCATCCCAATTTTAAAACCGGATAATTAACTTCATTGAAACTTTAACAATTTCCTTTAATACTTACCTCTTAGGCGCGCAATTCATAAAGCGAGTCTTGTTGGTATGCTTCTGAATATTTAAGACAACACTTGAGAAATGAAGCATGGCTTAGTACAGCAGAACATTAAACTTAAAAGCATAATTAGTGTAATTATCCAAACTCTTGTACATAATGTGGACTTTTTAATAAATAATTAAGGACGTGGATTTACTCGTTCAAAGGTCAGAAATATGATTATTGTTACTAAGTCACTTCGGGTGGTTTGAAATTTACAATGTTAAGGTAATGATGATTAATTAAAGAAATTCGAAAAAAATATTTTGATAGTGTCTTGGAACTATATTTCTTGGCACGCAAGGGAATCTTTAGAAAGACAAGTCTATTAGAACTACAGTCGCCTTTGAAATTTTTCAAAAAATTCTTACATTTTATTCTCGGCAGAGCTCCTGTTTCTAAAAGTATATTAAGAGTTTAATTTACTTATAAAAAAAATCAGCTTCAACTCTTCCTATTTTAAATTTATGTTGCATTTTTAATTACGATTGCAACAGCTTACAGAAAACTCAAATTAGAACAACGAGAGATTCAAAAAAGTTTATTCATCTAAATTACTCTTTAATTAGTCACTGACTGATAATCTACATTACCATGCAATTGAAATTTATACAAGTTCCTTAGGATAAGATAATTATGAAAGTGCTTGTCAGCAAAAGTTATCAGAATAAGTAGATGGCACTTGAAAGGAATTTGCGTTTTCATTGTATAATCTCACTAAAGCTCCCCTATAGAAAATTGTTTTTTAATGGAAACCTCGTGAAAATCTATTTAAAAGTTGTGAAAGTTTCATAATTGCCTTACTTCCCATCAAGTTATTTTGAAATGTTCCCCTTTTTATTAATTCGAACAGATAGCTATTGTCCTGAAATTGTGATTCACTTTTCTTTATCAAAACTTTCTCTGTAGGTTTACGCACTTGTGGGCTCAATGTCCGAAGAAAGAACCTTAACTGAATTGAACTCCGGACAAAACGTTTTAATGCTTTCTCAAAAAGTGGAAAATTTCTTAAGAAGGTGAGAGTAAAACGTTAACCAAAGATACAAAAATCATTATATTGGGGTTTTCAAAGCTACTCAAGGGTGACAAAAGATTTTATGTTGGCCATCGTCTGCCAGTCAGGATGATTTTGTGAATTCATCAATTTTATGGCAAAAGTTTCCACCAAAAAGAACGATTCAGGGGTGTTATTAATGAAATTCTTTTTAGGCCCTACACAATCAGGAGGTAAAGTTCGTAGTGAAAGGCTGTGGTAAAGTGATTTTTAAAAATTATTTTCGCCGTTCTGAAGGCACTAAATTACATTTATTATCAGAGAATCAGTAAATAATGAAATTATGGTAAAATTGAGAATTTCAAAAAATGTTTCACATGTGCAACGAAAATGAAAGATACTATCATATCTCTTAAATTTAGAAATTAAAAAAATATCTCCGAAAAAAAAATTAAGAACGATTTAGTAATCATAGTAATAGGAACAATTAAACGAAAACTATAGCGTTCAAAATGTTAATTTTTTAAATTTAAAATAAAAGTATCGACGATGCTTTATGTTTAACATTAAACAGCAAAATTGGTCATTTTTGAACTATCGGTAGTTAGAATGAGTCAATAATCGATAGTTCCTATACAACCGGGTTTGGTATTGCAATGCATCGATGCTTTGAAGTGGGTGTTTGATTATAGAAAAGGATATGTTGAACTTACCTGTTTGGTTAATATCAGCACTAAAAAAATGTAACCATTCAAGCAGAGTCCAACAACAGAAACGATAGCCAGGGGCACGCCTAAGCTCAGGGGCAGCATGACGCACCCCGAAGGCTTACAATTCGGCACCCCCACCCGCTAGGTTACGTCCGTTTCCGTCATTATGAATCAGGTCCTGGAACGAGAGATAAATTCAAGCATTAGCGTTCAATGATCGGGAAAATTTTACCAATAAGATTTCACCCCCGTCGAGGGGGTTGTGTTGTGCTATAATGCACATGGCCAGTCTTGCGAAAATCGATAAATCGAACTAGCGCAGCCCCTATATCCCAGATTATTCACTTTCGAATGGGTTTCGAAGAACTCGACATCTTCCATTTGAGGCAATCCTTGGCGCCCTTTTTTGTCATCCCGAAGACCCCACCCTCTTGTTTTATTTACATGTGCTCTTAGGGCTAAGTAGCCAAGGGTACGCGACTGACGAGACTTGGCGTGCGTGCCAAACTCATTTATGCATTATATTTGGATAATCTTACATTCGGGATAAAACGCCTCATTTTTACAACTTCGATGTTTTAGCCACCCCCTGCTCCTACAGTGGAACGTCGACGCTCGATGGAAAAGTACACTGACGAGATAATTTTAGGCATTACCCTCGCTTCTTTTCACATGCGAACTCAATGGGTGGAGTCTTTATTATTCATGAATTTCGACGAAAATTTTTCATGATTGGTCGATACCACCGCTAGCACCAACTGCCGAGAGCAAATTCATCCGTATAAACATTTCATCGCATTTTACGTTACTCTTATTTCATTTTAAATCAGTTTTCCACCATACTTGAGATTTTCATCAAAACCACCCCTCCTCAAATTTAAAAAAAATCGCAGAATATTAAATTTACCTTAGAAAATGCTACACTCAAAAAATTTGGATAGAATTAATTCACATGCCTACAGACGGCACGTTTTCCATAAAATAAGTTTATAAGAAGCTAGCTATGTACATATAAAAAATAAAAACAAAATAAAAATTGCTCTTAAGACATTGAGACTTGTCACATTCGAGATTGTTCCATTAGCGACCATACAACATACATATATATAAATAAGTACTCTTATTTCGTTTTCATGTTTTGGAGTTTGTTGTTTTCTCCCTAAAAAGTGGAGTGCATGTCTGAACATTAGGGCCATGTTCGACTCAAGTAACGCATTTGTATTCAAGGTAAACCTTAATTCCTTTAGAAAAATCGTGTCTCGTGAATACAATTTACAAGGTTAATGCTGTTAAAATATTAGAATAAGAATTCTATGTTAGATATTCAATTCTAGGCACCTAATGTCAATAAATGATTGATAAGAAAAAGTCCTTCAGTGGAACACAATTTTAAAAAATTGTGCGTTATATATCACGTAATAAAATATCTAAAACATAGATATTTTTGTATTTTCTGACAACATGTTCATTGTAGGTAATTTAAAATAATATATTTTATGAAAATGTTCTTGCTTTTCTATATCTCTGTCTTACTATAGAATTTGCAATGAAACCCCCAAAAAAAAATTAATATTTTACTACCCAGGAGCGAGAATCTGTGACTGTTAAAAAAATGTTAGAAAAACTAAAATTATTTTAATGTTGAAATTTTCCTTAATAGCTCTGAATCTGAATCCCCAAAGTTCAATAATTATCAAAGTCTCGGTTATTGGACCTTGCAAATAAAATATTTTAATGATTTAAATATTCGCAAAGACCGATGCACATCAGTAAAGCTATTTTCTCCCTGCAACATTTTGAAGGAATATTATACTTGAAAATGCATAATAAAAATCAAAAATTATTAAAATTTGATAAAGGACAATTAAAATTGAATAGAAGAAATCGAATTAATTAAAAATCTGGCCAAATTGCAGTTGGTTAATATGTGTAAGTTATGGTAATTTTAAATTAGATCGATGTCTGAAAAATCGGCTTAAGAAGAATATGCATTTTTAAAAGAAATTGACCATTTTTAAAATTTCATATATGGTTAGGGCATTCAGTGGGTGAATTAATTCGGTGACCAAATCAATTAAGAATAGAATGCTATGCGGAAATAATTAACCCCAACCCGATAACACACTTGACACTTTAGATACAAATTAATTTAATCGTTGCCGGAAGTAAATCTTCAGAAAATGCCGAAGCAATTTTCGAAGACCCTTAGTGAGCTCTTTAGGGCCAAGATCGCCAATTACTCCAAATTAGTGAGACAAAGCGACAAAGTACCTTCTACCCGAAAGGAGAGTCCGTTCATTTCCTTCATTAGCTCTTAATATCCTGCCGAATGAGAAAATGTTCGGCCTGATAATTATTGATTAGGCTGGTTCCATTAGGTTAATTCCACTACCTCGGCTAATGTACACCCACCCTCGGGTCCGGGGCACGTATGGCAAGGGATCCATAAAGTATATCGTTTTGATATGAAAAGCCTTTCAAACATTAATGACCAATGTCCGATGTGCACGCCGGCAACGGGCAGTCATTTTAATCGACCCCACGATGAAAACATGGATATTGGTCGTTTGAACTCTAAAACAATTATGACATATTTCTTTGGACTAGAAGTGGTCGTGTTGTAGTCCAAGGACATTTGAAACTGCTCTCCGTACACTTTGAAACATGCCACGTAGTTAAAAGTTAGATAGGTTAATTGGTGATCCCCGGGCTCGCGGCCAAGTTCACTTCGGTTTGAAGCGGTGGAAGATTAATAAACAATTCGTAGATGGTAAAAATAGCAATCGGGTTTTGTAAGTCCCAATTTCTGCTCGAATCGATAGTTAGTTATATCATTCCATTTCCTTCCTATATCCAACAAATAACCGAGTTGCGTGTAAACCTATGCCCGTGTGCCGCCAGCGAAGGGCACTTCAACGTTTTCATGGATTGAAGAGACACGGCAACAACTACGTCAACTCGGGGGCATATTGGTTTCCGATTTCGAGCAATATAAAATTGAATTTAAATAAAATTATAGCTGGCCTTCAATGTCAACTAAATTTATTTGCCCTCGGCACATACCAAACCCTTTTCGCTTCATTAGCTTTTGAAGAGTTCAACCTACAAAGTGGCTTTTGTCGGTGGGATGAAACATTCACAAACTTCACGAGTTGACAAATTCCTGTTTGCAGATACCCCAGATGAATATAAACGAGAAGGACGAGCTCCTCGCTCGCGGGAATTTTATTAGGGAGCTGGTTAAATTAATCACCTGTCCAGGCTTCGGTATCACGGGCTTCTCATAAATCAGTGTAGAACACAGTGCTAATTAGATTCAGGCTGGTTTTCGTCCTCAAAAAGTAATTTCTCCTTTCGCTGCATCACTCAGACCTAATTGCGAGTACGTGCTACAACCCTTTTTCATTCTCCCAGACAGTTTTCAGAAATTGAATTTTTTACATTCCGCCTACTCCCGATAAGGTGGTGAAAATACTTTACCAATGTTAAGGATTCAACAGATTCTCAAGTGGCTGTACCTAAGGACTTTTAACATGGTTATTTCCTTTTTCTTAACCCTTCGATGTAATAAAGCTGCCGACAAAAAAACAAAAACAAAAAGGATTCCGGCTCGTGTCGAAAATGGTAAAAGCTGGAAATAAAAGGAATTGGGGTTTAAGAGTTCACCCAATAAATTTTCTCGTGAAATATTCAAATAGTCAATAATTTATAGATAATGTTTTATCAATAATTTTTAAATTTGCATTTTTTCAAAAATAACGTTAATGATTCATTTCTGTATCTACAATTTATATTCTACTATAGGATTATCCATTTTAGAAGATTATTAGAAAAAAGTGAAAACAAATTTATAATACTAAGATAAAGTAAGACTAGCACTAACTCTTACAAATTTCATTTAATTTTAGTGAATATGTTATTGTTTTAAATTTAAAACAAAATATCGAACTTTTGAAATCATTTACGGAAAAAGTACCTATTAAAATTAAATAATTACATAATAGTAGATAAGATTTTTGATAAGGTAACTAGAATCAACTTCGTATTTCTAATTCAGGAAATCGATAAAATCTATTTCAATTTTTTCGTAATATTAGTTTTATATACATAAAACTTATTTAATACCACAATATCTATTTAGCTTCGTTTATTAAAGTTCTCATATTAAATAAGTTCGAAGTTAATAATCTTCCACCTTTTACCGATAAAACCTCATTATTATTAAGTGAATGAAACTTTCAGTAAAAGTCGTACATCCATAATACCCCTGAAATTTAAGGATGTGACGGAGTGTGGTAAACAAAACTTTGTCCATATTTACACGTATTTTCGTGTTAAATGTCAGAAATAACACGACGCATATGGGACTTAACACGCGATAAACATAAGCTATCATTCGGGAGATTGTGGATGCTTATCTAGAAACCAACAAATTGTCCCCAAAGGTTGTCGAATGATGTTTTCTCGGCATCCCTCCCACCCACCACAAGCAAGCTGTGCTGAATGTATTAGCAACAATTACGAGGAATGAAAACTTTTCAGAAAATTCAATTAAATGTTGGTAAACTCTCAGATATTTTCTTTAAGAATTTTATGCATAATCTCATTTATGATTGACAAGAATAAGCGTAAATTGAAATTGGAGATATTGGTTTGAAAAATTTCTTATTTAATGAGCATAATAAGTATAGCTATGTTATGTCTTAGAAAATTTATTGATTTATTTGATATCGTTTCAAATTCTCTTGGGAAAAAAATTAATCATTTGAAGAAATAACAATTTAATAAGGAAACGACAACAGCCAATTTTTATGGTTGTCCTTTCCGTTGAAAGAGTCATATTAAAAAATATTTTTGCAAAATCGAATGTAGAAATCTCAGCTGTTTTCAATTTATAATATAGCCCATTGCACGGAGGATTACTAAATAGAAATTAAATACACAATACCAAATACTATATTCCAACAAACTCATTTTCACGACTTCGAAAATTTCGCACAAACATATCTGATATTTTGTTAACATAAAACAAAAGCGATGCGGAAGCTTAGGTAGCTCTTATACCGTTTTTACTCTAATTACAAAAATTAATGATTCTCTTTAATCAGATGTAATTTGCTGGGTTGTTTCGAATTTTCGCTAGTCAGCGCCAGACATAATTTTCCCATTTTTGTGGAGTTTGTAGAGAAACCTTTTGAGCTCCGCTTTTCTCTGGAAAAACTAAATAGTTTTGCTAAATAGTAAAATCGCGCAGAGTCAGCACTTTTTGATTATTTAGGACCTGGTGGACTAAGCCCTTCTGTGAAGGTAGTTTAGTTTCCCTTCATCTTAATTTCGGTAAAATTAGCCAATTTTTGTTTTTTCTTCTCGAATCAAGTTCTAATTTAGTATCAACTATTTGATGATTATCAACAGATGAATAGAAAAGTTCTATAAAGATTAATAGCAGCAACTTCAGACACCCTTATTTGTATTCAATTTGACTCCCGGTTGCGGACTCAACTGAATTTCAATTCAACTTTTATGGGCCATCCCTTTAGATTTGCGATAAAATACCAGAGAGACATTCTCGAATATCTTGACATTAAAACTCCATGAAAGAAGATTTCTCGGCGTGCCAAGAAATTACAATTCCCCCGATGTTTAATCATAGTATACGGGCTCCTCCTTCGACTTCTGTGGAGATTCTTTTAAACAGTTCTGTGATGAAGACAAAGGAGCTCTCTTGAAAGTATCTTTTTATTTACTGAAAGTATCTTTTTATGCCAAAACTGGAAAAAAGAAAATATACTGCCACTCAGAGTGTTTCCTTCGCCATTTGGAAATCTTCAAAATTCATTTACGAAACCCTGGCGGTCTGAACTTATCCGCATACTTGCCATATTCCAGCACATATTCCAGAATGAATTGTGGACTCCCGCAGAATATTTTCAAGCCCTGGGCGAGTTAATTAACTCTGTTTCCATCAAAATGTCTACAAGCTTTAGACAAGTTGGTTCGTAAGCTAATTAATTCATATTTCACTGTATACATCACATGAAAGTTTTGATCTATGTAGACTTATTTATATACTTTAATTTTATCCTGCGTTGTCCTACATTAAAACAAGGATAAAATACATGTAGCAGATGAAAATTAAATATGACCTATATTATTCTATCTTCCCTAATACAAAAGGTGAAAGCAAACAGACGTGCAAGACCAAAGCCGATTAATTCTTTTAATGCGGGGCTATCAAGAAAATATAGCCTTTAATAAAAAAAACATAACGTTGGGTGTATATTTAGTAAGTGGGTAAAACTTTTCTGGGTCTACTCCTCCGTTTGATATTAATCGCTCTTAATTGCTAAAGCATGCCACTTAAATGTAAAATGTCAGTTAAAGACAAATCGATTGGCCCAATAATGAAGGGCGAGTAACAGGCGTCAGTTAGGAGCATTAATTAAGTCTGAGCCTTAGATCCCTTTTTCACTGAGTGGTCGTTTAGAGACAAGATGAGTGGCACAAACATTTGTTTTCCAACTGTTGATCCAACAAGAAACTAATATACATGTCATTTTAATTACATGTATTAAAGTTCAGTTTTTATTCAATGTATTGATCGATTTTATCCTATATCTACAATTTTTTGAAAGCTATTTCCACTACTCTCGAAAGGGGATGAATATTTATACAATTTTATGCAAAGAAACAGCCCACTTCTTTTCTTTTCAAAAATGAAAATTTGTTGAACTAATTTGTTTTAAAAAAAAGTTGTTTGCCTCATTTATAGTCATACAACATTTTATTATTTAGATATACTATATAATATTTAATAAAAGTAAAAGTAAATATTTTTCTCTTAAACATTTTTAAAGCTTTTAGGCTTTCTAAGGATGCCTCTAACCACCGATGACAATCCGTAAAACAAATTTCCAAAATGGTCTACCTCCGTTCAGACCTTAAGAAACATTCAGTTGTCTATCTGACTGTGACATAATTCTCACTTCAGTAAACTCGAACATTAAATCAAACGGAAGTAATACTTTGTCATAAATAAATTATTCCTTTATTCCCTAGGGATTTCGTATTGCTTTACCGCTTCATCTACTTGCTGATCTTTTTGAACTTTGTAAAACTTGAGCAGAGATATCGAAACAAGCAAAAGCATATTTCAAACATAGGAAACAGGGAAGAAAGTTTTTGAGCAATATAAAACACGCATGAATTGACAATTATAATTTTGTTCGAGAAAACAAACAACTTTCCAACATCAGGAGAATTAATGCCTCAATAACTTAGGAAAGAAAATTTTAAACATCGAAATTTCCCTGCGGGGCCTCCAATAATTTTACAGCAATGAATCAAAAAATGATATATTGTGTTTGCTCAGGGCAAGGAGGTGGACAATTGCTAATTACGACAGGGAAGACTCAAAGGAATTTTTCTTGACAATTTTTTAAAACGTAACAATAACAAACATGTTTAAGTTGTAAAGTATTTCAAGCGAATATTCTAAGAAAATATTTTTAAATTAGCTTTTTCTCCCATGAGGATATATTAAACCAATAACAATTTTTATAAGCATCTCCATTCTACATTATACATAGTGTTCATTTCAGATTATCATAAAAATGAAAGCCTCATAAAATCGAAAAATTTCGAATACAAAAAGGGAAATTGGCACTGTAGTTTTTGAATGAAAATGGCGTTAAATTGGATTTAATTGAATTTCTGGCGCTCAATAAACCAATAATTCCCGGTACATTACAATAATTTTCATTTTGGCTTTATTGTTGTGATAATTCACACATTAAAATAATTAGGTAGATGCATTAATGCCAGAATTTCATAGTTTACGAAACGGCTATTTATAGTTGAAACCCCAATTCTTGCTAATAAACTTTAAAATTCAATAAGTCAATTATCGCAACAATAATTTGTTGTTAATTGCATGAGTTATAGAGGTTATTTTAATGTGAACAGATTTAATTTTTTATATTCTTATTTGTCTGTGCTCTCTCGAAAGCTTAATATTTTCTTATTTTAATTTTTATATTCATATATGAGTTAAATAGTTTTAATATATATTAGAATTAAAATGCGATTTTTATATAAAATGAAAAGTGATGGGGAAAATATCATGCAATGGATGACAAATCATTTTCCATTATATCTGAGGACTCTAACGTATTCGATGAGAAATGAGACCTGACATAATCCAGCTGTTCTGGGTTCTATGAAAAATCTCAGCACATTTCTAGATACTTCCTTAACTTGCATGCTTGTCTAGACTTTCTATTAAGATGAATAATAGGTGCCATATTTTAAATGCTTATATGCAAATCTTTAAAGTTTTCTGATGACAATAAGTTATTATATATTATATTATAAGGTTTAGTATGTCCAAAGATTTATTCGAGATGAGCAATATGAAAAGCAAACTTTAGAAAAATGGCTGATTTTTCGATCTTCTGTTCGGTTTCGTGGTCTTTCCACAATAGTTAAAAAATTGGGATATTAGGAAATAAAAACCTCTTACAATATTGCAATATGCAATAATTTGTACCATTTCAAAGAAATAAAAACAATTACTTTTCACCACATTCGTAAACAAACAGACTAAAATGTTGGTAAAATTATGAGCACCACAAAAATAAAAGCTACTCAGATAAAAGAAAAAAATGCGCACCTGCCATCTAATTTATATCAGAAAAATATAAAATTGTCTCGCAAAAATTCTGAAAATCAAGTAAAATGCAGTCAGTGACTTTAGAAAATCAAAGCTCGAAAGATATATTTCCCAGCAATTTAAATTCATGAATATTTTATTTTTTTGAAATTGTCTTGGCATAAAACATTGTTTTTAAAATAAATAAAAAACTGTTGCATTTTAAAGGGTTGATTAACATAAATATAAACACTTGTTTCTAGGTAAAAGCATAATTTGAAAACAAATTGCCTCAAGTATGCTGATGTTGTTTTTCAATTGCATAAGCCCTAGAACTTACTCCAAAGTGCTTTCCTTTTTTAAAAAGTTTTTAATTGTTTTTAAAAAACTTTCTGCAGGAGTTGCTCATCCTATGAAAATATTTTCTGTTTGCCAAGAAATGTAAGAAGCTCTACGAATGTATTATCTTGTGTTTGCTGTTTCTCCAACTTTAGAAATTTTCTTAATTTTCTATGAATCTGCAGCTGCAGCCTAATAAAATGATTTGAAATGAGTGAAAGGGAATATTATTTTATTACCTAAATGATAAAATTTAAAAAACTTGAAATTAAAATATTTTGTTATTAAACACCTAATATAAAACAATCTCATAAATAATTTTGAATTGAATGGGCTTCGTTAGTAAATTTCAGACTAAATAGACCTTCCAGAATGAAACCAGTTGCCGCGCAAAATATTAGTAGGTTTGTGTAAATTTTAGTTTATTTTGCGTATATGCATTTAGTTCCTCGATTATTCTGCTACAGTATATTATTCGCAACATTAAAAAGTTTCTTGTTTCTCTCTAAAAGACTACAAATTAAATTCGACGGAAGATAATATCCTGAAATGTGAATAAATTCAAACAAAATTAATGATTTCTCCGATGGCTGTGATTTACATTTATCAGATCGAAACGGAGTTATAAAGGAGCCGCATCACGAAAATGTATCAATACCACAAAAACCCTTCTTCGATGAGATTTATTTTGCTTCCCAATGAGCTGGGGTTTCCGGATCTGGTTTCCATTTCCGGCACTTCATTTCATTTCAGTTTGCTGAATTGAAGGCAACCATTCTGGTGAAAAACATTCATGAATGAAAATGGAAGAATGATCTCACGGAAATATCGAGCCAGTGTAAAGATGTTCAGATTGCTTTTAGAAAAGGACCAAATGTAAATTCCTAGGTATTGGTCACCTGGAGCGCTTAAAAGCTTAAAAGTTGGAGAGAAATTTATTACTTTCTTAGAATTCACTTAGATACCATGTTGAACCTCCGGCTATTCTTCTAAGAAAAGATTTATTAAAAAGTATTTGGATGTTATTCAAATGTGGCGAACCATCGATTCTTTGTAGGTTGACGTTATTATACAAAAAATGTGGAAATTGTTGCTACTCATTTGAATTCCATTTCATTGTTACAAAAAAAATCAAACATTGGGGATTTATGAATATTTAGAATTTCACATTGCATATTTAAAGAAATAAACTAAGAGTTAATAAATCTTCGACATATTTATTCATGCAAAAAGGACTTTTTAATAACCAATCTTTAAAATATTTGTCAATAAATCTTTTAGAACTTTTTAATAGTTGCTACTCTCGGTAAAGGTTATAAAATTTTTAATTTACTGAAAGTTTATAATAAAATACGCCTGCAGGACATAACAAATATTCATTATGAGGTACACGAGTTCATCAAAACTACTATAAATTTTTCTTTTTTATCGCGACAACTTTCCTAGAGACTTAGCACGGCACGGAAATTTAAATAAAATCTGTAACTTTCACGAAGTTATTAGCTCTTAAATTAAAGTCGGAAGAAAGATGAGTTTGAAACTATCAAGTAAAGCTTGGAAACTCTATTTTATCTAGTGTTTTAAATTAAGCAAATAATTAATTAATAACATTCTCACTTTTCTAAAATTTCTTAGAAGCAATGTTACAGAAAAATTGTTTATATATAATCACTTTTACTAGTAATACAAAATTTCCTTCCTTTTTATTATTTCAGTAGTAGAAATCGAAAATGTTTTGAAGCATAACTCTTTAAACACTTTTTAACCTCGTCTATATCAAACAACAAACATTATGAAGTGACTGAAAAATTGATTTCAAAGCCCCTAACAGAGAAAAGCAAAGTTTAAAATTGCATAACTTTTGAATTTAGGCCAATCGTTTTGGTTCACTAGTTTCAAATAATTTTCACCGGACCTGCCCAGAAATATAATTTTATATCGGCTTATCGTTAGCTGAATAAATTTTAATTATTGTAAATCCCCAAAATCTCTTTCGTTTAAACTTTTCATTACGTTGTGCTGGATTGAAAATTGTTGATGCGAGTTGCATAATGCTTTAAAACTGAAATCCTGGCCTGTTTTGTTCTTAATTTTGTTTTTTAAATCAATAGTTTGAATATCATTAATGAATTTTTAAAACAAATTTATTTCGGTCCCTAATTTGCTGCTGTTTTTCAAATCTACGAAACACTATTTAATTTATTTTGTACCAGACCATACCATTAGAGAAGTGAAGGTCTCTAAGTTTCCTGATAAAAAATTGAGATCCAATTACTTTGCTTCAACCCACATATTTCAAGAAGTCGTAAAGGAAGCAGGGGTTTTACAATAATTATTCTGTTTCTTAAGCCGATCGATGGCATGGGGGTATGGTTCATGAATTTTACAAGAAAAACTGAGATATTGGCTGCTCGTCTCGAATCTTATGTGAATTTGTAATACATTATTCCAGCAGGTGGTAAAGCTTTCCAAGAAAATTCAAAAATATTCCAAATATTTACACGTCTCAAAAGATCCCGAATAAGAGACGACAAAGTAAATTGCTACATGGAATTGTGGTCCTCACTTTTGAGGAAGAGAAGATGTTTCCTGTGCAAATAAATACCTGGCCTTTTTGAAATAAACAAATTTTCTGCCTGGAAGCTTCTCATCAATCGAAACTTAATTTAAATTTTGCTTGAATGCCAGCAATATATAACACTTATTTGTTTACAAAGTCAGTTTAATCTGTGTGATTTGTGTAATCAGTGTCAATCGTTAATTCCGGGCAATTACTGAAAATTTTGTGATACCGGAACGAGTTATCGAGCAATTCCTGTTCATTAAATTCGTGTGACACGAACTCTGTGATAAATCTTTTATTGGCAATACATAAAAAGTTTAATGGTAAACATAAAACGCAAAAATCCTCAAATCAAGCTTGTAATCGGAAAAGCGTTTCTGCTTTTTAAATGATCATTATATCCAATCCAATAAAAATTTATTTTATCCCGAGTCAAAATTTTTCAGATTTTTAGTAAGGACACACTATTTTCATGTATGCTCTTAAAACTTTATAGGGCTTTAACACGGCTATGAAGGAAATAAACGAATCCTCGCAAGGGCTAGCTACATAAAAATTTCCTCAATAGTTATTATTATTATTTTTCTTCTTATTATTTTTCCTTATCTATATATACAGGTACTTTATTATAGAGGAAATTGA
The DNA here is from genome assembly GCA_959613345.1 of Tolmerus cingulatus. Classification (NCBI taxonomy): domain Eukaryota; kingdom Metazoa; phylum Arthropoda; class Insecta; order Diptera; family Asilidae; genus Tolmerus; species Tolmerus cingulatus. The sequence goes on from OY390710.1 coordinate 35,028,895, forward strand.
AAAATAAAATTAATATTTTGAAAAATCTTAGATTGCGATATGACACCACCGATTTCTGCACCATATTAACAATTTTCATATTAAAATACGCAAAATACTAGTATGAATATAATAAAAAAAATATTTTCTTTAAGAATTTCGTCAACTATTAGATAAAAGAAAAACATATTTTCATTTGAATCGGTCAAGTGTTTTCACTTATTTTAAAATATATCTTTTAACGCATCTAAATATTTCATCGATGCTGCTTTAAAATGCTTTCTACAAATAACTATGTAAGAAATGAAAGATTAAAAATTTTTTGAGGCACACATTTCTTCTGAGACGTACAATTATGCTTAGTGAAATGAACTTAAAGAATATTGCCATCATCCGTAACTAAGAGTAAAAGCACTTAAATTGCTCAAAATAATCATTCAAAAAATTCACTAAAATTTTGAAAATGATATTGGAATTAAATAAAATTTCAAATGTTTACTCTAACTAGAAGTAATCGATATTTAAAATAGTGATGTCTGCTAACGATTCTTTTATATTAGTTTTTACTCTCATACTATTTAATATACTAGGGTTTTCCACGTTATTTTAATAAATTTAAAGAATTCTTATTTCACTGAACTACCACAATTTGAAGCAACGAAAACATCTGCATAGTGTAATGAAGGATTTATTTTTAAACTTTGACCAAGTAGTTTTTGTCCCATGGACGAAAGACACTAGATGCATCTTTTCACAGACAGAATTTAATGATAAGCGGGTCTAAAGTACTCACCAGTTAAAAAGGACAGGTAATCCGACTCCACTTTCTCATTAGCCCTGGCACCTGTTCCCGTGAAGTAATTCACAAGAAACACAGTTCTAAAACTCGGTAAACGGCTCCACCTATAAAAACCATGCACTTCGCTGGAGTCCCCCAACGAAACCACTCAAGGAACTGAACAAACACTTGTTCAACCAGTAGACAGGATGAGGAACAACTTGTGAACTCTTATCCTTCTGGACAACCCACTTCTAAAAGCCACTCTTCCTAAAACACCAGAAGTATCTAAAGTTGCAACGGCTGAAAAGCATATCCCGGAAGCTCGTACTGAACGGCCGCGGTTCTACTTTTCAACTAAAGTTTCCTTTGCGGCAAGCATTTTCTTTCGCTTTTCCACCTCACTGTTGCCGCTACATGTTGAAAACGTTGTACAGCGCAGGCTTTTCATTTGGGACAGGCGGCAACATGTTGTTCCCCTTCGTATATTTACTCCAAAATATCCCAACTTATGCCATGTGTATTTGCCGGATATTTTCATCCAGCACGTGGCGCGATTCCCTGCCAAGTAGAATTGCCCTCGATTCCTGCAATTGGACAGCCAACATGACTGGCCGAAGGGGCCACATCAAATTCTAATTTGCGCTAATTCGCCACGGAATAAATTTATAATTGAGAGTTTGTTGGGAGACTAGGTCAAAAATAGCTCGCCACATCCAGATTCTTTAGGGAAGACACTTGAACTTGAATTATTTAGAGGAACCCGCAGTGAAAGTTCTCCCGGTTCACTCTAAGAAAACTACGTGCCGACACGTAAGCACACCTCTCTATCCCAATTATTTACAATCTGCACAGAGACCAAGACTGGGAAATTATTTCAAAATTTCATTAAACGAGAAAAATAGAAGTAGAATTTGCTAGTTTGACGCGAATTATTCTTGACATCTAGAAATATAGAGACAGTCTAACGTCTCATCCAGGTACATGCTATAGACGTCTATCTTAACTTTAGCGACAGCGGATCAAAAAGTGAGAAACACTGAATAATTTATAGGTACTTTTATCAGTTTTTCGTTTTACTTTGCTTCCTGAACTAATTTAAGATTTTGAAATTATTCTATATCTTTTATTTAATGAAACTATATGCGCCTTACTATTTATCGAAATGCCAAATGCAATAAATGAATCATTTGAAGCCTTGTTCCCAAAATACACCCTGGCATGCATTCAAGCATTTAAATTGTACTTTTTAATTATGACAATAATTAATAATACTTCCGCCACTTGTACAACTGCTTGAGTAGGTCGTACACCTTTTGGCAAAATTCTGAGTTGATTCATGATGAACAACTGAATCTCTCATTCAACATTGTAGTTTTAATTAGTCGCAGTCGACTTAATATTACATTTTCGAAATTAGTTCCAAAACAAGCCTTAAAATAACATAGAACGAAATTTATAACTAAGGAAATAAGAGATATTGATAAATGCAGAAAATAAATTTTTAAGGACACAATTATCAGTGAATCTTAACAACAATCAACATACCTAACTACTTTATTGTTATAGAAGTTGTTATAAGTAATAAGAAAAGAAAAAATCAATTTTTTAACAAATTCCGATAAATTGGAAGAAAAAAGATTTTAATTAAAACCCACAAGAAAATTGTTTATCTTAAACCTGATAATTATACAATCAGCTTAGTCTGTCTCAACTTAATAGTCTGAATTAATAAAATTACGAAAAAGCGAATGCTGCAACAATTCCAAAGCTTGCTAAAATCCTTTAATTCACAGCTGTAGAATTGATGGTTGCATTTAAAGCTTTAAAATTACGCCACAATTCGAGCTTCAAATTTATTTACCTCAAGAGAGAGAAGTGTGGGACCTTAGCAAGCTTAAGTCGTAAATTTCTTCACCTTTCACCCACCTTTCTCTTAATTTGCCTTTGACACAAATTTACCCGTCTCGTAAACATCCCTTTGTCTACCAGACTAGCGATTTTGCGTTTTATTTCGTCTCCCGCAGGCTCGTTCAAGTCGACAAAATCGTCGAGAGCCAGTTAATTGTGCTACATCCTAGCCAAAATCGATTCCTTGCTAAACTTATTATATGAAGGTATAACAATTTCAAGGAAGACCGATGTCGGAGGATGCCTGCAAACCAATCGAAATTAAAGTGCTAAATTGGCCACGGTCGAAAGGATCTGTGGAGGCATTAGACGAGAATGGAAAATAAGTAGAGAGGAAATATTTTAAAAAAATAGGTCAACTATTTCTAGCGTGAGTTAAAGGAAATTGCAATTACTGGAATTATCTGTGCAGGCCTAACAACTAGGAAGTTTGCAATTAGAGAGGTTTTTTAGCATAAAAGACTTTCAGGAAGTAATTTAGTTCTATTTTTGTTTAGATGTACTTTTGTAAAAACTTTACCAATTACTTTTAAAACCTAATGGACTCTTGCAACCAAAAGCAATTACATAACCATTAAATACCACTCAATATCAGGGATGTACCTAGCAAAAATTTCAACTTACAAACATTATCAGAATTTTAAAAAATCTGACTGTGAAAAGGTAAATTAATAGATAAACCTATTGCCAGCAAGTTTTAAAGCAATTTTCTTGTATCTACCTTATTTTCTACACTATAACTTTAGATTAATATTTAAAATTTTGTTTAAACCACTAAAACCTTTTCAGTTTACTTTCAGACACATTTTTTTAGTTCACACTTTTTTTATTTTGCTAAATCAGACTCTATATTAAATAAATTTATATAAAACTCATTTTTAAACTGTAAGAAGGTTTCAACAGCCATTTTTGCTAATTTTCTTATTATGCAGCTAGTTTGGACTTTAAACTTATGGGTTTTCGGTAATTTTTAAACATTAATATTTCGTATGAATTTCTTTTGTTTAAAATTAAGACCAACATTTCCGTGAGTGTATATAATATTTAAAATCTCTTCAAAAGGATCTACATTTTTTCAACATGATTTTAAAAAGACTGCTTTAACTAGAAACTTTTCTAAGTAGCTACTTTCGTACAATGTGTTAAGCCTGAAGTAATGCAAACAGATAATACGAATCCCTTGCAACTTAAGTGTTACTTTCTTTCATAAACTTTTACTTGAAAACACGAAAACCATTGAGAATTTTCCCAGAAAACTTAAGCTTACCCGAGAAGTTTTCTCTTTCTGCCTAAATCGCCAGAGTTTTTTTCCGAACTGAAAATTCTCTTCTCAGAATGTTAAAGAAAACAATCTTTTAAAGTCATTTAGTAGCGTTTGCTCACGTGATTTCCTTATAGTCGTCCCGAGTCCCGAGTTTTGAGGAAGAGGTATTTAATTTTAAGAAGCTAAGAAATTTCTCTCCACCGCCAGAGTGAAACGATTATATTATTATTATAACTGCCGTCGAAAATGTTCGCTCTGCCAAGAAATTCAATTAGGCAAATTCGCTAACTCCAGACCACTATTTCTTGACTCACGTGCGAAAACGACAAGGGTGGAAAACTCGTGTAAAGTTTTTCACAAACTTTCTCTGTCACTAAATAAACAGGAATAGTTGCTACGTGGTTTCCTGGCCCCATGTTTGTTTGCAGGGAGACTGCAGTTCGCAACCCCCACAACTTATTTGAGGGCGGGTGTTCCTTGGGGAGTATCTGGCTCTTCCGTCATCGGAAAATATAATTGATTCTCTTTAAAGTTAATCAAGAACTTAATCTTTAATCTAATTAAGGAGGAACCGGGCCAATAAACTCAGATTAAAGGATTATTATCATTTATTAGAGGATGATATGAGCTTCGACTTATTTTTCCTCCGTATTTCGCCAAGCCAGTGATTAAAAACAGATTATTTTCTTCTCTGCAGAATTTCAAGATTTCAACCCTGTTAATTACAGTTTCGCGCTAAGAACACGCGCGTCCTTGGCTTCCTCGCAGTTGGAAATCATCAGTTCATTATTTCCAGACTGTGTGCTTCTTCCACTCGACTACTGCAAAGAAGCTTAAGCGAATTTCTGTTAAGAAATAAGTTTCCTTATCCGTAATCCGCTCTTCATTTTGAGAGCATTTCATTGATTTTAAGTCTATGCCGGAAAACAAAATTAATTCGAATGAATCAGTGGCTTTTTGGAAAGCTACAAATTTAAAAGTATCCATTTTGCATCATAACCAGCGTGAAGATTTCAAATTTAGATACTTTTTCATGTCATGCTTCGTAATCACATTAGATATTTGATTTGTCTACTTTGAAATGTCTTACTAGAGTTTCATGGCGAAAAATTGAAAAATTGTGTAACATTTGAGACAAAAAAAATATATTTAAACTACCGAGGCTTTCACAGCCAATTTTTCGAAAGTTTAACATATTAAATTTGCCATTTTAAACATCTACATCTTGAAAATGTTCATTTAAAAATTGAAGTTGTAGATAGATCCTAGAATACTCGAAGTAGATTGTTAAATATTTAAAAACGATCTTCTCAAAATCAAAATCGAAGACGGTATTCAAAATTATTTGAGATCTACAAAATCAATCGTTACAAAATTTCATTTAATCTTGTTCGATTTTTTCCCTATTAATATTGTAGATTTTATAAGTGAAGAAATATAATAACATACATACATAAAAATCGTAAATAAATAGAATACATTATATAAAAAAATAAATGGAAAAGTATGGTATTCTTTGAATTTCGTTCAGTATTTATTAAAACAAAGCGACATTTCCTTTGCCATTCCTAATCATAAAACCTCTGGCTTTATTTTCGGAGTCGAGGACATAGTCGGCTACATACTTTCAGATTCCTAAAAAAAAAGGCCAAATTTTGCCTCGCGGCTCGTGTCCACAAACGTGGGAGTATTTTTTTCATTGCAATCAATTAATTACACATCATATCCTGCTGCTGGGATGTGGCAACATAAAAACACAAATGAAATTATCACAAATTGAATTTCTTCATTTGGGGCATATCTGTGGCAGTCACAAATATCATTCTGCAGTCATATTACACTATACCCACATCACCAGATACAGAATCATGACAGATATGAGATGAGTCCTGTCCTGGCAGGCATGTGAAGATACTTCCTATGTATACACGCCCTGTGGACTCTAATATCAAATTATCTTAAATAAATCATGCACGAAATGAGGAAAACTCTGGTGAGGTTTATTTGAAAAGAGTTCTATATTCAGATATTTAAGAGACATAATCGATATTCAAGGTTCCCAAGAGTCAAGAATTTGTTAAAGTTCTGAAATGAATTTGAAACAAACCTTAAATTTTGCAGCTCATTAAATTCCAGTTGAAGTGAAACATGCCTGGAAAGGTCGTATCATGTTACGTTATTAGTGAGAAATTTAATTATATCGGATAACGCAATCTTGTAATATTTCTCAGAATTAATTACAAAATTTGAAACTTAATATGAACAGATTGAATTTTCTTTTTTAAGCTATCGCGCCCATTGGTCCCACAAAGCCTACAAAAACGAGGAAAGCGGAATCAATATTTGGCGAATAACCAAAATTTGAATTATTTATAATTAAAAAGATGAAGCCTATTTAAATTTTTATTCAAAGCATTCAAATGCTTTCGTAAGATTTAAATAATCTATGTGAGCTTTTAAGAAAGACTAGAATTTTATATTTACTTATTAATCGGAAATAGGATATCTTCTTTATTTGAGAGTATGGACATTATACACATAAGAACGTATATGTAAACAAAACAAATTTATAATACAATTTCATAATTATATCCAATATATTCTAAAACATAGCTTACAAAAGGCAGAAAAAAATCCTCGTAAGTAGCTCTTTTGTGGCGGGACCCTAAAACGTTTCATCCAAAAAGCGTATTGAATTATTACTAAAAATGTGTCCAAAAAAATAGTTCATAATATAAATTAAATCGAGTTGAAACTCAAAAAAATCCAAGAAACATATAATAAATTGTTACAGATTTTAAACGCATGTTTACAAAGACATTTTTTGGTAAAGTTGCTATCTCCTTTTAAAAAATAAACATCAAAAGATTTCGTTTCTCCTAATTGCCAATTAGCTATTTATTTATAATAATAGATGGTGAGATTTGCGGGGATATTACAATCGTTCGTGATACGTTATCGTTTGCGTAGGATTAAATTTCTCAGGTCTTTAATCATGAATAATTTGGCATTTTGCCTTAAATCGCGAAACATAACCAAGAGAGGTCCTGTGTAAGCAGCCCTTGAACCACGAGTAGCATTTGTCGGGTAATTTCGAAACTTTAAGTGAACGTTGAAGACTCCCTCAAAATCAATGTAACGTTAAATTGCACGCGACGGGATACTATTTTCTTACCAAGAAAGACAGTTTTTCTTCAATATCAATGTATTGATTTACAGGCAGGTGAAGCTGCTAACCTTCAGACACGACGCTGCACCAGGACAGTCAATAAATAATATCCGAGTACCCCTGTCGTGAGCCTTTCATTAGATTTGATTTATATTTATTGGAAAGTGATTATGCTAATACTAACTTGTCAGCTGTCCTTTGGAATGAGAGAAAAAAACTTCAATTTTAGTGATAGGCCTGTTTTAATGTTCATGTCGATTGAACCTAATAATGTTTGGGCACCAACGTATGTCCTTATCCCTTGAAGGATAACTCATCATTATTATTAATGAATAAACTCTCTGTGGCTGCACGGACGGTCGAACTAGTGATTATGGAGACTACCTATAAATAGATCATAAACCTTATCCCATTAAGCCCGTTGTCTGTTCGCAAAAGGCGCCTTCGTCTTTGGTAATAAGCACGTCTTAAAAAATCGATTTTATCAGTTCTTTTGCTGAAAACGTGAAAATATGGATTTCGTGCGCACATCGACATAAATTTTTGGTCCCCCCCAAAATGCCATTTCACATGTACGATAGACGAAAACAACGGGCAGGAGAATACTACACCCAAAGTGTAACTAAATTTGTGTCACTTAAAATAGATCGTCATTATTTTATCTAGATGAGCTCATTCCTAATTATCAGAAAACCGTGCTAACAATAGGGAGGAAACATGATATGTATTAAATATTTACTACTAAAATATCGTATTTGTTCATTAAGGGCTTACCTTGAATGGGATTTAAGTGAAATAGAATAGCTCTTCATGTGCTCAGGAAAGCCATTGCCAATATACTTTAATCATTTCTCTGAAACCTGAGGATAAATGTGATAAAATTGTAGCATCACATAAAGCCTATTTATGGTAGCCGTTTTTCTGAGACCGCAATTTTATGTACTAATTTATAGGTAGTTGTACTAAAAACTATATGTAAAACATATATTCGCTTCAAGAAACAAAATTGAATTACTATCAAATATGAAAATAAAATAAAAACATACCTATGTAAAATAAGTAAATTCTCTATTTACACCTGAATTGGATCTGAAACACCTGAAGAACGTCACACAAAATTTAGGGGTGCTTTGAATAAATTGATGGATGGATGATGGTAATAACTCTTTTACGGCTGTTTAAAAACATTTCACACAACTGCTGGAAGTAATGCATGATCTCCAGACATATCGATTGTTAAACAAAATGTTTTCAACTTAATCTTGTAATCACCTTAAAGAACATTACTCAAAATCGTTTACCACATTCATAAAGACATAAATATACCCAAGGGTTAATTATATATACATGCATTTACTACCAGGGTTTGAGGTACATATTTTATTCAGCACTTCAGCGACGCATACGACAACATAGACATTATGCACACCCTTAAACGGAAAGTTAATTTAGTTAAAAATTTACTAAAGCGCATATCCCTTCGAGAAGTACAGGCAGTAATTTGTTATCCTCTCTTCCCTAAACTAAATATAAAAAAAAATTCTCAGCAGCGGTCCAATTTATGAAAATATCAGAGAAAATCTGGGTAGACTGCTTGGGGAGCATAATTGGAAGAAATGAAATCAGATCCCGGCATTTTGGCGCCAAGGGCTGTAATTTGTCGCCCATTGGGTGTCTTTAATAAGAACAATCTAACGAGGGTTTATTGATTCACATGGTTTGCGAGAACCCCATGCGACTCCCCTTTTTTTTATTGTTGGCATGTGTTCAATTTTTATGTTAGAAAATCACATCAACATGTAGTTTTCAAATTGAATAATTTTACTGATTGCAGATTTCCTAGTTTTCGTTTTGAGATACATATATCCTGAAGAATATCTTTAGATTGAGTTTATTTTCAATTCAATGCTTTTAAAATTAAAATCACCTAGAGTATTCAAAAATTTAAAATTTATTATATTAAAAAATAAAAAAAACATTATTAATTGTATTAAAATTTTAAATGTTTAAAAAATGTTCGAACTATTCATATACGATGAACTTTGTTTTAATTTATACTCAAATAGCAAATATGCAAAAACTAACAAATAATCAGCAATTTGTAATGCAAAATAATTCAACAAAGTGAAATATGTAAAGGGGCTATAATAAAACATTACTTACATGTATACCTTCTTAGTTACAAAAATAAAACCCTGGCTGCAAAATTCAATTTTGCAGAATTTATTGGCTCCATTAGTGCAAAAGTGGTTGTGGCTGAGAAATCCTTCTTTTACCGGAAGCAGCATTCCCGATAAAATGAGGCCTTTACCTTGTCAGAGGAAGCCGTCAGAGAAAACCTCATTTATTTGTTGGAATTGGTTACTTAACGCACAAGTTCACTGTTAAAAATAATAAAAAAATATGGAAATAGAGAAGAGAAAATTACATTAGCATTTTTACTAGGCTATTCTATCCAATTTATGTACGCCTTGTTTTACGTAACGTACCTGAATTGAGCAGTGCTTTTAAATAATAGCAAAATTTCCTTTGCTAGTCTTTTGTTGCTGATTATTGATTAACTTTTGCATAGTTACAGGTGAATTGCATTTACAAATATTAAACTTGAACTTTATTCAAGGAGTTTAACTTTTTAGGAAGTATGTGTCTTCGGTACATAATTATTTTTAAAATTTGTTTAAATAATTATATTTTTTATAATAAGCTGTGCTCGGTTTAATAATAGTTCATGTTCGACATACAAATTTTTTCGTTTTTTTCCAAAAGTTTTAAATATTACCTTTTATTTGGAAACAAATAAATCTGCTTTGTACTCTTTGCTAAAAATAAACAAAAGACAATATCTTAGTAAGGCACTTTTTTATTTCAAAAATACAACTTAACAAATTTTCAATTAATTAACGAAATATACCTTCATAAAATATAATGATCAAGAATAGTCAATTATTTAATAAACTCATGTATACAAAATAAAATATTCGCGATACAACTTTACAACTTAAACCTAGGTCAAACACAAATATATTCTTAAAAATTAATTCAAAGTCTACAAAAATTCAAGGACGGTACAAAAAAAACCTTTGTTAATAATAATGGAATGCATTTAAAAATTTAAATCAAATCATAGTTGGAGATTAAATTCAATGGATGGTTTTACAAATTAAGAAAATTCACGTTTTTTTCATTCGTATCAAAATACAATGATTTTAAATGTTCTGATAAAAATAAACTGCCGAGTTGGAAAACTTATTTTGAACCTGTAGAGTAATTTGCCGGCCAGGACCTTTCATAGGAGGAGGAAAGCATACGACGGGCAGTCTGAATTCGTTATTTCTTGACTGGGCGAAATGCGCGGGCAATAACCGAATGACGGTGTAGGATAAACCATTCTTTGAAGGAGGTACAATCCCTTGACTTTTAAAATTATACACATTCATATATGGTACTGGAAATATAACATTGCTTCCAGTCGCAACGTGGCAAAGGACGAGTATAATTTGAGCATTTGAAAGGCCATGGCTTAAAGGTGGCTTTTTCCTGTACGAAGGGTTTATACAGCCGACAATTCGGTTATTTGCAACGATCATTTCAATGTATGGTCCAGCTGGATTGTAGTGTAAAGCATTCTGATACATTATAGCGATGCCCTGATGCGAATACTGCGAAAGATTTCCGACTGCCATGCTTAAATCCCTTATTTCGTCCAAATATAAAAATAAATCGTTCGCAATATCCGACGCTACAACAATTTTAACGTTTGCAAAATCCGTAATAGCACCAACTGAAAATATTAAAAAATATTTTCAGAAGTTAGACACATTGTTGAGATGCACGAGAAAACAGACTATTATTTGTTTAGTACTAAAGTTTTACTCTATTTAACTATCTTGAAACGATAAATAGTATCCACAAGGTGACGAGGTAAAATTTATATGTCTAATCAGCGACGAATATAAAGCAAAATAAATTTCACATCGACCGCAATTTTATGTAAAAATACTGTATATTGAAAACATACGAAAAGTAAAATTACTTACCAATGTGAGCGTTGTCCTCTTCAACTTTTATAATATAATTAGCAGCAGGAAAACCCCCCTGGCCCTCAATAATCGCCACAACAACCTCACAAATTCGGGAATGAATATCGGTCAAATTTTCAGTTCGCATCTCAAGGAAAATAGTCCGAATAGTCTCAAAAAATTGCAGCATCACCTATAGGAAAAATGTTTAAAAGTATACGCAAGTTACTATCAATTCTCAATTTAATTTTTTAGATTATAAGCCAAACTGAATTAACCCTTAATAAGAAATAGATTAAAAATCGTTAGTACTAACTGCCGCATACTGCAGACCCTCTTTATGTATGACACGACCGAAAATTATGATTGGAACACTCCAATAATTTGCAATGCATTTTAGACGAAGTTCGGCATCGAAATCGGTATTTTGTAAACTGTGTACAGAGTTCCTGAAAATGGAGAATATATTAAACTAAATTTTAAAAATTTAATATATAACATATATCTAGAATTGCGTGTTTTAAACTTTATTATATTACATATAATGTATGTATAAAAAAGCTAATATTACAAAATGTGATAGTGATAGTTATAAATAATTCCCTCGGGAAACTACTTAAGCTTAAAATTTGAAATATTTTTATCACTTACTCGCTTGGGGGCAGAGCCCATTCAAACTCCAGTTTGTACCCGTTTACGACGGTTTCCGTCATACCGTAAAGGACCTTTTCGGCGCTCTTGCGGGTATTAAAATCGATGAAAGCGAACTCTCGAACCCTTGAGATTTTAAGGACCTCCGACTTGGGAATGTACTTCGCAAGGAGTGTGTAAAGTTCGCGGGTGTTCACAGAGAAGTCGACGTTCCTCACAAACAGGGTCTTCACCTGGAAGAAAGGATGCAGACTCTGAAAAAGACGTTAATTTTGGTAGGAGGGAAAAGGATTTTACGGTGCTCATGATGTCCTCATCTATGTAACGCTCCGGATTGGCCCAAACGATTTTCAAATCGTTACCCCACTTGCGCACGGTTCCAGGACTGATTCGTTTCTTGACCTCCAGGGCGTCCTGGTGAGTGGGAAAATCAATGAAAGCAAATCCCCTGTTCTTCGCCCCGTCGGAGATCCTGCTGTGCAAGACAATGCTCTTGATCTTCGGGAACAGCTTCCGGAGGGCAACGTCGATCTGCTCCCTGGACAGCTGTTTGGGGATATTCCCGACGAACAGGCGGCACTTGTTGTAGGACCTCCGAATTTCCAGCAATTTCCCGGGAAGGATGTAGAAGTGATTCATCACTTCTCGAGCTCGCGCAGCATCCTTCTCATTCGTGTACTTCACGTACCCGTAGCCCCGGTTGCGGTCCGAGAAGTCGAGCATCAGCCGAAATTCGTAGATTTGCCCGAATCGGAGGAAATGGGGAACAATTTCGTGCTCCGTCAAATCCTTCGGGATCTTGTTGATGTACAGCTCGCAAGAGTCCGCGGGCGGAGGTCCTGACCACTGCAGCGGCGGCCCGATAATTTTACGCCCGTTCACCTGCATTGCCGGGGGCAATTCCGAACACTGGTCACTACCGCATCCTTCCGGCGAAATCGAAAGAGAATTAAACGACACGGATAAATAATCTTCAGGATTTTCACTTCCCATTTTTCCGTTTAAAAGTTTCAAACTCGCAGAAACGTTCACGCAGCTCACTTAAATAAATTTCCCTACCTGACGAGACGCACAAATTACCTCATGCAAACTTATGAGTATTGCCCATTCATAAATTTTCCCTTCAAAAAAGTCCTTTTAACGGTCACTCTATATTTCCAACATTTTATTTTCAAATATATTAATAAATTAATTTGTTAACAATTAAGTTATAATTTCTATAATTTCTAAGCTATACAGTAAATATAATTTTTGAACAGTATCAAGTTTTTTTCGAAATTTCAAAGGGAAATTATTCCTTCTACATTTTATTACTAGAGCCAAATTAATTTTTGTAATAGATCTTGAACGTAATTTGACAATTCTCTGTTGTCAATTTTCGTGGAATGATGTCGGTTTCTGAAAGTTCAAATAATTGTCTAATTAATCCACGGATTTTAGCTCTAATTCAGGGAAGAGAGCATACAATAAATAGTGTTTTAAAAAGCAAATGTTTTCAAGATACTTTTGTGTATAACTGGAATGGAATACAGTCTTTATTTGGCCCCGATTTCCCCGAAGGTAAAAATGTTGAATTACGAAATGAAACATGAAATTCTATTTCCTCATTTTTTTAACTATTAAAGGTTTGAATTAATATTACGCTCTCAAAACGAGACCGTCAAAGAACTAATGTAGAAATATAATTTTACTTACAATGTTGCAGATTTATGTCCCGAATTAACTTATGAGGCTTGCTCTAAATATGTTGAAATCGTGCGTCCTGTTTGGAAAGAAACGTTTGGTGTCTGCCAGCAATATCTTGAAGAAAATAAATTATTGCTTTATGAAAACTTTGAGTGGTTTGGTAATGCGAAGATTTTACAAAAGTTTCTCGATAGTTACAAATCTCCAACTTCCGTAATCGAAGGATGCTTGCTATTCACATCAATTCTAGAAAATAGCTTAGGCAATATTTATTTTACCATCACCAAAAACCGTCCGCCTCATTTGTTAAAAGATCTCTTAAACACAAATGAGCTTAAAGAGTTTTTTTCTCCATTTCCGGTAATTGTGTAGTTATTCTGAAAAGCTACTACTAATTATCTACTTAATTTTCAGATATTTTTCTTAAAATTGCTGCTGGGAACTCCAAATTCTGTTAATTTAAGGAATATTGTGTGGCATGGATTTCCAGCACCAGAGGATATTCCTGAATATTACCTTTCCGTTTTAATAATCCTTTTGAATACTTTTTCTACTTTTTTGAGGCAGCAATCTTTTTCTATAAATCCTCGCGATAAAGTAGTTTGCCGCCCAATTGGTCTTGAAGATGAAATTCTTAAGAATTTTTATCTTAAAGACGATAGCGCACGTCACCTAATTCTTCGAGGCTCAAAATATATCTTAAAATCGCATAAAGTTTTCTGGGATCAGATTTATAAATATTTCAAAAGTGAAAATTACGAACAGTTCGTCATTTTAATTTTACCACAAATTGAATTAATCTTACGACTAATTTACTCAGAGTGCAACCAGGTTGATGTTGGAGCCAAACTGGATGAATATTACATCATAATTGATACAATATTCGAAGCAAAAGTTTTCAATGAAGATAACAAGGAAAATAAAATTTTTTCCCATCTAGACCATGGGACCCTAAAACTTCTTTATGATTTGTTTATTTCACAAAATGGTCCTTGTATTCGCGATAAAGTTAGCCATGGTGAAGTTGATTTTGATGCTTTGGATAAGTCAATTTGCTCCGTTTTATTTTTGGTATCTTTAAATTTATTGGAAGGACCAAAAACCGAAGTTTTTAATTTGTCGTCCTATGAAAGCAAATTTCATATAAATTCGGTAGTGTTTAATAAAATGTGTTACTTAAAACAACACGTAAAATTATTACGACAAATGAAAATTCCGAGCGAATTATTAATTTTTGTTAATTGGAATACAATGCAACCAACTATCCTCGTCAAAGCTAGAGATTTTGGAAAAGTTAAAATATTTCTCCGTCCAAAGCAAGAAAATGAGCTCGTTGGAATTTTATTAAAAATTTTAGATTGCATAGAATTATCATGTGATAATTTATTTTATTCTTTTCAAACCTATTTTGAAACGTTTATCAATAAGCAACTCCGATCGCCAAGAAGGAAAACCCTTGAAAAAATGCTAACGTCTTTGCCCCTTATATATAATACTTTAGCAATTATGGTGCACGAAGTAGAAAAAATATTTTACCACCTACAGTGTTTGGAAAAGGATATAAGTGATGACTTTTATAAGAAATGTCTAAAGTGAGTTAATTCAATACTCGATTTAATTTCACTTTCAATCTATATTACTTATTACAGATTTCTGAAGAACTTTTTAAAATACATTGAAAACATGGCGAAACATTGTCAATACAACAAAAATGAATGGGAAAAATCTACAAAACTTTGCCACACTTTTAGAGAAACTTTGGAAGATTTTCGAAAAGAATTTCTTTATTGCTGATCTATTAATAGGTAAAATAAAAATTTGTGTTATAAGTAAAAACGTTCGAGACTCTCTTGAGAGTCAATTTAAATACCCTTTTGACATATGAAAGAAACAATTCTTCTGTTAGTTAAACATTTTAAAATTTACATCCTAGCGCTCTCTGTGTGCTCTACTAAAATCTTTCTATACAGAATTTGAATCTCAAAAAGATAGAAATGCTTATTATTATAGTTTATTTTGGGGTCTACTACGATTCTTAACACTCTGTTCCATAGTCCCTGCTTGAAATGAAACGGCCCGTGTTCACTTCAAAATTATCTTTTCTGAAATAAAATTCAATTCATTTATACATCTCTGAATATAATCCTAACAAAAGTTGTGGGGATACACAAGTAACTTATCTTACAACCTAAATTATTCGCGCACTTCATAAATAACTTAAAATTCATAAAATAAAACTGCTGCACGTGGCATTAGTCGCCAGTTTTTAACCGCTTCGCAGGGCATTCGCTACCTTGGGAATTGGAGTCTTCGGAGAAGGGCATACTCGAGACGAATTCTGTCGCGCCCTGGGAATCACTAACCATCGAGAAACCTAAGGGAAATACTCGATTAATTTAACTACTATAAGGATATGTTTAAAAATCGTTACAGGTATTTGAGTCCTCCGCCGCAATTCCAAAATTCGATGTAACATGCGAGGACTCCTTTCGCATATTTTCCTTTTCGCCTTTTGATGGTTTTTTCTTTTGTTCACTATTTGAAATTGGTACCCATTTGTATATTTTCATTGTTGTATCTCCAATTGTCACCCACTTCTTCTCCCTGCAATTGAAACGACAATTTTAACTCAAGAATTATAAATTTAAGTAATAATATAAAATTTTACCAATGCCGGACTTTGTCGACGGCCTGCATTACACGCTTAATGTCATCCTTTGCTCTGCTTCTTGTTTCTGCTCGGACCGATCTGGACATTATTTATTCGGAGTTATGTTTAATCGCGGAGAAATAGCCTACTTTTAATTTGAAAACGAATTTTTAGTTAACCACCTCGCGAATACGTCAGAAATTTCAATGTAAACACAAAAATGGCGAAGATTTGATAGGTCGTCAGGGTGACAACAGTGGGAAAATTGGAAAGTTAATTTTCTGGTGATGTTCAGATAATAGTGAGTAGGTTAAGAACAGATAATTCTTTTTTAAATTGTTTTCCATATAATTATGATTTGAATAATTGTTTTTTCGCTGTATTTATAGTAAATAATGTTGAAATCGCGATCTGATTACTCAATTTTAACTTGTCAGTTAAATGTGCTGTAAAAGTACAAAATAAATTGCTGTAATTATCAGTTTTTTTAGAGAATAAAACTGATTAATTTATTTAGTTTAATTGATATCTTTAAAAATAATTTAAACAAAAAAATGATAAAAACGTTTCAACTGGCAGTAGAACTCATCCGAACTGGTCTAATTTGTTTCATCGGGCACCCCAAAAGGTGCGGCCGCCATGTTAATTAGACTTTTAGCAAGCAGTGGCAGGAGGAATCAAGAAAAGTCAGCAGGTGAAGTGTCGGGGAAGGAAAAAAAGTAAAAATCGCGATTTTACCTCCAACTTGAATGGAAATTCAATGAAAAACGTCTACAGGTACCGCGTCCGCCAAGCTCGCGAGCTGCGCTACGCTTTCAACTCGGAAAATTCAAGCGCTAAAAGCAAATCAATGTTACGTCGTGTGTGAAGAAAAAGGCCATAGCCAGAGGAAGTAAAAAAATCAAAATAGAAAGAGTGTGCCCGTGAAAAATTGTGATTTTTAGTGAGCGATGCCGAAATGCGATGTCAAAACACGGTATATTCCTGCGACATTCGCCTGGACCCTGCTGCTGGCGACGACCTGCCTCTTCTTTTACTATCCGTAAGTCATCCAGCCAAAAACCCCTGTCCTTGCTGCGGTTCGGGCTCCAGCGACGGCGACTGACAGATGAGAAAAATCAATGTTTTCCCATTGTGTCTCGAGTGCCAGGGGGCCCCGTCCCTGGAGCCGTGCATTCCCCAATACTTTAAAATTGCGGAGCTCCAAATCTTGCTACCGCCCCCCCCCCCCCCCCCCCCCCAACTTTAATGTTTCCAATTTTCGGGCCCCATTATCAATCAAGTGGCCGCGCATCACCATCATCTTCTTCACCATCGTTGCACTGCGTTCTGGTTTACGCACCATAGAATCCTGCCATTTCTGGTGAAAATGAAAGTCGGTCAGCGTCTCCGGGCGCCGCTCGTGCTCCGCCGAGACGCGGACTCAACTGGCCAGCGTCTTCTAAAAATATACCCAAAAGTGCGCTGGACGTCGAGATCTGTTTATTATTCCTCAGGACGGGCTCGCATTAAGGTTGTTTTGATAAGACGAGCATATGCCAGGGCCCATTTGGAAAAAGTTTCATCAAAACTTTTCCTGAAGGCATATAACTATTATATCTTGGTTTTGGGTCTTGGGATCTGGATTACTGCTCGAATTAATCAAGTTACCGGCTGTTCCCTGGCGACCACAGCTGATCGACTTTTCCCAATTGACGCCGAGATTATTTGCGGGTTCCGAGATAAGCGCACACGACTGATAACGCTCTTGACCCTCTTAATTCTAGCCAATTCACCTGGCTGCACTCAAAAGGCATTGGCTTTTCTTGTGAAAGTGTCGAACTCTGTATAAAAATTGTTTGTTTACCTCTTTTCCATTTTTAATGAGCACCTCCAGGGCATGAAGAAAACAAAAATTAATTGGATCCCAGAATGCTCCGAACTGAAATCCTTTACCTAATTGCAGTTTCTTCCCGTGGGTCGGAGCTATTTAATGATACCCTCCTAATTCTCGGTTAAGATCTGCTTAGAGTAGCTTTGTATCATTAGGTAAATTTTAATTTTCGCCTTTGAGGGATTTCTGCAATGTACAAATTTTAAGAGCAAATAAAAAGATGCAAGGTCGAATGACTTCTTTAAGGGTGCTGCAGTTCATCTTAACCCAAGGTGGATAATTTTTCTTTCACAGAAAGATTGGGCTCTTTCTTGGTCAACGCCTCATTGATTATTCCTATCCTTCAATAATTATGTTGATGAAATTATCCTATTTATTTCTTGGATTTCAATTCCCCAAAATTGCTAGCAGGACCATTGTCTGATGGGTCTTTTGGGTTAATTTATTGTGATTTATTAGATAAACTTGGCCCAAAAGTTCTGCTTACGAAGATGGATCCACTTTCAATTACATACCTGAAAATTTATAGACTGAATCGTAGATTACAATAAATTCCTGGTAAAATAGCCCACAATGCCTAATTAAGGCTTCCTCTTCCAAATTGGGATTTTCTTGACCTTAGTCAAGTTTAATTACGAAAGCTTGTGAAACAAAATACATATTGATTATTCCGAGGACGCCAAAAGAACTTTTTAAGCAATGATCCGAATAATTGCTCTTATAGAAGAAATTTCGCAAGTCCAATAATAAAAATTCAAGAAGATGAGAGAAGTAATCTACTTCTAAGATATTTTAAAGAAATAATTTTTAAAAAGTTTGCGTAAATAACTAGTACAAATTACAATTATTATTAAATTAATTAATTATTGATCAAATACCTTCTTAATCCAAAATTGTCGCTTCAAAGCCGAAATTTAATTTCTCTTTTATTCCATCTGCAAATGGGCTTCTATTTTCAATAACTACGCCAAATTGGACCTTTTTATGTTAAACAGCCTCTGAGGAAAACGCTTCTGGTTCTGAAATACGGAGAGACAGACCCAAATCAAATTCATATATCTTGTTTTTTCAATTTTGGTGTGAGAGACTTAAACTTAAAGGAAACCGTAAAAATGTTCTTTTAGCGTATTTTATACCAAACTTTTGAAAGAACTCCAGATGAACTTAATAGTCTCAAGGGTGATATGAAATAAAATAATAATATATAAGGGCTCAAGGTCGAATATTGGCCTTTCGTACAACGTTTTCAGTTCCTTCATAAACACATCGTGACCTTCTAATAGAAATGAGTTCGTTTATTGTGATTTATTGCCTCCCAAATTGTTATTTACGTTCATCATCGCCTGGAGATTTAGAAAGAATATCACAGGTTAAATTAAATTCATCTCAATTAAATAGGATTCGATAGATGTTCGAAAATTTATGATAAAAATAAACGAGAAATTCATATTTATATTAACTTTACATTTTTCCTACGTATATATGGTAAATAGCAGATTTTGAACATTTTTGCAAAGTTGGTAAGAATTTCGTAATTCTACTAAGGATTTAAAGATCTGAAAATTTCGTCTATCTAAAATCGCTCACATTTCTTACATTTTTATCTTAAACATTTTAACTTTAACTAGCCATTAACGTTTTAACATAAAACTTTTACGAAATGATAATATTCTTAATATTATTTTACTTTAACTGATTTAAAAAAGACTATTTGTTCCTTCCCTTTAAATAAAAGATTTTCACTTTCGAATTTGTTCACAAGTATTTGAAATCGATAATATAAAATTTATTCGACTGATTATTTTTATTGATCATTCTCCAGTTTAAATGCTTCATTCCGTTTTTGTTATTTCCTCTGTGCAATAATTGGAATTATTTTTTCCATAATATGGATAAACTTTTAATAAAATTTGTATTAAAAAAGCATTTTTTACTTAAAAAAAGGATGCAGCAAGTGGCCCATTTAGAAACAAAGTATTCAGCATTGTGAGATCTAAAATAAAAGAAAAATATAATTTCTTTATAATGGGGAAGGAAGGATTTTTTTTTACAGAGGAAAACGAACGAAGGATTCTCTTTTTTTTCTGTTTCAGTTATGAGGGTCGAGAAAGATAAAAGATTTAATTAACAAATTTAAAAGTAATAAAATCCTCTTTTTTATAGTTAATAGTTTTATAGAAGTAAAAATTACTTTTCATCAAAAAATAAATTTTTATTAATTGATAGGAGTTAACTTGTCTGAATAGTGCTTTTATACAGTGGCGACTTAAAACAGAAACGCGCAGGTGTGTAAAAGGAAAAAACTTGCAAGCTAGATGAAAAATTGAAAATAACTCTTCAAAAGTTCAATCGAAAAGCAATTTAAACTTCATCAAGTTTGCAAAAATTCAATAAATGAAACTGTCCCTCGAGCACTGTTGACACGCACTTTCACTGTAGGTACAAATTACGTCTTCTCTGTTTAATCAGTACATAATTCAATAAAACCAACACGGCGACAGCACGCGTGCTTTTTCCGCCAATGCCGCAACCTTGCAATAAAACATGCAACTCTAATTGGAGTTCGGTTAAAAGTGTTCGACTCCACCCCCGCGCGCGCCTAACGAGCCCATTCCAGCTCGCTTCCAGTGAGCGGTTTAATCGCGAGTCTCCCGAAAAGTAAACATATTTTAAAATCCATTAAATTCCCACATTCGTCTTATCGCGTTTGAGCAACTCGGCGTTGAGCAAGTTCTTGTTACTTTTACTTTCCTGCAAGAGATAAATTTCATTTGATTTCATAGTGCCCCACGCGTCCCCCTTCTTAATAAGATGTCTGCGATAATTAAAATCCGTGGGAATCTCTTCAATCCGCGGAGGACCTGGATCTAAGATGCTGCGATGTTGCACCGATTTTACGGGTGTTAACAGTGCATTTCTTAGAAGACTTTCGCTGCTTCTTTTCCCACGGAGTTTGTTTACGTGAAGATGCCCCCGCCGACGAACCACGTGCCTGGGCCGTCGATTAGTGGTCAATTCGGTTGTTGAGCGGTCACCCGAAGACCCCCAAGACGGTCAAAGCGGTCAGGCCTCCATCTTACAAGCTGTCCCGAATAATTCAAAATTGCGTTTTCTTAATTTGATTCACTTAACTTGGGTGGGTGGTCGCGAGTTTAGCTGGATATTTCAAAAATAACTTACCAATTACTTCGGTATTTGTCCCCCTATTTTTGATACTCGGTGGAAAGTTTTATTTAGAAAGAATGCTGTGTAAATAAAGAAATAAGGAATTTAATTAAAATATTATTAAAAAAGTTTATGGAGATACTTTGAGAAAGAACTTTTTAGTCTCTATGATATATTATGAACTAAACGAAATTAAATCAATTTTTGTTTTTAGAACGAAATAAAATATTCAAATATTCAAAGTGTATTCATCAGAATCAAAATGGTCAACAACTCTACTATTTCCCTTGTTTATAGGTTTTATTGAATGAATTAATTAAGTTTTTTAATTAACAATAAAATCCTTTCCCGAAAATGTTTCTTAAATCCTTCAATATTCCATTATAAAAACAAGCATTTTGCAATTAACCAGAAACATACAGATTTTAAAATAAAACATTAAATTATAAGACTACGTTTAATTAAATACAAACTTAAAATTAAACCGACTTTCGAAAATAGTGAAGTCATAAAAAAAGATATTCTGATTCCCTCTAAAGAAAATATAGAATTTCTTAATCTGTCCTTCAGTTTTTAAATTTTGATTGACTTGTGGCCTAAATGAGATGTCAGGATGAAATATTATTATTATTACAGAATAATTATGTAATTATATAAAATTTAACACAAAGCTTAAATATAATTCTCCTCGAATTTATTAATTAAAAACACCGCAAATATTTATTAAAATTCTGAATATGACAATTAAAAACTTTGTACGCTTCTCTCATTAAGAAGTTTGTCGTTTCTAATTATAGAAATTTATTTCAGCAATGCGGCGCCACATATTACAAACTTTTCATTTGTTTATAAGCTATTGTTCAGCTCCGTAACAAGTTCCGGTTGAAGTTTAAGCGAATCTCTTTTTAATGAATTAAGCAATTTAAGAACAAAAATATCACCAGCACCTTAATAAATGTTTAAGGTTATTTTTGTTAGACCACCAATTGAGTACCTAGATGTTATAAAATATATATAGAGAAGTTTCGAATATACTTTAAATAATAAAAGTATGTATATTTGCAATAACTGTTTTGTTAAGGTGAAAAGATTTTCTAGAAATTCGTAATATTTAAAGAGTTATAAATCATTAAATATAAAGCTTCGTGTCATCCACTTTATGTTTTAATCTGATCTAGGCTTATAAGATTAATTAGAACTGAGCAGAGGTAACCTTAAGAAATTCTTATCTCTGCGAAGATAATTGACTCCAGCAAATAAATTGTCATACAAAAAGCGAGTACACTTTACTCAACAGGTGTCTATTTGCAGAAGTAATGCTCATCCTGCGAATTATGCTTCAAAATCAATTTACACATCGCGAAGATAAGTAATCAATGGGTAAATATTTAATTTTATTTAAGCCAACGATATGCTCAAATTTGAGAAATTTCCATTTTGTTCGCATAGAGTTTTATAAGAGTTTTCTACTATAGTAGTTGGCAAGAATTTTAGAAATTAAAAATTAATTAAACTAAATTTAAAATGAACAACTTCTCCATTAGATTATATTTAGAGAGTTGCTCCTACCTGTTTGGATCTACCAACATTTTTGAAACTTATAATTTACGCTGTGGTTTATGAACTATTTGTTGTTATTTTATTTTTACTTATTCATTTGGATCTTAAAAAGATTCCCTGTTTATTGCTTTTAAAATGCAAGCAACGAAATTTCAAATTTATTTTATATATGTATTTCCTTTCTTCTTTACTTTCTAATAAGAAGGTCGAATGCCAATTATTTTTGTCTTAGATTTGCCTTAAAAGGGATTTTCACTCATTAATATTTTACGATTTAATTAAAAAAACAATCCTGCCCAAAGGAAAATTGTCCTCTCTTAAAAGGAAAGCTTTAAGTAACTTTTTATGGGAGTTCGTCCTTATTCATTGCCATTTTAAAGCGGTTCGTTGTACAGACTTTAAAAATACAATTTCTAACTTCTCTTCAAGGGAAAATGATTTTATCTTTTTCAGTAGAGGTGTTGATCTAATAAAATTTTATTAATTTCGGATCTGATGAAGTAATTGAGAAATTTTTTATAATGTTAAATGCTTTACAAGCACCCGAAGTTAAATGTTTTTTCGTCTACTCTCTTTTCCATCAGAAGTGAAACAATACCAGGCTAAATTAAATTTTGAACAATTATTTGTTTACCCCAGCATGCAATAAATTATTCAGTGACCCCAGTTCGGGGCAACAAGCCGCCAGCGTTGAGTAGACGAGTACTATGAAAAATTACTCACCCTTTAAACGTATTTAACATCGTCGGACTGATTTAAAAATAGGCTGCTTGACTTTAATGGCTTTTAAACAATTTTTTAAAAATAAAAGCCATTGCTTCGCTTTGTCATTCAAATGGAAAGCAGTGCGCTTCTTCAATTGCAACGTGCAAAAATGTCATCGGATTGAGTAGTTATTTTTTGCAATAACTTCCAATTCCTTCCCACACTGCTTATCTTAAACTTCGAGCGTCTTAAAGAAAACTTTATCGCAGTATGACGCATGCCACGAAAACTTATCTGACTAAGGCAATCTAAAGCTATTGGTTTTAACGTTTGCCTTGATTATGGCAGTTATTATTTTTCTCTTATTTTGCAGCTCTTGTAATGTGAGTAGATCTTATTTAAAATATGTTTATCTTGTAATTTTGTGGCATGTTTTATTAGAATATAATAATGATAATTTTGATAACAATATTAATATATAATGGAGTTTTTGAAAAATTAATTTTTTGCGAAAGAAAGACCGTAAAATAAATGTAACACTGATTAATAAGCAATTTTTTTTAAAAATTCATTCTCGAATGCAAACTTATTCCAGAATCATCTGGATTAGCGCGAAATTTATTGCAAAAAAAAAAATATATGAAAATTTTGAAGACCTATTTTTACATTTTAAAAATATCTATTAATAAAAATATAATATTTTGCGTATCTTGGACATTTTATATTCTGGATTAAATTGAGGGTTTTAATAAAATAAATTTAATTTCCGTTTTTCTTTGTATGTTTTCTAATCGAAAACTCCTGTAGGTTCTTTTTATTTAGACGCAGTTTAATAACGTCTTAGAGCCTAAGTAGGTAATCTTAGAGGATCAAAACTGTCCTTATTTACTGCAGACGAAATAAAAAACTCAACATTCATTTTCAAACGTTTATCATTTCATACAATGTGTAATATCTAAAGCAACGTCTTTTTATTAGACGAAAGATAAATACGTATCCCTATTCCAGAGGCATAAAACATTTTGAGAAAACCCGGTCAAAATCTACTTACGCACAAGTTCAAATTCACTGCGGCATGCTTTTCAGGGGAGAAGAAGAGTTCTATTCAAGTGTGCAATTTTACAGCAGAGATCCTGATCCAGAACGTTCTATATGAATTGAGATGAAAGTAGTTTAAGTGTGAGGTAGGAAAATATAAAAAGGCTCCTTGAGGCTGTTCCTTCGTCTCAGAAGTGCCTTAGATCTCGCATAATCCGTCGCGGAATAAACAAGCCCTTGTAAGGTGCTCTTCTGCAAATTTAATTACCGGGCGCCGTCTTCTGCAATTGTGTTCACCTTTCAACTCGACTTGCACGTTTCCACCTTGCAATTGGGGGGTGGTGGGTGGTGGGCGTTTATTCGAGCGGGGCGAATAACAACAATTAAACAATTCTAACTTTGAATATTGAGCATCCACACAAAAGGAATTATTCAAATTCTGCATCTGCGCTTCCGCACAATGGGTGTATACATGCTTCATGCTCTGCTCTTCTATATTGATTCCTCTAATTATTGCAAATATAAATGAGCTCAATTAATTGGGATGAAACGAACTAACCGAAAGCATATATCACATCAAGCCGAGTATTGTGCATTCCTATGATTATGTTGAAAGCTATTATTCATTTTGCTTAGATAATTCAATGTATAAGTAATATTAATTTACTTCGCAATAAATCACGTAATTAAAACTGGGTAGGTTTTTATCATTCGGCTTAGTTTTCGCAATCGAATAATTTTAAGAGAAGTTCAGTAAAAGGAATAAATTACTAAATTCTAGCATATTAATGCGTATCAACATAAGATAAATCTTATCAATTGGCTTTAGTATGTTGGACAAATACAACGAAATAAATATAGTCTAGAAACAAATAAATTTAGTAATCTTGTTAATGACAAAATCAATCTTTTCGTCTAGACTAACAGATAAAAGAAAGTCTCCAAGATTCATAAAAATGTTGCTTGCTTTGCTCTAATTCACTTGTTAATTTTTATTATCAACTATTTCTGGTGCTATTCTTATTAAAAAAACCTAGTTTTAAAAATTGAAAATTCCAGATATTCATGACTTCAGTACTTAAAAATTTACGCTTTTATTCCCTGAATATTTTTAAAATCTAATCATAGTAATAAATTTTTTGCCTACAAAAATGAGGCCTAAAACTGAATCTAAATTAAGTCTACCCCAAAAAGAATTCTTCGGGGAATCACCTCTATCCAATTTTATGTCTGAATTGTAAAATTCGGTGGTACTTTTTCAACAGTTTTTCACAGCTTCTGCAAAATACCTGGAGCACTGCACCTTCCAATTAAGTTTGCTTTACGGGAGTTGAAAATTGCTTTTTTAAAAAAGTTTCAATTTATAACCTTGAATTGTTTCAGGAATAATTTGCGAGTACTTGTGGGTTTTGCAGAAATTGAAATGGGCATGCACCAGAGATTATTGAAAAAAGTACATGCAAACTACAATTTGAATTTTTATTATTATATGTAAAGTTTACGATTTGATTAAAAAATGTATTAATAATACTATGTATACAATAAAATTATTACAAGTGGATAGAAAAAGGTAACAAGGAGTAAAACTTAAGGTGGTTCACGGAAGGTTTTTCAAAAAAATTTTATATTATATATTAAATTCTCATAGTAGATATTTTGATAAACTTCTACATAATAATCGGTCGAAACTATCTAAAAGTATCCCTAGGATTTTTTTTAAAATTAATTTGAATTTGAAAGTTATTTTCTCTAATTTTAAATAAAAGATCTTAGGGTAATTTTTGAATTTTTTGAAAATCTAAAAACTATACATATACAACTATAGTTGAATAGATATGATTTATGGCAAATAAGTTATTTAACAAAATCTACAAAACTTAGATAAATTTAATAATTTACAACTCTATAATAACTTGTCGGAACTATCCAAGTTAAAATAGAAATCCGAGCCGTGTTATTAAATATTTTACAAATTGCTGAACAAACTTCTAATTAAATTTTGTTAGTTTTCTTGGACTTGCCAATTCTCAAAACCAGCACAACCACTTTATTTTGAACACATCTGAAAAGTTGGTGAAAGATGGTTTTAACTATGTTAAAATAGTTTATTGGGTTGTGGGCGAATTGCAATTCAATTTCACAACAGAACTTTTTAAGGAAATAAAGTCAAAGAGATTCCTTCGCCATCTTCTCAAACAAGTTGGGATAAAAAAGAATTTGAGAACAAGCGAATGTAATTTCCTCTTTGTTGAAATTTTGGGTTCCCTCTTTAATTTGGTTTTGGGTACAAACAACCTTTTGGGATTACGAATGCACTGAGGTTGTTTGATTACGGAAAAGTCGATCCGACTTTTGCGGAAAATTTCGGTATTAAACACAGATCGATTGTTTGGCTATAAAAACTTTTCGTCCTTTGCAGGAAAAGGAACATTTCGGTTAATTAGTTATCATTCAAGCGGTTATTGTCTATTTTTGCTGTTTTCTGTTGAGGTAATTTTAAAAAGGACAAAGGTAATTTAAAATAATAAAAGGAAATTTCAAAAGATGTTCTTTGACATCGCCTTGTCTTGGAAGAAAACAATTTAAAACGCAGTTTTCTTAAGAAAAATTCTTGAGGAACTTTAAATTGCGCATTTCACAGTTTTTCCGTAAAAGGAGCGTTTTGTATTGTAGTGTAGTGGTTTCCGCAACCATTTATTGCTTTGTAGCGTACCATTAAATGATTTTTCCTTAAAAGACTTGGCATGAAAATGAACTTTTAATGCAAGTCGAGGGGGGGTCATTGGCCCCCAACTCTTGCTCCAACTCCCTTTTTGTCTGCGGAATTCTGAGTTCGAATCCCTTCAAGGATAAAGATTTTATGCAATCCACCGAGCTTGTGATTTCATCTGTCGCAAAAGTACAATAAGAATTGAGGAAGAGGAAAAAAAATCATCGTCTGAACAAGATGTGGATGCATTCGGACTAATTGGAGGGAGAGTACAATCAGAGTTTTGTGGAACATGTAAGAGACGGTGACAACGGCTATGTCGTGATGGTCCTCTTCCTTAATTAAAATCTGACAGTGGCACCGATATTTTCATCTTCGGATAGTCTGTCTACAGCTTCCTTAAAAACCTTCAAACAATGACTCTGAAAAAAAGGATTCTTCAGAGATTCTTGTATTCAAATCCAGCCGTGCAATCATGACCTCAAGTGTAAATGCAGTAGATAGGTCGTGATAATTTCAACTAGCAATTAGATTTTGTGGTGTCCTCAACATGGTCTAATTTGCTCTTCTCAGTCCAAACTCTCATCGCAATTTTGATGTCATAACCACAATTACGTCACATCGGGCTCTGTGGGCGATAGTGACTGAAATTATGTTTTCAGGAGCACTCCAAAATAATTTTAGTTGTTGCGTTTTGCACGCACATTGTCTTGTTTTCGCTATTTTTCGCATAATTAATTTCTCCTCAAGGAGTAATTTTAAATAGGTTATGATATGTTTATAATTTTATCTAGTTGGGTCCTCAACATACACTTTGATAATAAACATTTTCTCGTCATTAATTTTTGTACCAAAAAAATATATTATGTATTTTCTTTGAAGGTCCAAACATTCAAAAACAAAATGTGTTTGCCAAGAGAGAATTAGAATTTTTTAAATTTTGATAAGAATTTTTAAATCAGGAGTTGCACAAACTCACATATATGTATTTATTGTATAGAAATCCTTTGAATTATAATTTTTTGGCTCTATCTTGAATTTCGAAAAAACTACAGATTGCTATGCTAATGGAAGTTTGAATAAATTGTGGATTTTATTAATTTCGAAAGTTATAATTCATAAAATGATGAGACTTATTTATATATAAAATTCTTCTTAATTTCTTTTGGCCATCCCACTCTATCTTGGATTTTGTATTTGATTTCTCTTAAAAACTGAATGAACTTAAGTGTAACACTGAGTCAAAGTGAAACTTTAAAATTACATAATTATATTTCGTTTTGTTCGTTCTTTTATCTTCTTTTAAGCGACCTCAAACACGGCCAGTTCTTCTGATGTAACAAGTTAAGCTTCTAACCTCCAGAAGTGGTTAGCTGTAAAACGTTTTACCTGTGAGCCTCCTTATTGATTTTCGCTTTCAATTTAGCCAACAATTTATTAATGGGGCAGCTTCTACCGTAGTTCATTAGATAATTCAATTT
The DNA here is from genome assembly GCA_959613345.1 of Tolmerus cingulatus. Taxonomy (NCBI): domain Eukaryota; kingdom Metazoa; phylum Arthropoda; class Insecta; order Diptera; family Asilidae; genus Tolmerus; species Tolmerus cingulatus. The sequence continues at coordinate 35,057,534 of OY390710.1, forward strand.
CGGCCTCTTTGTGGAGAGATTTTGTTAATAAAATTTTTACCAATTGCTTTCCTTTCAGTTGCCAATATTACATTTTTCGACATCCATGGGTTCCAGCGTATCAAGGTGTAATCACGTTTTTCGTCATAGCCAATTTCACACTGGCCACATTTATGGACCCAGGAGTAATACCGAAAGGTAAACTTTATAACATACAATTAATTATTTGTTTTATGTTTCACAATTTCATCATTTATACTTTTTACGTCGAAGAGAAATTGAAAATATTTAATATGTATAGAGTGGGCATTTTTTCGATGAAGTGAAATATGTAGTTCGTAGTAAATTTTTTGTATGAATTCATTATTTAAAGAAAATAAATATGTGAATACTTTTTCCCATCATAAAATAGAAACAAAAAATTATGTTTTTGGAAGCGGACCAAAATATTTTATTTAGCAAATCTACTTCAACTGTGTTAAAAAATTGCATTAAAAGAAAATTCAATAAATTTGCTAATTTTTAAAGAAATGATACGAAATTTTTTAATTTTTAGAACTATTTTAATAAACCGAAGAATTTTACGGAGCGACGGAAAATGTAGTTTTAATAACGAAGACAAATTTTCTTGTTCACAGAAATAACGAAATAAATTTCCATAGCATGCAAAATTATTATGAAAGTTAGCAAGGTTCTGAGTTTTCCTTATCTTTTCCCCATTATCATTGCTTTAAAACTTCTCGCCATTATATTAAATCATTTTTAGTACATAAACCCTTTCTTTGATCATTTAGCGCCCCCAGATGAAGACCGAGAAGAAGAATTTCGTGCTCCACTTTATAAAAATGCTGAAATCAATGGAATCACAGTGCGAATGAAATGGTGTGTTACGTGTAAATTTTATCGACCACCGAGATGTTCTCATTGCTCAGTATGCAACCACTGTATAGAAGTAAATTTTAATATCATATAATATATAAATTCAGATTTAATGTATTATATATTTAAATGTTAATTTTCAGACATTCGATCACCATTGTCCGTGGGTGAATAATTGCATCGGACGTAGAAACTACAGATTTTTCTTCTTTTTTCTCATATCACTTTCAATACATATGCTAAGCATATTTTCATTATGCTTATATTATGTTCTTAAAAATAAACACATTATTACGCAGACAGAGCCAATTGTGGCGTATCCTTTTATAAAATTATGTATATTATAATTTTGAATTTCAAAACTACGTTTTGCATGAAGACTTATTGTCCTTGCCGTTTTTTCAGTTTTAATGTAAATTGTATTTTATTATTTTCAGTAGCAAATTTTAAAATTAAATATTTTCCTTAACTTAATTTTAAATTTTAGTATGTGTTTAATGGGAATTGTTACAATTCTTGCAATCCCGATTTTTGGCTTAACGGGTTTTCATATGGTGCTAGTATCTCGAGGGCGAACGACGAATGAGCAGGTTACGGGCAAATTTAAGGGCGGTTACAACCCTTTCTCACGGGGATGTTGGCACAATTGCTGCTATACACAGTTTGGACCCCAATATCCCAGGTAATTCTGAAAAACACAAAACTTATTCAATTACTTTCATCATGCTAATTTTTGTCAACAGTCTTCTCAAACCACAAAAATATGCAGCCCGTCGTTCACCAAAAGAAAATCAAGCAATTAGTACAATTACAAGTGATCGGGATGGAACAGCTGGAGGACGACATCCTGCAGGACAAAATTCAAGTGGAGCACAGCAATCAATGTACGATCGGGACAGACATACTCAGGTAAAAACTTATACGGACCATGGAAATGGTTATGGGCAGCGGTCGGGCAGTACTACACACTATAGTAAGGTGGGTAAATTGTATTTGAACTTTTAATAATGGGTGATTGGAAAGTTGTTTGGTTTCTTTTCGGGGGCTTTTATTTCTCGATATTTATTTGGTTTGCCTTCTAAATTCTAAAACCAGAAAAATGGTCAAATTGGTTGCTAATTGGAACAATGAGGCGCTTTGTGCACTATTTTTGAATGATAAGATTTGAATTTAAAGAAAATACATTAAAGGGAAATTTCTACTTCATCTAGTTATCTCTTCTTCATTCCATTGTCACTTGTAAACAATGTGCCTTCTTATAAAAGAATTAGGAATCAATGATTCTGACATATACTGATAGAAAAAGTTATATTTAATTTTGTATGGCTTTATTAGAATAAAATTTACTGCTTATAAAAAATATTTGCGCAAATTAAGACTCAATGCCACTAATTTGAAAATAAAAATATTTTCATTTTAAATAAAGAATGATGGGACAACTTTACTCAACAAAAATTAATCTATTCAATCTATTTAATAATAAAACTTAAAGTCAAATTAATAAACAAAAAATATATAATTGTGAATTATCTCTGTAAATTACTTTGTGTAATCAGGTCCAGTAATTGGAAAATAATCATTTTTGACTTAACTAAAAGTGCGTCAAGTTAACATAAATTAAAATTTATTACCCGAAAACCATGATTGGCTGCAAAAATTAATTTGAAAGGTAACGGAAAAGTATAAATTTCCCTTAATATGATAGTTGTACAAAATTGGCATGCCAGTAGATTTGTGTAGTGTTATAATTAAAATTTATTTAGTAAAGAATAATTAATACTTGTAGCTGCACTAAATGCTTTATTCCTTTTACAACAAAATCGCATGTGGCTAAGGTAATTACATATTACATTTTGAAAATTTGTAAAATAATATATAAAAAGGTAGTTTTGGTGCTTTAGTATCATTGAGCTTCTTTTAACTTAAAGATTTTTTTCGTGAAATCTATCCATCGTGTGTCAATGTATATTATTAAAAATTATATCTACTTTGGTACTTTAACAATTTGAATATAAAACGAACTTAAACCGAGCGAATAAATGCCATATTATTTGTATAATTCTTAATTATCCCATTGGTTTAACTTCCGTGTCTGTTTGTCTGTCTGTTTAGTTTTCAAATTTACTGACTTAATAGTAAATATTTTTGGAAAAGCTTTTTATATAATACTAGTTCTTTTTTTGATCTTATCTTACTTGTTATACACATGATTACGTCGTGATGATATAAACTAGTAAGTGATACTCTCCAAGTAATGGGTAAAATAATTTTTACTTCTTAACTATTATAAAAATAAATCTCAGCAGAAATAAATTATTTAATAGGAGAAAAACTTCCATAAATATCCTTGCTTACAATCCATATTAGATTTGTGAGCAACATCAATTTTACATTGCCTATTTATAAGAAGATTTAAATTTTCCACTAACTAGATGAGCAATCCTTTGAAGTTTATTTTAACTTTCGGCGTGTGGGAAATAAGCTTGATAGTTATTTATTCGGGGTTACTTTACAAATGTTAGTAATTATTGCCATAGAGGAGCATTCGAAATTGTTCAACGGATGCTAGCAATAAATGTAGATTTGATTTATTTATTAATACACTTTGAAATTTGATCAATTTTGATTTTTGCAATAAAATTTGCTGTGGACACAGAATTTTCATTTTTAAATCGACTCTTTAAGAGTTGTCACCGATTTATGCACGATCATTTTTGACAGCGCTTTAACGTACTGAACTATCAGTACACAATATTAAAAATTAGTTTGTAGTGCTTTTTAGATTGCTTGTAAAACTAGGCTTTGCTTTTCGTAAATAATCGGTCATTACATTGTCCAAACTAAATGAAAGCACCAAAAGAAGGTAACATGTTTTTTCATTTATTTTTTTATATTAATAAGTTTTAATCAAAATATTTTGAAAATTTTTTTCTTATATACATACATATATATTTTTGTGTATTAATTAAATACCTCAGATGACGACGGTGTTTTGTAATACATCTATTAATAATATAATTGTTGCATCAGTTCGTAATAGCTTGGATAACTTTTGCAATTTATTTAAATCGAGTGACTTCACGACAGATCACTCTAAATTAATAGAAATATTAATGCAAAAAGCTGCAATATGATAGTATTCTTTAGTAATCAGTTTTAAAACAAATTGTTCAGCTATATTTTGTTTTTAATTTATTAAAGTTGGGGTTAAATGAATAATGTAAATTTATTAAAAATATGTGTAAATCAGTTAATTTGTTTGTAACTAAACACGTTAATTGAAACGGCTTAAACTAAACAAATATTCACTTTTTAACCAATTGTTCTATTGTGCCTTAGTTTTTGCTTTCTACAAAAAATTATATATGTGTTTCAAGTTATGTGTTTGTTGATTTTAGTATTATACGTTTTAGGCTGTGCATATAATATACTCTCATTCTTGCTAATATTGAGAAAAAAGAAAAGGGGTTATAATACACTCCGCGACAACTGGATAGCACACCCCTTGAAAATCACGATTTAGAGGTATTTTTCTATAGAAGGGTATACAGATTTTTGCAGGTAGGCATCCTCTCCGTTGTTTAAAGGTAATTAGGAATTTTCTAGCTCTCCTACCCCTCTCCCATTCTGAGAATTCCTAATTATCTGTAATTAGGGTGCGACAAGTGGATAGCACATGCTATAAAAACCCACATTTTTTTGCGATCCGGCACAATTCTAAGTTGCACTTTGTAGTGACATCATTAGTAGAGTGCATTATAGATAATTTTTGGAAAAAAGAGAAGAACATTTTCAAACATGGGCCGCGGAAAAAGTTTAAATGTAACCGAAATTCGGTTAATCGGTCGAATGCGGGGTGAGGGGTGTTCCATAAGCCAAATAGCGAAACACTTATGCCGGAGCCGTAAAGTCATTCAAAATTATTTGGCTGACCCCGAAAACTACGGCCGGAGGTACAAACCCCGCAAAAAATATGCTCTTTCTGTTAGGGATGAGAGGGCTTTGCTACGAGAAGCGTCGAATTCAGCGTCAACAACAAGGGAAATTGCTACAACAGCAGGCATTACGGACGTGCAAAAGAAGCTAAGGACGTGCCAACGCCGTTTAGCAGAAGCAGAACATCTTCAGAGGAAAAGACTGAAGAGAAAACCTCGTCTTCAACAACGTCATCGTGAAGCTCGACTCGCCTTCGCAAAGAGCCATATCGGTTGGAAGAAACGCTGGAGAAAGTTCATTTTTTCTGATGAAAAGAGGTTTTGCCTCGATGGTCCTGATGGCTTGCGACACTATTTTCATGACCTAAGAAAGGACGAATTAATATCAACACGGCGACAGCAAGGCGGAGGTGGAGTTATGGTCTGGGGAGGTATTGGGTATCGTCAATGAACGAATATTCGTTTCGTGAGTGGCCGTATGAACAACGATGAGTACATCAAAGTTGTGGACGAAGAGATCGTCCATTCCACAAACAACCGGTTTGGAAACAACTACATTTTGCAACAGGATAACGCCGCAATTCATACGGCTCGAAAAGTAAAATAATTCTTTGAGTGCAACGGAGTTCAGATGCTTGATTGGCCAGCGATTTCTCCTGACTTAAACATAATAGAGAACGCGTGGGGACATCTTTCACGGATAGTGTACCAAGGAGGAGGCCAATATGCCAATGTTGAGCAGCTCAAGGATGCCATAAAGTCTGCATGGAACACGATGCCAAAAAAATATCTCAAAATGCCCTTTAAATCATTAAGATCTAGAATGCTAGAAGTAATTGAAGAGAAGGGTGGTCATACACATTATTGAAATAAAATAATAATATTTTTCGTAAAAAATTTGAGTTTATTTTCAAAATTCGTTTCTTTGTGCTATCCACTTGTCGCACTTTAATTCCAGATAATTAGGAATTCTCAGAATGGGAGAGGGGTAGGAGTGGTAGACAATTCCTAATTATCTTTAAACAACGGAGAGAATGCCTACCTGCAAAAATTTGTATGCCCTTCTATAGAAAAATACCTCTAAATCGTGATTTTCAAGGGGTGTGCTATCCAGTTGTCGCGGAGTGTACAAAAAATATATTATATTAAAGTATCAATTCTCATCTATATGTGCTATTATTGTATATTATTAATATTTTGTTGGAGGGTTTTTATGAATTTATGATGATATAACTACGATTTCAATTGTGAGGCTTTCTCAGAATTATTGTAGTTAAGCTACCCATTGCCACATGCTCATAGAACTGAAATTTAAAAACGATGTTAAATTGTCCAACGAAATTTATTATTGATTCATTTTCTTAGCTTACTCACTTAAAAAAAATTTTTTTTTTAGATAATCAACACAATCTTTAAATGTTTTTACTTTCCATTTTGTTTCGTAAAAGAAATAAATGAATAACGAAACGTTATTTCAAAAAGGAGTTTTCCTTTAAATATTTTTCAGAAGAAAAATTTAATATTGCCAATATAATTTGCGTAGTCAGTAGCTACCTATTATCACCTTTGTCACTTTTGCAATAAAGGTGACTTAAATTATTAATAAAATTGCACTCTATCCTAGAGTTCACATATATATTGCAAACAATGTGGCTTTTAATGAAAAATAATTTAATCGTAAATAAAATAAATATAGCATCAAAATTCTACTTACTTCTATGTTTGAATGTGAATAAAATATGTGTAATTCAGTGTTAGTCTAAATACACAGTGAGATTATGTTTCGTAAACAGCTATCACCTGGCCGAGAATGTTCAGACACAGACATGGAGCCTCAGGCATCTCAGAGTCAAGATTGTGAGCCGACACCACCTCTGCAAAGGCACAATTCGAGTAACTTTTATTTGCCACCCATCGAAAACACCACAGGCGGGGGTGCGAACAACACAAGCAACGGCAACAGTGGAGGAGATTCACCAAGACACATGAGAATGTACCACCCAAGGCACAGTCCTCATGCCAGGCAAAGGTATGTTGATAGGGGTTAAAGTCTATTTTGATTGGGAGTTATTCGTTCTTGTATTTTGTGTTACAAATAAAAAGGGGTCTGGAACCTTCAAGAGTTTACAATCCAGATGCCCTTTCGCCAGATCACCCAACACATCCTGGTCAAGGAGTAGGACAGTTGAGTGGTCAACGGAGCGGCACGACAGCAACACCAACGATGCAACAACGAATAAAAGCGTTGGGTGTCGCAACTCCGCTCGCAATGTCAAGCCCAGTGCGAAGGTTTGTGCCCTTTAACAAAAAAATAATAATAATTTATATTTCAATATTTATCTCATAACTAACACCAACATATTTTGTTAACTTCTTTCTTCATCCGCTCTAAAATTTTCAGATGATTTTATGTTAAGATTTACTTTACCTAAAGTCTTAAATTTCCACTTACCTCTTGATTTTTAATTGGTTTTATTTCCTGGTTGAAAACGTTGGAACCAGATGGACATAGCTGGGAATTTCCTCGATTCATATTTACCTTTTACGGTAATTACATAAAAAAACAAAACAAAAAATAAATTAAAAGAAGGATCAACGTAGTCTTTTAATTTTCTTGATCACGTTGCTTTTTAGTGCTAGTTCTCATAAAAACAAATAATTTGTTATATTAACATTTGCAACATCATCCGATTAAATGATTTTTGTATGATTGGTTGATATTTGATGAGGTTTGTGCATTTGATTTTGATATTAGACTGTTGCACCGTCAAATTCTTATGTATTTCTTGCACAAAATTTAATTACCGTTTGCTTCTAGACTATGTAATTCGTACAGCTTATTTTTTTCAAATTTAACTTATATTTAAACTCTAAAATATTATAGCATCACAATACAAAATAGTATTTTTAAGTTTACACTTTACTTTAAAAAATTAATAATAATTGGAAATGTGTATTCCGCAATATTACACGTACTATTTTAGAAAAACAAATTTAGGTAATGATTTAACGTTCAGAATTTAAACTTTACTTAATTTGGGCTATATATATTGGTATGCGATAAAAATTCATTTTAGACTTTTAGCAGATTTTAAGAAAGTAAAAAAGTACACATATCGTTTAACAGTATCATTAGTACAAATTCCAAAATATCGATATTTTTTAGATAATGCACATAATCTTCGCTCATTTAATAAATATCACTTTAAAATCACTAGTTTAAAAAAAATGCATATCAACACAGCTTTAAATATTTATAAAATTAGAATAGAACTACCACAATTAAATAAAATATGCATTTTTGGTACCTAACACAATTTCTCGTAGTGATCAATTAACGTCTGCATGGTACAACTCTTAAACACAAAAAGTGGTACGTCTACAAGATTTTACCAAATAATTTATTTATTTGAATATGAATGCATCCTGAAATCGTCGTGGAAATAGGTATGACAAAATAACGAAATATGAGTAGTGGTTTCTAAAAGTTATAATACATATTATAAATATTATAGTACACAATATATTATTTTCGGTTGCCCTATTTTTAGTCGAGTGTAGAGAGAGCATTTGTGGTTCTAATGTGGAGCCTTTTTTTTTAGTGTGATCAAGAAATACTTCCAGCGATATCGTTTGTGAGCTGCCTAAATGTTTTTTTTTTCTGTAAATAATTCGAATTGATTAAAAAGTTGTAGAATTGTGTATAAAAAAAATAAGTGATACATTTTTGATGGCTGTTTTTTTTATCGATTATCGCTTAGCTTGAGTTACTTGTTTTGAGTAGATTCCCAAGACATAAAAGAAGCTATTGTCCACGTTGAAATCATGCATTAGAGATTTTTTCTGAAAATTATTTTGGCCTTTTATATTTTTTAGCTGTCTGTATTTCAAGTGTTTTGTTTGTTTTTTTTCCCAATATATATATAATATATAATTAAAAGAAATATTGCTTTACTTAGCATGACTAACTAACATGTTGTGATTTTTTAATAGATCCAATCCTGGAACGCCAACGCAACCCCGTCGGCCAGATTTTATTGGCGTAGGAATTAATCAGCAGCAGCAGCAACAGCAACCGTCTTCACAAATTTATTATGAGTTTCCATCTGGTTTGCCACCCCAACATCCTCAACCGCCAACAATTCAACAGCAAAGTCAACAGCCAATGATTCATCACAATGGGATGTCGGGACGTGGAATGATGATGCCCAACAGTCAGTACGGAAGTCCCCAAAGAAGGTTTCTTTCGGAAGGAGAGCTCGTCCGGCAGGGCGGAAGTGAACTCTCCTACGCGAGGACGAACAACACAGTTGATAATATAAGGGAGTTGGCGGGCAGTCCGCAGCGGGGGGTGTACATGTGGAAGGACACCTCGCCGGGTTTCAACAACGGGGGCAACAATACAGGGACAGTGGCAAATCATCATCCACCCCAGTTCATGATGAGCCAGCACGGGATGATGATGAACGCCTCTAGAACCCCAGGGAACCCACAGGTTGACTATCAACAGCAGCACTATGACATTCATCATCACCGATCGAATCCAACTAGTCCCACAATCGCCACGCAACAGCCGCAACAGATTCAAAATTCTCAACCGTTTATGATCCGGTACGGCGGCAGCAGCTTAACGAGCAATCCCCAGTCTCAAAGTCAGTTAGGTAGTTCGGGTATGGGTCGAGGTAGTAACGTCGATGGCACCAGCACCAGCAGTGGTGGTGGTGGTGGTGGATATCAGCCAGCTCTTCGCGGGGGTGTGCCAGTGTTTCCCCCAAATCCCCAAACATCTCAGCCGTCACCACAGATAAAAAGAAAACAAACTCCAACACGCCCAATTTCATTTGTTCGAGCTCTGGAGATGACTGATTCGATGGAAATGCAATCCATAGAACAGCAGCAACAATCGCGGAATAACGGTATTGGTAATAATACAGCACTTTTGGGGGGAATAAACTCGACAAATTCGAGCAGTAGCAGCAACCCCCAGCAGAGCCAGCAGCGATCAACGACGCCCACCCCCGACAGAGCCAGTGTCTACGACATGAACTATGAGATTTCAGTATAACCCCATTGCATGATCACTTCCCTCCCAGTTCTTTTCGTGTCCTACTACTCTTAAGCATAAAATATTTAGAACTTTATATATATATGTATATGTATGTATGGATAAAGTATAAACACTATAGGGTCATTGTCCAGATGATTTCCGCAAAATAGCAAACACAAATAAAGTTTATATGAATAGTTTTTTATACCAAAACTAAATATGTAATTAAACAAAAACAAACAAACAAAAAAAAGAAAATGTAATAATAATAATGAAAAGGTAAATTACCTCATAGTGGGAAAAAATAAATTACTTATTTACCGAGTAAACGTTCATGTGAATGTGCAGGATCCGCGACTCATTTTCAAGATGTTGACTGTTCGGCTGTTTATTAGTCTGCGTGTCTGACTGTTTTAATGTATCTTACGATTAAGCCTAGTCTAGATTTATTAAATCGCAGATTTTACTTGAATGTGTACAGTACTAGCCATAGTTGTTTGAACAATATATTTTTGATAGAAACATAGGTAAAGTTCAAAGATATACGCAGTATTTAAAGTTATACTCTTGTAAATTTTTAATTGTGAGCCGTATTTTTAGTTGTTTTGTTAAATTTATTTATTAAGAAAAATTGAAAAATTGACAAAAGTGTTGACCAATGTAAAGCATGTAACAAAATCCACTTATCCCTTCTCATTTTATCTGAATCCTTTTTTCTGTAATTTTTTTAACAACTAAAATTCTGGAGACTGATATTTTCCATTGCAAGTAAAAATAATAGAATTTTTCTAATTCTCGACAATCTTTCATCTTCATATATCAAAAAACTTTTTTGAAATGCAACTATTTCCAATTTTAGCATAATTTTTTATACATTTAAAAGCCCCTGACCTTATTGAAAAACTAAATCAGATTTAAAATTAGTATAACTTTTCTGCCAATGAATACCTTCTTTTATTTTCGGCTGTATGAAATTCGGCCAATTTTATTTCTTTGATGACTATTTTATAAATTAAAAATTCTTTTTAAAGTAAAACTCCCTCCTTAAATAGTATTTATTTTTTACTAAAAATATAATAGTTGTCAGTATATCAAAGTTGAAAAAATTGTGAAGAACTGCACTGAATAAAGATAAATTCGCTATAATTTAAAAGCGGGAATCACTGGAAATGGTCGGTAAGAAAACAATGTGAACAATGGACCTTTTAGCTATTTGTTTAAATCGACTTCAGGAAAAGAGTAATTTAAAAAGGTTCTAAGAAACTTTTAAGGTAATTCTTTTATATAAACTGTGAGTTAAACGATGTAAAATAATTCGAGTAATCTCCATTTTGATTTCATAAAAAATTGACGATATTTTTAGATGCAATGCAAAGTTGATAATGTTACAGATGAAATCTGTTTTGTTTTTTAGACTTGCTTTTTTGAGTATGTGAATTGCCTACTTGCCTAAGTTAACGAGAATGAACAACGATTTTGTAGATTTTTACTATAATCACTTTGCGTTTGTAAGCATTCTTATTTTTGTTTATTTTGAGAAAACTATAAACTCGTCTATTTGAGTTTTGATTTCAGTCACTTTTTATTCAAAAAAAAAATTCTTTTTAAAAGATAATTTGTTTTATGCCAATAATTCTTGATTTGTTTTATTTAAAAATTTCGGAATTTGTAGTACATACATTGTTTTCTTTTGAGAATTTTTAGTTTTTCCCGCAATTATCTAAAAGGAGAAAATAACGAAGTTCTTCACTTTATTAAGAGACTGTTTTTAGCTGTAATTAAAATAAAAGAGTTATGCTTCATCAAATCCAATTATTTTAAAAACAGTGATTTCTCCCGCTCAAGATAAAATATATGCACATTTTGAAAAACGAAGTAGGCCTTTGCAAAAATATCCATAGTTCACATAAAAGAAAAATAGTATAGAATCTGAGAAAATATATCTAGTGAAATTGAAGATGTTCGAATGTTAATAATTATGGCTAGTACAGTGCAACCCCATAAATGTATACAAAAATCAATTTCTTCCTGGTTCATTTGTAAAGAAATCTTCATAAAAAAAATAATCAAATGCATGTCATCAGTGAAGGGGTGGGTGGAAGAACCCCCCAAAATTTTATTGTAAGCAAGCACACCGCATTTATTTACAAAGACCTTTTAAATTAAATTGTGAGAGGCCCTTTGTTAGTTAGACATAAATTTCTTCCAATTTTCCAATTTGTTAAGCTTATAAATATTTGTACAAATAAGGAAACAGCCAAACATTGAAAAAGAAAAAAAAATCAAATTTATGAAACAAGCACGTTATTAAGTTAGACATAAACAAAAACAAAAAACAAACAAAAAAAAATACGAACACGAATTTTTTCTTGTATGAAATAATGAAACAAATGCCTGAAGCAGATTCACAATCATAAGGAGAGAACAACCGAGATGGAAGTGTTTCTTTTGTAATCATTAAGTTTATGTCTTGTTTCTATGAAATGATTATATTTTTTCACAATTTGTGTATTTTCCGAGATTTTTCGGTGCAAGAATTCAAACATTTTGGGTAGCACCACGACTTAAAGTTGGAGAAGAGTGGAACAAGCAGTTTATTTATAATAAGTAGGTAGTTTTATAAATTGCAACATTAATCTGAGTAATGTTTCGTAAGTTAAATTCATTTTTATTTTGTTATGTAGCTTAATTTTATGTTAACTAATTCGCAATCAATCGAAATTTTCTAAGGTGATTTCAATTTGCTCAATTTTGTCCTGGGTACCACCTTCATCGGTTTGATTTTTAAATTATTTTATTTAATTTTTTTTTTTGGTTTTTGTTATTCTATCAAAGGAAATATGTATATGTTGTATACATAATAATGAAAAAATTATAAAACGGTTCAAGTAAACAGACAGTGAAATCGATTATGGAGAAAAATTAAATTATCCTCTATACGAATGACTTTGTTACTGAAAGTATCTTTCCGTCCGTCTGTACAAAGGACAATCGTACAAAAAATGTTCTTCAGGAACAATGTTACATTCCATAAAACAATAAAACAACATCAACAAGTATACACGTTTTTAATTAGGGAATGTTTGGATTATATGAGAGTTTAAAGTGATTAATTAAAATTTAAGAAAAATTATAAAAACAAAGTATTAAAAGGGTTTGCTTTTATGATAACAATGTGATAAATCAAACCTAATCAACATTTTAATTAAAAATACTTATTTAATCAACAGTTAATCTCGCAGTAAAACAAAAAATCTCCTCCACCGTAGTAATTGGTAATAATTAATATATTTCTTCCTTCCGCAAAAATTTATTAAGCAATGTTTATATTATTAGATATTTTGGCATTTGCCTTCCCTTGAGATATTCAAATTACTCTGAATACATTATTTATAAACCATTTCTGGTTGATAATGTTTGTTTTATTAATTTTTTCTGTCTACCATTTAGTTATTAATGAGTTTGAACCTCTCAGTTCCGATAATAAATTACAATATTTTTTCAATTATTATTAAAAGTATTATTCAAACAAAAAATTATAGTAAATAAATGCAATGGAAAACTTTTTAAATTACATGTGATTTTAAAAAGTTTACAATTGAAAAATGATTTTTAAAACCTATTAAGGCAGCTAAAGTAGTAGATTATGTTTTAATCAATGATTACAGATTATAAAATCATTTTAATTGAAAAAACCATTGCCAAAACATTTATTGTTACTATTTAAGGCAAATTATTAATAGCATGAGAGAAGGATAACGAAATGAATTAATTGAGGATTGCTACGTAATTTGTTACTATCAAAAGGTGAATTATAAAAATTATTTTTCTTGTAAATATTTTCCAAACACAATTAAATTCGATTTCACTGTCTGTGCAATAAATGAGATAATTTAGCCCATCCAGAAAAAAATATAGATGTTTTAAATAAAAGAGAAACAATTAAGAAAAGAAGGAAGTTATGTTGTGCCAAGCTGTTGTAAATACGTCTTCTCTTGCTCCTTCAGAGTTTTAGCACTTCAATTGAGAAGAAATAAAATAATATAGCGAGCAGAAATTGCAAAAAGCAAAAAGCAAAAAACATTAACAAATTACACACATACTTTCGCGTTATGAATTAGTAAAATGTTTTCGACGGTCAGAGACAAATCAATAGCAGTTGAAACGAGGAGCGGTTAGCAAGAGAAACAATTTGCGGGCCGAAAGACGGTCGCTCGTCAGCGGGGGTGGGGGAGTGAAACCGACTGACATCACCAACTAGCAACTAACAAGGTAACCAGTGTTCAGTTGTTGATGACCTCCTCTTCCTTTGCACGTCGGTCGCTGTAAACGAATTTTTCGTATTCATGTACCATAACTAACATAATTGAATTACACGTGACCACACGGCACGACCGACTCTGGACTTCTCTCGGACAGGTGTAATAATTATTAAGTAGATTTCATTTTGTACAAAGTTAAAAAGGAACATTAGCCATTTAGGTACTGTAAATAAAAATTGTTTTCTTAAATAAACACTCGTTTTATTTAAATTTGCTGTGTTTTATTTCCTTTTTTAATTTGGTGGCGATCTTCAAGAGGAAAATGATCTGCTGCGGCGACTGTTAACGGCCGCAAACTAGTTCACAAATCCGGGTCAGGCAACAGGAGCCCATAACCGGCAGCAGGCAAAAATCCGGATTTTTTGCTTACTACGATTTATGGGCTCCTGTTGCCTGACCCGGATTTTCAAGCCTATTAGCGGCCGTTAACGGCCGAAAATCAGTTCAAAAATCCGGGTCAGGCAACAGGAGCCCATAAACGGCAGCAGGCAAAAATCCGGATTTTTTGCTTACTACGATTTATGGGCTCCTGTTGCCCGACCCGGATTTTCAAGCCTATTAGCGGCCGTTAACGGCCGAAAATCAGTTCAAAAATCCGGGTCAGGCAACAGGAGCCCATAACCGGCAGCAGGCAAAAATCCGGATTTTTTGCTTACTACGATTTATGGGCTCCTGTTGCCCGACCCGGATTTTCAAGCCTATTAGCGGCCGTTAACGGCCGAAAATCAGTTCAAAAATCCGGGTCAGGCAACAGGAGCCCATAACCGGCAGCAGGCAAAAATCCGGATTTTTTGCTTACTACGATTTATGGGCTCCTGTTGCCTGACCCGGATTTTCAAGCCTATTAGCGGCCGTTAACGGCCGAAAATCAGTTCAAAAATCCGGGTCAGGCAACAGGAGCCCATAACCGGCAGCAGGCAAAAATCCGGATTTTTTGCTTACTACGATTTATGGGCTCCTGTTGCCTGACCCGGATTTTCAAGCCTATTAGCGGCCGTTAACGGCCGAAAATCAGTTCAAAAATCCGGGTCAGGCAACAGGAGCCCATAACCGGCAGCAGGCAAAAATCCGGATTTTTTGCTTACTACGATTTATGGGCTCCTGTTGCCCGACCCGGATTTTCAAGCCTATTAGCGGCCGTTAACGGCCGAAAATCAGTTCAAAAATCCGGGTCAGGCAACAGGAGCCCATAACCGGCAGCAGGCAAAAATCCGGATTTTTTGCTTACTACGATTTATGGGCTCCTGTTGCCTGACCCGGATTTTCAAGCCTATTAGCGGCCGTTAACGGCCGAAAATCAGTTCAAAAATCCGGGTCAGGCAACAGGAGCCCATAACCGGCAGCAGGCAAAAATCCGGATTTTTTGCTTACTACGATTTATGGGCTCCTGTTGCCTGACCCGGATTTTCAAGCCTATTAGCGGCCGTTAACGGCCGAAAATCAGTTCAAAAATCCGGGTCAGGCAACAGGAGCCCATAACCGGCAGCAGGCAAAAAATACCCCAAGGATGCAAACCGCCTTTACCCAGGTTCCCACCCCACGTTCCACCCAAAGTGGAACCGGGCCCACAAGTCGCCGCAGCCGAAGCTAAGTTGGTTTGAGCACCAAGAACAACGTCGAATTCTTTTACCATTGCTTCCAAAGCTATGCAATTTGTAGGAAGAATTAAAAATAAAACAAGTGTTCTGACAAAATTTATCATTTTATTAATTTCGCAATTATACATCATTTCATCCATGTTATTCATGATTATGAGGCATTTTCATCAGTTTCCATTTAAAACTAAACAAAAGCATTTCCGAAATTTCTTAATGTCTAATGCTAGAACATTTTTATGTAAATATTTCAAACCAATAAAAAAATATTATGATTTTTCTTTTTTCATGGGAATCCCTGTTTTAAAACATTGACTAATATTAGATTTAGACAAAAATTCCTATGATTTTTAAACGGAAGCCGGAAACTTAAACAGACTAAGACTAGGTACAATGTGTTTTTCAAGAAAACCGTTAAAAATATGTCAACATTCGGAATAATTTATTAACTTATGTCGTTGGGGCTGTATAAATAAAGAGGGGGCAGGGAGCAGATTTAAAGTTAGCGCTTTTTAACCGCAGCGGCGTGCTTAGCGGCAAGGACGGCTTTGATGATGTAGTCGTTGTCGGAGTGCCCTGGTCCAGCGGCGGGCGCAGCATCCCCAGCCCCGCCCTCAGCGATCGCCTCTTCCTCGAGCGCTGCCGCGGGGGCTGCCTCCTTGGCGGGGGCGTCTTCCTGAATAATTCTGAACGTTTGGACGGACGAGTGTCCCGCCGCGTGCCCCTCCACGAGGCCGATCTGCTGAATTATGCTCAGGAGCGTCGAGTCGCTGATCGAATCGCCGATGAAGCCGGCGCTTGCCACCGCGATAAAAGCGACTACACAAAGGATGGCCTGCTTAAAAGAATTAATAAAAATGTTCAGAGATTTATTTGAATATTGAAACAAAGGCACAGCTTTACCCTCATTGTTTGATTTATGCTTTGAGTCTAACACACAAAAGAAAACTGGTGCCGACTGACCGGAGCAGGTCGCTTTTATACATTTCTTAAAATTTGTATGCGCGCTTTCGGCCGCACCATCCCCATTTCGAATAAAAGCCGTAGGAGTAGCTGTCTTTTTAAAAATTTAAAAGGTCTTTTGGAGGCAACGGTGTCATCTCCTCCTGCACCAAAATCTGATTAATTTATTTATTAATTTTAGCGCCGCGTTCGCGCACTGCCGTCCGAAATTTCAACTGAGGAGAATGCAACCGAGATCGCCGCAGATAAATCGCGACAAAACGTTTAATTAGGCGCATCTTCCGGGCCATCGGCTAATTAATATTCAAAGTTAAAAATGTTCGACCATGTCGAAATGTAATAAATTAAAAAAATTCGTTAATGAATATTAAAAGAACGCATTAATTTTTTATATTTTTTCAACGACGAAATGCGCCTCTGGAGTGAGCGATGGTAAATCGCTAAACGTTTTTGTTTTTTTTATTTGATTTGATAATTTTACGCGGAATTTGGAGAAAGTGGTGAAAAATTATATTTTTTAAATATTTGTTGTACTCGAAAATGAACTAAATAATTAAATGTAATTTAAATAAAATCATTTTGATTTTTTGAATGAGTTTTGAGTACAGATTCAAAATTTGTAGTATTTGGATACATGATTTGAAGTGGCCTTGGATTATACCCCATAAATTTAATTTTTAAATTAATTATTGCTTCTGCAATTTTTTAATAAATTTCATGTAGAAGTTATAAAAATTATAAATTTGTTTAACTTTTCTTTGCCGTAAAAAGTTTAAGACAATAATCGTCTTCTCCATGAGGGAAAATGTTAAATAATTGGATTACGCAACAAGATAAAGTGGTACCTATATCATTATACAATTAAATTTTTATGTTTCATAATCAATCTAATAACAACTTGTTTCTTTTCTTTTAGCTTAACTAGTGCACATGCAATTGTTAGCTCACAGAAGTTTACAAAAAGCACCACACATGATCTCTTTTTACAAATGTTTCAAAGTGTACTAAAACTAAATTACAGCTCCTAACGACTTTAATTATTTATACTTAGCCATAAAGTCCATGTGGAACTTTTGGAACTTCTGCAACATTTCTTTGAGCATCGGAGTCTGCGGCAGAATTGTCGTGCGGAAGTGGTAGGTGCCGGGCAATTGTCCAAAACCTGTTCCAGGAACTATGCAAATTCCTGTAAAATAATAAATTTAGTCGGTGTTCTTTTACTTATTTGAAAATTTTAACTTGCCCGTATTTTCTAGTAGTTGAAAAGCGTAAAATACATCAGGTGCTTTTCCATCCTTTTTAGCTGCCTCGATCGCCTTCGGGGGCAGGGTGAACGAGGGGAATGCATACATAGCTCCTTGAACCACATTACAGCTGAAATTCTCGAAGGAGTTGAACGTGTCGTACACTAACTGCGCTCGCTCCTTAAGAGACTCTAACACCTCACACTTTTCCTTAATAAAAAGATCGTAGGAGGGCTCTCCTGGCTCTGGTGGGTTTACCTTATTGAAAGTAAACAAATTAGCTATTTTCTGGTTATTTATAAAATAGTTTTTCAGGAATATTCTCAAGAAAACTAAGAAATAAGATTTTTTTAAAAAAAGAAACTTCCTAAACCATGATAGTAAAAACCACCACGAAAGTTGTTTAAATTACTATCCGAATTTACTAAATTTAAAAACAACAGGCTATCAAATTTAATACCTTAAGAAAGTAAAATTTTATGAGAATACCGAAAAGAAAGGAGAAGTACTTACAACGCAACTAATTGCAGCCTGTCCAACAGTCGTGGGGCAGAGTTGTGCTGAAATCGATTTTAAAAACATAGCCATAACATTGGGGCACATGTTGATTAATTCCATGTAGCCCCCGCGAATGCCGCACTCCCCCATGTACCCCTTGGAGCACGACATGAAGCTGGCCAGTTCCAGCTTGTTGTAGGGTGGCCCCATTTCGCTGATCACTTTCTTAAACGAATGGAATGCGGAGTCCTTGGGGTAGATGTTGTCCTGATACACCTCATCAGCGAATATAACTAATTTCTCTTCAGCTGCAAATTTGACAATGTTGCAAATATTTTCCTTGGTAAGCACCTGTCCTGTGGGATTTCCCGGATTGATGACAACAATTGCTCTAGGGTGGGACACTTTTCTAGCCTCTTTTATAGCCCTCTTTAGCTCACTTATATCAAGACCCCAGCTGTTTTTCTCATCCAAGTAATATCCAATTTGATGCATACCATATTCAGCCAAAGTCGCTGAATACAGGGGATATTGGGGAATTGGAACCATAATTCCAGGAGTCTTTCCGTCAATATCACATCTAGATAAAAAAGTTATTTTATATTTATGTTAAAATATATTTTTTACTGGAATCAGTACCTCAAAAGAGATAGGAGTCCTTTAATTCCAGAGGTAGCGCCAGCAGTTAAAACTATATTCCTCCAATCGCTTTCAAATCCGTCACGTTTTCTGATATAATTTGCGCATTGTTGGCGAATTAATTCGATTCCTGCTGAATCCGTGTAAGATCCAAGGGATTGACCTGCACATCCTGCTAAAATGTCTTTAGCTCGTTTTTTAACATCTTCGGGATATCCTGTTTTATCAATTAAATCGGGCTTAACACACAGTGCAAGCACCTGTAAACAAAATAAGGAACTAATTTATTATTATTATTTTTTTGATTTGTAAATTTTTAAGGTGAATTAATTAATGTTGGTTTTGTCGTTTATTTAAATTTAAATTGATTCCGAAATCTCTATAACGATCACAGCAAAAATTGATCATTAATTGATCAGAAAATATTTCGAGTTCTACCATAGAATGTCCTAAAATTAAAATCAAAAATTCTATAATACTTTCTAAAATTCAATATCGAACGGAAATTGTGCAATTTTGTTTTCGAATAATGCGTGAAACAAAAAAGAATAAGTAATTTTCTTGCAAGGCCAATGCCAATTTATAAAAAGTTTGTATGGTCAGATATAAAAAATTAAACTGTATTAATCATGAAATTCTCGTAGTATGCAAGCGCAAACGAGATACTTAAAAGTTGTTTTCACGAATATCGGATTACAATATTAAATTTCTACGACATTAATTATATAACATCTGCATGAGTTGCATATTAGTTGGATAATTATTCAAACGATTAGCGAGTGCGAAGATTACGAAGATAAGCTTACCTGTCTCAAGAAAGTGATAGGCTTTTGTCCCATCGCATGGCAGTCTCCGATGTTCGCCCGAATCACCTTATCAAAAGGCTTCTTCTGGCCCTGAAAAAGTTGGAAAACAATTTTTAGAATTAGCTGAAATTATCATAAGTTAAATTAAACAAATAATTGCATCGCGATAAACAGCGCATTAACACATGTACGCAAACAATTGGATGAATAAATGAAAAACACTTCGTTTTGAGTACGAGCAGGGATTTTATTGATTTGTTATTTATGATCATATTTTTCTTGATTCATAACTCGTGTGTTGCTATCCCCCAAACTACGTCAGCATTTAATAAACACTCATCTGGTTCCCGCCAAAGTGCTTAAGTGAGAAAATCATCAGACTCTGGTGCGATTCGCTCACATGATTAAAACGATGAATTAAAATTAAGTGAGTAGGATTTAGATATGAATTTTTATTAGACGAGAAAAATTCTGAAAGCAGATGAAGGAGCTTATAAAATTCATAGCTTTCTATAAAATATATAGTTTTAATAAGTTTTATTTAATAAAGCAAGTCTTCAAAGATCAAAAGTTACTTATAAATTTTTCCTCTTATCACTTTGTTTGTTCCTAAATATTTTCGCCTTTATCAGGAATTTAAAAGATTGTATACTGGCGGCAGATTTGATTCGTCTTCTCTCAAAATAAACTAATATAAAAATTGTTAAATTTGTTTTATTTTAATTAAAAATAAATAACTAGTCTCTAGATCTAAACATCAGTTTTTAATGCCAATTGTTGAAATTATAATAACATTTATAGTCAAAACAAAACCGAAATAAACAATAATAATAATTCATAGACTATATGCCAACTTTAATAACTGGTAGGCATCATAAAAAATATTTACATAGCATTAAAATTGATTAATGCTTTTGTACCGCGCGCCGCGATGCTAAATTTATGCAAGCCGACGAACGTGCAACCGCGACCTACTCACTCAGGCATTTTGGATCAGTGCAAAAATCACGATCTTTTATAAAAGCAATCAAAACGAAAGATAACTTTCATTTCAGCTACATGCTTGGTGATCAATGACCGTAGTTTTATTTGTGTTTTATTTAAAAATGTAACTACGTAGTAATACTCACAAATTAGTTATATCGAATTGTCGGATTGGGAATTTAATCGGTAGCCCTAATTGTTTATAGTCGATACGCGAGTACTATAAATTTATGAAAGCCAGAGTATGTTCAGCCGCGACCTACTTTTAAATACAAAAGGAAAAAAAAGTTTATAAGTACCAGTTAATGTTTCATCAGTGTTAACTTCGCGGTCCTTAGTAAAAACAAGCAGAAAATACTTTCATATAATACTTTATTTATATAATTTTTAAGAATCGACTCTATTTATCTAAAAATTAGAACCTTCGTAGCCTTCATTTTCTTGCTTAGTAATTTAGAAAGCAAAATTACTTTAAAAATCAATAACTTGGAATGGGTATGAGACTTGAGGTTGCATTTATATTTTCTAGATATGCGTATGTATGTGCAATAAATAATTAAAAAATTATTAGACATTACTTTTAAAAAACTAATTATATTATAATTGCATAGAAAATTTATTTTCAAGCAGTGAGATGCATATTAAAATGATATCTATTTAATGCCTTTCTCTTTTATTGAATTTATTTTTCTATAATAAATTGAAAAGAAACGAAGACGTGTTCACTCGACTTTAAGTGCTATGATAAGAAGTTTAATAAAAATATGTTGTAGGGTTGTTTGAGATAAGAAAGGCTATCATAATAAATAAGTGCATAGTGTGTCTACTATGAAAACGCAGAAATTATCTGGAGTATAGTGGAGCATAATCACGTGGTTCCAATTGATTGATGCCTGACTATAAGGGCGTGTGCGTTATGTTTACTGCATAATCAAGCTCCACCCACATCCGAAATTATGTTGTGTGAATGTTTTCTCCTCCGGAAAAGAAAGAATCGATTCACGTCACGGCTCAGCTGAATGGGAGAATTTCTTCAACCCGAAAACGGCTGAAGGTCAGCGCATGTGCCCCAAAGAAACATGTGGAGAAATTTTGGGCACAACGGCCTCTCACCTGGTGACATAATATGCAACATAAAGTTTGTGTTTCGAAGAAAAAATTAAATACAAAAAAATCCGGGTAAAAATTTGAATATCTAACACAGGTACGAATTTATTTTTATATCTTTTGTGCCGTGGCAACAATAAAAAGCATCTCTTTGTTAGTGTGAATTGCGGAACTCACCTCTTTCAGCTCCTTCTCGATGACTCCAGCGCGGATGACGAGTGGTCCACGTACAGCATACTCCATCGTCACGATGTTTGGATTTATGTTTTTTATGTCGATGCATCTTCGCACCTCGGTCGACATGCTGCGGTCCGTTAAAATTGAGACACTCCTCACTCTCGGCGAATTCAGCAAATTAAGCGAATTCCGCGACGGAACAGCACCCGCGGACAGAACTTTTGCGACTGTGCGTCCGGCGGAGACTCCGCTGCCGGCGGCCGGGACCCGCTCATCTGAGCCGGTGGTGCTCTTCCAGCGGCGGGGCTCCTGCGCGACGGCGCTGCTCTGACACCTTCCACACCCGAGGGCGGCTCGCTGGAAGGCCGCGGCAGGGCTGCTCAACGCGGTTCGATTCACAGCAAACATTTCGGAAATAAAGTTTGTTACTATCGTTTTTTTCGCCCGCTCGGCAACGAGTAATTCACCACAAAATACAGCGAACTAATTTAAGCGAATTAATTAAATAATCCGCAGATAAGTTATCAAACCGCGAATTTAATATTGTTGTTATCCGAAAATTGCGAACTGTTGGCTCGAAGAGTTGAAGACGCCCCGAAATCGAGGACTGCTTAAGCGGCGAGTTTGCGACTGATAATTTTGTGACACTGCAATGTATGAACGCGAAAATCAATAAATCAGTTAATTCGCAAATTGTGCAACATGCACTAAGAGGGTCTAACTTTATAAACAAACACCAATCCGATGCAACAAATTATTTACACTATAAACCGACTGATAATTGATTCAAGCCGCGGAATATAGTGCGGCTTATCAGCAGAAATCTAGCGTAAGGCAGCTAGACTTTGACCGGCTCGAATTCTAAATATATTTGCAAATCCATGAGCGAAATTTCTTAAAATTTTCAATGAAATTTATGTCTAATGAGCACATCGTCGACCTTGTTCCGCTCTCAGTGCTTTTCCTGTCTTAAACTTTAAGATTTTAGAGAGTTCATGACTTTCTTATATTTAATTCTGAATTTACACAGACAAAGAAACCCGGAACAAGGACGGAGTCATTTTCGAAATGTAATGCCTTTTGTTAATATTTTTCTTTTAATTAAAATCTATTTTGGTTCAGAATAGGAAGCCAAAAAATGTTGTATTACACACAATACATTTTTAAGTATTAATCACTAAAAAAAACTATTTTAGAATAAATAAACCGCTTTACGAATTTCCCGCCAAATTGTGTTACTATTATCCTTATTATGAGAAGAAAAATTATTTTTGAAAAAAACATTACTTTAATGACGTTCTCTAAATGTTCATAAATTAATTTCAGTATTAAAATAATCCCACTAGAAAAAACCAATCGAATTACTTAGAAGTTATTGAGCAGAAAAAATAATGGGTGTATATTTTGATTGAATAACTATCGAAGTTTTAAAAAGAAACCGAGATTTCTTTTTAAAATGTTAAACGATAGAAAAATTTCTCGTATGAATTTATAGTGCAATATTTTTGCAAAAACAAATTTAAAAAACGGGCAAGTGCTAGCATATTTATGGTTGCATTATCGTTATTGTAAGTTACCAAATTTCGAAATTCTAGACCCTATATTTTTGAGGATCAGTCAGTGAATTAGATACTGTAACTGATTTTATAGTTCAATATTAATTTAAAAATTCATGTAAAAAAGGTCTTAACCGATATATAGGCGGAAAATATGTTTTTACAAAGCTGTAGTTTTAATGACTAAAGATTTTGGTCGAATTAATAATATAAAAAAAAATGTGTAGACTCATGGTGATGCAATTTCCGACTTTTGAAATTTTTAATAATTAGGATTATTAAATTGTCATTATTAAAGTTTAGTCAACTGTTAAATATTTGTTTTGTGAATAGGTAACTATTTTTAAACATTTTGGAGAAAATTACCTAATTAATTTTTGTTGGAGTTAATGAGTTAACGATCTTTTTTAAAAATTGAATAAATCGAAAATCAGAAGGGTATGTTTTTTTTTTGCAAATATACTCGTATTATACTATGCAAATGATTCGTTAAGAAACTACTTGAGGGAGAAGTCCGCGAATTGCATTTTATGACTCTCTTCCTCTGAAAAAGGTTGCATAAAACTTAGTACAGCTCGCCAATGTAAAATGACTATAAAAAACAAGCAAATTATATTTATATAACTCAAAAAT
Source organism: Tolmerus cingulatus (assembly GCA_959613345.1). Lineage (NCBI taxonomy): Eukaryota > Metazoa > Arthropoda > Insecta > Diptera > Asilidae > Tolmerus > Tolmerus cingulatus. Next base: position 35,081,898 of record OY390710.1, read on the forward strand.
ACAATTGAATTAATTCATCTCTAGATCGCAAACGACTGAGTGGGCCAGTTCCGCTAATCTTATGAAACGCTTCATAAATTAATTTCAATTTTACACCCCAGCGACTGATACGAGCCTATTTAAATTTACGCGACTTCGTCTAATCAGCGCGAGTGCGAAAATAAACAAATCAGAAAAATGCACTCCACGTGTTTGCGTCTCTTCGCAATTTGAGCACTTGCATCTCGCCGTGGATCAGTCGTCACTCAATTTCTTTTGTTCCCTTTCATTCAATTGATCATCCGCGGGGGCGGAGGCGCGAGCAACGGGACCGGCGTGGAATGTCACTTTTACTTATTCGCCGGACCGCCCGCCCACCTCCCCCGCGGTGCATAAAGCGGCCTTGCATTATTTTTAACCAGGTAAACACCGGAGCACAATTTCAAAAACACAAAATAGCTTTCTGGGAGCACGTCTTTTCGGTGTTATGTCATCACCGTCATCCCCAAAGCCGCCCCTAGCTCAGGGATTTGGGTATTTTTTCTTGAATTTTTTAGCCTCCACCGAATCCCTCCCCCGGGAACTAGCTACCCAAAAGGTCATGAGCTGATCTTGAATCGGCGGCGATTCGCGATAAGCCGCAATAGATCAAATTTTTTATTTTCCAGATTGGCGTTTGCAAAGTCAGGCCATTGATTCTAACGGGACTCTACACGTCGGCATTATGCGGTGAAAATAGTTACCTGGAGTTTGGTGGCGAAGCACCTGGCTGAATTTGTTCGTTTTTATTATCACTAAAGTCGGAGGTTGATCACAATTCACTACGATTGTTAAAAAAAACAAACTATAGAAAAAAACCGCACCACGAACGTCTCGACCGAATCGCAGCCACCAACTAGCGTGCCCCAAGACGTCCGGCTAGTTTCTTTTCTTGGGATGGAACTTGACACTTCGCCCGACATTTCTTGAGTTCAATTGGTTGATGTCCGTGATTCTAGGCATGGAGCTTTATCCGACCGGGAAGGATCTTGTCTCGGCTACAGAACTTTAACAGGCCTTAGCAGGGTTTACATGGGACTCTTACAATAATTTGCACATTTTCATGATACTTAATCTTAAGTTAGTTCTTACATTATTATAACTAAGAATATTTCCACATACTTATACCTATTTAAAACAATTAAAAACATTTATATACATTACTACAGTATAAACAAATAAAGTGGAACTTATAATTATAAAATTAAAATTGTGAGATATTCTAAAAAATTATATACATCATTTAAGCAATTTTTGCAAAATCAGTCTGGGAGCTAAATATGCCAAACCTTAATTATTTTAATTGTTTAAATAATTACTTAAAACAATATTAACAAACATTCTTATTACTTTAATTTTAGGCCAGGCTAACAAAAAATATTGTACATAGAATTAATTAACAGAAACTATAAAGTTAATTCATGTACGTTCTAAAAAACAATATTTTGTATTACAGGGTCTAACTAAAATTTGAAATATAAGAAGAGAAACGTATCTGAAATTTTATTTAAACAAAACGTTTCGCGCTTCCCACAAAGGAGGAGTAAATTTAATTTTTAATTTCATAAATTTTTTAAAGGTAAACTCTGGCCAAAATCCGTTAATTTTTTTTTCATAATTTGGATTAATCTAGAAAAAGATATTTTTAATTACCGAAATTTTGTTAGGCAAACTAATTAATTTCTTAATAAATATATTAATGAATTAAAAATCTTTGATTATAATTTTACCGTAGTTATATTATAATATATTATTTTTCACGGGATATTGGAATTTGATTAGGATAATGATAGATTTTACAGGTAAATGAAACATCGAAATAAAATACACTTCCTAACAACCATTCTTTAATTTTCTCACTTTAGTATCGAACAAATAAAGTTTCCATTTAAATAATTAAATGTACAAAAATAAAAAAGAAACTTTGATATAAAAAACCTTGGCTTACTCGAGTACCGCATAACTAACATTCTGCTGTATGCTCGGCGTGCGCTTTTTACAATTTTTACAAAGAGCTCTCGATAAATTCACTAAATTCAAAATGGCGGTTTTTTAGTATATAAAAATATATTTCTCTTCTTTACAAGTATATGTATAAATTCCTATATATTCACTTATTAAATATCTCTATAAAAATTCTCATTCATCGTAACAACTTATCGCGGTTTGTATCAGTTGCTTTGCGTAGGTTAATACTATCGTAAGTTGCTTTAGCTTACGTGACGTTACGTTACGTTACGTGACGTGACGCTACATTACGCGACGTGACACGGCGCTACGTGACGTTATTGTATCGTTAACACGGTCGTGGTGATTTCTGCATTATTATCATGTTCACGTGGAATGCCTTTCGTACCTTGCGTTCGTGTTACTTTTGATTAGAACATCTTTTGCAGGGTTTTTTGTTTTTATTTATATTTTTTTAAACCACGCCCTCAGCCTTGCTGTGGGGCGGCACCGTTCCGGTTTACAGTGTTAGCTTTAAACTTATTTAAAAGGTAAAATTAACGCTAATTATTGCTTCAAGTATTTAAATGAACGGACGAACGATTTTAAGATTCATTGCATTACAAAAAATAACAACGAGTGTGTGGAATGTGTCTTTGTGCACAACGCAACATTCGCCTTGTGGGAGGCGCGCAACAATTGGGGCGTGCCAGGAACATATTTTTTTTATTATCGAGGAAACGTTGATCCGGAGGCGTTACAGAAGGAAAAAGGAGATTACCGCATTCTGATGGCATGGACGTTTTTATTCAGTAATATGTTTTTTTAATTATTTTCTTCCATTTTATGTTGATTTGGGACGTAATTACATTTACGGAAAAAAATGCATTCATTATACACCCTGTGGCACGACCCATGCCCTTATCTAGCGGAGTTTTATTATTATTTTTTAGCTTTTCATTTAGCCTATCGTGCCTGACACAGAGTAGTTCACTTCATAACATTTGCCTTAACTTTACATAAAATTAAAATACAGAAAAACTTAAAAACCTTGAAAACAATGAAACACTTTTACAAAAATAATCAAAATATTAAAATAAGAAAACAAGGGTTTATTTAATATCAGCATTCAGACTTGTCCTCCTCCACGAGGTGCTGGGTGTCCTTGCCCGTGTCCGCCGACGGGTCCAGCTCCCGGGTCCGCAGCTGGAGCTGGGGCGACGACTTGTGGGTGATACTGCTCGGGGCCAAGATTGCCGAAACTGGTTCCGTGAAGGGGCCGACTGGCTGGACTGGTTTCGCCTTCGAGACGTCCGTAGGCACCTCGTAGATGCCTGAGATTGGTCGGAAACGTCTTAATCCTGGAACTTAATTTATTTTAAGAAAAACACCCCGACTTACCCGAACCGTTCCCTAGGCTGGGATCTGTTGTTGTCCCAGACTGGACCGCGTCGTACATCGGATTCGCGAAGTCTCGCTGCTTGTTGGTGGTCACTGTCTGGAGGTTGTACCCCTCGATTGGGGGCACCACGTCCGTTGGTGGCGGCGCATTCGGGAATCCTGGAGCGTTGAATTCAACGTTTGTTCCATGCCGGAATGTGACGCTTTGTGATGATGAGAGTGAACTAAGTCGCGCCATTTTACCACTGTTAAACGTTAAAAATGTAATTTTTTTTTAAAAAAACAAGAAGGTTGTAAAAAATTGTAATAATTAATTAAATATCTTTTACTGATAAAGAGTTACTTTTCCTTAAAAGAGCTTGCTTCGTTTTACCTTAACTAATATGTGTTGGTTCAAGTAGATATGCAAGCACAAAAACCTATTTTAATTGATATTTAACCGTTTATCTACTTTGTTACACTAAAAAACACTCAATTTAATTTTATCAAATATTTAAAATTAGATTCTAAAAATTTTCCTATTTTCCTCTTGTATTTCTTCTATTTCAAACTAAAATGTTGACTTGGAAAATTCGAAGATTAAAAAAAAAAATTAATTCATATTTTAATTGTAGAATTTTTTTTTTATTTTAGGACATTACTAGAAAATTAAAGGAAAGTAATTTTTTTAATAAACACACCTTTTGATTGTTTAATTATGCTATTTTTTTTCTAAAATTTTCCGTGGGATCTAGAGGAAAGATATTCAACCTAAAAACAATAAATAATACTTACAATGGCTTTTTCCTGATGACGTACCAGACTCCTCCCGCGGCGAGCAGAACGAGCAAAATCACCATGATAGGGACGACAACAGCAGCAATATTGCCACTTCCGGGTCCAAAGGTGTGTCCCAGAGCCCGCTCACAGTGCTCCCCGGAGAAAATGGGCAGACACTCGCACTCGAGGTCGCCACTTTCGTTCTCCCGACACTGACCCCCGTTTTCGCAGGGACAAATCCTGGGCGATGGTCTCGGCCTTTCTCTGGCGGCGTCACAAGTGACGTCAGTTGTTGAACGGTGGGATACAGGAGGACCTGAATTATCTGGACATGCACAGCGCCGTCCTCCAGGAACCAGGAGACAGAGATGAGTGCAAACACTTTTGTAGCAGGGATTCCTGAGGGATGTGTTGTACCTCTGCTCGTGGTACACTTTGATGCCGGATGGATTGACGAGGTTCCTCTGGATAACCACTTGGACACCACGACCGAATTTGTCTTGTTTCACGAGTTCTCCGGTGTCTCGGGTCACCCAGTATAGGTTTGATTCGAAAACGTCTAATGAAATAGGGTGTCTTAGTTGATCGCCTTTGATAACTGATTTCCGATTGGAGCCATTTGGTCTCACCGACTCTATAATGTTCAACTTTGTGTCCACCCAGTAGATAGTGTGATCTTGAGAGTAATCTATTGTAAGACCTGCAGGGTGTCGAATTGCAGTGGTGATGATAGGCATTCGTTTTGATCCGTCCATCCAAGATACTTCGATTTTAGGGGCTGAACCAGCGTCAGCCCAGAACATGCGGCCTAACTCAGGATCAAGAGCTATCGACGTTGGGGCTTCTAATCCAGCTGTTATAACAGCTCGTCGATATCGACCATCAGTTTTTGCGACCATTACTCTTCCTCGAGGTTTCGATCCAGTTCTATCGACTTCTGTCCAATAAAGATTGTCCGCAATCCAATCAACAGCCACCGCTGTAGGTTTAGAACTACCCTTCATATTTAAATCTTGAGCGAAACCAATTTTAGCTTGACCGTTTTGAGCGTTAACCATGTAAGATCGTTTAATTGTTTTATCGTAGCTATCTGCCCAAAATACGATTTGACTCTCAGGGTTGTAGTCTAGAGCCTCAATGCGTTTCTCTGCTGAGACAACATCAAATTCATCCATTTCCTGTAGGTTTAATCCTCGTATTTCAGGACCATTGGCGAAAACGATTACAACGTCTTCCTTTTCTGCCCTGCAAACTCCTGACATACCGTCTAAAAGTTTGAATCCTGCATGGCAGCTGCAGCCATAGGTTCCATTCAAATTTGTGCAAATTTGACTGCAAGTATGAGTCCTTGTGATGCATTCGTCGACGTCTTGGCATCGTTTAGGATTATCTGGTGCTATTATGTAACCTGGGAAGCAGGTGCAAATGTAGCCACCACCAGTTAAATTCGTACAGTGGTGCTCGCAGATTCCGCGAGTTAGATCCGTGCAGGTTCCTTCTTTGTGGCACCCAAGTTCGTCAGATTTGTCTCCACAATCATTGTTGTAATCGCAAATTTGGTGGCGTTCGACGCATTGGTGATTGGCGCAGTGGAATTTTGTGGGATCGCAGGGTTTTTGTTTAGAGGCGCAAAGGGTCATGTTATTTTCATCAGATCCATCGCCACAATTATCCACACCATCGCAAATTTGGTACCTGGCCACGCATCGGTGGTTGGCACATTGGAACCGTCGGAGGGTATCACAGTTGAAATTGGAGCAAACCGATGGATCTTCATCGGACCCATCGCCGCAGTCATCGGTGCCATCGCAGAGGTCCGAGGGTGAAACGCACAAATTGTTGCTGCACTGGAACCTGGATTCTGGACAGTATCTACCTCCCGGGAATCGAGGTGGACAATCGATTTCATCGGACATGTCACGACAATCGCGGTCCCCATCGCACCGGAAGTAGGCTGCGATACAGTGGCCGGAGGCGCACTGGAACGTTCCGTTTTTGCATTGATACCCCTCGCAGTTGAGTTCGTCGGTGTTGTCGCCACAATCGTCTTCATGGTCGCACCTCCATCTCGATGAGATGCACTTTCCATTCCCGCAGCGGAATTCCGATTCGGAGCACTCTCGATATTTTCCCTTGCACTGGGGCTCGGTCTCATCGGTGCCATCGCCGCAATCGTCGGAAAAGTCGCACATCCACTGCCTGTAAATTTTCCGAAAATTATTATCATACCTGTTGGAGGGAAGGGCACCCCCAAAACCCCCAAAATTCCCAATGGAACGTGCTACTTACTTGGGAATGCATCGATTGTTGCCACACTTGAAATCGGTTTCAGGGGAGCATTTCGGGCAGTTCTCCGGCAATTCATCACTGTTGTCCCGGCAGTCGTCCTTCCCGTCGCAGAAAAGCCATTTCGGGATGCATCGATAATTCGACTGGCCAGGACATCGCTGCCACCCTGTGGTGCAGTTCTTTTGGCGGCACATGTAGGCCGGCTCGTCGGAATCATCCCCGCAATCGTTGTCAAAGTCGCACATCCACAACTTGGGGATGCACTTGCCGTTCTTGCAGCTGAATTCTGTTTCTGGGTCGCAGGTTCGTTTATCTGAAAAATAAATAAAATATTTAAATCTCCCTTATCATTAGAATGCATCGCGGGGACCAAAATCGATTTTTCGCTTCTTTGAATATCTATTCAATGCAAACAGCATTTATGCAAATGTTCAAAAAATTCTTAGTTACACAGCACAATTCCTAATAATCGTTAAAATACTACCCGTATGCATAATTCAGCGTAAATTCAGTTTTACTATGCGATACTGCACATTTTATGCGTCTATGAACTCAACCTAATTTAAATGCAACAGGAATTACATAAATCTCAAAATAATTTCCCTCATCTTACTCAATCGGTCGAGTTCCAATTTAATTTACAACAAATTTAAAATTTAAGGAATTGCATAAACAATTAACAATTAAACTTGCATTTTAGAAATTCAATATAACTTTAGAATTAACTAGATCCGATTGTTGTAATTTGCCAGAGAGCATTTTTTAAAATCGTTTTGTACATCATAAGTATATTGCAGAATAAAAAATATATTTATATTTATTTAATAGAATTTATAAATTTTAATGGTAAGTATCTCGAAATTGTGTTCAAAAATTGTTTAAGATACTTTATAAGAGAATACCAAAATAATTGAATTAATAAGTTTTTGTAGGGTCATAGATATTTAGTGAAAGTGTTGTTTTTGGTAGCTTAGCATTTTTAAAATTTTGACTGAAGTAATATAAGACACTTTTAAGTAATATATTCAATTTATCTAGTTATTTTAAGATTCAAAAAATAATAAGGACTAATGACTAGGATACTCACGGCAAACAAGTGGGTCTTCGTCGCTGCCGTCCTTGCAGTCGGCGTCGCCGTCGCAGCGCCAGCTGTCGAGAATGCAGCGGCCGCTCGATTTGCATTTGAAATCGGATTCAGGGCAGGCGAGTTCGCAGTTCTGCTCATCGCTGCCGTCGCCGCAGTCGTCGGTTCCGTCGCAAATTGTCGCCGAGGGGGTGCAGTTGGTGTTGCCGCACTGGAACGCCCCCGCCCTGCAGTGGCGCGCGGGACAGGAGGCGGGCTCATCGGACCCGTCCTTGCAGTCCTTCTCCCCGTCGCACTTCCAGAACCAGGGGATGCACTTTTCGTCATCCCCGCCGCACCTATGCTGCCCGGCTGTGCAGTTCGCGATACATGTTTTCGTGTCGCGGGCCAGGTAAAATTGGTTCGGGCAGGCACACTTGTAGCTGGGGGCCCCCTCCTCGATGTAGCCCTCGATGTTTAGGTAGGTGGATTCCGGGGGTGGCGAAATTAGGCACAGGTGGGAGCAGCCCCCGTTGTTCTCCCCGCACGGGTTCGTGAAGGGCAGCTGCCGGAGGGCGTGATTGATATGTATGTCGTAGGGCCGGTGCGTCGTATTCCGGAGGATTTTGAAGTCACTTCCTGTAAATTTATTGGCGCGCATGATGGCCTTCATGTTCCAGTCGGTCCAATATAAATAGTCGTCGAAAAGTGTTAAAGCGAAAACGTGAGGCACTTTATTTCCGGACAGGACGATGTGACGGTGCCGCCCCTCGAGGTCGGCAAACGCTATATAGTCCAAATGAGCGTCCGCCCAGTAGATGCGGTCGGTAAAGTAGTCTATCGTAAGAGCATTAGGCCATGCTATGTCGTCTTCCCAGGTCAAAATTCTGGTGAAGTTCGAACCATCCATGCCCATTTTAGCGATGTAGGCCTGAAGATGCCAGGAGGTGAAGTAGAGATATCCAATTCCAGGATGCACCGCAATAGCTCTTGGATCAACAACTCCACTCTTTAACGTCTTCCGTTTCGTTCCATCCAGTTCGGACACATCCAGGTTCTTCGAGTGACGATCCAACCAGTACAACTTCCTTCCGACCCAGTCGATGGCTATTCCTTCAAGTCCATGAGAATCGTGGCGAATAACAGCCTCTCGGGGGACAGTTTCTTCGGTTTCAAAACCATACTTCGCCCTGAAAATTGTCTTGGCCGTTACATCGCAGAAGTAAAGATAGTTTTCTTTCATATCAAAGTCCAGAGCCACTGCATTCATAAGATCCTGGTGCATTAGATTGTACTGATGTCCATCAACGGACATGTTTCGGACATAGTACTTGTTGGTGAAGATCAACCAAGGATGGGATTTATCCTTCCTCTTGCAGGTATGTTCGTCATCTTGGCGCTCGTAGTATCTTTCGTCGCATTTACAATAGAAACTACCTGGCGTATTCGAACAGTGCTGCGAGCAAACTCCAGGCGTTTCAAGACATTCATCTATGTCCGCACAAGCCTTACCGTCAGCAAGAAGTCTAGGTAAAATTTAAGAAATAAATTAGTTTAAGCCAATACACTGCATAAAATAATTATGCTCCGAATTTTATGTTTCAGAAATTATAATTTCTGGCGAAATTGAAAAAGTATTATTTTTAAAATATTAACAAGAATTTGAAGAGGTTTTAAATAGGTTTTCATTTACACTGTTTTAAAAAAATGATATTTGTTATTTTATATAATATTCTTGTGATCGATATATATCACCCATTTCCTGAAGACATATATAGAAATTTAAAACTTGGTACGTATGCTGAGTTACGGTAGCAACACATTTTAATTGACTTAAAATTTCAACATTGCAACAACATTTTAAATTTGATTTTAAAAAAATTGCTAAAAATATAATAAATAGTCGTTATTTTCCTTGACTATTTTCGTAATCTTTCAAAATATATTATTTTGCCAGAAAAAATCGCGTGAACTGATTTTAATTAATCTTTTGTATTTTTATGATATTACGAATTCTTAAGAAGTAAAAATTGAATTTTTGTAGCCATCACATGTTACGATTTTAAAAAAGCATTTTTTAAGAAAAACGACTTACTTGTATCCTTGATTGCAGTTGCAGTAGTATCCTGTAAGAGTGTCAACGCATTTATGGCCGCATTGGTGTATTTCGACTTTAGCGCATTCATCGACGTTGCAGTGTAGAGGCTCATCAGAGTCATCAGAGCAGTCCGAAACTTTGTTACAGACCAAATGATAGTCAATGCATTGTCCATTGGTGCAGGTGAACTGGCCGGAAGGACAGGTGACATTTTCTTTGGTGCATCCAACTTCGTCCGAGTGATCGCCGCAATCGTCCTCGCCGTCGCAGCGATATTTGCTTCGGATGCACTTGAAATTCTGGCAGGTAAATTCGTCAGGTGAACAAGTTTTGTACTGGGAGTTGCAGAATTTTCCCTCGTCGGTGCCATCACCACAGTCGTTGTCGTGATCACAGAGCCAACCCTTATAATGAATAAAAAATCATATTAATTTACTAATTAATTTTGAAATATTTTTAAGTACCTTGTTAATGCATCTGCCGTTGTCGCAGGTGAACATGTCCTCCCCGCACGGTTGTGGTGTGGGACACGCGTGAAGTGTCGTGTTTTCATCGGCCCCATCGACGCAATCGGGATCGCCGTCGCAGAGCCATTTCCTGGGAATGCACTGGGCTCTGCCCCAGGCCTTGTTTTCTTCGCAAGTAAATTCGGTTTCTTCGTCACATTTACGCTCATCTGGAGAAAAAATATATTATTAGTAGAATTTATAAGAAACATTTTATTAAAAGTAGTTCGAGGATTTAAATTTGTTTGATTAACTTTTATTAATTTAAATACCCTTTCCGTTAAAAACCTTTTCAGAAATAGTTTTGTTAGATTAATTTATTTCGAGCAAAAGAAAATTTATTAGAAAATACTTTTCAAAATTGTTGAGGGAATATTAAAGTATAACAAACTTTATAAAGTCAATAAGGTTTTTTTTTAAACTATAAGTAGTTTGAATCTTTAAAGTTCAATATAAAGCTTTTATTTTTGCTTCTACTGTGTATGTCTCTTATTATCTTTGTTTTTTGTTTTTTGTTTATTCTCCAGGCGCGATTTAAGTACGAATTGCACGTCAATCTAAAAGTCGAAACTCTGAAATCTTTCATCATGAAACCACCACACTTAATTTCGGTAATATTCATGGAGGTGGAAAAATTTGGTAGTACAAAGAGTTGAGACTAACGAGTTCGGGACGATTGTTCCCCGTCATTCCAGAGGTAGAATTAAAAAAAAAGAAAAGGAGAAAGGAAAGGATCTTGAAGATACTTACTGCACTGATGTCTGTTGTCCTCGTCGCTGTTGTCGAGGCAGTCATTGTCACCATCGCAAATGTAAATTCTCGGGATGCAGTTGCCGTTGTCGCAAGTAAACAGGTCCCCGAAACAGGTCCTTCCCTCCGATTTGCAATATTCTGGGGGTTCGTCGACCCCGTCGCCACAATCATCGTCCCCATCGCAGTACCACGTGGCCGGGATGCACCGATGATTGGGGCACCTGAAGCTGTTCTGGGGGCAGGTCCTTTGCCCACAGTGCAGGGGGTCCTCGTCCGAATTGTCCCCGCAATCGTTGTCCCCATCGCAGAGCCAATAGGGTTCCACGCAGATATTTGTCTTTTCGCATTTGAGGTGGTTCGGGGGGCAGGTCGTGTTAGTGGGGCACCTTTCGTGAGTCTCATCGGAGGTGGCGTTGTCCTTGCAGTCGTTTACCCCATTACACACCTGTGACATGGGAATGCATCGTCCATTACTGCAGGTGAACTCACCGTCGACGCAGGGCGGGTAGATGCATCCGATCTCATCGGAATTGTCCTTGCAGTCGTTCTCGTGGTCGCAGTACCACGCTTTTGAGATGCACCGGCCATTGTTGCACCGGAACTCGTTCGTTGAGCAAGAATGGAAGGTGCAATAGTTCACATCCTCGTCCGAATTGTCCCCGCAGTCGTCGTCCCCATCGCAGGCCCACATCCTTGAGATGCATTTACCATTCTGGCAATAAAATTTGCTAGACTCGCAAGTTAAATTCCTTGGGACACACATCCTGCCCTCGTTCACTAGCTTCGAGCTGTCGTCACATTTGCACTCAGCCTTCCCGTTTGGCGCTGGGTGGCAACTGTGGGCACACCCTCCGTTGTTGATGAGACAGGCGTTAATCCTGCAGGTTTGTCTGTCTGCACTGTAAACCCTTATGTCGCGGGGGGAGTCCTCAAGACGTTTCACCATCTCAATCATGTTCGCCCCCGTGTGCTTTTCTGCCCTATAGACACCACGAAGTTGCAAATCGGTCCAATAGATGTAATTTCGGAAGACGGTTATAGCGAACGGATAAATTGTCGCTGCAACAAGTACTTCCCGTCCTTTACCATCCAGCTGTGATCTCTCAATCTTTTCCCTTACAGCATCCGTCCAGTAGAGCATCCTTTCCTCGTAATCGATTGCCAGACCGCTGGGCTGAGCAAGCTCCTTATCAACAATCGCCTTCTTTAAAGAACCAGCCATAGTAGTTTTAAATATTTTTCCAGAAGTACCAAATCGACCCCAATCAGTAAAGAATAGAGTTCCATTGCATGGGTCCAAAACTATCGCTCTAGGCCTTTCCACACGGGCAATCATAACAAGCTCGGTACCGTCTAAATTCATAGCATAAATCGAATTATTCGAACTATCAGTCCAGTAAATTTTATTCTGAGTCCAATCATAGGCTATTCCTTCAGGATTAATACCCCTATAAATAACAGTCGTAACATCTTCAGATGATGGTGCATCAGCCTTAGTCCATGCGATTCTCGCCATTGGACGAATTTGTGTAAAAAGCAATTTATTATCAGCATAATCAAAATCTAGACCAACAACATTTGTAAGATTTGCAATTGGATTAAATGGTACTTCAGTTGATTTTGGATCTAAATTAATTGCTCTAATTTCAGTTCTTGTTGCAAAAACTAAATATTCTTTAACTGTCTCACATTTTCTACCATCTTCAGCTAATTTACCAGTTGCACAATCACAAACGAAATTCATTCGTGATGGGCTTGTTGAAGGATCTGGAGGGAAACTGAAGCAGAGTTGATCACATCCTCCGTTCCCTAATCGGGCACAAGGATTACTTTCATCTTGAGGTTGATTGTTAATATCATATATTACGATATCTCGAAGTTTTTGTAGATTCGATCGTATTTTAACTGGCATTGATTGATTTCCAGGCAGTTTAGATGCCTTGAAGACAGTCATCAAGTTTCGATCAACCCAGTAAACGTCTCCGAGGTGTATTGCAATTCCCATTGGATTTGGGAGATTTCTACGAACAACTTGTCGATTTCCTCCAGTATACGAAATTTTTTGAATCATATCTAATTTTGAGTCAACCCAGTAAACGTCGTGAGTGAGCATGTCGACGGTTAAATCTCGAGGCATTGAAATTCCCGAAGTTACAACAGGTGTCCAGTTCGAGCCATTTAGATAGGCTTTTCCAATTCTAGGATACTGGCCGTAATCGATCCAGTAAAGCAATCTCTTGATTGGATTAACTGCTAATTCCCTTGGAGAATCACTTGTTGTTTTTACAAGAATTTTTCTATTGCTACCATCAAGCCAACATACCTCCAAATAATTTTCATGAGGGAAAACGTTTGTAAAATATAAATTTCCTGCAACCCAATCGATAGTTAAACCTCGAATTCCATTGCTTCCAATACCGTCTTTCACAACATGTTGAATTTCTGTACCATTTGGACGAATTCGGAATATGCCATTCCACTGTCCGCGATTATATTCAGCCCAATAAATCCATTGATCTCGGAATACTACATCAACATGCAAAATATGATGACCAGGTCCAGTAATCGGGATCATTGCTTCAGAACTATCTGCTAAACTGTAGCCTCTTGTAACATCTAATTGAGACACAACTGCAAAAGTCTTATATGCAACACAATTCATATCGTTTTCTTTTCTGTAGCCAATTCCACAAGCGCAGATTCTCGAAGCTCCATCGCTAGGCAGACAGAGATGTTCACATCCACCATTATTTAGTTGGCAAGGATGTTGCAGCATTACTCGCTTTTTGTAAATTGTCATACTCTTTAAGTCAGGCTCATTGTCTAGTATTACTTTTTTATTATCACCCTTTGGAAGGTCTACACGGACAATATTTTCGAATTTTGGATCAAGAAAATATAGACGAGAATCTAGAATTCCCAAACTTCTAGGTTTTGAGATGTGATTTTCTTCGTTTAATAATTCTTTAAAATCATCGCCATTATAATCCATTACACAAATACTCGGGGGTTCCTGGGTGCTATAATAAACTTGTTTTCTATCAATATCAACTGTGATACTCTCAGGTCGAAAATATCCATCTTTTAAAATTTTAGGATTATCTCCACCCATATTTACTCTAGCAACTTTAATTGGAACCCCAAAGCCTCCGTCATCCACCCAAAACAGCTTACCTTCGTTAGGATCTAAAGCGATTGCTTTCGGTTTAGCAACTGATGTTTTATTTCCGTCGTTGGCAAGAATAATAGTTCTATACTTAACTTTGCCATCAACCCGAATAGCCTCTATGTTGCCAGCAACCCGATTTGCTATAAAAAGATTTCTTCCAAGCCAGTCAAATGCGATTGTGTAGGGAGCACCAACAATTCCAGAGTCCTGACCGAGGAATTGGGTTTTGTTGCCACCGCCATAGGGAGTTGTGAAAATAGTGCAATTCTCTTCGTCGTCTTCTCTTCCTTGGACCCAATATAAAGTCTCACCTTTCCTGTCGAAGTCCAGACCATTGCTACTGTCGATTCCTATTACAGGTGTAAGTGCTCCAGCTCTTGCATCTCCTCCGCTGAGTGGAACATCTACGATTTGAGTGCCCTTCACCACCATCAGGTAGGGATTTTCTTCTTCAGAACATCTTCCTTCAGAAATTAGTCTATATCCAGGTTTGCACTTACAAGTCCAGCCTTCTTTTGTACTAGGACTGAGAAGGCAGAGATGCTGGCAATTAGCCTTGTCGCAAGGATTGTCATACATTGGCTGGAGGGAGGGGTGATGGACGTGTATAGATAGTGGCTGGCTAATTAGGTGGGATACAACAGTTTGGTTAACTCCTCTAAATTTATTAGCGGAAAGTACACGATTCAGTTGTCTATCAGTCCAGTAAAGGGTGTCTTCGAACAACGACAGAGAGTGAGGATGCAATAAATAGTGACTAGAAGCTAAAACTTGTTGTCGACCACTTCCGTTGTAGTAGCAAAAATCGATAAAGTCCAGCTTGGAATCAGCGAAGTATACTCGTTTTGATGCAATGTCCAAAGTAAGCCCATTCGGCCAGTAAATTTTTGTATTAATAATTGTCTGTCTCATTGTTCCATCCATACCAATTCTTTCTACGCGAGGATTCTCTCCCCAATCGGTCCAGAAAATAAATTTTGCATCTGGACTTGGATCTAGACACATACCACGAGGTTGAGTGATATTTTCTCTAACCAAAACAATTCTATTTGATCCATTTTCGTTACATACTTCAATAGTATTTAATTTGCTGTCTAACCAATATAAATTTTTACCTATCCAGTCATATGCCAAGCCTTCAACTAAATCTAATCCTGTTGTAATTATTTCTTGGGGTTCCATGCCTCTGTCTAGCCTAGAAATCTTTTTCAATTTCATATCGCTCCAGAAGATAGTACCAGTGTGCATATTTGAGGCTGTTGCAACAACATTTTCAACTATGATAGGAACCCTTTCCAAGCCTTGCTCTTTTAGATCAGCAACCAAAATCGAGTGCCTATTTGATATTATCAGGAATGCTGAAGAGTGGTTTACAGCCTTGCAGAAGTGTTTATTTGGTTCCAAAATGTAACCATCTGTGCAAGAGCAAAAATAGGATCCCTTAGTATTTGTACAAGTTTGCGAACAAAGTCCTGGTGGATTGCATTCGTCCAAATCTTCGCAGGTGAATCCATCAGAGCCCAGCTCTGATCCAGGTGGACAAATGCACATAGCACCAAGAGGTGTTTTCTGGCAACCGTTCGAACATAGCCCGAGTTGATGCTGACATTCAGCCAGGTCACATCCTTCGCCCTCATCAGCCCCATTTGGACAATCTGGAGTGCCATCACAAACCGAGGTCATGTTGACGCAACGTTCGAACACCTCGGGACACTGCCACTGTCCATGGGGACATCTGAACGCCGGCGGGACACAGGCGTGCATCGAACTCTCATCCGAATTGTCTCCGCAATCGTCTTTTCCATCGCAGATATAGGCCTTAAAAACGCAGTTCGAGTTGTTGCATTTGTAGAAGTTTGGAGCGCACGATATTTGACCACAGTCTTCTTCGTCGGAGTGGTCGCTGCAGTCGTTTGAGCCATCACAGTGCCAAGCGATAGGTATGCAAAATCCTGAAGATTTGCACCTAAAGTGCTTTTCCAAATTGCATTGGTTCGGACCCATCGAGGGGCATCCAAGTTCATCACTTCCGTCGTTGCAGTCGGGAATTCCGTCGCATTTATAGGATTCCTCAACGCACTGTCTTAAGTCAGCACATTTAAATTGGTTTGCTAAGCAGGTGATGGGCGGGCAATCCTTTTCGTCCTGTTTATCGAAGCAATCGTCGTCCCCATCGCAAACCCAACTCTGGGGGATGCAATGACCCGTTCGTGGGCAGGTGAACTGGAAATAAGCGCAGGTCTTTTCCGCACAGAAATCACCCTCGTCTGAACCATCCCCACAGTCGTTCTCGCTGTCGCATTTCCACATGTTCGGGATGCATCGACCATTTGCACAGGCAAATTGTGCAGATCCACAGGTTACGTTCCCACACTCAAACTCGTCCGAATTGTCGCCGCAGTCGTTTTCTTGGTCACAGCGGAAATTAAGTGGTATGCACCGTCCAGACTTGCACTGGAATTCATTGGACCCACAAGTTGGTTCTGAAAAGAATGAAAAAAATAGGGAATTTATTGCAACATAAGATATTTAAAGCGACCTAAATGACTCCCTAAGGGATATTCGATTTTTGCCTGAATCCCTACTCTTTCAGAAATTTATGTGGGGATGAGCATGGTCTCGTTCGGCGAATGTGGCAAGATGCTGTGGCTTTGAATGGGCAAAAAGCTAATTGATAACTTAAGGATTTAAATAAATTTCTACTTGGGTGAATTTAAAATATTTGAATAAAGGAATCGTTAGTTTTACAGTCACTTCGTCCTTTCTGCATTTTGATTCATAAATTATATCTTTTATATTTTAATTATATTCTCAAGTATCCATCTTAAGCTTTTATGAAAAATATAATGCGTCTGTAAGTCAAATTTAAAAGAAGTTAATTCTATTAGTATCATTAAATAGTTCCTAAATGCTTTGAATTTTTTAAACTTACTCGATTTTGAATTGTAGTAAAAATCATTCTTGGGACAAATCTTATTAAAACTTAAGCCACACCTAAAAACTTTTATTTTTTAATGATTTTACAAAAATGGTAAAAAGTTTAAATGTTTTTAATATTACTGGCTGAAAAAATATTTTTATTTATCAATTAATAATCTACAAAAAAAATGCATGTAGAAATAATTTGCCACTTGACTTGTTTGCAAACATAAAAAAAAAAATATTAAATATGTTGTCTCGATAATTTACAAAGAGTTTAAATGAAATGTTTTGAGTCGAAGTTTTTACATTCAAATTATGTTGTAAAGTGCCATAAAAATGTATTTAAAGGTTAAAATGCGTAATATAAAACCACATGCTGCACTTACAAAAGAAGAGAGTCAAAATATTTAATTACAGCCTCTGCAACTACGCAGCATGGTAGCTCTTAGAGTTTAATAAAAAAAATTATCATTTTAATTGATTTTTTTTATTATGGAAATAAACTGAAGCTGAATGAATTGATGGTCACAATACAATTTCAATTGATGTATGGCACAGAAATAAAACACAAGGATATGGAAAAAAAAAGATATAACCGGAGTGAAATTAAATTGTAATAATGGAATTTAATTATGCAAGCGAATGTTGGACAATTAAACCTTATCACCTCACCCCAAGAAAATGTTTCTTGGATAATGCAGTTTTATTTAATCTCAGTTAATCAATCCCCCATTATTTAAAATATATTTTCGATTCTTAGCATTCTCTTTTTGTTTTTTTTTTTTTTTTTTAAATAGCATAATTATAAAATTAAAAAATATCTTACTTGTGCAATTCTGTTCTTCATCGCTGTTGTCCAAACAATCGTCATCTCCATCGCAGAGCCATGATTTTGGAATACATCTTTGGTTATTACATGTAAAGTCCCATGAATTAGGACACGGTTGAACTGGCGGTTCGGCACTCGGGTCAGGACTGCACGTCTTTTCATCTTCATTTAACTTTTCTCCATATGGACACGAGCATTTAGCATGAAGTTCATTTGTGTCGTTCATTGGAACAGCGAAACAAATCTTTTCGCAATCTCCATTGAAGATGCTGCAAGGTTGTTTAGCATCAATTTCTTGAACATTTCGACTGTATACTTTAACTCCATAGAGGCGATTCGTTTGGGGCTCTCGTACCATCATTTCTTCTTGTTCGCCTGTAAGTTTGTGCAGACGGATGATAGCGTCTAATCTCCAGTCGGTGATGTACATCCAATCTTCATGGATTACAATTGAGAATGGATGTCTTACAAGACGGGAGTTAACCGTTTTTATGTCTGTGCCATCTAAATTAGCGTGTTGGACATGGTCCAGCAGTGCATCGCACCAGTAAACTCGATTCGCTTTAAAGTCAATTGAGAGTCCATTGGGCCAGCCAAGGGTTACGTTTTTGAAAACTAAAAGATTTGTGCCATCGGTATTCGCTCGAGTTATATTCGCAGGCCTATCCCATTCAGAAAAGAAAATGTAACCTTTATTCGGATGCACGACTATAGCTCGTGGTCGTTTTAGATTTTTGAGAAGAGTTCGTCGGTAGGTAACATTTCTTGTTGAAAGCACATTAAGCGTTCCTTTGCGGCTATCTATGTAGTAAAGATTTTTAGATGCCCAATCAACAGCCAAACCTTCGACTCCTTCATTTTGTGAAGCCAGCACAATTTCTCTGCCTGTTCCATTTCTATGCACCCTGTAGATGACGTCCTGTAGGACGTCTGAGTAGTAGATGTACTGTGCACGAGCGTCAAAATCAAGACCTACAAATCTGGCTCTTCTCGAAACAACGGGTAGAATTGCATCGCTAAAACCTTCGATTACCGGATCAAGAACTTTTCCTTTAATAAATCTTTGCTGAGAGTACATGAGAAATTGTTGGACTAGGTAGCAGTTTCTTAAGTCGCTGCCCAGTTGCCATCCTGTGTGGCAAGCACATCTAAAACCAAGTCCTGTTGGAGCTCCTTTAACCGCAGTAACGATGCAAAGTTGAGCACATCCTCCATTATTGTTTCCACAAGGACTAGATACCTTTGGCTGGATCAGCGGATGCACAGCCACAATGGCTTTTGGTTCGCGAATATCCTTAGCTTTGTATATCGCTTGAATTGATGAGGGTCCTTCGAATTTATCTACAGACATAATTCCCTGTTTTGTAGCATCCGTCCAGAAAATTCTGTTTTCAAATAGGGCCAACCGTGATGGACTAGGAACTTGTTGGCCTCGTAGAACCATGACTCTGTGACCGCCTTCATAGTCGACGGTTTCAATATAATCCAGAAGGGAGTCACACCAGAAAACTCGCTTAGCAATGACGTCAACAGAAACTCCAGAAGCTTTATAAGCAGCTTCTGAAACAATAGACCTAGTGTGGGTTCCGTCCATGTGCGCTCGCAGGACTTGACCTCCATCAGCAACGAACATTAAACCGGATGTGGGATCAAGTGCAAGATCGGCTGGACTGGTTAAATTCGAGCCCAGGACGACGGCGTGCCATCTTCCATTCAATTCAAAAACGTCCACCTTTTGTCCTACAAAATCAGCCACATACAATTTATCCCCGACCCAATCGATGGCTAGAGCCACAGGAGCCCATGTTCCTGGAAGGGTGATATCAGCGGTGCTCACAGCGCCTCCAAAATCGTCCAAAGCCTGGGACTGAACCTTCCTGGTTTTTGTGTCGGACCAAAACAGGAGACTCCTGCCGTGGTGGAAGGCGAGTCCGCTAGCACCGGTTGCGTTCGCTATGCTCCTGGCGTCTTGACCGTGCGAAGACATCCTTACAATTTCGCGGTCGTGAGCGAAGATGAGCTCAAGGAGGTCCGCGTTCGAGGCGACGCACTTTGAGTGGCCCTGCAGGACATAGCCGCTGGCGCAGGCGCAGCTGTAGGAGCCGTCGGTGTTCGTGCAGAGCTGGTCGCAGTGGCCCCATTCGGCGCACTCGTCGAGGTCGATGCATGTCCTGTTGTCGCTCGCCAGCGCTCGTCCTGGGGGACAGTAGCAAACGCCTCCGGTTAAAGATGGACCACACTTGTGCTCGCAGCTCAGAACAGCACAAGATGCCGTCGCTGAAATTAATAAGAAAGTTAGTTTTGTCCTGCCATTGATGATATCTATAAAGATTAAGAATAACCATGATCCTCCTTTTTTTTTAAAAACATACCCTTTTTACCAAATAGCACCTAGAAGTAATAAAAAATATCGAGAGCATTTTAACTCATAATAAAATTTTTAGAATTTATTATTTTATTGTACTTTAAACAAAAGGTTCACGAACAAGGAAAAATGATATAATTTATTCTCGCAAGCTTGATTCAATATTTAAAATGCTCACGAACGATCACGTGTGTTGGAATTTTTAATTTAATTTGTAAGCGTTTTTAATTCAACCAAATGGTCATTAAAAAAGTGATAAAATACGACATATGTAAATTAAATTTTTTTCGAATCTGAAATTGTTTATTGTTAGTTGAAAAAGGCAAATGTAATAAATCAAAAAGTGTCTAGTGTCAAATCGTGACCAAGTCAATTTATATTCCGAACATTTTATTATCATTTAAATATTTTCTTGCATAAAAAGTGTATTTCTTCTTTTCACGACTATAGTGAGAAAGATAAATCACTTTTGATTAAAAACTAAGTAATGAATTTTACAGCTGTATCTTAAAAATCTTTTACAGAAAAATTGCAATAAATTAAAAATACTAATATTTAAAATATGGGAAAATCAAATTTTATAACCATTTACGATAGTATTTTTATTATAGTACACATATCAAATTTTAAAGACGTTTTTGATGTGCGTTTCTTTCCTGCCTCAGACGAAATATGCTCGAAATTTTTTAAGTGTCCACTTTACACAGTTTTCCAAGAAAGGTCCAGTAAAATTTGTAAAGACGCTTTAAATCAATAAGGAAACCCAAAATACATCGTAAAGGGCTTTTATATTTACCCCAAAAGTTTCGAATATAGTAAATTAGTTAATTA
This sequence comes from Tolmerus cingulatus, assembly GCA_959613345.1. Classification (NCBI taxonomy): domain Eukaryota; kingdom Metazoa; phylum Arthropoda; class Insecta; order Diptera; family Asilidae; genus Tolmerus; species Tolmerus cingulatus. The sequence goes on from OY390710.1 coordinate 35,102,848, forward strand.
AAATTTAGTAAGAGGATCATCCTTATCTTGACGTAGTTATATGATGGTGAAATACAATTCAGCTAAAGGTTTAATTGATAGCAAGGACTTACAGCATGCAGTTTCTTCGTCACTTCCGTCTTCGCAGTCGCGCTTCCCGTCGCACAGCTGTGCTTTTGGAATGCATTTAGGCACACCGTTGGGTCCACCCCGTGGACAAAGGAACTTGTTATCCGGACAAGCAATCGCGGTGCAATTGGCCTCGTCGCTCTCATCCGCGCAGTCGTGGTAACCATCACAATAAAAATTGGCGGGGATGCAAAGGGCGTTCGCACACCGGAACTGTCCGTTGTGGCACGGCGGAAAATCTGCGGAAGATAGAAAACATCAGCAATCTTAAAGTTTTAAAATGCATCCAAACAAGAGACGTACTGCATCCTTGCTCGTCGGACTTGTCGCCACAGTCGTCCTTGTGGTTGCACTTCAAGGAGGCATCGATGCACTTCTGGCCATTGTTGCATCGGAATTGATCCAGTCTGCAGGACACTCCAGTGCAGCCCTCCTCGTCCCGTCCGTTACGACAGTCGAAGTATCCGTCACAGTGCTTTTCCTTGGGGACACAGGGGCCCGCCATCCGTCCGCTGAGGGGAGTCCCGCTTTCAGGTGCATTGCAGAAGACATCCGTCGGCTGGCACTTTCTATACGCTAGAAAAAATAAAAATTTAAGCGAACAGAATTCATGAGCATTAATATTTTTCTTTCTATAAAAAGGACTCGTAAACTGCCGAGTTTTTCCTCCGTGCCGGGTGAATGGGCCTCGACAGCCCTTCAAATGAGCGCTTTCGCCCAGGGGGCCTCGCAAGAATCATTTGTGGCAATGACTTGCCAGAAATTTTGTCGAACGTTCTCCAGATTTTTTAAGGGCTGAACGAAAGGCCACTTGTAGTCCTGGGGTAGACGACTCTATAGGGCAACATATCAAAAGACCCATAATTGGATGAAAATTGAGGACACAATTTTTTTTATTTCTCTTCAACTGTAGAACTATTCGGTGAGATTTATGTAGACGAGACTTAAAGTAGAAAGCGATTTGTAATTTTAAAGGGCTCCTCACGAACTCATAGTTTGCTGGAATTGCGAACCTAAGAACCGAGACCACGAAGAACTTAAGATGAAAGTTTGGAAACTTACAAAAATAACGACGAAACGATTTTGAAAAAGGATTTCCTTCGATTTTTAGAAAAAAAGAATATCTCAGAACCTAGATAGCAATAAGAGGGACTTTTAGGTCAATTCTATCATTATGTACGACTCTTGAAAATTTATTAAAGCTCTAGTTAGATTTATGAGTTATTTTAAATATGTAAAATGGAAAATTGATAAATTGTACTATATTCATAAAATAAATATTGTAATTGTTCATTGCAAAAAAGTTTTTTTTTTTAATTTTGTTCTTAATCATCCTACGAAGTTCCATCGTAATTGGCTTTAAATATTAGAAAAATAATGGTTACGCTACGTAACTCTGAAAAAATAGTTCTCGTGTACTAATTGGGACATGGTAAAAATATTCGTACTACGCTACGAATTTTCCCCTTATTCGTCCTATTTGTTAGATTTGTGATTCGAAGCGTAATTCGACAATTTTTGTCTAAAAATTCCAAACGAAGGGCACTCGATATTTGAAATTCGATATTTTTTCAGTGTACAAACTTTTCTAGTTTCGAACGCTATAAAAAATTCTTTAAATGACTGATTCTAAAGTTTCAAACTAAAATAGGCTTCTTAAAGGTATCGGTGTTAAGTCGTAAAAAGTTAAACAGTTGATTACGAGATTTATGAGGAGGATCGATGAAAACGAGTATGATACGAGTAAATAATTAATATTTCTATAAATATCGAGTAATTCTCGGTTTTACTTCTGGTATCGTACTAATTTTCCTGCTTTTCTATAATTAATGAGTCCTTGATGTGGCATGCAATTGTAAGCTTTTATACTTCCCAACATTTCTTCTCCATCATCAATAATTTAGCCGAAATTGTTAGAGAAAATGAATTACTGGAGTTTGTTGAAACAAAAAATAATTCTGACGAACTCAAAGTTGTCTGTAGATTTTACAGAACAATTCCTGTAACCCACCTTGAACGTTGCATTTTCATTATGAATGCAGTTCGGTCATGCGATGGCCGTTTACTTGAGAACGAGCAGAAGAAGGTGGGGTCAGGGTCTGTGCAAGACATTCATATTTCAAGCATTACAAGATTAATTTGTAGGGGTTTCATGTTAGAGCAAATTTTATTGATTGTTCGGAACCCCCCAAGGGCGGCCCCATCTCTGGGAGTGGTTCATTTATTACTCTGAAATTTTAATTAAACCAAACATTTATCCATGCGCCGCTCGTTTGTCTCTTTAAACAATTGTAATCCTTTGCAATTTGCGCCCCAGATCGATCCAATTCGATGCGCCGGCAAAATTATTTGTAATGCTGAAACAATTTCAATTAAACGCGCCACTGTGCCCGCTGGTATGCAAAATTGTTTCGGATTAATGGAGGAGGGATTTATGGCGGGGCTCTATAGCAGAAAAATAGGCCTCCCAGACTCCAGAATTTGCCTTTAGAAACCGAAATGGGACTGGAGTTTTCCTCTATTTCTCTCTTTCTCTTTCTATCAAATACCAGGATACGATCATACGTTCATTAAATGCTTTACGGTTATTTCGAAAATCGTCACGATTCCGCGAATCTACTATATTGCTGAATTAACAGCGCAATTGTAGGTAATTAATTTGAAAATTAATTTCATTACATACCCGACCCTTGCTCTTTATAGGCAAAACAGTGAACATTTTAATTAGTTTTTCCAGAGTTCGAGGACTTTATAAATTCCTACATATCCCCCACAATTTTTTAAACGACTAGGAAAAGGTTTTTTTAACTGCTGAATAAATTGCTTTCAGTCCTCGAGTAGAACACTTGTTCCTTATATAAAAATATAAAAAAATACATATAAACAAAAAAATTGTTTAATAGACTCCTATAATGATTTCATATCATGTATAAACATATTTTAAAATAAAAAAATAAACAAAATAAGTTAATAATAAAATTACTATAAATTGAGAAAACTCCAAGACAGTCGAGAAAGTACCATAAAAATTACTTTTACCATTTTAAAGTGATTTGGGCGAGCGTAAATGTGTTTACTTCCCATAAAACCTTTATTTTCATTATTTTTAAAGAAGAAAGTCATAATTTTTACGTAGTGCTACGTTGCGAACTATTTTGAGTTTCTCACAGAAAGCACCTGTGGCACAGTGTCCTCTGATGAATAAAGTAGTAAAATAGCTATTATCTCACAGCCTTTACAACTCTTTCAAAAATTAAGTGCACTCTACAATGACAACAGTTTCACTCGGGCGAGAAGTGAACTTGTCGACTTTGGGTACTTCGGCATGACTTACGACCCTAACGTAGGACCTTAACACACTCAAAACTGAGTTGAGGAGTGGTTTCCTCAATACTGATATGAAAAACTTTGTAGGTATCCTTAAGATGCAGCATCCCTTGGGCTTATGACGTGCCCCGGAAAACCCTTTGCAATTTCATTGCACAGCCACCAGCCAGCTCGTAGCCCAATGGAGTGGAAAAGTTTAGCAGAAAAAAAACCGGGAAGATTTATAGGGATGGACGGGCTTATTTATGTAAATTGGATGTTATATTATCCATGGGGAGGATTAAGTTCCATCGTTGACTGAGTGCTTTACAAATCGACCATAAATGCAATGCGGTAAGCTGGTACTATCCTCGCCCGGGATCCTTGGACAGGTGACATAATTTAGAGCTTATCCGGCGCCAAGAGCCCGATGGATTAAGTCTCTGTATCTTATCAAAGTGGGTGGCAGCCAATTACTTCTCCACCGCGGGAGCTGGGCGGGGGGCAATTAAAATGTATATTTCAAGGACGGAGCCCGATCCATAAATTTGCTTTATGGTCTACTGAACGTTAATTGGGGCTTAAACTCATAACAGTGCTGCACCTGTGGGATAATCCAAGAGGAAATACTTTTATATTGAATGGTAAGTCATTACGAGCCTTTATACCCTTTAGGTGATATGCAAGACCTCCTATTACGAAACCAATTAAAATTTTGATGTTTACTGTTTATGGTGAACCATAATTTTTGGAACTATTAAACTAAGACACATTTTATCGAGCTCTGTTTATAGACACTCAATTACATGTTTAAAAGATCATATTTCACTGATTATGTTTTCTCGAACTCTCATATGGTTCTCGACTATTTTTTACTATTACTGAACTGAAAGAGTAATAATTATATTATTATTGCTACAAATTTCCGAAGAGAAGTTTCTATTTTGTGAACCTGAAAAGTAAGCTATACGCTCGAAAAATCATAGCTAGAAAACATATACACTTTTTTCATATCCTCCAACATAAACTTTACCCTTAAAAAGTTTATTTATGGCCAAAAGTGTGTAATAAATTAATACAAAACATCTATTAATCTTGAATTCTGAAGTTCAAATGCTCCTATGTATTTAAATCCATAAATCTAAGTTTGTCCTTAACAAGTTTGGTAAAATCATATATCGTTAAAACATATCCACCCTCATATATGTAAATATATAAATACTATTATTCCCAGGATCAATGGTAATCGAGACCATCAACTTACACATATCGCAGGCTGTTCCCAATATTTGAATACCAATGAGACCGATAATGTTCTATCCCTCAAATTTCACCCCCAAACCAGCTCTCTTCACAAATATTTGCTTGTTTACTAAAAATATTTTCGGATCAAGGAATATACAACACATGTTTTCATGTTTATGACGACAATAAATCAAAGCAGAACCAGAGCAGTACAATAACTTGGTGTGTGAACTTCTTATAGAATATTGATTACTTGTAGCTTTGCCCGAGGGAGTCACGTGCTTAATCCCTTCCGACAAAATTAAATTCCCTTGTTTCGGATAATGTTTTGTCTGTTCGGTATTTGTAATAGTTTTGTCCTCGTGTTGTTCCTGTTTTGCGTGTGTGCGCTAAATGAGCCTGTCGACAATAACATTGCAAGAGGCGCTTGAATTAGATTGTAAGGATGCAAAATTTGTTTTGTTTTGCATTCAACAATCAGAACGTTACGTCTTGGAAAATTGTTTATAGAATCATTCATGTAAACGAAAGAATATATAATATGTAGTACTTTAACGCCAAATCAACAATTGCACCAAAAGAAAGCGGACTAGCTCAAAAGTTAAAAGAAAGCAGCATGTTACTGTAATTTTTAAAATTCTTTCGGAGACAATACTAAAATTAAAATCGAAACTTGTTTATTATTATTTATACCATATCAGACTGTTGTTACTGTTTTAACCTAGTTTAATGAACCTGAACAATGAAAATGAAAACAGTTGTTGTCGCATTGAGATAATTAAAATAATACAACCAATAATAACAAGTATTTAACAGTCGAAATTGTGTCGGGTTTAAATAGATTATTACCATTCATGCTGCAATAACAAAAAATATATACAATTTAATTCTCGTAAAATGCAGAAATTAGGTGTATTTATAAATTTAAAAAAATCTTTTGCCTGCATTGCTTAGCTACGTTTTATATAAAAAAAGTTGGGTATTCACTCTTTGGTACAAATAGGCCTTGCTCAAATTATTTATTTAGTTGGAACTATTCGAAAATTTAGGATATGAACTTTGGAGGGATGATTTCACCTCTAAATTTTTATGGAGAATATCATCGGATAATCTCCTTATAATAGTAGTTATAATTTTAAATTTTAAAGCATATAATTGTATTTTTTATGAGGTACTTACTACATTGCAGCTCGTCTGATTCGTCCTCGCAGTCCACAGTCATATCACATCTGTAGTGCGGCGGTATGCAGTAAGTTTTGTTGAACACGTACTGTCCGCAACTTATTTGTCCTGCGTCGCACTCCGGGGGAGCTGAAAAGTGGCACGCTCGGGTGATGAAAAGAGCCCCCCAATTCGGGTCCAATTAAGAGATACTTACGACAAGATTGGAGCTCGTCCTCGCCACCTTCACAGTCTTTTTGATAATTGCACACCCACAGGGACGTGATGCATTTGCCGTCCGCGCACCGAAACATTCCTGTGGGACACGATACGCTGTACTGGGAGCTCTCCCCGCCGTCGGAAATTCCGCCTGGAATTGCGAAAATAAAATATAAGTTTCATTAAATCCTTCGTGTATGCGTGGACTGGGATTGGGATTGGGGTGGATGCATTTTGGGGGGTTTATTAAGAATTCAGCTCGAGGGGTTGTACTGATTCAGCCGAATCACGGGTGCAGAATGAGCGATTAAAGTCGCTGCTCCGCGGATGAGTATCGTCGCTATGCAGATACAGGTGCAGAATCCGTCCGAGATCGGATTCGGATCGCAAAGGTAAACGGATTATGTCCTTTGATGTGATATAAATTTTCGTCACTGTGCACTGCAACCGACGCTTCCTGTGACGTCCTGTTTTGCAGCACTCTGGCGGCACACAGGTGCAAGAGGTTTACCTGCAGATGCACGAGTTTTAGGCATGCATTTTGATATCATTATGATTTTGACTCTTCACTTAGGCTTCGTTGAACTAAATATTCTTGTTTCAAGGATTCTACACAACATTTTCACCTTCCTATTTAATTTCTCAATCTGGGGGGAATATGAATGATACTAAAGGCGTCACAAATTTCAAATTATCTTTAATCCGGAAAATTATCCAAAAATATTCATTTAGAACTTTAAAATTTTAGAATGAAATTTTAAATATTTTACGATTTACAATGGAACCTATTTTTCTCAATACTTTCAATTTTTAATTTATCAAAAAAGTTTTAGCTACAATGTTATAAAAAATGAAAGTTAGGTACTAACGAAATACATATATGTATAATTGTATACTTTATTTATTTTAAGTGAAACCGATAAATAAAGTTCTAATAAAATTTGTAAGTGATTTATTCTATAGTTGCTGAAAACTACAGTATATACTATAGTAGAAGTTTAGAAATTCGAGAGTATTCAATTTTAGATTTCGTTGATTAGTTTGGCCGTTGAATTTATTAGAAAAAACCATTTTTTGTTTTCAACTTTAACGGCATAGAATTTTTCAAAGAATTAAAGTAGAAAGCCGGTTAAGCAATTATAAAAGGGAAAAAGAGTCTACTATTGAAGGTTTACGTCCATTATAATACAATTTTTTAGTCGAATAAAATTTCTACAATTATAATTTCTCGAAGCATATCACAGGAGCGAACTTATCTTATGGTATGATAAACCAAGAGCGTCTTTTCTGAAACATCCTGTGTTATTAATTTCGTTGAAATGAAATAATGTCAAAGAAATGCTATTACTCTTAATTACAGTGAGTCTGAGGAAATTATCAAAATGGCTCTTGCTTTTGCACCTTTGATAGGTAACACTGAGCAGCTTCTGTCAGCCATCTCGGCCCTTATTAGAATTCTGGAAGGGTCAGAAAATGGAATATCCATCATATTAATTTTTAGCACGAACGGAACTTTAATAGAGGGAAGTCGGAGAATTTTTTTCTAAAAGCGCCGTTTTATGATGAACAGCTAAAATTGCTCGACTCTTCCATTTTCTCCATTTTCTTTTTTTTAATATTTTTTTCAAATTTTTAAAGTAAAAACTTTCGCGTAAAAGTCGAGTAAAAAAAACAAGAATAAAAGTCTTTCACTCGCCCGGGAAAACTCTTTGCAATGTTGAAGCCGCGCGGAGCTGGCTTTTAGTCTTCCTTTCGAACATTAAGAGCGTGAAAAATTGGAATCGTGCGAGTCATGAATATTACATCGCAACTTTTCACAGAGGATGGGTGAAGAGTGGAAGTCCTGTTGAACTCTAAATCCCTTCATGACGTGGACTTCTACTCAACATAAATTAATTTCATTTTCAATGCAACCACACGACCGGGTGGCTAACCCTTTTCAGAAGAATTATTTTTTTTTTTCGCGGGGTTAACTAGCAACTTTTTCCACCCTTTAAAAATGAAGTTTAATTTTTTGACTTAGAGCTGTTAAAAGTCATGCCTAATTATTCCTTACAAATTGACTTTAACCATTTCAGGTAATCTTGTGCGATATATGTACGTTAAAATTAAAAATGTTCTTTCGAGGTAGATTAGGTACCCCTGACTTAGGCCTGTTGGGTCCATAATTAATTAATCAATTCTCGAAATTCTAAATTCCTTCTATTTGGAGATTTCCTAAATCTATTCCTATGTGAGTTTTCAGTTCCACTTATCCTTAGCTGTATAACATCTTTCCTTATTTTATATAAACTTTTCCCTTATTACGTATTTTTGTAAGTGTAAAAGTACATTTTTTTTTCAGTGCGGTAGTGTGGTAAGAATCTTTTTTTTGCTCATTTTTAAGTGAAACCGCACAATCTCAGGTGGATATGAAAAGATCCAATTTGACAAGGCCCAGAATATGACAAAAGACTCGGCTGAGCGCCAAGAGGTTCCCGCCTTGAGAAAAGTCGGATCCAATCAATTGTAAGACGATTTTCCATCAGATTTTATTATATCAGCTGCATGGAAGCTCTTCCTGCCGTTTGAGGACATCGCTCCTGTAAGCTACTTATTGGTGCATCCATAATTTTTCCATGAGCAGGTGACCCAGATGGGGCCCCTCCACGGGCGAATAATGGGTCCTGGGATCAAAGAAGCCCCTGGAGCCTCGAGGACTAAGTGTGTTGACTTGCACTTCCATGTGGCAGGGAAATAGGCGGTAACGTGTCCTTACATCGACCAGGATCCAGGATCCATTCACCCGCCGGTCTAAAGGCTTTTCACTGTTTTCTGGCTCGGAGGAAGGGTGCCACAAAAGTCGCAGGAAGCGGAAGCTCAAATGAGATAAATCACGGAAAAGTTTTCACCTGCCTCAAGGACTTCCGTTCGCATGTCCCGGTGTCCCGGTTGCAAATCGTTTCGCTCCTGGAGTCCGTCGTCCAAGTCCGAAAATGCCTCTTAATAAACATCTCTGGGATTTTGTAAAAACGCGAGCCCTTAGCCATCCCGCCGACCTCTTTCCTGGGACGGGAAGCGGGAGCGCGGCGTAAATGTGCCCGGGGCAATTATCGGGATGGCTCAGCACTCAATGAATAGGGCACCCTACCTGGGACCAGGTGCGGGAGTTTCCTTGAACTTTTGGCAAGTATTAAGGTAAATTTATGACTTCTTAGCTCGCTGAATGACTTATGAGGTGAAAACATTTTTCAATTCTTTTTTTTTCTCTCCTCTATACCTTAGGGCGGGTGCTTAACGGTACAGTGGCGGTTTTTCGCCTTCGTCCTGCTTGCTATATGTGTTAGCAAATCGTAGGAGATTCGTTTTTGTGCGTCCTGATTGTGATATTTATCTTCGTATCCTCGGGGATTTGGTTTATGTCACTTTGGGAGAAATATGTTTATTTTGGGTGATTTAGCTTTTTTTTCGGGAATAGGTCTATCCGATTTGGGTCCACAACCAAATTGATGTTGTTGCGGTTTAGGGACAAGTTTCTTTTGGTCATGATATTTTAATAAATTGAAAAAGGCTTTTAGAAAACGACGTATTTTAAGAGCTGAAATTAAGCAGCAAGTTGTAGAGAATTTTTTGAATATTCGTCCTGAATAAAACTAACTTGGTCTTAAAAGGAATAATTAAATTTTCCTTTAATTGATCCATTTATCAATATCAAAACACACGTAGAAAAGCTGTAGCTTGTTATTGCATTAAGTTATGAATTTAAATTTGGACTATGAGGCTTTAAATTTTAATATGTGGTATTAATTTTAACACTAACTTCAAAACTTCTACATTAATGAATAGATCGATATACGACAAAGTCTACAAAATCTACCGAAATACATACCTCTCTCGTTATTAATGCGATGCGGTTTTATGATAAAAAATATTTTTGGGCGAGAGATACCTTCAATCCAAGGAATTTGACACGAGATTAATTAATCAATCCTTTATTAATATCAATAGCATTAACTCGTACTATAACGAACTTATTCCCACCTTGAGTTCATAAGTAATTCACTTCCCTTAAATCTCATGAAGGAATTGCCGTGTTCAATTCTGGTCACAATATTTCCGTCGCGACGACAAAAGGTCACGCGGACACATTGTCACACGGAGGAACAATATTTGAGTCTTTGATTGTCGTCTCCCAATTTTATGGGATTCTTTGTTGTTTCCCTGAAAGAGGAATATTTGCTTCCTGTCCCTGCGTAACAATAATTTTCGTCATTTCTCCCGACAGCTCACCTCCGCACTCGAACGGGAGTGTCCCTCAAGGGCCAAGTGAAATTGACGGATAGATTAGGCAATAAGTCTGCCCAAACAAAGGAACTCGTGTATCCTGAAGGATATTTGACGAGATGACGGGGATCAATATATCGTCGACGTGCTCCTTCCCGACGTCTTTCTTTTCTTTCGAGAAGAAAAAATGGGTGGGTGGACGTCTTTTCTGTGATGCATCGATTTCTTTGCGTAATCTCCGCTTCCCTATACAATTCCTTATTCACTCCTCGGAGGAAGATTTTGTTAACTTCGCCCTCGGGAGGTGGAGCTGTGCTCCCGAAGCGCGTTAATGGCTTTGCGGCTAACAACGGGGATAATGATGACTTCCCTTAATTTTATGCTACTGAAAGTTTCTCTGTTCGAGATCTTGTTTCGCCGGTTTATTAAAATTTTATTCAAAGGAGCTCGGCCTTCATTAATAAATAAACGAGCGGCAGCTATCGATTGGGTGATAATGTGCTTTTGATGTTATTAGCGAAGTAAGGGAAAAAGGCGGTGACGCTGCGAAACTTCGCCAGGAGATAAAGTCGATCCGCGGACGTAATTATGTCAGTAAACTTGACTGATTAACAGTGGGGTCCTTTTCCCGAAATTCAAACGTTTTAAATAAACTCCGAAACCTCGGCACGTTGAGAGGTATTAATCCATGGGCTCCTGGAATTAATCCATCTCAACGAGCAGAGGTAGGAGGTATCTATGACCCGCAGTATTTAACAACTTCATGCCATGGTCCAGGCGGATCGAAACCGAAATCCGTTTATCTATTGATTTACGCGCCACCCCAAATTCCATTCTTCCCGTGTGACGATGCAAACGGGGAATTCGCGGGCGAATCGATTTATCCCGCTCAGTCCTAATAACCGGGTTCGAATCGTCCAGAACGGTTTGATTAATGTTTTCGACCATTTTGAACGGCTCCCAGTTGAATTCGACGCTTTGTGCATACTTCCGCCTCCGGGTGTATGGAAAAGGATTGCGGAGATATGTAAAATTTGGCTGGCGTTTTTCAGCCTTTGAGCTGTTCCACACTTTCATAAAGTCAGTCCTTGGAACATTCCGCTTATGCTCCATTCTGGACTCAAAAATTCCAGTGACGGAACATCCTCTAAATGTGCTGCCCGAAGCACTTTTTTACCCGACAATGGACATATTTAAGGGCAGAGCTAATATAAAAGTTCGGAAAATGTTTTTTTCATAGTCCATGGAAGTCCTAACACGAATACTCGCTTCGGACCGGCGACAGGATAAATTTATTAATTCATCCTAAATCCTATGAAGCAGGGCAGTTTGGTAACCCACTTAAAAAAGCAGATTTATCTTCTTTTTTCCATGAATACGTCCAAAATTGTAATTCTGTCCGAGATGCTAAAAGTACAACTGAAGACGACGGTGGCGGCGGCTACTTTTCCGCCTATCCGTTTTTCAGCCTGCTCTAGATAGGATAAAAAATTATTTTTGAAGGCATCATTAGCAGCATTCAGGGGAATCGCAAAACTCAGCCTGAACTTTTGTATTAAGAAGTAAAATTTCGCAGAGAGAGAAAAGTTTTGCAGGCACTCGGGCAAATGCAGGAAAAGATTATTTGTTGATGACTTCGCGTAAACATTTCCTGATTACGCTTCCTTTTCCGAGCAAAATTAAATTCTGCTCCTTGCCGAACTCACTTTCCTTAATAAGCTCTTTTGCGATTTGCGAAAAAATAAATAAATAAATACTTTTTTCTGAAGAAAATCCCCAGCTATAGAACCCTATGTTCGCGATTGAAACTGAAGTTGTTCTGCCGTCAGGCGTTTTTAAGAAAAGCAGAAAGACTTTCAGATGTAGGTAAAAGTAGATTGTGGAAAGCATGTCCAAAGGCACGATTAATTACATTATTTTTTAATTTAATGGAAATTTATCAGAGGAAATAACAAAATATTACCCTTTTCACTTTGTAAGTAAAAACTTAAAGAGCCATTCATTGGCTAAACCGGATTCTCTAATTAGTACAATTTAAATAAACAAGAACAATTTTAAACTTATAATAATAATAATAATTTTTATAAGACCTTAAATCAAAGGCCGAAAATTCACTAAGTACTCTACTTCGAGTATGATTTCAATTTTAAATCGTGATATTGTCAGGAAATTTGTAGGACTAAAAAGCAACTTTGTTATCACATAATGTTTCCAGTAAATTATACTAATTAGTGTAGACAAATTATGTATATGATATTATTTTTAGAAAAATGTTTGATACTCTTATTTTGTGCCTTGTATACAACCAACCTGGAAGTTACGCATTGCGATCGATGTCTTTACCTGCAAGAAAAAGAAAAAGACAATTAGTTAAAATTCAATTAATAAAAAATATTTTGAATGAATTATTTTAATATACTCAAAAACAAAGTATTCAACATTTTTTATTTCAAAAATTGTCGTCTTTGAAGTAAAAATATAAGTACATATTTGAATCAAAGAATTTTTGAATTTGAGATTACAATTTTCGTGTTTAGTGAACTAAATATATTATTTTATTATAGTTCGTATAGTGAAAAAGCTATGAATCTTCTTTTCCGATTTTAAATTGTTCTTCTTGGAGTGCCGACAGTACAAATTTAATTTATTTTAAATTATACACTCAGCGAATGGCCACAAAGTTCAAAATCGACACTTCGGAGGACATCGATTTCGTGACATGCAATAGCAAATTTTATAAAAGGAGGACTGCAATAAATCCGGGAGGTGAGCAGGCGCCAGTGACTCTTCCTGCGACACATTTCCGGGACGTGCCTGCACGGTTCTTGTAAACAACGCGAAATTTCAAAGGCACCCTCTTCAGAGGAAATCCGTGTCTCTAGCGAACTTCTAATCGAAAACCCGGTGTTCATTTATTCCTGCTTTGAATTTGACATTTAATTCGTCTGGAGTGAAGCACACTGGAAGGACAGTGTACGTGAACTCATCCTAAACCCTTTTTTCTAGATCGGGCTTTACAAAATTTGCTTCGTTTCCAGCAAATTCAATTTCAGATAATGGCCAGAGGAGTTCGAGAAAAACAGTTCAACTTGCGATCACAACAGAAGCAAAGGACAGTCGAGTCGAAGGTTCCTGGGGGATGAAACACTTGCTTCTGGTTTTTGTACGGGAGCAAAAATGCACAGTGACATCATGTACTCCTTCGTCAGAGGCACGTACTTCAGGAGTCTTAGAAATTTAGGGGATGAAGTTGGATCAGGACCTTTCCAGGCGGCCTCCCAAGTGGAAAATTTGCCTTGATTTCCTCAAATTTTCTAAGATAGCCGGTCATTCAAAGGTAGCAGCTAGGCGAAAGCTGTTTGAAACTTATCTAATTAGGGAGGTCCTGCTTTGTCCGGGCGGTGTGCTGAAATTGTAGAAAATTTAGCGGTTTGAGAAGGGTTAGTGCGTCCCCTCAACCCCTGGAGCACTGACCCAAGGGGTCAGCCCCATCAATCATTCAAGGGAACATTTCACTCAGCCGGAAACTTAAAGCCTACATGCCGTCGACATGCCGGCAATTTAGGGCGATTTCACGAGAGTGAAATACTTTAGCAAATTTGTTTAGGACCTCCCCTCAACCTGCAGGGAAGACATTACTCGGATTTGGCTCCGGTGCTGAGGGTCGGCACGGCAAAGGTTTCTAATTTAATTAGCATATATTATTTACCTTCAAAGGAGGGATACTTTTTGGTATGCGACAATTTTTTAAGGGGACTTGAAAACAAATTTCGTGAATTTTATGAAAGCACTCTCCTTGAAACCTTTCTGCTGTGCATAATTTTTAATACCTTACTAAAGAGAGGACTAACGCTGTTTGAGTGGTCTCGTTATTCAATACTAAAGAAATATGCAGGGTGTGCCTTGTAATTTCAAATGAAATGTATTTTCCAATAACTTCATGAATATATTTCCTTATTTAATTATGTACATAAAACACGTCATTTACTTCGAATTCAATATAAATTACAGACGTAATAATACGTCCTGCGAAAATTTGATTTTTGAAGGAATATCGAGATATGTATAGAAATTCAAAAAATCTCAACCTTACGAAATGCTTGATTCTAGCTTTGATTCTTTCGAGTCATTGAATTATCAAATCTGGCAGTTTTAAGGGAAATTTTATAATTTTGAGTACAGAAATATTTATGTGGTTTGACAAGCATACGAAAATTAATTACTTTTTTAAAAAGACCAAAGAAATATAAACTTATTTGCTTTAAAATATTGACGGTAAATAACCATATATTTTCATTACAAAGATTCTATTTTTGGAAAAAAATATTTTTAAATCAAAACATATACTCGTTAAATTTTAATAATCTACGATTTAAAGTTTTATTTTAGTTTCTTTATCACTTCTTAGAACGACTTTAAAATATTTAAAAATTGTTAACTGATGTTAAATAAATGTTTCTTGAAAATTACTGTTTTACAAAAGATGATGCTTTCAAGCTTAAATTGATATTACATAAAATTCGCTTGTGAGCTTAAATTAAAAATTGCATAGTAGCAAAATTGAGCTTTGGAGAACTTCTGGTGTACTTATTAAATAAGCAGTCTATTGTAATTTTTGAAGATTTCATAAATATATTATAAATAGAAATAGAAAACTAATCCTATAAACTGAATTTAGTTAGAATAGTTATGTTCAGGAGAAGTGTGTACGAAATAAAATATTACATACATACATATGTAAAAGAACAGTGTAGAAGTTATTTTAAAAATCCCCATTTTGATAAATCTGACAAAACATAAAGTCGAGAAGTGTTCCCATTTTCACAATTCTCATTACAAATACTGCTTCTGGTGCTTCTGTTTTTAAAAAATCCCAGCGAGTATTTCGAGCAGTAGCACAATTAAATTCGTATAACCCAAAATCCCCTCGGAAAAAGGCAGAATCAGCAAACGAACTGGGTTTTACAGGAAAAAAAATAGCGAAAAGTGGGAATTCCTGAATTCCCGCGTCGGCACACACAGGCCACAGTTGTCGCAAATCCGCCCAGGTGAATTTAAACACAATTAAACTTTGCAGACAGCGCCTTCGGTGAGCAGTTGTCTACCGCTTTTGAACTGCCTTTATTACCCTTTTACAGAAATTTCTACACTTTTGCAGAACGAGGTTTGGAACAAGCAGACTCCGCTGCGGGGGTGGGTGGCTCCCGTGCAGCCACTTTGGGAACGTTTTTCACAACATTGCGCTCAATTAAACAGCCTTTGCCACGCTCCATTGAGCTTTGTCTCATCATCGATTTTTTGAGGCGATCACCAAGAGGAGCAATTATGCTGCTCTACCTTTGAAAGACGTCGGCTCAGAAAGATTCTGTTCCTATTTATGTTTCGCTTGGGGCTTTTTGGGGCCGGCCCCACCCACATTCTTTTCCACAGTCTCAGCGGGGGGAATCTTATCGGTTTATTTGGGGCCCTGATCCCTTGTCTGGGGCTCGTCCTCTAATTGCTGCAATTATCCGAGCAAGACGTTCCAGGTTTTGTCATTTTCTTCCCGATATTGTGGACCCAAATAAAATAATAGTTTACGATTCCGTGGTGGAACATAAGTGGATACCCACGTGCCCTGTCCGACCCGTGAAATTCTATCCTCTTGAAACTTTTTCGAAGATTCGAACGGCGCGGCATTAAGAAGTCATTCAACCTGAACATGAGCCACGGTTGGGCGCTGGCAATTTGTTGCATAACTTTGGTGTCGCGTGCTTTTGTAATTGGATTTTGATTTGGAAGTCGTTTACGAAAATTGGCGGCATTTTGGTGATTTCGGTAATTTACCTTTTTATTCAAGTTTATCTTATCTGCAATAATAAAGAAATACCCTTAATACTTGTCACGCTAGGGGCAAACCTTCTGTAGCTACTATAACTTTCATTTCAATTTCACAAGTATTTCGGCAACATGTTAGAAAGACTTTAACTACTTTATAATAACATATTTTAAGGAAAAGTAAAATACGAAAAAATTGTTATGTAATTTAACTTTCATTTAATAAAACACTTTCTGGATTTCAAATCAAACGTCTAGTTTGATGCTTAATTAGCTAATTTAGCCGCATTAAGGAGGCTCTTTATAACATTTGTTATATGCAAAAAGCCAAAGGTATTTAAATTTAAAAAATGCAAGCTTATTTTAGTTTCATATAAAATTGTAGATTATGTTTTATGACAAAAATTGTTATTCATCTAAAACGAAAAATAGTTAATTATTTACTGATCTCCAAAAAAAAACTTTAAATAATTTAACTTAAAAAAAAGTTTGGTTCACATTATTTTCAAGATTTTAGATTAGATATTTTGTAATAACAGGAGTTGAATTATGCAACTTCTTTAAAAGCTACATTAAAAGTAAAAGCTTAAAATGAATTTTAGAACTTTCAAAACTAAACATAAATTGTTTGCAGTGAATGGTTGGGGCTATAAGCCATTTGTTCAATTTCAAAGTATAATGCATTTCATGTTTTTGACTAGTCTTTATAGTTTTTGGTACTATTAAACGAATTAAATTATTTTTGGTGTATAATGTGGACTATAATCGAATGTAATATACGTTCCCGTCAGCAGCAGGCGACTCGGTTTAAACTAATTTGGAGGTTGTCAGTGTACTAAATGGCTCTCAATTGTTTTTTAATTGTAAGTTAAGTATTTAACGCATAATTTATTTTTTACCACAAAGCAAATTCTCTAGTTAATTGGATACCAATGAGATTTAATTAAACAGTTTATCCATGCAGGCTTCATGCAGAATTGTGGATTAAATAGTCTGCAGAATGCAGAATGGGTGATATTATTTGCATCCCCCCCTCTCGTCTATGTATGTGTATGAGGAATATATCCTGCAGCGAAATTCAATGGCAAACAACAAAGGCCCTGGAACCAGCAGCTTTTATTCCAGAAACAATGGTTTTATTGCCACTGTAGATACATGCAGAAGTTTTCATCCCCTTGCTCCTTTTATTCGAATTCATTTTCTACTTAAAACCTTAATGGCGGAGGCATATGGCGCCTCGACTCAACCGGCTGATTTAAACAGATAGAAAACTTCAAAGTTCGCATCGTGGCACTGGACTTTGGTCGACAGGGGCCCAGGGGTAATGAAAATTTCATTTGAATAGAAAATTGAATTTCGCGAAAAGAGGGGGAAAAAAGCCAAAATGACGGACTGTAGAACTGCACCAGCCCGTTAGCAGCTTTTATAGCTGATTTTGGAATATTCCGAATATTCTTTTGCTTTTTCAAACAACCAGGATACAGCTGCCCCGATGGCATACCGAACCAAACCAAATGACACTTTAATTTTTCATGTACGTTACAGATCTTCTTGTTCTCTTATTGATTTTTTAGCTAAAAAAAAATCCGGATAGATTTGATGCAATCGAATATGTGCATAACTTCAGAACTTTTAGAATCTATAAAATATTTATAGATACTAAATGTTTTAATCACTTTAAAATGAAAAATGTTACAGAATTATTTCAGGACCTTTACAATGACGTTATACATATAACTTCCAATTTTTTCCTTATATGAACACTTTAGTTTTAAAAATATTGCTTTTAAAATATCAAAGAAAAAAAACGACTAAAGCGTTACCAAATCAAATTACTTATTTCATTTGAATGCTTAAAATATGTATATAACGAATTCGAACAGATCGAGATTGTAGTTTTATCAAAAAGGTAGCAAATTGAAGGAAGCAATAAATTTAATAGTTATAACGAAATTTTACTGGACTAAAAATTATTGAAACTTATTATTAATAAAAATCATAAAAATTTGTACCTACTTGGCATCGTACTCAAATTTTTGATTTTTATTAAGATAAATAATTTCTTTCACTTCAAAAAATAGTTGATTAAATTTGCCAGGGGTCAAATTACATTTGAATAGTCCTCGTCTGCCTAATGAGGAATAAGTGTAGGCCTTATATAACAATCTTGAAAAATTATGTATTTTTATACAAATGACACAAATCAATCGCAAATTAAAAAAACTATTTTGAATGCATATTTAAAAATAGAAAAAAGTGGATTGTGAAATACTTCCTTGAGATATCTAAAAATATTCCGAACGTCTTAAGTAAAAACGAAGACGAGCTGAGATTATTTCATTGATTTTACCATACCAGACGATGAATGCGTCATTACTGTTAACAAGCCGACTTTCTACAATTTGCTTAGGTCAATAAACTTTGAGTAGTCAAGCAGTTTTATTTGAAGACGACTGAAATCGTAATTTTTATTATTTTTTACCTCCATCTTCAGGTATGTTTTACAGAATTGCAAGAGTACCAAAGCAGATTGTGGTGTGAAAAAAGTTTTCACTTTCAACAAGCCCAAGCCCTGGCTTTCTCATTGTGTACTGAGCAAACCTACTTCACTTTACCACGCCTTTTAGTGTCCAAAACAAGTAAACGTAAGCTTTCCACGCGAGGCAAAAAGAGTCATAAAACCTACCTTCTTACAGTGGTCGTCAATAAATCAAAGCAGAGCGACTCTGAAACCAGCTCAATCTTGGGAAGAAACAAAAAAAAATGGAAAGAAAGATCATTTCCTTTAAGTAGGCACGAAGTCGCTGCAGAACGGCCATCTCCATAAATCAAAAAGTGGTGTGGATTGCGCGAATTGCTTGCGCAATCGGATGCGAGCTGGTCCAGCAGTTCTTCACCGATCTTCAGTTCACCGAAGACCCAGTTGACCTAGTGCAGCGTGACTGCTGTGGGGCCACTCGTTGCATCACAAAGAGCTCACTGGGGAAAATGTCAAAAGACCTGGCTCCAAATGGAACCAGTTCTTCAAAAATCGTGAAGACGCAAGACCCCGCTGGAGCTTAGTCGTCTGGAAAAGGCGAAAGACATTGATGACACCCTTTTTCCAATCGCATCTTCCTACCATTGTCTAGCTTCCATCCGAAGAGAGTTATCTCGGCTAGGGCTGCTGGAGTCTATGGACCATTCTCAAGAAAATGCGCTGATCGCGAACGGCAGCGAAAAACGAGGTGAAATGGGGTCAATGAACTCCACTTTCGTGGATTGGCTCAGCGGTGGCGGCGGCAACGTCGACGGTGCTGCGGATCTCCTCTGCAACCAAGCGCCACGATTTTTGTTGTTACAGCAGCAACATCGCGTGCTAGATTTGCTTTTGTTACGTTGTTGCCAGATAAAGACAGTGTTGAACGTTGGACGTTGGACCATTCTTTTAGCGAGAAATATGCGCGCAACCAGTGGGTGGAGTATGGTAATTTTTGGCAAACAACGCAACCTTTCCAAGAAAACTTCAATCGAGTAGAACTGGGAGTGGTATGATTTTCTCTATAACTTAAATTTGAATTGAGTCTTCAAACTGATTTTTTCACAAGTACGCATATACGAGTAGTCTTTAGGCATAGTACGTCATTGTTCCTTTTGTAAATTAAAAATAATGCCACCGATTTGTCTATTTCTTGGAAATATGTAGGTTACGCAAAAACGCGTCACTTTTTATCTTGAATTAGCATAGCAAATCAATTTACCTTCGGTTAAAAACTATTTGCGGAAATATTTACAATTTTATTTGTTTATTTTACGTAACATAAACGATTTCAGTGTCTTTAAATTCTAATAACTACTGTTCTTAACTTGTATTCATTCAGCGAAAAAACATAATTTATATTACGTCTGATAGTACCTACAACAAAAATAATATACAAGGATACAACCTCCTTAATTTTATATAATGTATCTGTATCACATTTTAAAAATTTGGGGATATCGTTATTGGACAAAGGTTTTATAATTAGGAATTTTCTTCTTCTTTGATGTCTACCATCGAAATTTTAAGGAATGAATCTATAATTCAGGTTTAAGATGGTGTTAATTATTGTACAAAATACCATGTACCTTTGTATTATGTGATTTATTTCTAACGTGCTCCTAATACCCTGGAGTACAATTTGTTCGGTCAAATGAACAATCCCATAAACATACTTTTCGCTGTCTTGGCGCGTCTTTTAAAACCCCCAAAGGCATTCCAGGTCAGGCTATTCCATTTTTACCTTGTCCTGGTCCGCTCGCTCGCACTTTCTTAAGATTGTTTTAATAATTCCCAAAGAGGCCTGCCCGCGCTCGAACCTCTTTGCGCCGTGAATTGCTTCTTCCTCTTTACATGAGCGTCGTTAAGTTTCCAGGGCTGTCCCAGTTTCTTAGTGAATGGCGCGGCATTTCTAGAGCTTTGTTCGGGAATTGAGCGGGCTTTAATGCCATTATTATCAGGTTGGTTAGCAGGTCTTCATTAAAATAAAACACTCAGCCCTAATGGATCTGGATTTATCGCGAGGTGCTCATCAAGATTAATAAAGCACTAATGTCGTTAGGGGAATCAATTCCCCCGGAACCAGGAACAGTATAGGGAGCACGATTTCCTCCTGTTTTCCTGGTTCCCTTGCCTGATCCTGCATAGGATCTATAACGGGAGCAACTTTTTAATCCCGGCCTCTTTCGAGTTTCAAATTTTTCGCCTTAATCGAATTTCGTTAATTGTAAGCTTTTCGTAAGCAAAAAGTATTCGAAAACAATTCATTAGGCAGGGGAGGTTCTGATTAATTTAGGATGTGCGCCCCGTTTACAAATAAACTTCCCCCCGAAAACGGGTGATTGCAGGAGTCTTCCCTTAAATCGTCTATCTTCCGGCACTGGAATTTGATTTTCGTTAAAAACGGATGGTGCCTAAAATCGATAGAAATTTAGCTAGAGTGAAAAAAAGACAGCCAGCCAACACCCTCCGCAATTTTCGTCCGCCCCTTCATTATTTCACCGATTTTGAAATTTTTCTATCGTATAAGGTGTTCGATGCGGTTGGCGGTTGCTTAATTTACTCTTCGCGGATAAATCACTCAATCGATCGATCACACCTATTTATATTTACGCGGCTTCCTCCGTATAAAATCGCGGAAATTCAGTGGCTCCAACCAATTTCTGGTGGATTAGACGCGGTTTCTTCGAGGTACTCTTTTGATATGTTTAGAAGGCTTCGCAATTTCGAGGCTCGACGAGCCGAAGCACCTCAACCGCCTGTAGGAACATCTAATTTCCAGGGATGACGTGATTTGAATACCAAAGATTACAGCCGTTTTCGCAGCTTCTCAACTTATCTCGAAGTTAAATAAGGCTTCCTGATATATGTATATTGTAAATTAAGGGCAAAGCTCGCATGAGGTTAAGCATTTTCAAAAAAATTGTTTGGAAATCGTTTATCGATTATATGCACATGATTTTGTTGTTTTTTGGTAGTAAATATTCATTAAATTGCGTTTTTTTATAGAATTGGCCGTTTACCGCAGTCTGAACGTAATATTTTTATATGAAAAAAAAAATATGTTACTTAAAAATTCCATAACTTTTAAAAGAAGGTATAACATATTAATGAATTTGTTTTTTATGTCTAGCAATATATGTATGTACATATGACATTCAAATATTTAAATCCAACGTTCCCTTGAGTTTTTGTCGAACAATACATTATAAAGCTTATAACCAAACTAAATTTATAATAAATTGTTTACGAAAATGTTTGTAATCATTTGGAAAATCACTCAAAAATAAAGTTTTTATTTTACGAATTCATATTTTTTACGGTATGTAATTCACGCTTGACAAATAGATATTATACAGGAATTGACGTTCAATCAATTTATAAAAGAGATAATAGAACCTATAAAAAATTGAAAACCTCTACTTTCAAAAGGAGAAAATATTAAATTACCAATACTGCAATATATTTTCAAGATAAAGATAAAAGTTAAGTTAGCAGTAGCATGTTAAATACAAATTAATTAAATTTACCTTTTAACCTCTGCCATTACTCAGGTTTGCCGTACTTTCAGAGGTTAAATTGCCTTGAATCAATCTATTGAAATTATCATTGACCCCTAAATTGCGCACCGCAAAACTTGATGACATTGACACTAAATGCTTGCCCCACCAGTTCAATTGTTGAGATTTCCTTCGCCAGTTACTGGCCACTTGAGGATTAATCGCGGCTCTGACGAGACTGCTTTTCAAGTCGAAAGATTAAGCAGTCGAGGGCGTGTCCAGAATAGATAGATGGTATAAGACACGAATGCAAGCCTCGATAATTTATAAGATGCCCGGCCAAAGCGCATCTATCACAAAAGAATCGATTAATTATGCATGCGCATTGTCGAGCTCACCTGAACCCATCTTGCGTTAGTTGACCGACAATGAACCTTGCATTTTTTTCTGTATTTATTTTTTATTCCATCTACTATCCATACCTTCACGTAGGGAATAATAGTTACAACAAACCGTTATTCTCTAATTAGTTGGCTAGTCTTTTTCTTTTTTATCAAAGGTTAAGAAGTTTGTAAGATTTACGGAATGCGTGAGGTTGCAAATTTTCAAAGATCTTTTGCGTAATGAGGTTTACAAAATCAGATCGGACACTTAACCATCGCTTTTCGGTGGGATTCGGCAAGGGGAAAGTTACTTTTGATGAGAGGCAATTTTCAATTATTACGCTTCCACTTATCGGAGGTTGCCCTGAATGGTTCATAAATAAACAGAAACCTGAAAAATAAATGACTGCTATTATTCTTATTACATCATGCTTTTTAAGGGCAGTTATTTTTCGAGTTGTTGAAAATTTTAATAACCTCGAGGTATACTTGAACTTTGCTGTGAATCGGACATTCTCCTCAGATTAATAATAATAAAAATTCGAAGTTACACACTCTTAGTGGTATATGGAAAAGACGTCAAGAAATGAATTAATACAATTGGATTATAAAGTGAGTGTTATTTTGATACATTTAAATAAAGTAAAATTATGCTTTCGAAAGTCAATAGATAGAGTTAATCCGAGTAGACATTTTAAGTTCTATTTTAATCCTTGTTTATTTTTTTTAATATACCCATTAATTTTCCAAAAAAAGAGACCTTCGTTCCATTTGTTCCAATTTCTAAGCACCTTTCATTCTCGAAACATTCTCGTAAATTCATGCAATTTTTCAACTATCGCAATTTGTTGCTGAATCTGTGCAATCATCTCTAAAGTTCAATTGAAGGATAAAAGGGTTCTTTTTCGCTTATCGTTAATCTTTGCAAATTTGTTCTCCGGGAAAATGATTCCGCGCCGAACAGTAGCGAGTATAGTCGCTAGCATTAACAATTTACAAACAAAAGCGAATTAGCTTCTGTTTGCAATCAATTTTGAAAAGAAAAATAGCTGGAAAGCAACTGAAATCAATCCTCCGGCCGGAGTCAATCCTTTTTTGCCTTTCGCTGTGTTTCGAAAAGTAATCAGTTTTACAGACTCGACTCCAATTAATCCCTCCGCATTGTACAAGTACACTTGAATGAACGCAATCGGGTCCATCAGCGCTGGTCTAATGAAGCTGCACCAGCGGCTGGTCGTTCATCTTTCGCCGAGTCCCTGGACTTGGCATTGGGATTAAATGGGGCTGGGGCTCTGCAGATTTTCTCAGACCAGGGATAAAGTTTTCGTCCTCGGATCGGAAAGATGGAACAAAAGCCCTCGCAGCCAGATGGTGGGAAAAGTCCGAGCATCCTAATTCGTACAGGCGATAAACTTAGTCGAGATTTAATCCTCGGTGCGGAGGAGGCTGCACTCAAAGGGCCCATAAATTCATTCCACCCTTCTATGGAAATTGGTTGCGAGTTACACGATATAGGAAGGAACCTGCGACGCCTTTAAGGGACTTTAAGAAAGACCACAACAGACGACGCCTGAGCCCAATTCCTGGAGGAGTTCACAGGGCTCCGTACCCCTAAAGTTTTCCAATTCCGAATGAAATGGGAATCTCTAAAGATAATCAATAATAAAGATTCCGGGGATATGGGTAAGCCTTGAAATAATTACTCGTCTTTAGAGGGAAATCAATTTCGGTAATTGAAGGAGATAAACTCGTCTTTGAGAAGCCGGATCAGATTCCGTCACTTTACGTCTGCTCTTTCCATTGTAAGTACCCCGGCTTCAAAATCGGCGTGTGCTTCTCGCTCCTTCTTAAGAATTCATGAATTCATGAGGCGGTTCTGGTATCCTTAAGTAAAATTGTTTTACTTACAGATTACATTCTCCACGCATATCTGAAATTTCTGACCATACCAGCGACGGTTCAAAGGAGCTAAATTGAATTATTTCTCGAGACGCCTACAAGATAGGAATCCCACCCCCGCCCTTCTTTGTACATCATCCAAAATGCACATTACACTGTACGTCCAGCGGGGGCATTATTTAGTAGTTCGGCCAAAAGCAACCCCCTTATCCTCCTGTTTCTGGTGAAATTAAAAAAGTTCCCGAAAATCAAGCCAGGGTAGAGGGTAAACATGCGGGTGCCCGTAAGAAGAACTAAGGAGCCTGTCTTCCAGCCCTATCTTCACTGGATTTATGTGCTCTAGTGCTCTATCAGCCAGGAAGCAGGTTCTTCAAATTGATGCGAGCCGAGGGTGAGGAAAAGATTGGAGGAATTCTCTCTGTTGGGTACGTAAATATTTTCATACTCCCCGTGCAGAGGATCCCAGAGGACGTGCATGCTCAGGGAAGGGACAGGGCTCGTGTTGAAAGGGATCATTCGAATTATGGGACCACCGTCCAGCATACACTGGAAAGTTTTCAAGACGACGTAGTTCCATCTTCACAGACAATTTTATATCTTGTGGGATTTTTCGAGCGAAATCATATCGAACGGATTGAAAGTATCCGGGATAAACTCTAGAGAAGAATCACTTCTTACATGGATTCCCCGGCGGAAGCCCAAAGCGGAAGTTATCAAGAGTTTTTCATATTAAAAAAAAGTTTGTTTGGAGACTCCAAAGTTATGAAAACAAGAAATATGACCTTTCATATGCAAAATTTTGGAAATATACTCTAGAAAGTACGACCAACTGTGCAGACATGATCTTGATATATCGATAAATACTATTTTTTGAATACGTTTGAATGTTATCAAAGCTTTTTAATATTTAAACCTTTTTAGGTTGATATCTCTGTTATAAAACAGTTTAATAAATTGATTTGTTGAAATTAAATTAATTCTGTAACATAGTCTTTAAACTATAAATATAGTTTTTTATATTACCCCTAATCCTATTTTATTTACTCACAATATTTTAAAATTTAATTTGGTAGAACTTCCACTTATTGAACTTCTAAGACAATCATTCGAATCTTTATTGTAAATATGTTTGAGAACATTATCTTACTTTTAAGTTTTATGATATATGTCGCAATTTACTGCACTTTTCAAAATGAATAAAAATGCAATACTTCATGCATAAGAAACAGGAAAAATTTTTTCAATCGGTCCTAGTTACAATAGTCGGAAAACCACTGAATTGAAGTAGAAATGCAGGAAATAATTACTATCGATTTAGTTTTCATGAGATTTTGAAATTCTCTTTAATTTCAGATATTTGGTTTCCCATCTTAATGTGAATTTAAATTATTTTTTGTTATACAAAACCTAAAAAAATTCTTTTCGATTACAAAATCCCGAAAGACGTTAAAATCTTCGAATCATAATTTCTTTGGGAATCGGAATCCTAAAACAACATGCTCTTGTAAAATATTTAGCGCTCGGCAATTTAATCGGATAATCCTTTCCATTAATTCAAGACCTGTTTCATGAGATCCCATTGTTAAGAGGATTTGCAGGATACCATCGCTGTATATTATTTTCGGTGTAAATAAAAACACCATTCGAAATCATAGGATTTCACAAAATAATGAAATTTACTTTGATTCAATTCCAGAATTAGAATGCGCCAGCATCGGGGTCGGTTCAGCATCGAAAACCACGTAAAGTGCAGCAACGTGTAGTTTGGTATGCTCTCTATGTTTGCCAGCGGACGCAGTTTGCGCAAAATTTGAATAAATTATGTTGAATTAATTATTCACGGGCAAGGAAATGAGAACTTATTTAGGATTATTTACTGCTGCTACCCGCGCTCCCGCGATTTCTGTGATGAAAGCTGATGGTAATAATGGAAAGATTTACATACGCTAATAACCCTGGCCACACACACGAGTGTTGTGGGGTGGTTTTGATTTTCATTTTCATTTTTTTATCTCCCTTATCCGTGGTACACCATCGTTATTTATTTGGATGGTAATTACCCAGCTTACACGTGGATGGAGGACGTTTATTGAAAAAACATCATCGATTTTTCTCCGATTTGCATTTAATTATTATTTTAATAATAATAATAGCGCTGCATCCGACGATTTTCATGATATAAATAATTGCTACCTTAATTTGCTTTTTGAAAAGGCATAAATTATTCAATTTTATTAACTGTGATACACGGTTCTGGGTTTTATTTACTGGACAATAAATTTAGAGTAAATATTAAAGTCTTTTTGCTATTAATGATATGCAAATTGTGCTAATTTAGGCTTTGAATCGTCAATTTTAATTACTTTGTTTTTTATTGGTTCACTCATATTAATAATTCGAGAAATTTAATGCGACCGCATTGTGTTGTTCTAATAGATTTCAATAGATCTAATTTTCTCTGGTGGAATCACTAGTAATAATAAATATATTTTAGATCGGCACAATAGAAAGCTGTACTAATTAAACTCTGTATAATTAGAGTATTATAATTTTGTGGATAAAATTAGGGGTATTACTTTAAATTTATCATATATTCGTGATTAAATTTATGGCAGTTGAAAGCTATGAGTTGAAAACAGAAACTAATGCTACTACTATTAACATTTCCGGAACAGTTTATTAGACAAGTGAAAAGATGTAATTTTACAAGTAAGCGGCGGAATTGAGACTTTCGTTCCCCTCTCTCTAATTACTGCAAGTTGTTATTCCGGATGAAATGTTAAGTTTTCACTATCAGAAAACTTTTCCGAGTGCAGACATAACTTACACAATCCGGGAAAAAATCTACCTCTGGCTGCATATCAAACTACGCCATTCTGTTTCAATTACTGGGTACAATGTCTTGAGAGCTTATTTCCCGGGGGAGCACCATGAAAGAATGCTTCTCAACAAAATTATTAAAATAATTGAAAAAAAGATGAAGAAAACAAAGAAATAGAAAAATATTGTGGAAAGGCAAACTCCGCAGTGGGTTTTAGCAAACAAGCAACATTCTGTCCACCGACTATCAAAATCCTTGCATAATTCCAGCCGGGATCTCCCCGGGGTCGCGCTCCTTGAGCCCCGCTGCAGTTGCATAATGCACCACTGCAGGGACCTGGGATCATATCCATTTTAAAGGAATTTCTCCATCGCTCGAAGCATATTTCATGTTAATATTTGTAAAGCAAATGGGTAACTTGCCCGTGATAACACAATCCGACTGTTTATGTAATAATGCTCAAAATATTTCATGAGCCCGCCACTTTTCGCCCTCCCCCAGTTATCCTGGTCCTGTGAATGGATCCGGGGAAAACATATGTCTTAAGATGTGCAAGGGTTCGAATCCCTTAGAATGTTACATCACTAAACTAGCGTTGTTCAATTTTCTTTGCACCACCCTTAACAAGAACGTAACAATCGACAAGGGTGGTAGTGACTTCTTCTTCATCTCCTCGGGAGATTGCTCCCGGAGGTGGTGAAGGGTTAAGTGGAATTCATCCGACTTTATCCCCTATCCCGGCGATGTCTCCTCTTGTGTCCCACTTATTGCATTTTCGGGGAACTTCATCAGCAGACTTATCAGGTTCCTTGAGGAGATTTTCCCATAATCATCTATAGTCGAAGGAAACTGATCTCTGAACGTTCTCGTATTTTTCTTAAGTGCTAATCAGAGAGGATTATCACTGCACTTAGAAGATTGCAGCTGTTGATGTTTTGCAGTCAAAGAATGGAAGCATTACTCATTTATGTTTGATCTGTCAAGTTTTCTCTATCATTATTTCTTTTTTTCTATCAAAAACTATTCATAAAATTTAATTTCCAGACAAGCAAAATAAATGTACTTTGTATAAGGTATTAAATTAAAATTAAATATTTCAAGATTAAACAAAATGATTACACTTATTTGTTATAGAAAGAAAGAAATTCCGCAATTTGAGTGAATAGTAATAGTATAGAAAACAATTTTATATAAACAGAATTTAATATTTAATTACTAACATAATATTGTTAGGATGTTTCAAGCGCCCTTCGACTGTCTTTTTTCTAAACGAGTAGAAAAAGCAAAAAAAAAAAAAAATTGGATTTTCCTATTTAAATTCTGATAGTAACTTTATAAAATATAATAGCATATACTCAAAGTTTGTAATAAAATCCGACATTTTGAAGATTTACTATCCGCAATTAGATGGTATCGTCTTCAGGGGTTTTTTAATTAGATGAAGGTGACAAGATCTGCTTATTAGTGATAAAGCGATTAAATAAATTGCGAACACCTGAGATCGGACCTATCAATATTAGAAATGCGAGAAATGGAACCTTCCCTGGACCGTTGAGTCCCATTGAAGAAATAAAACGCCAATATATTGCCTCCATTAGTTCTCGTCTTTGGGACGATAGTCAGCCGCAAAAATTGAGTGACCATTTTTTTATCGTGGTACCCCGGGGACATAATGCCCCCCATTCGGGACCATCAGGAGCGCTAGACATTTGCGGGAATAGGCCCTATCTGGGCCATTCGGTATTAAGCCACTATAAAAACACTTTGTTCGATGGCTTTAAATAGCAAATGTGTGCGGGGTCTAACGAATTGAAAAAGGTCTGTTTATTATTATTATCCCGAGAACGATGGGCTTTAAGATATCCCAAAGGTTAACCCGAGGGATTTAATCAAATTCTCCCCCCCACGACAAGGCCTGTAGATATCATCATCTGATAGCCATTTGAGGTGGGTTACTCCCACGGGAGGTATGCTACTTTATCGTTATTTTCTCGTTTGGAAAATAGAAATTTTCTTTCCATAAAGGAGGAAATATGTTACGTTTCGGGGCCAGTTCTTGGCCCTTTACGTAACATTGTCTGCGCTACAAGTGCGTTGCGTGGCGTTGTCCTCCGGAGCGCCACCGCCCAGAGGGAAACATTTTTGTTGTTCCGACACGCCGTCGACTGCAGCAGTTGTTCGGAATCATCGCTTTCATTACTAATTCAAAAGCTGGAGCAGCCCTCCCCCGCAAATGACGTCGAATGGAACGAAGTTCTCGAGGCCCCCCCATTTTGTGGGAATAGTAAAAATTGCCTCCCCCTGAGCGCATAATTAACGATTCTTAGTGCGACTTGTCTCGAAGGTGAGGTCGAGACATGGTGACGAATAAGAAGCCTCCGGCAGGTGAGTAATTTCCGGAGCAATAAATTAAACTGCCTTTATGCGAACGACTCAAGCGAAATGTCTTTCTTCAGGAAATCTTTTGAAGTTGTCACGGAATCATTGTGTGATTGATTTTAGAACAGCCATTGCTTGAGGTCTTTCGACTTATTTTACTTTACCTTCTTCCGCAGGTTAGATACTGCTTTTAGTTTTATATTTTAATTAAGAATATTGATTTTTTTAATGCGACCTTTTATATAAAAATTATTCAAGAAATTATGTTTTAATTAGACGAGTAAAGACTACCACAACTTTACTACGTTCTAAGCATAACTAATAATTAATTTTCGAAATTCTGTCCTCAAGGACTCGTTTGAGTTTAAAATGATGTTGAAATAGAAGTTTAAAGAAAAAAGTAAAGGTTTGTCCTTATTTTTGAATTGAAAAATTTCGAATACGGTTCTATTTTCTGGAATTTGTTCGACTAGAATGGAAAAGAATTTAAAAAAGCACCTATTGATTTAAAATTCCTTAATAAAGCTACTAATTTTTAACAAAGTCATCATCATCAGACCCATTAAATTGTAGCAATTATTTTAATTTTTGTAAACACAAACAACAAAGAAAATAGCACTTTTGACTTCCATACAACAAATTTATGCAAATCTCTTGATTAAACGTATTCCGAATTCCAAATATTATTGCTACGACTTCTAAAGCTAAGTTTAACGCAAATATGAGTATATTAGAAGACATAGATTTATAAACCAATCCCATTAAGTTGTTAGCATAAAAATTAAGTTCTCGTTATTGATCGCTAAAAGCTAGCAAACTTAAAGCATGTTTCTTTATTCTTGGCATCGGCTTCACTGAACTAACGAACTATAAATCATCTTCGTAAGATACTTCCTATCATGTGAGGGGATATTTTCCATAAATATTCATGCATACAAACGATTTGTCACTGTCCCAACAAGTTGGCGGCTTTCAGCTTCTTCTCCCTTTATCCCTATTCCAATAAAATTATTTATCAAATTTACTCAATTTCGATGGACGCTTCCTTGGCCTTTTGAAACCCTTACTCGTGGTAATTATTTTATTGGCTTATGATTACGTTAGAATTGATTTCCCCCCAGGAAGCGAGTGAATAGAAATCAAACCTTATTACGTCCTGCGAGCCTCGGGGCTGTGTGTAAATTTCCTGTCGATGCCTACAATTTAATTGTTCTACCCCCCCCAGTGTCTATGGTACTCACTCGCGGCAATCACTCACTCAATTACGATGAAAGTTTAAATTTTCATTAAATTAAACCTATGTATACCTATCGTGGGTATTTTACTAAAATCTGAAAATAAAAAATCAATTACAACTTCATTTCCGGAAAAGGGCGTACTTCTGATACACCTGCCCATCACAATAAAATATGTAAAATCAAAGGAGGTCGAACAAAATCGGACTGTGTAAACATCGGAAGCACTATTGCCGGGGAATCCCCGGCGAGGCTTAATTCAGTGAGAAGTTTAAACAGAGGCACAAGAGTCAAACAAGCGCGCACCACAGGTAAAACCAGACCAAATACGTGGAAAAAACGTCGTTTCACATTTGCCCCCGTAAAGTCTTTTAATCGACAGCCCAACCGAATGGGATTTTTATTTGCACAGGTTTTTTAATTAAAACAAAAGAAAAACGTGTTTTGCTCTGGTATGACATTAATCCGCATAGCATGCCGGAACCAATAATTCTGTGGTACAAAATCCATTGTTTTCCGCAGAGATAAAAAAATATCAGATTCGATAAGAAACATAGAGTATATTGAAAAAAGGGATATTAAAAAATCTGGAATATGAAGGACAGGCGCCGAAATGAAAAATATTGATTATATCATTTATTTTAATACGACAGATGAATTGTTCTTATTTATTGTCTTTGCTTAACTTGGATTTTATCCTCGCAAAGCAATTTTCTTTATAATAAAGAAAAAAAAATATTATTTGCAATATACATAAATGTAACATCACTTAACTATTAAGTGATAGTTATGTTTAAGTCACTTACTGTTTGAGTGATTGTGAATTTATTTTGTAAACTTCCTTATATTTTGTGTATATAGGAAATAATCTTTAAAACCTTCTTCAAATATTTTAAGAATATACATACATACCTGGTTTACCAACTTTATTTAGTAACCACAACTGCGAAAGTCATAAATTTTCCCGAAGAAGTTTCAAGATAAGTCCATAAATCGCAAGGACGACTTGGGCCAATTCAAGGCCCTATTCACAACCCCAAAAATCTCAGTGTTCAATAGTCGTCGTCGCTGCAGTCCAGCGATATGGGGTCTTCAGCCCCAAAAATGCCTGAGCTCAGTTTTCAGGAGGGTAAGTCGACCGTGCGAAGATAGCCTGAATCCTTCCTGCATCGTGGCGATTAAAATTTCAGAATTTGTTGAACCAGAACACATGCTGCCTTTGAATTATTCGTGTCTAACCGCAGAGCACACTGCCCGAACAGAGCAGCTGACTGACAGGGTATTTATGGTTAATTCAGCGTTGCCTTAAGGCCCCAGGCACAATGTTCCCGGCAGCGGCAGCGGTGCGGTTAAATCGCTGAAAATCGATACTTCCCTTTAGGGCAACCGAATTGCGAAGGAAGAGTTGTTCTAAGAACGGATAACAAGAATTGAGCTGGAAATAATAAATTTAGAATTTTCCCTCTAACGCTGGCTGACGAAAAGGGCCAGAGAATTGGAAATTATTTGACGGATGAATGGCACCTGTCTAGGAATTTTTCAGGTTTTATACACTGTTTGCCTTCGATAATAACTTTTCTTTTCTTTGGGTTCTTTCTTCTCCCGAAGTTTGTTATAAATTTTTAATTGTTTTGCCGTAACGATACCTATAATCTCTTCAACCTTGCAAGGATTGCCTCCCTTAAGGATCTTGTCAGATGAAATACAATATAAATGATTTTCCGTTCGCTGAATCAATTTCTCTAATAGGTACAATGAATTGATTCAGCAGTTGGTTGGTCAACTTTTCTTTAAACAACCCTATGAATTGTTTTTATACGATGAACTTTAAAAATCATAAATCGAAGTTTGGTACTTTCAAATATATTTTCGATATTATCTCATTTTAATAGCTATAAATCAATCGATTATTTTGTATCGATTATATCATGATACAATTATTGTGGCATGATAAATCAAATTGGGGACTAACCGATTATTATATGTAATTTATTATGATAGCATATGAGTAGTATTTTAAATTCCTTTAAAAAAAAAAAATTATTAGAAAATTAGTAGAATGATGAATGACAATTGACGAAAATTGTAAAAGTATATTAGTCCTAAAAAGTTTAATTAAATTCCAACGAGTCAGAATATTTTTAAAAATATGTTTTTACTATAAAATTCTCTCTATGTAACTCAGAAACATTCCGAATAATATCAAAAATGATAAATTGAAGTTTTAAAACTCCATTCACTCCATGTTTAAGTAGTGTGAATAAACATTTTTATACTCCATATATTGACTGGAACTGTTCCAAAAATATGGCATGGCAATTTTATAGTGTCCTATCAGTTTCTGCTAATTAAAAACCCTTGTTATTACGTGCTTCGACCAAATAAAATATTTGATGCACTCACACTTATTGAAAAATTTGCATTTACCTCTCAATAAAAAACATAAAAAATAATACAACATTTCACCGAATATTTTCGCGCAAATATTCGCGAGATGTAAAAATGGAGAGAACTTTTAAAATTATGCAAAAATTGCATGAATCTGCACTTACAAAAGTGTTCAGCTTGAATTATTCCATTCATAGCATGAAAAGGCCAATGACTGCCGGAGAGGAGAATACCTGCACAGGGTGCATAGTCGTGTGCAACTATGCAAATAATTGCAAAAAAAAAAAAGAAAGCAGCGCTAAGAATGACGCATAAGCCGGGAATAAAAAGGAAAAATATTTTATTGGATGCCGGCATTACTTAGGATTTTTAGCGAGTGAATGCCTTCCATTTTTAGAAGCATAAACACCTTTTACCACGTTTAGTCGTAAAATAATCCAAAAAAATCGGCGAAACGTTTAACAAAAGATGCTACCGTGCAGACGAGGCAGTTGTGCGTCGAACCAGAACATAAATTTCGAAGGCGTTTGTTGTCAGGTGCTAAAATCGTAAGAAGAACGTTTCATTTGTACGAACCTTCCAAGGTTCCCTGTATACAACATAAACGCTTTAAATACGTGTTTACGGCTCTGCAGCCCAACATAAGTTCGGGTTCGGGGAGGCAAATAGAAGGCACCATGGGCCATATTTACGTTAGATTTTAACTAGCAATAAAATCCACAATTTGGTCGGTCCGACATTGTTTGAGAAAGCTCAAGATGTATTCCGGGGAGCCTCTGCGCCCCCGAGCAGAGCTTATGTTCTCAGCCTGGTTGGAAGCATTAAACAAATTTATGGGCTCCATAAACCTTTATCGGTTTCAGGCTCCCCACACTAGTTAACGTGGTCTCTTCATTTTTATGCTTTAAGTTCCCGAACAGCCCCAATCGAGCTGAAGCATAAAGCTGCGGTGGTTACGGACTATGTTTTGATGTTCTTCGAGTCTTTGCAATTCGACTATATACGAAAGATTTTACTTCTTGCGTTTATGATAGCATATTTTACTGTGGATTTAAAAATGTTTTCTACGAAGTCAGCGAACATGTACTTTTTTAACTTCGCTTCATTTTAATCCTGCCTTATTTTATGATTGTTGAATTAAGTAGGTGTAAAGTACGATTTTTGATTATTTAATCCAATTATAGTTAAGTTCTTTGTATTCAATACTATTTTTCAAACTACCCCTTAGTTAAAGCGATAACCCAAGGGTGGGATGTTAATTCGTTATCTTGTAAAGAAATATTTATGTATACATATATTTAGAAAATTTAAGTTTATAATGCAAAATAATAATTAATGCCCGAGGTATTTTCTGCCACCACAAAAAGATTAAAAACTATAAAATCTTCAATTTTCCCACGGTGGTTTTTTGCCGATTTTGCATATGGTACCTACCAACTTTCGATGGGAATATTTGTTTTTTGGACTAAATAACGAGGGATTTAGAATCGAATTTTTTCTTATTACCTTTATAGAGTAGATAATTAGAATTAAGTAAACAATTTCGTTTCTCACAGAAACCCTTAATGCAAGTCTTTGCTATCTAAAGTAAGTAAAACTGACCTTCCTTTCGAAATGAAATTGTAATCCCTGCAGTGAAATCAAAGTATCCGAGTCAACATCAAATGGCGCGAAAAGATCGCTTGAGCGAAAGGAAATTTCCTCAAGAAGAAATTGAATGTCGACTGCGAAGGATCCACGATGAAGAAATAATGACGAAAGAAGTCGACCGAACTTTCCCTTGGAAGCATTTCAAATCCCCTTAATTCTCTGCAATGCATTCCGAAGATAGTCCGGAAGGCATCGTCCTACGAAAACAATCATCGAAGTCAGCACAAAGGGCAAGTTCTTCACCGCTTGAAATAAAGCATCCCTTACTCCCGGGGGCGAGTTGGGGGAGCACAAGACAGGAGCTTACTCCTCCTGGAAATGCGGAAATGCTTTCTTCCACACCATTGCTCAAAGTTTCTGAACGGTTTCATCAAAATTGTGCAAAAATTTAAAGTACACCTATCTACCCCGTTCAGCTGCATCAAAACTGAAACGTCGCGCCGCGTCGCGACGTCGGCAAGGGCGTCTGGATTGCGGGGAGACGGGCAAGGCATTCCCTAGGGAACCCACTCACCTTGCAATTGGACATTGTTCTATAGGGGACTGTTTCGAATTTCATCCCGGCTTTGTTCACCGAACGTCTCCCATTCTTAAGGCGTCGCCGCCTGCGCTTATCCCGCAACAGGATCCCAAATTATTGCACTTGATGCCTGTGCACCAAACCTGCAAATTCCATTTTCCTCCCGGCAGGACGGCCCTAAATCCACTGTAATTTATGGAACTTGTGAGAAATTTTGTCAAAACTTTCGTACATATTCAAAGGTGAATAAATTTTCAGTTATGAGACCTGGAGTCGCTTCGCTCCGGTCGCCTCCTCCAGGTAAAACGAAAGATAAATTGTGCGGACTTAGCCAAGGAAATTGGATAGAAATTTCTGGTCCGGACGCATCCAGGGCTTATTTAAATAAGAATCATCCCTGGGACCGGTAGTTTGTGCACAACTTCCGCGAATTTATTGTCGTCCCCGATTTCTCTCAAGTAGCTCCTCTGTACAGCGCCTGCAAATGTTTGGGAAAAATTCCTGCAGGAAGAGGACACTTCTACACGGATTATTTACAAAATTCCTTGAGAGATTCTTTCAACCTTCAAATGACGAAAAAAGAAAATAAATATAATACGATTTGCTTCTTTTTCTCGAATATCTATTTGGAAATGTGTCTCCAACTACACATTCCAGTATTTGTCGCAATTTCAACTATTTCTTGTTGCTCTTCGGAAGTGATGCAATTTTGATAAGTTTAGGAATTGAGGAAGAACAAATATTACAACAAGTTTATTCAGGATGCGACAAATTTATCTACAAATATCCTCCAAGCAACTTGCACGTTCAACATTGGATCTTTATTTCATACTTGCAAAGAACCACACTTATACTTTTTAATAAACCAATTTTTAAATCGTAACAGACTCTGGTGCAGATCCATCGGATTGATAGTCCAAAAAAATAATTTGAAATAATAATATTTGGGAGAAACACAAAATTATATAGAAATAAAAATGGTTTTTAAACAATTACAACATTAAATACACGTATACTAAAAATATAAAATGAATTTAACTATATTGTCTTTTAATTTTTAACTCTATATGTTTCTCGAAAACGAGAAATGATTGAATATTTTTTTTACGTACTCATAATCTGCGGACCAAATTCTATATAAATAATAATTAATCTGCCACTTGTTTGAGAAGTCGTTATTTTTAGAATGTTTGAATGAATTAAAACAAATTAAAATAATGCAAAATGAAATATGTAAATAAAATTAAATCTTGTACACATTGCTCGAATTTTTGGGGTCATAGTCAAAATTAATTTTCTCAATTAAAAATTTGAATGCTCCTATTTTTAGGATTCAAAGAAATATGTTAAGTATTCGTATAAATTTTGAGTTTTGCCTTTTGTTATTTTCGGATCTAAATTTCTCATTACATTATTGTTTCAGAAGAGAAAAATCTATAGCGCCTGTATCTCATCTTGCAACCTAAAATATGCATAAGTTGATAACTTTCGCTTAATTGAGCTCAGCATAATGTTCAGTGAAATTTTATGTGAAAATTATGCGAATCACAGAAGGTTTTCACCTGTGCGTATATGCTCTCACCCACTAATCGAACGTGACCTTAAAACATCAGTCCAACATAACTTCTCTTCTACATATTCGTAGAAGTCCCAACACTCAGGTGAATGTTAATTAGCATCTGCTGATCGACAGCGCTGATTCGCTGAAATCTTCGGTTCGATCCGGTAGAGACTGCTCCATTAATTACGGAGTTATAGTCGTGATAGTCGCTTTCAGTGGCTTCTTTACAGCCATTGCCAATAAACAGGTTTATTAGTTAGATCGATCCTATCAGTTCTTAATTGGAACGTGAGAACTGAGAATCTGGTTCGATCCATCTGCGGATTTAGACGTCCGTCGGTTCGTCCGTTTGGTCCGTCAAAGCGGCGCGATTTGCCGCAAGGGAAATTTTCGAAAACTCCGGCCAGTAGTCGGCGTGTACCTGCCTTTCCAATCAAAATTAAATATTTTCCGAGCATCTCTCAGGTATGAGCCGAGGTTTGAGTGAGATGTGAGTCTGGCAGGCTCACTATCATATAGGGGATCACTTAACCCCGCAAAAACCTGAAAATCCATACAAGATTCCCGAACCTCCGCAGAAAGGTTTTGGACGGTGGCATGCTCCATCGTCGCTTATGCCGCAGAGCTGCAGGGATTTGATTTTGTTCAATTCCCCCTAATTATGTTATGGCTCCGCTGGCGTGCTTACCTGTGCGGGCCTCGCCGGAGCATAGTCAGCATAGTCATCATGCTCTGGCGTAGAATTTCCACAGATTGGCACTGTTGTGCAAGACGAAGATGAATTTTGTGGCCGTGGGAATTGCATGAGAAAGTTTTGCCATTCAAAGAGCTGTTGGAATGCTGCCAGTTAAATGTCTAGCCAGCCTCTTTTCAAGCGCGAGTATCTGTGCAGAGTTTTGTTTTTTTTTCTCCTAAGCATATTTGTATGGATGTTTTTCTCCCCCCGGTAACCCAACATAATTAGATATGACTACGATGGAGAAGGGAAGTTGATAATTTCTCGCTATGTTGTTTGCTGCTCGCCAAACAGGCTTCAAACAGTCTGAAATTGCATGGCTTAGGTAATTACCTGCGCAAAACCTATGTCATCGGAAAATTATATTAAAAGGCACTATGTGCACCAATTTCGAAATCACATCAAATCTAGGTACGTATCTTGCGGCATCTCGTCAAAGTAGAGGAAAGGAAAACAACCTGCACGACACAGACTTCAGCTTAAAAAAGACTTTCACTGAAAGAGCGACTTCTTGTACATAAATACTTGCGAAGTTATGAGCATCGTTTGATAAATCGTTATGTTTGATAAGAAAGATTTTAAATCGTATATTTGACAATCTATTTGTACAAGATTCGTCGATTAGAAAAATCGACATTTGAAAACTGTTGAGTTTATGTTTCTGTGGAACAGAATATCTTAAGAAACTTTATCGATATTTTCACCATCCTTCAATTTTTACTCTATACAATTTTTCAAATAATGTGTCTTGTAATATGAATAATATAAGTATGATATAAAATTTTACTCAACTCTAATTTATACCGGCATATTTAATAACATTCGAAAGCAAATTTCTTTATTTGTTTTTCTTTGAGAGAACCGGCTGTGGTTGTGGCGAAAATACAAATGCCCATTTCACAACTATATTTGGAAGATATAAAAGGGACTTATAATTCTTTAGATATTATAGCATCGCTAATCACCGCAAAGTGATTTTTCTTAACGAAAAAACTTTTGGCACGAGCTCACCGCATGCCGCAAGCCCTCTTGAGTTTTTAATACAAATCTCATGGAAAACTGCCAGAACACTTTTGGGCATTTTCCTAAGACGTTATGAAGCCGACAAGCAGATTCAATAAATGCTTTCAGACAAAGGAACGATATCGCAGGAAGTTGTCACGTTAAGAAGACAGGCAACCCAGCGAACAATTTTACGTTGAAAACTTTTACCAGAAAGTTTAACTTTTCCGTTCCATTTCTTGTGTAAGACAGCCGGAGCAATCAGAATGGAGGATTTTCCCATCAACTTCCTTAATAATATCCTCAAAATCATCCTGGAAAGTTCCTATGGTGAAAGGATGAGTTAGTTATTCCGTGCAGGAGAAAAACAAATTTTTTTTTCCCACTTACATCAAGCCGGAGTGAATCAAGAAATTCTGTTGAGTCAATTATCCTTTTTGGAGCAGCACACTCCATCTCCACTTTAGAGAGATTTCTTTTAAGTTCAATTAAAAGTTGTTCGAATGCAGAACGCTCTAAGGAAAGTGGGCGTTTTTTTTTAAGTGGAACATTCTTAAGTAACTCTGTTAAAAATTGATTTTGACCTCTTCTTTTGATTAAGAGCTCTAAACTAGGAGTAGTTGTTGAAGTTTTCAATTAGAGTTTGATTTTGGCGCTATTCATGATTAATTGAGTTTTTTAAGAAGCTGTGCATACCGTATATATGTATGTATGTAGAAAATTCTTTTATATAAAATCTATATATATGTACTTAACAAGTACATATAAGCAATTAAATAATAGTGAGATGTTTTTACTTACAATCAAATATTAAGAAATTCAGTCAAGTTGATTACCTGAAAAAAAAGAAAAAAATCGTAAGTGATTTACTAAGTATATTATTTATTCTTAAAGAAAATCTTGCTAAGAACCTCCTCATTGTACAAAACGATTTTGGACACTTCAAAAGTTTTCCTGGCTTTTCCCGGCATTACTGCGCCTAATGCGGAATCTCAGGCTGTAAAATGCCCTACTAAGAGTAAAACGGTTGGAATTTGATTAATGCTCGTGGGATGGTACCCTTTTCATCAAACGTCATGAAATGAATCCCAAAAAGCTTTTAGTGAATATATCAGGATTCATCACTCAAATTGATGCTAATAAAACAAGTCGTGATCTCCCTGGACCATTAATGCAAATTTGTCCATTTGACATGAGGCTTTTACAAATTGAAATCAATTTATCAGCAGAATATCGATTCGTCTCGACTTTGGCCATCCTCGACCCTATTGTTATTCCGACCATGAAATTTTATTACATTAAGCCTTTTCCTGTCCATTTTCCGCAAGTTTTCCAAGGATATTCATAACGCTTTATCTAAATCGGATTCTGATTTTTTATGGTCTGCGGAACACGCAACATACACGTACACGTTAACATATTGAAGGAAATCAATCAGAGGTATCGAAATTCTATTCCGCATTCCAGAATATAAATATGTAGATAAATACCTATAGATAGATTCCTTTTACGCAATTCAGAGGAAATGAGATTCGCCAATGGAATAATTGAGAATTAAGAACGAACTCTACGTACTAAATTTGTGAAAGCTTTAGAAAAAAATAATTATTTGGGGGTACTTTTAACAAAAATGCTGGTATCCCTCGATTTACACAGTCCTTTATTTATTTCTAGTAAATCTTTAATTCTATTCTTACTATAAAATTACCGAACCAGAATCGCATTTAAAACATAAATGTATGTACAACTTAATTTTGTGTTTTCTCTTAAAGATACACATCTCATTTGCAATCAGAGACGCGAACGCGGAAAGGGTTCAAAGTGGATTTTTCCAAATTGCTCTACAAATTACGGCCGTGATAAAAATTATGCGGGCCGAAATTTTCTAAGTCCTGATTATCCCAATTACAAGAGGGGTCCCCATACTCCAGCCAGGACAATGGGTTGAAGCGGTTTACGGCACAGTTTCTGCAATTCTTTTAATCTTATCAGAATTTATAATTCTGGCTAATTCTAATTACACGCCCCGTGGACCTGAATCTTTTTTATCCCACCCCGAAAAAAGTGCCATCGCAGCTCTAATTTCACCAACCCGGAATCGGGGGTCACACGAATCTCTTCCCTGGAAAAAATGTATGCTAGCTGGCAAAGGCAAGTGAAAAGTGTCTGAAAATTTGTTTTATTAATTTTTCCTCTTAAGAATAATTAAGTGGAAGGAGCACTTCTTCCTGAAAGTCGGTCGGGGCTAACGTCGTTTTTCAATAAAAGTCACATATTCCCTTTTTGCTCCAGTCGAGATCAAAGGACATGCTCCTCCAGGAAAGCGAAAGATTTGAAAATTGAAATTTTTGTGAGATTCACTTTAATAAAAGTTACGACTCGGCTGGGATTAAAGTTCATGATGAGCTGCTCCTCGCAGCTTCCTTTGTACTTCCGTAGCTTTTCATCAAGAAAAAATATAAAATATGGGGCGGGCAGGATATCAATGCGGGGGAGTTAGGGAGACAACGTGAGCTTCAAAAAAATAAATAAATTTTTATGACGAATTTCTTTTCTGTTCAAGCTGAAGATTAGGAGGACGAGTGATCCGCTTACAAAGGGGATCAAAACATATCTGGAAGAGGGGGTGGAATAAGCCCCTTATTGAATCAGACGCGCGAAAACAATTTTCACTTTTCGTGCTTTCGACGCGTCGCGTCGCATCACACATTCTGTGTCGTCGCAACAGCAAGTCACGTTTAACGAGATGAACGCCGCACGGCGGGGGGTGGTGGTGGAACATTTTTCATGGTCTACAAACTCCGCGTGCGTTCAAATCGAATTTGCCTTTGCTTTCAAAACGCACCTTGCTTACCTGGCGGACCTGCTCTCGCAAATGATGATGAAGATGAGCTGATAAATAAATGTAATAGAATATGTTTTTTTATACGAGAATAGAATCAATGCAGGGTCGCCGAATAAAGGGCTTTTCTCGATAGCCCTCAACAATGGCTCTATTTAGGGCATCTTTTCCATATATGAATAGTCTATTGTGAGGATATTCACCAGATATCTTTTATAGAAAGGAGATATTAAAATTTTTATATATTTTTATTAAAAATATTGAGTAGACACCTTACACCATTTTAATCCCCGAATAAAAATTTATATAGACCCGAAACAAGTTTGAACCACGCCTGGAATTGAAGAAAAATATCATATGTACATACATATGTATATGCCCAAATTGGGAACCAGGATAACAATTTAAAGTTCGAATGTTTTCAAAGCAATTGATTTACATGGCTCTCTCAATTTGCGTTTCTTTTTTAGCGAGTATAATTAGTAAAGGATCAAATCAATGCAAGAAAAATGTATATAGTTTTATCCTTGGACTTCACGCTATCAAAATTTAAATATTATAGAATTATTAGTGCCTTTTTAAAGAGTGCTAATTCTTAAGACTTGATATTTTATCAAATCATCACTACACCACCTAATAATATTTATGCCACTTTTTATCATTACTAAATTTCTATGACCCGCCAACTGAAGTATATTTTTTCTTTGGATCTGAATAAGAACGTTTTAATATACGAGAAGACAAGCTTGACGATTATTATTAATTAAATAATTATAGAGCAACTTGTTAACACCTTTTGAAACATTAAACAATTTTATTATATACTACTGATTAATTTAATGACTACTACTATACTACTGATTAATTTAATGACTTTTAAATTGAACTATAAAATAATTCAGTGCACATTTTTGTTATTGCTGTGCTTTTAATTTTAATTTTTGTTTTCCAAGCGTCTAGCATGATATCGTAAAGTTTGGCAATATTTACAAAGCTTATCTTAAAAATAAACCGGAATTATACGAAAAGAAGGTTGACTCACAGAATTTCACATTCTGTAAGATAAGTATCTGAATAAAATTAAACATTATCACGTGATTTTCAACGTGATTATCTTAATAATATATGAATAAAATTATGTTCTTGTTTGCATTTTTAACCGATTCACCGAGGCGCATCGTTCAGAAAATTTCCTTTTACCAGGAAATGAAAACTAAAAAATTCTAGAGAAGTTGAGTAGGAGAAAAAATGTCACTTGGGCAACAGAATAAATATTTAATAACGTTCCGCGACATGGAGCAAAATCGTTTCCAGACGAAAGCACACCTCAGAAGGCGGCAAAGTGGATTGCCTTGGGAGTGCCGAGAGCTGCTTATTTATAAAGAAGGAGCAATTTCTGATATCATCCACCGGGTCTAATTGCGAAGATTGAAAGTCGCATTAGGAGATTTATGGAACATGGTGCAGCAGAACAACACCGCAAAAAGGTTGAGATCGTGTCAACCTAATTGCAATCATTTTTCCAATTGTTTATTCAATCTACAGAAATAAGAATCAGAGTAGCTGCGAATTAACCCTGGGTTGTCTGGGAAAGTAAACAAATTAACGTACCAAATATACTTTAAAATGTAGCAACAAATTAGATTTGATTTCGTTTAGTTTATAATACAGTATAAAATAATAATTAAATTAAAACTATAACATTCACACCTATATGTATAATATTTTTGAATTTTGATGAAAACTATAAGACCTAAATTTAAGCACATTTTTATTCAATAGATGATTTGTAAAATTCAATTTTTTCACGACGCGGAAGGTCAAGAGACAAACTTACAATATAAAATTTTTGCACTGCCGTAGTGAGTATTATAAATGCCCGAATTTTATTTAGCCCTCCAGGAGTTAGGTAACATTTTAAAGGATAGAATTATTGTCCTCCAAGAAAATACCACTGATATCATGTGAATTGATAATGCCCCAAAAAGAATTAAATATTTAAATAGGGAAGCAAATATAATACAAAAATATGTAACCTGATTGCTTTCACTTCTATATATAGACAGAAAAGACAGTAATTTCTCAAGGGAAGTGAATGTTTCCAGTAAGATACTCATCAGGAGAGGAAAACACTTCTTTTGTATTCTTCTCATTTTGCTCGATAAAATTATTTCAAAGGAATCTTTTAATGTTTACCCAGTTGAAATTTATCAAAATTCCGAATTGGAACAAGAAATTTGTGAATTCATCTATTATTACATTTAAGGTATCACCTGACTAAAAGAATAAATAAAAATCAGTAGTATCATATAAATTAATTTTAGGATCAAGATAAAATTGGTAATCATGCGGTTTTTGTAGAAAACAACCATTTGCAAGGTAAGCTCTATCAACTCATGCATTTCACTTTGCATAAATCCAGAAAAATTACAAAAATAAAAATGTTGCATCCCACAGAGCAAATAATTGGGAAAAAATGCTGCTTCATCCAGAATTTTCTGGATTCTTTTCCGCCAAAAGCGAACTGAACAAATAGCCGGCTTAGAGTGAAAGTGGCCTAACAAAAGCCCTTCCCTGGGAGTCTAATTACCCCGCGGAATTCAAACTATGAGCCAGCGAGCAAAGCGGGAATTTCCGCCCATATCCCGCCGTAATCTGGCGCAATTAATTGATTCATTTGAACGACACTCTCGCTGGACACCGGCCATATCGGCCGATTTTTCTTTTCGGGTTTTTTTACTTCTGGTGACTGCCACTGCGCCAAGGGGGCCAAAAACTGGGCGCTCCGGCGGGGCACTGTGCATTGTCCCCGGGACGCTTTTAATTGAGTTATAAGACAGCGAGCCGGGCCCTGCTCGGGGGCCAGTGCATGCTAATTTAACTTTTACGAGTTCTA
Source organism: Tolmerus cingulatus (assembly GCA_959613345.1). NCBI lineage: Eukaryota > Metazoa > Arthropoda > Insecta > Diptera > Asilidae > Tolmerus > Tolmerus cingulatus. The sequence goes on from OY390710.1 coordinate 35,147,297, forward strand.
CAGCTGGGCCCTGCCCGGAGGAAATAAAGTGGCCAGCGCCGGCCTAGCGCTCCGCTGCCACTACCGCCGCCGCCGCCAGTCGCACAATGGTCCAGCGACTTTTATTGCCTCCAGCATCCACGAGGAGGGGCATTCCTTGCGAGGGAATTTATTGAATTAATTTACTTCAGCCACTGAGGAACTCTTCCCACAGTGGCCGGTGGAAATAAAAGAGCACTCATGTGTATAAGGAAGGGTGCTCCGTGCCCGCTGGGGGTGCTCCACCCCTTTTCAGGGGGGCCCCACAACCGACGACTCTCAAGACTTTCGACTCAGCAGTTTCGCAGGGCGGGCACCGGAGCACCGGATCACCAGAATTGTTTTGGGAGGTCCATTAATCATAGTCACGGCACCGAAGAGTGCGCCGCGACGAATGCGGGGGTGGCGCATGGGCGTAGGTGGACCGGCGTCAGTAAGCAGAAGTTAAGTGTTTTGGGGAAAGCCTTTTTGTTGACAACTTTTATGAAGTTCCGATCGGTTTCTCGGGAACGCCTAATTTTCCTGGCTCCCGATTGACCTCGATGTGATTGATTATTTGTGCACCCGTTGGCATCCAGGGAACAGGTGTACGGACAGGAATTTTTCTTTTATGGTGTATCGACAGGATTGCAAATGACTTTGTTAATTGGAAATTCGAGATGACTTCAACCAAAACATTTGAAAGTATGTACGCACGTTAGTGAGAAAACTTCTTGTGCTCGAACTTCCTTTCGCTTTTTTTGGCGCTTACTTTGGGACTCGTAAGATCAGCATAAGACGTCGTGACTGCGGGTGCGGAGCTCGAGCGGTGTAATTATGTTTTGGTACATTAACCTCCGCGATTGCCTTAGAAGTAGTTGTTTAATCCCTAGAAAGTTGTAGGCACCTTCATATGTAGCGACGGTGGTAATGACCAGTACCATCGTACAGATTGTTTGCGATTGCATTATGGGGAAAAGTTCAAATTGCTAGTTATGGTCAAAAACATTTTACAAATAAGGAATTCTAAAAGGGTGTTACACAATTACTTTCTTGCGCTACCAATTTAAAATTATATCAAAACAAACTCTTTCTATACGATTAAATTTAGATAGCATAAATAGAAGCAATATTACTTGAAATTTGAACGAAAAAAATTAAGGCATGAATGAATTACACCTATTTTAGTTTACCTTAAGTTAGGACTGCGTTTGAATATTTTAATTAATATCAAAGTTGCTATTAAACAAACATTTTCATTTAATCTGAAAAACATATTTAAATATCTAAATACAATTTGGCGAAATTAAGTTTTCTTGTTATTTTTTCTCAAAATTTAAATACAAATCGAAATGACAAGGGGCTTAGGTTGGAAATTATTTCCAGGATATAAATATTTTTTACTAGTCATTTTCTATTGGTAAAACATAAGGAAAATATTATAAAAACAAAATAAATAATATAGGTATAAAACAAGTGAAAAGCATATCAAGCAATTATTGTAGTTGCATAAATGTTTGTAATGCAGAAATACATATACAAATGCTAAAATAGGTGCAATAATAAACAACACCTCATCTCATTTGCGTGAACGTCTAATCTAGCTCAATAAATAGAATCAAATCAATCAAATCTATGCAAAATTGGCAATCAGTCTGAACTAGAGAAAGCCATGACTCAAAATAGCTCGAGCAGGTGCAACAGTTTCCAGAGGAAAACCATGCCAACACCGGGCAACATAATGCAGATATGCTGCTCCTGATGGATTAGAGGAGACAACAAATGAAGGACGTGCATAATGACTCTATCGAGCATCTCCTTGTACGACGGAGGTCCCATTGTGATCCGACTGAAGCTGGGGCCGAATTGGCACATAATCAAACTTACGAGTAATTTGCAAGCTGCCACTCACGTGTAATTAAATCCACAGTCGATGTAATTCCGTCCCTTTGCGATAGTGTGGAAAATTTGTCATTTATGTCATTATGTCCTCGATTCTTGCATCTGATCGTGCACACTATGCAATTCATTAATTTTTATGGATTGTAAAAATAATGTCGAAAGTGGATTGGCGTTCTGGCATGGAATTGGACGGAGTAAAAAACAAAAATATATATCATTATTACCACGAAAACAGATTAATTTTACAAGATTGAAATGAGGTCATGTTTTGAAAATAGTCGTTATAAAATAATTACGTCTCTTCCGTGCGAGCACGACACCGTAACCATTTCAGTCCGCATTTTTGAAAATAAAACTGAAAAGATAAATAAGAGTATCCGTTCAAAAGGCGAACTCGCCTCGGTGTTTATGCATTTTTATCGTTTCAGGAGATAACAAAATAATTTATGAAAAAGTCACGCTCCTGTGTGCCTCCGTGCGGCGAAAACTGCAGCTCCCGACGACTGTAAATAAGCCAAAACCGCGTCGGTTGGCTCACACATTTTCGGAAGAATTACTGCTGTCAGAAATTTTCAACTTTTTATGCTTTAGCTCTCTACATTAGGTGCTTTTACCGGAAAGTAAAAATTCCCAAGATTAAAATTTCTGATAATAAAAATATCTATGCATATAATCGACCTTCCTCCTCTACGGAGGCTGCGATGGAACGGACCACTTTCATCGTTTCGCTTGATGACAACATTTTGAATTTCTCGTTTATTAACGTAGAATGCAAACGAGCGTGAAAAATATTGCAACGAGAATTTTGAAGAGCCTATTGATAAATGAAGCATTTATTTATGAGGGGAAAAACTAAAGTATGCAATTCCCCTATAAAAATAATGTTTTTCACAACTTGACATTTTTGTTTAACGATATCTATGGACTAATATTTAAAATGGTTCATAATGTTGCTAAAAACATTTGTTTATTGTTTATTTTCTCACGTACATAGCATACAATGTAAAAGATCAATTGAATATTATTTAATCGAAAATAAGTTTATACTCTTGAATTATTCTAAGTTCATATTTAAAGAAGCCATTTTTAATGTAGACCATGATCACTGTGATCATCGAACCCAAGTAGCGATTTAGATTTTAAGTGATTGTGAAAGAGGTTAGCATAAACGTAATGTTGCGCATGTTAAATTAGATTCTGGTCATAGTCCACGGTAACTACCAAGTGCTAGCAAGTTCTAGCCTATAATTCGATAGATTGTTTCCCAATGCAGAGATCTATTGAAGTAAACATAAATCGCGAATAGATAGAACTATGTAAATGTAGCTACCGATTTCAATTTAATGTTTTGCTGTTGCTAGTGATTGCAAGGCTAAAGTTTTTAAATACCAATAGAGTAAAATTTCAATTTTTTTTTTGTACTGATTAAAATTTATTTAGAGCGCCAGAATTTAACTTTTATGTAAAATATGCTGCTACATATATGAAAGGGTTTTTTAATTTAAGAAAGTAGGTACAAACTACGAAAAGAGTTAGTCTAGAAAGGTTACTATAGCAATCGACTAATGGACGGTTTGTTCGACAATGCTTTGGCAACAATTTTGCATTATGGCGATGAAATTGATACCATAAATAGCGATTATCACGTGAACACGTGAGCGCTGAAGTATCGGTGAAGATCTCGGCACGCGATAGTTCGAGGAAGTTACCTGTGCGAGGGGTGCGTGAGGGGTGCGTAAGGAGGTGCGTCCGGGGCTCCGGTATTTCACGCCAGGGCCTCCGGGGGTAAATGAAGAGCATCGGGCAGCACTGCGGCCGCGTACAGGTGAATTAGCCGCGCAATTAATGGTCCCGATAAGAAGCGAATCGCTTTCTGAGTGGTCAGAAAAAATTGTTTTTTCCAGAATGTTATCGCTCTGGTTGCATCACAAAACGAGTTCCGAGTGGAACTTTTTATTTTATTTTTTTTTTTTTCAGCTCCTTCCTCTTCCGCTCATTTCCATTTCCCAATGGCCGGGCAATCTACTGACAACGTGTTCACCTGATAATCACCTGTAATTTCTCAGGGAATTTCCTTTTTTTGTAATTCTTTTCCTCACTTTTTGCCGGGCCAAGTGGGCGTCATTAGCCGCGGGAACAGAAGCCCGTCGGATCGGTTCGACGCCGGCTTCCCGCTTCCCAAACTTTCACATTGCGGCGGCGACGACGACGACGAAGTCGGGCATTAGAACGGAATGGGGGTATAAAAGTAACTGACTATCAGGGTATCTCCTTACATCCCGATCCGGAAGTTCAATTAGAGGCACCTCTGGAGCACGGTCTTTGGGGCTCGGGTTTCGCCCGTGAATTGACCGTCGTCGCCGCCGTCTTCCAGTATGCAGCGCCCCTCGACGTCGCGCGGCGGGGGTCAAAAGCTGACATAGATTTTCCCGGCCTGAGAATCGATATCGGCGAACAGTGGGAGAGAGCGAAATTGGCGCTCTCAAATAAAAGATTTAAAACCGGTAGAGATATGTATTTAATTGAAATTTAATAAGTAAAAGGATAATAGTTGTACCTTGAACTAGAAATGGAATTAAATTTATACTTAGATACTTGATACTTATTAAAGTTACACAATAAATTCTATCATATACCTTTCAAGTTATTTTATCCAAAAATATCTATTCCTAACAATTTTCTTTATAATTGAATACTTGGAAAAACTTCTTTCATTTAACGAAAATCAAAATTTACCTTGAATTGTACCTAATTATATTACAAAAATGTAATTTTTCAGATGAAAGTTGGAAAGTTGTTATTTCTTCTAAATTGTTTTCCAATTTCAAAGTTAAATTCTAAGAAATTATGCCTTTTAAAGTATGATTTTACTCATTAAAATACGGCAAAAATAGAAAAGCCGTTTAATAATAGGAGTGGGTATTTACGCGCTAATACAGACAAGGCTTACATCGTTTCAAATTTTTAAATACTAACATTTACAACATTACAAAGGAAAAAAGTTACATTACAAAGGAAAAGTTTGAGTCATAAATTTCTAAAGAAAGTAACGCAGGTCTACATTAAACGATCATTATCAAGAGTACAATACAAATAATTTCTGCATAAATATAAGAGAAAGTTTGTTTTAATTAAGTTAAAACTCAGATCTCTTTATTGTTATTGAAAAATGAAATGTAATTATTGAAAACATAAAATTATCAAGAGTTCAGGTGAAACAAATTTGTTTTTCCCACTGTGCGACGGGGTTCAGACTTTGGCACAGATTTTCCTAGTCTGAGACTTGGATACTGGGGGGAAAAAAGTCTTCTTTTCGCTATTATGCTGGTTTTAGTTTTTATGTTTTCTATGCGATGACCAGCAGCAGGAAACGCTGTCCAGCGCCGTAACTGTACCGTGGTGCAAAACAAAATCGATGCGCGACTCCGCGAGACTTCGCCCCGTTTTCCAGGTCCCCACCGGGCACCAGCGCAGCGCTACACGGCAAAAACAACGCGACCACAAAAAGTTGCGACGAGTCCAAGGCAAGTGGGTCGTAACACTTTTTCTCGCGGACCTTTGCAAATCTGCTTTTTTTCACTCCTCTTCATTTCGAGTATGTTTTGCTCGAAACTTGGCCTCTTCGCTCTTCATTCTTCAATTTAAACATGTAAAAAACGAAGAGGCGAAGTTGCCCCATTGACTTTGATCTATGATCCAAAAGAAATGCGTGTCACGCCGAAATAACCGTCTCGCCTCCTCGAGGGATGCTGGAAATCCTGGACCACAATGGATCTCTTCATGCTAGAAAAAAGCGATTGAAGTGGCTAAGAAAGCCAAGGGGGAACTTGTCTGCACCTCGTTACACTGGGGTCATCTTGACCGTCGGCGGTGCGGGCAAAAACCCAATTTCGGGATTACCGGACAAAACCCATAATAATTGGGCGGGTTTGCATTGGGAATTAATTTTCGTTTTTTTGGGATCAAACAATATTGCTGACACGTGCCGACAGCGCGTTATTTTCTTCTCCCGTGTGTTAAAAAAAGCAACCTTAGCAACGCTTGAAAAGTACTTTATTGAACTTTTTTTCATTTTGTTTGCTAAATAATACATTAAATGAATTGAATATCTTTCGTAAACGATACCAAAAAATTTTCAATTAATAAATAATGCAAATTTCCCGTCAATCTAAGAAAAATATATATTGTCAACTGATGATTGGCTGATTGGCATACACACAAAGTGAAATTGTTAAAACTTAAAATGGATCGCAGATTTTAGATATCTTAAACAGATTTTCTAATAAATTAAAAAGGCATATAGTGAGCATTTACCTTTAAGAATAGTTTAATTACATTAATTTGAAATTAAAGTTATTTAGAGGCAACTATTTTCTCTTTTGTAAAGAATAAACCAGTATCTTTAATTTGAAATGGAAGTTAGCTACAATCGAACTAAATTCTTATTTTTAACTTTGAGTATGTAAGAAAGTGGTTCTGTGAAAAACAAACCTATATGATTATTTATATACTATTATATATTGCATATTTGTATTCTATGTAATACTCAATTGAAATTCTCTATCTTTTTGTTTCAATTATAATCCCCTTTCATTGCAGGGTATTGACTTTCTTAAATAGTTCGTAATTTGAATAGTCAACCACGAAAGGTCCTCAAAGCGTACCTTTTCAGCTGATTAAGGGAAAATGTCCCGACGCTTACACTTCCCCATCCATCAGAGTCAAGAGCAAGGGACCGTCAAGTGCACGATGGAGCAAATTCAATGCCATGCTTAATTCATCGTACCTACGTACCTACGGAAATTCTTACGTAGAAAAGAACCCCAGCCCTTCTGGAGGGATGAAAATCTCGAACAATTCCAGAGTGCACCTGCTGAGTGTTGGGTTACGGGTTACGGGCGTCCTCGCCACTTAACTAATTAAACCCCGTCAGAACCAAAAGGGTCATAGCTACTCCCCTCTGGGGTGACATTTCCTTGTGGAGTGGAGTACAAATTCCCAGCTGCGTAGAATTTTGTAGAAGGAGGCCCGCAGAAGTTGCAAGAAGCGGGTTCGGTTTGGCCTGGACGCCTGGATGAAGGACAGGGAACGGGTCTACGCGTCGTCTGGGAGGAATTTGTGTCATCCGAGGCGGGGAACCACTTTCCTTTCCGCCGCACGACCAGCCGACCACTGCTCGCCGTGTCGTCTGCCCTATTAAGGCAATTGCCACTGTCGTCTTCGTCTTTCAACTCCAACTGTGGTCAAACGGAAGTCGCATATAAGCAATCTTATGGATGACATATTAAACCGCGTTCTTCGGGGAGCGAATTTGCATATTCGAAGTGTGTCAGCTGGCTGTTCGCATAGGAAAACCTCTTGGGGGGAATCTGCCGACGTAAGTAAGTAGGTACTTTGTGGCCACGACTTGGGTCTTCGGGTGGTTAGCCACGTTCCAAAGTTTTAATGTTTCTTACAAGTTTGAGAAAGTCCTCGTCTTACAGTAAAGTCGTGCAATGTTGGTTTTTATTGTCGTTTTTCTTCTCTTTATCATATCACGAGTATAGGGCTACAAGGCCAAATTCGAGACGTAAGCTATATTCAAATTTTTGGTATATTCTTATAAGAAAGTAACAACTGACGCGGAGGGCGACGAAGAAAGTAATTATCCGGCAAGTAACCTTACGGGACGAAATCAGCAGTAAATGGTCGACTTCTTTGATTTATGGGTTAATTAAGCGTGCTTAATTAGAAGTGGGCAGTTGAACGCAATTCTTACTTCTTAGGAGGAGAGAAAATTAGTGAAGGAGAAACTCGTTAAGACTGTCCCGTCTGGAAATTGTCGGCTAAGGTTGACTGGTTGCCGTCTTCAAGGAAATTGTCATTTCCTCTTGACTTTGAGAGCCAACTGGAACACCACTCATTTTGGATTAAAATTGATCTACCGCTAAAATGGCGTGAATTCGATTCGTAATTTTGCGGCAAGCAAAGAAATAGAGTCGTAAACTCCACCGCAGAATAGCTCTATTTTATTCACGGCCTAATTTCATAAGACATGGACGCCCCACCGATCTCAGCATGCTGATGGGTTTTACGATCATTAAGATCTTCATCTCAAAACATAAGATACGAATCAAATTTTTCGATTATATTCCCCAGACCGAAAGTGTATCGAAAAGTATTTCATGCGTGTCTTTCTAATCTTGCAAATTGATCTTAATTTGGAAGTAATCGAGCTTATAAGAAATTAAGCATGCATGCGAATCGTATTTTAGATCAAAATTTTTATAAGTATTTCATTTAAGATGGTTTCACAATTAAAAAAAAAAAAAAAAATACTGATTGATTTAACTTTATTTATCTACCACCATAACATTTAAAACTGCTAAAAGTATCTCAAATTCAGGATTTATTAATAAAAATGAGGGATTTGAATGTGTGGCTTTTGCTAAAATGTCGTTCAAATCTTAATATATGTATATATATCGACATGATCTCTAAGTGGCAAACAGAGAATAGATATTGCTAATTTCGTTTTTTCGAATTTCCGAACATTTTTACTAGTTAAATACAAATGTTTGTTGTAAACATAGGAATAAATAAAATATCCAAAATACATAGATTTAGAACTAGTTGTTCACAACTTTGTGAAGAATTCAGTAATTTTATCAAAAATTTATTTGTATAATTGTGTATAAAATTGAGCTAACAAAAATCTATCGTTTTACCTACACCCTTTCTTTAATTTTAAAGGCTCATAAAGCTCGCTTTCTTATATTTTCCTAAAAAGTTCTTAAAAAACCCCCATTCGCGCCTTTCAGAGGTGACATTTACTAAAAAATAAAACTACTTTTCTCCAGCATCACAAAAGCTGGCGGACTACATCTTACCTAACCACTCCGGCTCTATGCACCGGTAACCGCGTCGTACCTGCACGGAGTGGTACTTCGGGGTGCAGAAACTCAGATACAATGGCCAGAGAAACACAATCCATGGAAGCGTGACACCGACCATCGCGCTGCGCTGTCCCATTTTAAGTGGAACTCAATTGCGCTTCCACACACCTGCAAATCGCATCATGGCAATTTTTACCCTATAAAATGCGATTATATTTCTTTTTTTTTCCCAATAAAAATCCTATAATCTGCAGGTCCGGTGCAGCATCTGTAGAAACTGCCACCCAATAGTCCGTCATCGGCCGGACTGGACCACCTCCCATCGTCTTCCTCCGCGAAATGCCGCCGCGCGCCATTGGCAACCGCACGGTTTACCTGTTTTACCTGTGCGCGCGGCAGTTGCTTTTTCATCGGCGGTTCATCTACCGGTTGATAACAAGCAAAAATAATTAAACCGGTCGGTGCCTGGCACCGAGATCTCCGGACACAGAGCCATAGAATCATGGGCCGCCAGTTGATTGTGTGGAACGTGTTTGTGTTGGTCAATCTACACCAGTGGTATAAGAAGCGGCGTTCTGTTGTGACGAATACCGCTGAAGGTGGGTCGTAAGAACTAAGCGGGTTCGGGTGGGTGGGGGTGAGTGGAACAAACACAATTCTAAGCCTATGTTGCAGAAAGTTGTTGTGGACGATCAATTGCCGCCGTGTGCGGTCACGAGTTTGACCAGACCGCGTTGTGGTGTGTGGGTCCTCTTCCATTGGTATTCCGCGCGGCCGATGCTCATTTCCATTGAAAGTTACTTTCTGTGGTGGCATCTCCCTGCTTGGGGGCCCCCCGAGCTTGAGCCCCAATCTGGCGGACTTGGCGGAGGCTCTTCAAGATGGCAATGGCACGGCACGACACGGCATCGCAATCAGATGCCCGTCGCCTCCGAGCACACCCCGCACCCCACCGCAGACGGGTGCGGGTGGTGTTTTCGTGGTGCATTGTAAACGATATTGAAACTTCCTGATTGCGTTACAAGTTGACAATGCCGATTAAAGTTGATGCCAAAATGGGCAATATGGGTTGATTGAACGATGGGAACAAGACAAAGACTAGCCAGATTTTCACTTATACCAATCGCCGTTACTTTATACTGTAGAAAATCTTTTCTGGCAATCAGGCAATTAAACTGTCTGAATTCCACTCACCAATTATGCTAATCTACAACTTATAAAAGTCAGTGTGGGCGATCAAACTACAATACCTAAATCACCTGGAGTATATCCGCGAAAAAAATTTTTACGCGCCATTGAAACCATTCAAATAATAATTTTAATTTTTCTTTTTTTAGTCACGGCAGTAATTTAAAGCGTTTCAAGGTATCAACCCAGATTCCATCGCTGCTTGTCATTGTAATAAATTTGTTTGCGTACCTTTTCTTGATCAAAAGACCTTCGATCAGACTACCTTAATTAATTGATTGCTTTTATTGGATGCGTGTCAAAGTTGAACGACCAAATGCGCGGCTTTCACTCACCGCTGATTGCTTCGTGTATGATTCAATTCGACAAGATCAATCTGGGAAGCATGAATCTAATTGTTTAGATCGATAGAAATAATTTGCGTTTTTTATGAGCCACATTACGAATATTTTTGTGGGACTTAATTTGGACTTATTAACCTTTGAAAATTTTAAAACTTCGGCCAACTTCAGAGACAATTTTTATTTTAAAATTATTTATCAAACATTTTTTTGTAAAGTAGAATTAACAATAAAAGCTTGATCGAAATTATATTGAATTTCATTTCAATAGAAAAAACATTGAAATGTAATTCATTATCGTCTGTTAGAAAAAGTGTGTTAATTGAAAACTCTTTAAGGTAAATGAATAATTTGTATGACTTAATTATACCAAGAATTATAATACAATTAAAGCAGGTCATTAAGAGATTCTCGAAGCAATCGGCAATTTTATACAATAGTTATCGTTAAGGCGGCCCTAAAATATCCAAACTATTCGAGGAGTTCAGTCGCATAATCGTTTTCGCATTTTCCTTAGAATCGCAAATTGGCCGCAAAATGGTCATTAGCGAGACTTCATTAACTTTGCAATTAGGAGGACAAAACCAATCAACTTTCACTTACCTGAGAGAGTCGTTAAGCCGAATCCACTCGACGAAAGTCGGAGTCCTCGGCCCGCGACATCCGCGGAAACCAGGACCCCGGCACTGGCTGCAAAGATGCACAGGAGGGCGCTGAAAGGGACCGTCGCATGGGGGCCCTTAATCCCTCTGAGGGTCTTAGTCCTCGCCCTTAATCCACTAACAACCGCTGGCATTTCAGCGTGACGCTGAAATTTCATTTTCGAGCGCCCAATCCCGTCGCTGGCTACCATCGGGGCTGACGATTTTTGTCACTGATTTACTCCAGTCGAGGGATGCTCAGTGACGGACTGCTGCTTGCACCGTGTTAATTAATTGTAGCATATCACCTCAATTATGCTGGATTACGCGCCGAGTCACACTTTACACTACCTACTTATGCAATTTTACACAGATATGGTAAATTTCAAAGGGAAATTGTTACACTTAGAGCACTATGCGAATTTTCGGGTTCCGGTGGTTGCCGCCCTTCCGCCTCAGCTTCTGCAGGTTCACCCGTCTGAAAAAGGAAAAGGAGAAAAGAGCTAATGAGCGATTTGTAATTCTGGGTGGGTTTCGGGGTATTTTATGGGTCAATTCTAGGACACGACTGGTCCAGCCAACCCAGCACGAAAGCAAAACATTAAAGTTTCCTATCTACTTGCCATATTTTAACTATTAAACATATGGGTGCCATATTTCACATAAATTCCGCTCTCCTTAATATCGTAATCTTGTTTAAGTTTACTGCTTTCAATTAGTTCTTTATTTACTAGCTAAACTGAAATTATAAACAAAAATTTGTTTTCTCGGATGGTAAAGGCATTATGTTGAATTAGATATGCCAAATTCAATTATAGCAACAAAATTGATTAAATTCGTGTTTTTACACTTACAAAGCTTTAAAAAACGAATTGGTAATTATCAATTTTCGTTCCAGTTAAAGAAAAATCTCGTTAAATTTCACATAACTATTATTTTGATAACAACATGATATTACGTAATTTTATTTATACTTTGTTTTATTTTAAACAAGTATCAAGTTAATTTAGTTTAGTTAAGATTACACTAATTGGAAGTTCCTATTTGAATTGTGCTCTTCTTTTGGTTATTTGGAAAAAATGAGAAATTCTTAAACACTACAAGGAAAAATTTCAAAGTCTTTTTGAAAGTGCTGATTAATAAGTTTTAAAAATACTTTCGATAAAAATTTAAAATTATTTAAATTATTTTTATTATATATTTTCTAGGCATATGTAAAAAAAACGTTACTTATCAAGGGTGCAAGTAGTAGAATTTCACATTCTAAGTGTCTATTTCTAATTTAGCAGTTGAGTAGTTCGTTGATTTTTATACAAGTACTCCTAAATATTTTTGTTATTTCCTTTCTAAGGTGCAAACGACTAATCATGCTTAAAATTAAAAATATGTACATATGCAGATGAAATAAAAATTCAAGTGTAAGCAGCTTAATTAGCTTCCAAGAAATCTGATGTTTGACAGCCATGCAAATTTGCACCGATAACTTCTCGAACGTAAGCAGTTCACTGTTCAAATGACGTTAACTTAAAAAATCGCAGAAATAAACGAAGAAAACGTTAACAAACTGATAAAGGCCAATAAAACTTATCTCCGCCTTCGGTGTCAATGTCACCGGAGCAATTTTTAAGTTTCAAAGCACGTTCCAGCCATCAATGCTAATGCGTCCCCCAAAAGTCCTCTGAACACGTTCAGATAGACGCAAAAAACGTCCGCCGAATTTGCGACTAACTTAAAGACACAAACTGTCCGACGAATAGAAGAGGGTTGGTGAAAAGGAGGTAATCACCAACAGAAGACCTTCCGGTGAAGGATTTTGACCCGGCTGCATCATTTTCACCAGCCGCGGGCACTTGTTTCTCTCCTCCCCCAGATAACCAAGGGAAAATTTCACCCTAACCCTTTGTGCGCGAGGGCTTTGATGAATTTTTGAAATTCCTAAAATTCCTGGACTCTACCAATTACCTGAACTAGGAGAGGCGCACGAGGGAGTCCTATTACGATAAGTACCTACATTCATTTCAGAAAAGGAAGTAAACCAATTTCCCGCCGCTCACCTGGACGTATGGGATCCACTGCAAGAAATTGTCTTACACTCGAGGAGCCAACAACGAAGGGTTCGTTGTTCGTCAGAACCCTGGTAGAAAACCCTTTCGTGTAATTGGCAACCGCTAAGGATTTGCAATCCAATCGAGGGCAGGCACCGAAGGAGGGAAGCTTTGAAATTTCATGATTTTCGCTTTTGAGAAATTAATTAAAATTCATTCTTCTACCGAAATGCCATCAATGGTTTTAGAAAAGTTTTAAATACCAAGTGAGGAAGCAGGTTGAATAAAAGTTCTTTATTTTGTGGTTAAATAAGGATACCCTTCAAAAACGTTGTTGTGTCGACATTCAAAATTTTGTACAAAGTCAGAAAACAAAACAAAAACAGTCGACCTGCTCTTCAACAAAATATGATGAGTCCTTCTCAATAACTCTTTAATTTTACTGCAGAATTTCTTAGAATAATATTGAAAATTATTCCATACTTTCATTATTTACAATTAATAGTGAATTTATTTGAATTTATTTTCACGTTTTATCATTTCTAACCTTCACCATGAATTACAGGGAGCTGATATCGTTCTGGATTATTAAAATTAATATGAGGCAAGAAAGATAAATAAGCTAAAAATAGAAATAGAATTTTCTTCCATTGGTACGTTTATAGAGCTTAATAATAACAACTAAAATACTGTATAAATAAATCATAATACGATATGATTGATTTATTATATAATCAGATATGATTGATATAGCATTTCTGGAATATTAATATGCATAAAAGATTTCTCAATATTCAAATTCGTTGGAAAGTTACTCAGAATAAAAATCAAGACTTTGAACCCGATTTTCTGGAAACTGCATTTTTGAATTCCTATACATGAAACATATTTCAAAAAGTACTCAACCGGCTTCGCTTGATTATTTTTATTATATATTAATTATATACATACAAGTATCAGTTCTACCCCACATAAGTAATTTGAGAACATTTTTAAGTCTTAATTCGTAAAAGTTTTGAAACTGTAAGGCTTTCGCGAATTTTTTGACAAAATTAAATTTTATTCATTTGACATTATATGAACAACAGTGAAAAAAAGTAATAATATTTAAGTCACAAATTGCATAGGTCATAAAAATGATGTATTCCTACTATTACGAAACTACGCCAACTTAAAAATTTATCCATTTTATTTGTAATTAATGGCTTTGAATTAATAAGCTACGTACATATAACATCAATTAAATGAATTGGAAAAATAACGATTAGTTCAAGGGAATCATGTCGTCTTTAATTATTATTTGTTTTAAACAGTCACTAATTACCCAGTTGAGAACCAGATCTGAATGTAGTAAGTCTACAGATGCTACGTTAAAAAATATTGTCGGGAAATATGAAAATAGAAACAAGAAATGTCCCGGCGACAAATTGCCAGGATCACATGGGTCTGTTGCTCGGTCGGCTAAATTATTAATGGTGGACCTGAGCATAAATCTTCGCATGGCGCACATGGCCAGCCGGCGGGCGACGTATTGCTCCAAGTTGGGGCCACGGTTGCGTCGTAAGACCCCACCAAGTCAATGTAACACGCTCAATTGTTCAGCCCCTCTGGAGTCCATCCAACTATGAAATATGTTGTCCAATAAACAATAAATTTGGCGCATAATCGAGTTTGTGCACTGGTTGGAAACGAATTTGCATCTGAAACAAGTGGCGGTCATGCTTCGCCATGGGGACAGATAAATTAATGCGATGCATCCCCCTCCGGGCACACGCTTTTCCCGGACGGGGGTAAGATATCCCCCCTCGGAATGGTATAAATGCAAACAGAATTTTGCCGCGCTTTCGACTTTTATTAACGGTCATTTTGCGCAACATATTCAATCCGATGGTCAGTTGCGTTATGCTCTCGAAATTCAGTAGATTTGTTGACCGCTGAGGGGGCCACGTTCTAAAGGGAAATTCGTCGGTTGGTTTTCACGGAAAATTCACCATCGCTTTTTCCTTTGTCACACTGTCCAACGACGGGCTCATCATGAAACTAGTCAATAGTCAGCAGTCTTAATTAATGGCGTCCAGCATAATTACTGACCAGAAATTTATCGCTGGCGATTTATTATGACCACCGCCATTATTTGGAGTGGCGAAATTTGGCTGTGACACTATCATACGAAGTGAGAGATATTCGAGTTCTTGACCGCACAATTTATGTGTTATTTTAATGGCATTCACAAATCTACACGCCGCGCCCAGGCTCTAGTTTTGCGAGCCTGCAGGACCTCTTAAAGCCGAAATTGTAGCTTTAATTTTTTAGGCATTAAACTAGTAAAAATAAATATTAATATATTCGTTAAAAATACCTAGAGTTCTTCTATTAGAAACAGCAATTTTATACTCCTAGATCAAGAACCTTTTTTTGCGGAGTTTTCAGTACGAATAATTTAAAATTGTACAATCCGCGAAACTGAAATATTCTTCCGTATTCAATTAAATAATAAAACTCTTCAAATTCTTGTTCAGAAGCACCATATTTATCAATCCCCTCCTCCCCCAACAAATGTTTTTATCAGACAAATATTTTATACATTGAGATAGATGCTGAAAATACTTGAATGAGATGTGATTGCCGAAATCACGACCAGGTAGTAATATTACCTGAAAAGCTTTCAATCAAGGCTCTTTTAGAACAGATCTGAATGGCCTGAATAGTCCTAAAAATTGAATGATTGTTGCGAAACATCTTGAATGGAACTGAATGCGGCTGCTGTGCCGATTGGTGACAGGCGGTCAGAGACAAGGTCACCCCTAGCATCATTCACTCGATACGGCGCAATTCATGTCGCATGATGCTTGAAATTTCCAATTGTCGTACAAGAAAATTGTGCTTATCGGATTGCATTTGCACAGCGCAATCAGCCACTATCAAAAGCTGACTCATTTACGTTGTTCCGCTCATTATTTCAGGTAATAGTTATTAAAATAAAAAGCATTTCACGAAACGCAAACGAAGGCACCTTGAACAAAAATCATGCTCATGTAATGAATAATAAAAACAAATTTTGTTGAGGTTTTTTCCGGGTAATTTGTTTGAATGTTCTGATAAATAGAACATTTGAATTTTGCAGTACGCCTTTACTCTAATAACGAGATAATTAAAAATTAAGAGCTACTAACAACCTTATTAATTTTTTTACGATACACCATTTACACAAATGCGTGGTGTACAGCAAATACATTTCAAACATATAAATTCAAAATAACGTCTAATCATTTTAAACTATATAATTTATTTTTAATAAATATGCCGAATATACTGAAAATCAGATAGTATAACGTATCAAATATAAATCTCCAACATTAACATAACAATTGTATTAAAATTCAAAACAATTTTTCTTGCCACACCTATTCTAGAAAAAAGGCGAGATAACAAAATCTCCAAATCGTACTACAAATAAATTTCATGAAACAAGCTTCAACATTGCTGCTAGACCGATGCAAATTTGCATATTATGGAGCTAAAAAGTTAACTCTATTCCTGTGCGATTACTGCATTAAGTGTGAAAAAAAGAAGTTCACCTACCCAAACATACCTTTAAAATTTGCCAACCTTGAACTTGATTTGCGTCGAATGTCTTGCGAGGAATAAAGTTGCGGTCAAAGAATTGGTTTTTTAATCTGGAACCGGTTCAAGATCGAAAAAAGGAAGAAGTCGGATAAAAAACGATGGTAGTCCATGGCACACGCCTGTCGTTAACGCACGGTCGGATATTAATAATGGAAAATTAATCAAAAAAAAAAATGTTAATTTACGGGAACAATGTCCCGCGGTGAAAAGGAAAGAGGAAGGAAAGGTGCCAACACCTGTTCAGGACCCTTTTTATTATCCAGCAGGTTGGTGGACCTTCACCATCCGAAAAGATCCGATGACGCACTCAAATCTCCGGAGCGATGGTACTTTCCAATGTTAGTGGCCTCGGTGGCTTAAAGCCGTGAAATCTCGTCATAGAGCGAGGTAACTGGTTTCCAGGTCACCACGAGACCCACACCATCTCACCTGCATTGAGAAAAAGCAGTCACTCAGTCGTGATCACAGGTAAAATTATTTTGGTCACAAACTCTATCGACTTCTTTTACCCAAAGAGCCACAAAATCTCGCCGGCCATAAGAAGACAACGCGTAAAGTTAATAAGAATACTCCGCAAACGTCTTGTCTTTTGAGTCCTGATGTCTTGAGCCCCCAAGAAAACGATCAGAAACCGGTAAATTTCCACTCTTGTGGCTGTGTATTGAATTCTTGATCGTTTTTACTACACACCCAGACGGATTTTTAGTTGGAAGTTTGTGCCAAATGCCGGTCTTCGAGAAATTCCGTGATCAATTGGCACAGATATAAGTTACAATATCCAGCAAAGTTAATGCATGACGCCAAGAGTTCAACATTAAAAGATACTATGCAACGAGATCAGTTTTTTACTGCGGTTTTACTATGATTTTATTTTCGCACTACAACTACAATTGTTCACATTTTTAGCATTAATCGTCATGGTTAACTGCCCGTTGGATCAAAGGGGTTCTACGAAACCCACTGCACCGTGAAATTTGGTGAAATATACACCTACGGTCGTGACTTATTAAATGCCCTGGTGGGTTCGAACTTGAGGTATTTCAAATATGCGAAAATATATTGATGAAAACAGGATCGACTAACATTTTTTAAAATTACTACCAAGTCATTTAAGGAAGTGCTTTTTTATCTTCCTAATGGATAGATACGAAAGAACACTCTCACGGTAGATTTCCTATCTCAAATTTACGATATCTTGAAGGCGGTAATTATATTTTTGGAACAGTTTGTAAAATACTTTTCTTATCGCTAACACGCATGCCGTGAAATTAGCTATTTAAAATGTGCGTGCTTTTAATGCTTAGGTCGCAGGGTATAATTAGGTAATTAGTTGTTTTTAAATGAGAAAATTTTATCGTTTGATGTTATAAAGCATTAAATTATAAATCGTACTCAAGTGGTACATTTCCAGTTTAATTTTCTAACGTGAATTATATTTAACTGTAATTAACTACACATTTCAAAATTTTTGTAAACGTTTTACTTCACATTTTAAACTAGTTTAAATCGACTCTATATTGCATACTAATTTTATTATATTTAAAAACTTTCTGCTGTTTTGGAAAATTTTTCCATAAAATCTAACTAAATTAGCGTAGCTTCTCAAATGTTACCTATCACTTTACTCATTGACACCTCATTTAATAAATGTGATTAAGAGAGTGATTCAGTCAGTAAGCAAAGATTCAAATTAGAGGGTTTTAGAATTACTTTATAACTATCCATTGTAATCCATCCACAGAAAAACTGATTATGTGAAGTCACAACATTTTGATGAATTTTTAAAGTCAACATTTAGTATGTAGCACTTAAACACAATAAATTCTATTTACGTATATTTAACACAAATTCTGCTTGACCAAAATTGTTTTAGCTCATCATTTGCAGTTCTCTTTGCTTTGAGCATTCATTTTTATCAAAATGCAAATAGTATAAATATTTCCCAGGTAAACAAAAGGTCCACATCTACTACTCGTTGTATTTCTGTGTAGATATGTGGACTATTGTACAATAAAACCCTCATAAAATGTTGTGAAAATATTCAAATTCATTTTATTTCAATGCGCAGTCAAGCAACTATTAGCTTAACGTAAAGTTACCCTTCAAAAATTGGATTTTAGGCCAGAAAAGAAAATATCCCTCCAGGGCATATCAAACACAGGCCCCACTTGAATGTTTACAAATCAGATAGAAATTGTTCAAATTTAAAATCTGTATGTGGCCACCCAATCCAGATTGATATTTATTCGAGCCGATGTAATCTGACCACAAAATTTATTTTCGAAACGTTATAGAAATTCCCTCGGCCACTTGAATATTGACCGAGTTCCACATGCCGTCACGTAAAGGCTTACGAGTTATTAGATGAGATTTGTGGCAACTTAAGGGTTCGAGGCACTGCAACCATACCCACTCCAAAGTATACTCGAAAATCTTGTTATTCACCTGAGGTTTCACAGATTGCAAGGTATGTTTCAAACTAACTATACCTGCTTCACTATTATTCGAAAAGGGTTGTTGTGGGTGAGAAATAACTCACAACTGTTTCATGTTTCCCATAAACTTGCCAACTGGGTAGAGTTGCATAACTTGTAATTTGCCTTATGTGATGTTATGTGTAGTTGTGGTTATTGGGAATATCTAATTAATATTTAAAGGAAGCTGTACTAAAGATTTATAAGTTAATGCTTCGAATTACATATAGTTAAGTGGTTAAGGTAACGTCGACTTAAACTGAGCTTAAATATTTAAACAGTTTTTAATCGCTCAATTTCAGCGACTTAACCTTAGCTTAAGCTCAAAACAAAGTGAAGCCAAAATACCTTTAAGTTCTATTTAAGCCAAAGATTGCGTTTAATTTGAAAAAATGTTTAAACGAAAAACAAGGATAGTCTAAATTTGTAGATTTCTATGGAATACGTTCGATTTCCGCTCAGCAAAATACATCAAAAATAGATTTTCAAATTAAAACAAAAAGCTTGTTACAGTGCGTTCAATTCAAAAAGGTTACAGGCCTTTAATTCCCGGTAGAATGATACGAATCACCAGTTCCTGCATTTCAGAGGACTTATTCCCGTCTGGATTGTTTGGCTTTTTCCGCGAGGGCGAGCCAGATTCATCTCGTTGGCCCCATTCTTTGAACTCTCTTCTCTATGGGCCATTTTATCGCAAAAATAAAACTGGAGCTCGCAACAACGTCTAAATTAAGCCCTTTCCATGTCATTGGGGCAAAATGGCTACGTTTTCCCTGAGTTTAAAAAAACCAAAATATTTTCTTTGTCACTCGAACTTGCCGCACTTTTGCTGTGAAAGGCAAATTTTTATTCGTCACGGTTTGCGATGCTCGTGATTAGGCCTTCGCTTTGTCCTGCAGGATCTCTATCGTCCTGTTTGCCCAGTTCAATTCGAACTGGACCAATTACATATCTGTGTCACCTGAAAACTTTCCTTCCCTTGACGCCAAAACTTTATTGGGAGTTTTAATGTCCCTTATTTTTTATTTGCAGAATGTTTTATGGAACAAAGTTGGGCGTTTACCTCTTGTTTTATGGTAACTTTGGGGACTGGTATGCAGGAGAAAGTTTTATTTAATTTTTCGAGTAATTAATGGCTAATTAATGTAAGGTCGCACGTGATTGAACACAAGCATTTTTCTCGGGACAAAAAGTTGTGCAAGTGAAAGTAAAGCTAAAATTGATAAATTAGGAAAAATATTAGTAAAATATTGTAATTTTCCCCGTACAAGAGTAATTGAGTTTAAAGTAGGTCTTCGTATTCTCATCTATTAAATTTATATTAATTGCATACAAGTGTTCTAATGTTCCCACTAAATGTAAAATTGCCATTTAATAATTTACCTTAAAAGAGCTTATGAAGTATTAAAATATTTCAGGTTCTCTTCTACTTTGAAGAGAAGCTCTTGATTTCAACTTCATCTTCAACATTGAGTTAGACTCTTAGGCAACGAATATGAAAAGATTGTTTGTAATTTGTTTTTGTTTTTAATTTCAAGATTGTTTTTTAATAAAATAACTTAGAAGAATAAACACTACCGAAGAAATGTGAACGTTCCTTAAAATAACAACTCACCTAAAAGACTGCATATTAGATTTTCTTACTGCTAAATAAATTGTTGAAACAAAATTACTCCGCTTTTAACAGCAGTATGATTTTCTTAAACCCATTAACTTTCTGCTCCATTTTAAGAAGGCATGTTTTATTTCAGGATGTGTTTTTGCCATTTTTTATGCCTTGTAGCAATTTCCAGAGCAGCCTAATGCAATGCATTATAATTATGTCAAAACAACTCCCCATGTTTCCCCAAAATCGTTGTATTTTACGCAAGAATTGAGTACACGCCACTTATCTTCCTTAAATGCACCCCGTATGACTTTCAAAATTAATAGCATCTTCCAGTCGAGCTCTCCGCGGAGCTCCCTCCGGTGTTTAATAAAAGATGAGTCGCGTACTTAATTCTGCCGAGTGATATATTACTTTAAAAAATTATGGCGTACGCTTCTCGAGGAAAGATGCTCAAAAAAAGCAAGAAATTACACGGGTGCGCTTAATGAACATTTCGCTGTGGGAATTTCCACTCTTCGCTAATAATTTTTAGACACCACCGTCAACTAGAGAGAGATTTCCATTAAAATCTAGAAAGGTGCAATTTAATGGAATAATTGACCGTCTGTTTTTGTATGTCGTGGAGAAACTAATTACAGTAATTTACTACTACTACTGGCTTCTCATGCTTAGAATTTATTGATACTAAATAAAAACTGCGGGAATGTTTATAATCTATTTCCCCGAAGTGAATTTACGACCTCATCAGCCCGGCATATAACAAAATTGAAATTTATTTCACTATTGTTTTAAAAACTTGCATTTCCCGGAAGGAATCTTAAATCTTTGGAGGCTAATTTGAAAATTCACGGTTCTTTAACTCTATCAGGTAATTCCACCTGGTTCTATTGTTCTTTAATTGAAATTTCCATCCTATTTCCTTTTTAAGCTTTATGTGTTCTCTTCTTCTGTGTAAATGGTTAATTATTACAGAAGTACTTAAACTATCCAGAGCGAAGCTATCCTTTGTTTTTAATACTTCTAAAACAATAAGTAACAATAAATTAAATTTTGATTTATTCACAGAAACATAAGTTTTCGAAATTATTTTATTTTTTTAATAATACTTTACGTTTTCAAGTATTTTAAAAAAGTAATATAGACGATAAGTAATTCAATTTGAATATGTAAAAATAAGAAACTGCTTAGTATGAAACCATTTATGAACTATAACAATTTTCGAGAATTAACTAAACATTAAAATTTTATTTTTCAAATATTTCAAAAATATTTTCTTTTGAGGTCTTTACTTACTAACATATGTAGGTTCTCTATACTTTAATTATACAATAAAGGATAAGATTAATAAGATTTTGAAGTAGAAATCTTGGAAATTTTGGCTATATGAACGAATCATTAAGAATTTTAAAAAATTTAAACCCATTTAATTTTTAAAATGAATTCATAATTACAAATAACTGAAGCCAGGTTTCATTATATTTTTAAGTTGCTTAAAATTGCCAACATCTGTTTCATACAATTCCTTTTCAACTTTATAATATTTTACAAAAGTTTTAAACAATTGACAGGTTGCAACAGTCTAAATTCTCTGAAATGTCGGGTAACGCTAAGATAATAAAAAAAGGGTTACTTTGTAATTTCTGTGAAGCAAAATATCTTTTTAAGAAAAATGACTGCTCAAGGCTTATCAAGAAAGAAAACGATGGTCTGGGTGTCTCAAGAAATTACAAATACCGTGGATAATTGGCAAAAATGCATGCCAAATTGACGAAATAGAAACCGAATTTTCGCTAACCAAAAATTGCCTAACCTGACCCGAAATATCGTCGTAGGTTCCTGACCCTGGAGAAATGAGAAACCTTTGGACATGCAATAGATGAAAGAAAAACAAAGCGTGTAGAAGATGAAATTTTCCCCCATTCGTCACTGTTCCCAGACTGCCGGGAAGCAGATTACCATTTATTCAGGAGATTGGACAATTTCTTCCAGAATAAAGCAAAAAGCAAATGTATGGCCCAAAAAGGTAGAAAGAGGCTAACACGCAACTTCTTGAGGGATAAATTCCCTGCTAGCCTTCAACAAAAATAGGACTTTGGATGGAGGAGGAAAAGAAATAGAAATAAAAGTAGAAATCCTAAGATTGGCCTTGGGGCATTCGAAGGAGAACTCGCTAATTTCGTCTTGAAGCATGACTCCTTGGGGATGAACTGGTTTCTTACTGACTAGGGTCCAGTGGAGGAGGTGTTCGTGTGAGCGTCTTAAGGAGCCAAGTGAAAGGCGTTGCTAATTTCACTAGACTCACCCACTACTCGATTCAGAGAATGGTCTGGCGTAAAGAGCCCCCAATTTGGTGAATGGAGTCGCACATTAATTGCTCCTTTATTCCGAGGGCGATTTAAGATAATCTGTCATTTAGAGCCCAAAGTTGTAAAATTTAATCAAAGCAGGCCCGTCAAACTCGCATGGTTCGGTGGTCTGGTCTCTTAATTTCCCCTGGTATGCTTCTCGAAATAAAGAAAAAATCATTCAGAGCCCCGGTTTTGTCCAAGGAGGAATAACTCTCGGATGCGAAATACTCTCGCCTTGTTTTCTATTTCACCCAAGTGGATTTCTCCACATAATTAAGAAGATAATTGGATCGCTGTGAGTAGATTGTTCAGCTGAGGCTGCTGAAACGTGGAAATCACCGGGAAATTACCAAGAGACAGCTACCGTCTAACAGAGATCAAATCGACAAGTCCAGCAGGTTCGGACGGGAATTTTGGTTAAGGTCGGTTAATTACCAGGAGCTTCTCCAATTTCCTTTCACCTCGGAAACGAGAAAAAAAAAACGACAAAAAAATGAATCGGGAACCATCCCGGACACTGATACCCGTGTGCCCATCTCCTGCACCGGGATGAACCTCGCATATATTCCCCTCAACTTTGCAAATTAATTCTGGCTAATCTGGCATTAATGGCACCAAATTAAGCCCCAAAAGTGCTGCTCCCAGTGGCAAAGTGCACTCTACTTGTTTTGGTTTTTTGAGACCCCCTCCAAAAGTTTCACTGTTCCCAATTTGTTTTTAGTTGTAAGACACATTAGACCACTAAATTACGCTAAGATTCGGTGCCTTTTGGGGACACCAGTTCTACCACAATCTAAACGTTTTTCGCTATCTCGGCTTTCGTGGCTAATCGGAAACTTTAAATCAATTTATCCAACTCCACTCTCTTCGCCTCGTAGGCTTCTGGATTCTGGGCGGTACTTTTGGAGACTCTTTCCCTGGCATTAAATTTACTAAATATCTTCAATTGCGGGGGGGCAAGTTCATGACTTACGAGTGGTTCGAGTCTTGCGAGTCAATTGATTACGCGGAAGTGAAGATTGATGTGCTTGATTGAGGCGGTCTCTTAACTCTGAGTCACTTTGTTGTTGTACGCTTATTGAAGATTTTATTTTATATAAACGTGCCGGACACACATGGATCACTTTTCATGGCCAATTACTTGCATGAATTCATGCCAGGTTTTATAACGAAAGTATTTAAAAATTAAGAAATCCTCTGACGGTTTTTTCAGTTTCTATTAGCAAGTATGTCATAAGAGAATCAAGCAATAATAAAGTTAGCTTAATGAGTTTTTAAAAATTATACATATCCATTATGTTATTACCAAAATTTCCAAAATAATCCTGTAGAAAAAATTATTAAAATCAAATATTAGGGATCGATGTAGGTAGATGACTATAATTTTTATTATCTTCTAGTAAGCTTCTATTATTTTTTTGTCATTCATATGCATCGACGTAAAAAATTAAGCAACATTTAAATATTCATAAAAACCGAAATAAGAACAGTGAAGAATGAAGCAAGAAGCTGAAGTACATCGTCTTCTTTCGTCAGATATCAAAGTGCAATTTGACGCAGAGCACGAACCCGGGGGCAATGCATTTGTTGTGACAACAAATAATACAAAAAACACAAAAAGGCAGTGCAAGGACAGCAAAAATTTTCTAGAACAATGTTTTATGTTGCAGTCTTAAGAGCCCCAAAAGCGATGAAACAAAAACATTTGTTATATGCCCGTGGCCCCACCGGGAGCACCAGACCTCTTCGAAAACCCATAATAAAATTCCTCATC
Organism: Tolmerus cingulatus; assembly: GCA_959613345.1. NCBI lineage: Eukaryota > Metazoa > Arthropoda > Insecta > Diptera > Asilidae > Tolmerus > Tolmerus cingulatus. The sequence continues at coordinate 35,172,118 of OY390710.1, forward strand.
CATCGCAAAAAATATTACAAAACAGCAAAACTTGCAATAATTTTATCTGGAATCAGTGAAATGTGCGTAAATCATTGGATATTGCACCAATTTAATCAGAAATTTCATCGCTCATTATCCGAGCCTTTTGCGAGGCCAACGCGAAAAATTCGATAAGGATTGAAAAGGATTTAAAAAGGGTGGATTGCATCGTCCCTTGTCCATCGCAAATCGCTCTATATTGAATCGATAGACTACCAAGGAGGCTCCGTCGATCAGGTGGTTGGCCTCGCGCCGTCATCGCGATGCATAAATGCATTTTAGTTCGAAATTACAATGGCCTCGCGTCGTGGATGCTCCACGTATGAATACGATTTTCATAAATTACGGAGAAAATCTCTCGTATATTCGAATTGCAGGCGAAATTTCTTTTCTAGCACCTGACGAGTGAGTTGCTTTCCACGGACCTGCCCGGCTGGGTTTTAAGCAGCTACCTCTCAGAGGTTTGTGGTCATGCAACCGAGAGCTCTGGAAAAATGAAGAAACGTGAAGAAAAAAGGAAGAATATATGAAGAAAAAATGAAGAAAAATCCAAGTACATAGTCCGAAACGCGGAGACTGAATCTATAGATAAACAATGGTTTCGTTTAGTTGGTTCGGTTGGTCTGGCGGGTCCATTGCTGAATATTCCGAACGAGATACACAGAAAACCAGGTGAGTATGTGGAAAAGGAAGATAAATTGCTTGTACTAGTCACGTTTCAGGTTCGCAGATTTATCATTCACCCAAGTGCCACCCCCGCTTCGCGACCCTTTCCGGCCGGTATAAGTGTGACCTCGACTGAGTGACTCAAAGTCACCAGGTAAAAGTTACCTTGAAAATATTCGAAACGCTTAAAAGGCAAACCGCGCACGAGATATAAAAGTGCCAAAAACTGCAAATCAAAATAAATTAGCACAATTTCTTAACATAACTGGACTTTGTGAAAGGTGACACCGATTATAAGTATTAAGAATTAAGTCGACATTAGCTGGATTTAGGAAGATTACATAATTTTTAAATTTCGCAATAAAAGAGGCTAAGCATGATTCTAAACGATACTACATAATTGAATTTTTTTATAAGGGCAAAAATCAACAGGTAAAAATAATTATTTTACATTTAAAACATAAAAATCTAAAAACAAATGAAATATAAAGTCATATTAGATAGTCGTTACGTGCTACTTAATTTCAATAAATCTACCCTACTAATTTTCAAATTTTAGCTACTGTCTCAAAATAGCATGAAATGAAAACTAAAACAAAATCTTTTCAGTCGTTTTTACGGGCTATGTTGCAAAAGAAATATGCTGCCAAAATTAACAATTTCTAATTCTATGTAAATGCTTTTTTTAAACATTGCAGAAAAACTATAATAGTGCGAATCTGACTACCACTTAATCACTTTTTCTTGTATATTATGAATTTCTATATTTTGATTCGAAAAACAGTTTAATAAATAGTATAAAGAGAAAATTATGGATATTAAAAAAGAAACTAACACAATATTTTGGCAAATTCCTGGAGCTCGATCTTCGCCTGATATGTTGGTGGGGGGGAAAAAAATCACTTTGTCGTCACGTCACTTGGTCACAGGTAAGGGCGGGATAACTGGCTTTTAATCCACCGTAATCCTAGTTAATCCCAGCAAGTCCCGCTTGCTAGCACTTAAGAAAAATATACCGAAATAAAGAGAGAAAAAAAATTCCCAATTAAGCGTTTCCGGCGAAGAAATCTAGTTGCAAAAGCGATTTCCACAGCTTTTTCGAGTATATTTCGCGCGACACGCAAGACACAAAAAAGACACCACAGAGACACACGACCAACAAACAGCGACAACGACGACGTTAAGTAGCGCGCGCACCGTCAGCAGGAGAAAATCGGGTCGTCAGTTTGGTTGCCTTGTCGCAGCCGTTCAACGTTTAGAGTGCGACTTCTTCTTCTTATTCTTGGTACCTGGCACCAGGTACCACCAACCACCTCACCACCACCTGTTCGTTTGTCCAGCGGATTAAAATACCCGCTTAGGGCCTTCGAAATTTTGCGCGCGGGGTGCGCTTATTTCTTGTGTTTTTTAAAACCACAATAGTACGACAAAATGTTTAATCTCTCCTTTAGTCCAAATTTAAAAATTTAATAAAATTAAAGGGCGAAATACTTAAATAAAAAAAAATTAAAAAAAGTAATGTTCACGCACTTGATTTATAGTTTAATTCTGAAATTCTTTTTTATATCCGTTTTTCAACACTTTTCATTCGAAAGAAAAATTAAATAAATAAAATATTGGAAAAAAGAAAACAGTTTCCCGAAAAAAATAAAACGGTTATATTTTCGAATCGCTTTTTTGCCCACGCACGCCAAATTTTCCAAAAACTCCGTCCTCGATAACGCTCAGAGAGCGACTGAAAATTGGTCGCAAATTTTTGTTCTACTGCCGTTCCGTCGTTTTCGTTTGGGTCTGTCTGTCGTCTTCGCCCGCTTCGCTCTGTGTCCAGAAAGGGGCTCAGCAGCAGCAGTCTTTTCGCCGCACGGCAAAATGCGGCGACAAAGACTACTCAGGTTGGGAAAAGTGCGACGTGGCGAACGAGTTTTTTTTCGACCTGTACCACGACTGAATGTTGCTACTGCGGCGAATTCAACACGCAGAAGCCTTTTCGTCGCCGGAGCCCCAGAAAGGTGAGCGAGACGCACGAAGCATTGCGGCGAAAACAATCAAGCCAACAGGTAGACAGAGCTAGATTCCAAGATGCTCTTCTCAGATACTTTTGAGCTGTTGTTTCAGCCGAGAAAGATCTCAAGAATTTATGCAGTTTTATGGTGGGTTTTATGGCCGCATGCATAAGAAAAGGCCCTGGATGCCGGTCGCCGTAGCGCTCGCGTTTCCAACTTCTTCTAATTGCACGTGCTTGGGAAAAGCACCTGTTGCTTCACCTGGAAGAAGTCCCAAAAACCCAGAAAATAAAACGCCTGCCGCACTTGGGGACATCCTCCTTAAAGCTTTCCTCACTTAAATAGACCTCCTTTGTCCCTTCCCGCAATTTCGAAACCCAAAGGAAAGTGAAATTGCCTCAGTTACAAGAAATACTATCTTGAGTAGAGTATCTTGTTCTTAAGTGGAGGACTACTTGTGTCTTTCAAGGCTAAAGGAAATTTTATAAGGCTCATCTTATTTCATCTTAAAATTCCTACACTTCAAACTCTCTGCTTGCACTTAAGAATTTCGCAGAAAAGTAGCTACTCCCTCTTTTGTACAAAGTCAATCTATACAATAAAGCACTATGGGTTTCATATCACAATTTAAGCTAAACAGCGTTTCATTTGATTTTATAAAGATATAAGAAATGTTGTGACTAAATTGTTCGAATTATAATCTATCAGTTTAGTTTTTGAATTGTAAATGATCAAAATTAGACTTTCCATTTTAAATCAGCAGGCTTTAAAAATGGACACTAAAATTTGTGGGTATGAATAAAAATTTAATAAATAAATTCTTAAGTTCCAGAGGAATTTTAATCTTTCAATCTTCAGCACTTTACTTTACATAATATGTTACTTTTTATTGATATTCTACTAGTCAGGTTTGACCTCTAAAAATTCCATGTTTGCTATTATTGGCACCATAAATAAATCATGAAGACCCAAGGTGCTCTTGCTGACTGCTATTTATAGCGTTGATTACGATTAAGTTGCAATACCAAAATTCAAATAAATTAAATTGTATCGGCATTAAAAAAGCTGCTGATGAGTTGTTTTAAAATGTTTTGACCTCCACAAATTGCTACTAAAAATTCGAACAATGCGAAATGAATTTACATCAATCTCATCCCCAACCGCAGATTGTTTCCACGTTTTTTACCTATAACGCTAAGAATTCTCTGTGATACAGCTGTAACAATAAAACTGAAATTGAAATATGAAGAAATTTATGGGATTTTTATTTGTCTTGAGATGTCTTCTGGCAGTTTGAATAATAGAAAATATTCTCGAAGAAATATTGATTCAATTTGCAGTAATTTTAATTATCTTGTTATATTCCTCGGTATTTTAGGCAATAAATAAAATTCGTTTTATTTGTGGTAATGAAAACAATACGATCTCATGAGGTTATTACTCAAATCAATTGAAGGTGCTTTATAAGGAGTAGATGAAAGGCTTTGTGTTTATCTAAATCAAGAGGACATAGAGAATACATATGCAGTAAGGAATCGATAGAAGACAGATGTGACGCTCCTCTCAGTTATTTATGTTATGTACTATATTCACAAAGGTTTAGGGAAGGCAGGAATAACATGCACTTAACACTCAAATCGTACCAAATTCCTATGGTTTATCAGGAAATTCTGAAGGACAAGGAGGAAATGCTTACATAACTGCTCTATGTTATTCATCGTCTGAGAATTATCAACATTCAAGATACTTTTGTTTCTTCAGAAATGTTATCCAACCTTTTGTTTGTTAAGAAAATAAATAGCAAATTGTAAGGTATAAATCTCTGCGAGAAAAGAGATATAATTAATCTTTTCATAAAAATCGAAGACCACATTTTTTAATTAACTATGTTGTAACTTAATTTTTAAAATTGTATATTACCTTCATTATTGAATACTCGGAACTTTAGCATAATGCTTTTGGAACGAGCCAATTACTTGTTATTTTTCGTGGAAAAATATTTCCAATTAATTTTTAAAAACCTGCAGGCTGGTGATTCATCAAAATTATTGATTTGTGTAATATTACATCGAATTTGCAATTTCAATTGTTCTGATAATTTAATATCTTTAATCCAAAATAGAAATAAAATCTGTAGTAGGAGTAGTAAATTTGTAGCGTAGTAAATATTATTACAAGACAAAATTATTTTCATATTGATTGATAAAAAGATCACGTGCATAACGCACGATTCTCACATGATTATTCTTCTGATTTGTCAGTGAAGCGAGGTGAATTAAATAAATTGAATCCATAGTCCTGGGAATAAAATGGGTTATCCTGGGGAGAGTGTGAGAAACCGCATATTTTTCGTTATTTGTCCAGTCTCTTTTCGACGGATGCGCAAAGGATGTTGCAGTCGCAATAACGTGTACTCTAACTGGCAACATGTTGCTAAGGGATTGTTTTGCCACCTGTTGAATTTGGCCCCGATGAATGGGGCGCACTAGAAGACATTGATTCTACTTTGCGAGGGCTTTGAACTTAAAGTCGCCTTTTCTACAGAATTTCGCAGATGGTGAGCGTAGTAAAGTCCTTTCAGCCAAGCAAGAATAATTTTTCGTTCGTCCTTTTACATATCTCGCTTAAATGTTTTTGAGCATTCACAACATTTCATACGAATGTTTTAAAGATTTGAATCAGTATTGAAATTTTAGATTTTTCACCGAACGGAAAAATAAGGCATTGTTGAAAAGTATTGACGGAAAGATTTGAACAAATACGTATACAACAAAATGTATACCACAAATTATGTGCATCCCAAAAATAAATTACATCGTCTTGTAAATAATGCCAACTGATTGTCAGTTAAATATTTTCTTAGCATTCAAGCATGCATATGTTAATGTTTTTCAAAAAACACAATTTCGCAAAAATAACATCAAAATAAAATACACTAATTACATTTTGTAAAACGAAATTCAAAGCATAATGTAAGCACATTCGGTATAAATACTCAAAATAATTAACGTTTTGACATGCTAATGAACATCTCGAAATTGAGGTTTTTCTCCCAAGGGAATGCTTTGCAAGTATAATATCGTTTCTTATTAAGACATCCACGAATTGCTGAAGCTTTGAAAGACGATCAAAAATCCACAAAACGTTCGTGTTTTATTGTAGCATTAAGGTAAAATGCCTTATTGAAATTCTCATTTGTTTCTTCGTCTTATTTTGAAGGTTAAAGAAAAATATCCTAACCTCTGTGGTCCTTTCAACTGTGCATAAATATGCAATTCCCTAATCAAGTTGCGTAACATTGGAAAATAAATTACGAATACTGTGGCACTTTTTTTTTGGAAAGGTTTGATTTCTTTTTCTCTTACTTCTAATAATGATAATGATAAGTTTTTATAAGAATAAAATTTATAATAGAACTTTAGTAATTATCAAACATCAATTGAAGTGGAGAGAATATTACATTAAATTATTAGTTAACTTTATTTTTCTTCTATTGCGGAGCAGATTTCTATATAATTTTTGTAACAAACTTTCCATAAATGGAATCTTAATATAATACAAAACTCACTCTAAAAACTTTTGTTGGAGAAAAAGAATTGCTCAATGGTGGCTTCTTAAACGTAACAAGATTTTATGTAAATCGTTACAAACAACACCACGTAGCTACAGGAAAGATCCCCAAAGTACTAGACAAGTTTCAACTTTCAGGTCAGAATTAAGAGCCTCCAAGAAGACTTCGCTGCGTTTGAAGCGAGGGCACGGAGAGGCCGACCCTTGAAGCAATGCAACTGCAGTTTATTAAGTCGATTATTGGAGCTACAAGTCGCTGCCACTGAATGGCGCATTAAAATTTCTAACTTCCGCCGAAATTAAGTTCACTTTACGCTCCTCAAGATTCGTTGACAATTAAGACGAAAATCCTTGAGGATTTTGGTGGTCGCTTCAGATTTGAGAAGGGAATGGAAAATTTCTGCCCCACATAGTGAAAATTAATTTCGAGTGCTTTTAATCGATTATTCAAATTTAGAATTTTCAGAAGTTGTGATAAGAAAACTTTTTGGACCTCTGAACTCCGAAAACAGGGGATTAAACGTGGAGCGGTCGCAGCCCGGCTTAAGTGGGATATTGCTGCAATTTTGGATAATAGAATTTGTTTAAAAGTTTGATTCGGAAACTTAGCGAAACAGGGCAGAGATGCAGCGACTTCTTACGAGAAGTGCATTCGTGCGCACTATCGCATGCATGTCACAGTATCGCAAAGCGACCCGGGATCGCAGTGGCATCCGTCAAGATTGTTGCAGGCCTTACGCAAATCCTCCTTTACCTAATCTCAGCCACTGCGGATATTAGCAGCATAATTTTACTAACTATTTGCAGTCTGGTTTCGTTGTTCTTGCGGAGCCCGCGAGCAGCGCCTCCCCGCAAAGAGGTCATGCGGCCAATTACGTGCACGACTACAGCCAGCGTTAATTCAATCGAAATGGGAAGTTGTTTGCACTGCTGATCCCAGAAAGCATCTCCTATGCGAAAATTATATTTATTTTTTTTCAGCGGATCATACAAATTATGCGCATACAATTTTACGGAGGCTGGCTGCAGTGATATTCTCATTAATACGAGGAAGTTGCAATTAAATCACTTTCGACGGGTGGGCAGGTCGCTTTGTCTTACAGCATGGATGCTGCACTTCATTTCTGCATATGCAGATCGCCCGTCTGCTCGTCTCTGCACCAACTACCGGTTAACTTTCCACTGGCTAAAGTAGATTTTGTCTTTGTTTCATAACCACTGCTTTATAAAAAGTAGGAGCATTTTCAAAGGTGTATATCAAAATATGTTTATGATTTCAAGTTCCAAAAAAGCGAGTATGCAAAAAGTAAATTTACAAAATATATATCTAAAACTTAAAACTTTCTTGAACTGCGAACTTGTGAAGTAAGTTTCCTTTCAAAAGGATGAAAATCTGTTTTGTTGTCTGTTTTATGACAGAGACCTTTTAAGAAAATTATATAGAATTATTTTAACAAGAGCGATAATCGTGTATGGCTTATTTTCAAAAATTAATGAAAAATTCCATCTAAACTCACCCCTTTGAGAATTAATACATAATATTACATATAATTTCAAATATTATTCGGCTTTACAAATCAATAGAAGTTTTCTGAAAATACTTTTAAATATTAAAAAAAAAGTAGTAATAAAATGATATCCCAAAATTCAACCATCAGAAATAAATCAAGAAAATGAAAATTCTTGCTGCCTAAGGGGACTCAATAAATTGAAATTAAGTTAATTAAAGTACAATCATGTAAATAATTAATTTTGTTTAAAATAATAAAAAGAAAAATGTCAAATAAAAATTGTTTTATAAAAAATTCGTTCATATTTTCTGTTTTATTTTGGACCTACTATATGAACATGCCTGATTTTCAGAATTAAATGAATTTTAAAGCAACAAATCGTTATTCATTAAATGCTGGTTGAAAGAATTACATAACCAATTTAATCAATTTTAACAAATGAAGTTTTTTTTAATGAAATGAGATAAAATATTTTGCATTTATGTATTAAGTAATTTTCCCAGAAAATGACGGCGTTTTAGACGTTTTTGTGTCAAGAGAATCTGCACAAAACAAATTGCTTCAACTAATGAAGAACTCGATTCCTTGAAGATTGCATGCGTTCATAGATCTCGCGTCGTCAGCGAATTACCATCTGATCTTTGGACCCCTGCTTGTTTTGGTCGAATTTTAAAAAATATTCCAAATTGTTTTTTATTGTAATACGACCAGTTTTTAGCGACCCTCGTTAAGTGGTCTGTTTACGAAACGACTGAGGGAGCCAAAATAGAACCGTCATTTACACGATCTTCTCCCGTGGATGCTCCTAACCTCGACGGGTACCCAGCATCCATAAAGTTCGCACGTCGACTCGGTGGGTTCTAACACTTAAGGAAAAGTCGTTAGTATAAAACGGTAATTGTTGCCAACCTCGCATAATTAACGAGTCGTAACCGGAATCACGATGTATGATTTCTTCTTTTATTTTTTACGTGGGAGCTGGGAAGATGCAGCGCCCGTCTTGAGATGCATTTTTATCTAGATCTCCCGAAACGAGGAAAATACGAGAAGAGGAATATTTTGTTTCGCTCATTCCATCAGGAGATGATATCTGATATAAAAAACAGCGACATCGGCGACGTGTCAAAACCGGTAATTTCGCGACCAATTAATAGCTAGAAAAAATGCAAATTAGCTAGCAATTTGCACGATTTGTGATAGCCTCTTCGCGGAATTATGAGTGTCGATTAGGGCGAGCGGGGGCACATCGCGGGGGAGGAGTAGATGCGATGTATACCGGTGCCGTGCGATACTCATCATGATCGCAGCTCGACCGCTCTGAGCCGCTTTCTTTCTCGTTTTGCGATCTCCTGCACGATCTAAGAAAAAAATCTTCCAACATTTCTGAAGATTGTCGTCTTCGACTCCGCGCCGCTCGCCTGGTGCCTGGCACAAAGCAGCACAGAGGGCACCGAGTCAGCGGAGGCCCCGGCATCATATGCAAAGTGGGGCCCAAGCGGCGCCCCATGCCTCAGCTGCGATTTTTTGTTGTTTACAAACATCAATTTTATGCAAGCAACTTCACCTGTGCAGGTAAAGTACAAATTATAAAAAAACACGAAAAAATCAAATCAATTTTATTTGATGGGAGTTTGCGACGTTTGCGACTATTTCGGGAATCCCAAACTCGCGCGGATTTCACTGGTTGGTTATGGAATTACGTAGAAGCAAAGACCAGTTCTTTTATGTTTTTAATTCTTTCTATCGAAACTAATGAATATTTCGAATCGAAAGTTATAATCAATTTCTTTAAAAAAATACCAATTCAAATTTATCAAAAGCGGATTCTACTAAAGTTGAGGTAATCGTCACCTAAAAAAAGTTTATCTGGCGTAGTAAAATGATGAATATAATTATAGATAAATGCCAAATGTGAAAAACAAATATTTAAATATTATAATTTAGCACAATATTACCCAACACCAACTGAAACCAATTTTTCTTTTTCAATCACCATATCAAAATCAAACTTCTAAACTAAAATATGATTCGCATAAAATTTACAAAGAAGTCTCATTAAAGAATTAAAATTCTGAAATTAATAAACAACTAAGAAATTTTCTTGTACCAAGGAAATTTTAAATTTTAGAAATAAAATAGTTTTAATAATTTTTATATACGATAAGAAAAGTAATAATAGAAGGAACAATACTTACAATATTTTCTAGTAATTTTCCAGTAAAATGTTGGCATAGAGTAAATATTTATAAGTGCAACCATTATTTTAAAAATTAGGTTTTGTTCTTTGTATTGTTAGCAACAACTTGAGTTTTAAATTGGTAGCTACATTTTTAAATAATTGAAGGAAAAATACAGATGATCTCAAATTTAAGATAACCTATTTTAAAAGAATGCTTTTACTGCCTAAAATTGCTTCATCAACTTGTTCACTCAATACGTCAGTGAGATAATTGTGAGACTTCGTTAAGAAATTTGAATTGTTATTCCTTTGAGAATTATACAGGAAATAAACAATATACTTTTACAACATCCGCTAAATTATCGAAAATTGCACAACGAAATTCCATAGGGTATAATATCACAAAAGCTAAAGTAATAAGAGTCAGTCGCAAATCGCGACTAAATTCATGGCTGCAAAGATTGGAAGCAACTAGAACTTTAACTCATCACGTCACATTACGCGATTTCCCTTCAATAAATATTATGCAACGTTTCAACTTTATTTCCAATATTATGAGCGAAAATGAAAATAAAAATGTAAGCCATCCGAGCATACCTATGAAATTTTGTTATACCGGAGCTATCTTCTTTCACGCCCTTTAAACATTAGCGAAAGCGATACTACCTCAAATGATAAGAATTTGCAAGCATGAGAGTGAAGCTCAAATTTCGGAGAAATATTACAAACAAATGATTGCTATTTATAATCTATATCAACACATGTATAATTATACAAGAGCAAGCTAAAAATTAATGGTGCGTATGCAATATTTCATAATCATTTTAAATTTAAACAATATATATAAATCTACATATGTAGTTTTATTTGCGATATTTTGACCTAAGTTATCACTTGAAATATCTCAATGTGATAACCTTAAAGCACAGATAAAATAATATTATTTTATCTGTGCTTAAAGCATATAAACTACTTTCAGGCGTTTGTTTTAAACACTGCGATGAAGAAGACGTCATTTTGTAAAAACATAAAGCATAAAATTAATTTTTTTGAGATAAGCGTCATTTTAGAGTATCACCATGCAACAATATATGTATAATACAAAATCAATTTTAAATGAAACTTCAAAATTTAAAATCTCGGCAACCAATAACATCAAATATTTTTGCTATCGTCTTAAATAATCGAAATTCAATAGACAGTGACAAAATTTTGAAATCCGAAACAATTTTCAATTAAGTTTCTCATGAAAATATCATCCTATTTATTATCGGACAACTTTTATATCTTCTAAACTTACAGAATTTAATTTCTCCATTCAAGAGCAATTCTATGAAAGCAATACTCGAAGATGATTACAGAGAGTGGGACAAAGTTTAAATGTTCGTGGAAGATGCCAATTTCAAGTTATCTCCCTGATAGAAATTTCCCGGTTATGACTAAATTCGTAAAGCTGCATAGTTCACATGCCTCCCCCTCAAAAGGATTCGAATGCATAAAATGGATGAATCCTGTTCGTCGGTAAACGTCTATAGATTTTAGAGGGAACTCAGCACCTGATATTCCTTGTATCACATTTAGTAACTCCCAGGATGCGGGATTTGGGACGAAATGTTCTATTGTGTTCACAGGGCAAATCAATAGCTTACGTGAACTCCCACCCTCTTCCTGGATCCTGAATTTCTTTACACATGTGCACACATAACACGGGAAACTGGTACGAGAATGTGATAAAAAAGAGCTCTCGTGAAATGCACAAGAAAACCATCTACTAAATGGCTTTTTGTATTTTCGATTACAGGTGGAAAAGCAAACGAACGAAAGATACAATTTAACTTGAAGCACTTTTGCGAGGTTATTCTGAGGACTCGAGATCCGCTCCTCAAAGGTTTTATCGAAGGATTTTAATGCCGCAACTTTGGAAACGTGTCACTATCCTGCTGACTTAATCAAAGAACTTCGAGCTATTTCATTTTAAACAAACCAAGTTTTGCACTCTTCATTATAGAAAGAGTATCCTCTACCTGTTTTGTGAGTTTGAAGAACTTCGTTACCGCAGTGACCAAGTCTTAAAGTTATATTTGGTTGAATTTATAAGTCTCAGAGTTGTGGTTTATGAACTGCTTGGACAATTATGAAATAAGGTTTATCAAAGGGAAATTTGTACGAGTAAAAACAGCTCTTTTACCATAAGATAAACCTACTTGAATATAAATATTTAAACAGATATGACTGAATTTGTTTGTACGTTTTCGGATGAATAAATTTAATTTATTAAGTATAGTAAAGCAATTTAATTTCGCAACCAATGGATTTTTATTACAAAAAACAGAGACATTCGAATAAATTAATTTGATTAAAAATATTTTTTCTTTTAAATAGAATCATTGTCATTTACAGAATTATGGTGCATCATTTCATGCCTCATTTATTAAAATCCACTCAGGCGTGAAAAAATTAATTTCTTCCAAATGGAAAATGGAAGAGAGGAAGTGTAGTGGTTATAAAAGTAGGATATTAAAGTATTGGAAATGAGTTTATAATGAACTTATCCCCAGCTCGAACTTTAGCCTTATTCAAACTAAATCCCTTTAGTAGCTGGAGTGCATTTAAAAAGTGAAGCATCATAAGAAAGGATGCACTCCATCCGCTAATTGCATTCAATTTAGTTAAAACCAAAGGCAGGATAATTACCCGCAGATACCAGTGGATCAAAGAGAGCTAGAATTTTCCAACTAATTAAATTTCATTGAGAAAATTGCCCATCTTTCCCACAAGCTGCTTCTGGTCGGGTTCTACGACCATTAAAATCTCCCACGAAGTTGGTCAACTTAAAGTTGTTGTATGACTCTCTTCTGTGTGGCTTTAAGTTGACAATTGGGAAAAGGAAACCCCCAAAAGGAAATTTTGCCTGCAGCAAACGGACTGCTTTCCTCGGGTATAATTAATTCAGCATGCTTAATTACTTGCTCCGCCGAGATACTTGAGGATTTACCTCGCTCAAGGAAATTCATTTTCAGCTCTTCCGAGCGGTTTATAAAATCTTCTTTTATTATTGCTTCCAACTTTAATGCCGAAGAGATTACAGGCTTAATCGCTTTAGAGCACCTAACACTTGAAACAATTGCTCTGGAAAATGCAAAATTGCAGCGTTAATTGCCGTCGGTTTTCAGAAAGGACAAGAGAACAACGATGGCACCCCACGGCAAATAATTTTATGGAAATCTCAGAGTTTTGATAAAGGAAGGACTTGAACAGAATTAGATTAGACCCTGTCCGGAAATTAACCCTTCCCCAACACCCCCGCGGCAATTCATGGCACCTAAGATTGATGCTGGAACGACTGGCGGCAGACAGTGTTCTTGGATTTTCGAAACTTTTCCAGAGATCATTATTTCTATGCTTAAAGTTAGCCCCTTGAAGGTTAGAATGTCCAAACACAAGAATGTGTTGTTCCACTTGCCCGTTTTCCCTGCAAATATTTGCCTGGTAAAGTTTCCCGGGATACATTTTGCTTGTCTCACAGATAAATGGACGTCCGCCTCAACGGCAATTTTGACGTAGAAAATATATCGTCCACATAGAGAAACTGCCTGCGTGAGGCTTGTAGAACGTCCAGAAATAAGCCAAGTGGCGTCCTTCCCTAAAACTTCACTTTCTAAACAAACAAAAAGGAAAAATATCCCTATCACTATTTCAAGGGGTGATCCACTAAAAATATAACTGGGCTACTAACCTCACTGATTTAATCAAATTTGTTTAAGTGGAGTGGACTTCAAGTATTATTAATTAAATCTTGGAGGTAGATGAGTCCCATTCTCAGGAAAAAGCCCTTAATCGTTTGCATAAATTTTCGCATACATAGACTCTATAGAATTGTTTTAAAAAAATACATATATTAAATACAAAATTTGGAGAAAATTCAGTTGCAATTCAAATAATTAAAATACCTGCCACATTTCAGGACAAATAGCTTTGTTCTTATCAAAGATCATATAAATATTTAATTAATGGTTTTGAAAGAAATATTTATATTTATGGAACTCCTAATTTTCCTTTGCTTTGTGCTAAAATCCATCAGTGATTGTGCATTGATTGTATTTTTGGAATAACACCTAAAATATAAGTTGTCTGATATTTGTACTTAACAAAAACTTTGAGACAAAATTGGTTGAATGACTTTAAGTTAAGAGAAGTTCATCCTGCCTGAATAAAGGCAAAAAGAGGTAAATAGCACCTCAGACCACTAAGAAGTATATTTAATCAGCTTCGCCCAAGTTTCAAAGTTTTCTGACTGAAAAAAAGCCGCATGCACTTTAAGCGGATTTGTTTCCAACAAACACCGTACATGTCCTGGGAACGCTTACACGCCTGCGATACATTCGAGGTGCTTCCTGTCCTTTGAGTTCGCCTGACGGCTTATTCCTTGGCAGAGCGTCCTGTCGCTCCGCCAGGAGATGCACTGCAGCATCCCTTGTGTGTTATTCAAATTTTTCGGATTCCAACTGAATAGACAAAACTATGTGGCTTTATCCCGCATTCCGTTCCTCCTTTCAGGCCGGGATATCTGTCGCTCCTTTCGCTGCTGTATTACAACCAGAACCCAGAAACCAGGACTCAGGATCTAGGACTCGGGACAGGAGCACTTTACGTTGCACTCTGCTCGGCGGCCTCTTGTTACAATTAAACGCCAGAAAGTCCTCCTGTCCTCGGTTTTAGTTTCGCACACACAATAGGTTTTTAAGGCATGTGGCTGGGACGTGGAACGTGGGATGTGGGACGTGGGACAGGTTTTGTAACTCCTGTGAACCGCGTCAGCTTCCTTCGTTGGCAAAGAGACAAAGATCAGGGACACAGTAGGACTTAGTGAGGTTACGACTTTACTTACACATGAGATGGCACAGAGCTGCTGAAATACAGTGGAGCACCACAAAACTTTTTGTCACTCTACCGGAACATTTTAGACACATTTTTCAAAGGAAAATTCATGAGATTCCGTGAACCGAATCGTGGGAAATTTCTAATGTAGCTACTCGATGTTAGAATAACATTTTAAAAAGATTTTACAGAGAGAAACGATAAAAGTTCATTAGACCGAAATCTGTTGCTGTTGCTTTGTACCATAACAAGAAATAACATTCGTTTCATTATAGAGAATATGTATCTAATAATAAGTTATGCGTAGCTTTGTTCAGTTCTAATTATTATTATTAATAGAATAAATACATGTAACTGAGTACAAGTTAAAAGGAATAATGCATAGAATCAGCTCCTACTACAATTTCGAAAGTTGGAAAAAGTAAAATAAAAATAATATATTAATTCTTAATTTTACATTAAAAAAAATAATTTCAAGTTTATCAGGTTCAAATTTAAAAAATATTGTAAAATATTTATGCGGCTAAAATACAATCGTAGTAATACATTCCTGCCAAGTTTAAGTTACAGAGGATATTTTATCGAATTGTGGTTTCAGTTAAATTCGATAGCTAGAGTATCAAGTTTTTAAGTATCAGCTCCATTTGATCGGATTTCATCCGAAATTAAAAGCATATTGCAAAATAAACTTTTTCTGAGTTTTTACATTTTAATGAGCTTTATGCAAAAAATAAATCCTTGAAGTTTCAGCCTTTAAGCGGCAATTATTCCCTTTTGAGAATTCCATTAAATTTTGTCTCTTCCTCGTTATTAAAGGAGGACACAGACACACGTGCATTCCGCCCATAATCTGGTTTTTCGAAAACCCAAAGCCTAGAGCTCACGATCTTTACTTTTTTGGTACTTAGTTTCAGTTTTATGTGCCTACCATACAATTTTATTATTAATACAAAAAAGCGGCGCACAGGCTGAGGGATTGTGAATTGTGGCAGTAAAAGGACCCAGGACTGCGTTCCTGATAAAGCTCCTGATGAAACGTGACCAGATTCTAATAGAGTCCTATTTACAGGATCGATTGCGGTCGTAAAACTGAAATTTCCATAAAAGGGTTGTCAGATTCAAATGAGAGGACTTCGCAGAAATCGCAAATGTTACCTGCTCCCCGTGCGAGGAGATTGCAAAGTGGAAAACGTGATGGGCATTAGTTCAATTCTCCCCGTTAACAACCGCACTGCGAACGCATAATTTTGGCTAATTTTCGATTTTGGCTATTTTAACGTGAATTCTGCACCATCACGAATAATATAACGCGAGATTGAAGGTATCTTTTGTGCAAATTTTCACAAAAACTAAAATTATTGTGAGCACCCTTAACCAAGTTTTTGCATACAGCGAATGAATCAGAGTACTAAACAAATTATTATTATATAGGCTTTAATAATTACTTTGTACCTCTGACTACAGGCTATATATTTTAATTTAATTGTAACAGTAGACATCAATTTAAATGACTTCTTATGGTAACCAACAAGGAGACAATGAGACTGTATTACAATAAAATTAAACTGTAACAACTTGAGCGAACGCAACCACAGTTTAATTAAAAGGAGACGTTTAAAATAGTAATTTAGAAATGTTTCAGAGTATCGTTAGATAACTCTAAGGATACCTCATGTGGGCACATTTGCTCCAAACTAGAAAGATAACTCGCTTTCATTTCCACCTGTCTTAGAACGAAACTAAGTGAGTAGATGCGCTGTAATTATTATACAAAGAGCACCCTTCCTTAGTGATAACTTCTCGCAAATGAGCTCGGTCTAAGTTAATGCTTCAATAATTGCAAAAGGACCTTTGTTGATGCCAATTATCTGACATTTTGTAATTAACGAAACCAAAACAGTCTTAATAGTTTTAAAAGTTACTTGGCTAAAAGTGGCAGTTCAAATGTTCTAATTTTTATACAACAAAAATGTACATTTATTGCTACAAATTGTGTTTACTAAAAAAACACTCTATTAAAAGTTGAAATATTCAAAAATTGCATGTTCATGGTTCACCTCATGTCATATTTCCGTAACATTTCACTGCCAGAGAAAGGCAAACTTTTACTTTGTCACGAAATGTCCTGGGGTGCTATGTTCAATTATGAGTACTTATAAAATCGTTTCGTTTTCGAAAGATGGAAAAGACATTTATTTTCACTAGTTGTGCTGGACTAGCAGTTTTCGTCCTCGGAGTATTCCAACGTATATTAAATAAAACTAACATAGATCAGAGTACTGAAAACAGAGCGCTAATGGGAGGAACTTTGAAAGTTACTAACTAGTTTTCGGTCCAATGTTTTTATTTATTTCGACATTTCATATTTTACTACGTGGAGTGCAGTGGAAAAGGAATAAAAGTTAACTTGTGTGTGGTAAGCGTAAACCGTAGGAAAATTTTGTATAGCATGCCACAAGTCGAATTTGACGCAAAATAATATATGCTTATAATTTAAGTAATTGAACTCTACTATAGATGTAACTCTTAGAAATCAGGATATATTGTGAAAGATTGAACTTCGTAATTTGTCGATTTAGAAGTATTCGTATTTTTTTTAAATAAAGTAGTTGAAACATTTTGGAAACTGGAATTTCGAAATTTTAGAAACTGAAGTTTAGAATATTTCTTTTAATAAAATATGCAACTACTGGCTTTTTGAAATAATTGTTAAAATAGAATTTGGAAGAGGTGGTTTCAACCCTTATAATTAAATTAATTAAATGCCTTTTCAGATTGTTCTATGAAATAATTTACTTAATAAAAGCGTCTAAAGAGGACGAAAATAAAGATTTAATTTACGAATATTTGAAGCTTTAGAGAAGGTTGAAAAGCAAAATAGGGATGCTGCATCTTACGCACGGACTTAATTGCACATCTTCTTCACCTCCTGTGGGGGTAGCAGATCCGTCAGCGAAACCTGTGCAAGTAAAGAGCATGACTTATTCAAGGAGAAGAATAAGAAAATAAGGCGAAGGGATGAGGACCAGGGCGCAGGAATGACTTTGGCAGGAAATGAGACTCTATTCACAGCAATCCCGGGAAAATTAAATAACGCGCACTGAAAACATTTCAAATAAAATATGTCAGGACAGAATATAATGGGCCCGGAAGGCGGGAAGATCGCGGAAAATGAGAAAGGATTTAGATTTGTCTTTGTCCTCCTGGCACAAATAAATAGCGACGTTCGCCTTATCTTGTCGTATCATCTGAATGCATAAAGTTAATGAGGATGCTCAATGTTCCTGGGCCGCAGGCAAAATTTCAGCGGAAGTCGCTCTTTTCTTACATTCCCCCAGCGAAAAGAAACCTCCATTCCGCTTCATTTTAAAAGGTTATTCATTTGGAATTATTGGAATTTTTATTCAGACTCATTTTGGAAAAAATTCCCTTTTTGGGGTTCTTTTGAAACTATTGAGGCTTTTTAGAGTACTGCAATTCTCCCTGTTTGATCAAGATCCAGATTTTACACATATTTTGTAAAATTGTATTAATCTTATAAAGAAAGATTTAAAAAATTAGGAAAATCAAAAATATGCTTTAGTACAAGAATTAAAGCAAAAAAGGATATACATATAGTCAGAACATAACAATTATCCTAGCCTGTCCATTTACTTTATAACGAAGCGTTGATGCGCAAAATTAACTTATTTGATTCAATTTTCCGGATATTCTTGAGGCGAGGAGTTCCTTTCAACAGTCGACTTTATGTCTAGATAAATTGCTCGTTATTCAAACTTAGCAAGTGCCTCAAAGTTCTGCAATCAAGTGCACTAAGGAACTAATTAAACTTGCAGGTGGCTCTGTTGAAGGTGAACCTAATTAGACTTAGCACAAGTTCCCTCATCTGCCACGATAGAAAACTTACGAGTATAGTTTGAACTCTGTTTTATGTATTTTTATTAAACAATACGGTTTTATGCAAACATTTTCTCCCCCCGTGTGGTTAGTTGAAACATTTGCATTATGCAAAAGTGGTGGGTAAAACTTTTGTATGCATTATTTGAATAATGTCCCCGATTATGTGCTGACGGCTCATAGTTAAATTGCTAATGAACTTTTCAATTGTTACTAAATTATATTTCATGGGAGTTACAAATCAAATATACGGCAAGCTTCAATGAGTTTGCATAAAATTTGTTTTAGCGATTCTGAATCGTTCATTCCAACTATGAAAATTCGGGAATTAAAAGTAATGTGCAAATTGGTACACCGTGTTTTTCCAGGCAACTAATTTTTGCTTTTTCAACAGAATGAAGGATTTTAAAATGACGAATTCAATTGTATGAAAACAAGTAAATGAATCATTGAACTATTGAAAAACAAAACTCCATTTTGCTTCCGTTAAAAAAGTATATTTGAAATTATACGAAAAAATACACTATACTTCATCTACATAATAATCTTGGATAAACAAAATATTTGCCGCCTGTATTTTAACTACCGATTTTGTTTTATGCAAGGGATCATTTAAATTGAATGATATCCGATAATCCTCTAAAGCAGAGTTATTTAAAACTAAAAATCATTTTGGTTGCAAAACTTTTATATACCCAAAAGCGCTGAATATTTTCAGGCTTGCAGAAAATTCTAGCTGGCCATTGTACAAATGAATTAAAAACGATTGCCAATTTGCTTTTGAATGTGAAACAATAAAAAACGTTCAGGTTCAGCCGACCAGAGCTGTAGATAAAGCCACTTTGTGAGTTCTATAGGCTAAAAAAGTGCATAGAGTTGCATGGAAGTGAATCAATAATAGAAACAGAAATTTGTGAAAAAATTCATGACTCGTGCACTATTCAAAAATTTTCAAACATGCTCTAAAATCATAGGAGAAAATGTTGTTTTACGCTTTTCCAAGTGCTGCATCGCAAATATCCTTTTATAAGGAAAATATAAAGTAAAAGCTCGTTATTTTACTGGGAAAATTAAGATAGAACCTGGCAAAATTGAATGATATAATGAAGAGCGGAAGTATTTTCTACTAAATCCAATGTGTCGGGAAAGTAAACAGTTGTGATAAACAAATCTTTACATTCCCAAACTAGTATAAATCGGATTGAAATGAATACCCCTAATCTGGTAAAGAGATTCCTGTTTACAGACGGAATGGACTATCCTTAATGCATAGTTGGATAAATGCATATGCATCCATTTTGCAGGCATCCAGGGGACAATAAACTCTCTCTATGCAGCAGGCACTTTGGAATTGTTTCCTAAAATATTTTAAGGAAGTTTAAGCTTCATAAATCCATAAGGTGTCCACTAGATATTCGGTTTAAGGAGACTTTAGAACTGCATTAGCCCAAGGTGATGCTCAGACATTCCTTAGGGATGAATTTCTGCTTCTACTGAGGGACCTTCTGCACTTCCGAAGCTTTTGAAATAAAGACGGGAGGAACCTTTGATCCTTCGGGCTATGCGGGGTGCGCATTCTTCTCCCGGTTTTTATTATGAAATGTTTACTTTACCTCATTCTTTGCCTATGCAATTTCTTAGTCATACGACATTTTGCCGGTTAATTGCAGTTTTTTACCATAGAACTATAGTTGGAAGCCTTAAGGATTTTTATGTTCTTTTGAGTTTGCATAGATAATTTTTATTAGCGCAAAAGTTCAAGACATTAAAAAAATTCTGAGAAATTTTTATCTTTCTTTGTAGGACAAATTAATAGACTTTCTTTTAAAAATGTCGTGTTAAAAAGAAATTCCAAAACGATATCAGAGATCGCTTTACTGAAAATCAATATTAGTAGTAACGATACGTTATAAGTTTAAAAATAAATAACAAATTCAAAAAAATTGATAATTTAAACAATTTTTAGCGAAGTTTATAGTTTTAATACAAATTTAATTGTAGTTAACTCAACTTCTCCCTGTGCAGGCTCACTTAACTTTCCATTCGACATTCAACTCTATTGGACTTCGTCTGAATAATGGATTTTGTTCACCCTATGCAAATGAATGTCCTGAGCACCATAGGAACGTTGAATTTCTGTTCAAAACATCACGTCCTGATGAATTTAGGCAAAACACAAGAACCCTTGGGAAAATGAGCAAAAAGTCGCAAGCAACCACACCGGCAAGAAACCATAAGAAATATTTATTTATAGTTTCTGCTCTGTGGTAATCTTTCCAAAAGAAACATGCCACGTGGACGGCACGTTTTCGAAGGGATGTGATATTAAGGTATATACCAACTTTCATACAAAATTACCGATTCTTGTTAGGATATTGATTTCTCGTTAATATTGGGTGGTGATTATTTAGTATGCAATTAACAAGAAAAGGTACTATTGATTTTCTTGAAATAATTGCTCATTTTGTTCCTAACTTTCTTTTGGTTGCGAAATAATAAATCCTATTAAAGGAAATTAGTATTACTTTTTGATACTGAATTTATTTTCTTGATCATAAAAAATTTAAAAGAAAATTTTTGTAAAACATGTGATTATTTTTAAAATGTTATATTTACTTGCCATAAAAAGATGATGGTTATAAAAAATTTTAATTAAATTAAAACAAGTCACACTAAACCTACGTAGTTAGTATATAATATTGCCAGGTTTTTAAAATGCAAACCAAGATAAATTATGGACATTTTTAAAAATGTATACAAGTACAAAATAAATTAAAGGTTTGGTTAACTTACAGAATACCCTTAAAAATGAACGAAATTAATGCAATATACCTTCACAAAGAAGTCTGCAAACAGAACTCTAAGAACCGAACAATTTTCCATCTCCTCAAAAAACGATTTCCATTGAATTCAACTGAATACCTTGATCTCTTGCAAATTTTCACATCGACGTTTTAATGTCGCCATAAAACCCACCCCCAACCCCGTGTCGTTTGAACAGCTACAGCAGGTGCTGGAAGAAAAGGTTTGCTTTGTTCAAATTTACATTCCGTAAAATTGAAGCGTTTTGTCGAAGTAAGAGATATTATTAGAAGGGCTTTGAGACAGAGGCCTGATTGATACAGGTGGAGTATTTGGAAGCTGTAAGGGTTAATTGAAAAGCATTTGTCACTATCCCCTTAGTTCGCCTGATTTAATTCGAATGGATAGAATTATAAGCAGCTACAAAACCAGACATTTACCAGGGGATTACTTTTAGCAAATCGTCTTGTCCCAAAATGGTTTGCCATTATCAGCGTTTAGCCTCCTGAACACCATGGGCAACATACCAATTTCTAGTAAATCACTTTGCATCCAGATTGCGTCCAAAGTGATCTACTCCTCCCTAAATCCCTTTATGGCAGAAGGGCTCTTTAGGTGCTTCGGGATAGAAGTGCCCTGTGGTTGGGAAACCCATCCTATACCTATTTCAACGACGACCTGGCGCGGGCAACCGAATATAATTATGATTCGATATATTTGACGTAGCTGGGGCGCCTAAGGCTGAAGCCGCAGGGCTTTCTGAAAACTGGTTGCTACTTGCTAAATTACTACGACTGCATCGTCAACAGACCAAAAAGCCAATTTGGTCCACTGTTTGGGATTGGGATGCAACAGTGCAATAGCTCTAGAGATAAATGGTGGCTCAGATTTGCGCTTAGCTGAGATGAATTTATTATCAAAGAAGCGAAATTGTGAAGCTAAATGGAACGTGGGATACCCTGCGTCGTTCCTGTTTTACGTCCAATTTATGTGGCTCGAAATATCGCCAAAAGAGCTTATATGTAAAAGCCAGCAGGCATTATTTATGGAATTTTGTTGCAAAATGATAAAAGTGGAACATTTAGGACGATATTGACTCTTTTTAACTTTTTTGAAAAATAAATAGACTTAGTTACCTATATTAAACTAAAATAAATCATATTTTTTAAACAATTTAATTCAATTCAATATAAATTGTTTGGTGTGCTACTGAGACGAGACAATTCTATTTAGGTCCACATTAATTTTTTAAAATTACGAGATTAAAACCTTAAAACTACAATAATTTGGAAAATGCTGTTTTCATAGTCGGGATATAAGGTAATACACCAGGATTATTTTTGGTTTGTACTCCACATCTATCGATTTAGACGCCCATTTAAGATAAATTTCAGAACCAAAATACTCGTTGTCCGACTCGCTATCTTCATTTTATTGTATTGTGATGGTTTTATGATAAGTTTTATTAAATGTTCTGTATAGCCTTTGCTTAAAATAATCGTATAAAGTCCTAGAAATATTATCACAAATAAAAATTTATAGGATCGATTTTAATCCCAACTTGATATTTATCGATTGAATATTTTAAGCTTGAGATTTTTCCGATTAAATTTTATATTGACTAAATAATGCACCTTACATAACATGGCATAACTGAATGGATTTTCCTCCAAGAATTTTATGGCGGGCAAAAACGATATCAGCTAATGGCAGCGATTCAACAGAACCAATTGCAAGATACACGAGCGCACTTGTGAACAGAAAAATTGTTGTTTTCCAGCAAATATTTTTTTGCAACATAAATCTAAAAATATTAAGGGGGAGTTTTCTATAAGAAAGAAAATGCAGAGAGATGAAATACTCAGGACAAATTTATTGCTTCGAGACAGCACATCGCAGCTCCCGTCCGCCTTTAGCAATAAATTCAAGGATAATGCAGATACTTCAGTTTTGTAACGACTTTCTGAAGCTGGATGGTATGCTGCATTGTACCTGATTTTAAAATTTATAGCTGAAATAATCGAAAGAGGGGGTGGGGGTTACCACATAGGAGGGTCAAATGCCCTTACACGCTTTGACGAAACCAGTAATAATATTAATGTGACGGCAGTTTGCTTTATTTGATGCATAAATTTCGACCGAAGGAGCGTGAGACGGAACCCCTTCGGAGGATGCAGATTAAACAAATTGCTTGCTTTAATGATGATGTTACTGTAAGGGGAGTTTAATAACAAACGCCTGAAGGTTACTCTGATTTTACTGCATCAACACTACTTAAAGGGTTGCACTCAAACTTGGGGAAAATGTGCATTGATCTTTAACATCTTTGCCAAGATTATGTACTTGGGTCGACTACAATTTATCGCCCAATTAACTCCCAACTGGGAAAAGCAATTATACTAACATGCATCACGTAAACATTGTCCGAAATGGGAGATGACCTAAATAAATCTTTGGGAACAAACCTGATAGTTTAGTAGTAATTACTCATAAATAATAAGTTTGAAATTTTTATGTTAGATATAAAAATTATCACTTTGAATAAGTGCGACTGTATTATGAACCTACAACAGGTTGTAAGAATACAGTAGAATATGACCCCTTAAATTTCTAGCACGACTATTTTTAAAGGAGACTCAAGTTTCTTGAATATATGTATCTTATAGCTAAGATTATTAACCAATATACGATGCCAAAATCGATTGATAGTTTAGTAAAGAATGTAAACTATTATTAGAAATTAGTGTCGATGCTTGAATAAATTGTGAACTAATAACGACATGAATAAATTAAATTTCTATTACATAAATATGTACATAAATTACTTCCATCATTAAAGCAGCAGCATAAGATCTAATTATATAAGATATTGGAGTATTCCTTATAAAATCATTAAAAACTTCTGGGGTTCTTAATAAAGTAAAAGCGAGAAAATTGGAATATTTTCAAAGTTAACAGTTTGCAGAAACAAACATCTTTCTAAGATTTAATTGGCTTGCACATTTACACCGTACCCCTTTAACTTTAATTAGATGTTCACTGAACTTGATTGCACTTGTTTGAGTAGTTTCAAAGTTCGCATAACGAGCAGTTTATGTTTGCACCTTTGCAGCAGATTGAAAGAAAGGTTCTTAGTAATTTTGAAATTGTTAGATAAGTTGTTTTTAATGCAAGTTATGTAATTAGAGAAGTAATTATTTATTTAAGAAATTAATAAAGATTACTTTATTTCATATTTCTATTTATTTTAGGTGAGTTCAATTATGAGGTAATATTTACAACATTTTTGAATATCCCTGTAGGTGCTAAATATCTTTTTGTTAAAAGGACAACTTTTTGGATTTCAAAGTTAATTACATTGACATGGAATAAATGAAACGATATTTTTATAGTGTAAACCATAGATTTGATTATCTTGAAAAATTATGAATTTTTTAGTAGCAGTTTTTTCATTTGTGTTATACATATATTAATATTAATATCCCATGCAATATACCTAATAATATTAATATTTTTATGCTGAATAAGCTTTTAAAAATGTTTTCTAATACCTTTTAAAAGCCCCCCTGTTTTTCTGCTAACTGCTCACTGGAAATAGGCTCATTAGTAATTAATTTGCACATGTGTTTAAACGAAAATTATGCGCCTGAAATTGACGCGATCCTAATTGTCTTTAAATGGCCCTAATTACGCACGAGGCGAACAAACCGCAAATTCGGGCCTATAAAACAATTCAATTATCTCTAAAGCAATTTACTTGTTGAGTGGATAACGTGGGAAGCCTGCAAAATGCATGCGTTCAATAAGGGCGCTAATGAAATAGGGGCTTTTGTTTTCCCACTCGTTTAAATAAGCAGTTTTATTTGTTAGAAAAATATATGCATCAGTAAGGGCCACTAATATGCCCATTTCGGCGAATAATTCGCGTCGCGTCCGGATAAGTTTTTCCTTTTTATTTATATATACAATACAATATATACCCTCGTATTTGTTTTCCCTGGAAAAGCGCCCACTGTCGATGCTGAATAAACGTGAAAAACACACTCATTTTAATTTAGAAAGGGAATGAATTTTCCATTATTCGTAAATTACTTTTTGTGATGGGACCGATATTGTCTGGGGAAAAAGGGATTGGGGCTCTTTCGACGGTGAGATTTATGTGTGCATGTTCGATAAGTTCTTTATCCTGTCAGCAGATAGTTGCGGAGGGAGTTTATTGATTTCGAATGTTGGGGGCGGTCGTATCCTCTTGTAGTCAATTGGTTGCGAAAAAGTAAATCTTCCCTTCCTCCGAGATCAGGTATGTATTTCATCTGCAGCTTCCTAAACATGTATCTGGATACTATAAATTCGTTGAATTTTCTATGAATTATGTATACGATACTTTCTGGAGATAAAGTCGCTTAACTTAATTTAATTTTTCGATTGTGAACCGATTAGTGAAGTAAAGAAAATTATTTTAGAGAGGTACGATAAACCTGCCATTGTAATGTACAAGTGAAAGATTGCAGAGTTTCATCAGATGTGTATTGACTTTATTTGGCTTTTAAAGATCCTTAAAAATTAATGGAATTATTCGAAAGACAAACATTGTAGCAGCGAACAGGAAAAATTTAATCCTTTGAAATATCATTCAATAAAATTTATATTTACAAAATTTAGCATTAGTGCCAAAGTGGTCCCAAAACGATTTGATTAAAAATGAGTTCCTCCTACACAACGCACTTTTTTAGAATGGGCAACTTCTTACTTACTTTAAAATTAAATATAAAATAAGTACTACAACCGTGAACGCAAAATACTTAATGAAGAAATATATGTTTACTATTTTTTATATAAAATTTAATATCTATTTTAATCAGCAAAACATCATTTCGATATCTTCGGGTAGATGTACGACAACATTCGGATTGCTTCTATAGTTAGAAGTATAATAATCGAAAATATTTGTTCTCGTTTATAAATCGATTTCTTTTGCAACTTTAGCAGAAATTCTGACCAAGCACGTCCCAAAGTCTTTTCGAAATCGGATTAAGTTTGATCACTCAATTGTGTTCGCATTACTAGCTTACCTAAATAAAACAATTCCCGGAGGAACATTTTCTTCCTACCGTACCTATTTTATATCACAAAAAATTTATTACAAGAACATTTTGCGATACCGAGAGAAGCTTAGTTCTGAATAAAAGGACCTCGCGGCAATTAAACAAATGTAATCTCCTTAGGGAATATCTTGGAAATTTGCTCATTGAGACGGTAAAAGGAGACGATAGTACTTTTTCCTTCTTAATTCCTCACGTGTCACTAACACACCATGCAACAGAGGTAATTCGTCCTTGAGCAGACGTCGTTTAATACGTTCCTCTCGAGTATAAAACGAGCACAGTATTTCACGTGCATGTATCATTTGTCGTATACTTAGACATACTTTTGCCAAGGAAATGCGTCTGGAATTGTTGGAATGTCATTATTATCCTCTTGACAGGGATGGTTATTGCACAAAGTATGTACTCAACTTCTAAGATTGCATCTCATTTCAAGCAGAAGCCGGCAAGATGTTTAGCAAGATATGGCAAATGTTTCCAACAACAAGGATAACTACCTTTCCACGTTAATTTAATTTATGTGAAAGTTACTACCTTATCTGCCGACATGACTCTTGGAAGATAAAAATATTTTATTATCTCGGAGATTATTTTGTGCACCTCTGGAATTTAGAGTTTAAAAGGCTATTAATCTTAAAAATAAATGGGATTCAATTAAATTTGTAATCCGGCGAATTTATTTTAAGACATGTAGGAACTTTTAAATTTATTTTCATTCCGAAGACGGAAGTAAAATATTAAAAGTCATTACTTGACTTGAACACTTCTACGTCCGATGGCACCACATTGGTGAAATATACAGGAGTCAACAATAAGTCAAAAAAGTTTTGAGGGTAAAACTTCGGGCGACAGATTGTATAAACTTAAAAAGTTATAGATATGTATATTTTTAATCAAACGTATTTATAATGTATAATAATTGCTTTTAATTATTCATCGTTACTCGACATTATCTACTTTAAAGTACTTTAAAGTAAAGGATAAAAAGCAAATTATAATACATACATGTAGTATATTTTTCACTAATTTATGATTGGTATGATATTGTATATATGTACCTAAATAAACATAAAAATTCCGAAATAAAAATAAAAATCACATTTAATCGTAGATTACATGATTTTTGTAAAAAAAAATGATAAAATCGAAGTCATCAACGTTAACAAAATAATCCAATATGAAAACTCAATTAAAACTATAATTACCAAAAAAAAAAGTCAACACAAGTCGCCGAGGGTGGAAAATGCAACACGACTGCATACGAATGAAAATTTTTGATTAAATTTCGCTTGAAAGCAACTAGTAGCCGAATCCCATAAGTAAAAAGATAATCTCGTGTTTATGGATATCATTGGTTGCTTGCATGATATTCCCGATTTAAAGCATACCTATGTAAATATATAAAAATATAAACGTGTCATGATATAAAATCTTTTTATGGTAATGCAATTTGTAAGGAGATCCTTTTTACATGCGGGCTGAAACATTAATGCTGGCCAGGCAGAAAATTTTCTGGGAGGGAAAATTGGCCATTAATGAAATGAAGTCGGATTTTATCATCAAGGGAACTGAATGAGTTACTAAAGGAACATGTTTTGCATGCAAACCAATATCTCTTAGTTTTTTCCTATATTAAAATGACTGATTTGCATTGAATTTAATTAAAGTAAGTACCTACTGAGGGCCTCGATGTGCAAAATAAGAAGAGGTTTTTCCATCAGAACAGAAATTTGAGAAATTCTGTACTTAATTTCAATAAGGGTATTTCCATTAGGGAAGCTTTTATGAACTTCTTAATTTTTAATACAAAACATTGCAGAAAACACTGCTTATATTTTTTCCTGGAAATAGTTTAAAATTATTAAAGGGCTCTCTCATCTCAGAATTTCTAAGAATTTTTTTAATTCATCGTATTAATCTTAGACTAAGTAAATTGTTACAGTTAATTTCATAACAAAATTTCGAAAAAGTTTATGCAAAATACAAACTACGACGTTGTAAAAAAAATTGTTTGCAACAAAACAAAAAAATACATTCAACTTTCGTACTTTAATCGAATCTGTTGGTTTTTATTATGTTAGGTTGTATAATTGAAAATTAAGGGTCTACCAGAAATAAGTTTATGCATAACAAAAGAGGAAGTTCGCACTTGAAAGCTATGACTACATTTCCCGGAGAACTAATGAATTTCGAACAGGCAAGAAGGTAATTTCTCACATTAATGAAATAAACTTGGAAGAAAGGATACTCGAGGAGGTGCTGCTAAGCTAAACGTAAGATAAATTTACGAAAGCAGACGGCACAGCATCACTCATGTATCCCTCTCCTTGAGGAACATCTGCAGATCGAATTCATCCAGCATAAAGCGGGAGCAAACAGGGAATACGTGGGAATGAGTACCCCCCTCTGGGGCCCCAGAAGTCGGTGTGCGGTGCGCTCCAGCGGCACCGGGAGCAGTAAAGATTTAATTAAAACGATCCAAAAATTCATTTTCCGCGCCAGCAAGCACACACTTGTGATAAGCACTTTTCATTTATTCATTGCGAGAGAGCTTTACATGAAATATTGTTGCACATGGAACATCCCCCGCATCAAAATAAATTTAATGTGGCACTCCCGGCTCCGGGAGGCTTTTAGTTTGAGCCCAAATGCTCCCGGCGACGACAGCCGGGCGAAATCACTTTGCTACGGGATGAAGCCTGATGAAGGCCCATGTGCCAGATACCCTGTGAGTTTTGATTAACTGCATGCACCCCATCCCCCTTAGGGGGCTTCGTCACAATTAAAGGGAAGAAATTGTCGAACGCGCCTCACTTGTGACAAAATTGGCTTTACGACACATTTTACATCAGGAAAGTGTGTTAAAAACCCACAAAACTTTATTGCGTCTTTAATGAGGATGGAGGAGGAGGAGGTTGTAAAATCCATTTCAATAAAGGGGGTTCTAAAATACGAAGACATATTTAAGTATGCCGAAAAGGATAGGGAGAAAAAAAAATATCCTGGTGCTAAAATTTAAAACGTAGAAGTAAAAGCTCTGAAGTCAATCTGTATTATTAACGCAAAAATCAAAAATTATCATTTTATACATTGAAGATTACTTAGTGTATATTTCAGAAAATATTAGAAATTTTATTGAAACAGGAATTATAATTTATATTCATTTATATCGTTGATGATTTTTATTCCTTCTCACATGTTTCTTTATTGGACGAAAGACTTTGTTTTAAAATTTACAATATCAATTTGTTAAAATAAAGAATTAATTAGTGTTATTTACTCTAAATACCAGAGCACAATTGAACATTAATATGAAACGTTTGAGTTAATTAAAACTTAATTTCCTTCATAAAAACGCTAAGTACTCTGTCGCAAATCTCAATTTCTATTTTAATTTATTTCAAACAAAGCAAGGTACTTTCAGGTGATTACGTGAGTAAATTTAAACTTTTGTTCCTAATTAAAAGCACTTAAATAGCGCCGAAACAAAGCTGTTTGGCATACACACACAGGCCCATATTATAAAACAGTCTAAATTAAACTTTATGGACCGAATAAAGTACACCAAATATATACGCATTTCAGTAGTGGTTATATAGGACGATTGTCCCAAACTCAATAACCATTTGTCTCCGTTACGTAAAGTGGTTTCTTTTTCTTAAGAAAAGGAATATGTTGAAAGACACACAGAACATGATATACGGAAGGGCTGAGGGCGAGAACGATTGATGTTATGAGGTGTCTGAATAAGGTTTTCTCCCCGTTCTAAGTGGTCCCAATGGAAGTGTGAAATGTTCACTGTGAATAGCCCTTGGAAGCAAACTGCTACAAGACAAGAAAATTGTTTAGGGCCGATGGGAGCCTTCTTAGCTTAATGGCACAGTCGAGCCATTATCATACGTGACATCAGTGGGGCTCCTTTAAAGGGATGATAAAATGACTTTGTAACCACACTATCTCTCTTTTTTTTAAGCAATCGATAAATGTAATAAAAGTTTAGTTTAGGATCACTGTAAGTTTATAAACGCGTTTCTTTGAGTTATTTTTCTCAAGAGTTATGTTCATTTGTTTGAGTAAAAAGGGCTAGTCTAGTAAGAAAGCTTTAAAACATAAAATTCTTCGATATCTTTTACTTAACTTTATAATTCAAATATGTTCAACTTTAAAACAACCTAGATATTATAGATATAAACTTATATAAACCCACTTCAATGGAACACTACCTAAAACCAACTTCCACAACCTTCATATTTTGGTGGGAGTTTCAAAACAGCGTTTTTAGGAAATCTAAGTTAATTTTTTCAAGTCAAAAGAATAGTAAATGAATCTTTTACTTTGAAATAAATGAATTGCTACTTTGATGACTTAATACCAGCCAGTAAAGAATTTCTATGCTTATTAAAGAAAATTATTAAGTAAGACTTTAACAATGTAATTGATTCTGTGTCAATTTCTAACAAAAATTTAGGAAAAAGAATGACAAATTTTTATTATTATTTAAGTATGAAAAATTCCCATAAAATTGAGTAACTCCATATGTTTTAGGTAGAACGTGCCCTACTCGATTGCAATCAATAAATATTCCTTCATTTTGATGTACATGAACCAAAAGTAGTCTCATGTGTTTTGCCGTAGGTTTTATTTGAAACTCGATCGCATGTTCTACCATTTTCTGTTATATCAAAATATAACTCCGTTTTACGATGGCAATTTGGGGGAGGGAACATTTTATGAGTAAAGAAATTAAAACGTGATCCATTTTTATAGCTCATTTGTGTTTTGCTGGCTTCGAAGAATTTTGCAAAGTTATAAAATTGTTGGTACTTACAATAAACATTAAGGTGGTTGTCGTTCATGTCCCACAACTGATAAGCGATGTCGGTATCCTGGGGGAGAGGATAGACGAGATGACATAAAAATGCCGCAAAACACCGGTAATAATGTCACTTAAATTTATGAATGATTTTGCTAACCTGGGAGAGAAATGATGTCCTTAATGAAGGCTCAGCAGGAAATTAAAACCCAGGTAATTCGGATCGTTGCTTACAGAGTTCAGTTGTATCCAACGACGATATCTGTGGGGAGACATTATTTAATAACCTTTTAAACGGTCTGAAGCATATTACACAAATGAATAACATTCATACATATTTAAAATAATAAAAGTACATTGCAATGACTAAGAGACTTGTTTAAATCAACTTTGAATTTTCTAATATATTGCTTTTCAAAGAAAATTAACATCAGTGCACACTCAAAGAAGATGTAATTCCATTCCATTTGATGAAAATTTCAAGTTGATACGAGTACATCCTTTTTTCTATATATGCAAAAGTTAAACAAGTCTTGATTGATGCAAATGCATCAGGAAACTTTTCAGTCTGCAGCGGTAAGCAGATAACGTTTTCCCAACAGAGTTAAACTTCGTAAGTAAATGTTTTCCTTTTGCTCTTAATTGCTTTCGCAAACACTTAACATCCTCTGGGGGAGTCCCTGGGGATAAAAAGACATCGTGCAAAATTCTTTAACATGGCACTTGCTTCTTTAAGCGATGTCCTCTTTTTTCATCTTGCTGCACTCGTTTGGGTGCGTTTTGCACAATTTTTCTTGTGCATAACGGAAAATAATTGTCTCGGAAAATATTTATCATGAATGGCACGGAATTTTTCCAAAAGAAAATAAATATTACTGGGATATTGAAGAATTATACAAATACATTAATATTTCGAAATTAAAGAAACAATTTTAAACTGTGCGAAGTTTTCGAATATCGATTTTAGACCTTGCTAGTTTGGGTTTTAAAATTATGGATTTGGGTCCTTTTAAAACATTTGATTTAATATACAATCCATTTTGTTTAAAACTAAGAGCATTTCCGACAGTGTGTGATTTTTGTCAAGCATTTCAACCTGAAGAATTTATACCCCAGTCGACCTTACTTAACTCAAAAGTGGGGGATTGGGCGGGTAATCTAAATCACGTCCGTGTGTGTGACAAGGCGTGCAGCTGAGACGATGAGCCATAACTCTTACGACTGTCTTGCAAAGTGAAAAAAGTGAAATTTCATTACACGTGAACCCATTTATTTAATAAAAACTAATTTGACGGGTGAAATTAAAACGTTTATCCCTCGTGACAGACGCTCTTACGAGCCCGCGATGGGGCAGGGGATTAACACAACACCACCGGAGGAGCTCTTCTCTGGATAAAGCTGAAAGCCCGAAAGTGCTCCGGATGTCGGGAGCACTGAAAACCGAGTTATAGGTTTCCCCGGGATCTTCCTTTCCCTAGAGGAGAAGTGGTAAATTCATAATGAAGCACATCTCCTTCACCTAAAAAGAACTTGTTTTAAGGAGGGTCTTATGCATAATTAACCCTCCCCCGTGGACCGAAATGGCGAGCGAACGTTCAGTCCGAGTTAGATAAGAACGTCGACATTGTCCTTTGACTATTTTATGGATGTTTTCATTAAACCAATTCTTAACTGCAATCATATTTAATATTTAAGTATAGCAAAACTATTTAATGTACATTTCAAATTTCTCTTCGCGGTTTAAACGAACTTGAACCCTTAAGAAACTATCATTTATTTTAAGTATATACTTTCTTTTCTAAAGTTGGTTAAAACATTGAGCCTATTT
Source organism: Tolmerus cingulatus (assembly GCA_959613345.1). NCBI lineage: Eukaryota > Metazoa > Arthropoda > Insecta > Diptera > Asilidae > Tolmerus > Tolmerus cingulatus. The sequence goes on from OY390710.1 coordinate 35,205,391, forward strand.
CAAAAATTCAGAAACTAAAAAAACAAATTTAGAGCTGTCTTCAAAAGTTTAGAAACTAATAAATGCAACTGATATTATAAGTGATAAAATTTCCATCCTAGAAAATTAATTTAAATTAATTTAAAACATTTAGGGCCTGTAAATTGTTGCTAATGATTCTACTTTTACAAATAAGCTTTGGTAAATAATAACCAATCTAAGAAATTTAGAAGAAATTAACTACAAACTTCTACATATTTAAAAACAAATTCTCAAAATACATACCTTTGTTTTGATCGGACAAAGCAGACTCCTTTTTCAAGCTTTAAACTATGAACCCACTAATCCACTGACCCTTCGTTCCCTGAAGAGTGTATCTCAATTATCTCAACAGCATCCTTTGTACCCCGAGCATTGGGAACCTGAGAGACGAAGTCACGTTGAAAATATCGACGTCATTCAATATTAATGCAGCGCAAGTTCAGCGCTGGAGCTGCAATTCCGTGAAAATATTGCAGTCTAATGCAAGTCACAAAGCCCGCTCGGATGGGGCCCAGGATGGGCGCTCCAGTCCAGATCCAGTCAGCACCATCCCGGTGCATTTAATTCGCCAGTGATGCTGAAAGCTTTGACACTGGACCTAGCCAGTCGTGATTTCCACATTTATCCCAGTGATGCGGAGGGTTCATTGGGGGCGCACCGGAGATGTAATTCCTAGGAGTTGACGTTAATTGGATTTAAATGCTATTCTGTCTAATAAAATAGGACAAACATGCTAATAGAACACGTCACGGGCTACATAGGTCCTGCATAAAACATCCGCCACCGCTGCCCTCGGGATCCTCGACAGAGCCACCGCTGCGGCGAACAATCAGGTTCTACAGGATGCATATGAGAGGATCTTATTAAAAATTCATTGGCTAAAGGTTGTTTAAATTAGGACTTTTTGCGCCTCTATTTTAATTAACAAACATTTAAAGTTGGTAATTCAAAAGCCAGAGCTACTACGTACAATAAATATAATATTCTGATTTATATCTTAGAAGCACAATATTTTCGAGTCATATTTCAAAACTAATAAAATCTAATATAAATTAAAATGTACGAAAATAGAGCGAGCTTAAATTCTAATTAACTCTAATTACCTGCTTTTTCATTTTCAGCTATGAAAAAGCCAAAATAATAATAATAAACTATGTCCAGTAAAATAATTTTTAGAGACAAAGAACTCCTTAAGAAAAATTTTTCCAGTGGAATTTTCCAGAACTAAAAAAAATTTGGAATATGGCCGCATTTTGCCCGGATTAAAAGTAGAATATTGCGAAGAGCCGACCGCCAAGAAATTCCTTGATAACCTTCCGTTTCAGATTAAACGGAAGTTTCTTGTAATATTTCCTTGAAATCCGCGAGTCGGACCGTTGTAAATTAAGCCAGAGAATTTTTCATCATCGCCAAAATTTTTACCTTACTGTACTTGAACAAAGAAAAAATTGAGCTTTTCATTTCTTACCTTTAAATTAACAGCTTGCAGATTTAAAACTGATTCCTCGTACGCGCATTTTCATATTGTTGTACCTATAATGAGAAAGCAGCATTTTAAAGCACTAATTTAAGACAAATTTTAAGAAATCTGAACACTGAAACCGACGCCGCACGCCGTTCACTTCACTACTGAAAAAGATGGAATGCAGTTACAGTTATAAAAAAAATGCACCTGCAAATTCTTCAATTTGATTGGCGCGCCACCTTCATTTTCGCTGGAAAACTTGTGTAAAGACGAAATGTAATTCGGCACTAACAGCGAGAAATGTCAAAATCAGAGTTTTTTTTTTAACGTCTGTTTCTAGATGTTTTTATCAAATGGAAATTACATAAATTGTAAAAAATGCAACAACTTTAGCGACTTATAAAAATGTTAAATACATTACAGGGAAACTTAATTGCTTTTAATAAAACAAATTAACAGATGAATGGACGAAACGATTGCATTTGTTACACTTAAAATTTAATTAAGAAGTATCGAATAATTAAATGTTGAAGAAATTCAAAATATTGTTAGTATTTAAAATAATGAATGTAGTCCTTGAAAGACTGCATTTTAAATTTTAGCCAATAACTTAATTAATTGGAGAAGTGCGAGAAGAATTTTATATCACCCGAAAAATATTATGCAATGTTAGCATATTCGTTATTATTTTTTATTTGAAGGAAAATAAATGATGAAATGATAGAAATAATTGATTTTTTATACCTACACCAATTAGAATATTTTATGGCTGTATGAATAGAGCCTGGATCTTTTAAATCATAAATCCAATAAACATTATTTTTTACTTTTACTTAGTCCACGGCATAAAGTGGCTTTAAATTTAAAACTGGCTTAGAATTTGACCTACTAAAAATATAGTATCGAAAATGTAAGATTGAATTTTCATATTTTTAAAATATGCAACCCGCGCACGTAAACGATATGGATTTTATCAGACTGCAGCAAGCAAAGTTAATCGCATTTGTTTAAAGAAACTCGTCCTCGTCCGTTTTGAAATGTGCCGGCAGTGTCTAAGTTTCTGGCTACTAAGGAGTTGTACACTGCTCGTTGGACACAGGGTGTCTCAAGCTGTGAGCACATATAAATGCAATAAAATAGAAAAATGCTTCATTGCTAAGAAGTGCCCTCCGCCCTTAATGTTCAATTCACGTACCCGTAAACACGTCCAAGATATGTACGTGTGGACACTTCACGCCTCTTTAACTGCACTTAAAGTAATTTATTTGCAGTGGTAGCACACATAAGTTGAGATAATGGACCACAAAATTGCCGGAGACGAGGAAAACAACCCTTCGTTAAACAATTGCGAAATCAACAAAAGGCTCCGGACAAAGATATGGGGAGGAACTCGACGGCCCCACAGAGATGTTAAGTAAACATGGTGCAGCTCCAGATGCAGTCTACGTGATCCCCAGAATCGTACGTTGGACTACGTGCATTCTACGTATCACGATGTCACTGGAGTTTTCGTTATTTCTTTTAGAATTACCACCGTTTTGGATATCACGTAACTAAGAGGCATAAAGACTATTCTAGAGACATCTAATTACTTAAAACTAAATTTACACTATCACTAATTTAACAATATATAATTATACTTAAATGATAACACACCTTTTCAATTATATATATTCATAGAACTTTTGTTAATTTTCAATAAATTTAAAATAAATAAATATGTACGAACATCAAAAAGGAAATGGAGAACATTTGAATTAATAATACAAAAATAAAATTGTTTAGATAAATACTCTTTATAATAGAAGTATATTCATAAAAATGCACAAAAATAAATAATGCGTCAACGAGCCTTTTTTTTTTAAATCATCCTTTTATATAATATAAAAAAAATATTAAATTAAAAATATAACTAAAAACGTAATTTAATATCTGATTAATTTTGCTAAAATACCTAAGGAACACACAAAGAGCAAAACTTTAGATATTACCACATTACTTCCAGAATTGCATAAATCTCCTTGGCAAAAGCACATGTAGACTTTTTTATAGTTGTACACTGTGAAGGCGCATCGGTCTTCGGAGTCGGAAGGACCTCTTTGAACGCACATTCTCTGCACTGCCATGTCGTAGTCTGGAAAAGTTAAACAAATTAAAGTTAAATTTGAAATTACTAAAATGAAAATGTTTACCATCGTCCCGGAAAGATCCTCCGCCCTCAATCACTTTCCCACACCATCCAGAGGCGCAAGGGACCGCTGCGACGCCGTGCTCATCCTCAACTTGGGTTGCGTTAAACCTAAAAGGATCCTTGCAACTGCCGAGTTCTCCTCGCGATCGACATTGAAAGCATCTTCGTAATATTCCTGTTTTGAATATAGAATAATTTTTGATATCAACAACATACATAACGAAATGCTTATTCCTAAACGATCTATTATATTTGCGACTTTAAATATATAATACCATTTTTATTGTATTATCATTTTTTTTTTGATACTCAATGATTTCTAAATTTAACTTATTTTTACGTATATTTTACCACTAATTGGCAAATAATCTAAAAATAAAAATTAATGCAGTTTACTACTAAGTGACAAAGTTTTTCAAATTTTTAAAATACATACTATGAAAAACATGCGTGCGTTACAAATTCATTCAATAAAGAAATTAACCTTTCCAATAAGTCAGTTAAACCTTGAAAATAACTAATGGAAATATGTTTAAAGTCAATACGAGCCAACAAGCCATGCTCGAAACCAATGCAATGTAATTTATATGAAAATGTTGACCTCAGAAACAGTAGTAACGCTTACAAGGTTTTTCTTTGATTTTGTTTTCATAACAGCTCTGAATTAGACCAATTTTTAATATTTTTTCAATATATTTACAAGTTAATTTAAAAATATTCTGTTCTTTGGAATTTTATTAAATAAAAAGAAACAAATCTGCATTTAATTTTCAAAATGTCACTGCTAATTTAGAGCACTATAAACATAAAATAATTTAAGCAAAACAAATATTACATTACGCGTCGTGATTATGAGAGAAATAATAAATGCAACACATCGAAAACTTAATCAATACGATAACTATTTTACATCCGGGTTAATCGCGAACAAAAAGAACATTATTAAATAATGATGACGCTAAAATACCTCAATTAAAACAACTTTTAATAAAAATCTTGTTCGCAACCTGATCTTGTTGCACAAATTGCAAAACATCTCCCCAAAAAGGAAAAACATAATCTGAATAGAAACAAAAGACTTAAACGAGAAGCGACAAACTTTCACTAAACGATCACTGCCCGAAAAGGGAATTTTTCTTACCTTCTGATAATTGAGTGCAAAATATTAATGCAATTAATGAAATTATGAAAATATTAAAGCTACAGCGAGACATTTTGTGGCACGATCGGTCACTGATTTCTGGTAGGCTGAGGTACGGTTTCAAAACAAACTCGATCTGTCATTGCATTCCTCAGGTAAGTTAACCAGAAGAGGTAAACCCAAACTGAAACTGGCCAGGTACGACGATTCTTGCAGGTGGGTAACTCGCGAAGGAAAGAACGCTTCAAAAACGACTTGTTGCGTAGTGGTCATCCAGGTTTCTCCCCCTCTCTGAGTTCTTGGGGTTAATCACTAAATTTTAAACAAATTAACCTGGAACCAGGTGTAATTCGAAAGGTTTGTCGCCTCAGACGTCTTGTTAGATTTGTACTTTCTTCATTTTCTTAAGAAAATCTCAGATCGAAGGCCATTTGAAAGGTGGAAGCGGTATTGCCGCTTTAACGATTTTCTTTGGGAAGTTTATCCGAAATACGATTACTTTGTTTTTTTTATTTTTTTACATATATAAACCGGTCTATAAAAATAACTATTACCCTATTAAAACCGTTTAATTTACGTGGCATCAAACATATTTCGAAATATTTCGCAGCGCGATTACTATAAACATTTTAATTTGAACAACAACTTTTATATTTATATTGAAATATTTGAAAACGCATTTGCAAAGGAAAATAATTATTTAAAAAGATTCTTAAGTACCTACCTGAGCGGTTGCATTGGGCAGTTATATTTCATTTAGGCATCTTTTTCAGGTATTTCAAATAATTTTGGTAAGAAAATGTAGGTATTAATATAAGTGAATTTTAATAGTGGCTAAATGAATTACTAGGCTTTTGTATTTTAGTTGAATAGTTTAAAAAAAATAAAATATTTTAATTACGTCTCTATCTCGGCGATATTTTACAACTTTTGTGCAAAGTATTGAAATTTCCGGGACCGCCACCGGGCCGAGCTTACGGGCGCGACCGACCTCATCCGGGTCCCAAACCGGATTTAATCCGTGCTCAGAAATAAGTGGATCGTGGATGCATTTCCCCTGTGTACAACCCAACCAACCCAATTCCCGTTGTTACATTCTCCGTAATTTTATAAATTTTTGAACATGATGTGCAAAAATTACGAACGAGGACCGAGGAGGGATCAAAAATATATTATTTTTATTATAAACTTAAATTTTATTTCTCACCATACGCACCTCACAATAATGGCGTGTTACAAAAAAAAAAGTGTTTATCGACTAAACATACCAAAAAGCATGTATCGCTTGCTTTCTCACAAATTAAAGAGAACAAAAACATCATAAATTGTCCATAAACATTTCGTCTTATCTTCTAACTAGGACTAATAAAAGTAATTTACTTCTGTAACGAGTCAATAATAGATATTAAACGATTTAATTTAGCTTTGATCACATCACTCCGTTGTACAAGTTTGCGGTTGTGAATATAGTGCATTTTATATTCTTTGATCTGATGGTGGTACTGCTTAATTAGAGCTTCCCGCTTAACATTCGAATTTTTCCCCTCGCAAATCTTATTAACCGTATTTTCAGCTGCAAATATAAACGTATTTTTGTTTAGAAAGAACAATTAAGGGCTTTACTAAAGCTAATGCATGGTTAGCAATGGGTGGCAGAAAAGAAAGTTTCAAACTGCGTGTAAGATATTGCAAAATATCAATTATTTAAAATAATTTAAAAGCATGCATTTTGGAAAGAATGAAATGAAGAGTGTTTTTTTAAAGTGTGATGATTTGGCATAAACAAAATAAGCCAAATAAATGTGAAATATACAAAAATATCTCTAAGTTTTCTAGTAACATTAAATATTTACAAATTTTTTAAAGAGTGTAATAACTGTATAAAACCTGTAATGTGTTTATGCAAATTAAAAGATACGTTGCAATAGTTACTCTTTAAAAGAAATTTTGAATAAAAATTAAACCAAACCAAAAAAGCATCGGTATTTAGATGAATGAAGCAAACCGGTTAGAATAAAAACGTTTTAAGAAAAAGAAAATTAGACGATCACAATTACTCTAAATTTGAAAGGCCACCAAATGCTTACGTATTTTAAATAAAATCGTTACTGGATCCTATTTACCACTCGCTACCAGCAAGGTTGTCTTTTCAATTAATAGTTCTTCAGGAACTGTGTCTTTTTGTTTTAACCGGAAGCAGCATGGACAGCATTTTTCCCTAATCTTCATACTCTGCTTCAGTATGGCACCCTTTTGGCACTTCACGTGGAAAAGTCCACTGCAATTTTCACACCGAATAAGTGGGGTTTCTGTAATTAAAAGAGGAATTGATATTTCAGCTAATTTAAAGGATATTTGTTGAGCATACCTCCTTCCTTCAAGCACTCATTACAAACTGATTTAATCTTTTCTTCAGTAGGTGATGAAGATGTTGAACGATCTGACCGATCTTTTGTGTCTTTATCGCCTTCAATTTTCCTCTTTCGTCCCTTAGCGACTGGAGGTGCAGGGTTGAGGAAGTCTTTCTTTTTCTGGGCAAGTTTTCCCTTATTCTGAAATTAAAAATTGTATATGCTGATACTTTAAATAAATTGTAGATTAAACTTACATCTATAGCATCAATATTCCCATAATGATAGTCACTTTTCTCATTATTTTGGACATTCCTCCTTTTCCTCTTAGACCGGCGCTGGGTTAGTTGCTTACTATGCTCGTGGGTGAAAAGGCCGAATATTTTTAAAAACATTTCTTGAGTATAATCTGTGGGCTCTGTGGGTTCATCGCTCAACGACGGCGATGTTTCTCGAGTATCAGAAGATTCTTCTGAAGTGGAAGACTGCGGTGATTTTGCTTCGTAACTTCTTTTTGCAGCAAGTGCACTGGAAGACTGTTGTTGCTTCGTTTTTAAGGCGTTCATCGTTTGAGCCTTTTTCAAGGCTAGCAGCAGTTTCATTCTACTATTATTAATGGCCGGCGATGAGAGAGTTAGAGGTGGTTTTACGTCTTCATCTTTCTTACTAGCGTCTTCTTGCTTAACTGGAGAAGTTTGCAATTCGCTTATAAGTCCAGTCTTTTGTGCGAAACGTTCAGCCTTTGGTTTGAGCAGTGATACCTGCCTGCGGCCAACTGAAATGGTTTTTACCATTTCCATTGGATCATAACACATTCTTTTAATCGAGTCTTCGGAGAGATACTTTTCGAGTAAATCCTTTTCTGTAAGTCTTTTCTTAACGTTGAACGGATCGCACAAGTAATTTGGATCTTCGATCGATGTTGAAAATACCCGTGATATATACCCGTTCGCTATTTCATAATCAATTTCTACATTATCGCTTCTAATTGAAATAAAAAAATCCTGCAAGGCACAACGCAATTGGATCACAAGTCGTTTTTGTTCAAAATTAATTTCAAAGATTTCTTTTTCTATCTCCTGAAGATATTTTCGAACATTTGGAATGAACTGCAAAAAGGTCAATATTTTTGTTTTAATATATTTTATATAAATAAGAATTAAAAAATTTTGGAATTGCAGGAGATGCTCTCGTGGGCTACGTGATTTTTCATTAAATCGAATTGAATATAATTAAATTCAAAAAACATATTTTATACATTATATAAATAAGTTGAACTTGTGTACGAAATTTCATAACTTTCGGTAAGATAAAGATAAGGTTTGTGAATTGATTTAGTCTTGTATATTTCTCTTTTGTATTAAAATCTATCATCGATTAAATTTGTAAATACATAAAATAAAGAATATTTCAATTTGGAAAGCCTGTTTTCAATTTCATAAGATCTTTTTCGTTTTTCAACTATTACCTTTTAAGAATTCGCTGAACGCTTTGTTTTACTTGAACTTGAGAACTTGTGTAGTTGTTTCAAATGCAAAAATAATAAAGGAGTTATATAAGCACATTTCAATAATTTGTTTTAGCCAATTATCAATTTATCAATCAAGACAATTTAAATTTCATTTGGCAAAGCTCAGAATTGAATAAATTTCTAGAGATTGGAGATTTGGTGCATTCAATGACAGGGCCCAGAGAGGCTGTTGATTTAATTTCAAGGTTTTTCGCCTGCATTTTTATCTCATCGATATTAAGTGACGTTTTTAAAAGTGTTATCAGTCGAAGAAAAGCCCCGTAAATTAAATTGCAGAGTCGCCAAAGGGCCGCTGACTCATCTATTGATGAAATACCGCAAAAATAGGCAGTAAAATCAGCAATTTATCTATTAACGAATGCTGAATTTTCATAAATCGCTATTGCCGCATGAATTTGAGGAAATGTCTGGCTGAGTGCGTAAGCAAGCAAACTGCCTGCCTGCGAGCGGCTAACGACAGCTTTACGGGGGGAAATATCTTTGAGAAGAAATATTACAATGAGAATTTAAGTTTTGCTGAATTGAAATAAATTAAAAACATAAACAATTTGATGTTTTACCAAGCCTCGTGTTCAGCTGAGGAAAAAATTGTCGATTTACATTAAATTATGTCGCAGTTTGGGCACGTAGTCCGGGTTGCCGAAAGCTTATCAACGTGCGCTACGAGAGCATCACTTCCTGACAAAGCCCCAAAAGAAATCACAGCAGTGGGGCCCTGCCCGAACAAAGCGGCGCCTTGCTCGACGTCCTTACCTTCGCATTGTTCCCGATCCGAGTAGCGACGAGCTGAAAAAGGCGAAGAAAAAAAAAGAGAAAATCACAAAATCATCCAACCGACTCTACGAAATGGCAAAATCATTTTCGATTTTACAAAGGATTTTAATTTTCTCACCTGATGAATTTTAATGTACGTTCGCAGGCATTTCTGGCAGTAAATAATATCATTTTTTATGTCCACGGGAATCGAGAAGCCCGCGAGGAGCTCCTTGAAGTCAATTTTCATTTCGGGCACAATTAATTCCATCTCTGTGCGTTTTTCGTTCACTGAAAGCGCATCAAGCACCGTCTCCGGTGGTTCAATGAATTTCGTTTATTTTAATTATTTGTAAAACACCCGATTCCACCCCAGTAAACCCTTTCTTTACCCGCTTTTCAGTTTTCAACAGTTCGGCCGCACAAAACTTTTACTGGTTGAAAATGAAATCGCTCACTCGAACGCTCGCGGAATCAGCACTTTTGACACTTGGCCCAACGAAAAATTCCAGCAGTTTTCAGTTGAAAAAAATTTATGTTTCCACCGAAGCGACCGTTTTACTGCAGATCGGCCACAATTTCTTATAAAAATAACTGATAAACAATCCTTAAAATATTTAACTAAACAATTCAACACCCGCCGATAGATTAAAAGTTAATTTAAAACTTCAAACAGCCTCGGTCAGTCCAATTCCGCCCGCACAAAAGAAATGAACTTTTTTTCACTCAAATCGCAGCACTGATCACCCGCACCTTTTGTTGTCAAAACAACGCGTGCACTTTTCACTGCAAATCGAAATTATTTCGAATTTACTCAATATACTTCTCAAAATAATTACGTCTGGCTTCGGCTCTGTCGCAGATGGAAACTATCAATTTTCGCTGGCTGGCGAAGTTACGTGCGGAAACTGCTCAGTTATTTTGAAGATTACTTGATCCTGGCTGTTTATTTTGGCAAAACAAGAAGTGCTCCTTCGTGGAATCAATAAATTTCGCCAAAGTAGCTCTGGAAGAAATCCTATGTCCTCTCCGCAGAACCTGTTTTGCTTCGCTTTCTGCCGTTCGTAGCGCCACACTTTTTCTTGAAGTTGCAACAAACTGCAGGAAAATTGCTTTTCTTCTATTGATGACGCAAACCGTTTAACGTTCTTTTCGTGTTTAAATTGTTATCGCCATTTTGGCTTGTCGTAACTGACATTTAAAGTCGTAATTAAGGAGAATTCGAGAAAACGAATTTCGTTCAATTTTATGATTACAGGGTAATGACTTGCAACAGGAAAGTTTTTATTTTTCGGCTTAATCGATTTAAAATTATTTTAATCGTATATTAAAAACCTTTTTAAGCTGAAATTATGCGAACAATTTAGCCAAGACTCAAAACTCTTGATATTAAAAAATTATGAAAATTGTTCAAATTAACTCCTTTATAAAATGAAGAGATAATAAGTAAATAATAATATACGTAAATAATTAAATTTAAGAATTTTTCTTTAAAAGTCCGACAGCAAAATTTTTTTTCCAAAAAAAAACATTTCACAATTGCTCACTTTCTTCGACTTGTTTAAACACAAAATAACCTAAAACACTGCTTCCAAAAATTTTTAAATAAAATGTGTAAAAATTGTATTCTTATGTGTGCGATCTATCTGCGAGTTATTTGAATTTCATCAATAAAAAAAATGTTTATTTATTTTCTCACGTTGAGACATAAAAATTCAAATTAATTTAGAAAATAACAACAGGGCAACGATTCACTCACCCCCAGACCTAACCCGGTTAAAATTACCAGCGAAAAACTAAAAACGCCACAGGCAGTCTTGTTTCAAGTACAGGAGCACCTACCGCTCGCCCGATACCCGACAAATATTTTTAAGAGCTCCGTGGCCCATTCGATCAAAGCCCAGGACAAACAGTAACTGACCAGCGACTGCCGGTCGGCCGAGGTCCCAAGAGCGCCTCAGTCTCATTTAATTTATTTTCTCTATGTATCACAGGGACTCGCTGATCGCCAAGGCTCTTGGTCCAGCTGGAGGCTGCCGCGGGAATCCATCCACGCAGATTTGTCTCACAGCTGAGAGATCCCAAGCACAGGCGAGCTCGCGGGGTGCACTTGTGCGATTTATTTATTTGGAGCTCCCGGGAAACGGAGGACTCTCGGCCGGTATAAAATGTAATATCTCTGCGAGATATTTTTCAGAGCTCCCTCGCCCACCCGACCGAAGACCAGATACTAAGAGCAACTGACCAGCGACAGCCGATCGCCTGAGTCTCATTTAATTAATTTTTTGTATGTATCACAGGGACTCGCTGATCGGCAAGGCTCTTGGTCCAGCTGGAGGCTGCCGCGGGAATCCTAGCCAAGCTCACAGAGTTTAGTTGTGCGATTTAGGACTCTCCGTCGGTATAAAATGTAATATCTCTGCGAGCGCTTATTTAGTTCATACTCGTAGCTTAAGCTGTGAAGTTGTAATGAATCAAGCCTCGGCAGCGGGGGAATAAACTCTTTTGGTAATAATCAAGGAACCCTGAAAGTAAAGACTGATTACTGGTTTTTTATAAAACGGCCCAGACTCTTTTTCTAAACAGAGTTTTAATTCCAAATAATATTCAGGCAGTCCCTTTATCGAATTTATTCTTAAATAAATGTTACCACTGTTTCCAATGCAATGATCTTAACTTATGGAAAAGTACTTTGAATTTATTCGACCGCCTTGACTAGCGCTTCTGCAACCTCAACGGCGATGGCTGCTTCAGCTTTAGCCTGAAATGGAAAAAAATTAATTTTAATTTGAAAGACAAATAATGGATGAAATAAAACACAAACCTGCTCTGAGCCGGCGGAGTTAAGCTGCTGTTGATACTGGGAAAGCAATTGTCGGCATTCTCCAGCATCGAGGTCTTCAACACTGTGAGCCTCCTCGGCCAGAACTTGCACAGAGGAGTCTTCGTTCACTGTGACAGTTCCACTGGATACGAAAACTTTTAATGTTTTACCGTCGTTATCGTAGACTTGGACGACGCCGGGTTTCAAGACAGCTGGAATTAATTAATTTGAAAAACTGCGGCTGCTTCTATTTATAACGAGAAGATTTTTACCTAGAGTTGGAACATGCTTTGCGAGAATACCGAAACTTCCGCTGAAGGTGGGAACGTCGATTTGCCGGACATCGGCGTTCGCGTAGAACGTTTTATTTGCGGCGGCAAAAGTCAATTTCATTTCATCCGCATATCCTCGCGATTGCAAGAGGCGGGCACCTCGAGAGGCCAAAAATCTAGAGTTCTTTATTGCGAAGGACATTTTGCTGGAAGGGAAGTTTTTCGTAGTTAGAAATTATGTAACATAACCCTAAAGTCTTATTACAGTGATAAGTGAATTATGACTTCAATTGGATAAAAATTAAATTACGACAAATATTAGCAAATCTTTTTGCACACCAATTAAGTTTTTTTCGCAAAATATATAAATTTAAAAGCAGATTAACTCCTCCTCACCTTTTGACGTTCCCAACTTTTGACACACCGACCTTATCCAGCAAACAACTTCAGAAAATGGCCTTTGGTGTCGCTAGCGTCTTTTAGAAGGCGTAAGTAAATTTATTATTAATTATTATTATTGAATTAAAAATATATTTCTTTATGTTACATTAAAAGTATTCAACTCAATTATTCCAAAGTTATAAGTGATTTATTTCTTTCTTGTAAAAAACACTTCTGTTGTTATATTACAATCTCTTTTAACCTGCAATAAGCGCCATCTAGGAAGTCAGAACAGCACAAAAACATATTCATTTCCGCTTAGACTGATATATAAAAAAAAGTGATAATTATTCATGTTCAGAAGACACCAAAGAGAGCAATTACGAAAAATTTCAACCTTATTTTAGTTAAACACTTTTAATATTTATATAAAGGCAATGCAATGCAAATTGTTGATTGTTTGATATTTTTTTTAAAGCAATTTCAATTCGAGCTGTTATTTTGGGGTTGAAGAAGCGGGGATGGAAAGAGTAATATTCCTGAATATATGAAAATGGAATCATAAATTATAAAATCCTTTTAACTTCTTTTTTGCCTACCCTAATTCATTGATTGATATCTTCATCAAACTCTTTCATTATTGCGAAGATTGTGAACTCCCAGGAATGCGATATTTAATATTTTTTCCTCCTCTCATAATTTACATTTTATTCAGTTCCCCAGCCGTTAATGTATGCTTCACATAATTTTTTTGGGATATCCACGCATCGCACGACTTAAGCAACCTGAGTATCTTACGCCCATTGCGTAGTATTACTTAAATTTTTATCGAGTTTCTTATACAAAATACATTTATAAAAACTGAAGCACTGACACTACCAAAGGTGCATTTATGTATGCAAAAGTGTAAATATTTGTACATAGTAAATTTTATTTAATAGTTTTTAAACTTGGTTGGATTTAATTTTGTTAGAAACAATAATTGATCACAAATATGTTCAAAATGATTTACGACAGACCAAAAATGCATTCAAAATTTAAAGAACGAATTTATATCAATGATTTAATTAAAAGAAAAAGAAGCCTTTCAGAACTAAATAAGCCCATAAAAAACTATTTTCCTATGTATAATTTTTTTTATAAATGTGCATATTTGGTTTTAGTACATAAAGGCGTATGATATACATTTTTTGTAATTGTATGATATAAGGTGAAGATAATCTGCAAGAGGAATAAATCAAATTTTTTTATTGAGTTTTTAAATAGCTCGAATTTGCATAAGTTAATTCAAAATCTCCACTGCCTCAACTGCCTTACTTGTTTTGATTTATATTTTGTATGAATGGAAAAAGTGTAACAAATGCTTTATAAATATATTTATATTTTTAAAATTATTATTTTATACGTGCTTTTTTCCATTATAATAATAATATTTTATTTTCCTTATCCACCAGGAGAAAGGCACACATTTAATTTGGTATAACTATTAAAATTCGCAGTGAAAAGGAAAGAGAGAGTGTTGCATATTTTTAAAGATTACTTTTAGTACCAACATATTTTAAATTTTTCCAGTGCAGAGAATTTAAATTTGCAAGGAACATGTTAAATTGGTTTTGGAAATTATTTGGAGCTCTGGATAAAAATATTTTTATATATTTTGATAGTGGTTGTTGTTAGATTATTAAAAATTATGAAAGAAAGAATTTAATTTGTTTTGGCTAAATAGTAAAAATCGTTGGCTCGTCAATGAATGCACCTAATTCATTAATAACGTACGTGCGAATTATTTGCAATAAAACCTCAAGCGGTTGTTACAATTTCCAAAAATATACCGACAAAAGAGTGCTCTATTTTAATGTAACACGCACCGCGAAGAAGTCGTTGTGGTCCAGGTGTCGGCCTCTTTCCTGCATAATCTTATTATTTTCCACCAGTGCAGCTTTCACCTAGTCAAAAAACTGCACAAATTTAAATTTTCATATAAAAGCGAGCTGAGGCCACGAAATTGGTATCAGTTCGATTTGGTCTCACGTCCCACAGCCCTAAGCAAGAAGACGTTAAAATGAAGGTGAGAATTAATTAATTTTTCTAATTATTTTATCGGATTAATGAGTTTATGTGAATTGTTTTTTAAAGGTATTTGTTTGTTTGATCGCTTTGGTTGCATCCGTGAGTGCTGGAGGATATGCTGGAGGTTTTGGATATGGTCCAGGACCCATCCATCACGGTCCAATTTTCGGCGATGGACCAGGAGGATTCCATGAAGTCCACCACCACCACATTCCTCCTCTAGGACACCCAGTCATTGGACATCCCATCATTGAGCCCGCCATCGCCCCTCCAGCAATTAAAATCCATGAAGATAAACACCATCATTATCATCACGTTCATCCCGTTCAGGTCATTCGGGAGCAAGTCCCAGTTCCACATCCCGTGGCTGTTCCATCTCCAGTACCAGTCCCAGCTCCAGTACCAATCCCAGTTCCAGCTCCAGTCCCAGTTCCTGTTCCCACGCATTTCGGGATTGGAGGACCAGGTTTTGGAATTGGAGGAGGCTATGGCCATGGAATTGGTTTTGGCCACGGAATCGGTTTTGGGCATGGTCTTGGTTTAGGTCATGGAGTTGAGTTAGGCCACGCAATTGGTCATGATTTTGGACATGCAATTGGACATGATTTCGGCCATGCAATTGGACATGATTTCGGTCATGGAATTGGACATGATTTCGGTCATGGAATTGGACATGATTTCGGTCATGGAATTGGTCACGGTGGATTCATTGATGGAGGAATTATTGAAGGTGGATTTGGCGGCGGATTCCCAGGAGGAGTTGCCCTCGACGGAGGTCTTGGAATTGGTGGTCTCATCGGAATCGGTGGCATTGGACATCATGGTCATGGACATGGTCATGGTAAAGTAGTCAAAGTCCTTAATGGTGACCACGGGTGGCTAAAGTAAGTAACTAACAATAAGATTAGCTTTAAGAAATGTAAATAAACTGTAAATACCTGTAAAGACTAAATCGAATCCAAAACCAAAAATTGTTACTCTTTGTTGTTAAATAATAAATTGTTGACAAAAAAAAACATATTATCTTATGTTACATAAAAAGATTACATTTATCTAACACACCAACTCATAACACTCCAAGAATTCCTAATGTGTCGACACTTCTTCATCTGAACGCATTAAAGAAAAATAAGCGTAAGTTTTGAGTTCACAAGCCAGTTACGAAAAATCAATTTGCATAAGTATTACAAAAAAGGCATTATCATTTGTACATAATCAAAAAGAGTTTGCTGCACGAGCGCCAGGTGACTTCGAAGAGTATTTACTTAATCGAACTCATGCCTACCTACGATCAAAAATCGGATGCTTAATTATGCATTCGAGAAAGCGGAAACCTATGCAATTTCTGCAGTTTTGCACGTCGACTCATATTTAAAATATATCCGCAGATCTTAATTTTATTATCGAATTAAAGAGAATGCATTCAAAAATAGATTTTAATAATGGACCGGAGAGTGTGTTATAAAAACCATGGCAATATCATTTATAGCCATTCTCTTGTTTCTCGTTTTATAATCTATGTGTGACTGATGACTACCGAAATTTACTATATGTTTTTCTTTTATTTATAACAATCTTTAAAAATAAAATAAAAACAATTTAAAAATTCATTGGAGTTGCTACGGTCGTAGTCATAATATAGAGACCAACGCCAAATTTGGGTTCGAATAAATAGCAAATCATTTCTACTGAATTTTTATGTAGATTATGAATTCGAATTTAAAAACTCTCAATTGGATTCCATTTTCTGAGGAAAAAGGGCTGAAAAGTACAAATGAACTTTCAAAAAAGTTTATTGCCGATTTTTGTGCTTTTATTCTATTTTGCTTGAAAATGGGAAAGAAATTAGAACTTTCGTTTCAGGATTCATTATCTTTGGAAAAGGTACTATGGTTTGTCCTTTCGGTAAGGAAAAATAAAAGTTTGTATCTCTATTTAATTAAAGTTTAGATTAGAAATTTGTTAGTCTTACCTCTTGATTTATATTAATATATCTAGATATTTAAAGATTGAACTTGAATTTGTTTCCTTTGGAAATGTTTAAACAGAAATACGAAATTTATTTGCACATTGTCCAGTTGTATGTTATGTATATTAAAAATTATTAAAATAGTTTTATAAAAATATTTTTATTTTCACAAATTCCATTTAAACAACTTCATACAAAATAAATTCACTTTTCATTACCTTGAATCAATTTCACGCCTTATGCTTTATTTGTAAGGGTATTACCCCGCAGTCTATTAAGAATTATTTCTGCATTAGCAGAATTTGGTGGTTTTGGGTATTGATAGCCTCCTGATCCTGACTCTGGAGCTGCAGGTTGGCCTGCAGGTTGTCCTGCAGGTTTTGCTATCCGAGAGAATTTTTCAAGCAAGTAGAGATAACCTGCAATTTCGGAGAGATCGCCTCCAGAACAGCCCGAAGATTTGCCTGAAGATTTGAATAAGCATCCATGACCATGTCCGTGACCGTATCCATGACTATGTTCGACATATTGATATTCGGGAACATAGATATAATGGGGTATCTCCACAAAACTTCCGCCGAATCCTCCTCCCTGTCCTCCTCCGTATCCTTGCCCGAATCCGCTACCTCCAGAGCTTCCCTTTCTCCTCAATGATGGCTGCGGAACTCCCGCAGGAATACTTTCCACCACAACTAATAGAACTATTAATCCAAATGTGCACAACAGCAGCTAAACAAGGACGAATTATTTATATTTTTAATTTAAGTAAATTTTTCTGTTATACCTTCATCTTGTGTCGATGTCTAAGGAACAAACTTAATCAAAAAGTAAAGAAGCGCTAAAGCAGTCCCGCTTTATATACAAAAATAGTTCGAAGAGCTGAGAACTGAAAGAATCGCTTTTTTTCGGCTCAACCAACTCATAAAACTCTTCTTCGAAACTCTCAAACCATAGGCCTAAAATCTTTAGATAGAAGCTTCTGCGACCAATAAATAACTATATAATAAGTATAATCAAAAAAAGCTAATAACGCTCATCTACGCCTTTTCTTTTTAATGTCAAAATTCTTATATGCTAACGAATTTTAAAATAAATAAAGAAAAAGATAAAATTCACGGTGGGTGATAAACAAAATGCATGAAGATATTCGGTGTCATTAAACTTAGAACGCGCATTATTAAAATTTGTCTTAATCGTTAACAGTTAGTGCTAGAACTGGTTCTTCTTGGATTCTCAACTTGCAAATTATCTGGGAATATTTTGATTAGCACATGTTCCATTCTTAATGCTAATTAGCATCTTAGAAGAAAAGGCAGCCGAATCTTATAATAGAACTAGATTTTCCGCGTGAGAAAAATTAGAAAGGTATGCTGCAATTTTAACGATTTTAATATAAATAAGTGCCGTCTAAACTAGCAATGTAAATATTGCAGAAAACAAATATCAATAATCACTTTTATTAAAATAAATTAATAAAAAAGAAAATAAAAAGTTATCGTTTTTCTTTTTTTGTTGACAAAAGCTTAATTTTTTAATAACAAAACTTTTTTAAATTTGCTTTAATACCTTTAGTAAAAGTCAATAAACTTTGGCATTAATTAGTGTTTTGTTAAAATTATATTCTAATGCATCTATAAATTTGTCGCTCACTTAATATGTTGTTATTTTTATAATTTCTAGAGTTCAGAGAGGTCATCTTGAGAAAACCATAAAATCGATTAAAGTCGATATTAAAAACCAGCTTGTGCCTCTTGGTATTTGAATTAATTTTAAGTTAATGAAAAAACATTATAAGCTTAAAAAGCCAAGCACATTACCTCTGTTTTTAGAAATATCGTAAAGTAGCAAGTTTTATCCAATATCAAGACATTTTTGATCAAAGCTTTTTTGCAGTGAAGTTGCAGTGTTTTATAATTTTTGAATTTTGTTAGATTTTATTTAGCTAAAGAGTTAGAGTAGATTTAGGCTCGAAAATAAAATTTAAAATTTGCTATAAATATTTTGAATAAAACAGATAACGGATGAATTTATAACTGTTTCAATAAGCTAATGTAACGTATGTAAATAAGTTTATTCTGCTTTTCGAGGTAAATCGAATTTTTTTAAATTTTGGAAAATCATTAAATTTGAGCAATTTTTTTTGGTGTCATGTCTACAAATTTTAATATTTTTCTATTCTGTTTTTTTTTCCAAACAATTATCAAGGGATTCTCCTACATATTAAAGCAAGCAAATACATTTTTAACATATGTGAGTTTTCTTACAACAGATAATTCTTTTCAATTTAATATGTATCAAGTATTCATGCAGTAAAAAAAATTTACTGAACTTGACTGGTCAATTGTTCTTAAAGCTGGCGTATCGAGATTGTAAAAAGTTATTACACCCACAACGTTTTTTACGTAAAAAAAATATCTATATTGCAACTTATGCTAACAAGCAAGCGAGTGATTTTTTGATAACGTAAGGACGATATACTATAAAATTGTACACATTGTTCATTTTTCATTAAAAAGAGTACTGAATATGACGAATTTTCCTGAAAATACTTCCTTCAGTAAGTTAGGTAATAATGGCACTAATAAAAATTGTAAGTAGCAAAGATTTTAAGCAAGCCCACTTAACAGTTTTTCTTAACATATTTCTTTGCCATAAAATGGTAGCCAAAGACTTGGCGATTTCCTTGTGCTTTAAGTTTACATTTAACCTTAGAAATTAAATGATTTCCTTGAATTTTTTTTAACATAAAAGCCTTCAATCAGATTAGATGGTTTTATGCGTAGAAAATAAAATGAAACAGAGCTTACATTGAAATTGTTTTTTTAATAACTTTTCTTTCACACTAACAATATGTGGAGAAAAAGTAGGAAAACGCTTTGAGAGTCTTGCCGTACATTTCGTAGTAAAAAAAAAATGATTTCAATAATGAAACGACTATTTGGCACAACATAAATTACATAAAATTGTAAAAAAAATTTATCTACAAATCTATAAGTCTAAAATCTATTTCTTCTTCTTAATGAAGCCATGATGGTGGTCGTCATTCAAATATTTCAAGACCTTAATTTCTTCGAAGCCACCTCCTCCGAACCCTCCGCCACCGGAGTAGATCCCAGCGTGTCCTCCAAAGCCACTTCCTCCGAAGTCTCCACCGTAGCCGCCGGCGTATCCACCTCCATGACCCCCTCCGCTGGCCTGCTCGTGGATTACTTTGATCACCTGAACATCGCCACCTCCGTGTCCGTGATCAAAGTGTCCACCACCGCCACCGTGACCACCCCCGTGACCACCGTCTTCGTGGATGACTTTGATGATTTGTTCGCCTCCGTGACCACCGCCGCCTCCGTGACCTCCGCCGAAGTGTCCGCCACCACCGCCCCCGTGACCTCCATGGCCTTCTTCGTGTATGACCTTGATAACTTGCTCCTGTCCACCGAAATGACCTCCTCCTCCACCTCCAAAGTGATGGTCGTGGTGGTGATCGTGTCCGCCTCCGTGGTGGTGGTCTTCTTCGTGGATGACTTTGATTACTTGGGCTTCGCCATGTCCTCCGTGACCGCCGCCGAAGCCGTGACCTCCACCTCCAAATCCGCCACCACCTCCGCTATATCCGTGGCCACCCGCGTATCCACCCCCGCCGTGTCCTCCAAATCCACCTCCTCCATGGCCTCCAAATCCACCGCCTCCGTGGCCTCCAAATCCACCGCCTCCATGGCCTCCGTGGCCTCCAAAACCGCCCCCGCCATGTCCTCCAAATCCGCCTTCTTCAATTCTAACGACACTCACGTGGCCACCGCCTCCATGACCTCCAAATCCACCCCCATGTCCGCCTCCGAATCCTCCCCCATGGCCACCTCCTCCAAATCCTCCACCCCCATGTCCACCTCCGAAACCGCCTCCAGCACTAAATCCTCCGGAGAAGCCTCCTCCGTGACCACCACCACCACCCCCGCCAAGGAACCCTGCGTGGGTGACTGCAACCGAGCACAGAACAAAAATGGCCGCCTAAACCAAGGAAGAAAGGATGTAATCCATGGTAATCCCAATTAATCCGCTAATTAACTCACCTTCATCGTGCCGAGTGTCCGTGTAAACCAAAAAACTTAATCAGACTGATAACTCGGGAAGGTGCAATCGCTTTTATAGCTGGGCCCACTTTTTCCTAACCCGAAGAAAGTTCGCGCCGCCTAATCACCCTTGAGTCGGACTCGTGTATCTTTTCAACATTTTTGGCGGTACGTCGTCAATTTACAACAATTTTGGAAACCAAGAAGACGCCATGGGCCACACTAACTTAAAACCAGTGAAAGTGAATGAAACCAGTTTGAAAAACGCTCGCAAAATTCACATCAAAGTGGGTTCGTCTATCGTCGTAACCGCTCTGATGTGATAATTCGGGCATTTCATAAGACACCATAATTTATGCAGACTGCATCTAATCGGCGGACCCTCTGTCCAGATGCACCTCCGAAAATCCAGACCGAACTCCAGACCCCTAGTTGAAATTATGCAACATAGGAAGCGGACGCATTCAAAACAACGGAATGCAATTTTAACTGGCTTGCCGGCAATGTCAGTCAATGTTTATAATTTTTTTTACAAATCTGATGCGTAAAAATTTTCTTCGGCTAAACTAGACCTAAAGAAATGTGAAAGGTTAATTACCTTTTCGCCTCTTACTTAGAAGAGATTTTTAAAATGTTAGACTTTAGACAATATCAACTCAAAACATTACGCGAAAAAGTAATAAGTTTCTATTATTGATATTTTTATTCAAATAACAATCTTGAGTCATTTTATCCAACCGCTTATTGTTTTAAAGGAACTAAAAAAACTGAAAATTAACTATCAACAAATTTAAATAAATATCGATGTTTTAGTTAAAAGCTAATTTAATCGTCGTTGTTGTTACTCGTAAAAAAACAATGAATACCGATTTCAGGTTTTATATCCTTTTCACAAAAATATTTATTTGTTTATTTAAAAATTTCCTTTCTTAATTTTCGATAAAATCCAAAAAATGTCCTCATTAATGTGTATCATTTTTGGAATACCCTCTTAATAAATTTAAAAAAATAAATTTATTTAATGGTAACTGCCAATAAAAAGATTTGTAAGAAGAGAGCGCGAATCGTAGCAATAAACATTTTCTAAAGATGCCGGGAGCGGTAGCACAGCAATTTCTGATATAAATGTGTTTTATGAAGGCGGATTTTATATTCAAATTGCATGTTTTTGGAAATCAATAAATCTTATCTAAAATTATTTGAAATTAACAAGGAAAGTTTTCTTTATAATTTTTTAATTCAGTACCTAGATAGTTTTGTATTTATGTTTTTAGGATTTTCGAAATTAAAACAAAAGAAGATGGGAGTTACTTTGTTGTCTGTCTGTGACTGTCCCTCAAACCTCGTTTTTTGAGGAATGGCTAAAGAATACCTACAAGTTTTTGTATACAATTTAAGTTTCTAATTCAATGCAAGTAAATACAGAGTAGAGTAAATACTAAATAAGTAGTTATATAAAATTACTGTTCCATATCAACAATTATAAATAATGAATCAAAAATTTTTTTGGTCTTCCGCCAACGAGAAGTTGTAACAATATAAAAATGTGCGTGGGATAAAAAATAAAGATAAGATAGGAAATGAAAATAAATCTTCCCCGCTTTATGTTAGTAAAATGGAGAAAGCATCATAACATCACACGAAGTTATCTCAGTGTGATCCGGAACTTAGTTTTGGCACTATGTGGTACTAAAACAACTTCCTCTATGAGCTTTCAAAATTCCACATTTAGTGTTTAATGATCTTATGTATTAAAAATACTTAATAATGTTTAAAGCGTACAGTGTCAGTATTTAAAATATTTAGTTTTATTCTCAAGTTCAGAAAAGTGCCATAAAAACGTTTTAGGATTAGGCCAAATTTTTATATTCACCTAATATACAAAAATTCTCATAGTCAATCGCTTTCTATATGCAAATACTAATAATAAAAAATAAATAAAACTGATAGCTTGTTATTACAGCTCATAATAAAACTTTTACATCCAATTATGATTATTTGAGTCATGTAAAATCTGTGAATAACTTAATTATGGATCGGTCGGTAAAACATAAATGTATTTCGATAAATTCCATTCAGAAATTATGTCGAAAATTTTCGGTGTTAAGGTGATGATGTTCTATATATTTTATAATTTGAAGCAATCGCTCCGAGACGGAGTTCGAACGATTCGGCGATTGTTATGCAATTATGCAGATCAGCTTCTTTCTACTCGAACTCATGTGATCAAAGATTCAAAGCGAGACAGTTAAAAAGGCAATAATTAATGCATCTGAGGTTGTACAGATAATGGGTTACTAATAAACTGAAATCGGAGTAGATTGAGCACATGAAGAGGGGACATGTAATTAACTCCCCACAAAGATAGTAACAATTTATGATATTGCCTCTCATCACTCACTCCAATTTAACCTTTTAATTTGGAGTTCATTTGAAGTTTACATCTTCCTCAGGTTTAACAACGCAGCCATTTTTGGTACCTATCTTCAATAATTTCATACTGGTTACTATTTCCGAAATTTTAATGTAAATGCTTGGTGAATTTAATGAATAAAATATCCATGAAAAATCAATAAACGATTTTAGGGGGAAACGTGAACAAAAGACGATTTTTATTGTAGTGCAAATTAAATTTCACAAATGGGAAACATTTTTTTTCTTCAATAAAAACCGACTGATTTTTTCCGGTCACTTGTATTATCAAGCTAAGTTACTATCATTAGCGATGAAGATAAATTGCAGTGAAATTAATCTTTGTGAACTATAACCTTTTGAATTGGCTAGTTTCGAACGTTATTTCTTTATAGTAAAAAAACTATGTAAACAAATAGACGCAATAGTTCATTGCACTGAAATCTTATGGATAGTAAATGCTCTATATAAAAAAAAATTAGTAAAAGGCGGTTAAGAAAGAGCCTCTCCTTCGCATTCCACCAATAAGCGGAGCGAAAATTGTTTACTTGCCCCCAAAAAATAAACATTAGTTTTTTTTCGTAAAAAAGTGAGTTGGAATTCAAGTTCAATAACAAAGTTATCATACAAATGCACCCAAAAACTGCTCAAGGTGAGCTAGTTGGCAAGATCTTTTTGGATGTACATGAATATGGAACAGGTGAAGATTTTAGGCTGGTCCAAAAATTGTTTCGCCGTTTTATTTGTTTTATAAGGTTTTTTTTAGATTTCAAGAGTCAGTTCAGTGGTTAAGATAAGGAAGTTTTGAAGAGGCAAAACATTAATAGGAAGATGCAAAAAAACGTATTTTAGAGCTTTCTGCAGTATTTTGGGAGCTAATTTATTATTTCAATGAATTTTGGATGTATATGCTTTTTAATAGGAAGATTTCACAAAAATATGAATTTACACCTATCATGGAAACTCATGGAAAAACAATTCAAATAGC
The DNA here is from genome assembly GCA_959613345.1 of Tolmerus cingulatus. Lineage (NCBI taxonomy): Eukaryota > Metazoa > Arthropoda > Insecta > Diptera > Asilidae > Tolmerus > Tolmerus cingulatus. Next base: position 35,229,827 of record OY390710.1, read on the forward strand.
TTAAATTACATTTCATTTCGATTTGAGAGAATGTGGTTTAAGGTTCAGTTAATTATTTAATTATATCTATACTAAATTCAAATATTTAATATTGCTAATTGATTTCGAATTTATGAAATCAATATTGAAGCATTTTACAAATCAAACAACTTCATAATATTTTCATGTTCGCCAAAAAATAGCTGCCATTATCTACTAATAAATTATAATTATTAAATATAGTAAATGATTATAAATTGAAAAACTGCCTGATATTGGAAGTATTATTTAAATATTTCCACATTCAGAAAACATATTATAAAAAAAATTCGACACCTTTTATAACCCTTAAAATTTATTTATTTTTAATGAATCATGATTAGATGAATAATGCCCAAAATGCCTAAAAATAGGCTTTTTTACACTTTAGTAATTTGAGCTTTTTCACCTTACGTATCTTCGATTTCTGCCTAATGACCGCCATTTGCATTTCAAACCAATTTAACAGCTCATTTTATGCATGTCGAATTAATCGATCAGTTAGCAGGAATTTCTTGTTGTAATAAACTGTTGCGTAACCATTTTGTTTAACTGCCGGATGCACAACAAAATAAGTATATGCAGATTAAAAAAAAGCACCTAAATCGCAGCTACTTGATTTTGCCGACTTTGTGATTTTTTCTAAATTATATCAAATAAGTATCAATTTGAATGGACGTGTTGAAAAGTAATGAGTGAAAATAAAAATTAAGGCGATTGATGATGTGAGGGAATTTGATACGAATTATGAAGTGAAGAAAAATTGAGTTTTAAAGATACCTTCCCAGTTTTTTACTGACGGTGAAAACTTTAGATGAAATAAGTAGGAAATATTCCCACTTTAAGCACTTTAGTTAAAAATTAATTATTTAATTAGTAAATAAAAATCTGAATTCAGGATAGAACTTTCACTTTTTTTTTCCTATTGTAAACTTATTTTAACACATTTACCATAGAACAAAGCACAAAAATTATAAGAGTTCACTAAGTTTTTTAACAATATTTTTAAATTTACTGATTTCACTTTTTATGTCCACGATAGTTATAACCGCCTCCGCTAGAATGGCTGCTAGAATGACCACTGGAATGACTGCTGGATGTGGCTACTTTTGCAGCATCCGCGGTATGACTGCTAACTTGGTGGGTTTTGTGTCCATATCCGCTGGCGTATAGTCCTGCAACTACAGCCGGAATTACATCATGCGAAAATGCAGAAGTTCGACTTTGATGACCGTGTCCATTAGCATAAAGACTGGCCACAATGGCGGCTGTGTCCGCGTTGGACAATCGATTTTGTCCATGATGACCATGGCCGCCAGCATGAAGACTGGCAACGATGGCTGCAACTTCTTCGTTCGACAAGAGACCACCACTGCGGGTACCGCCGAGGTTATTGAGTCCAAATTGGGTTCCAATTAACTCAAGAAGTTGAACCACAAACCCAATTTCTCCAGCCCTTCCAGAATCTGTTACATAACCTGGATTTCCAATGTACCCAGCACTAACAAAAGCAGTTACTGAAGACAACAGTAAAAACGCGTAAACAGTCTAAATTAAAACAATTTTATAAATAGGTATTACATAAATAATAACAATTATTTTACACCCACCTTCATATTTATTAATAGCTTTTATTTTGCACCTTGAAGAATTTTGAAGAACTGAACAAAATTTAGACGTTTTGCTAAATTTATAGAACTTCTGTAGGACAGAAAAGAACATAAGAACAAGTCTTTTCATCTTGCCTTGACATCGATGTGTCCTTGATAATTGAGGAGAAGGAAGATGAAAGATAAAACAAACTCGCCCAAAAACTCAATCTTTCTTGATGATGATATAAGTCAAAATTTAAGTCTTTGTTAGATAAATATAAAAACTTTAAACAGACGCATGCCTAAGTATGAATATTTAATTTTATGTTAATATTTAAGCAGCATTGTTTTCTTGAATTTGCTACCTACCAGTAATCCCACAGCACTGATAAGAGAAGAATCATTTTGTGAATTTATTTATCTAATTATTATATTACATTTTTTGGAACAATTCTTTATATTTCTTTAAAAACTTCCATACATTTAGAGAGTGCGAAATTTATAAAAGTAATCATACCGTTTTTTTAAAATTGTATTAAGAAAGTATTTTTATTGTTATTTGAAACAGCATAGTAGCCTTCTGCGTTTAAAATGTTTTGTTGTTTAAAAATACATTTGGTTTTTAAGTCTCATAATTATGCCCGTTTTTAGAGCAAAAGTTGATTATTTTAAATTTTAAGTAAAAATTAAATATTTATGAGCTGCAATGCAACTCGTTAAAAATGCAGCACATTAAAATTTTGGGAAATATCCACGATGGTAAAATCTTTCCTTGATTAATTATCGAAATATCTTAAGAAGCGGCTTCCAATTTGCATACGATGTTATGTGCACCTCGTAACGTTTATAGCTCTCTTTTTTCTTTAATGTTTAAGCGAAACATATAACAAATTTTATAAAACCTGGTTGAGTGAGTGGTTTTCTACTTGGTGCATAAATTAATAAAATTGTTGAATTTCATCGAAACGATTCAACCATCCCTATGTAAAGATATCTGCAAAAAAAAGAGGTTTTCGAGGGAAAGTGAAGTCGATAAATTCAAATAAAATCAAAATAATGCGTCAGATGATGTTATCCGCATTTTTTGAAATTTTATCGTTTTTTTATTACGAAACCGAAAAGCGTTTGATTCAGTTTCGATAGGTGCGAAATGGGTCCATTATGGCCTTATCAAATTTGGTGAGCATTAGATTACGAAAACGACAGGTTTGTTGTCGTAACGTGCTCTAGTAATATTTTTGTTTTTCTTATATATTTTATATCTTTTATGTGGGTCTCAGTGATGCAACAGATTTAAGAAATGTTTTTATTTTTACGAAATTGAAAACAATAACAATGGCAACAAGTAAAATAATAAAATTATAGGAATCAGTGCTACCTTAAGAAGTAGGTGCTTAACAAATTTGGACTTAGGTCCTACAGTGCCACCGTCTTACGAGCTTTCGGCGGTTTTCTTCACAGCAGTGCTTGAGGAGTCCCTTTTCTGGAGGATGCGGTAGGTTTGGAGTCCAGAACCATGTCCGTATCCACTGTAGATGTCGTTCGATGATGAGGAGTAGTAGCTAGGGGATACTCCGCTAGCGAGAACTCGGACAATGTTTGAAGGGGTTGAAAGTGCGCTGCTTTCTCCAGAGACGACCTTGAGAAGTTTTACATGCTCCTGTCCGGATGATCCGTAATAATCCCCTGAAGAGCTAGAAACTCCAGAATCAGAGACTATCCTAAAGATTTTGTTAGGTGCATCAGCGACACTGGTTGAGACTTCAGAGATTCCTCCTAGGGATGAGGTGACACCCCCGGATAGGAGATTTAAAACGCTGGTGGCACTGCCTGAGCTAAGGGCGGAGCTGCCTCCATCTGAAACGATTCTGAGTACTTTGGAGGTTTCTACAGCTGGGGCTGAAACTGGGGAGTCGTTGATAATCCTCAAAACCTGAGCTGGAGATACTCCAGATGAGATGCTGGAACCGTCCGAGATGACTCTTAAAACTTTGGTATTGTCGGCGTAGGCGGATGATCCTGCGTTGTTCTCGTGGATTACGCGAATCACCTTCACGTTGTCTTCAACGGCGGCTTGACTTGGCCTATGCTCGGTGATGACGCGAATTGTTTTAACTGATTCTTCTAAGTTTGATTGGTTGGGTTCCGTGATCACCCTGATTGTCTTAACATTTTCAGCAGGTGCAGCGGGGGCCGCTGGGGCTGGAGCAGGTGCTGGGGCGGCAGGTTCTTCGATATGTTCAGCGGATCCTTCTGAGATTGCTTCCGAGAAGCCTTCTGATTCAGCGGATGAGGAGGGGAAGTTCTCTTGAATTGGTTCTTGAGCGATGTGTTCCTGAGCGGGAAGGTATTCGTTGTTCACCTGCTGATCGAATCCTCCAGCATTTCCAAAGTTGTCTCCACCGAATGGGGCTTGGTAGGAGTAGCCGCTCTGGGAGTCGAAGGCTCCAGCGGGATTAGATCCTGCGGGTGGAAGGTAGTTCTGAGAGGGGGGCAGGTATGATGGGGCTGGTGCCGCATAATTGGGGGCGGGGGCTGTTTGTTCAGGGAAGCCCTGAGGTGGCAGGTAATTTTGTGCTGGGGGGTTGTTGGGTGGCAAGTAGTTCTGTGCGGGGGCATTGTAACTAGGCTGGGGCTGGGCTGGGGCTCCGTATATTTGCGAAGGAGGCGCGGGTGGGATGTAGTTATTTTGTGGGCGTTGGGGCGGTGCAAACACTCCGCGTCCTTGAGATTGAGCTGGATGGGGCTGAGGGGGCAAGTAGCTTGGGCCTGGACGTGGGAAGTTCTCAGATGGGGATGGCTGGGGTTGAGGGGGCAAGTAGTTTGGTTGTGGCTGTTGGGGAGGGAGATAATTTGGCTGGGGTTGTTGGGGTGCGAGGTAGTTTGGAGAAGGTTGAGTTTGCTGTGCCTGAGGTGGCAGGTAGTTGTTTTGTGGTGCAGCAAATTGTGGAGCTTGGTGAGTAGCTTGTGGTCCTTCCCTGGGAGGGATGTAAGAAGGTGCTGGTGGCAGGGCTTGTGGAACGTTGTGAGAAGCTTGTGCTGGTGGCAAATACTGCCTATTTCCTAAAGCGGCACGGCTCCCGAAAGTTTCACTCTCTCCAACTTCAACACCCCTTTCAACCGCTGGAGCATAAGGACCTGAACTTGAGCCAAATGAGGACGAACCAGAACCACTGAATCCTCTCGAACTGCGGGCGAGGGTCTTAAGGAGGAGGGTGCCTTGGGCAAAGCTTGCCACAGCCAAAACCAGGATAAGTATCTGAAAGTAAAATATAGCCATTTTTTTTCTTAGTAAATATATAATCCATTTAATCCAAAGTAATGATAGTACCTTCATCTTGGTGATGCTTCTCTTAGTGAATTTGCAACGGAACTAATTTCCTCCATTCCAGGGCAGGCACTTTTATACCACATCCAATTTTAATATTTTTTATCAGAGTATTGCGTGTCTCTCGATGAGCACACATCATAACACGCCTGCAACCTCCGCGTCCAAAATGTTGCTACTGAAAACCGAATCTGTACCTAATTTTTTTTATTTCTTTCGAGCATATCGCGTCGAATGCAAACAAAGCCCTGGCGACAACGCTGGACCAAATTTTCAAAGATGCGGCCGAAGTTCAACCAACACATCGATCGGTCCAGCGGAGCACCTTCTTCCATCCAGCGGAGTGATAGCGAAAGTCCCAGCTCGCGGGGCCCCCAAAACGGAAGAAAAAATTGCTTAGCAAGTCAGATGCGGAAATTCGGTGTTTTTGTCAAATCGTTTTGAATGAAACCCAGCGGCGGCTATTTCGTTTTCTTGAAAATCGTCTTGAGGAGCACAATGGTCTCGAGGAGCCCCACGCTCCGGTCACACGCAGTAAATCATTGAGAACGACAATTGTCTTAGGTAATGGTTTTATTGGACCCGTCTAGCTAAAAAGACTCCAAGTGATTTACAGAAAATCCGCTTCTTAATATATGTATTAATTGAAATACGCACTATTTGTCGCTTTTCTGCTTCTAACGAAATTTCAAAACAGTTTTTGTGTTTATGATAATTATAAGGTGCCAAGACCAATTTAAAAGGGTCAGCTAAAAGCTTAATTTTAAAAATTATAGACTAGGTGTCGTTTCACCAAATTAAGTTATAATTTAAAATGGCATACACAAAAACGCTATTTTGCTGCATTAATTTAAAGGCGTACTCTATAAATTTAAAATTAGATAATCCTTTTTTGAAATAATTATTTTATTAAAAGAAACGGGAAATTGAATCGTCCTAACTGACCTGTCCTAAAAGAACCCCGAAAACTTACAATTTTAAATGTTGTGCACCATTAATCATGAAAGTAGGTAATTAAAGTTTTTGAAAGTCCTTAATTCAGAATTATATCAAATCCACATCTATAAACTCAATATGGCAACTTAAATTTGTGAATCCTAAAAACTTTCAATTAACATCAGTACATTACGAATTTTTGGCGTTAGACATATTTTTGATTTAAATAGAATTTTTCCCGAAGTATTTTTGGCTTTTATTAAAGAGTTTGTCCGCCTTCATTTTTAGTAGTAAAAATTAATCTAACAAGTTCAAGTATAGCTAAGCATTTTTTATGAGTTACTTGAATATCAAGATCAAAAGATTTTTTTAAATTAAATTTTATATTTATTGTTGTACATATGAATGCATACTCATGGTCTATAGAATAATTTCCAGAAAAATCACGGTTTATCAATAAAAATGTGTTTTTCGGCAGCAAACACAAATATAAATAATTCAAATTTAAATTGCATTGAGGCAATTAAAAATTGTTGGCCTCTACTAATTCCACCACACTTATAGGTCTTAATTAGAGCTCTAATTCCAGGCCACATTTAGCACTTTTTTACATTAAAGCATAAAAATATTAGGTTTATTAATAAGAAGGCAACGTCCTCAGTTCCAATTTGGGAGATGAAGAGCTGAAGGTGTAAATTTTTTTAAGAATTATATGTGAAAGACCGAATTTGATGAGCCATTAAATCAAAATGAATTTTATATTTGCATATTAAAAATTTTCGCTTTCGTTGCGGCATTAGGTATTATTTTAAATGAAACTTTTACTTATGGTATTAAAAGTTTGCTTCAAGTACAGTTCTACAGTAAACTCTAAAATAGTTTCGCAAATTAATTTTTTTTTAAATTTTACATCATACTTTGTTCACACTTGGCATTAAATTAAGACATAATTTCTAGGTACATTTGACATGTTAAATTTGTTAGCAGTCATCCATCAAAACCCACGCATAGGTTTACGCTTTAACACTTTCTTATATAACCGGAAAAGCTCGGTGTAGGATTTCAATTTCACATAATTCGCTAAAATAGTAAAACTAGGCTAATGAAGTTAAAACATCAGGGGCACTGCAACATTTGAAAAGGAAAAGTTGAACTTCCCATTCAAAAAATGTGAACATTATTTGAAAAATCTGACAAATCATAATTCAATGTTCATTATCACTTTTTTTTTCAACTGATAAAAACTGCAACTGCCAAAAATCTAATTTATGTGCTGAAAAGACATGCTCACATTAGAATATTGAAATAGGAAGCATAACAGGTGAAATGATTCTCTCAGCTAAAAATTCAAAGTAGTTTCATAGCTCGCGGATCGGTTGCAGTTTTTGCAACAAATGGAAAAAACCCATTCGCATATCGAGGAATTTTTACTGAATTATTAAGGGAAACATAAATTCATTTCAACCGACTTCACAAATTCGACGACAGTGATATTCATCGATTCAATTTTTTTTCCCCTCTCCAGATTCGCTACTAATTGCCAATTCGACTTTATAACAAAAAATGTCTCATCTTTCGCAATGAGGATTTCATGTAAACGTGATTTATTATGAAATTTGAAGGTGGTGGTGGTTTTTATGAGACGTTAAAAATATGCTTTACTTATAATCACTGTCATTGAGGAGCTGAAACTGAATTTTTGTCTTGTCTAAAGAGAGAAAACAAAATATGTTAAATAAATGATTGTTATCTTAAGAGTTACCTGAAACCACCGATTACCTAAAGAATTGCAAAGACATAAGCCGCACCTTATTCAAAACAGAAGCAGCAAAAAATTATGTCCTTGAACTTTTAATGCTGCAGCTGATAAATAGATATCCATCGAATATTTTCTTGGATTCCCAGACGGTCAATAGCCCCCAAGGGCATCGAAGGTGCACTCTTCCATCTTCAAGCATGGCCCGTGAATCAGAGAAAGTAATTTTCTTGGGTGAACAAAAATCTTAAGATAACTGAAATATTGGTATTACTTAGATATGTATGTAGCTATACATAATGTAATGCTATTATAGTAATCATAAAATAGCATAAAAAAGGAGGATATTTAAATCCTACAGCTAAATAAAATATACAATTTTCAGAAACCAAATTCTCATTAATCAAAATGGAGCATAACTTTTCTATTCAAGATTTTAATGTCAATAAATAATATTAGAAGCTAAAGTTTTTTGTAATATAAAAATGATAACATATTACAAAACTTCTTGAAGAAGGCTTCGATATCCTGTTTCTCTATCAGAGATAGGTAATTTAATTATTCAAATATATTTTACAACTTTAGATTAAATCTAAAGTCTTCTGATGCAACAACTTTTAATTAGTCTTTCAAAATCCCAGTTGGCCCCTATAAGAGATAAAATTAAATAATTTTATTATGTTAAGAGTTATTAGGTTGAAATCCAAAAATATCGAAGATATTTTTAACTTTTTTAGGTCAAAAGCATTTTAAGCGACACTATAAACATTTTGGATAATTTTATTAGCTATTAAACTCGGTTATCATAGAGCCTAAAATCAAAAGCAGTATGAGTTTGATTACAAAATAGGCATCTTTTGTGTTATCTATTTACAATCGTAGAATCATGTTTAAGATAATTTCCATTCACACAATGATAAAACCAATAAACAGGTATTTCAGCTTATTGATGAAAAGCAACCTTCAAAAAAACGGAAACGCCAATAAGTCATCACTTCAACAATTAAATTAAATTTTCCAGCTCTAAACGCACCGTACTTACTTAAATTATGTCACAGTGGAATCATTTAATATCTTTTTTGTTCCAGTGTATTTTTTATTGGTTAATTTGCATCTTATTGCCTGCGATCGACGTTAACAAAGAGACCAGTGGCCATTTCTGATGACTCCTAAAAATCTCTTGAACAATTTTTTAATTTGAATATTCAAAACGAAGAGGTAGCAAATGGGTTGCAACGGAAAAAATGCGCTGTTTAGTAACGAAAAATTGATTAATTACAAACCTGAGTATCTCAAAACCCAAAAATTGGTGATCATTTAGAAAATCAATTTTTTTCTACCTTGAGCGTAAATGCAAATTGACGACCTCTATGATTATTGCAATATTTTAAAATTTTACATACATGTGTGGCATTTATTTTTGTGATTAAGAAGAAAAATTAGATTGAAACAAAAAAATGTGCATGCTCCAATATTTCACATAAATTTAGCGCATTTTCTCACGAACATTTTATTTAAGGTTGAATCTGAAATATTTCATTACATAATTAAAGAAGTTCAATGCCGCTCATTTTTGAGATGATTTTGCTCGGTGCAAAATTGTTGTTGCCCCGCGGAATTGTTTAAGTTTTCGCTAATTGGTTTTTTTCCACCAAACACAAGATTTAATAGTTTTCTCCAAAGCTGGTTAATATTCAGTAAATCTTTCGGTTAGTCTTATTTTACTTTTTGGAACAAGGCATAAAAAGCACAAAAATAAAATAGGATATGAAATAATTTTACACAATAGGGTACAAATAATAAATATGTATTTCATCTACTTTTTAAATTTTTTAAAGACTTTTTTCATTAAATGGTTTTTTGCATTACGTCCGCTCATGATGAATTCTTTTAATATTGATACATATATCAAATTATGGACTTTAGATGCATGCAAGATAATATCGACCATTATAAAAAATAAATTTATGTGAAAGCCTTAACTAAATTCTCATTTCAACATTTGGGAAGCAGCTTACGATGTAAAAAGACAAAATTCTTTTTAAAGTGGCTCATTTATCAAAAGTAAATACCTGAGAAAAAAGGGAAAACGATTTTACGCACTATAGGAAGTAAACAAACAAAGAGTGAGTGAGCACATTAAGAAAATTTATTTCCACCTTTACTACTAGTCCGGTAAAAAAAATATGTTCCCACTATTAATTACGTATGGCATTGTAAATTGCTCCAAAAAGGTTGTTTAAGTCGCTAATTAAGGAAATTTAGTTGAAAAAGAAAAATGCAAATAGATTTTCTCACAAAACATCAAAACTTAGCTCGCAGCTTTAATATTATTTACTAAACTGACAATGAGGAAATTATTAAATAACACATTTTCCTAATTTTGAGTTGCGTTATGACGTCGCAACAACCAGCTTTGTCTGTGTGAATATTTAAACAATAACAAAATCACTGACAGACAACGGCTTAAGCTTTGTATAAATCCATACGAAAGTGAAACTTTTATTGCAAATAAAAATTAATCACCTTGTAGGCAATAATAATGAAGTCAAATTATTTGTCGCGACACTAATGAAGTTATGACTGTATTAAGGTAAAGATCGATTGTAGGAAGATAAATAAATTATATAATTCATGTTGTACTGGATTTTAAAATAATTAATAATCAATATCGAATAAACTATAGTTAACTTGGATTTCTTCAATACAGAAGTAGAAGAATTTGCTACCTGTTTCTAATTTGCTTTCAATCACCTATCGCTAATTGGGATAATCAAACTTAGATTAAGCTAAGCCTCAGGTGAGCAAGCTTACTTAAACAAACTTTTATTATAAATAAACGAAGCTCTGCTAACACAAAATAATTTAAAGTTCATTTTAATTTAATATCAAAAGCTTGAATCAAATTTAGAGTGCAGGTGCTAATAGGAGAATAGGAAAAGCTATTAAATTCGTAGAGCTTCAAAATAAGGTGAAAATGTTTCCGAAAGTTAAAAGTAACGTTTTTCCTGAAACTATGCAAAATTCAAGAATAGAATATCCAAAAATACAAATATTGCACAGAAGAAAGAATTTTTAAAATTTTTAAAATTTTGAAATTTAAGATTCCGTTTCGTTACATAGTAAATTTCCTTTTAATTTGTTTTTAATTTTTGTTATGTTTTCGTTTAACGTTTCTACTAATTGAGACTCATCGTTTGTAACACTTAAACTGAGAAACAGGTGTGAAATTAAATTTCTCGTCAATTAGACAAACTATTTAAACTATGTACTAATAGCAAGTAATAAAATTTCGCACACTTTCTCTTATAATTACGAATAATTGTTATAATGGTTCATTGCTCCCTTGCTCCATTATAAAAAAAATATATCAATAGCAATGTAAAGTTTTCCCAGGCGGTAATTTAACGCCATTATCGCCGAGTAACCAGCAGGTAACTCTCATTAAAATTGAGCGATCACTGACACCTGGCCACTTTCAGGTAGCGAAGATGCTCGAGATCACCTGAGGCGGAAACGAGTTATTTGTAAATATCATTTTTTTCGTTCACTTTCGTGGGCAGCTCCATTAAGAGCCGCGTACTGGCGCTTGAATAAATGGACATTTTTAAACGACTCATTTTGCGGCATGCTGACCTTTAATCAAACTTGGCGGCGACTGGTTGTCTACGGCTTTCATTGAATTTTTAAATTTAAGAATTAAGTGAGGTCATTGTAATTGGTCGCTTTACAGTGACATAATACCTAAGACTTTGAATTAATTACATTATATTTGAGTTGTGTGGTTTTATATCTTTACAACAAACATAATTGTACATCATTTTTAGTCTCAAATAAGTAATCAAAGGATGAATCCACATTCTGAAAATTCTTGAAAAAGGCCATAGTTATAGGGGTCAAGAAAAGTCGATAAATCACCCAATGTTGGATTTTAACTGTTTAATTTGTAAGGTACCTTTATTTTTTTTAAAATGAGACTTTTTCGGTTAGAAAGCGAGCAGACGACTTCCTGTAATCGAAGAGTAATTATATATTATGTTTAGTATTATAAATACTTTAAATTTGTTTTAGCCTCAAAATCAACATTTATTTCACTTGCTTAAATTAAGATGATCTGTATGTACAAAATGTTGTTTAAAAATATGTAACAATGGATTTTTTTTTAACATTAGAATGATCAGTCCCATCCGCCTCCTCCGCCTCCTCCGCCGCCACCACCGGATGACCAGTCTCCTCCACCTCCTCCTCCCCCTGATGACCAATCACTCGCACCAATGGTCTGCCAGCCACCCCCACCACCACCACCGCCTCCGTGGCCTCCTCCTCCACCTCCCCCAATGGTCCCAAGGTTGATGATCTTTAATAATTTAATTTCGCCTCCTCCTCCTCCTCCACCCCCGCCATATCCACTACCACCTCCTCCACCGGACCAACCGCCACCACCTCCTCCTCCGCCATTCTCCTGAATTATTTTAATAATTTTTACAGAACCTCCACTTCCAGCACCTCCACCTCCGGACCAACCACCTCCTCCACCTCCAGACCATCCTCCTCCTCCTCCTCCGCCGGACCAACCCCCGCCTCCTCCTCCTCCACCGTCTTGTTTGATTATTTTAATAATTTTAACGTCTCCTCCACCGCCTCCACCTCCACCTCCAGCCCATCCTCCGCCGCCACCACCACCACCTCCAGCCCAATCACTTCCTCCTCCTGACCATCCTCCTCCTCCTCCTGACCACCCCCCTCCTCCTCCGCCACCACCCCCACCTCCTAATCCAACTCCGATGATCCCGGCCGAAGAACTAGCCACGGATAAGGCAACGAAACACACAAAAACCTGGAAGATGTTAAGATAAATCAATTTCACATTTTTATTTTTAAGTCTTTTAATCCATTGAAAGACGAAGAATCGCGGAATTTGCGCTCACCTTCATGTCCGCGCACTTGAAGTGAAAATACTCGCGACGTGAATTCAATTGAACTGATGAATTTAGCGGGTCCGCCGAATACTTTTATACTTCGGCGGAAACTGCAAACTATGCAATTGCACAGGTGAGGCATAATTTCTTCGGTAGGAAATAGAAAGTCCCTGGCACAATGGTCGTCTTCGCTTATTTTTGCATTAGATCGCGAAGCCGCAAGTTCCTGCTTTGGTGGCGCTCTTCAAGAAGCCAGGAAGACCCCCTTTTACCTCTGGACGGGATCTACTCGCGGTGTGACGCAACTGCCCCACGGACTGTGGATCCTCACTTAATGGCACTATCCAAGAGATTTTCGTGATTTTCTTTAAGGTACTCGGCTGGGACGTGAAAGTGTGCTATACGGTGGTCCAGAGCTTGTAATTTGTCCCGCCATCTGCGTGATGATGATGAAGAGCTCTTGCACTTCCGCGGTTATTTTTTTTACGCTTCTGATCTTCTGATGAGACGATACCTTGTCAATAGATCACTTTTGAACTCTGATGAGTGACACGTAATTTTGAACAATTATTGGGATTTGATCGGACACTTAAGACGTTTGATCAATCAACCAATGGCACTGCGTTTTACCTGCTCTCGATACCTCGTTTAAAAACAGCTATACATATTCCTATTTTTAGAGCCTTGTACTTAAAATATCCGTAAACGTATATAAAATAAGTTACCACAAATTTATTTTTTAAATCACGAAACAAGTTTTCAAATAATAGTATATGGTGTGAATTCAAAAAATTGTAGTAGTTCCAAGTATGCATCATTTCACCAAAGTTCGAAAGTAAACTGGTCTGTAGTTGATTGAGTTTCATGATTACAGTATTTACAAAATGTTCCCAAGCTTGTAAATATTTACAAATAATATGGTTTTTTACATATTAAGAAATGGTACAAAGCCACAATCGTTTTTAGCAAAATGCAAATAAAATTGCGTTATTAAGCATATTTTATAATAATCACCCTTTGTACATAATTTAATTATTTTAAATATTGGGATTACTTATTGAAGTTAGAATTTGTGTTGTACCGCCATTTCGATAGTATTTTATATATTATATATATTTTTTAAATGCTGGATGTAACAGAATATTTTTCGAAGGTTTTCTGGAAGCATTTAAACACATATATGTTATATGTATGTAATTATAACATCAAAGCAAAAATTTAAAATAAAATTCGAACAGGTTTTCTTGAATCATAACTAAGAATAATTTCAATCAAGTTAACTTTCAAACAAAAGAGAACTAAATCAAAAGCTACGATGCCACAGACACGAAATATCATAATTGAAAAAAAGAAACCAATTAGAGAGTTAAATAGCGCAGATAATAATGCCATATTAATAAAATATTTTATGGTTATAGTCTGTAGTTTGAGAAGACAGTTTCCTTCCTCATTAATATAAAACAGATACTTAAGAATAGCTTCCTTATTTTAATCTCAATCCTTTAAAAACAGAATTATGAATATGATGGCAATAAATTAAGGGTAAAATAAAATTGTATTCTATTCCCAGAATAGAAAAGAGGAAGTACGTACGTATCAGACAATATTCCCGATGACAATTTCCGACGCAGACCAACCGGAAATGTTGAACAGATAGCGTAGGGTTAATAATACAATTTAGGGAGTTCAACATGGGCGTTGTTTTTAAGAAGGACAGAAGTATGTTATGAGAAAATTTAGTTCGGAAACAAAACTCATTTGTTTTAAAATCTTATCTACTTTATTTTACTTAGATCACATTTGTTCGTCTTGGCAAATGAACAGCCTTTTGGAATCACTTTGAAATGCTACTGAATATATCTTACTTCTTAACGAAGCCACCGATATATTTGGCGTGTCCTCCGCCGTACTGCCAAGGAGCTTGGACAGCGTCCAGGGCATGGACAGCAGGTCCTGCTTGATAGGCGTGGACAGCAGGACCAACTGGTCCCACTGGGTATCCGTGAACAGCTGGAGCCACAGGGTAGCCATGAATGGGTCCTGGATACCCATGGACAGCTGGAGCTACGCCATGCACAACTGGACCAAGACCAGAAATCGCTGGACCCACGGCATGAACTGACGGACCGAAGGCATGAACCGCTGGAGCACCATAACCAGCATCAAAACCGTGGAGTCCAGGACCGCCGTAGACTGCTGGGCCCACAGGATACCCGTGAACGCCATGAAGGGCAGGAACACCGGGAACAGCATGTACAGCAGGAATGCCAGGAACTCCATGAACGGCAGGAAGACCATGAAAGGCGGGAACGCCATGAAGAGCCGGCTCTAAGTGACCTCCGATCCCAATTGCTCCAGGAGCTCCGATGCCTATTCCTCCAGGACCTCCCAAGAATCCTCCTTGAGCCAGAGTGATGCAAGCAAAGACAACGCAAATAACCTTAAAAGGAAATGGGGCAGATATGAAAATAAAGTCCTTAACTCCTTGAATCCTAAAGTTACCTTCATTGTGATGTTGTTCCGTTTGATGGTGGGCAATTGATGATACCTTGACAAATATTCGTTTTCTTATATACCAAAATTAAAAATCGAAATCTAAACCGCTCTAAATTGATGGTTACGAGATCAAAAACGCATGCATTCGCACAATCTAATCGATGAGACTGCACCATCGAAATCGAATTAATATTCCCACTTTCCTCATAAAAAGTCAGTTACATTTAAAAAATTGGACCAGACCATCTTCAAAAATTTACATATACCAAATATCTTCAAAATCATAAGAAATTGTGTTGAGAAAGAAGATGCCATCTTCGTGCATCGCCTTCAGACGCGTAGCGGTGTTTACGTCTTCCGTCTTATGCAAATTTTAAATTTAAACCAAAATGTTAGAATTTTTTTGTGGAGACTGCATCTAAACAGTTCGCCCGCAACACTCTTTCATAACTTTAACTTTTATTTTGTAGATAAAATTTTGTCAAGACTTGTGATGCAAGAACTTCGACGGTGAGGCTCAAACAAAAAAGCTTTTATGCAAACCACTTGAATAATAATATCAATTTTTTATTTTTCTATAAGGTTCCGAATGGAGTTACGTGTGATATGCTAATGTCGAACGTTTTTTCTGTGCGATTCAAATCGTCTTATAAAAGTTAGTTTGGCTGGACCACCTTCTTAAAATGTGTGCGGCGAGTGATAAGACACACTTTGCGGCATTTGCTGCTAATTTGAGACGATTTAGGTAACCTTAAAAAAAGCCGCGCTGCCTCTATTTAGGGTTAGACTGTCCACGGCCGAGTATCAAGGAGGTCTTCTCTTTTTCTGCACTGAAATTGGTATCAGTCTGAAGATAATTAACGATTTGATTTATGAATGACAATGGATTAATTGAAACCTTTTCGTTTGTGACAAGGGCCCTGAAGACTGCTGAAAGGGATTAAAATCAGATAAAGTTATTGTGGTGTCTTAGGGCGTTTTATGTTTTCAAGCAAAAAAAATGAAGACCTTCGTTTCAGAGAATTTCAAACTCTGTCGTGATTGAAAATTCGTGCCAGATGGGCATCTTTAAGATGTCGGTCGTAGATAATCATAAAATGTTTAGTAATTTCATATTTCACTTGTTTTTAAGGCTGTATTGCTTGCTCTTTGGTTTCAATGTTACTCAGTATCACCTTGCCGATTGCTTAAAATATCCAAGACAAAATTATGATCATTTAACAATAATATTTACCGTAAATAATTATTAAAGGTCTGATTTAGTTGATATTATTTTCTCTAGCAGGAATTAAGAATAGTTTAAAAATTTAAATTGAGTGAAGTTGTAGAATAGATGAGTTTCTACTCATGCCATATTAGCGCAAATTAAAAAATTGAGAAAAAATTCGTTCGTTTTAAGCTTAAATAAAATTTTAATTGTAGAGTATGAAAATGTGCTATTTCCAACATAAAATTGTGTTTACTTTAAATCAAAACTGTCTAGTATTTTGGAGATCTTGTTTTATTTTTGTTGTTGAAATCATATTGATTCTTGCAATTGAACTACTTTTAATTTGCTTTAAATATTTTTAACTACCTTATTATGTATATTGAATAATCACATAGAATTATTGTTGCTTTTATAAAAGGGTTAATTTTACCAGAAAGAAGCAGTGTCTAAGTGGAACAGTTTCTACAATACGAGGACATGCTTGGATATGTAGGTAATGTTTATAATGAGCAGGACAAGCAAAGATCAATGAAAACCCAATATTGGCAACTAAAAAGAAATAACCTTCTTTTGCTTGCTTTCACTCTAAATCTTTGCAAGGGCATAATTACTCGATAAATCTTGTATGAAAAGCAAAATGGCTACGAAATAAAAGACAATTTTGCAAAGTGAGGAAAAAAGGAAGTATCAGTAACATTTAAATTGCTGTGAATAATAATCATTTGCATAACTTCTAAATCTGTAGCAAATATAATCAATTATTTTTTATTCTTCATATAGTTCAGTTAAACATTTTAATATTACCATGATGATAAAATGTAACTCCTTCAGTTAAATGCGTAAATTTAAATAGGTTTCTTAACAGAAAAAGCGTTATAAAATCTTTTGAAGAACTTGGGAAATCTTTAACTTTACAGATCAAACAAGTTTCTATTTCCAACGCACTAAAATAAGACCTTGCTTTACTTTTATTCCAAAAAAAAAAAAACAATATTCTGGTAGGGAAAAAATTGTATGAATGAACTATTAACATATGTGAACGCTTTTTTTACTATTATTTTGATCATGTAAATCCGTTAATCCGTAGAAATGAAAAGAGAAGCATACATAGATTTAATCAATTTGTTGGTATTACGTCCAAATATCCCCAGTTGCGGTGCGTGAACACCGGAGCAATCAAAATGCGTACCTATAAGTCTCTTTATGCTAATTAAATAGAAAATCATTATCAAGGAAAACTCGGCCGAAAAGATTTGTGGTGGGCGCTCGTTTTGGTGTGTGATTATCATTTTGAAAGTATAAAAAGACGAAAACTTAGGCTCAGCACTATCAATTGATTACAACGAACCGTATCATCAGCATCATGAAGGTAAGTTTTTGAAACCACATCCTTTCGCCAGGATTCATCTAAATTTAATTTTATCCTTTAGACTTTGTGTGTGGTCCTTGCTTTCGTCGCTGCTGCCCAGGCAGGATTTTTGGGTGGTCCAGCCGCCGTGGAAGTAGCTGCACCCGCCGTGCACGCCGCCCCACTTCTTCATGCAGCCCCAGCTTTCCACGCAGGTCCCGCATTCGCAGCCCCCGCATTCCATGCAGGTCCAGCGTTCCATGCCGCCCCCGCATTCCATGCAGGCCCAGCAATTCATGCAGCCCCTGCCTTCCATGCCGCCCCCGCATTCCATGCTTATGCTGCTGCAGCCCCAGCTGTGCACGCCTATGCTGCCCCAGCGGTTCACGCTTATGCTGCCCCAGCAGTCCATGCTTATGCTGCTCCTGCCCTGCACGCCTACGCCGCCCCCGCACTCCACACCTCCTATGCGGCCCCCGCCCTCCACACCTCCTACGCCTCCCCTCTGCATTACGGCCTAGGACACACCAAATATCTTGGAGGTGGCTTCATCAAGAAGTAAACTCCCACACAACATAAAAAGGCTGAAGATTCTTTTAGAGAACCTAGCAATTAACAGAAGAAATAAAATTTAATTTATGCAAATAGTTATGTTTTATGTTATTGATACGGCGCTACTATGTTTTATCAATTTGAGATCGATGTGACCGAGTTTTGATGTATGCTGGTAAACAAAACCACCTGTGGAATGTAGCGTTTTACGTAATCCCTACGGATTTACATATTTATTTCAATATTTTATGTAACATTCCGTGAGATTAATGAATTTCTCGCATAAGATTAAAATAGTGAGAAGTAAATAATTGGTTCAGCTTTTACGTAAATCTTCGGCATTCCATCCTCTTCGGATTTAAGAGGTGTTACAAATTTTTCGCGGTTTCTTATTTATTGAGTTATTTCGGTCAACTTTCAACTTATGATTATTTTTTAAAATTGCTAGTAAGGTTGCATTTGTGAGTTATAGTAATTGAGTATTCTTTATAATTGTTTTAAAACATTAACTAGGAATATATTGCAAGAAAACTTTTCGATTAGATTATTCCAAAGTTACATATTATTTTCTTTTCAATTTTATGTAGGTACATGTGTAATTTGAAATATTTATAATTTTTATTTTTTTTAGTTCTACGGCCATGAGTGGTATTTCGAATTATTGGTAATTGCTGTTTTTTGTTTTTTTAAATTACCTGAAGTTAATCAAATAATTTTTATGAAAAAGGATGTATAGGAATTTTTAAGACAGCTGATTATGAAGACTACATTCGAGTATGTTATTAGTGGAAATTAATTAAATTTTATTAAAATCGTTAAGAGTCGATTCACAGCCATACAATGACTTCTCTCTCTCATTTAAAAAATAATTTCAAGTTCAACAATTTATTTACGTTTGTAAATCTTTTTAGACAAAATCAACAATTTAGTTTACTTACTTTACGCCTAAGCCTGGAGAGGATCTTTTATAGTCCCTCAAGCCTAAATAGCAATAGAGATAAAATCTGCACTTTGCAGAAAATTAACCATCTTCGGAGCTGCTCTCATCGTAATCCATAATTAATAAGGGTCACCCGCATATCCGATGTACACTACACTCACAATTTTAATATCTGAGTTGACACAGTTTTGCATTTTTATTTTCATGTGTGTGTGTGTTCGGTGATTTCCGGAACAGACAACAGGAACTCATTTCGAATCTTTTTTCTCATCGTTTTTTTGCATATTCCCTTGGAGACAGACTCACAATTTTGTTGCTAATTTAAAAAAATCGTCCAGCCTCTTAAATAATTTTTTTTGTTATAAGAAAACTGTTTTATTCGTAAAAGCCTGGCAAAAGACGATGAATTATGAGTTGAATCTGAGGTGTGTTTTGTATAACTAAAAACATTTTTTTTTAAGAAATTGTTTATCGTGCAAGACTGAAATTAATTATTTATAATAAAATGTTATGCATTTATGAACTTTAATTCTGAATGTTCTTTACAGGGGGTAAAATGCAAAATAAAATTCTTCAAGGACATCGTGCAGGATATCAAATGAAACCTTAGAAATTGAACAAACGAATACAAAAATATATACGAGGTATTTTTAAACATTTTTTGGCAAAAAGTGTTTTTCATTATTACTCAGCTTTTAGCTTTACACGTTTTTCAAAATGTTAATTTCCCTCCACCCTACCAGTAAAAGTATGAATCAGAAAAATTTTAAAAAAGCCACGAACATTAACAATAGTTATTACGAGTGCATTATTTAAATAGGAACCTGGCGGTACGTACATATACTATAATTTTTGAAAGGACAATTAAATCAATTATAAATGAACCAATGATAAGTGCAATGTTAATTTTTTTTTATCTTAAATATTTCTCTAAAAATATAGGAATAGTGAGATAGAAAGTTAAAAGTATTCAGTTTGCTCATAAAGTGTTGTACAATATTAAATATTGCTTTAAAATCCAATTCATTTAAAATTTTATAGCGATGACTGATTCAGATTCATTATATGTTACATATACACATTCACTATTAAAAATTGAAATTTGTTTAAGAAAATTATTTTGTATTAAGTATTTAAATAAATGTTAGCGGAAAAGAAATTTTCTAGGATATTTTCTTAATCATGTCTTAAAAAACTAAAATTATGAGTATAAAATGAAAATTCAGTTTAATTTTGTAATTATTTAAATCTTGCTTTATTTCAGTCACAATTCAGCATAACAATGTATCAGCCTTTCGTTTTTGTTTTTAAATTTACTTCTTCAAGAAACCGTGAACGCCTCCAATAACTTTGGTGTGTCCAACTCCAACTCCATAAGCAGAAACTGGAGAAGCGTAGGCGGAGTAGGTTTGGATGGCGGGGGCGGCGTGGACGGCTTGAACAGTCTGGACAGTTTGAACGGCGGGAACAGCCTGGACGGTTTGTACAACCTGTTGGTAGGCTGGAGCGGCAACTCCAACAGCTCTGGCGACTCCAACTCCATAAGCGTGGCCGAATCCAAGATCATGGCCATAAGCATGACCAAGTCCAACATGACCAACTCCAACGTGTCCAACTCCAACGTGTCCAACTCCTACGGCTGGTGCAACACCAACAGAACGAACAAAGTTGTAAGCGGGGGCAACAGCGACGGTGCGGGCAACTTCAACGGCGGCGGGGGCCACGGCTACTCCAGCGGGAGCAACTCCTACAACTCCGGCGGTTGCTACACCAACGGGAGCAACTCCCACGTTTCCATGGAGGTAGCCGGCATGGGCAACTGCGACGAATGCAACAACTAGGAAAAGAGCGTTCATGATGGAGCCTATTTGATTGACTGACTGCAATCGATTGATGATGCTATCAAAAGATTGAGGGTTTATATACCAAACCATCATCCAATGTACCCTCTAAAAAAGCTCCAAAATTATGTTCTGGTGACTTAATTGTGGCAACATGAAAGCTTGACATTTCTTTTAGCGCAGAACGAGATCACACTTACACCTAATTCTACTTTAGTTTAGCCCATAAAAACGTTTAGACTAAAATTGGCTAATGTTGTCGTATCCTTGAAATGAAATTAATTGAATTTTACCACAGAAAAAGCCATTAACACAGGGGTCTCACTTTTGCAATTTCAGTCCCATTTACATACATACATAAAAATCTAAAGCGAAAGTATAACATTTATCAACAGAAAGTAATTAAGGCGATCTCGCTGCATAAACGGACTAGTTTTATTTTAGTTTTTGACCAGGAAGATGATTGAGACGCAAAATTTTATTATTAATGGACAAGAAATGATGATCTACATTTTATATTTTTTGTTCGCCTTTTCTTCATTTTAAATTTCGCACATCGATTTAATTTTGGAGTTTTTATTAATTTTATTCATTCCGTCGTATAAAGATATTTACTTTTGTTGCAAACTTATCGCTTTATGATAAATATAAAATCGATTAATCAATATTAAGTTATTAGTAAAATTTAAAACATTTTTGTTGACAGCTTATTTAAATTTAAATAAATAATAAAATGGGTTTTAGCTATCAAAATGTATTTGCCACTTTTCATATATTTTCATTTAATCGAATGTGATTGATATCGAGGATCACTAACTAGACGTTAAAAATATGTCAGATTAATCATATTTGAATAAAAATTCATAATTCGAGTTTTTAAAAGAAAGTATTCAAAAAAACCATTGACTAATAATTATGCAAAACTTTATTATTGATTGCTTTTTATTTTTAACTGGTTTAAACCAACGACATTGCTTTTATTGGGGAAACTCAGCTTTTGATTTTTGTATGTTTCTGACAATAACTGTAGACTTTTTATTTTTTTTAATTAGTTTCAATTTTTGATATTGGATATTCTACTAAAATTACTTTTGGGTCATTTGGGAAAATATAATATTTGGGCAAAATTTAAAATCTTATAAAAATCTTATAAAATATTGAACAATTTTACTAATTTGAAAAAGAATCCCTAAGTTGGCAATTCATTATTTAAATGTTGTACATTCTCACCTCGTGATATTACAAAAAATTTTTGCCAACAATTTTTAGAATTGATTATTTTGAAAAGTAAAAAGGAAAGGTTGTTAGCGAAAATTGCGGATAAGTTATCAAATATTCTATTAATGGAAAATAGTATTTTGTGGCCAACTAGAAGGTAGTACAATGCGGTTTACTATTTTATTTTTATCTGCAGTACCATCGTAAATATACAAATTGTATAGAGCGTTATCTTTAGAATTTCACACTCTGCTGTAAACTCTTTAAGTAGAAAACTTATATGTTAAATAGGTACAAACAAAGGCTTTGTTTTTGCTGCCATAGATTTATTTTTATTCAAGCATTATTATTACAACATTTTTCATATCCAGAAGTTGAAGTTTTACTTCTTTTTGAGGAATCCGCCAATAAGACCACCTTGATTCCAACCTCCATAGGCAGCAACAGGAGAGGCGTAGGCGGTTTGAACGGCGGGAACAGCTTGAGCAACGGAATAAGTCGAAACGGCGGGAACAGAATGAACAGCCTGGACAGCGGGAACGGTCTGGTAAACAGGTGAGGAATAGGCCAAAGTCCGAGCAACTCCAACAGTTTGAGCTACGTCAACTCCCACCCCTCCTAGGGATCCAACTCCGTAATTCAAGTACCCTGAGGCACTAGCAGAGGCAGCGAGGGCTAAAACAGCGAGGAAGAACTTCATGGTGATGCTGGTAGAATTGACTTCAATCAATTGATAAATCCGAATTGATGATGAGGATTCTTATATAGTAAAATGGTTAGATTAGATAGTTATCAAATACTTAGAGTCCTCAAATCTCTTCCATACTTTTACCAGCAAGGTCATCTTAAACTAATAGAATAAAATGTAATCAATTATCGTAAAGTTTTTGCTACCTATTAAGCTTTTAACCTTTCGAATTGCATCAACTTTTTTTCTATAATGTTTTAAGTGCATCAGTATCTTAATTTCCTAATAAAAAATTTTAGAGCATTGTAGCGAATCTAAGTTACATAGTTAGTTTTTGAGTTCTAAGGATTTTCCTTTCTATTCATTAAAGCTTCGATTGGGTTTGAAGAGTATTTTGTACTATATAAGAACCCTCCTCACAATTTGAATTTATCAATTGATTGAAGTCAATTCTACCAGCATCACCATGAAGTTCTTCCTCGCTGTTTTAGCCCTCGCTGCCTCTGCTAGTGCCTCAGGGTACTTGAATTACGGAGTTGGATCCCTAGGAGGGGTGGGAGTTGACGTAGCTCAAACTGTTGGAGTTGCTCGGACTTTGGCCTATTCCTCACCTGTTTACCAGACCGTTCCCGCTGTCCAGGCTGTTCATTCTGTTCCCGCCGTTTCGACTTATTCCGTTGCTCAAGCTGTTCCCGCCGTTCAAACCGCCTACGCCTCTCCTGTTGCTGCCTATGGAGGTTGGAACCAAGGCGGTCTTATTGGTGGATTTTTGAAAAAGAAGTAAAGTTTCGAAATTTTGACATGAAAATAATGTTGTTAAATGAAAAGAAAATAAATAAATGAGAGTAAAATTAAAATAATTCATTTTATTATGAGTCTCCTAAATAGAAAAACGTTTGATACATTTTACTAAAATTATATATAATATGTATTAAATATTACATTGTACTATCATTATATGGTCACTATCACTGGCAGTCAAAATTCATTTTGAATTTTAATGACTGATCACTCATATAATAAAAATATAAATTTCACTGTCACCTACCTGTTCAGCAGTGGTAAATGGTTAAATTTGCACTATCACCAATTATTCAAAGTGAGTAACTCTTAGATTACATTTAGTTTTTTAATGTTAAAATATCCAGACAGTCCGACTTGAAATGATAAACGATCATTAACCAACTCATAACTCCCCAGCGTTACCGTAAATACAAGATTTAATTTATTTTTATAGAGAACCTAACGATAAAAATTAAATTTTCTATAAAAAACTATGGAATCTAATTTAAGTAAACATGAAGTAGCTTTGAGAAAAATCTCAGTAAAATTATACTTAAAAAATGGGACAACCTAGCCATAAGAAAATCCAGCTAAGGCGGATACCTTCATTTTGATGTAGGTACTTATTAAATCCTGAAAAGGTGAGAACTGCAGAAAATTTCCTAAGCTATTTAAAATTTTCATAATTCTATTATTAAAAAATTGATAGTACCCGAGATAACGGAAAAAACCTTAAATTAACTGTTTTCTTAATCCCACAAACAAATCAATTAAACTCAAAGTAATTTCCAAGATTTTACTGGTAATATAAAATAAAGGGTAGTTCTACAAAAATTCGGCGAAATATTGTAATGTAATAATAAAAAGCAAAGGTCTAAAATACATATATCGCATAATGTTAATGTTTAAATATTTATTTGCTTCAGAAGAACTTTTTCTGTCGGCGTTTTCGAAGTATTTAGAAGTCACTCAGAACCTTACAGAAATACTCTGATATTTTGTCCACAAGTTGTGACACCATTGCAGGCTTAAAAACAATTATTAATTAATCTTTTATAATAATTGAATATATTTACACCACATTTTAGAATGGTATGTTTAAGATTTCGATAATATTTCAATAATTTGATAGTACGAAAAATATTCGCTAGAGCTTATAATGTTATTTCATAATTGGAATCTAAGTAATTAAAAAACTGTATGTATAATATTTTTTTTTATCTTTATTTACAATCAGTAATTTATATAGAGTCAGCCTTTTATTTGAGAATTTACTTCTTCTTGAGCCAGCCAGCGTTGTATCCATGGACACCATGACCAACACCAATGACCTTGGTGTGACCAACTCCATAGTGCACTGGGGCAGCATAGGCGGCAACAGCTGGAACAGCATATGAGTGATGGACTGGGGCAACATAGGCGGAGTGGACTCCATGAACTCCATGAACTCCATAACCACCGACTCCGTATCCTCCGACTCCGTATCCAAGTCCGCTGTATCCTAGTCCGCTATATCCAAGTCCGCCGTATCCAAATCCACCACTGTAGACAGCTGGAACAACACCAACTCCATGACCAACTCCATGTCCAATTCCATGACCACCGTCGATGAATCCTGCCTGGGCGGCGGCGACTAGAGCCAAGACTGCGCAAATTACCTAAAAAGTGGAAAATAAGAAAGGCCTCAATCGAACATCTCTAAAAGTATAGAGCTTGTGTTGCTCACCTTCATGATGTTGTAGATTCGATTGACTTCGATCAATTGATGATGTGGAAGAGTTCTGTTCGTATATATAGTAAAAGGTGTAGTCAGACGTTTTTTTTTTTAAAGCAAAAAAGTAGTGCAACGAAAGCGCCGCCTTGATTGAAATTTTAGAACTTGTTAGCTTTTAATTAACATACATATGCACAATATGCTAAATTAATGTTTGAATGAAAAGTGCATATTTGCATATGAACAGTCTGACTAACTTAGTATCTGTAGCAAATTTATGAGATAATGAAACTTAGTAAGATTTATGCGCTAAAATTGTAATTTTTTATTTAATAATTATATTCCACCTGTGCCAGCTTAAGTGTTAAAAGAAAACAACTTTTAAAACAAATAAAGAAATTACGATATATAGATATAAGTTTGGCTTTAGTAGACTTTTTCGGCTTTTTGTTTAAAAGCTTAAAGTAAGCTTTAGTTAATTTTTGATTTGAAGCTAATATTTTTTAAACGTAAACTAAGCTCTGGCTACTGAACCTTTCGAATTATAATGTGAGGTACTATTATCTAATTTATCAAAATTTTAATTACAACCGACGAGCTTTAAGAAAGTTGCTAAGAAGTGTTAATATTTTGTTATACGTTATTTTTTAAAATTTGAAATTAAATGCACAGAAAAATAATTATGATTTTTGAACATACAATTTTATAACGCTTAAATTTAAATTTTTTTAAATAAAATCATTAGTAATCTCCTAAAATTAATCTAAATTTTTGTAAGCAGTTGTTAAAATCTGTTCAAATGTAAAGTTTATTGTATTTATTTATTTTCAGAGGCTTTCACCCAGAAAAACCGGATTTAAAAAGCCGGATAAATCAACATCAAATTAATACAAACTCCCGGAATTCGAAATTCTAGAACCTTTCAAATAATCACATCCTATTATAAAGAGGCAGGTTTTACGAGAAGTGGGCTACGGTAGGAATAATTTAGTATTTCGTTATTTGTTTATGTCTGGAACCAAATTTCGCTGATGCTAAATTCTTGGGGAGTATTTCTGCAGAATTTCAAAATTCTTTGCCAGAATCAATCAATTAATCAATCTTTCGTTTTATTATTTATTAGTAGTTATTAGTTCTGAAATAAATATGTAGATATTCAGTGGAAATTGAAGAAGGTTTATTGAACAATAATTGTAATATTTTGTTAGAAAATAAACTCTACGCAGTGTCTTTTCTTTTCGAAGATATCAAAAAATAGTTCAAAAAATGCAGATTTAATTAATTATCATAATGGTGACAACTCCTCACAATCATTATTGGGTCATTAATTTTATTTCCATATCAGACTAAATTTGTCAGACATAATTTGTTCTCATGTTTTCCTTGAGAAAATGTCTTATTTAAAACTTGTCGCCAGAATTAAAGCAATTCTAATAAACGAAATAGATTTTTAAAAATTTTACTCCTTATCAACACGGGCGTGAAATCATCAAGTTTATTTCCGGTTCTGAATAATGGGGCCAATGTGCCTTAACTTTAGTCTCCGCTTCCTCAAGAGTACATCTGGTGGCCTTGGGGGATTTTTTGCATGGCATTTTGAGCTATATTCAATGTTTTTTTGTTGCTATTATCAGCCGTGAAACGCTAATAAATTTCACTAAAATGCGGTAATTTTAAGAAAAATAAAAGTTCAATCAAGTTGTGCGAACCTAGAGCAAAAAACTTGAAGACGAAAAGCAAGAAAAGAACTTTCAGAGCTCTCGCGGCGATGATTTGCCTAGCGTCATCGCATTAAATTTGGACAGGTTAATTTTTCTGGATGCCTCAGTCGTAACAAGAAAGACAAATCGTCTATTTGTAAAAATTGTGCTACTTTTAATTAAAAACTTGTAGTAGAGCTGTTAAATAAGTAGGTACTCAGAGGGCGATATAGAAAATTTGCGACTTTATGCTAATTTATTTGATACTTTTAAATAACATTTTTAGTATTCCCAGTTTGTTTTACGAGAATTGTAAAAGATGATATACATAGTTGATCAATAATTTATAGTAATGTTACTGGTTTAACTACATCAGTAATATCACAGGTCTGAGAAATGTCGATTAGTATCTACTATAGGTAATTTTGGGAGTGATAAATCCGGATATAGATATTATATGGCGCACCCAAGACTTGT
Source organism: Tolmerus cingulatus (assembly GCA_959613345.1). Taxonomy (NCBI): domain Eukaryota; kingdom Metazoa; phylum Arthropoda; class Insecta; order Diptera; family Asilidae; genus Tolmerus; species Tolmerus cingulatus. Next base: position 35,257,343 of record OY390710.1, read on the forward strand.
CCTGATCTACAAAATTAATCCCAAAATAAGCACAGTAAACATTTCCAACAAGACTTGTTATGTCCTTTCGTTGTTTCTTCACTGCAAATTATTCGCAAATACATATGTATAAAAAAAGTTATCGGTTTGTGGATTATCACAGCTTCTTGAACTTGAAAATATTTTCGGATTTAAAAAACTATATCTAATATATATCTAAGATCTTATGTGCTATTAGATTAAGGTTAAGGTAATTGTGCCACGATAAAAATAATTTTATAGAAAATGAAAGCATGCTAATATATTCTTCAACAACTTTGAAAAGCATGGGATTTGGGATTTCAAAGAAAATAGGGTTTTGTTATAATTATAATATAAAGGATACTTTTAAATGAGCTTTTGATTAGGTAGTATGTAATGGAACATACCAGAGGACAGTAAATTTTAGAATATTATCTTTAAAATAATACTTAAGAACCAAGTTCAATTTCTAATTCAAGCTTTTTAACTACTTATTCAAATTTGTTCAGGAATGTTAAAATTCTCAGTTAGATATGAGAAAGAAAAAATCGATTAAGAAATGTCCAACCCTAATTATGTATCACAGCATTAGACAAATCAATTAATCACCTGAAAATTATGAGAATAAATTTAAAAAAAATCAAAGTCGATGTGGAACAAGTTTTAAAAAGGATTTCGAATGAAAAACTGCAAAAAGAGCTTATTCTTCACTAGGCCTGGCCTGCAAACATTTTAATCTGTAAGACAAAGTGACGGGGCATTAATTTATTTCTCGATTTTTGTTTAATTCGTCTACATTTTTTACCGCCTCTGATGTGAGGGAAATGATTTCTATTTTAAGCTTATGCACATACTAAGGTCAAATAGTCTGCTAAGTTGTTTTCTATAATTAAATGCATTCAGGACAGTGCAAAACGGAATAAATAAAATCACTCAGTTAGCAAAAGTTTGCTGGTATGGGTGAATTATGCTAGTGAAAAATGCACCTGTTGGTTTTTACCAGCATAACTCAAACAAAGCAGAATTAATAAATAATACGGAAAAAAGTCATTCAAACGAGCTTTGCAACCTTCTTCAACTAATAAAAAGAGACTTACTGAAAGCTTTTCTTTCAAGAAACCTTCGCATAAGATAAAAACAAAAAACATCTTCGACGGGAGGCTTGTCTTCGACGAAACAAAAAGTTTTGAGTATGAAACCCTGTTGGTTTTTTAATGCGATCGATTTGAAATTAAACGATCATTTTGTCACCAGTTTTTTTGTAAATAAACGAAAATATTTATGAGTCTGATACTCTAAGCAAAAAGAAATGATGCTGAACTTGTCACTTGTGAAAGAGGTTTGTAAAATTTTATAATACTAAAATATGTTGCAGAAAATTTGTCTAGAGGTAAAGTTCAAGCTAATCGAAAAAAATTAGAGCAGTTTTGAATCTATGAGGTGTTACAAAATTTATTTTCAAGAAAACATATTTTGATGGTATTGCCTAATACCAATGAAAATGAAATCAATAAAAATAAAAGCATAGTTATTATCATGAGCTATGTAAGTTTTCTGTTATTTCTTTTTTTTAAACTAAAGTTATAGTATCGTTCGATTGTAAAAACGATGTTTTACTAATGTGACAACAGTTAGATTAATTTGAACAAAGCAGTCTTAACAGAAGCAGTCAAATAACATTGATTTATTGTATTTATTGAAAAACTAATGAATTCCAATGTGATTTTAATGCTGGCGAAAAGGTGATTCGATCAAAAAAACATGTGTAGTCAATCTGTCGATCGGATAAACCTGATTGCGATATTAGCTCTTAATTTTTCTTAATTTCCGCAAAAGAGACATCACTGACCTTACACGAGCGTTTTTTAAATATTGAAATTATAATTCCCTAGGCTCCATCTTGAAAGAATTTTTTGTGTGTTTTTATTTTGTCTGATAAATTTTTTGTTGTTTTAAAGATATAATCAAATTTGATCAAATTGCTGAACTTTTACTCTTAATTCGATCGATCGAAGTGACACAGTTATCAATTTCCCCCAGTTTATTTTCAAGGCATAATTTTTTTAATATGATTAGGTGCAAATCGATAAAATTTGGGGGAGTGTCTTATTCTCCGAGTAGATAAAAAGTTGATCAACAAGTTTCAAACCGGAAAGAAGTGTGAAAAATCATTATGAAATTAAAAATGGAAAAGTTTCTTTTTTATGCTCAATTTCTTAGCTGGAGGTGGAAATCATAAATTAATAGCACCTGGTTAAGACCCTCCGGCAAAGCGGTCCATTCATAAAATTAGACAATTTTATTTTTCATTGATACTATTTTTGGGAAATTTGTATTTGTTAAATAATACGAAGAGAACACAAAGCTTAATAAACTTTCTGAGGCCGTGGAACTTTGCCATACCTCGTATATGATTTTTTTTTTCTTGATTCGTTTAACAGCAGGAAGGAAGTATAGCAACAAAAGATTTAAATTTAAATTTTATTGAATTCATAATGGTCTCCCTTGGTAATTAAGTTAATGAATGATTTTTTCTTGCTGAATTATGAAAGTTTTCATCCTAGGTGGTATACGTATAGAACATTGATACTACTATTTTCAATTATAAATAATTTTAATTTGGATCATTCGTAATTAGTGTCTTTTTGGTTTAAAAATAAAACATATAAATACTCGAATATCGATTATGAAACATGATATAAAATAGTTTCGAATATATAATTATTTTAATGCTAATCTTCCGTAATAATTTATTATTTATGATTTACGATTTATAGAAAATTAAAATAGCTTTTAATGAATATATTTGAAAAAGTTCACCAAACTAGTCTTCTCTTTCTGCATTATCTTTTAGTTTAAAATTTACTTCGTCTACTTTGTGTATGCTAAATTTTAGTGCAAAAATTTACTAACATTTTGCTAAAAATAATTTAAAGTTTTCGATAAAAAGCTTTTAAAATTTGCAAATTGCCTTTGATAGACTTCGTTTGTTATATTTTATTCGAAAAGTAAAATCGCCTAAAGCTATGCTGGTCTACTGAGCCATTTTAACCAACTTTATATATCATATACGTTTTGTTCAAAATTTACTGGAAAGGTAAGTAAATCTCAATAAATTTGTTCAATTCATGATTGCATTGGCACATAAAGAACAAGGACATTGTATATAGAAAAATATAAATTAATATTTTAACATCTGCATTATTTTATGATTTTTGAGAGTGAATTTTATTTCTTTGAAAAAATGGTAACTATTAGAAGTAGTAAACGATAATAACCATTATTGGTTGGTATATTTTTACGATAAAAGCTGTACACTTAACATTCCGCGTAAAAATAATTGACTACTTTTTAACACCTTGGCATCTCTAGATTCAGTGAACTCTTCTGAATTTTTACGATGAATGGAATATCATCAAATAAATTAATTTCACATTATTTAGCTTTCTATGATATTAAACAAAATAAATAAAATTAAATTAAATTAAAAATTAAAACGCGGCATGTCTTTAACTTAATTATTTGAAAACGTGACCGTGGTTAGCAATAGTATATTATTGCATTCCTTTAGAGTTTAGACCAAGGTACTTATGAATGTTGCGATGCAAAAACTGGATTTTATGTTTTCTTTGCAATTTGTTTTATTATCGATTTTCGTAACATTAAGATTTATCGAGTGATTCGTTTTTTTTTTAAATTAAGTCTACCCACCAAGGAGTAGTCAGAAAATATATTTTATTTTTTATGTAAATTTTATACGACTTATATTGAGTATTTATTGTTCACTTTCTGTCTGGCTTTGAGTTTTCTGCATAAGGCCAATTTTTAATAAGATTTATTTGAAGCGAAAATCTTCACGCATTAAGTTTTTAAGATTTTGATGCCTTTTTTGAGTTAGGTAATTTTTCAGTCCGAATGTTGAGATGACGAACAAAAGCTGGTTTGGTTCGGTTCGAATCGCTTTATACTGATTTGTTTCAATTTAACTTGACTTCATAAATTCATTAGTTTTAAAGATAAATTATGTACTAACATTGAAAAAAGCATAAGTAAATGAAAAATGTTCAAAGAAAGTTGAACATTGATGCTATATGCATATTACACTATTACTGGAAGTTTTCGCGACCAAATTGTATTAAAAAAGTAATTGTTTTCTTGAAAATCCTTGACCGGATCTACCGTCAATTTTTTGTGCTATCAGAAATAGTCCGGAGCTACCTGTCTATTCGACAAAAAAGTGAATTACCTCCCGCAGGGGTGCTCTCATGATGTAAGGCTTCAATTTCATGCTTTTAAAAGTTAAAACAAAAAATGTTCGGAGATTATGTGCTCGGTGTACGCAAATGAATAAAAAAATGTATTCTAAAGACTCCTCTTTCAATAGAATGATATCAAATGGCGGCGGATAAATTTTTATTTTTGCAAATTAATGACAATAAAAAACAACTTTCATGTTGATATCGAAAGTAAAATCAGAACCAGAACAAGATGAATTTTTTGCTTCGTGAATGGTTCTCAGAGTGAAGAGCCAAGGTAACTTGTTTGGGTTGATAACCTCACCTTTAATATCAATATCTATATGTAAAATAAATCAAAAGATGTACGATTTCATGGAATTTTATAGGTTACACAAAAAGGAGCAGGTATATTTTATTATCCTTTTTAAAAATAATTGTTTTAATAAATTAATTTCATTATGCTTTTATTAAAAAAGACCCATTTCAGAACTCATGAGAATAGGTACCTGCTATAAACTCTTATTGTGCACCAAATACTTACTTACGAATTTCTTATTAATAATATTACTTATAACGTTTCTCATTTGATTTTAATTAATGATCTGCAATTAATTTACATATGTTTTAGCGAAGATGTCTAAACAATTTTAATTAATCATAATAATATCGCGATGATCTCAGCCAAATCATTATATTTTGATTCGAATATGCTCATCTAATTAGCTGTGATTATGATCTGCCCATTTGTGTTTAAACGCAAAATTAGTTTACTTAAATTTGGTTTAACATGACTAATTTTGTTATTAAATTGTATAAACAAAATAAGTAAATTACTTACATAAGTTCATTTATTACCAGGCAATCAACTGATAAATGTTCCTTTTCTGCGGGAAGAAAGTTTTGAATCTTCTTAACGCCTCACCAACCGGTTTCTTTAAGCTATGACATGATAACCAAGAGTTCATTAGAACTTATACGGATCCATGACGATTCAAAGTTTTTTTAGTGAAAAGATCCAAGAACCGGATGAGATGTTGTTTATTTAGGGACTCTGATTTTGTATATAAACTAAGTTATCCCAGATTTAGAGCATCAGCAGTTCTTCAGACTCAATCGCATCAACATGAAGGTAGGAGACAGGAGAATATTTATTTTTGAATTAAATGTAATAACCAATTTTACATTTAATTTTTAGGTATTCATCGCACTTTTCGCTTGTATCGCCGTCGCTCGGGCTAGCGTATTACCGGCAGTAGGAATTGCTCCAGTTCAAACAGTGGTTCAGAGTGTTCCAGTGCAGCAGACCTTTGTTCGTTCCGTCCCTCTGCGCACAGTTCAAACCGTCCAAACTTTACCAGTGCAAACGGTTCAAACTGTGAGGAAGATCCACACCGTTCCAGTTCAGACTGTTCAAACTGTTCATACCGTTCCGGCCGTCCAGACTGTTCAACAATTGCACACCGTTCGCACCGTTCCAGTCCAAACCTACCAAACCTACAGGACCCTCCCGGTTCAGCAGACCTACGTCTATCCCTCCGCCCGCTATGTTGCTTATGATGGACTTATCAAGAAAAAGTAAATCCAAATTGAACTGAAAATAAATTCGAGACTGTGAAATACATTTTGTTTGCTTTAAACCCCTTCAACTCATATAGGAATCAAATTTTCAGCAGGACATTCTACAGATTTGATTTGATTTGATCTTAGTCTCGTCTGTCAAGTCTTTGTCTCATTTGAAAGACTGCTACAATTTTATATTTTCATATTCAAACATTTTGGATAAACTATTTACTTGTATTTGGTAGACCTCACAAGCGAAATCGAGTAAACGACGGTCGCATACTTACGCCGTTTAATTGGTCAACAATACAAAAATAAAAAAAATATAAATATAGGAAAATGATAAATTTTTTCGACTGAACTATGGTTATTTCCTTACTTTCTTAAAAATGCACCAATCAATTTAAAATTCCCAAAAAAAAACTTATGAACTATAATTTTGAAAAACCTGACGAAAACCAAGATATCGGATCATCATTATTGACGTAGAATTTAGAGTGCCTATTTTAAAATGCGAATCTGCAAATTCAAATTGCAAATAAGTTTATCAATAAATAAACGTTTAGCGAACCTGATTTCTACTTAATTTCAACGAAAATAATTTACTGAAAGATTTGTCTGCACTTCAAAATAATAATAAAAACAAAGTACAAAAAAAAAAAATATATGTTGAGAACACGATTCAAACATAACATCAATGTGTCATTCATTAAAATTCTCATTTCCTTTTCTTTTTTCTGTGGCAAAAGGTCATAAATTGTTTTTAACTTTTCGCCAGTAGTCTGCATGTCATTAATTAAGAATTAATTTTTTACATCTTTCGGAAATTTTATTTTTGCGGTGAGATAACCAAAGAAAATAAAATCTGCCCCTGTTCTCGACGTTTGACATATTAATAAGATATAAAATGGGAAAAATATCACAGTGAAAAAATTTCTTTTTAAATGTTCGCATTGATTGAATCGAATGAATGCATGCATGAATTTTGTTATGTAACTATATTTACTATTCTGGGCATTGTCCTTTGGTGTCAATGTTTGCTTCAAGCAAAATAACGACGTTGTAAAATCATAGTATATAAAACGCTAAAAGAATATGTCCACAATTTTATAGTGGTATTTAGTGAGGAGGCATTTTGTTGTGTTCGTACGCAAATTTCGGACATATATTTTATGTAAATACTTCACTGAGTAGAGTCATAATTATAGAAAATCTGAAGCTGAAGGGACTTAAAATTTGTACATCTATCTATTTAAAATAAAAAAGACAATTTTCAAATGATACCTAATGGCTTTAATACAGTTGAGTTAATGAGTCCCAAAATTTAGTGATTTTTTCAAAAATATTTACAGCATTTGTTCCGGTCATAATAACTTTAGAGTTTAGTGTTTTTTGAGGAAGTCGGTAATAATTGTTTTTGTAACCGGCACAGTGTGAACGGTTTCCACCTTAACAGTTTCTACGGGGACGGTGCGAACGTGAACAGTCTCTACAGGAACGGTACGAACATGGACGGTTTGAACAGGAACGGTACGAACATGGACGGTTTCAACTGGAATTGTGCGAATTGTATGAACCACTGGTGAATTGCGGACAACCACAACAGAGCTGGGATTGTGCAAAAATCCAGCCTGGGCTACAGCGATGACACAAGCAAGAGCTACGATAATTGTCTGCAAAATTTAAACAAATATTATTATTCCAGCCTAGAATTATTAATAAAATTACGCACCTTCATTTTGGTGCTAGGAGAGTCAACAACACGATGCTATCTACAGTTTTGTTCTGCCTTTATATAGTAAAATAATGGTCTCAAATTAGATTCAATATTTTTTTACTTACTCTAAAACCAGAAACTGAGACATTCTCTTAAGTAATATTCTATATTTTACTTCTTCCAATCAACCAGACAAAAACAGGAAATTTATATTTTGAGCACAAACGAAAACGATTCTTACTTCAGAAAAATCAGCTGTTAAATCATCTTTAAACTACTTTTTGCTTTCAATGGGAAGTTGCGTTAATGATCGAATTAACATAAGCTTTAAATATTTAAAAATTATGTATCACTATTCGAAAATCGCTCTATTTTTGAGCGCTGAGGTTCAAGCAAGATGTTCTAATAAAAATGTTGCATTAGTGGGTTTTTCTACTATAGTAGAATAGAATTTACAGAAAATTTGGTAATTAAAATTACAAATTTTAAGGTAACATTTTACGATTTTTCGTTCGCGTTTTTAACCTTCTAATAAATTTCGTATTCATAAGATCTTGTATTTTGAAAATTTAATGTTGTTTTTCTTCTATAAAAACAAAACATACCTTTAATGATTTGAATTAGATTAGATGTGATTTTGTGATGAAAAAGAGGAAAGAGGACTTAATTGATAGGCAGATTTCTTTGTATTTTAGGGTATTTCTAGAATTTAGAATGTTTTTTCAATATGCTCCCGGCAACTTTTCTTGGCAAAATATCAGAGTTTTAATTTCTGTAGTTAAACAAGTTCTTTATTCATCTTGTTTGTTTTTCATTTAGAAAAATTAGGTCGACAAGATTTTAATAATATTGTAGAAGTTTCTGCAGATTTTTCTTATTTTAGATAATATAAACTGCTCCTATTTAAAAATGTAAAAATACAATAACTTAAATGAAATAAACCACAGTTGGTTTATTTTATTGTTGCGGATAATTATTAATAGTAACATTATTTTAGAATTCAGTAACTTTAACGAAGAACTTGGGTCATTAGCACCCGCTTTTTATTTTAAAATAAAGGTCGTTTCCTCTTGTTTCTATTTTAAAGTAGTACAAAGAACTCCAATAGATAATAATGACTATTCTAATAAACTTAATTGCCTAGAAAAAATTTTTAGTGTTTTCGATTTTGTACCTTATAAAATATTGAAAATCCTCCAGGCACGTTCAACTATAAAAATTCTATACAACGATTAATTTGCTGGACGAACCAAACTTAAATAAGTTTAACGTAAAACATTCAAAATTTGTAAGATGACGAAAAATTTTAAAAGAAACATTTTAAACAAATATATTGAAAACACCTCACAGTATGCAAAGTTAAAAAAGTTACAACGTAAATTTTTTAATTCAGCAATTCAGCACCGCATGGGTTTTGAGAACATTTAAAATAAATTTAGGCGTTCACTGTGAGGCGATTATTCGTTTTGGTTTTCTTTGGGAATAAATATGTATAAATTATTATAATTGGAAAGAAATTTGTTGTGTTATTAATTTATTTTTTAAATTGGTAAATGGTTCCAGAAAATACTATATCATATTTTAATATCAAATTTTTTAGAAAAGGAGAACAAATTTGATTGAATTGATTGATGACATAATTTGAATTTGAATTTGAGACTTGTAACATTTTGTTTTCATTTAATTACGGCTACAACAAAATTAATTATTGAAGTGTATTTTAATCTGCTACTTTTTTAACGACTAGACAGTTTTGATTTATATGTATTTCATTATAGAACTGAAAATTGGGCAAGACGTAATATTTAGTACATTAGAGTTGTTTGATATTATCTTCTACGTATTTCATAACCAGAAAAAATAAATTGTGAAATAATGAAAGCGATTAAGTTAAGTGTATTTGATTTCAAAGTTCTAATAAATAAAAGTCCAGTAGCACAATAGAACATGAAAGAACCCATAAACCAGGCGATCGCTTTTGAAATATTCACAATAGACCGAAATTAGCCTTGTAACCGGCTTAATGCTTTTCATTTCGTGATGCTATAACTCACACATTTCAATGCCGAGATCAGCATAATTAATTCACAACCAACAAATTGGTTCGATTCACATCTATCGAGAGCTTTGTTTATTCGACGGGGTTGTCGAACCGCAAAATCCACTCAATCGATGCAGCATAATTTGAGCTTGCACCGAATAAATCACAGCGCTTAGTGATGCTCTCACTCCGCGTTATGCTTCGATTCGGTTAAATTAATTTTCGATTTGATGGAATTTGACAAAAACTTGATTTTATCTTCGCTGAAATGGCAATTATTAAGCCAGATGATGAATATCGTATAAAATTTCCATGCAAAAGAGGTGTTCCGGTAGAAGAATAAAAAAAACTGTGCAGCTTAAATTTTGTATAGAAAAGGCCTATGAAATCAGGCTTTTAATAATTTTTATAGCATAACCTTCCTAGAACACTGGTAGTTGTAAGAACTTGTGGGCAGTTAGGGGACATCTGAAGCAGGTCTTAGATTCGTATTTTTTTTTTAGGGTTCGGGGTATAAAAAGACCGCACTTCGGAGGTACTGGCATCAGTTTTGTTTTCAAAATCTAAACAAATCAACAACATGAAGGTACTACACCTCAACCAGGAGTTCTCTAGAAAGGATTAAATTAAATTTGAATTCGCTTCGTCCTTGCAGGTAGTCATCGCTCTTTTCGCCGTCCTTGCAGTCGCCAGCGCAGGCTTCCTGCACCCGGCCCCCGCAGTCGCCGTCGTCCGAAGTGCTCCAGTGGTCCATGTGGCCCCAGTCGTCAGGACCGTGGTCCCAGTTGTCCCCGTCGTCCGCACTGTTCCCGTAGTCCACACGGTCCACACAGTCCACGCGGCTCCAGTTGTCCACAGTGTGGGTTACGTGGGTGGATTCATCAAAAAGTAAATTTCGTGTGATATCGAACTGGCCTAGACTTAAAATGTACTTCCTGCTTGAATAAATTATATACCATATACTTAAACAATTTTTGTCTTTCTGTTGACAAAGGCGATGTCATATCTTTTTTATGCAAACCGCATTCATTTCATTTATTTAACTCAACAAAAACACTTCTTTAAGTCAATATACGAAATTTTTGGTCAAGGACCAGGAAGTTTTGAAATAATTTGGAAACGTAGACGACGACGATCCAATATCCCTTTGTTGGAGTTCCGTTTAAATAAAAATGGATAGACGTTATTGTGGCAATCGTTCATCTAATTTTGGCTGGTAACTCTTATGCGAAAGGAGTCTTTCAAAATTTACATTTTAGCAAATTTTTATCTAATGTTGATAAATGTGATGAATTTTTTTAAATTTCCTAAGAAATGAGGAAAAATATTATAGATGAGTTCCGACAACAAATGTTTCAAATCATCCTAAGGCTTAGATCTTTTGAATTCAGCACTCTTTGGGTTTTATGCAATGGATATGTTATGAAATCATATAGATATTATAAATTATTTAAGAAGGATAATATTTCGTTAAACAAGTTTCGTAAATACCTAACCAAATTATCCTTAAAGTTTAAAACAAATATAAGTATAAAACATTGCCAAAACAAAACAGACAAATTTACATTATAATGTATCAGTTACTTAAGTAATATGGTAGAAAATATATTTACAACAAGAAGTTTAAGTCTTCAAACATTTTCAAGAAGATTATACATATATAGTATATATATTATGTGGGCTTAATTTTCTTTACTGCCTCTATAATTATTAAAAGTTAGAAAAAGTCGAAGAAATATAGGTATTTTTGGAAATTTTTTTAAAGAAATTTATTGTGTTGAACAACCTTAGATACTTTTATCGGGTTATTAAAGAGGCCCAAAGTGCGCCCACTTTTATCGAAATAGGGCTAGATATTTGCAAAGTATACAATCCGCAGCTTCTTCCTCCTCTAGAGAAAAACGATAGGTGTCTTCCCGAATCAGAATCCCGGTTAGATTGAACCTTTTTGATTCCCCAAAATAATTCTGACGAAGAATTCAATGACTAGAATAATCGCAGCTTGAAAAACGGTTTGGAGTTCTACCTTATTATTGAACGTAGGCAAGAAAAGAAATTAGTTTTAAGGACGAGCTTTCCGAAGAAATAATTTTCTGTAATTTCCTTTTCAATAAAGTAATAATTAGATAAAAAAATCTAGTGTGCTCCACACCTATTTAGCTACTATTAGTAATTTCAGTTGGTAGGTACCCAGTTAATAAAAATGTTCAAACAAATTTTAATCTATCCTTGATCGCTAGTGTCAGAAAGTGTGAAAATAAATATAAAATACCATAAATAGTTTTACGAGGTAAATTGACTGAGCTTTGAAGAAAATTTATTTATTTTGTTGTTGCAGAAAAGTCATAAAATATGTATAAAGAAGCAAGTTATTAGAGTTCTAAACACGTTGAGGTGTTTTGCAGTAACTCGAGTTCTTTGTTTTTAAAAATACTCAAACCTCTTTTAGGTCGAAACTTGCAATTTTTGCATTTATTAATATTCACCGAACTTCTCTCATTAAAAAACCACCTTCTAGCTTCTCCGGCTCTCAAAAACAATATGCAACAGAGTCGATCAAATTTTAACATATGCGATAACAGCAGTTAATCAATTTTTTTCTAGAATTATAACTAATTGAGGAAATATGTGTCATCTTTAGGTGGTATTCAAACAAACAAAAAGCTGCTTTATGCTGGAAGAGTGTTTTGAATATAAAAGCAGCACGATGTCAATCGAAGCATTATCAGTTTTACAAAACTAACCGCATCAACATGAAGGTAAAAATAAAAATTAGCGCCTTTTGCCATTAGATGACATTGTGACAATTTCTTTAATTTTCCAGGTCGTAATTGCAATTTTCGCCATCCTCGCAGTTGCTCAGGCAGGATTCATCCATCCGGCTCCGGCGGTGGCTGTGGTCCGAAGTGCTCCTGTGACGACAGTCGTGGAGTCCGTCCACACCGTTCCCGTCGTCCGTGTTGCTCCTGTGGTCCACACCGTGGTTTCTGCTCCCGTGGTTCACACAGTTCATGCCGTCCGAACCATTCCTGTTGTTCACACTGTCCATGCTGTTGCTCCTGTCCACACCAAAATCCTCCTCAAGAAGTAATTTGTCCTGATTTGCAGGACGATTGTTGCCATGCTTTTGACCAAATAAATTTATGTGAATTCGAAAGAAATAACAAGTTTTTGATTTATGTTGAAAAGGACAAATGTTGCATCATAGAAACTTGAGCATGTTAATTGTGCCTTAAATTAATCCCGAGTAAGTGCTATTCAAATCAGTTTAATTGATATTGAAAGGACTCTGGAGCCAAAATAAAATAAAGGTCTTCTACAGTTCCACCCTCATACGAATTTAAAAGTAATAGTTACAAAAATATATTAACTACACTACAGTTCTATAATTATTATTACTCCAAGGTTCTAGCGCCTTTCGTTTTTTCCATGCAGAACAAAAATATTATTTTAAATTTTCATAAATATTATCGTAATAGACAACTATCAGGTGATACTGCATTGAACCACTGTTCGACATAACAAACTTGAATACACAAAGTTTTAGCCAGTATTACATAATTTGAATACGATATATATAGGCGCATGGAATGATAATTTTGAAAAAGAGTTTTCGATATAAATATGTAGCTTTGAAGAGTACAAAATATCGTATTTTGAACTTTTCTAAAAATTCACAATGTACAATATCGTAATATTTATATAGAACATTTTAATGCCGCTCAAGACCTTAAACCTTTAGCTTTAGCATTTGCCGGAATATTCTATTCATTTTGAATGAATGTAAATCACAACTACCTCAAGCTCAAGAAAAATTAGATTCCCAATATGCGGAGTAAGAGCCATGGTGATATTTCACATATAAGTATTTAGGCTTCAATTAGCTTTAGTTTTACCCTAATTTCACTCAAAAACACGAAATGGATATTTTTTGTTCTAAATAAGACCACAAATTGCTCGATATGTTTTTTTTAATCATATTTCATCTGGAATCTTGTGGTGCGAATCAAGTTTGCGCTTTTCTTTAAAAATGATCAATAAAAAGTGTGTTTAAACAAATTTTATTTGAAGTGAATTGAAGGTCGATTTAATTTTAAAAGATCGTATAATTTTAGAAAACGGTTTTAGACTGTTCACTTCTTTTTCTTGATGAGCCCATCGTAAGTTACATAACTTCCAACATTTTGGTGAATTGGAACTGCGTGCACACTGTGAATTGGAGCTTGAATAGTTTGGACGACAGGGACTGAAGTGTAAGCCCTTCTGTAAACTGGAACAGTTTGGACGGTGTGGAGAGTTTGAACTGGAACAACACGTTGAACCGGAACATGGATTGCCCTCTGAACAGTGTGGACAGTTTGGACAGGTACGGCATGGACCTCCTGGACAGTGTGGACAGGTCTTACGGGTATGACCTGCTGGACAGGTACAACTTGCTGGACTTGTTGAACTTGTTGGACATGGCGTACAGGCACAACTTGTTGAACATGTTGCACATGTTCAACTTGTTGAACAGGGATAACCTGTTGGACTTTCTGGACATGTCGGACGGGTGCAACATGTTGGACTTGTTGCACGTGTTGTACAGGTACATGTTGCACTTGTTGGACATGTTGAACATGCTGTACATGTCGGACAGGTACTACTTGCTGAAGGGGCACCACAGGTTGGACAGGTACGACAGGTTGGACGGGGCGGACTGGCACAACAGGTTGGACTGGTACGACTGGCTGGACGGGAACAACAGGCTTCACAGGAACATGAACTGTATGCTCCTGGACTGCATGAACTGCAGGAGCATAGCCATGTCCAACTACAGAAGCTGATGTTAATCCAACTGCGAGAATAGCGAAAAGTGCAAGTACCTAATAATTTCAAAAAATACTGATTAGCGAATTTCTCTACACAGCCTTTGGTCCATGTTACCTTCATGTTGATGTTTTTTGATTTGACGATGTCAAGCCGATGATGCTATTTTGATTCGTTTGCATTTATATATGAAAAATTGTTCTGAAAGCGAAAGTGAAGAAATCCGGTTCTCACGATCTATCCCCTTAAGTCCCATTAGGAACGGCATAAATTATCAATTCTTCGTCTTCAAATTTAAAAATTGCAGAAATGATTAAAAAAAGTAATGGAAAAAAGACTTTAAAAAAATGGGAATCCTCATAAGGTAAATAACAACGAAATGGATTTTATGAGATATTTTGAATTTTTGTATTTAGGGGATTTTCTTTTTTTATTAAAAAATGATAGCGTAAGACATCTGTTTGGAGCTAAATGCGCCAGCCATTACACAGACAGAAATGCTCTACAGAAGATGGGTCAATGCTCCAAATAGAACTTGTTTTAGAAAGTGAGATCTGACAGACTACATCATTTACCTGATGGCATTTACGCAACTTTTGGGTTTATAAATGTATTTATAAACTGTGAGAACCTCCTTAATCTATAAGATTTTAGTAAAATATAGCACACAAATTGTTTCAGACAGTTCTATTCTCATCTTTAATTTAGAGGAACTGAAAGGCACAATGCCTTTAAAGTGCGTGTGGATGCAAATTACAATTGCTTCGAAGTTAAGTCTATGAAATTTTGTGTAAGTTAAATTTAAAACTTTCGATCGTTAATCGTTGTAAATTGCGTACACTTGAGATCTAAATAGGCAAGAAACGTACTGCAGGCATTTAATATTTATAATATTCTATTATACAATTTTATTTTCAAAAAGCAGACAACTGTAAAGAGCATTAAGCCAAATTAATAAAAATTAATGTTTATATAATACTACTAATTACTAGACTTATCCTAAAAGACCTGCAAATTGGACTTAAGCTTATTTTTCTATCCATATACTTATTTCTGATAAATATAATTTTAGAAATTCCGTTTTATAATAAAACAATAAAAATGTTTTATTAAAAGATGATGTGTTAATTAAAAATAACCTGTTTTGTTTTAAATTTGAAAATCCTACAGTAGGAGATACTTAACATGTCATTTCTTATATTTGGGGAATAATTATAAAAGTTGTATATAGACAAATAAAAAAAAACAATTCATGTTAACGAAAATAAAATTTGATAATACAAAATTGTGGAGCACTTCATAAGAAGTAGAAGCTGCAGAGTGATTCAAAATTTTTAAACTCGGCTTATCACTAATGACCTTGGACTTTTAGTTAAACACTAAAATTACCAATTCCATTCTTAAAAGGTAAATGTACTTCTCTAAATAAATTCATTCATTTAATTCATTCATAACTACGAAAGAGCACTTTTATTTTTCTTTTAAAATAAATATTTTCAGCAGTCACCTATCTTCAGAATCATGCAAAAGTAATATTTTACTGACTAACTATCACCACTCTGTAGTCATATTTGAAAGATGAAAGATTTCACGCTGTGTATCAATATTCTTAAATTGGCGATTTAAGTTTTAAAGAAAAATAGGTTGTCAGCAGAACTATTTATAAAGAATCTTTTAATCTCCCTCTTACACAAGTATTTAAACAGGTTGGTTCGACGGAAGACAAAATTTTCAGTCTGCAACTGACTGGCTTGAAGTTTGGAGGTCACAACAATTTACTATTCAACCATGCCTTCAGCTTTGAAGAATGTCAGTAGTGAAATATTTCCAAATACTTAAATAAATATTAAAATCCTTTAAAGAAGTTACGAGGATTACATGGATGTTCTAAGCCCGTATTTTGCAAATATAGTATGAATTGTTTTGAAATGTACTTATAGGTAAACCAAGTTTTGGTATCAATAAAGAGTAAAAGCAACAACGTAAAAATTGCACTGGCTTTTAGAAGCTTACGCAAACCAGTAAAACATTTAAATTATTACCGTCTTAAAGATTTGTTGAAAACTTCTTCATAGAGGCGACTTTCTGCGAAAAGTGAACACGTCACTTTCTGCTGGTGCCCTTGTATATATAACTTAATTGCTTATACTTGTTGAAAATTTCATGATCAACTTCTTAGTTGCTTTCAATCTAGTTTTATACTGTCTACGAATGATCAGTTGAACAGATTATTTTAAAAGTTGGTAGGAGTACTTTGTGTTTTAGCATTTTGTCTGTTGTTCTTGAATTATTAAAGCTTAAGCTCAATTTCTCCTGTAGTTTAATACAAATTTGAATTTGAAATAAAGCGGTTAAATAGTGATTTTAAGTGTGACGAGTTGGAAAGTCTGTAAGTTAATTTTAGTACTTTTAAAGTTACAAATTTATATTGAATTATTGTAGATATATGTTTTAATCCCATATTGTAATAAAAGACAGTAGAAAGGAAAATTACCATATTAATAAGATAAGCCTTCAAAATCAAATTTTATTATACTTAACTATTAAAAATGCGCTATCTGTCTGTTTGAGATCAATGAAAATCATAAAAAATATAATAGAATAAATTATTTAATGTACAATTTATGAAATGCAAATATTTTGAGGGTAATTGGCTTTACATTCGACTCCACAACAAAAAATAATATAATTTGTTATTATATAAAACAAAAGATAACCAGAAAATACAGTTACTGCTATCTAAAATGGTAGATATTATAAATATTTATCATGATAATATCTACGTGAATAATCCTTCGAATAGCAGAAATATCAAAAGAGTAAGTTCAGTGAACCAAAATGGACCCAGAAAAATGCGTTTTTAATCAATTGCAAATACCTAAACTAAATAACGGAAAACGAAAAGAAGGTTCAAGGTTACTTATCATTGTCACAAAATTTCGCAGACAATGCGTTTTTTGTTCAAATGCCAAACTTATATAAAGTTTTGAAGATTTCCCATACCTCCTTCTTACGTCCATCTTGCTCTTTATCAAATAGCGGCTTTTGGCAGTTTTTTCAGCCTAGTCATCGGAATTAGCAATTCAAACGCATTTTTTGTATCTTAAGACAAACCCGGCAATTTCTAAGAAACCGGTAGAGCTTTGTGATCCAAAACCCAAATAAACTGTCAAACTCTTAAGCAAAGTAAACTGGAAGAACAAAACACAAAATATTATTAATTATTAATAGGTCTTTGTTTTACTTAT
This sequence comes from Tolmerus cingulatus, assembly GCA_959613345.1. NCBI lineage: Eukaryota > Metazoa > Arthropoda > Insecta > Diptera > Asilidae > Tolmerus > Tolmerus cingulatus. Next base: position 35,274,956 of record OY390710.1, read on the forward strand.
TTAGTTAATAATTTACTACTTTACTAATGGTACCATTAGTTAAATAAATTATATATTTAAAATATGATGCAACTTGAGTAAATATTTAAACATATATAATTATGCAAAATAATTTTTTCATCCGTTTTAAAAATATCCAACTACTTATGGACTAACCGAAAACAAATCGATAAACTTTGATAACTTCACAAAGGAGACGTTTCTAAAAATTAGTTGTGATAATTTCAAAAATTAATAAACCCGTTAACACGTATTCATTGCCAAAAATAGTAAACCATCTTCATTTACATTAATAACATGGCGTTTTACAATAGTATCAAAACTTATAAGCAAAACTATAAAAAGAGAATGCTTTTGAAACTTCTCTTGCAAAAGCGTTAACTTTTTGTTTAAGTCTCGACACGGAAGTTGCAGATGAATACCGAAACCGGTTGGATAAACTTAAACGAGAAAAACGCATGAAAAATGTATAAAGTTGGCCCTAACATTGAAATCATATGTTTTTGACAACGCATGCGTACCACTATAAAATTATCATACCCGTTTTCCTTCTTAAATTCTAGAAATTTTCACTAAAAAGGTTTAGGCTTGATCTTTAATAATTTTTTTCTTAGAATCGAAAAGATTTCCTGCTCATTAATTTTTCTAGACCTTTAAACTAGAGAAAGTAGTCATAAAAGATGATATATGGAAATATTATTGGTCATCAAAAGTGTGGAGATATGAATCATCAAAAAATCTTAAATTCAACCCTGACATATGAACATTCATCTTTTTCATATTAAGATAAGAAACTTGTCTTAGCAGCGGGTGTATCTTGTGATTTCTTTTAAGATTATCAGATTTTATCTATTTTTAGTTTCGAATTTTTCGAAAATATTTTGCGAAATCCTTATCAGTGGATATATGGCATATTCCGAAAATATAATGTACAAATATTATACACACGGTAATGCATAAAACTTTTAAGTTTGTCAAATTGAATAAGAATTAAATACAGATACAATTCAATTTTACTTATTGTTACTAAATGCCATTTTTTACTTACTGGTTTTCTAGAAGCTTTCGCGTTATATAAGCTTTCAACGGGGTCTCATTTTTGAAATAATTGCATACGTTTAGGATTTTTAATTTTAAGTTTGATATACAAATCGCACACATACAAATATCTATAACAAATTATAAACTTTTAAGCTCTTCTACACTATCTTCTATTTTGCTAAACGTGCTCACCTTTTCGAATTATTATTTAGTATATAATTAATTTGATATTACATCAAATACCTAAATCGATAATATGCAACACAAGGAATAATGTCAAATAAAATGTTCATCTTGTTTGGTTTATGATATGATGCTATATTAAGTAATTTATTGTGTCGTCATATGTTTACAGTGATATTAGTAATCAATCATGATAAAATGAATAACGAAAACACTCTACCGCAAGATTAGCAAAGCTTTTGATTTATATATGAAAAGAGACGGTATGCTAAGCATAACTACCATTAAATCATTCGAAATGAGCATCATTAGCATGAAACATAATTTCCGATAATTTTACTTTTCTCTTTCCTGGATACCAAACATCCATTACATTTTGCAGTTTATAGACATTATTAAAAGAGTGCCTCAAATACAGGAAGAGGTTCGATAACCTTTTCTTCTTTAGGGATCATATAATTTGTAATTTTATTATCTGGAATAAATCGAACTACAGTTTAAATGCATTAACCTGTAAAAGGTCTAGGCAAAGGTTAGATAATTTGATTTATTGTTTATTATTTTGAACTGCTGTTATTAAATGTTGCTATTCAATTAAAGTGTTCAGAAAATATAAATGTGTAGCTTAAGGAATATTGAGATATAACTTGTATACTAAATTTTAATCTATACCAGCTCCATCTGTAGCCGTTCTTAGAGTTAATAGTAGTAAAGAAATAGTTCAGAACACGCCCACTATCCTTAAGGTTTGTGCTCTATAAATGAACGTTAAGTATCATAAAAGCAATTTAAATGATTCAAGTTCAACAGGTTCGTTAGAAATCCACCTGCCTATTTTATTTACAAACATAACAGCTCTTGTTCTTCGATTATATCATTTCACAAGAACGTCTTGGATCTTAAAATCATATACAATATAAATAGAGTCAGTCAGACCAAAGAATCGAACTTTACTACTAATGAACTTTTGTTGGCTTCCGCTAGATAACTTAATTTTTGAATTTTTAATGTTCTCTAGCTACGATGCTATTGTTTAGCCTCAATGAAACTGATGTGCGTTGATTTAGGATTTTTTCCGGAGGCGGAGTTTAGTTTGGAAAAACTAGTTGCCGTCAAATTAGTGTTAGTAGGCAAAATTTGATGTGTTCTTATAGAAGTTTTGATATGATATTCTCAAAAAGTAAAATAAAACATGATATTATGAATAAGAGATATTGGAAACCTGCATTATGCATAATTAATTCGACTCTATATAAGATTCTGTTTCGGCCGCTGCCGTCATTATGGTCTTTTCCTTCCGGACAGACAAGATGAAGGTAGTTAATTTGTTAATAAATTTTTTTTAAATATCACTTAAAATAATTAATTACTTTTTTACTCTAATTTATGATTTTGATGAAGGATTTAAAAATTAAAATTTTAATGTATAATACTATTTTGTTTTTTACTTTTAGGTGTTCTTGTGTTTAGCAGTTTGCATAGTCTCAGCCCAGGCCGGGTTCTTATTCGGCGGAGGCGGACATGGGGGTGGCGGTGGCGGCGGTTTTGGTGGTGCTCACGGTTATAGCGGCTCAGGCGGTTTCGGGGGTGGTGGTGGACATGGTGGCGGTGGCGGTCTGGGTGGCTTTGGTGGACACAGCGGTGGTGGTGGGTTCGGTGGCTCTGGTGGGTTTGGCGGTGGTCATGGCGGACACGACGGATCAATAGGAGCCTACAGCGCCATCATCAGCAGTGGTGGACTCGGAGGTGGTGGTCATGGTGGCGGATTTAACGGCGGCGGTGGCGGATTCAGCGGCGGCGGTGGCGGATACAGCGGCGGTGGTGGATTTGGCGGTGGCGGATACAGCGGCGGTGGTGGATTTGGAGGCGGCCACGGCGGACATGTTAAAGTTATTAGAGTCATCCACGTCCAAGGTGGAGGAGGCCATGGTGGTGGAGGATATGGTGGTGGTGGATTTGGTGGAGGTGGTGGTGGATTTGGCGGTGCTGGCGCTTATAGCGGTGGCGGTATCAGCTCATACGGCGGCGGCGGCGGATGGCAAGGCTGAATTACCATGATACTCAAATTTTTTGTAGAAAATATTTATTAAAAATTTTTATTTTTTGTTTATTTCAAAAAAGACTTGTTTTTATATTTGATACTGAAGCGAAGCCCGATACTATTGTCTAGTATTAAATTTTTTAAATGGAAAATATTTCAGTATATTTTTGGGAATATTAACTTACAAATTGAAAAATATTCTTGTAAGAATATTTTCTATAAATCCAAAAACGGAAATGTACAATGACGTCATATGGAATGGAACCAACTCATTACAACAAATTAAATTTTTTTTTTGAAGATTTCATAACAGCTTCGAGTTATTATTTAACTGGGCCAATTCAAAATTTTGTGTTTCGTGTCACCGAAAGAAAATTATTATAATTAAATTCATAACCAAAAATCAAAGATCAAAAGCAGTAACTAATCTTATCCTGAAGATATTTCACCAGTCAATATTGCGCTTCATAGTAAAAAGTAAAGTTTTAATCTTAATTCTCATTTTCTAAATACTTTTTTATACAAAATGAAAACTATATTAAAATATATTCAAAGAATAGTCGAAGAATTAGTCGGCGGCTAATTAATTCTAATAGAATGTTTATGTAGAATTAGTTTTTGTTTGTTAAAATATTTAAAGTTTGCTATAAATTTGTTTAGTCTAGGAAAAAATGTTTCTAATTATTTTCTGCAATTTGAATAGTGGGTTGATGTCATACTATAAACTACAGACAAATTAAATTTTATAAACCGGTTCTCTTATCAAAAATGTGTGTTACTTCACTAATCGATAATATTTGAAGTAGAATCATGTTTTTTTTTATAAGAAAACATTTCACATCGCATTAGTGACATAATTCATAAAAAAATGATATTGCTTAACACAAACGATAGTCAGCTTTAATAATCGTTTTGACTACCAGTTTTAAACCGGAATTGGTAGGATATTGATCTTAGAGCTTTACTGTAAAGAAATCAATTTGTTGGGATTAGACAAAAAGAGTAAATCGATTTTCCTAATAATTTAATTCTCTTAAGTTAACAAAGATAGAATTGGTGTCAGTCTTTTTTTACCAGCCTCCGCCGTTTGGTAGGTATTTGATAACCTTGGAGTGTCCACCCCCATTGCCGTAGCTGCCGCCGTAAGATCCACCAAAGCTTTGGTGGTGGTAGTTGCCTCCGTAGTTTCCACCATGTCCCTTAGAGTGGATAACTTTGATAACTGTGGGAGCAGGAGCTTGGTGGTGTATGTGGACAGGTTGAGGCACAGGGTAGGGCTGTGGCACTGGATAGGGTTGTGGAACAGGCACAGGGACTTGTTCTTTAATATGAACAGGCACAGGAACAGGGTGAGACACGTGCACTGGAACAGGAACAGGAACAGCTACAGGTGCAGGTGCTTGAATGTGAATAGGAGCTGCATTCCATCCGTCTCCATATCCACCCCCATATCCTCCTCCGATTTGGCCACCACCATATCCAGATCCAAATCCTTGACCGAATCCATTCGAGTAAGAACCTCCGTATGAACCAGCACCAGCTCCTCCGAATCCTTCCCCGAAGCCATGCTTATTTCCATGTAAGTAACCAGCGCTGGCAGTAGCCACCAAGGCGAGGACACAGATAAAAATCTTTTTATGAAATAGGGATATCGATTAAAATCTCTAAATCGCACTAAAATAAAATAATTAATCCTACCTTCATGCTTGCTGTTCTAAGGTATAATACAAAAAGCAACCACCTTCCAAAAATCTCTCCTTATTTATATAGAAACTAAAAAGCATGAAAGTGAATTTCGAGAGTCCAAAAAATTCTATTAGTTGCCACCTGAATTGTTCTTCTATTTCATTGGTTTAGCACCTAAAACCTACCAAGTTAGAAAGTTCCCAAAAATTCCCAAAGATTGTGTAACGATATTTTTATATTTGAAACTGGTTGTGGGAATTTCTCCAAATTTAACTTAATGCATTAACTTCTATTTTGAAAATTTAAATTAAGGCAACGTAGGGATTTCTGTGCACAAAAAAAATTATTATTTATATAAAATCTATTTAACATAAATTAATTATGGTGATCACTAAGCGCCTCTTACGCTCTGGGTTAGCGTGTCAATCAAACCAGCTATCTGACCTTTAATTTTATGACGCCTTAAATGGACCACATGCTTTAAAGGTAGTTCGGACTCTTAAAATCTGTAATCTTTTTGTGATCGCGTTCGTAACGACGTCATAACAGTCATATGGATTTTATAATTTCAAACTGAATTTCTTAGTGATACTTCTTCCTCCGAAATGTCTTATTTTTAACTTCATACTCTTTATTGTTCCGCAAAACAATAAGGTGAAATAAGTTAAACCCATCGCAAATAAGTCAGCATATTTCGAGAATCAACAAGTTTCTTGTTGCCTTTACCAAAGGAGGGACCACTAGGTGAACTATATTAGAAGTGTTAGAACTTTTCAATATAGGCTTTAATTTAAACTCTGTTGAACAATTTCCATTTGTGTTTTTAAAAAATTCAACTGCATGCTTTACAAACAAAACTTCAGAAATAAACAAAGAAAATTCAAATCAAACATTAAACATATGATGCAAAGCAAAAACCGACGAATTTTAACATAATAAATTCGCAAACAAGTTAAACTTCTACAGAATTCGATGGAATATTTACTTTTACTATTTAGCAGCATAATTCACCTTATCCATCTTAAGAAATCAAAACCCACAAAAAAGTGAAACTAGTAAATTTTATGGACGCTTCTGGCGCTACAAATTGGCTTTTGAAAAATTTTCACCGCACCTAAAGGCAAAGCGAATGTTATTAATAATAACTTTTAAAGGTATGGCACCTACACACATTCCGCGAGAATATAAATAAAAACGAACAGGCCAACCCATGTCGATCCTAACATGAAATTGATAATTATGCCTAGAGTCGTCTAATTAGTAATTAACGCTTTGTTCACCTCTTCTTCCTCGACAAAAGTGGGAGTGATTTCCGCGTTATTGGTACACCGCAGACTTATCCGAAAGGAGTATTTTATTGCTGGAAGCAATCGGTAGTCGTTTACAATTTATCAACAATGGTTCAACACTTTCCACACTGCAATTAAAGGTAGCTTTTGTGCAGAGCCATGCAAATCATCGTTAAATTTGAATGTCATATGGTTAGCCTTTATGCAGACGTATCTTGACCAAATTAATATTATAAATCAGGTGGATTTATGATATCTATCTATACCTTAAAAAACAGGTTGTCCAAAAATAGATTTTCTTAAAGAAATCATGCGAACGGGTCATTGGCGGTTAGTCTTTGCAATTATTGACACAACTGCCGGCTGGGATTGAAGAGTGATTGGAATAATTGAGGAATGATGAAAGACCGTAATTTAGGATGGATTTAGGCCCAACCTGAAAATTAAAAGAAATTTAGGGAATCTTTGTAAGGTTATCTAAGCAATTGTGATACGGCCTTAAGATTAACACTTGCCTTTTCTGACAACAAAAAATGTACCTCAGTGGGATACTCACGCAGATGGACCGTGAGTGCGAACGTAGTTAATTTTAGCTCGTTGGTGGTTAAATGGCCATGTCAATTGTCGCAAAGAGTCTAATGCTAAAAAGTAAATTATGCGTTAGATATCAAGCCTGTTTTGAACCTAAGTTTGTTGCGTAAGAGGGAAACTAAGTGACGAATGATGCAGATAAAAAGATAAAGTACATTGTTTACACAGCTCAGGTTTTCTTGTCGAGTTTTTAGCCACAGAGTGTGGGAAGTGTTTTTAAACTCAATTTATAAAAGATGAGTTCAAATTAATGGACCATCTGAGTAGTTTATTTTGACTTAATATATTATAAATGAATTTTTAACATAGGTATATGCCGCTTTCCAGTTTGTATGAATACAATTATTTTTAAATCATCAGGTTGAAATAATGTGGTGTGGTTTTCTTTATACAAAGAAAAACAGTCATTTCGACAATTGCAAAAAACAATTGATTAAACATTTTTGTCTTTGTTCTCAATTTTTGTATGAGTAAACTGACTTTATATTATGAATGACAGTTTCACGAAAAATTAATAGGTAACTTTTTGTCAAACAACGAGTTAAACAAAGTCATGAATCAAACCTATAACCTTCGAGTTTGCTCTGCGGTGCTTTGACTCCTGAGTTCTCATGGAATACAAATTATAAAGATTTCAAATTCAATTTTATCTCAGCCAAATGCTTTCTTTTTTTCGGAACATGAAGAATTTACTTGTTTTATGTATAAAACAATAACGAAAAAGAAAATTAGAAATGATTACAGCCGCAATCTTTCATTGTATAGGTCAGTCAATCTAACTGCTTTGCTACATAATCTCACGACAACCTTCGCGTGAGTATCTTAAAAATACGAAAAGATAGTAAAACTATTTCTGAATAGACATTCTTAGATAAATCATTCACACGCATGTGAGCGTTCCTTTCAAACTAGCATCAATCTGCATGTCGATTTCTGAAAAATTCATCAACCGAAGAATAGACAGTAACACAGCATAAATCATAAAATCTGCTAATTGTTACGAAGGTGCGAACCCAAATCTCATCAAGACCTGAATGTAATATGTAGAATTGCGGATTGGCAGTGAGTCAGGAGGTCTCAGCAATTCTAGCGCTAGCCAAGAGGTCCGCTCACTATTGACCCATCGGACCAGTGCGGCTCCAGGTGCGATTAAAATTCTTACCTCATCGCACGAGGGTTATGAAATAAAGTTTCCAGGCGCCTTCTGGAGCCCCATTCAAGTGCAGGCTGTTCACGTACGAACCGAACCTATCGCCGCCCCCGCCCTCCACAGACCTCGAAAGGTGTTTTGGCTAGTTCTTCGGCAGAGACCCCGTCAAAACATCGCGATTTTATTATTTTTTTACATAATTGCAAAATAGTGCGATATCGCCTGAGAGTCTTGAGAGTTGGCTCGCATGCGGAGACGCAGCATTGGTCATAGCAAAATTATGTAAAAGTCTTGCAGAGTCTTAGAAGACATCGCCACGGGCCCCCATCCACTTTCCATTTCCCTAGACCACGGGCTGCAGATGGTGAGGAAGAAAGCATTTCTCCCGCGTCGAGGATGCGCGATGTATAAAAAGTGCGCGGACACCTCCGCAGCTCATCAGTTGCTGTCGTCGTCTTCTGAGATTTACAGCGGTGTCATGAAGGTGCGTACTCAGGGATTAAAAGGATTACCGTGGATTAACCTGGATTACTTAATTTTACTATCTCAACTTTTTTTCTATCTTCCCGAAATGGCTTTTTAGGTGTTTGTGTGTCTACTGTCGGTGATCGCGGCGTCTTCCGCAGGAATAATTGGAGGCGGGGGAGGTGGAGGGTGGTCAGGAGGCGGAGGTGGAGGTGGCTGGTCTGGAGGTGGAGGCGGATGGTCAGGTGGTGGAGGTGGATATGGCGGAGGTGGTGGAGGTGGATATGGCGGGGGTGGAGGTCACGGAGGTGGTGGAGGCGGAGGAGCAGTGAAAATAATTAAAGTGATCAGTGGAGGAGGAGGAGGTGGAGGCGGAGGTGGAGGTGGACACGGAGGGTGGAGTGGAGGTGGTGGTGGATGGAATGGCGGAGGTGGCGGAGGATGGGCTGGCGGCGGTGGAGGCGGAGGATGGGCTGGAGGTGGCGGAGGGGGAGGTGCTCCTGAAATAAAAATTATTAAAATTATTTCTTCTGGCGGAGGTGGACATGGCGGAGGCGGATATGGAGGTGGAGGTGGATACGGAGGTGGATATGGAGGAGGTCATGGCGGAGGTCACGGTGGAGGTCATGGCGGAGGTCACGGCGGAGGTCATGGTGGAGGATATGGTGGCGGACATGGCGGCGGTGGGGGAGGAGCAGCTGTAGTAAAAATTGTTAAAATTATTGATGCAGGAACAATAGGAGGCGGGGGCGGAGGACACGGAGGTGGAGGAGGCTATGGAGGCGGGGGTGGATACGGCGGAGGTGGAGGACATGGGGGCGGATTCGGAGGAGGGCTCCACGGCGGATGGAAGCCATCAGGAGGCTGGGCGTAATATCGTCTGTGAAAAGGGAAGTTTTTAAATTTTTGTAAATATGTATTGTAAAAATGTTAAAAGTTAAGAGAATAAAGTTACCTGAAAATGTTAAACAAATTTTGAAACCTAACCCATTTATTTAACTTGATAAAAGAAACGACTAAAAAATATATGACATTAAAAGAAAACTAGAGAAGTATAATGACAATTCCTTTCAACCCACCTTTTAACTCTTTCAAATTATAAAATGTATCATTTTTCAAGTTTGAAATTTTGTTTACATTAATCATATTAAATTCAAACTTCAATGTTAGGCATTGCTTATTAGAAAAACATTTCAATGAATATTGGTGCCTCTATTTCGTATTGGACAATACAAAAATATTTCGGTAACGAATTGTCAACATTAAAATTTATATTATAATTCATTTTTTGTCTTACAATTATTTTTGTTAAATTTGTTTATAAAATGAATAGGACTTAAGTGAGCGTAGTCAAGTAAACAACGTTTTTCTGACCTGCTATAATTGTCCGATTTAAAACTAAAAAAACCAAAATGTTTGCAATTGTACTATCTTTTCATATTTTTATTTTAGTAGGTATATGTTGGTAAGTAAAAACATCTTTAAAGGTAATTAAAAAACTTTTCCCTGTCCTCTTTTAAAATATTTTAATCTTCCCTCAGTTAATATATTATATTACACCTAAAGCCTTTGAATTATGCTATGTTTCATTGCGTATTCTAAATACCTATTAAATAGCATAACAGATTTTATTTATATTTCAAATAAGACCTAAATATATTTAAATATAGTTGCACAGCAACAATTTTTATATTGAGCTTTTAAGTTTTTCGCAGTTACCTAGCAAACAATATACATTTTTCGAAAAATTAGTGAAAATGTTCTTGTTAAAGTTTCTAAATGACTGGGTTATAATCCAGAAATGAAATTTTCACCAAGTTACACGTTACAGTGATTTTGATTAATTCGGTCGCTTAACACAATGAAATGGATCTATCTATATTAACCGCACCCGCTTACCGCAATTACCTAACACCTGTGATCCCAGCGTTAAATTGCTTCCATATTCTTTAAAAGTTATCCCATTATTGTGTAAAACTCATCGCACTGAATCATATCTTGGTTACTTCCTTTGAGAACAAATTATGGAATTTAAATCGGCGTTGATTTATCTTATCTTTGAAGCAATTTTACTACCAGTGGGTGAAAGTAAAATCTTGAAATTTTTACTCAAAGCAAAAACTTCAATAGTACCTACTTAAAGTCGTGAGATCGACTGCGATATTTTGAATAATCTCGCTCACTTCACCTGTCGGGGCCTGAGAAGCTCAACGAGTAGTAAAGTGGTCTTCACGCCAAGAAGGTAAACCTGACTCTTCAGGTGTATTTCTAACTATAGAAGAGTATCTTTAGCTACATGCAAAATTTGTTAAACGTTTTCTATAATAGATAGCTATAAACCGGTTCAGTAAGAAGTTTAGTAGCCTTGCCAAATGATACATCATCCAAGAGTTACTTGCATTTTAATATCTTAGTTGGTTACACAATAAAGCAGGGGTTAAGAAGTCTCCGCAGGAGCAGTTGTCGATGGTTCGTTTTTTCCGATTTGTGCCAAAAATGATCAAAGAAAATTGCGAGAAAGCAAAGCACGTCTGCTATGCATTGACTATTAAGATGAATGGTCTGAAAATGACAAAGGCTTTGTGATATAAGAAAGGTTTCACGTGCCAAATGTTCACTGGGAAGTTGGATCTTGCGCCGACTCACGATCTTGTCGCACATAAGTCCAACAGCTGTGGAGAATAATAAATACCCGCAATCGCCAATCATTACTCCTAATAACTTCCGGACTGGCATAGCGGATAATTCTTATTTAATTACATCTATTGGTTGCGCGATTTTGGAATTGCAACATTTAAAGGGCTGTGGTATAAATTCTTATATAAGTCAAATGAGTCAAAATTAAAAAACTTCTATAGTGGCAGAGACAAATTCGAAATATAAAATGTTTTATCACGTTACTTTGCCAAGACAAAACGGGATAATAAATTTAAAAAGCCATACAGTTTTGAAATTGTTTTCGAACTTTCAGTTAAGTCAAATAACAAAGTTTTTTTTTCAAAACATTTTTCTCAAACGAATAAATAAATACATCAAACTTCTTAGTAAATTACAATTTTCCACCGTAAAATATAATTGTTGTTATAAGCTAAAAATTTTAATATCCGTTTCCCATGTCAAAAGTTACAGAAGTCAAATCCAAACTTGTAATTTTTTTTTGGGAAGATAACTGAGTACCTATACGAAAGAAAATTAATTACGACAAATGAAAGATGCAATGAATAAAACTGAAAGGTACATTTATGCTTTTAGTTATTAAGAGAAACTGGTGAATATTTTCAGTGGACACTAATTTACCCTTTTTCTACATAGTTTTACTTTAATGACCTGAGCAGCACCTCGAGAAGATAATGAAAATTGTGAAAGTAAAGTAGAGAACCGACTCCCAGCATTTGAATTTATCTACAGGAGGTCTTCTCTCATCTTCATGAGATATTTTCTACCGAAATTAAGATGCAACCATTATTGTAAAATTTGTGCTCAAGAAAAGCAAAAATTATTCAAGCAGTGGTAATGAAGATAGATTGCTCTTATGCGATCAACAAATGCTTTTAAAAGTTTGTTATTCTTAATGAATGCTTCAAATCTAATGTGATTTAGAAAAATACTACTACTACCAACAAATGTTTTATGTAACAGGTATGACATTTTTATTAGATACCAGAAAATAAACAAATAAAGAATTCTGGAATTTGTTAAACTATAAAGTAATAAATCAAAAATGACATAACGACATTACCTATACATTTGGTTGCTAAATCTTGTTTTCAATCAGGAGGCATAAATTTTCGATAATTATAATAACAGAAACCGACATTATCAGAAATAATCACAGATATTTCGATAGACTTCAGAGCGTCTATCATTTTACTTGACACTGAGTCAGCATAGCCTTAAAGGGGAGCTTTATCTACTTATTCAACAGGTTACGTTTTTGTTAAAATTCTAAAATCATTCAGATGATATTTTAAAAAGCTACCTAAATTTTCGTTAACATGACATCAACTAGTTTTTAAAATGTGGTTTTGGTTGTTAAAAGTTTTACGCGGATGCTAAGCAGTTTTATATATTTCTGGGACGCTCTTTTATACTTAAATTTATAATTAGTATCTATAGATAACTTCAATAATCATAAATTTGTTTTGTTTTGTATTTATCTTTATACAAATGCGTAGGTTTACCCGCAGTATCAAAAAAGTTCCGACTGAGAGATTTATTTGGCCTTGCTCTTAATTATTGTTCTTTTGAATAAGTGTGATTCTAAAGGATTTTATTAAATACTCGTATTAATCAAAAGTCACACTACATGACATATAACATCAACAATTAATCCTAATTTAATTATACGCCAGTAGCATAATATTAATTGCAAATAATTAATCACTCCTATAATTAATTTCTCCTGCTACAAAATTCAGTCTCTATTTCTGTTTAATATTAATACGATTTTCCGATTCGAAATCGACTCTTATACTTATAAATGACATGAATCCATGAGTCAGCGCAATTAACAGCCTCAGTTTGGCTTGAAGGCTTGAAGAATGGCAAAGAGCAAACCTCGCGTTGTTTGGGCAATTTTCTTAAATTCAATCGTAGGCCATTTATCAAAGTGGCCTCTTTGCTGTCAAGCACTTAAACGTTTCGCAGGTAGCCACCAACGCGCCTCAGGTAATTTACACAGCAACTTCTGTGCGATACTTAGGAGACCATAGACAAATTTTCTGCAATCAATTACTTCCTGGACGTCCCCTGCGGCAATCGTGATTACATAAAAAGGCAGCTAACTCCCAAAAACAATAGACATATGTTTTTTCAGCTCCACAGAGATACTTTAGAGAGTTTTTGAAGAAACTTTCTAGGTAGGCGCTAATTGTTATCGAAAGGTATAATTTACAATACATGTTTTTAAAGAAAACCGTGTTTTTGTTTTGTTCAGAATTTAATAATATTCGAAATGTATTATTTTATTGAAGATAGCTTTAATAACCTGGCACATATCTAAATATCAGAACCTATTAATACATCAAATAAATAAGCGCAATGTGTTTGCAAATCTCATCTCGCTTCTAAAGGATCAAAGTCAAAACTACACAAGTTCTAATACTTTAATATGTCTTGAGCAATATGTTTTAAGAACTTAGAAATCTTGACCAGGAGCACTTTTACTTTCGAATACACATCCTTTAACTGAATCCTAATTATTATTACGTTGTTAAAATTAACATTTTTTAATTACTTTCCATCATATGTACGAATTAAAAAATCTATCTTTAATTAACCAAATACCCACATATCTAAATTTCTTGAAACAAAGTTGGCGATAATAATGCCCCAGTGAATTTTTCCTGGGAGCATTTATGACAACAAAAGCGAAACCGCCAACGAAAGCAAAAGTAACTTCAACGTGGGAAAAAGGTAAAAGCACGACTTCGCCGGTTACAAGTAAGAAACTGGTTGTCACGTTGTATAACTTTTTGTTGTGATTCAATGTCAAGTTGACCATAAAAGCCAACGGAGTCGGTCTTCGGAATCGCGGAGAAATTGTGAAGAAATAAAAGCATTTTATTTGACTATAGTCCGATAAACTCAAGCCGTAAAGTGTTTGATTGTAATCGAAAACCAAACATAAGTATGCTATGCAAAACGAGAAGACAACATAGATATTATGTTGATGGACACCAACTCCGAGTGTCTGTGAGATGATGAACCAACGGTCAACTCAGAAGATTTTATGAAGATGAAGGCCGGAAACGAAGAAGATCGTGATCCGTGAAAATGCCAATGTTATGGTTGAGTCCATTGTGCGAACAGTGGCCGGAGTAACTGATGCAATTAAGCTCTGTTGTGTGATAGTTGTGAAGCAACTATTTTTCCGACAGGTGTGGTATAATTGAAACAACGACTTTCTTCTTACTCTAATTTTGCTTTTTTACATCTTTCAAGAAAAAGCAGGAAAATTTGCAATTGTCTGAGGAGACATGATGAATCGGGGAAACCAAATCTGGTTTTGAAAAACTATGCTAAACTGAAATATGTATAAACAAAAACTATCTTCAATAAAAACTAATCCAATTATTTACAATGATAGTGATATTTAGAAGTCTTCCTGCATATCTATTATTTAGCTATCCAATTTTCTAAAATTTGCATAATTAATAACAATTCCGGCTTTCTTATTTAGTCCATAAAATTTGGCAATTCTCGTATATGGAAAATAATTTAAATTTTGATATTTTCGTATTTAAAAAAATTTAATTTAATTTATTTTTAAAGAGATGGAAAAAAGGCAGATTTTTCAGTTCTTCAAAAATAAACTTCCTCGAAAGCTTCTAAAAGAAATCAAAAGATAAATCCGCAGAAAACACGCCACCTGTTGCAATTTAAGTAATTAAGACCTCCATCTTAAATTATTAAGCATCGCACTCACGTCTTCTTTCCAAAAACCTCAACCATCTTCAGAGATGGAGCCGGTAAAGCTTTGAAGAAATCGAAAGTTTCTTCTGAAATATCTTCGAAGAGTACGAGAAGAGATCTACTAAAACTGAGAGTTGTTCGTGAATTAGAAAGAGGCACTATCTGGAGATCCGAAGATCCGAAGATCTCAATACTATAGCTTCGAACTTGATGAAGATGAAACCATAGGTCGCGATGAAAGGAAAACCAAATCGAAAGTGGTCTGTGTCTTCAAAGAAGCAAATTGCTGTGAATTGCACGTGAACGAAGAAAGTTCAATGCCGGAATGATTGGGTCTAATTTTATATTTTAAAGTAATATTTAATGACGAGAAGAATTGTAGTTTGTTTTAACTATATAATATTTGTTTTCATTGATTGATAAATTACTCTACTGTCAAAAGTCAGGTTATAAATCTTTAATTAAATTTCTTTCAAATTCCTTCAGGGGAAAATTTTCTACGCGATCTCAGAAAGTGCCTAAGGGTTCAAGTTGATAAAAAAAAGTAGTTATTCAATTTTTCTACAAAGTTAATCAAATGTTAAGATGCTACATATATTTTCAATGAATCGATTTGGATCAAATTAAATAGGTATTTTGTATTGGATTCCAGTTCTTCAACTGTTTCCTACTGCAAAACTCTAAAATTTACAAGAAATGTATAAAATTATGCATAATTTTTGAATTAATTTTTTTTAAGATAAAGTATGAAGGTATGTATAAGTCAAGGCAATTTGGTGTCTTGCTTTTTGGAAAATTTTAATTGACAACAAACGTTACTGTCTAATCTGCGAACATCGAATCTAATATTATGAAAATAAAAAATTGCGAACAATGAAATTAATTGAAATAAGTTCGAACTAAAAAATTTATATATTATTTCAATTCGAAAACTTTCGGCCCATATTTCATAATATATAATATCTTAGTGTTACGACTGATTTGTTCAATAATTTGCACGGCCTTAAAACCATCAATCATACTAAAATGAATTATACTTCTACGTTAGCCGCTACAGTAACGAAGCAGCATCTATTTTCTATTTTTGCATCGGATTCAACTTCACTCAAACCCATGTCCATTTTATTATGCTTCCTTCCATTCATACATGACGGAATAATAAATCGAATGGCTTAAATATAATGAAATTAACTACTATTTAGCAAAAAACCTATAAAATCGTGAGATTTTAAGTGCTACGTTCGGGCAGCGATATTCTCGCTTTGATGAGATAATCATCATCAGCAAGAAAAGTTGTAGCATTGAGTGTCCATCACGAAGATATTAAAAGTTATTGTGCATTGAATTTTTATGAAGAGCACCAAAGATCACAAAAACATAAGTTGGAAAATAATTTTTTTTAATCGAGCTGCAGACTTTACATACGGAAGTAATTTGGTTAATGCTATGGAGGCAAACTTCCCAGCATCAAGAACAACGATACTGCCATTATTTTTTACTTGTTGTAAATTTGAAAGGAACGAATTTGGAATGAAGTTGTTAAGCACGACTTATTCGAATAATTAATCTGGAGTTGTAGTTGAATTCATAAAACATTATTAAATATGCAGAGTTTTTTCTTAAACAGTAAAAGGTTAATTGCGCTGTAGTCTAAACAAACGATTTTAAGTACAAATTCTTTATGGATCAATTTATTCTGAACATAAATTGGGTAGTAAAATTAATATTTTCATGTGTATTTGCATCACTACACAAGTTTGAAGCAAGCCAATTCCCGTAGAAGTAATCAAGGAAATTTACAATTTTATATTGATACAGCTATACAAGGGTATTCAACATTAATATGAGTTTATGTTTTCTTTAACACGCTGAACAAATTCAACAACCTTGCATAAAGATAGAGCTGCGAATTGTTTCAATATTCTCAATTATATCCTATATATTTGAAATCTATTTAAATAAAAGAAAAATATATAACATCTTGTTAAGAGTTATAAAACTACGATCCGACACGACAATATTTCATTGAATCATCCGGAAATTAGTAATTGCGTCATTATGTATGATCGTACGTTACAAACCATGCAAAACTGGTTTACTTATATTTTGTTGTCTTATACTTTCAATTTATTTCCCACCGAGAAGTTGATACATCATAAATATCGCATATTAATATTAAAATTGCTGTAGGCTAGTAAATATCAAACTTGATTTTCTACAGTTTTTACTCGCTTGGAGACGACATTCGTTTCAATTATTTTGATGTATATTAGAGATGAAGTAGTTAACTTTTGCTATTATTGCACTTTGAGACATTTTAGTTTTAACTGACTCTGACTTTTTAATTGCTTATAATGTAGTCAGTTCCGCGTAAAAATTTCCATTATATTTTATGCGTATTAGAAAAAGATATTTCGATGACTCTCTGCTTGCCTCTGTTCGGTTTAGACTTGGAATTAAAATATTTTGGTACATTTCAACAAACAGTGTAAGTATTTACTTCCAACGAGATTAATCGAAGTTGCGAAAAGTTTAAAAGTTATGCAAAATAGTAATTAGTAGAGGCAACCAGGTTTTATAAGCTTAGAATAAATATTTTAGCGCCTCGTAATCTCTGAATATTTTTTTAAAGAAATATTAAGCCAGCTTAGCTGTAATATTTGAGAATGTCTTACTCCCCCTTTATTTCATGTTTTCAACTTTCATGTGTGCATAAAAGTAATTAACAGCTTAAAGACTAATATAAGCTTAGATATTTTCTTTCTGACAGTAATGTAAAAGGAGCAAATTAGTTTTGTTTTTTATTCACTATCGTTTTCAATAAAATAACACCCAGAATAAAATGTAATTTCTTTTAAAAGAGGAAAAATACGAAAAATCTTGATTTTTAAGGAATTTCTACGCCATTTATTCAATCATAAATATATCACGCTCATCTAAAACAAAACTTTGGCAGTCAGTCAGTTTCATAACTATTGTAGTAACTAATCGTCTTTTTACCACCCGCCATGGCCACCTCCTGAAGCAGAGGACCAAGCAGATGCTTCAGCCTTCGCAGAAGCCCCTGCTCCAGCACCGCCTCCGGAAATGAGGTTGCCTCCCCCGCCGCCGCAGCAGCCACCACCACCGCCACCGTGACCATATCCAGGGCTAGATCCACCACCGCCGGACCATCCTCCAGATTGGCTGAAGCTGCCAGCACTGCTGGTAGAAAAGGATCCGGATTGACTTCCATATCCACCACCGTAGCTAGGACTATAGCCGCCATGTCCACCTCCACCATGGCCACCATATCCACCATTTCCGTATCCTCCTCCACCATAACCACCACCGCCGCCTCCATATCCTCCGCCTCCGTGTCCTCCACCGCCATGAGAACCACCACTTGGGACGATAACTTTTACAACTTCAACGGTTTGTCCACCTCCTCCATATCCACCGCCGCTATATCCACCATGTCCTCCATATCCACCATTCCCATATCCACCACTTCCGTATCCACCACCGTATCCACCGCCACCGTATCCACCGCCTCCGTATCCACCACCACCATATCCACCATAGCCACCTCCACCTCCAGATTTCCAACCTCCAACTCCAATTGACAATCCACCACCCAGACCTAATCCATGTCCAAGTCCAAGTCCAAGACCTTTGAATTTATGAAGTGTGCCTGTAGATGCTGCCAGGCATGATATCAACAAAATAGCAACCCCCTAAAAAATGTTAGACAAGTTAAAAAACCGAATCTTCCGAAGATTAGAATTAGAACCTTCATGATCTCGCCGTTGACCCAAATAGACTGACTGACTCCTCGACGAGCCCCAAGCATTTTTATACGATTTATATTGGACCCTGGCAGTCGTACTTGTACGCTATGACTATGGGAATAAAAACACAAAAAATAAAAATAGAAGAACCATTACGTGCTTTGATAGCTCTTCTCTCAAGTATAATTAAAAATTTCCAATGGTTGTGATCGGTTTTCCCAGGTCTATTTCCTCTGGGATTACCTCACGAGATTAGCACCCACGAAAGCTATTTGCACGTACAACCGAAAGAGAAGAGTCCACCTGGAAATTTGATTGTTTCTGCAGTCTTACTCTGGACTATTGAAGACACTCGTCTTATTTTTTACGATTTACATACTGCCCCCAAGAACGAACTCATTACGCATTCAAAAGAAAACAATTTTTTAGCAAAGCAACATGAAGATGAGCCAACAACTAGGTGTCTGACCGCGAATCGTGCTTCGCGGCTAGTTCCGTTTCGATGATAGATTATCTGGAAATGTTCCAGAATGACTGAAAAAGACAAACAAATTTTTTGGAGCTCTCCCGCTAATTAAAATGGGGGAATCCACGAAAAACCGAATTCCCATTGACGATTTGCAGCGTCATCCATAATTATATACGATAGCAAATTAATTATAGAACTATAGAATGCAAAACAATTTTAATAGAACAGAATCTTTATTTAGCAGAAACGAGAAGCTACTTCACTGTTGTACGTCCAAAGCAAAACTGCTTAAAGATATCAATTTTTGCCCACTAAAAGAGAATACAAATCGCAAATATATTGTTTTCGATGTTCAAAATCGTGAGATGAAACGTTAACTTATTTGATTTTATCTATAATAAGTTTTCAACTGAGGTTTTGTTTGGAGTTGGGTGTGGTTAATTCTAGTTATCTTTGGTTTCTTTTCTGACAATCCAATAAGAACGTATACATTTTTTTCAAATTATTTAAAATTTTGATAATACTTGAAAATAAAGATGATCTGAACTCCAATTAGATCAATAACTTCCAAAAATAATAGTGGACACTAATTTTTATCCTACTAAATGAGAACC
Source organism: Tolmerus cingulatus (assembly GCA_959613345.1). NCBI lineage: Eukaryota > Metazoa > Arthropoda > Insecta > Diptera > Asilidae > Tolmerus > Tolmerus cingulatus. The sequence goes on from OY390710.1 coordinate 35,294,669, forward strand.
TCCCCTTAATTCGTTCTGAATAATAAGTCTGTATTAATATTTTGGAAGTATAAGCACGAATTTAAAAATACTAAAACAATAATAATAATAAAGAAATACGATTATTATAAGTATTAAGTGCCTTGTAACGTCTAGCTAAAATAAAAGTTTGAGTCTTTAACCATTATACTGAAATGCAAGATCTTCAAACAACTTTCATTATATTTATTCTCTTTTTTATAAAAAACGTATTACCCATAAGTCCGAAATAGTGCTAAGAAAACTGATATTTTATAAATCTAAATATCTAACTATACAGACTTTTATTTAGCTCTTTCTGTATTGAATTATTGTTTTACCAATTTTTGAAAATGATTAATATAAACTATAATTATAAGAAAACATACATGTTCATTTATTATTTTTACAATGAACAGCATACGTTATATACCTGCTTTTGCTCTGAAAAAACAGTTTATAATCAAAATGAAAAATTACACGCACGTAACAGCCATGACTAACAAAATACGATTCGTAACCCAAATTTGGACGATTACCTTTCATCTGATACCTCCCATATTTTGGGATGTGTCGACAATGTGCGTAACGAAATCTTAGAAGGTTATCTCTTTAAGATTAGAATTGAACAAAAAGAAGTGTATTAGAGTAACGAGCCAAACGGAGTACCTCAGCGGTATAATTACTAACCGCCGAGAGTTTTACGATCAATCCCATTGCAAAAGATACCGCAGGAGCCAGCCACGGTTCAAAGCCACTTCTTGAAGCCAACATTGTCGGTGGAAGTCGAGGTAAATCTGATCGACGAGCGCTTTTCTTTACATGTGGAACGCGCAACAGCACCATTAATAATGACTAATTACAACACGCTCCTCGGGCAGTGATTGTTGCTCGAGGTTGCCAGGTGTATCTCCAGTGTGTGTGATCTCGCGGCGAAATATGCTGGAAATCGCCTCATTCACTTTGATGGGATCAATTGATGCTGGTGGTGTCTAATTGATTCTATCGGTCTTCCACTTAACATTTACTTCTTCAATGCCGTGAAATTGGCTACAGGTGGCACGGGATCCAAAAATTCGGCCAATACTGCGATTGAATGAAATGATAATTGATTAATTTGTAGAGATTTGTTGACATGTTCGCTTACGTATGTTGACGTCAATTTAGTCAATCAACTATCTTCAATCTGCCATGCAGAATGAATGAGTAATTATTTAATCAAGTTCGTATCTAATAGACATAAACAAAATATTTTAAATCTCGCAATGTCATAACATAAACGCATTTAATTGAAATTAATTACTAATTCATTGAAACCAGTAGGTGTAATAAAATCATAACTTTGTTATTTTACGATTTCTTCTCACCATTACATATCATTTACATATTTAGATGCCGCAATATTCACATATTTAATTTTTTTAATTACTTTATGACTTCCAGTAGTTCTAAATTAACAATTGCATATATTGTTAAAAATATTTAATTTCTAAAATCCATAACATAAATACGAATTTCTTTATACTTATTCTACAGACATTTCTTACTATTACATTTAATCTCAAAAATAAAAAGTGGTTTCAGAAATAAGCACTGCTATTTCGTTGAAAAGTAGTTACTGCAAAACAATACTTAAAGCTGTCCTTGGAATCGGAAAACTAGCCCATGCTTTTTTTTTTCATAAAAAGGCCATTAAACTGAAATGACATTTGTTTGTTTCTCTAAACAGCACCAAAAAATTAACTAATTTCGATTAAGTCACCCGTGAATAAATTTAAAATACAAAAAGATAAACTAATTCATCACTTGGAAAATTCAGTAAAAAATTGGATCGATTTCACAACTATTTTCGCAGATAGTTTTTAATAAAGACGATTGGTTTTAACTGCTATGAAAATGGCATATGTTGTAAAATAAATAATATTGCTTTAGGCTCATAGTTGAACAAGTAACATTTAATGCTGACGAACTATTGGCCACACTCATATTTAAATTACCCATATTTTGCAATATTTAGATTAAATGAGTAACGGGCGAAGCATTAAAAACGTAGTTCGTTAAGCCTTGGAGGAAATGTTCAAACTCTGGCGACCGGTAAGCAGCCATAATACGAAATAAAAGATTTTTCGCCTTGGCTTGCAGACGCGCTGCAAAGGAGAAGTCGATTGTTTCTGCAAATTTCTGTAATTTATCGCCGTCAAGGTAGTTATTAATGAATAATGTCCAGAGGCAACCCGCCTACGTTAATCTTTGTAAATAAATTAATGCGAACTTGTATTTTACACTTACTCTGTAATTTAATGGAGTTTTTCTGTTAGGATTTCAAGAAAAACCAATTGTTCTTGTATCACTCTTTTATATATATTTATATGGAATTTTGAAAGTCCAAACAGCTCAAATTGTTCAATGCCTTTTACGAATCGCTATACGTAAAAATTAAAACAAAATTCTCAAGTGTACCTAAGAACTATTTTTGTTATTGTTTATCAAAATTAATTAGTAAACAGAACATAAAACAAATCCAGAAAACTCTAGCGGGCTCACTCACGTGCTATTAATTGGCAGATGATTTTGTATCGTGTGGGTTGAAGAAAAACAAAACTAAAATATTATGCAATTTTCAATTGAAAGTTGCGCTATCGACACAACAATGGGATTCTAATCGCAGTACCCCATAAAGTATAGAAATTACTTGAAACGAAACCTGAATTGAAATTGCGATTTACTTTCCGCTATGAATCACAAGTATTTCAGATTAACTCATCTTTTGGGGTTCTGAACCCAATGCTACTTTAAATTCCAAAGAGTCAATGGTAGTTATTTTTGCAGCGTTATCAACTGGAGGTGAGTGTTACAAGTGAAGCAAAGAATCGCAGCTACGACAGCCTTGGATGATTTTAAATTACCAGCCGGAACGCGTACATGTCTTGCAAGTTGCACCTTGTTGATTGAAATAAATGAAAAGGTGCAGAGTTGCATATCCATCATTTTGTACTTTTTTTTAATGATTTGCAATTTATTTGTAGACTTAAATTGCAAACTTTAATGAAAATTTCTCGGTTGATTTTATTATTAGTCGGGGAGGTGTGTTATTTGCTTAATTCTGAAAATCGAAGGTTGAAGAACTCGCCCGTTACTGTTTCTTTCTACAACTTTTTCATTATTTTGTTTTAGATTGCAGTTAATAATAACTATATACTCGTAATTTCGTCTTTTATTGGTTAACGCAGCAGGCGTTACTTATTTGATTTCAAATTCCACTCCAAATTTAATTTATAGACATACTTTGTAAAACAAAAGATTTAAGCAACGAACTCGATATTATTTAGGTTAATTGATCGCTACAATTTTTAGCGTAATATCGACTTTTTCTTAAATGTTTTGAAATAATTAGAATATAATGATTTTATATGATAGCCGAAAAATGTTAATACCACAAAAAAATAAGATGAAATTCTGATTTTGAACCATTTGTAGATATTTTTGAAATTTGAAAATTCCAGGGGTTTTTAGAGATACTAATTTGCGACCTTTATAGTAACTTGGAAAACTAACGAAGGGAAATGTATAGTAGGCAACTTTAAGGCTTAAATGTGGAAAAACTAATTGAGCAAGAACGTAATAAACAAATAAATTTGTCATAATTTTAGCATCTTTATTAAGAAATTTTTGTCCAAAATGTCTTTTGTAAGTTCTTTCCTTTTCGACTCAATCGGATTAAGAAAGGCGCAAGGTAGGGATCGAATAATTTCAAGCCTCAAGAGACTTGAAAGTCTCAATCCAGTTTGAAAGTGGCTCGAGTCGATATACATTGATTGGTAGCTGCTTGAAAGAGATCGTAAACGAGTCATTTAAGAGTATAAAAATTGCAAGTGAATCAAGTATAAATTATGTTGGCGGTATCTCTAATTTTTGGGAAATTCTAAATTGGCATTATCCGTAAAGCCGATGGATTAATAAATATGGGCTTGACGAGCCGTTTGATGAGCTTAAAATTTGCTTCAAATTTTATGTCGATAGCTTAAGCCGTTACTGATTCAAGCATACTTTATAATAAACTTATCGACAGGCAAACATGCAGACAATTGATTCTCGCCATGAGATACCGCGTTAGCCTCTTTAAGATACCCTAAAAACAGACCGTGACTTTTACTAATTGTTTCACCCTAACGTTTTACACCACTCATAGTTTATCGAACCAAACGGAAAAATCGCCGTGTCTGTCTGTCTGTCTGTCTGTTTGTCTGCATGCCAATTGTTTACACATGTTTTGCATGTAACCTTATCTCACGATCGGGATATATTCATTAAAATGGAAGGTCTGATCCGGCACATGGCTCGTGTCTGCACTTCCAAATCGCTACTCAGGTGCGGGATTTCTTAACGGCTTAAGCGCGGATTTGGCTCAAAGCCGCGGCGGATTGGCGCAGGTGTGATTCACTCACCGGTGGGTTTTTGTATGCTGAGGGGTATGTTAGCAGAAGTTACAAGAGGCGCTTGTGGCATGGCAAATTATGCGAAGGAAATTTATGTAATAGCGCGAAGCTATAAAGACTGCCAACATGGGACAATATGAGCATTATCATCAGGAGCACCTTCGAGATTCTCCTAAGAAAGTAAAACTGGCAGATAACAAGTCACGCAGGGTCAATTTACTCATTGTGTCGGCCCGAGCTCGGATACGTGCCGAGCGGGCGACTTTGTACTTTTTTTTCGTAATATAGGTTGGCATAGATTTTAAGATAAATGCTTTGAGTGGGTTGGGAATTAGTTTTTTACACGAATTTTGAATTAATTTACTTTTTCAAGTTCGAGATAGACGTATTTTTAATAGTGATATTGTGCAACATATAAACTTTGGAATTATAGTTGGTCATAATGTATTTTAATTATATGAAGATTTTCACAAAACTTTATAAGAACTTAAAACCCCGAAGGCTGGTACCTATTACAGTAACCATAAAATTTTAATACGTTTTATTCGCGAACTCATACTTCTTTAAAAGAGCTAAGGATATAATATTAAAAAAAAAATTGATGTTCCTCTTAGAAATAAAAGGCACGAAAGGGTAAAGCAATTAAACTTTTATGATATGCAGTAAAATTAAGGTTAGTAAAAAAAATAAATTATAAGAAGTGATGAAGAAATCGTGAGTGGCAAATAGTTTTCAATTTATAATACTTATATCTTCAACAGCAGGGACTTGCGAAACTCTGTAATTTATAAGAAAACAATTAACTGCGTCCTGACTGATAAATTGCATTTAATGATTTTCAAGAAGAGAATAATTGGCAATAAGAAAAGCTTCAAAATCATAGTAGTATAGATATTTTATTATATCCACGTGCAAGAATTTTGTGATTAGTAGCCAAGTCTTTAAATCATAACCGCCTTTACTAGCTTCTGAAGCCTCAATGCCAGAATTTATTTGAATGCGTGCTTTAATGCATACTATGCTTTAAAATGTGAACATTTCGTAAGATGGAAGAACTGGCTCCCGGGCATCTTTGGTACAGCATAATATGAATTTTCGTCTCTTCTTTCAGACTCCTTTAAAGAAAACATACCCGAGTATTTCGAGCCACTCACCTCGTTGCACCAATGTGTGTAAATCAGAGTTTGCATAAAAATGCATGAAAATTTCCATGTTTTTTGCCGGCATTGAAGAGTGTTCGCACGACAACAATAAAGCGAAACAGTCGGAAATTACACAATTCTCTGGCTAATTAGTCGGTGAATAATACAGGTAATTGAGATTTATTAAGAGATCGCATCGAATTACCCCCGTTTTGTTGCGTATACGGACAATGACTTAAAGTACTGTGACACATTTTATTTTGATTTTTATTATGCCGTGCGGTCCGCAGTGCACCTTTCCGCTTACTTTCATTTTCAACATTCGGCACTGATGCGGAAAACTTCAATCCAAGTTACTCAAGAACAAATTTAATGTAAAACGCTTCCTTTGTTTTTATCACGCATTTGCTCTTTTAAGATTTGCTCAATTAAATGTGTCATTTTACGGTCTTTTATTTGTCGGCGTACAAAAGTGTAATAAGAAATTAATTGTTTCAATTTGCAATCACTAATTAAAATTGAAACGACAATGCGAAACAAATAGTGATGTTTAAATGTAAGATTAATTAAAAACATTTTAAATATTTTTGAGTTAGCGTAAAGCAATAAATAAATTTTGCAGGGCGTAATTTGTGCATTTATAGAGGAATTGTTTAACAATAAATGTATCAAGGAATTAATTTGGGTATTTATATATGTTTATATATTACATATATTTATAACACATCATTATGTTTTATTTCGATTCAAGTAACTTGAATAAACTAACTAATAAAATTTTAATTGTCTATAATAATTTTTATAGTTACGACGATAAGTATAAATTTCATTAGACACCGCAAAGAGAATAAATAAAGAGTATCTTTAACTTGGCCGAGTTGTGTCTTCAAATCGCGCTTGATAATCGTTGTGTAACCTCTTGCACTTGCATTTTCATTGTCCTCTTCGCATATATCTTTATACTGCATAAATCTTAACTACCACTTAAATGATTTAGTGTACCTACTTACATTTTATTTTCAAGGATATGTGGCTTTAAGTTTAAGATTTAAATCAAAATTAGTAAAGTTTGTTAGCAGCATTCAGAATTCTAAAAGGATTCAAATATGTGGTTGTATTTACTATTAATGATGATTTCAAAAAAATTGTGTAAATAATGTTAAAATATGGTTGGTTAATGTTTAGTTGATAATTTTGATAGCTTTAGTAATAAATAAATATGTATGTAGTGTACCTATTTAAAGTTCACTAACAACATTATACTTATTATGATTATCTATGTGTATACTAATTATTATAAACTTGACTACGAAGCAACTCCGCCAAAAGTTGACAATGAACCCTCTAAACTCACACGTTTCGGCTCGATTTGAAAGTCTTTTCAGTATGTTTTGTCCAGCTATACTATATTTAGACACACAACGGGTTCGCATAATTTCATTCATAAAAAACTGTTTCTTGAATAAATTTTCATAATTGATCTTTGGCGATTTTCTTAGCAATAGGTCGTGTGCATCTTTGCAGTGCAGAAGACGGTTTTGATCAACCTGGAAGCGAATTTACTGCTTTAGCTCAGTTACTTTCCATTTTTTCTATACTAAAGAAACGTAGGCCGTCTACGCCAAATAGATTTTTACACCTTTATCTCAGGTGGGAGATAAGTGATCGAGATTTTAAACGCTGACCTGCCCGACTTAACCCATTTCGCAACTTCTGAAAATGGAGAGAAAAAGTTTAATCTTTACACATATGAATCTTCTCTTTCGAATTAAGCTTTTGTAGATTTACTGGCTTGTAAAGTAGAAACTTATAGCAGATAGATATTAATTCTCACCTTGACCTCCGGCATTTTGAGGAGCTTGTTTAGGACTTTTTTTCGTTTGTATCTACTTGAATTTCTCGGGAGCCTACTAGACTTAAATCTTATCCATCCACCGGCTATCACTCGCAACTCGGCATTGAATTTTAGGCCAAACTCTTAGCACACTGTATCTTTTGCAGAATTCATTATCTTTTTGGTTATAAATACGAACATGTGACAAAATTCCTAAACAGTCTGATAAAATTACCAAGATGCGAACGTTTATAATATTGACCGTGGTTTGTGCGATTATTTCGAGATCGAGCGGTAGCTTTCTTCTAGGAGGTGATGCAGGTTCAGGATTATTTGGATTCAAAACCTCATTAATTCAGCAAAAAGCTGGATTATTTGGTGCTAGTTCTGGTGATGGTCTCGGAGCAGGGATCGGGATTGGGGGTAGTGTCGGAGGACAAGATTATGGCCGCTATGGAACCGGAGGTGAAATTGGTGATGCAGTAATAGGAATTAAAAATTCCGTTCTGGACTTAAAGGCTGGACTTCTTCGAAACTTGGCGAATAAAATTGGAAGTTTTGGCGATGCTATTTCTGGTAGCTCTCTACGAAACAACGTAGGATCCCAGAGAGGATACGATGAAGAACCACAAATTGATAGAAGTGTTGGATACTCGAACAATGGTGGATACAGCAACAATAGGGGAAGTGGCTACTCAGGTGGATATAGCAACAATAGAGCAAGCAGCGGAGGCTATGCACGTGGATACACCAACACCAGACAAAGTCCAGGTGGCTACGCTCGGGCATACAGCAACAACCGAGCAAACACGGCTTCTTATTCTGGTGGATTTGGCGGAAATGGTGAATTTAGTGCAAGAAGTAATGTGGACAATAATGGAAACTTCCAATTCAGCAAAACGATATCTATACAAAAACCCAACTTTCTGGGTTGATTACAAAATTGTAACAAATTTGTAAGCGATTTTAGTTTAGCCATTTTTTTAGCTCAGCTGTGAATGTAATATGTGTAAATTATCTATTCAAACTTTGATTTCAAAGTTTCGTCCAAAGACTTAAATGAGTTAATAAAATTTTAGACATTTACGTAACATACGATATTTTGAATTTTAAATGCCGTCATCATTCAACTTGACCTTAAGGTTGGCATATTTAGATCAATTTTTTTAGTGAAACCATGCTTTCTATTATTTAATCAAAATTTTAGGAATTTAAATTAAAAAAATATCAAAACAGCGCAGAGGTAGCTAAAGATATCAGAATGATTGGGAGATATTAAAATTTTTCGTTATCTGTTATTTATTAAGTCTTATTTGTTTTTAAAAGCTAATTAAGTGCGATTTTAAGATATACGGTTCCTATATTCTAAATAAGGGTCAAAAATATAAAATGACCGCAATAAACAGAAGTCTCAGTCATGAGCGCAATTAAAAAAGAAATCGTTTTAATTATCATATAATATTTTTTTCATATGAAATTAAACATTAATAAATTTAAAAATCTTTTATTAATAATGGATTATTACATTTATTACTCCGTCTAGACTATTAGAATATTTGATTTGATATTATTTCTTATAAAAAAAAACCATATGAAAATGTATCTTCGATTACAATTTGAATTGATTTATTAAGGTATCATAGCAGATCTTTTATTACTTCAGTTTAATATTCAAATCAACAATGCCAAGAAACAATTTTCGCTTTCATAATAATTAATTCCAAAAATGTAAATTTATTATTTATAGATTTAAATAAATATCGGTGTGAATAGTCCATAAATGTTTATTAATTTATTTTATTTGATACCTATGAAATTTATTTATTATTTGACAAATTTTATTTGTCACGTCCGATTTTTCAACTTATGGCTAGACTTGGCTACCATTAAACAAAAAATAGGGATAATTGTGGCCGATCGATGAATCATGCGTACGAGTTCAAGTTAACTACTAAATTAAAAAATTAAAATTAATTATTAGTTTAGCTTGTATACTTCAAGTACTTAAGTCATTAAGGTCTGGGTAAACCCCAGTTATTATCCCTTAATTCATATTTTCATTTAAAAATGAAAGTATAAATTTAGCACTGAAAAAATGCATTGATTATCTATTTAGCAGCGTTTTATACTTAATTAAATTTTAGAAGGAAGCCTTAATACTTCCATTCCACTACCTTTTACCACAAAAGAAATATTTATCTGTGCTCAGCATTCTTTTACACTAAATAATTGTCTTCAGAAACTGGTGCGCGATTATAAAAATGACGTGAGTGCATTGATGCGCTAAATACTTTATGAAATTGTTCTTAAAGCTGTATAATTGTTCTCGATGATTATTTTAAAAGGTAGCATCACCCGGATTTTGCATAATTGCCATCAATAACACCTGTGATGGACATCAAGATACTAAATTATGAGACCGTTTCGACGTAAACGGGATAATTTATGATATTTATTGCTTTTTAATATTTTGAGGTGCATATTTACTATCTAATAACAATCAATGCGAAGCGAGAATTTCCTTGTGATGGGATTGCGGAGGCGCTTTAAATTTTCTTAATAATTGCTCTTTAAATGACAGTAATTACATATAAAGAGTGAAGAAATTATATTTAAGTATAGCTGTAGGATCCTTACTAGAAAATTCTAATTGAATTATGTCATGCTCCCGATGCTCGGGAATTTCTTAAAGAAGATGGACATCATCTCCTCGGTTTATTTAATTAATTGTCCGACAACGCAGTTGCACCTGAAAGATTATTTTGATTGCATCACATCTCGGTTTTTAATGAAGCTACTTGGAGCCAACCCATCCTCCAAGTAGGTAATTGTGCGAGTGGTCTCAAATTAAAACTCCAGAGTCTAGTCTAATGTCACGTTCATCTGCTTCTTGAGGTCATCCAAACTGGACCGCGAACATCGGCGGTCGGATTGCCTAAGATTTAGCCAATCGGAGGCCCGCAGCCTCGGGCTTTGTTTGAGTTCTTGAGACGCACCTGGGGCCCCATTGAGCGCCGGGCGTTGATTAGCTTGAGACTCGAAAGTAAGAGGAATGCAGCGGGGCCTCCATTGCCAATGCTGGCGCACGTCGGAAAACGCGTGAAGACCGCCGAAACCTCGGCGGAGCAAAGAATAGTCAAAGTGTTATCAAAAACAACTGCGGGGTGCAATTGACATTGATTCTACCACAAAATTTTGACTATAAATACGCGGCCAGAAGCATCTTAGTTAATCAGTCTTCGTTCTGACTTTACACCTCAAGATGAGAGTTTTTCTTTGCCTAATGGCCCTGGTGGCCGCGGTGTCCGCAGGATTCCTTGGCGGCGGTGGTGGATACGGGGGTGGTGGTGGATACGGGGGTGGAGGTGGATATGGTGGTGGATGGAGACGAGGAGGTGGCGGATGGAGCGGTGGCGGTGGAGGATGGAAACTTGGCGGAGGTGGTGGCGGATGGCGTGGTGGATATGGCGGTGGTGGATATGGCGGAGGTGGATATGGCGGTGGTGGATTTGGAGGAGGTGGATGGAACCTAGGAGGCGGCGGTGGGGGTTGGCGCAAGAGTTATGGCGGAGGCGGTGGTGGCTGGAACCTCGGTGGTGGAGGTGGCGGATGGAACCTTGGCGGAGGCGGTGGTGGATGGAAACTAGGTGGCGGCGGCGGAGGCGGAGGCTGGCGTGGTGGATATGGGGGAGGAAGTGGATGGTGGTAAAAACTTCACGTTATTTTTTGTGTTTTGTGGTTTCAACAACTTTCAAAAAACCTTGTAAATATATTTAGTTCCGTGTAAATATGAACAAAAAAAACGATTTTCATTTTTGTTTCTACTATTTCGCAACTTCCTATCTTTTGCAGTTAACTTAAAGTTCGTTGTTTCTAAGTATTATCTAGGAACCAAAAAATTATAACTTGTATTAACTTTTGAAAGAATACCAATTTGTGATCAAAAATAAAAACAACTATGTAACAAAATGTTTTTCGTCTTGACTTTTAATAATTCCCTTGAAAAGTATGCATATATATATAAATGGGTCCAAACATATCTATACATTTTACATCCAGCACATAAAAACTATATAAATTCGACTTTACGTGCCTTACTTAAATTTATCCTAATTAGATTATTTTTGAACGCGATACCAATTTGGGTCATTCAAAGTTGCTTCACCAACTCAACTGCTATGTAAACTCTCCGTAAATAATATATAATTTTGATCAAACGTGTTAAGCTAATATTCGTTGTTCCAATCATTGATTCAGTTGCATATACGTTTAATATTTTTCACCAAAACAGTGCTGTATCCCATATTCGCATTAATTTAATCAGCTTTGCAAAGAGAGCTATTTTTTACGTTTCGAGGTTTAATAATTTTCTTAACTTTGAGTAATTACACAATTATTATTTTGAATAACAACTAACAATTATTCTTACCATTCGGAGTTTTAAAAAAAGGTTTATGTAAAAGAAGAGTTAATTGTATATTTTATTTACGTATCCTAAACATAATTGGAGTACATATAAATTAAAACGGGGTATTTTTACTTCATTCCCAAAGAGTACTATTTTCATTTTTGATTGTTTATTATTTTGTTTACTGATAAAAGTACTACAAAATAAAATAGCTATTAAAATAACTACCCTCTTCATAAATAATTTTATAGAAAAAAAAGTTACCTGTACATATATAAATAATTTGAGCTTAATACTTCAATTCATACCATTTGAAAAATGTTTTTTTAAATGTGTAAATATGTACACAAGACATAATACAGCCTTATAAAAAAATAATCATCAAAAATATTTACTTATTGGCAATCTAAAATCCTGCGTATTCAGATAAATTGAAAAAACTATACTTCAAAAATATTTATGAAATATTTAAATTTTCATTTAAGAAGTACAAGAGTAGACAATCCTTCAAACGATACTGCGATATTATAAGTTTTGGATTCTAATTTCATGACAATGAAGTTTTCAAATTTCCATCGCTGTACTGAACTTCAGTTCATATTATTTTCCGTAATTCAGTTCATATTATTTTCCGTAATTTAAAAATTAATTTACATGCACTTTTAGGTAATTCCCATATAGCACAGAAGAGCAAAATCACACTATTGGCACTTAATTTAGTATAAAATGAGACAATTATTAAAATACACCAACTAAAGTACTTAATGTAGGCAAGATGTGCTTGCACGTCGATTTGAGACTCTTTTGAAACTGATTCAGTTGCATGGATATTCAAATTGCACCTGAAGCGAATCTAATCCCTGAGCATAAATCAAAGTCGACAGCACTAATTGCAAGATGCTCTTCGAACAGAAGCAAGTAGGTGTGATGAGCGTTTTGATGCAACTGTTGTCTTTCGTCATCTTGCCAGGAAGCTGCTGGTTAATGCTGTCTTGCATCTAATTTGCAAGCCGAAAAGTGCCCAGGTAAAATACACGTAGCTTAATTGAGGTGCCCCCGAGTAAGATAAAATGAAAATGCAGTCATTGCCAATGTTAGCCAATGGTGGAAAATGCTTCACGCGCCTGTCGCTTTGAAGATCATTTGAGGAGATGAAAAAGAATCACCAGGTGCTATCTGGGGTGCAAGTGGCATTGGATTCCTTCTGATTTTCAACTATAAAAAGGCCCCGGGAAGCATCTTCAGGCATCAGTCGGGTTCTAGACTTCAGTCCTCGAGATCTAGAAATGAAAGTTTTCGTTTGTCTAGCCGCCCTCGCGGTGGTCGTATCAGCCGGGTACCTTGGCGGAGGCGGGGGTGGAGGCTACGGCGGTGGAGGTCTCGGCTACGGTGGTGGCAGCAGTGGATGGAATTATGGCAGCGGAAGGGGTGGATGGCAAAAGGGAGGAGGTGGAGGAGGTGGAGGAAGTGGTGGATGGAATTCTGGCGGCGGAGGGGGTGGTTGGCAAAAGGGAGGAGGAAGCGGTGGATGGGGTCTTGGCGGTGGCAGAGGAGCAGGAGGATGGCAAAATGGAGGTGGACTAAGTTATGGTGGAAGCGGTGGAGGATGGCAGAAAGGGGCTGGCAGCGGCGGATGGAATCTTGGCGGAGGCGGCGGGGGATGGCCAAAGGGTGGAGGTTATGGTGGTGGATCGTCTTATGGTGGAGGTTATGGTGGTGGATCGTCTTATGGTGGAGGAGGGTGGCAAAAGGGTGGTAGTGGAGGCGGCCTAGGAGGATGGAATTATGGTGGAGGTGGCGGAGGATGGCAGTCTGGTGGAGGTGGCGGATGGAAGACTGGTGGGGGCGGCGGTGGATGGCATGGCTAAAACAACAGGTGAAAACAAAATGCGGCGATTTTATATGAACAGTTGCGAATAAATTTTATATTGTTGTATTAAAAACTTTGTTTTAATATAAAAGTATATCCACGGAAATTTTCGTCAAATATTTTAATATTCGAACTTTTTCTGATATATCAATAGAAACACCAACATATAAATCGTTTTTACTTTATGTTTACTTTTGTTTTTTTTTTCTAATTAAAGTGAAAAAATGAAGCCTATTTATTGTATCATCTTCATAACTTCCTGACAGACTCGTAAAATCTGTAGTCGTTCGATGACTTTTTATCTTCACAAAAGCATGGAAAAACAAAATCGTACTAGAAGCATATTACAAAAATATGGTTTGAAAATTTGAATACAAATATGTCTTTCAGAATATGGATATTGATTCTGACTCTTTTTACTATAATTAATAAAATTTGAGGAATTTGAAAGTTCGATTTAATATTTTAATTGTTAATTTTGTGCCAAGATCACAAAACAAAAACTAATAGAAGTGCCTTTAGTGGAACATTTTGTAACTATGTATGTATGTATGTATATTTGTTGTTGAAAATCGTGTCAATACTAACCACTAACCAGAATCTCAATCCGAACGAAAATCACACTTGGATGACTTACTTATGAAAAGCCGAGCCGACATTAAATATTGCCACACTTATAATTTACTGCATTTGCATACATATATTAACTTCATTTTGTATTTACAAATCATGGAACATATTTTCGAATTATATTGCCTAAAGTAGTAGATGTGTTTGTTTATATCACACAATTCTAATTAAAGATATACTTTAGCTTGTAAATAATTTCATTATTTACCACCAGCCCCCTTTGCCTCCATATCCTCCTCCGATTCCACCCCCATATCCTCCTCCATATCCGCCTCCTAGTCCACCTCCATATCCTCCGAGTCCTCCTCCGCTGCTAATGATTCCTCCCTTCCATCCACCTCCTAGTCCCCCTCCATATCCTCCGAGTCCTCCTCCGCTGCTAATGATTCCTCCCTTCCATCCACCTCCTAGTCCTCCTCCATATCCTCCGAGTCCTCCACCGCTGCTAATAATTCCTCCCTTCCAGCCACCTCCGATGCTGCTAATTCCGATGGAGCCCCCTCCAAGTCCTCCTTTCCAGCCTCCACCGAGTCCTCCGAGGCCTCCTCCTAATCCGCTGCTGTATCCACCACCGCCAATATATCCTGCGGAAACTGCGGCGACGAACGCAAGGATGCAAATGAACACTTTCATATTGAATAAGTTAAGTTATCTGTTGATCCTGAGAATCTGAACTGATGCAAACCCTTCCGTTCGAACTGTATTTATACACCTGAAATGCATCTGGTCAATGCCACAGGTAAATGCAACAGAACCCGTTGCAACGAATTCTCTTTCTTTTCTTCTATCAAGCAATAAAAATAAAAGTTTAAATGTAATAAAAGTATTAAATGGAGAAAACAAGGTGAGCAACATTGTGCCTAATTGCAATCGGATCATAGCACTCAAAGGTCCCAAAAAATTAAAAATCCACACAATTATTAGTCGCAGTCATTTCTGACCTCTGGTCAGCCTCCACCATTCAGGAAAGAGATTGCCAACGATTGCCGAAATTTACTCACAGATGAGATTGCTTGCAAGGTTAATCTCAATCAGATTTTCGATGTGACTGATCAAGCTCAACACCTCCCCATCTTTGTGCGTTTGTGATTTCAACACTCGCACAAGATCATAACCACTTTGGCCCTTTTCTTATATTTTTTTCTCAAGATAGGAATTAAGTAGCCTTTCGCTCATAAAATGCGATTGCGCGGCGTGCTATTGTTTTCCAGGTGCATGGTCAGAACGGTTGTTGAACACTAGAAGTGATGTAGCTAGATGGATTTCATTAAAAATTTAAATAAGTTACCAACAGTGGAAGATGATTAATTAAAAGATTGTGAAATTAAAACGCTTAAAGAAATATTGCATAAATTTTTAGTAAATGACCGATAATTGGTGGTTATTGTCTTATAAATGAGTATTCCGAGACATACTTAAAACCCAATTCATAAGTGTTTCTTATCAATCCTAAAAATATTTCTGTTCCAAAATTAAACCATCCAAATAAAAAATAAAAACTAGATTGCATTCTCAGTTCTCTTCACAACGACCGATAGCTATAGTGCACTCAAAATTAATGACCTCAAAACATCATTAAAACTAATTTTCGTTATTTTCGTTGACCTTAAAATTTTCGGGACAATAACTTAAAATTTATAATTGTTGTCTTTGGTCGGATTGTGTAATAATTGCAGTTAAAAAATTAAATTTCGCCAAGCGTTTAGACGCAAAAAATAAAAGAAATAAATTTTAGGATATCTAAAAGGATATAAGTATTATTTTTCAAAATTTTATATACACACAGTTTACTATAATTAGAAGTGGATGTAATGTAAGTTGTTCGATTTGCTTGTAATTTTAAGAAGCTAGGAACTTACAAATAATGCTTACAAAAACGTGTTAAAAACAACCTAGTACTAAATACCAAAATCTCTAAAACGCTTACGACTCACAATGAAGCACAATAACCATTAACCTTTATTCAGAAAATTTAAGAGCAAAAAACAAAAAGATAATTAAAATTAAAACGAATTATATAACCATAACACTACCTTGCTTTATTTTACGTATAACGTCTTAAATTAAAAAGATTCATGTAATAAGTTCCACCAAATGTCTGGGTATGAATAAAAAAAATTTAACGATATCGTTATGAGAATTGGTGAAAGAAGCTTGTACCTCCGAGGACGCTAAGTGTGCGTAGAAAGGTGAAGAAAAAAACTGAAAGTACGCAGAGCCGCTGCTCAACTTACTCATTTCAATATTTTGTTGTTAATTGGAGATTATTGTATAAATTGTTTGACCCTTCCCTAAAAAACGCCACTTGAAATGTTCGCGATGACGAGTTCACATGATAAGGGCATGAAAACGATTTCGTTTGTGAAACTATAACTATATAAAATTTGTGTATTTTTAAATAAATTTGAAGCTATTCAAAAGTCACTTAGATTAATAATTTTACTAGGCAACATAATAGTAATTTTGCAAATTTTTTTTAAAAGATGTATTCTTGATTCCTCAAGACAAAAAAAAACGTTTAAACTAAAGACTAAATTTCATTGATACCTACCTGATACCTGGGTTGGTAGAGGTACAACCCTCTAATCCTATAAAATTGAACACAAGGAGAGAAGCTCAATAACTTATTGTACCCTAGAAAACAAATTTATCGACTACTACAGCAAAGGTTTGCAAAAAGGAAGTGTAGGTAAATTTGTACGCAAACTCCAGAACTCAACAAAAGTTTGTGATCCATACATATTAAATCACCTGGGACAGGTGGCTAATTCGCCGATCATGTATACAAAAACACGTTTTTTGGCGCTTATTACGTCGAAGTTTTTACACAAAACACGACATAGATCTTTTATGCGTGATCCACAGAAAAGGATATTTTGAAATTAAAAATTGGGGAAGATACAGGAAATAACTTTGAAATTTCCCATTAGGAAATTCTTATACCTTTTGTTCCAAATTTTGATTTGGCTCCGAGGAAATTTTTATTTTTAATACTCCTTTTTAAAGGATTATTTCAATGGAAGCAGAGCCGGATGTATTCAATTAAACCCACCCTATAGGAAAGCAATAAAAAGTGTAACAACTTAAATCTACGATCGAAAATTTGTAGAATAACAGGAAGTGCGTGATTTTTAAGCGCATAAATGCATTTATTTTTGCAATTTCGTTGCATAAAAACATTCAACTTGTAAGACAACTGCCTTTCTCGGTAATTTTCCTTCTCAAGTAGCTGTCGTTTTACACAACACAGGGCAGGAGAATTTATTGTTCTATTTTTTCATGTTTTTATTTATATTATATGCTTTTTTTTTATCAGGACCACGGTATTTCTGAGTAGTTAACATTTTTGTTGCTTACTGAAATATGAACCGCAGCAGAAAACCTCAAATTACTCAATGGTTGCGTTCAATTAATCGGCCCCAGAGTCTAAAATACCTGCGAATATATTAATCAAAGCCGCAGAGGTTATGCACCGTTCTCCAGGTGGAGCGCCAATCTTAATGTTTTTTACTTCTTATGTATCTTTATGTATCTTATTATGTAAGCCGCAAATAATCCTCGGGGCAGTAGTATTCGCGCTGGCAATAATTGTCCGATTAATAATTCCGTCGGCATCGAGAGAAGTGATTTTATGGGAAGTGGAATAATCACACTATTGAACCGCTTCTGAGCCGCTTCCTAGGTAGAGCAGGAATCGGACTAATTCTGACTTTCTATTGTTAGCGAACTAATTCTGGTTTTTATGCTCGGCTGGATTAACAACGAGTCCAATGCTCGATTCCGTCTAGAAAGAGCGGAGGTATGCAACCGCGACAGCATTTTGCGAATGCATCAAACACCTACTTTTGTAGAAAGATATGTATTTTAATTATCTTTAATTTTTTAACTCCCCTCAACCATCTGAGCCTATCGACTCTCTTCCTGGCGGAGCTGGAGCAATTATGCCTGTAATGAGGCGTATCGCACAAACTCCGCTTGCGGCTGCAACTTTACCTTATAGTTGTGGTTAATTGCAGGTAAAATATTCCGCCGGAGTGAGTCAACCAATTATCCAAGCACTTTCAAAAGATCCATTAACGACGAGCCGAAGACATCAATGAAGATGAAGATGCTTATCTTGTAGAGAATATTTTAGAGATTTATGTCTAGCGCACATCCATGACAAATTGTATGCAAGGTACATAACATTAGTCTGGTTAAAAGGCACTTGAAAAGAAAAGTGACCATCATCAATTTATTTTTAATGATTTTGGGTGCATCTAAAAGCTGTCGCCCAACTTTCAATCCTTTAAAGAGATAAACCGAAACACCCGAGGCTCACTTATATATATATTTTTTTAATTTTATTTTTCTTAAATGTGGCGCCGGAAGCGTGTTTCCCGTCGGTGAAAGATCGGAAGGTGAGTGATCACGAAATTTGGGGAAAGTCCGACATTGACTTATCCAAGGCAGTGGAGCAATTAGACCCCGGAGAAATGGCCGGGGAGGAGAAAAACCTCACCGGAATAGGAATGGCGCTATAAAAGGCGATATTATTGCCGAGGAAAGTATCAGTCTTTCTTTTAGCCTGCCCGACTCAAGATACAGCACAAAGTCATAATGAATACCTTCGTTTGTGTTCTCGCAATTGTCGCATCCGCTTCAGCCGGATATCTAGGAGGTGGTGGTTCCGGCGGATACAGCGGAGGATCCTCAGGTGGCGGATTTGGAGGTGGACATGGTGGAGGATTTAGCGGAGGATACAGTGGCGGTCATGGTGGATTTGGAGGTGGTGGCGCTGGATTTGGCGGAGGACACGGAGCAATTTCTTACAGCTCAATCGCCGGACACGGAAGTATCAGTGGGGCTCTAGGCGGAAGTCACAGTCCTGGATTAGTTGGAGCTTACGCTGGTGGATTAAGTGGTGGTCAGAGCACCAGTGCAATTAGCAGTCACTCAGACATCGGCGGTGGTCACGGTGGTGGATTTGAGACCTCCTACGCTTCAGAGGGTGGTCATGGGGGCTACTCTGCGGATCTTGGGGGTGGTGCAGGTGGAGAGCACGGCGGCTTCGGCAGCTCTGGACATGGTGCAGCAGTCGGTGGAGGATTCGAGGGCGGATATGGCGGACATGAGTCCTCTGGGGCTGTTGGTGGAGGTCATGGAGGATTCCAATCTTTCGGCGGATCTCATGGTGGTCTAGGTGGAGGCTTCAGCAGTGGCGGACATGGAGGATATTCTGGAGGATCCTCCAGTGGATATTCCGGTGGCTCCTCAGGTGGTTCATCGGGTGGCCATGGTTATAGTAAATTTTAATTTAATTTAAGTTCGAAAAAAAAATACAAGGAATTTTTACTCCTGGTTTTTTTCACATATTTTTGTGATATTGTTATATATATTTTAAATTTATTTACAAAATTCTTCCGATCAAAATCGGATACATTGTTGCACTATAAATAAAAAACAAAATAAACTAATAACTTTTTTATCCCTTACATAACACCGATGTAAGTTTGTCAAAATGGAGAAAATCTTCAGAAGCGTATTACAATTTTTTTAAATTTCCATCGTTTTCAGCAAATTTTTAAAAGTCGCACAAAGATAGATATACCTACGTTACACAATTTGAAATGTTATAACGTAACTAATTTCACTTTAAATCACTGCAACTTAAACTTTTGAGAGCAATTATTATTTTAAAAACCCGGAAGGAATTTTAAATATCAATATTAAAATATCCAAATAATATTTAGCAAATCATCAAAATTGTGACAAGCTAACCCTCTACGCAATTCAATTTACGAAGACTTGTACTTATATACTTGACGTAATACAAACTACAACTTACACATAATAAAAAGAAGGAAAGGACTTACCAAGAAAAGTAATGTGTGAATCTGCAAAATATGAAAAATAAAACAGTTTAATAAATCTATTACACAAAAGATATAAATTTTTAATAACAAAAATAAATCGAAATTTGCAAACGGTAATTAATTATTTATAAGTGGATACCATTAATTAATGTCCAATTCCACAAACAAATTCTTTACATGTTTTCAAATATCAATATTTTTTTAATTTTAAGATTTATATTTAAAAACAACTATTGGAAGGTATAAAACTTTCCTCAAAATAATTATAATTGTTTTTTCTTTCCGATTGAGATGCAAAATTTCTGCTACAAAACAAGTTATAGAAGCATAAAAACTAACCAGGTTAAAGGTTAAGAGATATTACAATTCCAAAAACACATTCTGCAAACCTAACTAATCAACCAAAAAAAACGTTCTGTTGAAATAATAGTAACTAAAAAATATGAGGTTTATAAAACATAAATTCCAATACAACAAACTAAAGGAAGTAGTTTGGTCATAATAAATTGATGTGATTGACTGAAGGTAATGATACCTAGTTCGTTTCGGTTGTAAATTGTTTCGCTATAATGAATTCATTAATTGCATCTAATTAATCAGTCTGTGATTGTAACATTATCTTTAGTTTCATTTTTGAATGGTCAATTAAACGAGGAAGCAATAATAGTTATTTTTAAATATACTGCATTTGAACCTACTCTGGCAAACCGGCTTAAATTCAAATGAATGAAATTAAATGAATTATGTACTTCTTCGAAATAGGAAGTCAGCAGAAAGGTCAAATCCCTTTAGCTGGATGATTGCAAATTCCCCAGGAATCTCTAAACTTGGACTTTCTTTTGCTAAAAGAAGTTAGGGCAGATGTAATAGAAAAAAACTCAAATTAATTTATTACTTCTTGCTAATGGAGCAAATCTGCAAATATCTAGGCACTTAAAAATATTAAACGGGTTCAGGAGCTTTCTTGAAAGCGCTATAAACGAAAATGCAGCGAATGTTTTAACCATATGAAAAACATCTAAAGTTCTTTAAATCATTATTATTAAAATCAAATCAGAGGTAATTTAAAACAAAATTTAGTAAATGGGACCAACACAAAAAGAAAGAAAGTAAAAAGGCAATATGCATTTGTTTCACATAAATTTTTAGCGCCAAAAAGCATCAATTTTTTAATCTTATGCAGTAACCAAACAAAGACGTGGGAAAATTTACGAATTTTTCAAGCTTTTTCTTATAAGCTTACAGTTTGACTAATTTGTACGGAAATCCAGTGCTTAGATAAATAAGTCTCTAATAATAAAATGTAGTTTTTTACATGTACTATATAGTATATTGTTTGTGGACTTTACTTTATATTATTTAAAGTAGGAAAGGAAAGTAGAATTTTAATTTAAAAACTTAGTCGCTAACGTATTAGCATATTTAAAACTTTTTATTTAGTCTATTTTTTATTACCTAACATTAGCATGTAATCAATTTCAAGCAAGAGAAAGAATGGTTTTAGAAACTCTCCGGCGCAAGTGTGTATGTACAAATAAAATGTTTAAAGGTTTACATATCCTGAAACCAAAATAAAGTAAATCCGGTCCAAAGGTCGATAAACTTAAATTATTTCTTTTAAGAGCAATAAAATTAGCCAAATATTTTGATGTAATTTTATTGTACGAAACCTTCATTTAGCAACATTTATTAAAGTATGAAAAGTGAAAGCGCAAATAATATTTAAGAGGTGATTCACAACTAAATCTAATAACAAAGTTAAGCGCTGTAAAACTCATTAAGAGGTAATAATGCATTTATAGCAAATAGTAAAATTTATTACTTTTTTATTTGAAGAATATTAATTAACTAGTTTTAATTACCAAATCAATCCAAGGTAAATTTATTAATACATAAAGTTTCGTAAATGAAGATCTTTCATTATTTTTCATTGTCTTCATAAAATGCGTGCAGTTATATGTATGTATACGATTTTAGATACATCTAACAATATGTTTTTATGATTTGTTATTATTATTTTGTAATTATTGAAAAAGGAGTAAAACGTTCGCCCAAAAGAATCTTAATAGTTCTCTAACATATGAAAGGTACAACTTGACCGACAGACGTTTTGCATATGAATGACGATGCCAACGAAAGAGGCTTTGAACATGCCCAAAACTCTTTGGCGGCACTTTTATAGTACTCCCCAAAAACTCAATCGGCGGTTATTTCTACGGTCAGTGAAAGTGCTCACGGTGGGCTCAGTTATTCGCTCCCTTCTAAGACGCTATCTGCCCGATGGAAGGTTCAGCAATCTAAAAAAACGACCACTCACTTTTTGAAATTAATGAAGAGTTTTCCTTGCATTATCCAGACCACGCGTCTTTCGCAGTTTCCGCCGTTTTTGTGCGCTAGGCCCAGTCCAAATTGTTATTAAATTGAATATTTGCGTTTTCGCAATTACCCCGGCCAAAATCGTCCACTTACGCAATTACACAGTTCGGTGTCCAAAATTAAAATTGGCCAAAATGACAAAGCTGCGGGCGCATACTTTCGAGCCCTAAATCTGCTCAAATTACGCACGCCGCCTGGCGAGAACTCAAGACACTAAGATTAATTAGGTTTGCTTGATCTTTTTTGGAGTCCGCGGCTCCAGCGGATGGTACCTGAGGTATCTCTTTGCATGGACCATAATTCGTAGTTCCTCCGTGCAGAGACAATCGACAGCTGATGCAACAGCAAATGTAACTAATTTTTTTTTAACTGGCCAGTTGGCCGGCACTCACGCGTTTGTGATTTTCTCAAACTTTCAATAAAGTAGAGCAATTATATCACTGGGGCTGGGCCGAGGCTGGCGTGAAGCGTTGATCAGGAAAAAGTAAACGATATAAATAGATTGGGGCACCTTCAGGGAAGCATCAGTCTCAGCCTAGTTGTCCAGGAATCAAGAGATCTCAAGATGAAAGTGTTTGTTTGTTTGATGACAGTGTTGGCCGCAGCATCCGCGGGAATTATTAGCGGCGGATCCATCGGCGGAGGATATGGTGGAGGACACGGTGGCGGAATTGGCGGCGGAATCGGTGGTGGATTAGGAGGAGGACACGGTGGTGGATTCGGGGGTGGATTAGGCGGAGGACATGGCGGTGGACTCATCCTGAGCGGAGGTGGTGGTGGCCACGGAATCGGAGGCGGAATTGGCGGTTTCGGAGGTGGACTTGGTGGAGGACACGGTGGTGGATTCGGGGGTGGATATGGCGGTGGAATTGGAGGAGGACATGGTGGTGGAATCGGCGGAGGCGGCAGCATTGGAATTATCAAACTGATCGTACCTGTTGGTGGTATTGGCGGTGGTATTGGAGGAGGACATGGGGGTGGAATTGGCGGAGGACTAGGAGGATTCGGTGGAGGTCATGGCATCGGTGGCGGTATCGGAGGAGGCATCGGTGGTGGTCATGGTCTTGGAGGCGGTATTGGTGGAGGATACGGAGGTGGATACGGAGGTGGTATCGGAGGAGGATACGGAGGTGGCTCCGGCTGGTGGTGAACACCAGACAGACTGATTTTACCCTTCGCTCTTTGAGCATTGGAAGCAGTATTTTGTTGAAAGTTTTAAATAAATTATTGATACATTAATTCCCATGACTCTTTATTCCAAAACTCTTTACTTTTTTTCTAGTCTACAACATTAAAATCAACATAGTCTTTGTATTTTCTTGTGCGCCTACCCAAAACTTTCAAAGGTGAATATTTTTCAGAACATATAAGATGACTGTCATATAATTTGGCATCAACTGTGATAATATGTAACTAAAAAGAAGGAATATTTTAAAAGTTTAAATATAAACATAAATTGCTTAGTGAAAAATAAAATTAAACTATCGCATTCATTTTACTGTGAAAAACACACTTAAAGTATCTAATAAAATTTTTATCTTAGGCAATAATCTTTAATAACGACCAGTTCAATAATATGAGAAATATTAAAATTGAATTCCACCATTTCAAGAATCATTTAAATTGCTTCGGATTATGAGTAGCAAAACTGGCAAACAAATCATTAGAATGGTATTTCCTCAACTACGTTATTTTCTTAATGGTTAGAACAGAAGTAATCGACTTCCATTCGAATTATTATCGACGTGGTAATTGAATTTGAAAGGTTACGTTGTTTTGCTTGAATGGCAGTTATTACAGCTTTTGCGACAGCTAAAATGAAGTATGTCACTATTTATACGTGCATTAGGAATTATTACACTTTATATTAATTAATAGAGGCAAGTGTCACAAGCTCTATACACAACGTTAAACATGCTTATAATTATAATTTCTTTGAATAATTTGTATATATTAAATTTCAGACATAAAAGTAAAATGTCTATATGCATATACATATATATATATATTTTTTTTCGTTTTCGCTGAATGATATATTCATGTTTATTTGTCTTTTCGAAATACCAAACCATGTTGTAATCTCACCGATCAATAACCATTTTGCTGCAATTTTTTAATTTTGATCTTCAGTAAAAAGAGCCTCTCATTGTTTTACTTCAAATTGCAAAACTGGATCCTGTTTGAAAAGCCTTCAAAAGGTGCGATTAAAAATTACATTATTGATTATAGGTGGATACAAATTGTGCAACTAAATAAAAGCCTAATGAACCGCATCCAGGTAGCGTCCACCTCAATTAGTTTGCAAAATTGATTACTGCTCAAAAAAAGTTATCGATAACCATTTAATCGCCGACCGCGCAAGTAATGGCAATTGATCAGGTCGTGATGATAAGAAAAGTTAAGTAGGTTTCAAGTGTGAATGAACTTACGTTAAATTGCAACAATTATTGAACGAAAACCCAAAAATACTTTGAAGAAATATTAATAGAGCTAGAAAACCCAAAAAATTACGAAACACTGAAAATCGTTTTTATCTTTTTTTCAAAATTTCAAATCTTTTTATAATAGTTCACTTGAAAGCGCAGTTATAATTAAAATGAAATTTGGATTAATTAACCACACAGTTATTGAAACAACAATTTCAATTAAATTCGATGAACACAAAAGTTAAAGTCTAATTTTCATCACTTATTCCACTTTAATGGGAAATGAAGGTGTTGGAATTAATTTATTGTACTTTTACGATTGTTTTGTGTTTCAATTTTCCATTAAACTTTAAGTGATCTAATGAAGTCTTAATCAAAACATCATAAAACAATTCCTTACATAAAGTCGTAATTTAAATTGAGGGCAACTAAAAATTAATTCAAAACGATTTCCAACAATAGAGAACTCAATTAATTCCTTTTTTTTCTTGTTAATCGACTATAAAAGAGCAAAAACCGAATGAATAGATTAAAAATATTTTAAGAGCGCAATGGTGCACTAAAGCAGAACGGGAGATTGATGAATGAACAATTAACAAATTTGTATAGCAACCTGTGCAGTTTCCTAGTTTAGTCTTAAAAGTTTGGTTTTGAAAAGCATAATTAAATAATTTTTTTTGGATACGTTATCTTAAACATATAATATTATAGGTTATACGAAATCAAATCGAAAAGCTCAAAACTCTCTCCTCTTTGATGAATTTTCAGTTGTGAGTAAATATAAATTTTATATAAACAATTATAGAAAATTTCGAGTCGAACAAATTTTCAATTCTTCAGTAAAAATTAATTAGTGAAGTCACATCGCAAATAAAAATTTGTTTCAAATGCGTAAAACAAAATTTTAAACTAACGTCGGTTGGTTGCAAAATATTTTATACTTTATCATGACTTTTAAAAAAATTTCAGATTTTTCGATTAGGGCCTTTTTCTTTTAATGAAAAAAATATCCTCTCTTAAGCCGCCTAAAGATAAAAATCAGCAGTATTAGAAGAAGTGAATCAAAAAAATTCAAAACATACTTTGGTTTTCGTTTTATTTAAAAAAGTTAACGAAATATATTCACAGTTAGAATTTTTATGTATAAACAATCGGAAAATACTGTTTGTAGGATTTAATGAGATCCTGATTACCATCCTTTGCCACCGTATCCTCCTCCAATACCACCTCCATGTCCACCTCCGAATCCACCTCCTCCATATCCACCACCACCATATCCTCCTCCAATTCCACCTCCATGGCCACCACCGCCGAATCCACCGCCACCTCCGCTTGGGACGATGACCTTGATCACTTTGGCGACGCCGATGCTTCCACCACCACCACCGAATCCACCACCATGGCCGCCTCCTCCGAATCCGCCACCGCCGAATCCACCTCCTCCGAATCCACCACCGCCGTATCCACCATGGCCGCCTCCACCGAATCCTCCGATGGATCCACCACCGAAACCTCCCTTTAATCCACCACCGCCAAATCCACCTCCACCATATCCTCCGCCAAGTCCACCACCATGTCCTCCGCTAAATCCACCACCTCCGAATCCTCCATGTCCTCCGCCGAATCCACCACCACCACCGCCGCCGCCAAGATATCCTGCCGAAGCAGCGGCCACAATAGCCATCAAACAAACGAATACTTTCATGGTGGTACTTTGAGTGCAGAACCGAAACTGATGCCTTCTTGATGGACGTACCTTCTATTTATATGCATCTTTTCGCTAGTCACCGACTTCACTTTAGATTTCATTTTGCCTACCTGAAACGTAATTGCTCTACTTATCAACGAAAGCATTCAAATAGTGGCTGGCGCTATAATTGCGATTGTTCTCCACCTGGAGTGGTGTAAGTGAGTCATAGCCTTAGTACAAGTGTAAGAAGGCGGTAGCGGACGGGGATGTCATTAAAGCCATCTCGCAACCACCCCACGGCTGAGACCCACTCATATCCGAAGACCTCGCTCTCGCTCTGAAGTGTTTCCTTTCCAATTTGAGCAACGCTTATATTGTAATTAAATCTGCAATTTAACTGTACGGCTGTAATTTCTATTTAATAAATAGCTGCGCTTTTTACACATTTTCAGCAAAGCGTTCGGGGGCACCTGGGCGAAGAAGTCGGAAGAGACCCGGGGTTCGGGTACCACCACTAAAGGCATCTAAACCCCGCTTAAACCATACTTTTGAACTTTTATTATTTTTTTTCTCTACATTTTGCAGAACTGCACAACCGCAGAATCTGCAAAAAGTCATGTCTTGCGCGGATTATTGAAAATTGGACGTTTCGTTTTTGCACAAAAGTTCAATCTATAAGCAAGCCCTGTGCACCAGACCGGACCCCGGTGATGCTCAAAAAGTCGAGGGTAATTGCAAAATTTACTTGCGAGGTCTATTGCTTTTCTCTCTCCTCCGAACATAGCCACGGTCGGTAGTATCAAAATATAAGTTCATGGCGGAGGCATGTCAGCCCGCATCGACAGCGGTCACGAAACTTTTGAGGAGTTCATGAGAACGGTTACCAAGACCGCAAAAGAAATTTGAAACCTTTTGTCAGATTCTTGACAGATTCGTTTTAGGCTACTTGCGCAATCTTGACCTATTGGTCAGCGGTGTGCTAGACGTACCTAAAATTTTATCAAAATTCTTTCATACGGTGCGGTGCATTTTAAATATCACAAAAGATGTGAAAATGAATAAAATTAGTAATTTTTCTTTAGATACACATATGACTTAAGATCTAATAATAGCAGTTGCTGATGAAACCCAGTTATGCACAAGGTTATTTTCGTACGAAATTTAGGCATTTACTTCTGATCGCTCTGATACAATTTTTGATTATTACATGGAGGTGGTGAAATCTTAATTATGTGTAAGATAGTAACTACCTACTTACTCACTTTTTTACATTAATAGCGGATGGTTTCGCAAAGCACATTAGTTTCAAATCTAATTAGGTTAATTGAGTATATTTACTGAACCATTTGAAATATTTAAATTGCAGGAACAATACCCTCTCTGACTCTAACATCCTAAGAAATTATTAATAAATACCTTAATATGTTTCATATATTTCAAATTGCTTAACAACTAATAGATTTCGAAATTTTTATTTCAAAAGTTTCGTAACAATTGCAAGATTCTGTAGAGTTCAGGTTAGTAAAATTTGATCTGTTTTTTGATTATATAAGGAAAACGTACACAGAAAAAATATTAAGCAGAATTATATGTTCCAAAGACAAAAAAAAATCCAAAATTTTTGTCGCAAGTGCGGTCTTTTTTAATACTTCACTTGTTGAATTATTTATTAGTTGCAGATTATACCCACTTTTTCCATAAGTGAAAAAACGCGTTGTAGCTTATACATAACTGAGTATGTAGATCTTCGTTTTTAACGTTTACTGTCATAAACATACAATCAATCGCATATCTAGTAAGAGTTATTTATCAAACAGTTTCAGTTGGAAAAGTGATTTAATTAAAAAACCGAGAACTACACCTGATACCTGAAAGCTTTAAAGCAAAAGTAATCAAACATATGCATATTAAGCGACAACTGCTAAGCTTTTAATTAAGTGCGAAGCATATCTGGTTTCTATGTTGACTTTTTTTTTATGGTTTCTGTCCTGAAACGTTTTCCAGTCTACTGAGATTTAAGTTCTCTACTGGAACTGTAGCTTTGGTAAGATCAAGATCAAACGCTTTCAACAGTTTTCATCACACAAGTCATTTAGCACTTCGTAAATGAAGTTGTTAACCTGACACCAGACTAAATCGTTAAGTCATACAAAAGTTACATAGTGGTTCATTGATTGATTCATTCCCCATGTAGAAAAACTTGTTAATTATTTATGATTGCTTAAATCAAGTAGTATTAAATTAATAAAATGAAATTAGGATGCCAAAATTATGACCGTAAAGTTTATTGCTGAAATGAGGTTTAGATCAAACCCATGAATTTCATAGTAATACTATATTTTTATTTTGACTAATCTGGGAAATGTTTGGTAATTACAATTTAAGTGTAAAGTCGAACTTTACAAGAAAAATATTATATTATAATTATTAGTAGGTAATATAGTCATTCAATAAAGTTAGAGTTTATCATTCTTAACTAAAAAAGATGTTAACATTAAAAAGAAAATATTATTAGTAAACTATTGTAACATTGCAAAATCTGTACATCTGTCTATAAAAGTAAAAAAATATTTTTCTACAAAAACTCTATATAAAATTAAGCAAAGATCACAAACCCGTGAAGTTAGACCCAATTTCCTCAAGAAAAGTAGCTCAATTTTCTATTCAAATTGATTTTACGCTTCATTACCACTCGCGTTTGTTTCAATTTTTATCGATCGAGTTCATTGTACTGCTTTTAAGTGCATTAAGTTCTATTCCAAATTTAGACAATCTTATTGAATTAACGTGATGAATTGCAATGATATGGATTATCAAACAAAAAATAGTTGGTCTTTTTTGTTACGGGTGTCGAATTAAGCAGTAGAAAATACGGGTTGGAGGTTTGATGTGATCAGCTGAATAAATTTCTCAACTATTGATTTGAAGTGATTTGTTTTCTTACTGTTACAACATTGTTACTAATTTTTGTGTGTTGTTTTTGAATTGGGTTTTAAACCAAACGGATTTTGTACTTTTCCACATTCCGAGATTCCTTGAGGAATATATGTACCTTTTGCAGACACTTTTCCCCTTAGGAGTGAAAAACTGATTTTCCACTTTTTATCTAATTTGGAAAGTGAAATCTGCATCATAAAAATGGTCTATAGTGCTGTTGCATAATCCCAAGTTACTTACTAGCTACCTTTAAAAAGATTCAAAATTAGCATTCAGGCGCCAGTAGTTTGATGCCTAATTTAGAGCTAATTACCTCGAATGTCTTCATAGCCAAAACTTAACTAAATTTCGTCCCAAATTCTTACATCTATTTGTATTTGAAGCGTGTAACCGTACTTGACACCTTTTAATTAAATTTAACCATATTAGAATACTTCATAAAAATTGAATTTCTACCACAAAATAGGTGCATCCATTAAAATAGTAACTTTGTAGAGCAAGAAGCGCGAACAAAAATTGTACCTTGAATTTTTTTTATGGGTTTATTTCTGCTAAATAAAGCGGAATTAGACCAGATAACCAAAGATAATCTGCACATGTCCTTAAGAATCTTGGTTAAAATATCTTGTGTCTGTGCAAGGAACTAACGCGCCACATGAAGCCGAAAGAAAATGTATTACCTTTTATTTGCTGACATAATTTCAACACATGCGTATTACGCAAGAAGAGGCCGGCCACCCGGTCTTTTTATATACAAGTGAATAACCAGCATAATGAAGATCCGAAAGTACCACATATCCGCTCTGAAGCATCTAAGGTCAGTCAGTGAAATCCATTTTAAAACAATAAACATATTTTAGGAAAAAAGAACGCAAATGCAGACAAAATCAATATTGGATCTCAAGGAACAATATAAGATCACTTGGATCTTTCCTGCTTTTTTTTTGTATCTTCTAGTGGCTTGGGCAAGAAATTAAAATTTATTAATGAGGTTTTTTTGCAATCCTCAGTCGCAATCTGTTGTAAACCTCCAGCTTCCTCTGTACCACTGATTAGCAGCGGCGGCGGCTAGAGATTCTCATCTAATTAACG
Source organism: Tolmerus cingulatus (assembly GCA_959613345.1). NCBI lineage: Eukaryota > Metazoa > Arthropoda > Insecta > Diptera > Asilidae > Tolmerus > Tolmerus cingulatus. Next base: position 35,325,362 of record OY390710.1, read on the forward strand.
ATCTTGTATGAGTACTTGAGCCAAAAGATTGGCCTGATCAACTTATGTATCAAAGTCTATCCGGCTGCCTTCGCGAAACCAAAGTCTCAACGAGTTTGTCTGCGGCTACAGCGTTTATTTCACCTCCGCCACTACTCCGGTCTGATTCATCTCACTTTCAGACTTCAGACACTTCTTGTGGTAGAATCAAACATTTTTCACCTACTATGACTTGTACTTGTTTTGGTTACTTTCGTTCGCTAGATTAAGTAGTGAATTTTTGAAATTATGGAACCTACTACTTTAAGCAATCGTTCCACGTGTCCACGAGTATTTTCAATCAAGTACGATTTCCCAGGTAATCGGACGAATAATTGATGCCTTCCAGCTGTTATACAATCGCATCCTATACTCGTTGCAAATTTTTCTTTCGATTTTTCCCACTAACATAATAAGCGCATGCTGAACAAGAACTGTGAAAAAGAAAGGTTTTATGGGAGGGTTTTGCAATTATACTTCCATGCGTACCTACGTTTTTTTTAGGAAGATTTAACGCAGGTACTAATAAATTTATGGGAACGTATTAGTATGCTGAATAAAAACAAATTGGTAATGTTAGCGATATTTTGTACGCTTAATGTAATTAATCTGGATATTGCGATCGCTTCGATAAAAACTCGTTTCATTCAACTGTTTCGCAAAATTAAGAGGAAATTAAAAAAAAAATCAGGTTAATAGGCGTGTCTTTTAAAAATTCGTAGAGTAATATAAAATAAAAAAATTAATTTCATTGTTACATTTCTTGTGAATTTTTAAATGAATACGAAAACCAGCCTACTTTTATTTCTTCAATCCACCTGCAAGAATGGACAGACAAATTAAGAAACTTAGACACAACGTTTATTTTTTCTCTAACTGATTTTGTCTTATAAATAAATCAAATTTTTCCACCAAAGCTCGATACAAAATGTTATGCAAGATCTATGTATGTGAAGGATTTTTGACAAAATTTGAAAGCGAATAAATTTGGGTGTTTTTGATTCATATACCTAAGTTAAAAATTTAAAACTAACATGTTCTAGCAACAAATATTTTTTGCGGGATCCCAAATTAAAAATTAAAAATTAATTAGCATAGATACCGGCTCACTCACACACACTCACACTCACATGCAGAAGAAGAAGCTTTTTAAAAGTTTCAGTATAAGTAATAGTAGATGATTATGAGAATTGTAAAGAAAGTAAAACAAAAACAGTACCTATCTGATCTCTTATTATATATATCTACTATATATGTACGCACAAAATATAAAAACGTGCACAAATTGACAGAAATCAACTTATGCTCAGCGAAGTATGATAAATCGTATTTTATAACTCTTTTTTTATAATCAAACCCAAAAACTCTACTTTTTATGCATATTACTCACACCGATATTACCCAATCCACTAATCTTGTTATGATCTTACTACTAGTGTTATGAAAAGATAAATGATCAGTAATTAGTTTAAAAAGTGACCTTACCATTTCTAGGTACTGTAATTATCAGAAACCTATATTTATTATATCATTAATTAGTAGCTTTAACACGATAGCATTAAGTCACTTGTCGTGTTAAGCTCGACTATAACTTAACCGCTTTTTGCAATCGGAAGAAGACCATCTCTTCTTTTACTTTCATTTCTCCGCAACCAGTTCTGTGAAGGTATGGTGATTTTCGAATTCATTAATACTGTTGCTCTTCCTTCAAGAAAGAAGGAAATTTTTCTATATAAGCAAGATCATTCCAAGGTGTTTGGCGTAAAATGCCGGAGACCACCTTCAAGACAAGGATTGAGGCGCATAAAGCTCCGGTCATAATTGCGATTAATTAGGAAGAACGAAGCGAGGTACAACAGGTAATTAAGCGAATCAAATGCAAATTCACTTTTTAAATCCGCTGGCCGCGAAGAGCGCAAAAAGTGAAGAACTCAAATGAAAAGAGGTTGTTGTAATTGTTTTGCGATAATAAAGGAATTCATTTATGCGTTTTGCGGTCGGGTAAGGTAACTTTTAATAGCACTGACGAAAGCAGCCGGATCAAAAGAAGCGATGTTAGGTCATGGGTTTTTTTCTCAAAAAGAAGGTTTTGAGAGCGTTATACAAGAAACCTCCAAAAATTGTATTTGCGCTGTAATCACGTTCTGCACGACTGTCGCTGGACTAGAAGAAAGACTTTTATGTAATAAAGTGAGCCACAATCAAAGACCAATAGTGGATTCGTCAAGGTCACACTCTGGTCCGATGATACTAGATGCAATTGAAAAAAGAAGAACTTGATCAACAGCAAAGCAACATAATTCGGACGTATGCTGGCAAAGTTACTTTCGATGAAACAAAAAGGTAAGTTCGCCGGAAGGTTGCGTAATTTTGGTAAGTTGTGTGCCTTAACCTTTCTATACTGCGGTTGGTCTCAGACAAGTTTTTATTCCTCTTCGTCAGATCGGCTTTGCATTTTCGCTTAAGGTACCTCCTACTTCGCCCGGGGTAGTACATGGTCCAAATTTCTGAAGAAGTGCTTTGATTTTTACGATTTTTTACGCTCTCCTGTTTTTTGTCTTATTGACACAGTTTAGGTTTTATGGCTGTTTACTGACTTTTAAACTGATGACGATTGATTTACATTTCACTAAAAAGTATCAATTTATTATGCAATAATGTAATCATGGATTCTACATGTCTGTCCAGGGTTCCCTATAGACTTCTAGACCTTTTGAATAATGAATCCACAAAACAATGCATACATAAAATTTAATTCCAATCTGAAAGACAACATTAACTTCTCTATTTCTTCATAACTGATTTGCTTTCACTACAAGAGAAAATCGACGAATTATAAGAAATGTCAACAACATTTGGAGCTTCCACTGCCCTCGAAAAATCCACACGACTAATCCTGCCTACGACCAACATTTGTACGAACGATAATTACTTTTTCAAAAATAGAAAAACATGCTTATATCAGGCAAAAAAGGGCTTATGAAATGATGGTGCTCTTACCATGAAAAAGGCCCAATTGCGCTGAGCTTGACCTTTAAAGGTACATTAAGCACACGAAAAGAACTCATGTAGTAAAACACTTTTCTTTTATCTTTTAATTATGTTGCAGTGGGCTGAGAAGCAATAAAAACATCTTTGAAAATGCGCATATAATGTTTTTGAAAGAAGATCGAATTGCTTAATTTTTTTGTGCGTATTAACCTTAACTATGATAAAGTGCACTTTTGGTAACTTACATGGGTAATGTTACCTACTCTTTGTTTTATTATGTGTCTGTCGTAAAAGAGAACTGTGTACGAAATTTGTATATTTGTAAAATTATTATTAATTATTATTATTTATATTATATTATACCAAGATTTAACGCAGAGTTTTGTGTATTCCAGTAAAAGAATAGGTTATATATTTACAAATATACATATATCGAATTTTGATATAAGCAACATTCCTCATTTCAAATGTGAAGATTATTAAAACTTTTATGCTGACATGAAAACAAAACAAAACATTTAACAAATAAATTGATTTCCTGAGTTAAACCTAAGAGTTCATAGTCCTCATAAACCGTGGAAAATGTGTACTTGTGCATATCCAATTAAACTCATACTTAACGCTACCTTTTCCTGTGGAGCTACATTTTAGGTTGATTAATGCAAAACGAAATGCACCTTGACGAATAAATGGAGCAGAAAAACAGTGACCTCAGGTGGAACCACCATGATCGCGGTCATGTGCGTGGTAACCACTATTTGACCAATCATTACATGGTTTGGGACACTCCAAATTACAACGTGTGACAAAATATTTGGTAAGCATATTTCAACACCCAGAAGTGAGCTGAACATTTATTAGTCTGTCTCTCTCTATAGTATGTTAAAGTTTCGACTTACCTCGATTTCAGTTTACAACGATGGATGGTTGTGAGTAGTTTAATGAGACATGACCGCAGTGATTTTCAACTGGAGGATTAATGCCTCCTATTTCAGCCAAGATTAATTTCGCTTTGCTGAATGGTGCGCCAAACCTTACAACTTCCAACACGGTCGCAGGAGGAAAGTCTACCGGGCTGGAGCTCTTTAAATTGTTCGAATGCATACCGTGCAAATTCCGTGGTGTGCCAATGAGGTCTACTTGTTGACCACCTTTAGTTCTTTTCAACATCACTGAATAGATTCTTCCAGATCTTACGCAACACAGAAAACGACAGCGTCTTAGTTTCAATGCAATTTTGCGCTTCCGTCTAAAACGAAGCCCCGTGCCACACAGTCGCTGTTTGCAGAAGTAACGAACTCTACCACTATTGTCTGCGATTCTTACTATCTCCAATTGACCGTGATATTTTGAATTAAGTTGTGGTTATTTTTTCAAATTACATTTTTATGCAATTGCCAAGTTCATCAGTCATCTCAGTGCTGCTGCTAATTATACGAAATAAACCTAGCTAAGTCGTGATGTTTAGGTTAAATATCACTGCACTTAGAGATCATAATTTTTTTTATTATATCTACTATTCGAAATACATCTTACTTAATATAAATTCTCCTAGCTCAACAAAATCTTAAGCGTCAGCCTTTTGGACAAAACAAGAATGAAGGAACGAAGTTTCAAATGTTAAGCGATCCGAACTTAGATAAATTTTTAAACTATATCATTAAGTTGTATTTAATACTACTATTAAGTTCAATTCATGCCATAAATAATGGTTAACCTTTCTGAATCTCAAACCTAGACTATAAAACTGATCCTCCGCAAATTTTGCAAGATTCATCAAACAAACTCTTTCAACGAAAATTTTAACTTTACGACCAAGAAGACGTATCGTACCTCTTCGCAGAAATAAACGGTTTGGTCGCATTCTGATCTCTACATTAATACCAGATCTCTGGTCAAACCACTAATTACTTGTTTCATAATGAGCATCAAGGTAAAACTTTGACTTTCCATGTTTTCCTTTTTTATTTATATGGGGCAGCATGCATTTTGCGACCAGGTGTTTGCTGCGGTTCATTTTTTGGAAGGTTGGCTGTGGTCAGCATAATTTTTAAGGCCTCACATTCACGGAAACTTAATACCACAAAATTAAACTTTAGGTGGCTGCTGTCCAAAATCGAAACACTAGTACAAATTGCCGCAGGTGCTCTAGTCAGACTTCCAGAGATTGGCATGTAAAAGTTGATTGAGATGCAAAAGAAATAAATTCAGAGCTACTTATATGTATTTTATGAGTTTAAAAGTTAACACTCTTTTGGTTCACAACTCTTATGTTTTAACATGTTTTTGTTAACCTCAGTGGTTTTGCTTATTCTCATCACATTTTTATGCGGTGTTGACTGTGAAATCATAATTACATACAATCATTTTTATTTACTCACAATGTGGAACAACATTTACGATTTAATTGTTTATGCGGACAAATATTGTGTAAATAATTTCGTTTAAAAAAGTCATAAACATATTTCATTATATCTGCATTTACAAAGATTTTTATAAAATGTCCCTGTTTAAAAATAACATTATAACTATTCAATTACTCTGCTTTCCTAAGTTTGATCTTAGTTTGTGCATGAAATTATCTGAATTAACGAAGATTTTTGAATAAGTTTGTCGCTTAAATCTTTTGTTTTATTCCCGCGATCTAAATAAATAATGTATTGTTACACAAAAAAAAAAAAAATTCTGGATCGTTAATTAAATAATAAACCTTGGAAGTTTAAGTAAGCCCATCACACGACGTCCCAAAAAACCGGAAAAAATATGAGCGATTTTTCACGCTTTCATCCAATAACCCCCTCGGCCTGAATAAGTAATGACCTTCTGCAAAAAATTATGTAACCCTTTCTGCCATGTTTTATGCTACGCACTTTTGAAATTCACTGGCTATAAGTGGACAATCGATTATATGAATGCATTACATTATAAAACTTACACTCGAATAATTGCAGTCGTGATTGAAGTTTAGAAAATGATCTATAACGTTGAGACTAAACCGATCATTTGCCTTAAATCCATCGAAATTGAAGCAATCAATTTATACATCATTGATATGCGAACATGACGAGGAAGAGAATATTTTTGATCGATTTTCTACATAATTATGCCCCCATAGCCAACTTTAACTGGTATCGCTTTGTTCAGTATACCTAAATTATTCTAACAACTTTGCAATTAATATTGCTTCACATTCCAAACTTGAGTCTAATATCATAGCCACAGACCAATAAAGTTGGAAAATATTTGTTCTACAATAAAACACAATTAAATATTATATACTAATAGAAAAATTAGTTACACTCAATTAATTGAATTGCAACTTTCGAATTCCTTCTAGTAGGTCATCAAATGACCCATGATATTTTCTATAACCTAATTGTATTTTTTAGAAATTTTTATGGTAACTTACTATATTTAATTAAAGATAAATTCACAATTTGTCGCTATGCGTGCGGTACTTTTATATAATATTTATTAATCTGATCGAACACGAAAGCGAAATACAAAAGTGCCTTTGCTTGTAACCATCATCGATGGTATCTTCACATAATGACTATAATTACTCAACCATCACTTCAAATAAAGTCTCATTTTTAACGCAATTAACAACAAGCCAAAGAACTTAAGGTGACTTTAGCATAATGCAACTAAAAAAGAGATTCCAACCATCTGCTTGCTTTTGCTATTTATTAGAATTAATTATTTTTTAAAAGCTATTCTTTTAATATATAAATAACACGAGTTATGCATTAGTTACAAACAATGAGAATAAATCCAGTGTTGATTTCATTGCAGATGACAAAATCTTAAAATACATGTGGTCATTCCGTGTGTAGAGGTCGGGAATTTAAAGTATATTAATTTATATCGAGAATTCAATAGTTTATGACGTCAAATGGAACTTTAACACCAAAAAAAAATAGTTCGATTTAAAACTGGTTAATACTTTCCAAAAGCAAAGTTTAGTAGGTTGCGTTTTTTTTATTATTATTTTAATTAATTCTTGTTCCAAACCACAACTAAACAATTCTTATATAATTATAACTTTTTGTGTTTTGCAATCAGTCTTTAAAGTATGTGAGGAAGTAATTAATTTGTAACTATTACTATGTATATAAAACTACAAGACCACAATGACGTCATAATGAATTTATTTTATCTTGTAATATGATCTGCTCATGAAACCTCGAACTTGCGTTAAACACCTTCAATTTTATTTAATTGCTAGTTTAAGTTTCCCGACATTCTTCAGGTGTTTCTTTTTATTTTTTCAAAAGCTAGCCAAACCGCAAAGCACGGTTTTTTCAAATGTAATATGTTTGTTAAATTAATTTATAGGTATAGGCGCATCCTACTATCGTTTTACGCGGTAGATGAAATCAACAGAGATATTAAAATTAAATCGAAAGAAAAGTTTTAATGAGGGAACTCAATAATCACATCTCAAAAATAGCTCTTTAAAATTTATATTATTATATATATATATGTATATTATCCCCTAGAAACTGAATTTTAATTGAGATATAATAAGTATACAAATTCCGAAAATAAATTTAAGTTATTTATTATACACTTTTATATTTTCAGCATTAATCATCAGCTCTAAATGATTCTACACCATCTTGAGACGTAGTCTTTCAGCCACTTATTTAAAATTGAGAAATCAGAAATTCGAAAAAGTGCGAATATAAGATACCACAAAATTTACAAAATTCGATTCAATCATGCATACTAGGGATTGATGCCAACGCCTAAAAATCGGACAGTAAATCATAGCAATTTGTTCAAGCATCATTACCCTCTCCCGCGAGGAAAATATTTATTATCAGGTCTTATCGATTTCACGTAACGACGGTGATCTTTACATGCACCTTTCACTTGTAAACAGACTGAGCGCAATGATCCGAAAAGCCTACGAAAGAGCATAGTACCACAATTTGCATTTTGATAAGATTGAAAGTACCATATAAAAAAATAAGTAAATTTTTTAGAAGAAATCAAAAAATTATTTTATAGATTTTTCAATTTTTAATCTTATAGTCACTTCGACACTAGTTTCTTTAGTAGTTACTAGTAGTATTTTTATCTTCCTGTTTTTAAGACGGTGCACAATTTCCTATACAATCCAGCCGAATTGCGTAAGGACCGTCATTAACTTGAATTCGCCAATAACGTCCACGTAAGGCACGTTGTTTGTAAATAAACTAATTTTCACTTTCATCATACATCTGAATTTGACGGGAAAGATGTGAACCCAATAAGAGCAAGTCGTTCTACAAAACCTCTTTGAACCACTTCTGGTTTACGTCTAGCTTTATGTAAGAAAGTTAGTCCAGGAAAAGTAAACGACTCTCGCCTCCGTTTCTTAAGAAAACCGCTTATAAATTCTTAAGATTATGTCTCCTACTTTGGGTAAGTATAGAAAATGTAAAAAACTGAAAAATCTTCGCCAGAATGTTCAAATCGATTAATTATCCCTTCGGGACGTTTTTGCTGAGGACACTTAGGAAATTCGCTAGTTAAATAAATGAACTGATTTATGAAATCATTTCCTTGAAATTGCACTTTTCCCTGCTAGTTTTTTAGAAAACTAGTTAAAGGAAGGCGATCGTTGCTCCGGGGTTGGGGTCCGGGACGTTCTCCAGCTTGCGGCTGGACCGACTGCGATCGTGTGTTTATTAAATCCGATCGCGAGTATTAAGCTGGCGGCCGCTGCGTTCGCGACTAATCTACATGCCACAAGAGGGGCTTGGCGAAAAGTGAGGCAATTTCCAAGAGTATCTATGGAGTGCCATGAGTCCGAAAAAAAACCAGATAATTCCTTAAACGTCGTCAAACATTTCTCATACGCAATCTCTTGCAAGAAGATCAAATTGAGTGTCCACCACTCTGGGAGCGGGTAGCCAATTTCTCGTCAACGCATGAATAAAAAATGCAAACAGAATGGGGCCACATGCACACTCCGAAGGCGGCGAAAAAAATAAAGAAATAAAGATATTATATGTATCTTTGGGTGGAGGATGGTGGCACAGGTGAGTTTTGCACGGTTGGCCGAACTGTGACTTATCTTCTTAAAAAAATCTTAACCCATACACTCACACTCTTCGGTGATAAAACATTGAAATTCGGGTAAGTGGTTATGTCATGCCTCCAGCACAATTAATTATTGTACACCCCAGTTAATATGTCTATATAAATACGGGCGTGGATTCTGCCCAGTTATCAGTCTCAATCCTTAAATCGAAGCCTCAACATGAAAGTGTTCATCTGTCTCCTGGCTCTTATTGCCGTAGTTTCAGCTGGATACCTCGGCGGTTACGGAGGTTACGGCGGTTATGGTGGAGGATATCACGGAGGATACGGCGGTTATAGCGGGGGATACCACGGAGGATATGGTGGTTACGGACATGGCTACGGTGGATACGGAGGATATGGTGGTGTCAAGGTGGTCAAGGTCGTCAGTGTACCGTCCTACAGCTACGGAGGATACGGTGGCTATGGACATGGCTACGGCGGTGGTTACGGACATGGCTACGGCGGTTATGGAGGTGGCTACGGAGGATACGGAGGATACGGAGGATACAAGAAGGGATGGTGGTGATCACCTCTCAAGTGTTCAGTGCTTATAAGCAACAAATAGAGTTACCTGTGAATATTTTTTTTTGTTTTATAGAATTTTTTTAATGTGGAACAATAAAATTACTAGTCTTAATGTTCGTGTTTATTTCTCCGATTTATATAAAATACCCACAAATTACCTACCATGCATGCAGTGATTTTGGTTTTGACTCTATCAAGTAATCGCATCTTTATTTTGTCTCAGTTCAAAGCACTATATTCATATTTCTATTTTTCAGGAGTAAAAAGTTCATTCTCTACTTCTTAACACAAAAGTATAATAAATGGTAAGATGAGAGTGGTTTGTAGTATCGAAATTTATTATTCTGATATTATGTTTAACGTAATAAAACATCAATATTCTTCTTAAAAACAAGTACCAAATTTTTTTTAAAAGTCCCATAGACATCACTAAATTTTCAAAATAATTTTGAGGGAAAAGAATTAAGCAAAATATTTTGACCTACATAATTTGTTATAACTTATTTTAAGAGTTTTTCTAATTGCCATATTTTAGTTGGCTTTCAAACAACATTTTATTAATCGTAACGTAATAATAATCGAGGATGTGGTATCAGCGCACAAGAGTCAAGTACTTGTAAATAAGCCTCAGTTAATATAATAAAATAGATTACGAAACGGTTAAAAGTAATAACATCAAACATACCATCCTTATCTTCTAAGCGCAATTTCTCAGAAAATTAAAGCAGAATTTGCCATGTAAAACCCCGCAAATATTGTTGATATGACTACGATTTCCTAATTATAAAAGTAAACAGTGTCAACTACATTTGCATTTCAAGTTATCGGTAGCAAGCGATATTCCGTAAATGTTTGAATAATGACGAGACCGTTTAGGGGGTATTTCCGAAAAGATATTGCTAATCTAAGATGAATCGCTCAAGTGCAAGCGGTGCGGCGGTTTCTCAATACAACCTTAAAAAGCTTCTTAAAGATGCTCAAAGCAAATCATTCAGATCTTAGGCCCTGAACCGTGGCTCTGCTTATTGTGCAGTTGATTAAACAAAATTTGCCCAGATCTTTGAACTTGACTTTGAAATGGTTTTCAATATAATAAAATAGTTCAGAGTCGCTAATTTAAGATGAATTATCGTCAATTTAATTTACCTGAAATTGTTGTACACAATTTGTTTAAAAGTATCTTTATGTAATATTTAATATCTTCTCTAACTCCTAACCTTGAGGAATACTAAAATAATATATTTCCTTTTTCGCCATGTTCTCCTTGTGCATTTCCTCTCACGATCTTTAAGTAGGTATACAAAATTTTAAAAACCCATAATTTTTATCCTTGAAATCGCGATATCGTTGATTATTATTACGTTTAGTTTATATATTCGTTAGACCCAACCGGAAAAGTTATATGATCAATAAAATAAAAACAGCGAATAGAAAGGGGAGAACATAAACATTGCATAAACTTATGCCAAAGCAATTAAGTTAAATGTTTTTCTGACTTAAGTTAATTTAATATAACTAAAAGATATACATAGAGGAGGTAATAATTTTTAAATTATAAATGCACTAAATCTTCTGTGACCCATATACTTTCGATGATTCACTGAATGGACTACCAAGAACTAATTGACCCTTTTAGTCCGGCCTTCTTTGGAGGTGTAACTCAAAGTAAACATATCTTCGTAAAGGTCAGCGAAAACAGTTGCACTTTCGTATGACTGCGGCGGGTAAAAGTTGATTAATTTTACCACGAAATGTTAATAAATTTGTCTCGCTGGGAAGTATGAATTTGTATTTTTTTTTCCAGCGAAACCAAAATACAAAAATTACAACACTCATTCGTGCAGTAAATTAACGAGACGTTGACAGAGCCGAGCTTTATTAAAACGAGATTGTGTAATAAGGCGGTTCGCATACGCTAAGGTAAGGTAACCGCAGATGATCTTGTATTATTTTTACCGCGTACTGGGGCCGAAGTTTAATTTCGGACAATATGTGGTTAACATTGGCAAATTTGAAGCAGGAAGTACCCCTAGTCTATAAATGTATGACACATGCAATAAAATTCGTTTTAAGTAAATTTAGTTTTTTTCTAAAAAGAAGGCGTTGGCCGCAGGTAGAAGTAATTGGTATGTTGGGCGAGTTCTTGATTTTTAGAAAACATTTTATGGTAATTATTCGGTTTCTTTAAAGAATTTGAGATTTTCTGGGGAGTGCCGAATATAACGAAGAATTTTTCTCAAATTGTAAACAAAACATGTCGTTAAACAGGTTCCGTTTGATTTCCCAGTCGATTTATATTTTTTTCAACTTATTCTTTACTTCAATGCCGCGACAGGATCTCTGCGCAATGAAAACGCAATACAATTTAATTATGTATCTTAAGATGTTATTAGAGTTTCCGAAGTTGACAACAGTTTTTAATTTTTACAAGTATTAAAAATAATGCTTAAAAGTTGACATTGAATTAATTCGATTAATATTCTAGCAAAGTTTCTTCAAATTGCAAAAAAAAAAAAAGAAACCGCTGAAACAAATGATAAATCTTTTCATTTTCTGTAAAATTGAAGAGAATCTATTCAATGAGTAAAATTACATAATAATCAAAATTATTTTAAATTTACTAAGTGTATGGAGCTCCTCAATTTTTGTGGGGCTCGGTTTTCAATTAAATAACTTTTTACAAATCATTGCTTTGCTTTGATAAAAGAAACGTATTAAATTAGACAAGGAAACTTCTTTCTTTAGAATGGAATATTACAGAGCTATAACAGAAACGCTTCAAACGCTTCGCATATTTTCTACGGAGCACCATAATCCGCCTACCAAAGCAATATCAAGATGGATGTTCCTGTCTGCAGCGGCCATTTTTCAAAATAGAAAAATTATCTTACCTTGATCTTACAGCTCACAAAACAGATGAAACTCCTTGCTGACCGCTTCCTTTTCTTCACTATAAGCTGCCTTGCACACCATTTCACTATTTTATGCACTTAATAAAGATAAAACACTTCAAATAACACCTTAAAATAATAATAAAATTAAACCACCGGATCTAACACTTGAAAAGGACGACACTGTAACAAAAACTCCCCACCCCACGCACTGGGGGAAACAGAATGCATTCCAACCGAACTGAGCGCCACCTACATTCTCACAAGTAAGATATTGAAAAACGCGGTATTTCACCTGACACTTGACAGTAGAAAATGTCAACATCATATGGTGGTTAAAATTTTCACTTTAGCACTGTTTATTTTCTTTTAACTTGAGTGGAAACTAGACAAATAATAATTGAAAAATGATGTTCCGTATCTTACGACCGCTACGCAAAATTGGTGCTTGTTATTCGACAGCAGCTGAAGCTGTTCCTCACTTTGAAGATTTTCGAACGATCGAATTAAACACCGGGAACCACTCAATGCAACACGCCGGCCGATTTTACAAAATATCAGCGGAGGAAAAGAAGCAACTTTTCAGTCATGGTGGGTTCCCCAAAAGCTTTGAAAAACAAGTGAAAACATTCGGGGAAACAGCTCTAATGGTGCGAGAGCCTGCCTTGGAAATTTTTGACTTTATCAAGAGCTCAGATTTAAGGAAGCCGACCAACCGCTTCGTTCTCTACGGCGAGGACGGGACCGGGAAGTCTCTGACGATGGCCCACGTTTTGCACTACGGACTTCAACATGATTTTGTTCTGGTCCACGTCCCCTGGGTGCCGAATTGGTTTAAGAAACCGAAGGAGACTGCGAATTCAGCGACTAAAGAGGGATTCATTGATTTGCCTTTTGATGCGGCCGCCTGGTTGGTGCATTTTAAGACACAGAACGCGACTATTCTCCCGAAATTAGACTTGAAAACAAGCAGGGACTATGTCTGGAGTAAGCGGGAGACGACGCCAGCGGGATCAACTTTGTTAGAGTTGGTGGAGCACGGCATAGCGCGGATTAAATTCGCCTGCGACACAGTTGAAGCTCTTTTGTCTGAGCTGAAGGAGCTGGCGACGGCTGACCGCTGCAAGGTGCTCGTCGCTGTGGACGGGTACAACGCATTTTTCTACCCGAAGACAAGGATCGTGACGGAAAATAAAGTGCCGGTTTCTCCGGACAAAATAACTCTCACGAAGCCTTTTCTGGATATAACAAATTATGACTGGTGCAATGGAGTCTGCCTCCTGGCGGTGGACAGAATTGCGCTGACCGAAGAGCGATGGGACTCCATCTTGCCGCGGTACCAGCTAGGGAAGGAGGGCTTCGAGCACGTGGACCCTTTTGTGCCCATTAAAACGAGCAATTACAACGAGAAGGAGATTACAAATTGTATCAGCTACTACGTAAATAGGAGGTGGATTCAAAACGTAGAGCAAGGCTTCGACAACGAGCTGAAGCACCTCAGTGGATTTAATCCCTTCAAGCTAATGCAACTTTGTGCTCCGCTTTAAAAAACTCAATAAATTTATAGACTAGAACGAAATCTTGCTTTTGGAACAGTTTTTGACTTACTTACCCAAGTTGCTTCACTAATAATTCAACAAAACCGAAACTATAAAAATTTTTCACAGCTTAACCGACGCCGAAAATTATAACTGTAAATGAGAAAATTCCTGAAGCGGCGTTTCCCCCTCGCGGAAAAACCCAGAATCATTATTAATTGTATTCAAATCCAGATGGCGCGGAACTCCCCCTGAAATTATATTGACAGTAACAGCAGACGTCAAAATTGTGAGTTCTGTTTCCTGGGCAGTTTTCTCTCAGACCCAAATTCACTTTTTTGTTTTTGAAATTACAAATATTTCTGTACAGCAGTTTCGTTTGTCCCTCAAAGTTATGAATTAGTTATATTTGAAAAATTTTGTTAGCCTTCAGAAAGACAAGAAACCCGTGAAGATGGCTGATGCCGATGTCCACGATGACATGAATTTGTAAGCGATCTTTTACCAAGTATTTGTAGCGCCCCACGGCCAATTTCCGAGGGGCTTTCACCCAGCAACGGTTGGGATTTGATCAATTACAGTGTTGCTAATGTGAGGGCAAAGTTTAACTGGTTTTTTCTGTTTACTTTGCAGCTATATCACTTCAGAGAAGTTCACCATTGAACCGAATGGAAAGGATGAATTACTGGTAATTGATAGAATTTCGGGCGAATCCAAAGTTCAAGGTAAACCAGTTACCAAATGACCTAGAAACATACTTCTTAGGGAACAAAAATATTAACCTTCAATCCTTTAGAGTAGGATTCCTTGAAAATAAAAAAATCGCCTTATAAAAATTTATTAGATGATCATTATTGAATTGAAACAAGTTTAATAATTTGATGACAACACTCGACAAACTCGAGCTTATTTTAATTTAATGAAATCCATACATTATATTCTGCAAAACTGATGCAAAGATCTCATTAATTAAAGTATGGATTTGAAGGTCAATTTAGGCCGTAAAAATTTCAATGTCCTACTCTCTGTTCCGGGCAAATCGGGAATTATTTTTAGAGTTTTAAAGCTAGCTCACGCAAGATTAAAAGGCGTTGCACAAACTCTAGTTCTAATTATTTAATTTTATTTGATTGCATTTACTAATTAGGAATAAATTAAATCTGTTTTATTTCCCAAAAGTAAACATTTATTTTTATCTCCTTTCCAGCTAAAACAAATCAAGTTCATCAGCTTGTTCCAAATCGCAGAATATGTGGAGTTTTAGGAACAATCAGGCTTCTATCAGGCCAGTATCTGATAGTGGCTACGCACAGGGTTTTTGTGGGCGTAATAAATTTTCAGGTCATCTGGAGGCTTGCTGGCTACGATATAATTCCTTACATTCCTTCAAAAACGCATTTATCTCCTCTGCAAAAGGAACAGAATGATACCTATTTGAATATGATAAAAAAGAATCTTGACACACCATTTTTGTACTTCTCGTACTCCTACGATCTCACGCACACGCTTCAGAGGTTGCACTCCATGCCGCCGGATTTCTTAAAGGTAAAATTTATATTCTGCGCACGATAACCAGTTTTATTATAAACATTCAAATTTTCTAAAGATGGGACTCCTTGAGAGAGCTGATAGCCGATTTGTTTGGAATGGATACCTACTCAAAAATTTTCAATGTCCGGAAATGAAGAAGTTTTGCTTACCTCTTTTGCTGGGATGTATCCTTATTAAACAAATGACTTTATTTGATATTTATTTTTTTATAAAACTCATAATTAGCCTTAACATTATTAATATAAAGTTGTATCAATTAACCAAGTTACTTTGAGCGGCCATTCGTTTATTTGGGGGATTATTTCCCGTCGATCAGTTAAACGCGCTGGAACTCGTCTGTTTTGCCGTGGAATCAACGAAGATGGAAATTGCGCGAACTTTATTGAAACTGAACAGATCGTGGAATATAATGGAGAAAGAGTTTCATTTGTTCAGGTAAAATTAAGAATTTTTCTTTATAATTAAGATAATAATGGTACGGATGCAGACAAGAGGCAGCATTCCTCTCTTCTGGAAACAAACTCCAGATTTACGCTACAAACCACCTCCAGAAGTTGTTGTCGGAAAAGATCATTTAACGGCATGTACAAAACACTTCGATGCCCAGTTTCTACACTACGGAAAAAATGTTATCATAAACCTGGTAAGGATTTAACAACTTTATAAAAAAAATCTACATTTTTAATTGAACTTAGGTGGATCAAAAAGGAGCTGAGGGTCGCTTGGAAAAATCATATGCTAATTTAGTAAATCTTATGAATAATCCAGCGGTTCGATATGAGGCCTTCGATTTTCACAGTGAATGTCGAAAAATGCGTTGGGATCGACTGAATATCTTAATTGATCGTGTGGCCCATGAGCAAGACGAATTTTCCATGTTTCACTTGAAGGCTGATGGAACTTTGCTGTCCTCACAGGAAGGAGTTTTCCGGACTAATTGCATTGATTGTCTCGATCGCACAAATGTTGTGCAAAGTATGCTCGCAAGAAGATCATTAACGGTCGCTCTTCAGAAGATGGGAGTTTTAAGAAGTGGACAGCAAATTGATCCCTATAGTGCGTTCGAGGTTCTCTTTAAGGCGGTCAGTAGCATTATTATAAGAAAATAAGGAAAAACAAATTATTATTTTTATTATTATGATTACAGGTTTGGGCTGATAATGCTGATTTAATATCCACGCAATATTCGGGGACTGGAGCCCTTAAAACAGATTTCACCAGAACGGGTAAACGTACGAAATTGGGATTGCTTCAGGATGGTGTAAACTCTCTAACAAGATACTACTTAAATAATTTTAACGACGGTTTCCGACAGGTAAATAAATTTAAAAAAGATTTCTATCAGCTACATCATTTTTATTTAGGATGCAATTGACCTCTTTCTCGGCAAATACATTGTTAGAGACGGACTGCCGCTCCCAATGTCCATGTCGAAGGGATGGAAATACGGAACTGTATGCATATTTAAGTTCATTAAAATATTATTTACTAATTTTCACTCTTTCAGTTCCCTTCAATTTTGTTATTTGCTTTGGCAATGTTCTGCATGTCAGCAGTTTTTCCACACGAATACCGAACCGAAAACTTGCTGTTTCTTCTATTTTGGGGTGCAATGGTTGGTTTTACAACGGCTGGAATATTTAAATATGGAAAAGAATTCGTTGATTTACCAAAACTTATACCTCCAACTAAAATAGAAGCATAGCAGTAACTAAATTATTTTATTTTTGTTTTTATATTCTTTTGTACAGTAGCCACCATTAATTCATTTTTGTGTCCATTTCTCCACTATTCTCAGATAGGTGTGCACACCGCTGATTCACTAGTCTCTTTTTAAATTCTTCAGTGTACCTACTGCTTTTAATGCAAACATTTATAAATGAGGTATTGTTATAAATTAAAACTAGTTCAAAAATATAACAAATTATAATATGTCCAGTTAATTGCCATTTTAATTAATTCCTACCGTTCTTTTCCTGATTACTTAAATCGCACTAATATAAAATTAGGATAATACAAACACACAATATAATTGGAAAATATTTTATTAACGTAATCGTATTTTTTACACAAATGTACATTATGTGGCAAATGAATGAAATTTACGTTTAAAGCAAATGAATTGAATTAATCTGCTTAAATGGCGAGAAAAAATTTTATTTCTTTAATCAAAAATGTGTAAAAAGGTTAAAAAATCGCCCGACAGGGTAAAAAGGCCATAAAAAGAAATGCATCATATTATCACTTAATCTGCAAATAAAAATTTAAGTATTTCGCGCGCATTATATTTTTTTTAATCATCGTCTTTGACCAGCTTACAAAATAATTTTGACTGAAGTAAATGGCTAAGTACTTATGCTAATCAGGGGTTTTGCTGTTTATTTTTTTTCCTTTTTTTTTATCTTTTGTAACTATTTTACTTACGTCCATTATAAAATTAAACCCAAGTACTTTTAGTGACTTTTATTTTAGAAATCGCGGACTCCAGTCCCATAGTTGGCACCTCCGGCTCTATTCAGAGCATCTCGAAACATTTCGATATCCAAGTCTGCCTCGGATCCTGCTTGCAATTCAACAGCGAAATTCTGCAAAAAATATATATATATTTATTAATTAATTATAATTTCATTCGAAAAAGATAAAACGTGACTGCAATTTTAAATATTAAATTATTTTTCTCTGAGTTCCTTGTTATATTCCTTATCGCTTCGAATGTCTATCTTTGGTGCTAGACGTGATAAACCACATGCAGGTTTATGTGTATAATCTCAAAAGATAGAACTCAACTTAAATTTGCACGCCACGACGGAAACTTTAGTCATAGTCATGCATCGGCGCTATAAATCTATGACGCAGGTAATTTATGAAAAAGCCATTACCTGTTTCTAGGGAAGTACCTTTAACGTATGATACTTTGGTTTGGAGCACTTTGTTTGCTAATATCAATCAATTTGTCTAAACTTTAATGATTAAGCAATCGTATGATTTTAAATTAGGTTTCCGTTTTTTGTTTTTAAATTTAAAATATTTTTATTAGTAATATCATAAATTTTATCTATCTTAAGAGAAAGTTTTATTTTTTTATTTGCTTTACTTAAGGAATATTATTATGAGCTTTACATCCCGGATAGAAGCGATTATAAGAAAATAAATAACTTACATTTAAGACATCCTTAATAATAGCCTTATCAGTAGACATTTTGGCTCTTTGTATGACTCCGACATCAGGTCCAATCCATGTTAAAAATAAAAATTTTTTCCTTTTAGACATCTCGTCACCCATTTGTATTCTAATGTATCCGAAAGCGCGTTCATTATCTGTAAACTGATCCTTGAATTCATCAAAGCACGTTCCTTTGGCAGAGCACACAATTTGTGGGCCATCAAATTTAAAAACAGCCCTGCAACAAAATACAATTTTTTTTAGTTTAATATCAAAAACCGCAGAGATTGTATTATTATTTATTATTAGTATTAAACAAGCCAATATCTTAAGTGATTAAACTACTTCAAATTAATAAGAAAGTATGTTTGTAGATAAAACGCGTTTGTTTTCATAATTAAAAAATAATTTACCATTCTGTGTCGGTCAGATCCGACCTGACGTCCTCGTAGGCTTCTCTGATAGCATCTTTATCGAGTGATGTAGCCATCGGTAACTAGAAATAAATCAAGAAAAACAATTCCAAGAATTAGATAAATAGTGAAAGTTGTTTTACTTTAGACGGCGAGAAATCGTTATCGTTTTTTTTAATCTCCCGGAATTTTTTGATGAGTGGATTAAAGTCTTAAAATGAAAAACCATCGATAAAAAAAGCAGTAAAAGCCCAAGCCTCAAAAAAAAAAAAAAATTAATTTTTACATTGAACAATTGCTTATAATTTATATCACTCCTAAGAGAGTATTTACAAAACAAGATTAAAATGTAACGAGCAGAAAAAACTGCCCGCGCCCTATTGAACACAAAATGTGATGAGTTCATGCAAATTCCGCAATAATCACAAAAAAAGTACTTAAGGTCGTTCCTTGTCCTCATTAAATGATAATAATCATCAGCTTGAATTACGGCATGACCTATAAACCGAAAAATGACATCACACTTCGTATTTTGGTAATAAGAGTTCAGGACAGGAATTTCTTTTTTTTCATTAGGGATATCATTTTTCATAATAATGATTTTTGGGTTTAAAAATACGCAGACAATGTTTATTCTATTTGAGTATTGAGATAGGACAGATTAAATCACAATTCATTAGGAAATAACTTAAAAACAACATACGCACAACAATGTTGACTTTAAGCCAGACAATTTTTTCTGATAAAAATCGAAGAAATGTACATTAATTGACCAACATTGATCAACATATGTTTTACCAAGAATTTAAGTGACTACAATTGCTTAATTAATTGCTATATGTTACTTTCATGTACCTTTAATCGCGGTTAATCTAAAAATACAGTAATATGCAAAAATAAAACAAAGAATACTGTTATTAAAAGAATCGGTTATCAAATTCAAATTTCAAAAGTACTGGTTTCATGAAGCGCCACTTGCGTCATTTCTGGCTTAAACGAGTTCCACATTTCCCCTTCGCTGATTGGTGGAATGACGCGTGCCAGACATCGTGTGACTTCCTTTGTGTTCACGGTTTTCTAAATGGCCGGTCGGCGGAAAAAAGTGAGAAAAGTTGTGTTTTAACCCTTTTAAAATGTGAGTGAGTTAATAATTGTTATTGAAAAAGATCGTTCACGTCATCTTTATCAGTTTTTCATCTTTTTCACTGCCCCTGGGACCGAAGAAATTGGAATTTGAGATTGAAGCGGTGTTCTCCTTCAGGTGAGTTTTTCGCGTTTTATAATTTAACTAATTTTAAGAAAGAAATCAAGATGTTATAGTGTATATATCAAGAAAATTTTATTGAATCCTTTGAGTTGCAGAGTTTCTCTGTTCCGTAGCATGGAACGGGGGAATTTTCGAGAAGCACCGCCTGGGGCTGCGTAAGCCGCATTGCGTAGGCGGCAGAAACTACATTCTTAGAAAAAGCGCAGTTTAGTTCTGATTTTATATTAATTCAATTCATTCGAATACTGAATAAAAGAAATACTATTGTCTTTAAAAAAAACAAAGAGTAATCTCGAACGGTAAAACGTCTGGAATTTTCCTGCCACGAAAAGTCTTAAAGACGACAAAAACTCTTTGTACTTTTTTTGCTTGGTAACAGCGATGTAGAGAAAGACTCGAGTAAAATATAAAAAATTCCGAAGTAACATCACACTCCATTTGGAAAAATTAGCTTTGATTAAATTTTTAGCTAGGTTTTTCAATCAAGTATTCGAAAAAGATTCAGACTTGTTGCTGAATTTAATATCTCTGCCACGGCTTTTATATAAAGAATATTATAGAGATTATTATTGAAGTACTACATGCTTTTCAAATAATATTTTAAGTTACCTAACGAAAAGTTATCTTAAAATGCATGCTATCTTAACGATTAACGATTAAAGTGGGAGTGCGCAAAGCGCAAAATGAAGTAGAGCGGTTAAAGAAAGAACAAAAGTTCGATAACGACATTGTTAAGTAGATTTTACACTATTTACAGATCAACTCTGCATTATTTACCCAGCTATTATCGCGCTGATAAATCGAGCTTTATTTAAAAAATAATAATAACAATAAAAATAAAGGAACCTAGTATCACGCAACGATGCAATTGTGTCACAGTACATTAAGTCACGAAAGAACTCTTTATAAAAAGTAATTAATATTTAAAATTTTTGAGTAATCCTCTGAATTATCCGAAAATTTTAAAAGAATCTAAGAGATGAAAAGGTTTAATAATTGATTTGTAGTTCATTTCAATTTGAACGCATTTCATAAAACGTAGCTTTAATGGGAAAGTATACTAATATATTTTGCCCTCGTTCAAATCTTTTGGCTAATTGTATCCAACTAATATTAATTTCTTGTAGAAGAAGTCTGTAGAGATCGCGAGTCATATTAAAGCTAATCAAAGAATGGTCAACGCTGTAGGCTGTTTATTTTCTACTACTTCGACCATGGGTGAAAGTATAGAAAATTGCTAAAAAAAAACCTCAGATGATCCGGATTTGGTGCTATTAGAGATTTAGACTTGCACTGGCTCAAGGACGCCACTGACTCGCAAATTCCGATCTGAGCGACGACGACGAGTCGTCTTATGGAAAACTAATAAACCGCGAACATGAGCTTGGGCGATGAGCCCCTATTTGAGGAGCTCCACTTGACATTACCCGCTCGGCATTCGCCTTGAGAAAGTCTCAAGATGCCGATCTGGCGTAGCTTTGAACCTGGCGTCACCATAAAAAGGTGCAATTTTATCCATTTGGGTCAACGTGCGGCTATAAAGCATCTCAGGTGTCCATCGCCGCGGAATGCTCGGGCTTGCATCTCACGTTCAGCGGATTTTATATGGGGATTTAGTCCGCCCGAACAGATCCGGGGAACCCCCCGAACTCCACTCAGTGCCGATGAATCGAATTCAAGCCGCTATCATCTGAATATCTTGCTCATCCGATCGAATTTCTAATCCCCCTTTTGTCCCCATCTCCATTATATAAACCTAGTGAATCTGGCGAGCTGGCTTTTGCTGAATAGACGGGGAAGGAATCTAAAAATGTCTAAATCCAACCATTTTGGTCTATTGCTACTTGCATGCGATGTGCTTCGAAGGCTAATGCAAAATTTAAATTTTTACGTATCAACTGGTAACTATCTTTAAACTTTATCAGCGCAACGACCTGAAAGTAAAGCAGCTGGAATTGAGGAATAATCGCCTTTGTGGAAACAACTGTTAGAAGAAACCTGAACCCGAAGGTTATTTACTTTATGTTTTATTTTTTTCGGACAATCTGAGTCAGAGCT
This sequence comes from Tolmerus cingulatus, assembly GCA_959613345.1. Taxonomy (NCBI): domain Eukaryota; kingdom Metazoa; phylum Arthropoda; class Insecta; order Diptera; family Asilidae; genus Tolmerus; species Tolmerus cingulatus. The sequence continues at coordinate 35,347,852 of OY390710.1, forward strand.
GGAGCATATGTCCCGAGCTGAATAAGGAAATTGCGCCAAGAACGAGTTACCTAGGCACACACTCGGGTCATGTGACGATAAATTCTGTTGAGTAATAATTATTCCAGGAAAGGCGCTCTTGTGGGCTTTCCTTTTGATTACACGTGCCAATTTTGGTTTTTTTTAATCCAAATTTCAAAATATCGTAGGGTCTTAAGACGCTTATATGATGACAATTTCGAATGTACCTCCTCTTTTATTTATACTACTTTTTTCAATTTTATCACTTACGTTGTCCACTTCAGTCATCACTTTAATGTCATTTACGACAATATTGTTTAAGACGATGATTGTTCATTAAATCGAAATTAAAACTGTCTGATTTGATATGAGATGATTTTATATTGTTACATCGAAATTTCAAATTTTAAAGGCATCTTGTTCTAAACTTTATGCTTTGACTACTGCGATTACAAAAATTAATATTCGAGTTATAGATAACACTAGTTCAGAAAAATGATATTCGTTTAAAAATGTTACTACTTTGCGCCTTTATACATAAAAATATTTAAGTATATTCTTTAAAGTATAAATGCCAAATTTAATTTATATTCTCTTTCAGTTTTAAATAATATTGGGAATTGATATAAAAAAATGAAAAATTAAATTAGCGATCCCGAAAATCCCTATGCCCGAATTTTTATAATATGAAATAGGTACTTTTAAGCTTTTAGGACATATTTATTTTTATAAGTATAATATGAAATCACACAACTTTTGGGGGATACTATAACTTTTTAAAATAAATTAGATTATTAGACCATTAATAAAATAAAAAGTGGCCAACTCCCCAGTCTTTCCTACACACTTTATCGCAGAAACGCAATGTACTACAAATTTTGTTGACCTCTGACGAGGTCTTTTTATTGAACACCCTCTTCCAGCTGAATATAATGCGGCCATTCATAAAGGGGAAGCATTTCCTTCTTTAAGCCGCTTTTGAGCCGCTCTGCCTCCCACAGGACTTATTTATAGGTAAAATCAGAAGTTATTTAAAGCGCCAAAGGCCGTCTCCGAGATGCAGACAAGTTCGTGCTGCTGCATCTTGTTCTCTGTACCTTTTTGTGCCGGGGAAGGAACGCGGTAAAAGTAACAACAGCGGACTACTTGAGCGAGTCAATTTGTCTGAAAGCATGCATCCATCATCGCTCCGGGTTTCATGGAAGTAACTAGACAAAGGCATTTTCTTCCGAGGGGCACCTCGGGAGAAGTGCGAACCCCGAGGAGCCCCATAGCATACTTCCTCATAAAGCGAGCGAAAAAGGGCGACTTCGCCACCTTGAACCCCTTTAAGTCGGCAAATATTTTTCTTTTGGTTTCCGGTTCTGTAGAAAATTACCTTTTCACCTCTACAGTTTCAGAAAACGTCGCGGCGCGTTCTGACGCTCAGTATATGTATATACTATATATAAACAATTTTTTTAATCCTGAAGGGAATGTGGCAAGACAGTGGAGAGCGACTACGCCCAGTCCCGGGCTAATATTAGCGCTGATGATATCATGCCAGGAAAGGGACATTGAGGCTCACTTTGGGGCTGCGAGGAGGTGAAAGACTCGAGCTCGGATTTTCGTGTTCTTGAAACATATCCAATTCGGTACAAGTTCAAACGCGGAGCGCCCAGTGACGACGCTCAGCCTCACCGCGTTTCTGACGTGCCACTTTGGGGCTCCGAACTTCGTTTTTATCTTTCTTATGTGGAACAGGTCAGGATGACTCACTTCGGAACGAGGCGTTCATTGTTGGGCCGTAGTTGGAAGGATGAGTCAAATATGGACAGAATTCGATCCGATTCTCGACAACGAATGCAAATCTTGGCTCGTTTTCCATTGAATGTATGAGCAATCGAAGAATCTAATAAAAAAAAAATCCATATCACCTCGATAAAGTTGCTGAATATGAGTATAAATCAGGCACTATACTCAGTAAGATATTTGCGACAAATGGCAACTTTTTTTTAATATTGACTTATTTAAATTTATCAACATACTACGTATTATTTAATAAGTGACCTTATTAAGGTTACAAACATTATAAAAATTTGTCCGGTAGAGTCAAGTTATAACCGAACAGACGGACAGCTATATTATTTTATTTCAAAATGACCTTCATAACATAAAACAAAAAAGAGAATTTCTATCACAAACTTGGAGTATTTTTGGTCCATATTAATTACCTTTATCAATAACTTACATTCCTTAATATATTTTTATAGCATTTTTTCTTTTATTTTATAAATTTCATTTAAAAAGGGGAAAAATAACTTAACGCTTACAAGAACAGGTTAACCATAAAAATCCTTCAAAGTTAATTTCTTAAAGACTGAAAAAAACTACTTGAAGCCCCGAAATTAGTCTTATTATTTTATGAGAAAAATAGTTTAGTGTGGCCGAATTAAAGAGCTTCTTAATTAACTTTCATGAGCCAAAAATTTGTTACAGCTGCATAGCCAAATTAAGCTCAATTATTAGTTATTAGAGAAGCCCAATTACTTTTTTCAGAGTCGCTAAAGAAATGAAATTTTTTGAGACAAATTATAACAAAACATTTTAGAGCGTAGACTTCAGTAATAATTTGTGAACTAAATATTTTATAATCATAATGGCTTAATTTATTAGAAAGATATAGGGAGAAATTAATTCCGGTTTCATCCATAAAAACAGATACATGTACCTAATTTGAATTAAATCCTACCAGCATGGTATTTTTTGAACAAAATATTGAACCTCATAAAATCGTACACATTTCTTACTGATAAAATGTGAAAAAACATACAATTTCCTTCTGCAACATTTCTATTAAAAATTAGAGGAAGTGGAGCACACTTCAACTTTTTATCATTCTTAACAGACAACATAATCTGGAACGTACAAACATTATCTCCATCTCGTCACACTTTGTTACTTAATATTGATCCAGAGCAAACGAGTAAAGTAAGAAAAAACATGAAATCTACAAAATATCTACTTCCTCAGAAGGGAGGAAGTTGATGACAAACATTTTAGACAAAGTTTAGCAAACAAAATCTCTATAAAAACCGCAGTGCTGATTTGTAACATCGAAAATAATTTCTGTCCTAACTGTCCCATTTTTGAGGACAGAATTGGGTCGTCACCGTCTCACGGAGAAGTAAACGTAACCCAAAAACGTTTTGTGGTTTCTGATTCAATTTCAGAAAACTTTTTCAATCGATTTTTAACGTATGTACGAAAAAATCTTTTATGCTAAAATGGATTGAGGGAACAAAGTTTTAGTACCCTAAATTTATCGCTGTTTACAGCTGATAAAAGCTGACATTTAAAACTACGAAAATACGGTGCATGAATCAAAAACATCTTTTTTGATTATCAAAGCATTTCCCAAACTCGCATAAAGGATCATTTCCAATTTTGTTAATTTAACTTTAATTTCATTTTTTATTCATACCATTTTGCCTGTGCGCACGGTTTATGATGAGGAAGTTAAAAATTTATTTTAGGTAACTTCCTCTTTCACTTTTACCATGAAACACAAGTCTCTTAGGTTTTTAGTGGGAATTAAGTGTAGCTCTGGTTTTTCAGTTTTATATGGATTACATATTTCAAAGCTCACTTGAGGTAAATTAGTTGCCCAAAACACCGCCATCATCACCTTACTTGAATCCTCTGGGTTTTCGACGTGATATATGAGGTTTAAAAATTAAACCAAAGGGTATTAAGAAGTGAAACGAATAAGGAAAATAACATTATTCCCGGAGAATTTTAAAATGTTCTTGCTGCTAGAAATCCAGGAGATAAAAGTCACGTTTTTATCTCTCGGTTTTAACGAAGAAAAAGAAGTCGAGTTTTTCACAGAAAACAGACAAGACAAATGGCATTAAATAAGTGATGCAATTAGTATCTTTCCTCAATAAATTGTATTCTAAAAGATATAATCAATTTTATATTTTACCACAAATATGCAAAACAAAAAACTTCAAATTTTCCATCCATGATATTTTAATAAACGAAATTATCAAGTAAGCGTCGCCCTGAGCAAATAGCACTGAATTTTCCATATTTTACATCGATTCGAATAGGAGAATGTGATGATTGATGAATAATTATATATATCGTATCAAATCGTCCAATTAGCATATTCGAATGGGCTGAATATAATAAGCAAAAAGTTTGATGAATTTTAAAGTAGAAAAGGCGAAATTAGTACCATTTTTTGGAAGGCCTTTGCCTCGAAAATTTATGGTTATGAAAACAATGAAAAGCCATAAATAGAACCTCCTACAACTTTTTCTCGATATTCCCTTAATAAGCGGATTAGGTACAAATTGGTAAACAATTGCTTTCTAATTATTTTCAAAGTCGATTAGCTTCTATAGAATAAACATAAATATATGAAAATAATTAATCACTTGGAAAATTCGCAATTAGAAAATCAATAGCCAGAAATTCAGTGCGGTGTGTCGTAGCCTTTATTAAAGATTCAGTGGGCGAATGAATAATCAAGTGGGGTAAAACTCAATATTGAATAGGCACTTAGTATTACATACATATACTCGGACTTTTATTTGTATATTTATAGAAAAGCAAATAACCCTAGCTGAATTCATTCAGCGTAAGTAAAATATTTGCAGAATTCTTACTGTTTGCAATCAAAATATGCTGTAGAATGTAATTAAATTTTCCATAATTTTCTTAACTTTTAAAATTATTATTTTTGTTTAAAATAACTAATTATCTGACTATTCGATTTTTTAAACCGTCGTAGAACGATTAATTAATTAAAAGAAAAAAAAACAAATTCAATGACTAACTCAAAAACGACGCACCCACGACACTTCCGTCGCTGGCCAGAAATCGATAGGGTTGTTGAATTATTTTTGTAAATACCTTTTGAAACTAAAATTTTTATAATATAATAGCTATATATAAAAAATCGGTTTACTTAAAACAATGTTTTTAAGTTTCGCACTTCAAAGCTCAAAAGCAGAAATTAATGATTTTTATTTTTTGAGGCTGAATATGTGAAAATATTGTTGTTGTTTTCAAGGTTAGAACAGTTTTTTCAAAGTGCTTTTGGGCACGGCTTAAAAAAACAGCATACAGGAAACAGCCGAATTTAAAAAGTTATAAACAGACTCTAATTTAACAAATTGAGTAAAATTAAAATAACAAAAAATAAATACAAGAGTAAAACATTTCAATTTGCGTTATTTACCAGGTTTAATTCATTTAACCTACTAATAACTGAGATTGAAAATTTTATGTGTAGAAAAAGAAACACTCGTGGCTTCGTGGGCATTAAAAATTAATTAAAGCAGAAAACGAAAGCTGTAAAAATTGAAACCTCAGCTATCACAGAGTCAGCAGTTGCCGTGACCATTGACTGATTTTTTTGACCATCCCAACTCACCTGGAGCTGGTGAACTTACCTTTCGTGGTTTGGTTTCGATTATCTGCTCAACTTCGACACCGTCTGACATTTTGGAGTCGCTGTTTTCAGGTGTAACGACTGTCTGGTGGCACTAATCACGTGGAATTAATCCGGGAGAAGACCCGCGGGATCGGGAAGAGGATCACTCACAGAGCTCGGATCAGCCTCAATTGGAGGGCTTAAAATTACGCAAATACGGGCGACGGTTACTCGATAATTCGCCGGATTTGCGATGATATGCGACGAGAAGAACGCCGGCAATCGACTGCAGTACGTTTCCGGGGAGTGGATCGCGGTCTTCGAAGCCTCGGAACGAAAATCGTTTCTCAGATAAAGGCTGAGTGGAGTTGCGGAGGTGCTGCGGGGCTACGGGCGGAGCCTCCGGGGCGGGACGGGACGAATAAATGCCGCTGCGGCGAGTATTTCGGGACGAATGAAAAAAAAAATAATGTTCCACAAAATACCCGTTTTTATTAGTTGCCGCTCTTTGCTCGAAGAAGTCTCCGGAGCGTTCTGGTGGCGTCCGTCGCCGTGCGGCTTTTGTGGTCAAAAATTCAGAAAAGAATCGAACACACGCCGCCTGGGTGAATGGCCGAAATTCAGCAAAAAGATTTCACGTCGCCCGTCTCGTGTGCACTTTTCTTCTCAAGCGGCGCACATCTGCCGGGTCGAAATTGAGAATGGAGCAGGGTTCTAGCGACGCTGCGGGGCCCCAAGGTACGGAAGGTACTCGAAGGGAGTCTGGGAAGGCACCCGGAAGCGATTCTATTCACACGAAACTCTCGAACGAACTATGCCACACTTCAGTTACTACCGAAAGTAAAATTGAAAATATAATGTTCTTTTTTTTTATTCTTTTTGCTTCCTAATGACGAAACGCCCGCACTATGGAATTATGCCGTCCAGACAGGTCTCACCGACTGACTCTCTGGAGCATGGAATTCCTCAAGAACCGAACTGGACGTGGTCGTCGTGGGGTACAAACACGAGAATACGCCGCCTCTGCACAAATATAACTGCAGCTAGAACGTCGGCTGGATGGGAGCCGTCTGAAATCGAGTTGCCCCGCTCGCCGTGCGGTGCTCTGCTGCCGGCACCCCACTCGGCCAGACCAGTCCCGGTCCGTGCGGAATATCTTTAAAGCTCCTCCTCGCCAGAATTGCTGAAAAACTTTAGGCCAGACCCGACCGAACGCAGACAGTGCACCGGGGAGCGCTTTCGGTCCAACTCGAACCTCAACATGCGCCCCAGAACCGCTCGAGTCGCGACCTGGACGAGCTTACATCTTCCGAGCAAAAGGAAGTACCGCTGAATATGCTAAATCAAATTCAGCTACCAACTCTAACACAATAGCTGAATAGATAGAAATCACATCAAACCACTCTATACTCCATTGAACAAGTTCGACATGAAATCGACTGAAAATAAAATATTGAATTCAGTTTATAAGCAGGTAGACGGGAAGTAAAGGGAACCCCGGGATTCTGGGTTTGCTTTTTGCATCAAATATTCCCATCCACGGATATCATATGCGTAGTCTGTGATTGATTTCTCGTCTTTCAATTTTGGACGCTCGATTAGGATATTCTAATTGGGACCGGCACCGAACCGACCTCGGGCATTATGTGCCGCTCGTGGGCATAAGGGGAAAAGCAAATTGTTTCCGTCGTCTCTTGTAGCTGAAACGCTTCATAAAATTTATAAGAGAAACATTACACGTAATTTTTCAGTTGTACAGAACGAAATCATTTATTTTATCCTTTTGCGTTTTAAGACTATGTACTGTCAACATGGGCTTTAGCTGTGAATTATTCTTAAAGTCTAGCCAATGTAAATTCATTTTAAATCCTGCGCAATGTTTACAATGCTTTAATACTTATTTAATAAAAGAAGAACTCCCCTTTTCAGCGCATCAATTTAAAATCAGTCTGTTTACAATATGCATTGCCCCCTGCTTCCTAAACGAGTAAAAGGGCTACATTCACATGAATACTTGAATAAAGTTTTATATTTATAGGTAGGTGTAGGTAAAAAAATCGATTTTAAAAAACATTAGTTGATAGAAAACCAATAGAAATTTTGAATTTTTGAATTTATCACGCCTTGCCAGTTCGAATGGGATATGACTTAATTAGTTTTCTAGAAAATTAAAGATTAAAGCATGTACATGGCTGAATTAATTGTGTTATAAACAAATTTATGAATCTCAAAGTGCACAGATTTTACAACTGCCTGAAACTATGCAATGAAAAAAATATTTTTTGATCATTGCTATTGTCTCCTAAGTTAGAAATTAAAAAAAACCGACGTTTATAAGTAGCATTAGAAATTCCTTAGAAATTTTTTCTGCGCAGTAAAACCTTTCTGAAGATCTGGCATAAACTTTATTAAATTAATTGCAGTCGTATCAAAAATGAGCTTATGCAATAAATAAAAACGAAGTATTATAGTTTCATAAATATTTCGTTATCACGTCCCAAAAAATTACTCTTTTATGGGTTTTCCCACTGTCAGTTTATGGCCCTTTAACTTTTATGAATTATTGCCTCCATTGCATCTCAACTAAAACGTGACCAAGACGATAAAATCTACAGCTCCACCCATCCACCGACATCTAACCAGACTATCTTACACCAGATGTGAGCTCTTCGCCATTTATTTCCCCAAAAGTATCAAAACTTGATTCCGGAAATCGCTGCACTCATCGCCTTTACGTCTCTGCTAATAACTTTAATTTGCATTTTGTGTGAAAAGGAAAGTGCCAAACTTTCGTTGGATTAGATTAGGGGCCGGCATGATTCACCAGCCCGCCAACTAAGTTTGGAGGAGCAACGACCTTGCACGGCATTCGCCTACAACATTTACTAATTTTGGTAGGTCATTAGGTAACCGCTAATTTACTTAAAGATAGCTGGAAAACGTCTTAAGAGCTAAGACGCCCTGCTCTTAGACTATTTCGAAAAATGTGTGGGTATCTTCTATTGCAATAGTCCAATTGAAAAATGTGAAAAAAATATCCCTCCAGTGCACGAATAGTTAATTTATATGGTGCGAAGAAAATTTGAATTTTTTTAACTGAACTTAACGAGTTTTTCTAGAAAATAAATATACCCAAAAAGAGAGTAAAAATGAGTCAGGTTTTGGGTTTCCGGATTACCTGAGTTTTTGTCGGGATTTCATTTGTGTGACTAAGATTTGGATAGATTTTTTTCGTATTAGCTCGATTGAAAATTTAATTAAGTTTTTATAAATCGGAAAGTTTAAAGAACTCTTAACATGAGTTAAAAGAAAGTTGACAAAATGGCTATTGATAAACCTGAAATGGTTAAAAATATAGTGCGAGTTGTGATATTTAATTCAATTGACTGCAAAATATAAACATGGAAACTGCTTTTCCTGTACTTAAGTATATGGGAATGAAAAATTATACATTTGTGCTAATTAAGATTTTGCCTAAGGCTGAACTCTGAACTTTTATCTTAACAAGAATCAAGTAGTTTTAAAAGATTTTAATTCTATTGAAATCAATTTACTCTGTTTAATTCGATCCTAATATTTTTATCTCCTCACCTCAGCGAATTAAACTCTGAGCTGTAAAACTTTTCAATTTATTGATCGAGAAAACTCTGAAATTCCCATTGTAATCCTTATTCGCTCATTAGTTTCCCTGAAAAACTTCAACCGTCGTCGTCGTCTCGTTTATTGATTCAGTCATAAAGTGGAGCAGCCCCGCTCTTTAGTATTGAGGTCTGCTAACAACTTGGGAAGAGGAAAATCATCAATTTTATACGAGCTGGATGGTGAAAAGATGAAGCCCTTAAGTTCATTAAAACAACCCATTTTGCAGACACGACTCAGGTAGAGTTCATTTTAAAATTAACACCACCAAGAAATTCAAAGTAATTTTGATGGAGTAGTATTAAATTTAATAAAGACAGTAGGAAATTTAACTGAGGGAGATTTTTGCCACAGAAACACATCATCCGTTTTAACTTCTTAACTACACAAGTTGTATCTATTTAGTTATACATTCAGTACAACGGAAATTAATCCTTAAACTTTTCTCAATTAGTGGATCTAATACTCTCTAATTATGTTTTTATAAGGGGATTATGGGCAATGAATTTTCATTTCGTTTCATGTATTTGTATCTTGATATTCTTTGTAGATTTTTGTTGAACAAGTACAATACTTTCGGAAATTTTTGTGTCCAATCTAAAATAACAATTGTATCTGACTCTAAATTGATGTCTTCTGAAGTTTAAAATATTTCGACTTTAGGAGGGAATACAATCTAAAAATAAATTTGTCAATACATCATCACCTCAAAGCGGGACATATCTATTGAAGAAAGTGGATACGGGCTAATAAGGAGCTAAATCTGGAAGCGTAAGGTTGTTCCTGGTCTTCTTGTGTATTCAGAGTTAGATATATGTATCTAACAAAAAACTGCGTATTTTGTCGTATTTTAGGGGAGTGTCGAACAATTCGTTGAGTAGAATTCTGCCGTCTGCCGCACCCCACGACACACCCCAATAAAAACTCTTCGTTTCTCACGTAAGTGTTTTTGGTAGGAGTGCCTTCACTTTTATTTATAATATCAAATTTATTTCAGCTCTATTTAATTGGCGTTTATTTTACGCTCAAAATGCGTTCTTCGATTTTATTTGTCTACTTTTAGTAGCCATGTATACATTTTGTACACATTTATTTTCTGATGCATCTAAATACGGTTCAAAAGCATGTTAAAAAACACATTCAGTTCGATGTAAATCCCTGCAAATGTTTTCATCCACTTTAACATGTTTTGGGACGTACCTAAAAAAGGCAATTTTTTACTTTTTCTCTGTCTTTGTGTTTGCTGAATACACCCGACTACAGAATTTAACCCTCGATGTAAAAAAAATTGTCTGTGAGATAGACAGGCCAACAAATACCACGCAAAAATAAAAAATTCTTGCAGCAACTGCTAAAATTGTCTCACATCTCTTTATTATATAAAATATTCTTATTGAAATAAAAAATAAAAAATTAATTAAATTGAGCTATGAAATAATATATGCCGCAATTTATTTACTTTTTAAAAATATCTACTCTTAGTATTTTATTGCATAGAACAAATATTTCTATCAAAACATTTTGCAATTCAATATTAAAAAATGAAAATGAATTTGGTCGTTTAAAAAAACACAATATGGTATATTAAAATTGTCGTTATTTAGAAGCCCTGTACCAACAAAATTATTGTAGCTAACGAAGGATTACATAATTCTAAACAATGCTGAAAAAAATTGGAACTTTGCACTTTATATATTTAATTTAAAATTTTAAAAAATTTTTCCAACTCTCCAACAAAACTATTTTAAACAGCAATTCATAGAAACAAATATGGTAAATTAAACATCTAAACGGAAACGTTACATCCACGGAACATCTCCAGCACAAATCCCAAAACAGGCTCTTTAATTATAAATTCCTTGTTTTGTTTTGCTCTAAAAGAAAGGTCCATAATTAATAAATCATCATCTGCGAACAGCCAGTTACAAAAAAATTATGTAAATTAAGAGTAAGCTAAAACAGTAGCGAATTTAGTTTTATGATTAATATGTGATATTAAAATTTTCCCAACAAAAAAATCAAGATGTTTTCGCTGTTAAGGGTCCACTTAGGGTCTCTAGATAAACCAGCACTTTCCGCAAAATTTGCTAGTACAATGCGCTATTATCTAACAATAAAATGACATTAAAAATATATGAACTTGCATTCGGGAAGGTTTTTGTGGCGGACTTGTAAATTTTATGATAACGCTTGTACCTGGGAACGGAGAAGAAAAGATTTAACGAAGACGCTCTTTTGCATTAAAATTTCGGTAGGAAACCAATCGCGGATCTCAGCTAGTTCGGATCGGTATACCTTTCTTTGTGAGTTTTTGGCATTCAGTTGTTATAAAACATTTTCATATAAAAGTTAAAAGCCATTAGAGGACAGCGTCAGTTAGTTTTTACATCCAACCGGAACAGAAGTCTGGAAATATGAAGGTTCGAAATAGTACAATTTTTCGTTTTGTGCAATTCCTAATTTATATTTATGTTTGAAGGTGTTTTTACGTGTTTTCATCATCACCCTTTTGTCAGCTATGGGCAAAGCAGGATTACCACTTTTCAATAATTTTGGATTACAATCTCCGAAAGTTTACAATGATCTCATCAGACCACAAAATCATGGATTCGATTTCTCCAGCCCTGGGCCAAGGAAGTTTGTAGTTAACAAAGGATATTATAACATTCCGCCAAAACCAGCTTTCATTGATTTGAAATACCACCCGGGTTACAACAATGCCCAGCATTATCACCCTGGAATTTCTGTGAAAACTCTCCCAACAGAAAACCATTTAAATGGCGCTCAATTTGTCAATTTGGTTTACCAACCAAATCAATTCAAAGCACCTAATGCAGGACCAAATACCATTGCAGGTGCTTTTATTCCTCAGACCCTTCCAAAACCACATAAGCCTGTAAAAATCCTTCAGGATAGTTTTGGAAGTGTCTATGAAGACACCAACCTTTATTTACCCGAAAACAAGGATATTTTCCTCAAAGAAACTAGTGGAGATATTTTCAGGACAGTAAGAGCAAACCTCGATGTTGTTAATCCAGGCAGCAATAACGTTGCCTTAAACAATGAGGATATTTTGTACCAAATTGTTCCAAACTTTCAAAATAATGGGGGATACGAAGGTTTACTGACCAGAGGAGGTCCACAGCAAAACGAAGGTCGATCAAGAGACCTTCAAATAATTAAGGAATTAATAGGAAATTCCGGATATGCTGAAAATATTGGTGGAAAAAGTCAGTTACAGTTTGTGAATGAAGGACTATCTCTAAACACCGGAGAAGTCATTTTCCAAAATATCGAAGAAATTCCACGGAATGATGTCGTCAAGCTTTTTGCATAAAATCTTGTATGCTTGAGTATTTTTACCATTATTTTTCGCATTTAGGTATTTATTGTTATTGTTCATGATTATCATTTAATTTCTAAGAAAATATACATTTATATTCGAAAATGGCATTTATTTTAAATGTATTTATAGTCCTTTTTTAATCGTAACCTTATTGGTTAAATAATTTATCTTCTAAAAACGTTCATTTCGTCAACTTAAAATTTAAAGATATTTTAAAACTTTAAAAAAATATATATTTACCTAGATATTTTTCTACAAAATGTTTGGATCTCTTTTAAGGCAAAACTCATAAAAGTTACAATTTTAAAAAATCGAGACTCAAATTGCACATATTAAAAACTTTTATTTCAACCTATGTACATAACAAATTCGCTACTGTTTACTGATTTTAAAACTACTTGTCTTTTCAGAAAATTTATTAATTTAGTTTCTCCTCCTTATCGAATTTCTAAAATTTACTTTTTACTCAAAAAATGTGTATTATATCATATCTTTACTACCAAAGAGCAATCCACTTTATGAAAGAAATTTCGGTTCTAAATCCTATTTCACCCCAACTTTAAATCTACATAAATTTTTTAAATAGGACTACATTTTTAATATAAGAAAATCAAAATTTTATTTTTTATAGATGTTTTCGTTTAATTAGAAGTAAAGTGCGGTGTGGGGAAATTAATTATATTTATCGTACGTAAATTGAGATTTTGTTATAACAAGCATTATGATTATAAATGAGATTAAAAATTTGAATTATAATTACGGGAAATTAAGTTTTTAAATCTTCATTCTGATCTTATCAAACTAATAAATTAGGTAGGTACTAAAAATTTAAGTGGAATTTAATAATCATATGCTTTCACTTTATGCAAAACTACATTGAAAAATGAATTTCATATGTTTATTTGATGCGATTTATCCGCGTTCAAAAAGACATTATTAACGAGAGAGATATTTTGCAATACTTTGAATGACGTGTGTATCTTCTTTCAATTCGCATCAAAATGACAAAATCGTGAGAAAAGAAAGCATCAATAGTTATCGCATAAGAGTTAGGATTTTTTATGAATTCCCATATTTATCAAAATTGGAATCCCGGACAGATGTCCGGTTGTATAATATCGATTTATTAAAATCGATCTAAAAAATCGTATTTTTATTTCTTTTTATACATGAATGAAACCAATGTTATGTAATGTTTTTATGAATTTGTTTTATTTAAAACGACCTCAGTTACGAGGGGCAGTATCTACTTATACTAAGCAATAACAAATCGGATGTATAACGAAAAGATACAGTACAGCTAAGAAAACCAAACATTGGTTAATAAATTAAATAGCAATCCCTAAAAATCCCTTCAAGGACTCTATTTGTTGAGGACTCGAAGAAGTTTCACATGACCATGACCACCTAAACTAGCACCAATCCCGGAGGATTGGATGAATTTTAGGATGCTTTCAATTTCTGCGTTTCCACCATAGTGGGTGGACTGGGTGGCGGGGTACCTGTTGCTCTGGACGTATCTTACAGTCTGCTGTTGCTGAGGAACAGCATGAGATCCAACTAGCTTAATAGTCTCAAGTTGCTGATGATGCTGGTGATAGGGAAGAGGACAAGGTTCCTGAGCGACGGTGTTGTATCCTCCGTTCGAGACATAGGCGTTTTGATACCCCACAGCTTCACCACCTGGAACCACACGAAGGGTAACTAAATCACGGCCTGAATCCTGAGCTGTGCCATATCCTGTAGCAGTTGATTGATCTACGAATTTAACAATTGCATTTTGGTGTTGATGGGCAACGCCAGGGACCTCCTGCAACGTCCGGTACTCTTCATGAACCTGAGCTCCTCCGTAGGCACCTGCTCCTGGATTTTCAACAATTTGAACTGCTTGGGTTTCTTCGATGGGTCCATGGACCGCAGAAGCCCCATCCTGGATGATTTTAAAAGTACTATACTGGTCTGCATTTCGTCCTTGAACCTCACCTAGACCCGTGGAATCGTGGACAATTCTCACGGTTTTGGTATGAGGTTCAGCTTGCTTTGTAGTGTAAGTCGTATAAGCGGAAGGCCGTTCTTCATGGACAATTTTTACGGTTTGCACCTGACCACCGTGACTTTGTCCTGCATGTCCACCTTGATCATGGATGATCCTCACCGTTTTCACATTTGTGTTTGAGTGTCCTCCAGCGCGATTTTCATGGATAATTCTCACGGTTTGGACTTTATGTTCGGTTTTAGCCTCCATATGATGAGCTGGAGCATGAGATGCTGGAGCCTCTTTTGGAGCGATTGGTAGGGGTGGAGCTGGTGCTGAGAATTGTCCATCATCCTGGGATCCACTAAATCCAAAATTCTGATTCACTTGCTGTTGCTGATTAAAAATTGGTTCAGGGAAGGGAATTGAGGGGCCTTGGTAATTGTATCCATTAAATTGAGGCAGTTGGTTCACGTCCCGGTTGTTCCGGTTAACAAGCACCTTTTTCGGACCCGATTGAGCCGACACTGCAGTTAAACAAGTGACGGTAAGAAGTAATAGATGCACCTACGAAAAATTCATTTCCCTCAATTCAAACCATTTTATAATAATATTCCAAAAACGCTAAAAAATACCTGCATGGTTTCACTAATATTGTTTTTTTGCTAAAAGTGCTAAGCCCGGAAGTGAAGATGAGACTGACGCTAGTTTTACTGTCACGAGGCTTTTATATCTCGACTTTGATTTTGATTACCGGGATTACCTTTTCTCTCGGGGAAAAAGAAAGTTTAACCTCTCTGTCATCGTCTTTTACACTCGCACCTGGCGCGGGATCTAAAAAATTTCAAGCTCCCGATATACTTTAACTTACTAATTGCTCCCCATTTGATTATGTAAATGGGAGCCGCATTTCTTCGCTTAATTTTTCGTGATTTTTATGCTATTAAATACCTCCACTATTGTTCTGGGAAAAGTAATTAATTAAGCAGACCCTCAAAACAATGCATTTTATGTTTTGACTATGACTTTAAAGTAAAAATTAAATTAAAACAAAATATCTTAGCTGATTCTCTGGAGGATAGAACAATTTTAGTGTTAATCTGAAATTGTTGAGTTGATTAAATAAAAGAGAAAAGCTCGAAATCGACGTGTTAAATTTGCCATTAATTAAATGAGGTGTTTTTTCGGCCCATTTTTTTTCGGTCTATGCCTTTTTTTGGTGTTACTTTCGCAGCAAAAATGTAAAGAGATGCACATTCTGTGAATGAGTTTTATTTGATCCGATTTAAATTTTTGTTTGCAATAAATGTCTGATTAATTTCCGATTTACATTTTCTAAGCATTTGAACCGAATGATGTCTGTTAGTCCCTGCACTGAATTTTAATAGTTGATTATTTATTTATTATTTATTTACTTTTCCTTACCTGAAGACACGGACTTGTGATTTTTTCTTAAAAATGTATACACACATTGACAAAAAGTGCCGATGATATCATTTTTAGTGAATAATTTCTATGAATTGAAAATAAAAATTGTTTATGGTCAGTGAAAGCTATCTTACAATCATTTTTTAATAATAGTAAGAATAAAGAATTCGTTATGCGTTGGATCTGTCCGGCAAATATCATTTTTAATAGATTTTTTATATACCATACATATTTGAGATTTTTGCTAAGAAGGTTTAAGTATTAGATAATTTCGTACATCTTCCAGCCGGAGGTGTTTTTATTGAATCAGGTTTTTTCTCATTTTGTTTAATTTTGTATGCATTTCTGCAGATTATAACTAAAACGATGTTAAATGCATTCTATTTTTAGAAATTGTATTTTAATTATCATAAAATTATGAAATATAATCGAGAAGGACTTAGTTTTGCAAGTTATGTTAAAACAGTAGTAACATCGAAGTTTTCAGTACTACTTTTCATTTAATTTGTAACTTTAGAAATTGAATTAGAGATTGAATTCAACAATTTAGAAAAATTTCCTAAAACGCAAAGTATAGATTATTAAACTCGAAATTAATACAGAAAAGCAAGTTGTTTAATATTAATTCAATAATGCCGATCGATTATCCAAGAAAACAAAGTGACTGAATTAATCACTAGTACAACTATACGCATCTTAAGCTTTTCACGAATAATTTTGTGCGTCTTTATATTCGTAGAAAAAATTATAAATGCACATGGCGTAAAAAAAATCATATAACGCTTTAACGTGCGCCACTGCAAGTTTAGGAAGCATGCGTTTACGAAATCCAATTATGCATTTTTCCGGTAAATTGAAATACATCAAAAGAATTAAGAATTGAATTAATTTTATAGTTTCTATTTATTGTATTCAGCTATGCATTTATGATGAATTTGAAATTATTTTATATTTTTAATTATAGCTTCTTAAATTAAATGGCAAGTGTTAGTCTTGCAGAAATAGCTCAAAAATGTTAACTCAAGCATTTTATAGTTATGATGACCTCTCATGAAAAGTTTATGAGTTTTTCAAATACATAAAGAAGGTAACTTTAAATTGTGATTTGTGTCAATATTTTATGCTAGAAGAGGCTTTGTTCAAATTAAAGGAAAATTGGAACTGGGTCGGTGCAAAAGTTAAATTGTGGATCCGTTCATGGTATGAGTTTCCAATTGATGAGTTGCATAAGACTTCTTTTCATTTCCTCTCAAAAAATCATAACCGCTCTGAATTAATTCAAATACGAAAAATGCAAAGTAATTTTTTGCCAGATTATATAGAAAAACGCAAAAAGTAAAAAGAAAAAAAGATATGTGAATGGATATGGTCACTTAGCCTGCGACATGCACAAGGTCGGGTCGTCGAAATGAGATTCAACTTTCACCAAAAATTTGGAATTGTTTTATTTGTGATGTTTAAACAATAACAACATCAAGTCGGCTGGATTAAATTAGATAAATTAGGTAAACTGTTAGTAGCCTCGGGCGCGGTCTGATTTTTCTAATGGCGGGAGCGTCTGAATTGTCTCAAGGGTCCATCGTAGTTGTAGCCTCCATTGGAAGGAGCTGGGGCTGCGCTGATTTCTGGGATCGAATGAGCAGCTTCAACAGCTGGAGCTGGTTCATGGTGCTCTGGTGCTGGGGCTGGAGCTGGAGCTGGAGCGGCAGCATGTTCCTGGATCACACGGATAGTCTGGACTGGAGCTGGAGCAGCTTCTTGGATAACACGGATGGTTTGAACATGATGCGCTGGAGCAGCTTGTTCGATGACATGGACTGCATGGCCTCCGCCAACAGCAATTCCTCCAAGTCCAAGTCCTCCAATACCACCGAGTCCTCCAAGTCCTCCGAGTCCTCCAAGACCTCCATCAATAACTCTTACGCTTCCACCGCCAAGACCAAGGGCTCCAAGTCCTCCAATTCCACTGAAACCTCCAAGACCGCTGCTGATGGTGGTTACTCCTCCACCAAGACCATGGCTTGCTCCTCCTCCAATAATCCTAATTGAGCCACCAGAGTTGTAGCCATGACCTCCATCGACGAGGTTCAAGAATTCAGCTGCGCTATGTTGTCCAGTAAGGACTCCAGCGGAGGCAGAAGCAACCAAAGCGAAGACGCAGATGAAGAACTGAAGAAAGACGTTTGTTTAAAATCCTTACTCCTTTCTGTATTCGCAAAAATTATACTTTACCTTCATGTTGATATTGTTAAATTGTTACTTTGCAGCTGGTGATAAACTGATAACTTCTTTGCAGAATTGCCAGTCTTTTATAGCAAAGATATCATCTTCTGGTGATCTTGGCCGCTGAGCACAATCACTCATATCTAATCTCTTTTCTTAGGTCGAAGTCTCAACCATCTCGATCTTTCGTATGCATCTTTTGAATAATTCATAAATTAATTCAATGCTAGAAGCTCCTCTTAAATCAGCCTCTCTGTGAGGGCGTCACATGCTTCTCAGTTCTTTAAAAAAATCGAAAAAAAACTTAAGATTTTTTCAAATCAGAAAACAAATCAATTCCGGAAGCCCTTCAGGTAGTATTCTTATTAAACATATTTCCCAAGAAAATTAAAATAACAATTAAATACTCATAAAAGAGGCAATGATTTCTTTTTGCGCATCTGCGGGTCTCTCTCAATTTGTCAGGGCTCTTAAATTTTTTGATCAGAGACCCACTGTAAATTCACAAGGTTATTACATTTTAAAATGTGAGAAGTCGACGTACAAATGCTTTGACTCTATGCCGATGAAGTGCCCCGGTTTAATTTTGTCAATGAAATCAATATGGAAATTTATATCCGCAGATAATACCTTCCAAATAATTAATGTTAATAGCCATGTAGGGTTTTGCGGGAAGTTTCGCAGCTAATTAAATTTAAATATCTTAAGAAAAGTCTCATCATTTAGAAGCACCTTTCGAGAAGATGATTTCGTTTTTATTTATGTGTTAATTATTTTGCTTTTGAATTACTGTCATTATATTGTATTGCACTTTCAATTTCCTTTGGCCTAATTTAAAGTTTAATGCTTTCGAAAAGCAAATTAAATCTCAATTAATTTTTATACAGTACGGAGACACAAATTTCAGGAAACTAATTTCCTTTTGTAATCATTAAAATTGTAAGACAGAAAAATTTGAATAAATTATGCTTATATAATGATATGCTAACTTATGAATATCAGTTGTTCAAGGAATGAGATAAGAGCACAAAAAATTGTCTTTGTTTGTTCACACTTCCGGAATAAAATTCATTCCGTACCTACTAATAAAAAAGAAGTAAAGCATTAAAATACAAAAATAAACTTTGATATCTATTTTGAGAAATAAGAATATTTTTGCTTTTAAAAGTTGAAGATCTTATAACCTTATCATCTTATCATATCTGAAGCTTCTGCTAATAATATTTTTATTGGCTCAAATTTTAGATTCATTTTCAGTATTTGAATTTTAAGATTTTACTCAAGCTACTATTGTAATTAGTATTTCCCAAAATTTTAATTCATATTACAATTTGCTTTTTGATTTGCAATTTTAGTGAATAACTAAGAACTTATAAATTAAAATATGTTCACTATTACTATTGAAAAGCGTAGCGTATTTGTATCTCTCAAATTACTAAAGAAAAAAATGTCCAGATAAAAAATGAATTTTCAACATAATTTCCATATACATACACAAATATGTATTTATCCGACAACTACAAATAATGAGATTTTATGTGCATGCGAAATCTTATCCTCTAATCATCGCTAAACCGCCTAAATCTATGCATGCGCAAAAGTTTTATGCTGAAGGATGATACTAAATTAGTGTGATAAAATTTGTCTTACAATTCAGCGCTTTTCAAATAATGGATGCAAATTTATAATGCTGCCGAGGCGATTAAGCCAAATGCGCTTTCGCATTAGCACTTTACATAACAATATTACGTCTGATCATTTCACAAACAATTTTTTTTGGATCACCTACGAATTATATACTTTTAATATTTATGAATGGTTTCAATCGAGCTACTCTGAATTTTGTCAAATCATATTTTGAAATGTTTTAAGATTGCTAATACTCTTTTCTACAGAAAAAAAACCACAGCACATTGTTCATAACATATCTTTTTATTTACAACGTTCCTTACAAACTATTAATAACAACAAAATCAACAATAAATCTACCTCATGTTAGGTAATTTTTTTTGGTTATCTCAGAACTCAGGCAGTTTACTTTTTAACAAAGTGCTGATCTGGAAGGATGGCGTGCGCAGATTCTTCGTGAAGCACCTGGACAGTCTTGAGTTCGGTAGGAGGTTCAGCGTGGTGGTGAAGAACCTGAACAGTCTTGACCTCAGGTGGTGGTGGGGGATGCTGCTTGATCACCTGGATGGTGTTCACCTCTGGGGGTGGTGGTGGGACCTCTTGGACAACCTTGAGGTACCTAACTTCTGGCGGCGGTGGTGGATGCTGGTGAACCACTTTAACGTGCTTCACAATTGGCGGTGGGGCTGGGGCTTGCTTGATTACTTGAAGTGTCTTTACTTCTGGGGGTGGAGCTGGGTGCTGCTTTATGATTTGTAAAGTTTTAAGTTCAGCTGTTGGAGCTTGATGTACTAATTGGACATGTTGTGGCTCAGGAGCGGCAACATGGTACTCTTGTTGAATTTGAGCAGGTACTTCGAAGTGTTGAACTGGTTGTTGGATATGGACTGGAGCAGGTATCTCAAAATGTTGAATGGGTTGCTGAATCTGAACCTGAGGAGCAGCGTAGTGAACTTGATGCAATTGAGGTGCAGGCAATTGGACATTGTGAACCTCTGGGGCACCTACTTGAACGTGTTGAAGGTGTTCAGCTGGGAATTGAATTGCATGACCTTGTGGTGCAGGATATTGGGCATGCGCCTGGAATTCAGGAGCATATTGAAGTGGGGCTGCTGCATGATATCCTTGAAATTCAGGAGCATGCGCAAAATATCCTCCAGCAGCATAAGCTGGAGCTGCAGCTTGGAAGCCATGGAATCCAGGAACTGCAGGGGCATGAGCTAAGTAAGCTCCAGAAGAATAACCTGGCGCTCCATGCAGAATTTGTTCTGGTGCAGAATGCAGAAGATGATGCTCTGGGGCACTTTGAAGAAGGTGATGCTCTGGAGCAGCATGCACAAGATGATGCTCTGGTGCAGTTTGATAAAGGTGATGCTCTGGAGCAGCATGTAAAAGATGATGTTCTGGTGCAGCTTGAAGAAGATGATGCTCTGGAGCACCAGCCAAAATTGAAGTTTGTTGGTCAGCAAAAACTTGGCCAGGCGCACCTAGAATTTGTCCTGCTCCAGCTGAAAAATAAGGATTTTGTCCAGCAGCAACAAGTGGGGCTTCAGCAGCAACAGCGGCGGGTTCTTCCTGAGATATTCTGATGGTATGCAAATTATGCTCATTCGGGCCAACATCAGGACCTGCGTAGGAGTTAGAACTGTGAGGTCCAAATGCGTGTTTCGCAATAATCTCGTTCGCTAGCTGAGGTCCCAGGAGTCCCAAGAGTCCTGCATATGTTACTGAGACATATGCCAAAAGGCACAAGAAAACCTGTAAGCAATAAAAATAACATCCAGTTTAACACTTTAATTCTTAAAACCTGAAAATCGCATTTACCCACCTTCATGACGAATATGCTCCACCTAAAATGTTTCCAGGAGAGGAATTTGATCAACTGATGCCGAGATTGTTAATTCACTTTCTTTTATATCACCTAGGAGATTTTCGTTTTTAGAGATGCACCATCTTAGGTTTTGTCGCCGCTCTGTTTTGAACTAAAGCGATCTTGGCATGATATAACGTTTAAGCCCATTTTCAGTTAATGAATATTCAACTAGTTCAACTATGAATTAGTTCGACCAATAATCGAGACGAAAATCTACCAGAAGCGCAACTTGCTTCACCCGATGTTGACACGAAAGTGTTAAGAAAAACGAAGATTTGTGGCAAAAGATCGCGTTTATCAAAAATTTCTTTTATTTAAGTAATTTTTTTTCTGCACTGCCGCGTTTCGAAAGTTACACATCGGTCCAGTCAACGAAATATATCGGCTGCAGCATCTGAGTGAGGGCAGCACAATGCTTCCTTATCTTTATCGCCGTTGTCATCTTAACGATCGAAGTTGCAACGATCCGATGCTTGTGATGCAAACTTGTTATATCTGACACCAAAATGTGCCGACGCCTCGACTACCATTGAGAAATGAGGGGTTTTTAAGAGTTCTTCTAGGTGTTTTACTACTTCATTCATAAATGTCTTGAGATGAGATTCACATCGGCTGCTCTGCTGCTTTCAAATCTTATTCCTCACAAATAATAAAATTATATTCCAAATTTCTATGTACATAGATGAGTGTACTTATTTTTGTTGTAGTTTATGTGATCTTGCAAATTCCAAAATATTCCCAATTTAATAGTTTAATACTTTAGTATATTAGCCTCCTCAGGTCAAACCAATAAATATGAAAATTTGAACTTATTGTGAAAGTGCTGTTTCACACTACCTTAACTTAATTTAATTTAATTAAATTAATAAACCCGGAAACAGAAAATTTTAACTTTCTGTTTCTAACATATCTAAGGGTACAACGAATTAGAAAAAAAAAAAATAAACTCTGTATGCCCTAATGTTTAATATAGAAAACAATTAAAATGAACCGCTTTTAATTTTCCAGATTTACAAAATTGCGCTTTCATCTCAAACTATTTTAAATTTATTTTATTCCCTGTTTGCATTCCAAAAAAATGGCGTATTATTTAATTATAATGAAAAAATCTAATGATTATCTAAATTACGGACTCTTCGTTATAACAAAATTCCAAAATTTTGAAGTAAAATGTCACAAAATATAGGGTATCGAATAAAAGATACGTAGCATATTATAGTTAAAATATGTTAATTTAATTTTTGCTAAATTTTAAAAATGCCTACCTAATACGGGAACGACAAAGAAAAGAATTATAACTTATTTAAGTTACTGGAAATGGCTTCAGTGGAACTTAACTGGCTTTAGCTCTAAAAATGTTGCATGTTACATTTCACATTTTCACCTTAATTATCATAATGATATAAACTTTTTCATAACTCTGTGGACAAGAATAAAGTGAAAAAAGAAAGATATTGTACCTACAGGTACTCTAAAAAAAAGAAAAAGAAATGTTTAATTTGTTAACAATTTTAATTGTTTTATTTCTAAAACTAACTTTGTACATTAAAAAAATATGAACTAGATATGTACATAATATATGTGTTCAATTAACAATATTATATCACTCAGATCAGACTTAGTGCAGGTACTTGTAAACTCCTTCACCCTCTCCTACAAGGGCCTGCGTGTGCGTCGGGTACTCGTGGACAGGAGCTCCGATGGGTTCCTGGACCAGTTGAACTGTCCTGATCTCTGGAGGAGGCACAGGATGCTGCTTGATGATTTGAACAGTCCTGACTTCTGGAGGTGGTGCGGGGATGTCGTGGATGAGCTGGACATATCTAACTTCTGGGGGTGGTGGAGGAGGCTGGTGGACGATCTTAATGTGCTTAATTTCAGGCGCTGGTGGAGGTGCCTGCTTCACAACCTTCAAGGTTTTAATGTGTGGCGGTGGTGGAGGATGTTGGCGCACAAAATGCAATGTATTCAGTTCAGGCTGAGGTGCTTGAGCCTCTGGAAGGAATTGATAACCACCGAATTCCGGCACAACCGGCGCCTGTTGAGCTAAAGGCAGTCCATGGAAATCACCACCGAAAAATGGCCCTCCTGGTCCTGGAAGTAAGTGCCCTCCGCTAGGATATAAACCTGGATTCGGTAGAAACTGTCCTGGAGCACCATATGCCCCTGTAGGATTATGCAGGAACTGTCCACCGTACGGCAAAAATCCTCCACCGTGGAGTCCATTGAAAACGCCTGCCGACGCAGTCGCAAGGGTTGCAAGAAGACAAACAAGGCTCTAAACGAAAATTAAAATAATAATTATAAAAATAGGGCATTTTCCTCTAAAATTAAGTAGACCCACCTTCATTTTGTGTTTAGGCAGCTTGGTTTCAGGTACTGCGCAACTTTCTGAGTGATGCTCTGAGCCACCGTGGTCCAGACTTTTATAGCTTTCCACATACTTCCCATGCAGCGTCCTGTTTTTGTTAACTCTTGTGATATAACCGACTTCAGTTTTACCTGGTCGCATAAAAAAAATTCATTGACTATTCAAAACTGTCTCATACTTGCAGTAGATAGATATTCACATTTATTTGGTGGATCCGAAACGAATCGTTAGATAACAAATTGTCACTGCGGCTGCGAGGTGGGCTTAAGCTTTTTTTCAATGATTTTCTTAGTTTTAAGCCTACCATTCAAAAGTATCTCTCTGGTGGATGCCTCCACCACAAATTTTTAAATAACAACCACACCATCACAAAGTAGTCATGGTGCATCGAAAAGAGATATTGCGTTTTTACAGAATAGCTATATATTAAATTATTCAAAAACGCGCTCTTTTTTCGGGCATCTACAGGAGAAACAAGAAATTGTAAGCATTTCAAATATTTTCTACAAAAGTATTCAGTTTTTTTAATTGATTTCGATAAGACAAGACAAATTACTACAAATTAATTTTTGCTTACATTTTTTTATAGTTAAGAGCAATCATTTGTTTTGTTTCGAAAATGGGCTACTGCAAATTTTTTTACTTAAGATTTGTTACGGATTAAGATGTTATCTCAAATTACTGAAAACTACTTGTAAATTATGTGCATATAAACCTAAAACCCAGCCTAATGGAGAGCGGGACCGTCGTCTGTGGTAAAAAGTATCATAAACATTATAGTAAAACATTGCTTGTATTTGATATGAATCTATGAAACTGTATTATATTAAAAAAGTAAAAACATTTTTAAGGCCTATGATGACTCTGATCCTACTAAAATAAGTTGATGGTTTTCATTAGTTAAATTAGGTTTTTTTGTGGTACCATTTGGAGTAACATAAAAATATAAACATAAAGTTTCCAAAAAATTGTTTGATAGTGCTTATTTTAAACTTTATCTAACGCATTCTATAACATTTGTTTCCCTATATTTTGATTGCATTTTGAAAAGGTAGT
Source organism: Tolmerus cingulatus (assembly GCA_959613345.1). Lineage (NCBI taxonomy): Eukaryota > Metazoa > Arthropoda > Insecta > Diptera > Asilidae > Tolmerus > Tolmerus cingulatus. Next base: position 35,372,817 of record OY390710.1, read on the forward strand.
AAGAAGTAAGGTCATTAAAAACAGAAAAATTAGCGACAATTATTGCCTGTTCAACTGTCACTACACGCATCACGTAAGAGAACATAACACCCAAACCTTTGCAGATTACGACGAGAATTAGTAGTTTTAGAGTACCCGGATTAACGAATCTGTTATTAAGATTTAAAACTTCAAAATGGAGGATATAAAGTGGCGAATAAAGTTTTCCAATCCAATTAATTTTATTAAAATAAGTTCAAAAGGAGATTATAGGTGCAAGTGCTAGAATAAAATTAAATTGAATATACTAGACCATGCTTTAACGGTGTTCAAATCAAGGGACGAATATCAGCATTTTTAAAAAGAGATAGTTTAAACAAATTTTAGAGATTATTAATTTTATGTTATTAATAATTTTTCTTTTCAGGTAAGGCACTAAAACAGGACTCCCCAAAATAGCACCTTAAATCATCATTGATTTACGATTTTGTTGATCATTTTTGAAAATTTACAAGTTCAACGAAAATCGTGGTATGTATCTGAATAACGCTAAGAACTTATAGGCAATAGATAAATTTTTTTTAATTTGTAGAAAATATTGATTTCGTTGTAAAGAAATGAAAATAAAAATTAAATTACGCATAAATTCATTAGTCAATAAAATAATTCAGTTTAATTGTTGTTAATAGGTTGAATTAGAGAAAAACTAATATTTTTGTAGATAAGATTTATTTAGTGGAAACTTTGATTTGAAAGTAAAATAATCTTTATGTATAAACGTTAAAACGGCAGCAATTCTTAAAGGTTCTGGTTTGAGGGCTAGACTTTAGCTAGTTATTGTCAAAATAAAACGAATGCAATAATTTTTTATAACTTTAATAACATACAGTCGACATAAAGTATAACAAGGACTAAATTAACTAAAGAAGTCTTGTACTCTTTGCACTCGCTTACTTCTTCAGGTACTGCAAGAACTTCGCGTGCTCGTGATGACCTCCCTGGAGGATTGTTTTGTGGTGCTCCGCGGGGAAGGCTTCCTGGAGGAGCTGGATGGTCTTGACGGCGGGTTGCGCCACCTGGATGGTCTTGTATTCAGCGGCTGGCTGAGCGACCTGGATGGTCTTGTAGGCTGGAGCTGGAGCAGCCTGGATGAACTGGTAGGAAGGTGCAACGCCGACAGAGTGAGTGCCTCCTTGAAGAACGGCAGATCCTACAGATTCTTGAGCACCAGACAAAAATTCGTATCCTGCGGGAAGACCAGCTGCTGCACCTCCTTGGATGAAGGAGTAGCCTGGAGCGGCTGCGGACTGAACAAAGGAGTGAGCTGGAGCACCGGCGGACAAGTACTGGACAGCTTGGGCGGGAGCTGGAGCGGCTGCGAATTGGTATGCGTGGGCTGCTGGGGCTTCCTGGACCAAAGTCTTGTACTCAGGCTGAGCCTGGATGAAGTGGGGCTGGGCCTGAAGAACTCCTGGGGCCGCTTCCTCCTGGATGGTGATTGTGTGCAGTCCATTGGCACCGGAGATGACCTGGCCATGTTGACCCAATCCTCCGAGGAATCCGGCTGTAGCTGATGCGGCAAGAGCAAGGAGACAGATGAAGACCTGTGGGATTAAACGAAACAATTTCTGTTTAGATCAAGTAAGTAATTTGCGCATCGTCCTGAAGGAAATTACCTTCATGTCGACTATGTTTTGCTTGGTAGTAGGTGGTGAGGGAGAGAGAGGTTTGCGAACTAATGCATTCGTTTGTGCCGGCCAGCCTTTTATACTTCGGGAACGTTTTTGCACCACTGGTGGATATGCTTTCATTGTTGACGTATTCGAGTATCTTTGGGGCATCGTTTTATGAATAATTCAACTAATTTTTGGGCGAATGGGCGCCGGTCGACGACACATCCAAACTATTTTTTTATTGCCTAATGTTGCGACGTAACCAATTTTTTGCCCTGCAGTTCTTTCAATCGCGTAACTTTGACAAAGTTTTGGATGATGTGTGGAAAAGTTCACAAAGGCTTATTGGAGCACTTCGATTATCGAGAGATATATTTCATTGTGTGAGGTAAGCCACCAGTTGATTCAAATTAATAGTTTTGTCGTTGGCACTTTAAACTGAGAGAAAATTAACAACACTACCGTAGGCGAGAAAAATTGCTTTACTTTGTTATAACGTTAAATATTAGGCATTTTGGAGCATATAAAAGTTGGCTTATTCAATTTATTCTTCAGAAAGAGAAAAGACTCTGGAAAATGAACTGATGCAAAGTATCTCATAAAAATATAATAGTTTTTAACTTAAACTTATATTTGACTTTTACAAATTGATGAAGATTCAAAAATTATTTCCATTAATTTTCCATTAATACACATTTCAAAAATGTATTTTTTAATAAAATATATATTTGCATAAAGTTAAAAATCTGTGGTAAGCATATTAAAATATATGAGGGCCATAATTTATTGCACTTGATAAAATTCAGTGCAAATAAATTGCAAAATTAAAATTTAAAGATAATACCAAAAGTTTACTGAGTCTCAGTCATGTGTTACAAAAATTGTATTTTATTTTCTAGATAAACTTCGCGTTTGAATACTTGTTTCAAAATTCGCAAAACTGAATTTACCGGCACTAGATTATTTCTTTCGTTTTTGATATTTTGAATCAAATTGCATATAAAATTTAAAATTGTTTAATTTAATTTTATTTTTGTCTGTCGGACTAGTTTATGAAGTACTAATATCGGTTGAAAGAAGGTGCTATTTTCGGGCCTTTATTATATTTGAAAATGCATGTTTTGCAAAAGATAATTGAGATTAACCATAAATAATTAAACCTCTAAATCTGTTTAGATATTTAGCTTTGTTTTTGGTTTATCCAAATGAAAAGAAAATGTTCTCTTCAAGCCTTAACCAATTAAGGATCATTTCATTGATTCGTACGTTTTTAGAAGGTGTTGTTATCTAATTTTTTTTTTTTCGTAAATATTGTTTTACGTTCATTACGTAATGGAAAATATCATTAACCAAGCAACAAAATACCTTTCAATTTTCTAGAGAAATTTTTTATATTTTAACAACATTACCAAATTTAGTTAACAACTTATAATAGATTTGAGTTTATAATTTTATTAGTAAATATTACATTTTCATTATCATAACAAATTATGTACTTGTTTCTCTGACTGATGTTTGCATATAACGAGTAAAATACGGAACTCAATATAGCAGTCAAAATGGGATATAAATGAAATCTTTTATTAGAAAATGACTTTTCCGTTTTGTTGTGTATTTTCGAATTTGAAAATATTGTTCTTTAAATTTGATATTTTTGCGCTTTTGAGTGGTGCAGCAAATCTGGTTTTATGTGATACGGCAATATAACAAATAATTCTTATGATTTATTAATTACAAAGTATTTCGAAGATGTAAATACACTTAATTATGATTTACAATATGTCCACAAAAGAATCTTTACATAAGGCGGCGATTGCAAATTGGTTTTATATTTAATTTTGGATTTAAAAGAATTTTCGGGTGTTCGTTTATAAAATTCGGAATTATAGTAATTATAGGTAGGCATTGCATAAAATCGGCACTCATAATTTAAATGATTTAAATTTGGCATTGTATAGTTGCTACATTCTATATGTAGATAGAAAAAGTAGACAAAATAATTTATAGGTAACCTATTAAAACTATTTATAGTCTTATCAAAGTTGTCGTAATTGCTGTAAATAGAAGTAAATCATTGAACTACATTATGTAATTAAAAATCGGTTTCGTTGAAATAATTTAATATGACAATAGTTAACAAGTTCAGTTAGCAAACAATACGTCTTAACAAGAAGTCTTTCGGCTCTAAAGCTTACTTGCGCTTAATGTATTGCAAGAATTTGAGGTCATCGACTGGGGCTCCGCCCTGGACGAAGGTCTTAACTTCATGAGCTGGGGCTTCCTGTACGAAGGTCTTCACGATCTCAGCAGCTGGAGCTTGCTGAAGAACTTGGACAGATGGCGCTGCTTGAGCTACCTCGAAGGTCTTGTATGCTGGGGCGGCAGCAGAAACATAAGAAACAGCTGGGGCTGCTTGAGCAGAAAGGACCTGAACCGATTCAGCGGCAGGAGCAGCAGAAACGTAAGAAGATAAACCTGGTCCTGCAGCAGAAATGTAGCTGGCACCATGTCCAGCTGATAAGAAACCAGAAGCTGATGGACCAGCGGAGATGTAGCTGGTAGCAGCAGGTCCTGCGGCGGAGATGTAACTGGCGGCGGGTCCAGCTGAGACGAATCCGGAGGCTGCGGGTCCAGCGGAGATGTATCCAGCGCCTGGGGCGTACGAGGCGTAGGAGGCTGCGGGACCAGCGGAGATGTAGCTGGCAGCGGGTGCGGCAGAAACGTACGAGGACACGGCAGGTGCTCCTGCAGAGATGTAGCTAGCGGCTGGACCAGCAGAAACGTAGCTAGCGGCTGGAGCAGCGGAGACGTAGGCAGCGGGGGCGGGGCCGGAGATGAGCTGAACGGATTGCTGCACTTGTTTCACTGCAACTGCTGCTGGGGCTGCTTCCTGCACAGAGACGGTGGCGAGTCCTGGTGAAACTCCGCCAACTGCGACACCACCCAAACTTCCGAAACTTCCCAAGCTACCAGCGCCGAGCCCATGAAGTCCTGGAAGAATTCCAGCGGAGGCGCAGGCTACGAGGGCGAGAACACAGACGAAGACCTAGAAGAATAAGACGCTGTAGTTAGATCTTAAAAACGGCGTGCAATTCTCATTCACCTTCATGATAATAGAAAAGTTTCTTGAGTGATGCACAAAAGCAAGCAAATCGCTAACTGATACTGACCTATGAGCTCCCAAAGCTTTTATAGATGACAAGTTTTTTTTGTCCAGCAGCTCTAGTTTCATGCATTCGCCGATAATTTTTTTTATTTTAAAACGATTGCAAAATATGAATAATTCACGCAAATTAGTGCGATGCGCCTTCTGCGTTTAGCTTTTGGCAAATGCAACTTTAAGGAATTATTTTTAAGAAAATTTGCGCAATTCGTTAAGTTACTATTGCATTTCTGATGCAATTTCAAATTTAAATACGTAAGTCCGTTTGAAGCAATTTACGTTTGCTCAAATCTAATTTTGATCGACTCACATCGTCTGTGAAATGAAATTATTTTAAGTATGATAAATTATGCAAGGTTGTCTGAAAAGTAAAAGGCCGTGATACAGTTTCTTTGATAAGCATCAATTTTGATGATCGGTTTTAAAATAATTCCTATCAAAACCTGCATTTCAAACATGAAGTTATTCCATGTTAAAATAATCATTAAAATTTATTTTAAATATATCTACATATTTACTTATCCATAAACCAAAATTATTCAGGATTTTATAAGAAAAATCATTTTTAAGCCTTGTGGGGTCGCCATTAAGTTTCCTTTTCTTTTCTTGTTTATAGCAATAAATTTTGAAATCATCTCCGCAACCAAAATTTTATTATATCTAAAATTTGTTTTTTACATCAAATAGTTATGTCTGAATATTTTTACATGTAATGTATAAAACAACTAATTAGTAAAATCATGAACAAATAATTGTTGGACAAAACTCCAGCACTGAAAGTTGACCTATGGAATTAAGGCAAGGTATGAAATATGTACATATGTATATGAAAAGAATAGGATAAAAATTATAATTTTCGAATTAAGATCGTTCGCTGAAATATTCCGAATAATGCGTTTGAAAATATACGTACATAGTATGTACATATATTACTTACTTATTTATCTATCAAACTTCTAGTTTTCTCTATAAAAGCGCACTGAAATTTTCTTAGATATTGTAATCGAAAAAACTTTGCAGCAGTTTAATTCGAAAAGCCAAATTCAAATGTAGACTGAAAAGTTAGTGCGAAGTGCAAGTGCATGTGAATTCGAAAACGGTCCAAATGTTAATTCTCCCAATATTATAATTAAAAATCTAATTTGTTATTAATAACTTTATAAGCGTACGTGCCGACGACCAACATTTTAGAATAGAAACATTTCATTTACTATATTTTATGCATATTAATTTGTTTATATGTGCTCTATATGAGCTGGAAAACTAAAAGCAGTAATAAATCTCCAAAATGCAAATAATCAATAAAAGTTTTAAAATCTACATATACATACAAAGCTCCTAAATGAGCATAAAGTTACATATCTACAGGCGTTTATATTTAGAAGGGTATAAATTAAAAGCTCAACCGCTTAAATTTATGTATATCAGCGGAGAGTGCCCCAGATCATGAATATTTAACTAACTCACTAAGTCCGAATTTATTGAGTTTTTTGATTTTATAAATTTTCCTTGGGATCAAATATTTAAAAGTCAATTGTTTTTGATTACTTATCATGTAATCAAACATTTTATCTTTTGAATAACTCTATTATTTTAGTATAGTTCTTGGTTCTTTAGGTTATCCCAAACTTCTCATTTAAAATGCACAAATGCAAAAATATGCAGAATAATAATTTTTTATGTTATTAGGCTTAGTTCCACTAATTTGGTCATATTTAGTCAAAATAAGAAAAAAAAAATTACGTACATATAAAGATACGCGTATGTATGACTTTTTTATTAGTGCTAAAAGTATATTATGAAATTAGTCTAACTTTTAACTTAAAATCTGTAGAAAAAACTAACGCCTAGTGATAGTCAGTTAAAAGAAAAAAATTAAATTATTTGGGCCATCCTTTCTTAACTAAATTTAATTTTATTTTAGTGTAAAATGTGAGCTTAGCAAAATCTACAAATTATATAGCTTCTACTAAATTCTACAATTATAAACAACTTAATAACAGTAATAAAAATTTTTTGATAAAAGTAAAAAGGCGAAAGGTATTCAATCAGATAAAGAAGACACCATTTTTATTTTTGATTTGAGAAATTTTATTTTAAATAATTAACATATCGAGTTAGTGGATAACAAGTCTTTAGTTCTGAAACAAGAAGATTTACTTCTTAAGGAATTGCCAAGGGCCAGCAGCAGGTGCTTCCTGGATGAAGGTCTTCACTCCTGTGGCAGGAGCGGACTGAAGATATTGAACGGCTGGAGCGGCTTGGGCAACCTGCACGGTCTTGTAAGCTGGAGCAGCGGCTGCATAAGAAAATGCTTGACCAGCGCCCGAAATGTAGGCTGGACCTGCAGAGGATACGAAGGAGGTGGAAGCGGGCGCTGCAGCTGAGACGTAGGTGGTTGCAGCGGGTGCTGCAGCTGAGAGGAAGGATGTCGCAGCGGGTGCTGCAGCAGAAACATAAGTGGTTGCAGCAGGAGCTGCTGCTGAGATGAAGGATGCACCCGGACCGGAAGAAAGATATGTTGGTGCAGCAGCCGAAACGAAGGATGCAGCAGGTCCAGCGGATGAGACGTAGGTGGTTGCAGCAGGTAAAGCAGCCGAAGCATAAGCAGGACCAGCAGCCGAAACATAAGTGGTGGCAGGAGCAGCAGCAGAGACGTAGGCAGGTTGAGGGGCAGCAAGAATTCCTGAACCGGTTTCTTGGACTGTGATTGTGGCTCCTCCAGAATTAGCCAATCCGGGGATGAATCCAGCTGAAGCAACGGCCACAAGGGCGAAGACGCAAACGAAGACCTGAAATTAAAATCCTCGTAAATTGTTCCTCATCTTTAATTACTTTGCACTTTACCTTCATAACTAAGCGTTGATTGGGATGGTGTACTAAAGCAAGTTAATCACTAACTGATATCGATACCCTCCGCCTCGACAGCTTTTATACATAATAACAATTCACTGCGGATAGAGCGGCTTCTAATCGCTACCAGTAGACAGTTTTTGAGATCGATTGCGGAATATGAATAATTCAAATGCATTAGTTTTGTGGGAGAGAACGTACCCATTTGGCATTTATTTCCGTCCGGCGAACCGCTGAAAAAAGTAACTGAAATGGTTTTTGATACACCTGTATTAGCCTAAACCTAATTAATTTTTAATTCGTCTGTTGCATAAACTCTTCAAGGTTTTTCGCTTCATTCGTAATATTTTCTTTAAATTTTGTGAAGACAAAATCTTGAACCAATTTAGGTATATGGAAGTTAGCAACAAGAGCAGGTACTTAAGATCGACTTTCTGTTTTTTAGATTCTCTTACCTTGCCTGCTTTAATATCTACACCACGTATTTTTTTAAATTTCTAGAATAAGAATCAGTTGCTTAAATTTAAAAATTTAGTTTTATTTTTTAGAAAGAATTTCTAATATTTAAATAAAATAATGGAGAGGCAATTAAAAAAAATAGTTTCTTATACTTTGATTGAAATTTCTCGGACAAGATGTAAAAAAAATGTCTGCAATTTTGTAAAACTTGCATAAATCTATTTCAAACTAATTTTGTGTGAGGTGAGAGTTTCTTCAATCATTAATTTCATTACAAATTAACGATTCAATAAATTTTAAAATTTTATTATATCTGAAATAACCAAGAAATCTAAACGGCGTGGAGCAGCGCGTGCATTTTTAAACGGATAAATTCATTTTGACATTTATTGATTTTCGAAAATTTTATTTTTAAGTAATATTTAATTTGGGTCATTCAATGCCATGAGCTGCTGTTCCAGGTGCGCGTTTCTTTTTGATTGCCAAACATTTTTTCTTATTGTAAACATTAATATAAAAATAAGTAAAAGTCAACCAAAGTTTCTTCTACAAATGGCTTCCTAAATAATAGGAAGGAGTGAAATATTAATGGTCTTAAATTAAATTAATTTATTAATATAATATACCATATATTATCTTGAAAATTTATAATTGATTTATTAGCATCTTTAGCACCTTTTTGGTATATAGCCCCTTTCTGTTTGAAATCAAGAAAAATTGAAAAGCATAAATTAGAAAAAAAAATTGTAAAAGGCTCTAAGAGCATTTATTTAAGTGAGTTGTTAATTCGCCTTGACCTTGATTTACGCTCCAACATTACTGAAGTTCAGTTTGAAAGACTATTGAAACCTGATTTTTATAAGACTTAATAGTAATTTAGTTCCTTTGAGTTCCCTTTACTTCCTTGTATATTTCAAGTAGTATTTAAGATGCTTTTTAGAGAAAAATAATGGAGCTTCTTAGTAAATCATTATATGTATTTCATGTTTCAGGCTTCCCGAAAATAGTTTAAACTTCAGCATCCGTCCCAGAGAACCGAGCCGCTCAACCGTTTTTACGAGTGGAGCTTTGGTTGAATTACAAGAGGCAGCGAAAAGGCAAATGAAGACCCGTGAAGTTCAAAAAGAGCAGTAAAAGGGGTAGTAAGGGTAAGTAAAAAAGATGAATATTTTATTTTATTTTAAATTTTTTTACTATACTCTTATACGTGAAATATGTAGTATGTGCGATGCTAATTAACTTAAAGAAAGAAGTCTGTGAGCGGATTTGGTACGTAACGACTTAAAATTATTTTTTGCATTCAAGCTTAACTCTCAGACATGACGATTTCGATAAAACTATTGCAAGTAATGAATTATTCAAAAGATTATCGATTTGATGTTGTAAAAAAAGCTGCCGTGAGGAAATTTCGACAAAGTTTGCTTTAAGTGCAGTTTTATAAATTTCTACTTAATTCTAAGGGCGTCCAGTAATTAAGTACCAATCTTCGAAGGAACATCTGTGGATCAGTTGAGGTTCACGACGATGTCCTTGAATATTAAAAATACAACTGATTAACCCAGATGCTTACATTAATGTTAACATTTTTAAGTAAAGCGGGTACCTAATTGTTAAAGTTTGCGTTTAGGGAATTATTTATCTAGCAAAAAACGAAATAAGTGTTGCCTCACTTCAACAATAGTTTTTCCAACTTTTCTTTTCTGTTTTGCATTTCATCCTATTATATTATTTTTAATCTTGATGTTTGTACTGCATAATTTTGGTTTCGATCATACTTGCATTATATGAGACAAAATCATAAAATCTGGATATCTATTTCTATTTTCTACGGGATTGAAAATCTGATAAGCTATAACTTCCTCAGAATAATATTAAACAACCTAATCTCCCATTTTCAAGGTGCCCTTAATTAATGTGAACTTCTAAAAATAGCCTCGCCTCCAGCTACTTGTATTTTTAATGGTTTTATAATGTTTTGCAATCACCTATTAATGCCATCTTGCATATTTCAATAAAATGCCATTTGTTTTCCGAGAAATAAAAAACCAAATTTGACCTCTAGTCGTGTGAAGAATTTTTCAAACATTTTCGAAATATCGCACTTCAATCAATCGGACAAAAGTTTGGGGCAAAAAACTCATTTCCATTGCCTGAAATTAAAGTTAAAAAATGCAATAAAAGAAATGTTAACATTAAGACATTGGCAGGTGAGAAAGCAATTTGACGAAGAAAGTGACTCACGTTTTGTGTAAATATTGTTTTAAAATGCGGAAAAAAATATTTATGTCTTATAAGACGACGCAGTGATGCATGTTGTAGGTGCAATAAAGGTGTTACGTCTGCTCCAACAACTCTCTTAAATTTCACTCATGTCGTTCGTGTTTGGATAATTGTTTTTATGTCCAAATTTGTTGACTTTAGTAAATTAAGCATGTCTACATAACAAAAAAACATTGCGAAAATGTAAAGTTTTTATGCAAATCACAAGTATAAGGAAACATTTACTTAAAAAGCAGTTAGTTTCACAACAAAGTAATCAAACAAAACTCTTAGCTCACCCTAAATGAAAAAATAAAGCAAAACGATTTACATATGAACTAATAATTTTCATTACTTTAAGAGTAATAATTACTCATATTTTAATTATAAGTAATTATAATTTTGCGCCAATCATTCTACGAACTACCAAAATTAACTGTGCAAAAAAACGATTAACAAATTTTTATGTGTTAAAAAATGTTTTATCAGCTTCGTTTGACAGGTTTTTGTATTTAAATAATTTTATTGACTTGGCATATCTGTTCCATTTTTTAAATAAGCACTTAAGCGGCAAGAGTTAATAGAATTGTAAAAATTCATGACACCCATCATTAATTTAAAAAAAAAGTATGATTCAATGACTAAATGTAGTTCCTTGACTGATTAATAGAGAAAACAGAAAAATAAGATAGAAACATAAGTTTTAAAAGAGATATCATGAATTATTTTAGATTTAACATTTTGAATTGATATACATATTTTAGCAATATCAAAAAATATATATTCTGAATGTAACTCAATCCTATTTTCTTTTTAATTGTTTCTTTATAATGTAAAAATTAAGTAATTTACATTATTGTTATAGTGCACAGCTAAATCTTCGGACACCACAATTTTAATTCCTTCAAGTCGTTATTCCAAATCTTGCGAGGAATGGGCTTTAAGAATTTTATAATTTTCAATATTTGTTTTTATGTCTGAAACTTAATAGAATTATTTTTCTATACCCATTAAAGTCAAGAATTTTAAATCCTTTTCTTACAAATAAATTTAAAAAATCACGTCCACATAATTATAAAAAACAATCAACAACTTTATTAAACATCATAACAACAAACAACAACAATAGGAACATCTTCACAAGGTGGCTCTCCTAAATATAACTTAGGATTTGATGATGCGAATCACTTGGCCTTCAGAGTCAGCCTCACCCTCCTTAACAACTCTGATAGTTTGGACATTGGAGTCCTCGTCATGAGCGACTCCGGAGGCTCCACCCTCTTCATGGATCAATTTGACGATCTGCTCCTGGGCGGGCTGAGCCTCACTGACAAGCTGAATGGTCCTGACTTCTGGTGGAGGTGCAGGTTGCTGACGAACGACCTGGACAGTCCTGAGTTGTGGAGGAGGAGCTGGCTGCTGACGGACAATTTGGACGGTTCTAACTTCAGGAGCTGGAGCTGGAATCTGTTTGACCAACCTCAAGTAGTTGACCTCAGGGGCTGGAGCGGGGTCTTGGCGAACGATTTTCAACAGCTTAACTTCTGGGGCTGGAGCAGGTTGTTGACGCACGATCTGAAGAGTCTTGACCAGAGGGGCTGGAGGAGGCTGTTGCTTGATGATCTGGAAAGATTTATACTCAGCAACGGGCTGGGGAGCTGGTTGGATCACTTGGACTTGTTGTGGAGCTTGTTGGATGTATTTAACATGCTGTTGAGCTTGCTGAACATATTGAAGAGGTTGCTGTTGAAGAACCTGAACTCCTTGATATTGTGGAACAACTTCTCCAGATACTCCGACGGTCTGAACTCCTTCTAGTCCTGCTCCAGATACAAGACCCCCAGCACTGAGACCTCCTAGGGCATATCCCCCAGAGGCGACTCCACCCAGTGAGTAGGTGCCTACGCCCCCTTGTCCAATCACACCAGCGGAGGCTGCGGCGATGAGGCCGAGAAGACAAATGAAGATCTGCATAATTGGAAAGCATTAGCATAAAACGATCGCTGCTACATTTCTTTGAGATGAGAAACTTACTTTCATTGTGCTGCTGTTGCTCGAGATGATAATCCGAATAGAGAAGATGATAAACTAATGCCGTTGTATGCGATCTGATCACTTTTATACGACGAGGGGATGCAGCAATGCGCGAATTTGCTTATTCATTCTCCTCTTTCATGCGTTTATGACTAATTGGGAGCATTTTTACATTTTCCGTATTGAGACATAACTAATTTGCTATATTTTATTCAATTTGCCTCCGAATTCATGCTTACCTCGCTATGAATAATTAATTAGGGGAATAGCAACAAATCAAAAAATGCCCGAATACCGGTCGTATTCAAATTTCATATTCGCCGGCCACGGTTGGAATTTAGATCACAGTCTTAGACCCACCTGTAAATTTGCTAAAGTCGAATTTTTCGCAATTCTATGAGTATACAACAAAGATGTAAGACAGATCCCACCGCAGCATATTTTTATGCTGGCTTTGACTAATTATGTGGGAAGTGATTTATCTGAATTCATCACCTAATTTTTTATACCACATCTGGCCTGTACGAACTTTTATATCAGGCGCATATTTTAGGTGATTTGCGTAGGCAACTTAAATAAGTTTCAGGTTACAATTATTTTATCTTCAAATTATCTATAAAGCTCAGTCATATTTCTTGATAACCAAATTACATCAGTTTTTTGCAAAAATCTTAAAGAAGCGGATGACCGGTATAATCGGTATAATTTTAGCGAAAGTTAAAAAAAATGAAAAGAGAACCATTATTAGAAAGTGATAATACAATAAATTAGGAGGATTTTGGAAAAAAATTCATATAATAAAGCGAAAGAGTTGCAGTATACAAATTATTTTTTAAAGAAAAAACCTGGAAGTCGGCATACCTAATTGAGTAATTTAAAAGAAAATGAGAAAAAGACGAATTAGATATCGTTTACCTTTTAACATAGCATAACCGGATCCACGATCTCGTATATCAGATATATTTATAAGGTTTCATACTTTGTTGACTCTTGTCATTTTTGTGATATTTCCAGACTAGTTAGTTTGCGAACCCAAATTTTATAATTTAAAAACTATTTACCTTTTTAATACAAGTATTCATTGATTTATTATTTTGTAAATTTCTTCTTTAAAAATTCATACAAATTAACTACAAACACCACCTGAATAAGAAATTAGTATCATTAATTTTCCTTTATTAAAAAGCTTATAAAAGTATACCGAATTTATCACCAAAAAGGTATTAATTTAACAAATTTGAAATTTAATTTTTTGTACTCTTAAAGAGAATACCCAACGAGACGCAACGAAAAGTAATGGATAGACCAAAAAGCAATAAAACAAGAAACATATTGTCTAAAAGTCCCGGATCAAAACCTTATAAAACATTAAAGTAAAAAAGCTAAATATTTCCTCTTTTGTTTCAAATCCGATATGTAATAAAAGATATATTTAGAAAAAAAAATACATTGATTAATGTTTGCGTATTTAATCGACCTAGAGGACAATGCATTTGATGAATTGGTTAAAGTAAGCCATCTACTTCGGTTGCGAGGCATTAATATTCATCGTGGTCATTTTCGACTTTTTTTTAATATATGGCATAAATTCGTAAAACGTGAGCTTTTTCTCGTTATGCTACAACGACACGTGCATGCCTCTGCCTGACCTCTAAGGTCTTTGTAATTAGACTCCCTCAACGTGCAAAAATTTCACAGAAAAATCAATGGTAGTAAATTAAAAAATATCTTTTGAGACCATCATTGAATGACCTTGTGATGGTAATTTATTTTTTGCCTACTAATTTTTAAGTAAGAGTTAATGAACGTCCCAAACAATATATGACTTTTTAAAATTAGTCATATACTTATTAAATATTTTGTTGAATATCAAATAATAGTTATCCAAAAAGTATATACTCAATATAATATCGATAAAAAAGAAATAAAATCATATCACCAGCTTGCAGAACTTTGTTTGTAATTAAACAGTTGTAGTTTAAATAGCTGAATCTTTATCCAATCGAATTATTTTAAAACTCTTTTCGGTGTGGATAGTCGAAGGAGTTTATGTTTATATAAAAAACGGGATTATTTTTATCAGATGTTTTATTAAAATAGGCAGAGGTTAATAGAAGAAAGTTTCAAAATTTAAATCTTTATAGTTCTTTTGAATAGATAGACTAGAAGCATAAATAATAAACGATTAATAAAAATAATCGATGCTATCACTACGAGTAAATTAATTTTGAATCTTCTTTTAAAACTAAACAGTAGCAAATAGAAATAAGGTATAATTATAAAATTGAAACCTGCTTTTCTTAAAAAACTAGCTACAGCCTACTTATCATAATTCGGAAATCTTTAGTTGGTTTTCCCTGCCTTCTTTTTGAGAGATTCAGGCATCTCTGGCGGAGGTGGGCGAGGAAGTCTCAATGCGACCTTAACTCCATCGTAGACGAACCACTGCAGGGCAGTAAGGGATCCGATCATAATGATTCTTGGTCCAAGACCGCCCCACATCCCCAAGAATCCAAGGCTCTTGGCCACATCGATAGCAGAGGATCCCTTAGCCTGGTTCAGCTTCGAAACGACAACATCAGCAGGATGTGAGACGATGGCACAAAATACCCCTGCGATGTAGCCGGCTGCAAAAGTGACGATTAATTGTTCACCTTTTGTGCATTCAGCCCTAGGTTTGGGCACCACATGAGCATAAAGCAACTCAATTGTCTTTTCGAAACTGGCGAATTTCATCATGGTGTAGGGAATTTGGCGACACCACAAAGGAACTAGACCTTTGTAAAACGCACTTGTTCCTTCCTCCTTAATCATTTTTGGTACCGCCTCTCGAAATGTGCTAGCAAATCCTGGCGTCGTTTGCATCTTGACTTTCGCAGCTTCGAAAGGACACAGGCCTATGTCCGCAAAAAATTCAGCCGAGGCTGAGGCTGCTAAGTAAATGATGGTGCGATAGAGGTAGGCAATTTCTTCGCTCGTCATTTTCGCGTAATACAACTTAAAGAATTCGTAGAGGCCAAATTTGAACATTCCTTGAGTCGAGTAACCAATCAAGGTCGGAAACCATCCTTTGACGAGACCCTTAACGCCTTCCTCCTTGACAGTGACCTTGAGACCATTGGTCAAATTCTTATACTTTGCCCGATCAACTTGAAGACGACATTTTACTAAGTCGATTGGCGTCATTAGCGCATGTGTGCATCCACACGAAATTGCTCCGCCGATACTGCACAAAATAAAATATTTACTTGAGCCGAACTCACAAGAATCTCCTGATGATGAGGTTGATGACGATGATACCGAGCTTTTATCAGCCGGACCACATTGTGCACTCGAAAAAGGTCCTTTAAAAGGCGAATTTCTACTCGTATTAAAAAATTTTAATAGCATCCCAGCTTATTGTATAACTTAAAAGAAAAAGAAAACTGTTATCACAAATCAGAATTCAGCTCGATTAGTACTTAAATTGATTCAGGTAGGATTTACCTTTCAATGTAAGCTCAAGATAGAATTTCAACACACAAGTGTGTATTTTTAATATTTTGGTTACAAAATAAAATTATAACTTTTGACACATTTGACATGATTATAACTTCATAGTCTACTTAAAATTACATGAAATTACCTGTTTCTTTAAATGAGAACAATTCATTACATATACATATATGTATAAAATATTTCTAAATCTGACTCATAAAAATTCTTAATTAAGTTTAAGCCAGACTGAATTAAAAAACATTATTTTGTTCCAAAATTAGTTAACATTATTGCAATTCAAATCATGCTCGACAAAATATTCTGCCTTGTAGTTAAAACCTTGTTGAAATCGTAAGAAAAATTACTATGGCTATATTTATGCTTATGGTTGCATTACTTTATTTGTACACACTATAAAATCGACTTAAAATACCAAATACTCATTAAAATCTCAAAGTTGGTGCTGTTGAATTTTAGAATGTTTTGTTGTTATCTTGTATTCATAACTAAAATAGCTAATTTTATAATCATAAAAGTTGATAATATCTAAAACCCGAAATTGGTTGTTAGTTTCAAATGCTATATTTTATTACTTTAATTTTAATTCTCATTATCTGTTTAACCTAAAAGAAGATATATAGTTGTTTATTATATTTTAATATTACGTATATCTGGTTCACGAAGGAGGAGTGCTTTACTACCAAAAGTTACTCCTCCAACTTGTTGCCTTCCTTGGTTACCCAAAAGCAACCCAAATTTCCGAAACTCTATGCAAAATCGATCTATTACAAACATGACGGAATGCGACAAAAAAATTGGGAGCTAACCAGCGAACGCGATGGTGCTAATGCAATAAATGCAAAGTACGTTGGCTACCGGCGAGTTGATCGCGTCGATGTCCGCAACGCGCCCAGTGAAAAAATAGTGCATCGTGATAATTTATTCGTAATTCGAAAATCGGGCATCGCGATGGCATCACTCTACAAAGGAAAAAATTATCTTTTAGTCGAATTAGGTCCAGATCGTCTTCGATGGTCACTCTTATAAAAGTTGGCCTACCCCAGAAATTAGCATTAGTTCACTTTGCCTTCTTCACCTGTTATCATCTGATCGAGCGGTACAAACATGAGAGTAAGTCGCTTGTTTTATTGTGTTTAGAGTACTTTAACTATTATTTGAAACTCTTTCAGGTTTTCGTTTGCTTCTTGAGTCTGATTGCAGCAGCAGTTGCCGGAGTTATTCCCCAGGACATCGGGGCTTACTCCTTGAATGGGCTGGGCCAGACCTACACCGTGAATGGATTCAATGGAGAAGGACTCGTTTTCGGGCAAGCCGCGAACGAAGGATTTGTTCTAGGAAATGATAACAACCTTCAAACCGTTGAATATGCTAACCAAGGAAATGTAGTAACTGGTCTTGAAAACGGCCAAAGTCTTTCCCAAGCACTTCAAATCCTCTGCCCGGATCAGCCCCAAGAAGTAGGCAACCTTCAGTTTGTGCAGCCACAGGTTCAAGTTGTCCAGCCACAATTTGTGCAGAGGTCTGAACTTAATACCTTCCAAGTGATTAAGCAAGCCCCTCAGCCAGCCCCAGAACTCAGGACTTTCCAAATCGTCCAGCAACAACCCGCCCCAGAACCAGAAGTTAAATACCTCCAAATTGTCCGCCAAGAACAAGCTCCAGCCCCAGAGGTAAACTACCTTCAACTCGTCAGACAAGCCCCAGCCCCTGCTCCAGAAGTCAGGACTGTTCAAATTGTCCGGGAGCAGCCTGCACCTCCACCACAGGTGAGGACTGTTCAAATTGTCCGGGAGCACGCAGCTCCTCGTCCAGAGGTGAACACCTTCCAGCTCATCACCGAGGCCGGAGAGGGTTCAGCTTCCATCGAAAGCAATGTCCAGATCCAACAGGACGATTCCGGCGCTCAGACCGTTCGATTTATCGCGGAAGGTGAAGGCGGCGTAGAAAAGGTTTTCAGGATTATCAAGTCCTAAACTATTTCCTTTTCGAAATGGTTGTGATGTTCCTAGTAGTACTTTTTGTTGTTATGTTTGTATTGTAAATATTATATTGAAGTTATAAAAAATTTAATGAACATTTTTATTTTTACTTGACGATTTCATTTTAAAAACATATTTTTTTTGAAATAATTATAGCAACAGTCTATATAACTAGATGAACTCGGTGAATGCAAATAAGTAAGGTGTTAGATACCCTGACATCTTACACATATATTTATTTACTTCTAAATTTTAACAATATCCTAAAAGTAGTCTGCAAAAATTTGTGATGCTCATAAGATGATGCTTCCAAAATGTTCTTCTTGTCGGGCGTCTCAGTGCTTCTTAGTTGAGGATCTATTTATAAAATGTCGTTATTGAAATTCTTTTCATATATTGAAACTCATTATAAACTTTGAAACATAAAATCTACTTTCCTATTTTTTTTCGAAATATGATAACTAAATTAAATTAATAGCAGATTCCAAATTAAAAATTCCAAAAACCCTTCATTCTTAATCTTTATTGAAATTCCTTAAAAAATTTTGATATTTGGAACCATCAACTTATATCGTAATCAACGTCTTTAAACACCCTTTAATTTTCGTAAATTTTAAGCCCTGCAACGAATAAAAGTAAAATCTATCTTTAATGTTATCCCGATAATTACTTATATTTGGTTTTTTTTTTTAAGTGGCTTTCTTACTAATTTTCTAAATTTCTTCTAGCATTTATTTAATTAATAAGAAATAATTCTTGGCATTTTAACTATATCTGCAATTTACCATGATGAAAGAATTAAAATCGGTTATGTTGTTAATATAATTATTTAAACAGTGTATTTCCAAAATAATGTAAAAATCTTTATATTAATTTATAAAATATTATATTTTTAGGTTTCCCCAAAATTGTCCTTTTACTGAAAAAATATTGAATAATAATCTGAACCTGGAAATTTTGGGTCATATCAAAATAATTAAATCATTCACTCCACTTCGAATGAACATATCGGATTATTTTCATCATCAAGCTTTCTCCAAAGACCATCGCTCTGCTTTTAACCGATATCGCAGCTAACTCCGAAAACTTTAACTTCATGATGAAAGAAAAACTGGATTTTAGGAACCCCACCCAATTTCTAAAAACGTATGTATAAGTATAAGTAAAATTATTTAATGTGGATGGTTAAAGAT
Organism: Tolmerus cingulatus; assembly: GCA_959613345.1. NCBI lineage: Eukaryota > Metazoa > Arthropoda > Insecta > Diptera > Asilidae > Tolmerus > Tolmerus cingulatus. The sequence goes on from OY390710.1 coordinate 35,391,907, forward strand.
TCCTTAAATGCCACAGAGCGTCTGCATCGCATGCACCCTTTCACGAAGCCCTGCAACATTATCCATCCATTTACAATTCCTCGAAGGCTCTTTAAAACCCTCTTGAAACTCCCTCGAACCCATTTTTAAAACCCTCGAGCCCTTTCGGTATTCAAACGCGGTTTAGCTGCGTATAAAAGGATTGATCCATTGCTTTTCCTGCTATGGATTTTGTGTGCGCTTAAAGACATTTTTCAAAAAGGAAAATGCACAAATTGGCTTTTTTTTATAAAACTTTAATGTCACAAAATCTTTCCAAATAAAATTAACAACAAACACTAGGCCAATGCCTTAGGAACTGAGGGCGTGGTCGGTTCACTTGATGTATTGCAAGAAACCACCGTCGTAGCCGGCGTGGGCGATGGGGTGGGCGGCGTGGGCGAAGTGGTGGTCGGCGTGGTGGACAATTGGAACGGGTTGGGCAATATGCTTCACGACTTGGACAGTCTTCACCTCTGGTGGAGGGGCGGGCTGCTGGTGGATGATGTTGACAGTCTTCACCTCTGGGGGTGGGGCAGGGATGTTCTTAACCAGCTTCAAGTACCTGATCTCTGGTGGTGGAGGTGGAGCCTGTTTCACGATCTTCAGGACCCTGATTTCGGGTTCTGGAGCCGGGTGATGTTTCACTAGATGCAAGGTCTTGACCTCAGGAGCTGGGGCTGGAGCCTGGCTGATGAACTGCAGGGTCTTGATTTCTGGTGGTGGTGCGGGGATCTCTTTGATGACCTTCAGGGTTTTCACAGTCGGTGGTGGAGGCTCGTGGATAATCCTCAAGGTCTGCACAGATGGCGCTGGTGGTGGTGGTGGTGGTGGGGGTGGTGGAGGAGCCACAGCCTCTTCAACGTGGCTTGGCTCAGGAGCCTCGTAGTTGTATCCCTCTTCGGTCGCTGCGGGGGCGGGGTAGTCGTAGCTCGCCGCTGAGGTGACCGCAACAACAGCCAAAAGGCAAATGAAAACCTAAAAGACGGGGACATTTGTAAAAGACATATCAAACCTTTCACCATTTCTCTCACCTTCATTTTTGGATGCTTAGATAACAGCTGTAGTAAAGAAGTCGATGCACTGATATCGATTTACAAACTCGCTCCGCTTATATATACCCCGCGCTTTTTTTCGACTACTTGTCTCACCTTGCACTGACACAACTATTGTCTTTAGTCATTACGGCACACAAAAATTTTTTAATTTGATTGCGTATTATGAATTATTTATTAGATAACCCAAAATCAGTCCGATGTCGTCTCGTTTTTACATGGGATATAGGTAAAAAAATAAATAATCTGCGAGCTCCCAAAGATTTGTCAAATGCTTTGCCTTTTCAAAGTCAGCAGATTTTTAACTATTTATGAATTCATTTTATCTTATACAGTTTTTGCCAGCCAACAATAGAAACTTCGAGAAATGGAAGGGATAAAATTTAGAGTTAGCCAATAAGACTGCAATTGTAATTACAAGGCAATAATTTGAATTTGTTTTGATTGACCAATTTAGAATTGCAAATTAATTTTTATTGCCAAAGAAACGAAACGAAAATATAAAAAAACACTTAAATTTTCTCACCTGTTTTCGTGACATCACCAAAAACCTTAACAACCTTCCTCCAAAGGGCCAAAGGGCCACTGGGACAATGTGAGCTTCCGCTGAGAAAAATCTTAAAGTATGAAACCTGTTTGAGTGCAAGATTAACTCTGATTTAAAAGTTTGATCGTCGTTTTCCGATAGCTCGCACAAAAGAGTTACATGAATAAAGTTTGAACATTTTACGAGTGCAGTTAATTTACATTTAAATAGTCCTGCTTGTTTTCACTTCTATTACATTCCAATCTCTTTTACAGAAGTCAAAACACACTACATATTGAATTTGATTAATTTATTAGAGCAACTATAATTACGATATATAAGAGAAAACGAGAAGTTATATAAAGGTCTTAATGACATAACAGCTATTTTAAATTAATAATTAAATGAGCTAGTTTATTTCAATATTACTCCGACAATTAGTGAAAATTATATTTTCCCAAATTAAATATATGTAATTTGCGAATTACAACACATTTTGAAATAAAAAATATAGCATTCAATATTTTCTGTTTTACAATTGCAAAACAATTGAAGATTGTTAAAATTTGCAAATTCTAAATATTTTTGAAATAATTACTTGCAATATTTGTTAAGTATATTAGAAATATACCTATTTTATACAAAACGCCTTTTGCAAAACAAACATAGAAATTCCAATATTTCTACTGATCCGAAACTGAAAAATAATGTACATATCTAACTTAAAATTAATGAAAATAACGAACTTTTTTCTTAATTTCGAAGGCATTCACATCTGTTAGAAAAATAAGAAATTTTAAATTAGGTGCGAGCGAGTTTGAACATCTTCAAAATCATGAATCAAATTTCCTAATTTCATTTCTTAATCATATATTGCAAATATTTTAAAGAAGAGGATCAATTCGTCATTAAACTTCAATTTCTTCGATTGATATAATTCTCTCAACACAACGGGAGATGATATAAAAAATGACTGCTACTTAAAAAATAATTGTATTCGTTAATATTTCCTAATACGAATAATATTTCACTTGAAAAAATATATATCAACCTTCAAAATCCAATAAATTCCAATTATATCAACCAGGTAGAAATAAAATAATTTCGAATCGTAAAAGTATAAGTATAAAGCAATTTGCGCTCCGGAATAAAAAAATATGCTATAGCTTCTTTAAATTTAATTTTTCGAGAAAGATGGTGTAATATAAACTATACATAATGAAAATATTAATATCATACCAAATTTAATTTTTAATTAAAATTTTACTTGAATTAAAAATTGTACTGCATCTAATTTAAATAACTATTTCAAAATTGATATTTTTTAAAAATAATATTAAGTTTGCTACCGTAAAAAATCGCTTTTATATTTAAATTATTGGTCTTGAACTCCTATTAATATGTCTAACACAAGTAGCAAAAAGTTATATTAGAAAAGATAATGAATTAAAATATAATATTTACAGAAAATTAAAGAAGCTATTTTTAAAAGATCTTAGTTCATGAAATTAATTATCTGTACATTACTATACACAATATCATTGTTTTAAAATAGAACTGATATTTCGGGAAGTAATTTCTAATGGAATATTAAACTCAACAGAAAATTAATATAAACATTTTTTTAAGAAAGACAATTTAAGAGTCATATTGATGTAATATGCTGAATATTCGTCCTTAAAATTTTTATTTAGCAAAGGATATTATTTGTAAGGTCCTTAAATTAAAAAAATCAGTAAAAGACGTATTCATTTTAGGAAAAAATACATTCCAACAGATTTATTGTGTGATATTTTTGCTTTACTCCGTTTAAGTAATTTAAAACTGAAGATGGAGGAGAAAAATGATACTATAGTGCTGTTAGCAACGATGTACTATGTAATTTCTCTTAATCAATCTTCTAACAATCGTTATGAAGGAACAGTATTGGATGATGTGCTTTTTCTTACCAACAAGTTAACAAAATATAAAATTACAAAAAACTTCAACAACTCTCAAATGAAGGTGCTTAATGCTTGGCATAAGGAAGACGCTCCTCGGCGGCGGCTTCTTCCTTGATTAACTTCACAGTCTGGACAGTGGGAGCAGCATGAGCCTCCTGGATAAGCTGGATGGTCCTAACTTCTGGTGGTGGAGCTGGGAATTCACGGAGGAGCTGGACAGTCTTTACTTCTGGTGGAGGTGGTGGAGACTGACGAACGATCTGAACAGTCCTAACTTCTGGTGGTGGAGCTGGGATGTTCTTAACGAGCTTAACATACTGAACTTCTGGTGGTGGTGGAGGAGCCTGTTGGACCAGTTTCAACAACCTGACTTCTGGGGCTGGAGCTGGATGCTGCTTTACGATTTGCAGGCTCTTCACAATTGGTGGTGGTGGTGGGGCTTGGCTGATGAATTGCAAAGTCTTCACTTCTGGTACGGGTACTGGAACTGGAGCGTATTGGATTGTCTTTACAACTGGGGCAACTTGAGCGACTTCAGCTACTTGAGCTGGAGCTGCAGCATAGGCGTACTGAGCTGGAGCAACTGCTGCTTGGCCGTAAAGTGGAGCATATCCTTCCTCAACAAGACCTCCAACACCTTGGTATCCACCAATAGTTTGGATTCCACTTACTCCTTGGAATCCACCAATAGCTTGGAGTCCATTTACTCCTTGGAATCCACCGATAGTTTGGAGTCCATCGACAGCTGGAAGTCCACCAGCAGAAATAACTTGTCCATATGAGCTATAAGCCTGACCAAGTCCCCCATAATCTCCAATTGCGCCAGCATAGGCTGTACTGAAAACAGCCATCAAGCAAATAAAAGCCTGAAAAGAGGAAGGTACTCCCTTGAGCTAAATATTCTAAATTAAATCTTTGCATTTAAAAGTTACCTTCATATTATTGCGATGTTTTTCCCGGATTTTGACAATATTGAGAGGAGCGGTGTACTGGCATCCAATTCGGATGCGCACTCTCTTTTATATGGAAAGTTAATTTTTTCCCTCATCTCTGTGACAAATTACTTCATCTAGTCGCTCGGCGTATTACTTAATTTTTGGTTGGAGCGAATTCCCAGTCCCAGATCGAAAAGATATAGAGGCTCGATGCTGGGGATTTTAGTTTAACTCGCAACGAATGCATAATTTATCAAGTATCCGAAACCTCTGCGTCGCCATGATAATTAATTGGTCGACCAGCATATAATTGGGACGGTGATATTATACTTTTTTTCTATTTTTCGGATTTCGTCTCTTGATTAACAAAAGCTAGCGTCGATAGTGCGTAATCGGCTAGTTTGATGACCTAAATTCGGTCATAATCGTGGTGGCGCTACTCATAAAACTGCATCAAGTTTTATAAAACCCTTGACAGGACAAAATCTTTATTGGGTTCAAATTTTATGTTCTTATGTATAGTAGAAGTAAGCTTGTTATTGCTTTTTTTTAACGACAGCTTTATAAATAAAAATACCAATTTGACACCAATGTGAGTTATGTAATGTGAAAATAATCATATTCATATTTCAAGGCTTCTGACGCCTCAGGCTTTGTTTTGAATTTAATGATCAAAATAACGTGTTAGCTGGGAAGGAAATTAGCACATATTTTTACAACAAAACATAAAAGCTTTGAAGTACATAGTTCGACGATCAATATTAAATTTTTTTACTAAATGCTATAATTCGTTAAGTTTAAAACATTAATGATAATTCTCAGTTCTGACATGATATGATATTTTCTACGGTCAGTAAAGTATTAAACTACAATAATTATCAATACCGTCAGACTATTAAAAAACAATAGATTCACTAATTTAATCAAATAAATCTGAGTTCAATTAACTCTCCATGTCCTACGATATTATTTATCTAAAGAAGCAAAAGTATGGGGAAGTTGCCTTGAATTTATTCAAACACGTGAACCAGAAAGTGCAGAAAGTATATTTCTGGTAGCTTATAAATAATTCATTAAATCATTATATGATCTCTATTTAGCTCTGAAGAATGCGATTATTCTCAAAAGTCCATCTGGCCCAAAGTTGAATCAATGTGCAGACGGAACCCATCATCTAATCGAATCACAAAAAGAAACTGGTTTCCATCTGCACGGTGCAATATGCAAATTGGTGCGAATTCCGATTTTACTTTTTATTAATAAAATCAAAAAATCTAAGAGTTTTTCCTATACTGTTACTTTATTATATAATTATATAGTCCGGGTTCGCTTAGTTTAGTTATGATTTGCAAAATTAATTCAACATTGAATAACTTAAAATGCATTTTATATATAAATTTGAGTGACTTTTACAATGGCTATAAACTTTTTTCGAGTTAATGTTAAAGTGACCACTCCTAGATAGCTTTGAAACCAGGAGGTGATCATTAAAATGTACTAATGAGAAATTTTATGACTATTTAAAGTCCTAACTTTTGGGTTTCTTATACAATATCTATAAAAAATATCCTAAAAGTGTGATATTCAAAACAAATGAATGATGAATTTTATGCGTTTTTCTGAGTAAGGTATGCTTATTATGGTGAGAATACTCAAAAAATCCACCTATATATGTATGAAAGAGTTAGCTACCGATTACTTTTTTTACAAATTTTATCTTAATCAATTTCCTTTAGAAATCCATAGATCAAATTTTTGCTAAGCTTGTTTCAATTTACACCTTCATGTCAAAATGGTAGTAATACCAATTTTCATGAATTTTATTTCGGTAGCAAATTTAAAAATTCGTTAAAAGCGGTGAGCCAGATAAAAATCTGAGCTTACACAGATCTTTAACCCATGATATCTTGCCAAAAATTCAAGTCATTAGTTAACCTCAGAAAAAAACTTATGGCAAGCTACATTGCAAACACATTTGTTAATTTTCGATGCAAATTTTATCGTAGACGTAAATGGCCCTAAAAGCTTCTGCCCCAATTCGCATTTAACTCTGTTTCATTGATAAGTGCTCCACCCCCACTCCCAACTTGATATGCAAATCGAGTTTTTTCTCCCTTTGGGCTAATGCAACGTTTCGCCTCCTAATTTGAATATCAACGTCTATGCTCGATATGAAGATATATGTAATTTCAGTTTTTTTTCTCCAATATTTGATAGTTGGGAAGTGAAAGTAGTCTGAAATTTTGTTGATTTTTGCTATTATTAAGTTGTTTATTATTGTGAATATTTGGAGAAGTATCAGACTTACACAAAACCAATACTTATTAGTGTAAATTTTTATGGATCCTTTAAGAAAATAAAGTTGTTTTGTTATTATTTTTATGTTAAAAAAGAAAAGTTGATTGACGCTAATTTAAAAAATACTTGTTTCATCCATTAAAGTAAAATCTTTATATATTTCAATTTCTTTTACAAATCTTTTAAAGCGTTCAAATAAATTTTATTTAAATCGATTCAATAATTAAAGAAATGGTGTTTGCAAAACATGAGACTAAACAAAAATTAAAACAGTGAATACTATTGAATACTCATTTTATATTTTTGAATATGGTGCAAGGAAGTGCTTCAAAAACAAATTTTTATTATTTTACTTTACATGAAATTTAAAAGAATTATATCATCCATACTGCAGTTGCAATTATTCTCTAATAATACGAGTCTATTTTGTACATAGATATTAAATAGTACCTACCCTTTCATTTGAATTTAAAAAAATCCACATAAACATTTGAAATTGAAAACTTAAAATTATATGACAATATTTTAACTTAGCGAGTATTTAATCCTGCAAATATTATATTTCTAAGACGCAAACCTTATATATGTATATTGTTAACAAACTTAGAAATCCAAGTTTTTAAAGCTGTTTCAAGGAAGACTGTTTTACAGAAGAATTCAAACCGAATTGTTATTAATAAAAGTTTCAATTTTCTTAGCTTTATAATTTAATTTAATTGTTAATAGTATAAAAGTTAGATTATCCTTTTGCTCTACCAAAGATTAATGCTATTTTTACTGATGGTGGTCACTATTCATCATACTTAAAAAATGTTTCCATGAAACAAAAATTAATGCATGTGGAAATTAAGTCTCGTAATGTCTTTTTTTTTAAAGAAGGGTACTATCGTAACTTTCTGGGACACTTTTTTGCTATTATGAAATAATGCATAACTAATGAAATGAAATTCAGGTTGCCTAATAGGACCATTAGTAAAAGACTACGAAACTAGTAGATTTTATTTGTTTTTCGTTTTTCGTATATGCACCTATATTAAAAACCTAAGTTAGACTTTGAATAACAAAATCGAATAAAAACTCTTTAATGATTTTTAGTAACAACATTTAATAAATTGTAACAATTAATCGCCAAATATTGGTGATTTAGGAAACAAGTTATTTTTTCTTCTTGTTCTCGTGAATAATTTTAATGATTTTTTCGTGTTCTTCTCCGCCTCCGAATCCTTCATCAAATCCACCCTGATCGTGATCACCGCCATAACCACCACCGTTGTCGAAGTGGCCACCTCCGGCTCCAAATTGACCACCTTGACCACCTCCAAATTGACCGCCTTGACCACCTCCAAACTGGCCTCCTTGACCACCTCCAAACTGACCGCCTTGACCACCCTCGAAGCCCCCGTTTTCATGGATGACCTTTACAGTCTCAATGTTGGATTCATCCCCTCCACCGTTGTAGAAGTCTTGTTGTTGATGGTGCTGCTGCTGCTGTTGTTGAGGGTGTTCATGAATAACTCGAAGAATTTGTTCTTGTTGTTGGAATTGCTCCTGTTGTGGCGGAGGTTGAGGGTGTGCCTGTTCATGGAACACCCTAATTACCTTTTGTGGTGGTGGTGGGGGTGGGTGACCACCTCCTCCTCCTCCACCTCCTTGGTGAAGAACGCGGACTACTTTAACGTGTTGCTGTTGTTGTTGAGGAGCGTGATCGTGATGATGCTGCTTTTGAATTCTTATAATTTTAATTGTCTTTGCTGGGATTGGGGGTGGAAGAACTTCGACTGGTTCAGGTACTACAACTTCTGATTGTTGTACAGCAACTGGAACAGGAGCTGCTTCAATAACAGGAGCAGGTGCTGCTTCAACAACAGGTCCAGAGGCAATTTGTGGTACTCCAATTGCTCCCCCGGGGAATCCAACAGCTCCAATTCCTCCTCCAAAACCACCGAATCCACCATCTGAAGCAATTACACCTGGACCGCCAATTCCATGGCCTCCTACTAGTCCTCCAGATAGGAGCCCGCCTCCAATACCATTTCCGAATCCGCCTCCGAAGCCGCTTCCAAATCCTCCAACTAGTCCACTTCCTAGGGAGCTATATCCTCCAATTCCTGGAGCTCCAACTTGAATACCAGATGCTCCTAGTCCATGTCCATCGAGGTACCCTCCATGCACCAAACCCCCGTATCCTCCAACAGTGGAGTATCCACCTCCATAACCTCCTAATCCACTGCTATATGCAACTGGTGCAGCAGGAGCAACAGGATACGCTCCGTAACCACCCACATACCCTCCGGCTGGTATTCCACCTCCTAATCCAGAATAAACATAACCTCCTCCCAGGTGTCCAGCTGAGGAAATTCCTACCACCGCTAGAATTACTAAAACCTTAAAGGATTTAAAAAATTAGTCAAATGGTAAAAGATTTATCAATTAAGGACCTTATTACCTTCATTTTGGACCTACAATGGTCTGCTAGTAGCCGGCAGATGAAATACAACTGACCGCCAGCTGCAGTCGATGATACGCTTTTATAATTTTGGGGGAAATCTCATAATCGCATTTCCCTCTGGACCATCAGTTCCGTAAGATATAAAATTGACCATTATGCAAAACTGTCTCGCGGTCTGGCTCTTTTTAATTAAATATTCATTGAATTCGTTTCTTTTCCACCTTTGAGAGCCGGCGAATATGTGGCGCATCGTTTTCACTTTCTTTGGAATTTAATTGATCAAAAGAACTAGGTGACCACAGTCAAATAGGATTATCAATGTATTTAATTCGGATCAGACAAAATGTCTCAATGGGACATTTTATTTTTTTGGTAGACCAGCATAAATCAGTATATGTTCGAGCTACAAGTGTTATACAAAGCTGCTTTAAAACCACACCTCCTTCTTTTCATCATTCGGATGGACGAGTTTTAAATTTGTTTCAGAGTGCAACATCAGCGGAATATGCAAATTAAGTGCATTGGTGTATTTTATTGCGATTTTATTATTAAACCTAGCATCTGCACCATTAGCCTCTATAAATCGCTCTGCGTTTTTTTGCATTACGAAATTAAAACTAAGGCACTTTTTATGAATGATATTTCAAAACGAGCACAGATGTATTATTTATAGAAATCAATTTAATCAAAAATATATTTGTAATTAAAATAATATATTTACAATATTTAGTATTATTATATTATGCATTTCGAAAACAAACTCAGTACAATTCAAAATCCCTACAAAAAACACGAATTTTTATAGTAATCTACATAGTTAAAACTCATTAATTTCCTACAATTAATAATAATTATTTACCAATAGTGTTTCTACGATAAGAACTTAAAATAAGCGACATGAAATAATACGAGCGCAAGCTCAAAAAACCTCATCAATAAATCAAAAGAAGAAATCAGATCAAACATAAAAAAAACATATTTCCATAATTTAATCATTAACACCTGTTTAAACTTCAATTATAAAACATTTAAGCAGTGCATTTTCCTCATATCGTCAAAAGGAATGTCGTTTTTTTGTTTATTACGAAGTAAGGTCATAGAATTGCTTAAACAAATCGTGTTCAAAATGCCTTTTGATGTTGCACCTCCTTCGAAATGTCGCAAAGTTTTAATTCTTATACAACATTAAAAAAAATTAAGAGTGATGATGGCGAAGAAGTGATTTGGTCAAGATACAAACGAGGAAGTGAATTAGTCAGCTTCCAGTGGTTAACCGGCGAAGTCGCCAGAAGTTAAATTTTGGTGAAATCAATTTTTCTTCGATTTATGATGCTTTTCGTGTTTTTAGTGATACGTCTTGCGACTTAGTTTTTTATAATAGTATTATTTAATAATTTTTTATTCACACTTTTCGGTGGTCGTCGTGGCTCAGTAAAAAAAAAGTGAGAAATGTGTAATAGCCAAATGTTCATCGGAAAGCTTTTACCTTTTTTTCAACAAAAATAAAAAACTCAATTGCGTAGGCAATCGTTAAATTAAATTAATGGTGCTAATTTGAATATCAATTTTGTAGTATCATGTAGTTCATTCGAGATTACTTTTACTATGTAAAATCAAGCTTTATTTAGAGAGTGGAAAAAAACAGCGTTGTACTTAAAAATTTATTAATATACATAATAATAGTAAACTGTACAAAAAATAAATTTATAATAATATTAAAGCCGCTTTACAACTACAAATTAAACTTAAAAAAAAAAAGCTAGGAAAATTACTTGTATATCATACATTGTGTATCGAACGAAAATGTTTTGGATAGTTTCACTTCGCAAGAGTCCCTCAGCTTCAATGAAGGGCACTTCTCCTATATATTTTTATATTTTATTTCCATGATCATTGAAGTGAAGGGTGGCCAACATCGTACAATACGATTCCAATTGTTGTGACTATAAGCTTTTTATACTTTTCTAGGTTTCTTCAAAACCTCTACAATAGTGCAATACTCTGAGTTGTCACTTCCTCACTAAATCCATAATTGTGTGATAAAACACTGAAGCCCGTGAATACTGAACAGCGCCCCGCTTTCGGTTCTTCTAGTTTAGTGTAGCATTGGGGTTTGTGTAGGAGAATCCTTGAAATTGTTCTTGATCCATTGACTGTAAAATTTCCTTGTCTATTGGTGTAAGACGAACTCTTTCTCGGGTGAACGTTTTATCAAAGTACTGTGTGTCTAAGGGGTGTTTCTAAAATTCAAAAATTGTATTTTAGAGAAAAAAAATATACTATGGTAAATAAGTTTTTTTTTTTTTTTTAAATAACCTACCACTTGGGGCTTAAATGGAGGATCCAATTCTCTCTTTTCTAACCGTTCCCAGTCAATATCTCTGAAAAATACATGACTACATATATCACCAGCTGGACTATAGGGAGAACCAATACGCGCCGTAGAATCTTTTTCTAACAGCTGTAAATACCAGTAGAATATGTATTAAAAAATCTGTTCATTTAATACGACTATTAAAATTGCTCACCCCTTTTAATATACTTGTAGCCTCCTGTGAAATGAAAATGGGAAACCATGGAATTTCATTGCAAATTGACCAAAATAGCTCGTCCTCATCACATCCACTAAACGGAGATTGTCCTATTAACATTTCGTATAGTAACACGCCAAATGACCACCAGTCAACAGTTTGATTATATTTCTCGCCCTGAAAATATATGTTAAGAAAAATGTTTTCAGGTCAGATAAATTAGATTTAATTGATTTTAACAGCAAGAACGCAATAGTCGTAAAATTGTTTTTTCTGGTTTTGATTATCTCAAAAATCAAAAATACGATCGAGCTGTGCACTATTTTACCACTTCGAACTGCGCCGTTTTTATTTCAACTCGCAGATAATTTAGTGGAATTAAATAGAGCATTATTTTTATTATCATTTTGTATCAAACGAAAGTTGATTAAATAGAAATTTTAAAGAAGATTAAAAAAGTATAATAGTAAATAAGTAATAGAAAAATAATTTCCTAAGAGAAAGTATGCACTGAATGACAAAACTCAATTATTTGTTGTTAATGTTATTAAAATTTTTACGTAAATCATCATTAAGAGCATCCTCGATATTATTTCTCTAATTACCAATGCTATTTCAAACTCTTCAAAATAATTAAGCATAAAAACTCAATTCAAATTCGCATACAAAAAGATAAATTTATATTTATATAGTTGAAAGATGATATAAAAACAACCAAATGAGAATCCTATTTTAATGATTTCTTATTATATTACAAATAACACCTTTTTAGTAATATCGTTAACTTTCAAATAACTAAAAACTTTTTAAACGGCCTCGTAACACAAATTTAATCAAAAAAAAAAAGGTAAATAATTCTTTTAATTTTTAGATTAGCCTTATTTTTCTACAACACAATATAAAAACGTAAAACTTACATTGTTAAAAATGTCACACTAGAAAAAAATTATCACATTTTAAATAAAATAACCATTCTTCTACCTATTTATATCATACAACAGTCATTTTGAAAAAACCAAATTAAATATAATTTTTATGATTTAAGAGATAACAAAAAATTAAAGGTGGGACATATTTTAAAAGAACAAAAATAAGTAAAAATAAATCACCCACACTCACCTTTATTATTTCAGGCGCCATATAATCTGGCGTACCGCAGAAGCTGTCTGCTGTTTTATCTAAATAAATCTGAAGCTTGCACATGCCGAAGTCAGCTATTCGAACATGTCCATCAAAGTCAAGCAGAACGTTGTCTAATTTGAGATCTCTGAACGTACCATGAGGAAAACACTTATAAAGTAATCTGTGCGAAATTGAAATTAACCGGAAATTACCTATAAATGATTCCCTTCTTGTGCAAGAACTTCAATCCCGAAATAATTTCAGCTGCATAAAATTTTGCACGAACTTCTGGAAACCGACCGCTCTGTTGTATGTGGAACATTAAATCTCCCCCATTCAGGTACTCCATTACAAAGAATAAATGACTCTAAAAAAATTAAATAACATAAAACATAATATTACTATAAAAACACTATCACAAATCTTACAAATTATTTTAAACGAAGATTTTATTATTATTACTTAAACATTAATTAATTATTAACATATTATTTTAAATTATCTTTTATTGCAGGTATAGGTATATTTTTAATTTCTATTACTACATATAATACGATCACTACTGCTTTATCTTTAATTCTAATGAATTTCTGGCGAAAATTCTACCAAAATAATTTGATTGATTAGTTACACGTGAATCTATTTATAAAGATACAAATAATACTCGTAAATAACTAAGTCATTTTTGATCGAAGAAAATAATCTCATACAACTTTGAAAACATCTTTAAGAAAACTTAAAATAATTTAGTTAATCCTACATATTATTCTTCTTTAAAATTACAAGAGAATTCTAGATAACAATTTCCTTATGAAATAGTTACAATTAATTAATCATTGAACTCATTTCGTGACCGATTTTAATTGTAACAGCTGCACAAAACAGTCCTCATCCTCGAATTTTAATCCACTTGGCAAATTGGCCAAAGACTACGTCACCAATTTATCGATCAGATCAATGATTCATTAAGTAGGTGCAATTAAAATGTGTCGACATGAGCACATCTAGTTTAAGGTCAGCTCTGCTAACCCAATTAATATTATTAAGACGTCTTCTAGATGGTTACAGGAAATCAACTGAAATCTAGACCATTGCATTGAAATGGTGCAGAAACAGATTTAAGCACCGTGTCTCATAGTCACGCCGCATAAATCATTTTGATGTCCATAATTATTTGAGGGATTTAATAGATCCATCTCGAGACAGGCTAAAGGTATCTCAGAATTGTTGCAATTAAACTTACCTCCGTTTGAAAAGTGCAAAACAGGTGGCACAGGTAGGGGTGCTTTGTGCCCAAGGCCAAAACTTTTCGTTCTATTAAAGTGCACTCGACATCATCGTCCTCTAGTACGACATCTTTCTTCAGACACTTCACCGCATAGTAATATTCTGTGTTTCGCAATTCAGCCAAAAGAACCTAAAAATTATTTTTGAAAAAAACATACAAGAAATTAAAAACATTTGAATAATACTTAAGTAAATTACTTACTTTTCCAAAACTACCTTTACCCAAAACTGCGAGGAAATGAAAATCTTCTACTGAATATTTTTTAAACCTTGGAATTATCGTGGCTGGTGCCGTAATACGTCCAGATTTTTGGAATTGTGAGAAAGTGTAGGAAGTCTCTGTTTTATTAAGATATGTTAATGAAAATAAAATTATTAGCATTTTGAACACTTCACACTTTTCGCTAAATAACGTATACACTAAAATAAAAAGCAGAAATATATATATAATAAACGGGTACACTCGTGCATTCTGTGGCATATATTTTGGAATCCTAAACTTTAGTCTTTATTTAACATCTAGCAAAAAAACCGAGGAAGTCAGATTGGATAAACAATTTCAGCACAAATTCCTTAAGATCTTCAAGAAAAGATGAAAATTTTTTTCTTTTTGGAAAAGTTGCTCCAATAGCTGTCTGCTTAATTGCGAAATCACGTGAACTCTTGCCCGTGCGACTTGTGACGTACGCAGTTTGTGCCTCTCAAAATAATTGCCTTCGTATATTTTTGTTCAGAGCACTTTCATTCATCAGGGGCTCTGCGAACGAACAGGTTATAAATTATATTGAAGATTTTTCAATTATAAATGCGCATTTTTAGTGAAATTTCCATTCCATTTCCAAATATCCCACTATGGATATTTTTAGTGTTAGTTATTAAGACAACTTTGGATTTTAGGTGAAATATAAAAAACTTATTATTTTCTTATTCAGTACAAAATATGGAAAAATCGATGTAAAGTCTTAGTTACTGTAAAACTTCCAAACGAAAAATGTTACAAAATTTTGCAACGAATTTTTAAACATATACGTCAAAATTGATAAATCGAGCTTAGCCCACTTGTGTCTTCAACCTCAGATATTTACAATCCACTTCAATTAATATAAATAATATCAAAACTTTAACAGGCAACTCAGCGACTACAATAATTAATGATAGCTACTTTTACAATCCATTTTTACTTTTCTAATTATAATTTTAAAATTATTGCATGCGCCAGCTTGTCTCATATTATTTATATTTTACGTCAAACCTTTTCCTATCCTCATGAATTCCGCAGACAAAGTATGCATACACTTCGGATTGAGGAAAACTCAAATTTGGATCTCTCAGTACGACGATAATTAATGCGCTAATTGCTTAAACTTTGGATACAATCCTAATTTTGTCTACATAAGTAAGAATACGTGCACCGCAAAATGCACGAGTATACTCAGGAAACGAAGAATTCGTGAATTTTGTCACCTAAACACTATTTTTAGTCGCATAAACAATCAATCAAAATACCTAAGTCATCGCTGTCGTGGCTGTGGTCGATTTTGTAGGCTGGATTATGACTTGGCGGTGTGCTTGGTGAATCTCTGGCCTCGTGTGCTCCTAAATTTATCGGTATAATTTCATATTTTTATTATGAGATAAACACAATCCTCAAATTTTATTTATAATGCTCCTAACAGATTCTTAAAAAGCATCCTAGTTCATTCAATTTTTCAAGGCTCCTTCGGAATTCTCCAAAATCAACATTTCCACCCACATTTAAAATCTGTCCAATATTTGTTCCTTTTTTTTGATTTATTTGCCATTTTATCCATTTAGCTCAGTATATTAGAATATAAAAAAAAACAAAAAACAGTGCTCAATGTTTTAAAATTAGTCGGACTTGAGTGGGGCCGAGGAAACCAAAACATTGTGAACTTGAACCAGAATAAAATTGTTAATCCACAATTTGTTCTGTCAGACGCCCGCTTTAGATATTTTTATCAACAAATAAATTACATCGATCTGGGTGTGGGTTCCAGGTGCTTGGCATTAAACGCTTTGTAAATTTTCAATAATATAAGATTTTTAATCGTGATTCTTGCCTCTTTATATTCTGAGACGTGGCATGTGCAAATCACTATTTTTAATCAAACAATATTTTGACGTAGTTATATTTTGCCATACGCCTCCTAAATATAAACAATAATATTTTAATTTCAAGTATTTTAATCCCCTGTTATAAAAGATATGATTAATAGAATTGTGTATAACTAAAAAGATAGGTCTACACGTGTTTCCAAAGTAACAGATGTTTCCAAAATGTTTGAAAATTTTCGCGTGTCGCAATTTTTTGTATTATATGCTAAAATTAATTAAAACGAAATATGTGATAAATTTAAAAGTCCTACGTCTGCTTTATGTAAAGATAAGATGTTTTGAAACCATAAATCAATGAAGAATAAGTCAAAAACTGTGGAGTCTATTTTAAAAGACTGGCAAGTAATACAATTATCTTAATGGAGACACTTACGACCTTTGTTTGTAAGTAA
Organism: Tolmerus cingulatus; assembly: GCA_959613345.1. NCBI lineage: Eukaryota > Metazoa > Arthropoda > Insecta > Diptera > Asilidae > Tolmerus > Tolmerus cingulatus. The sequence goes on from OY390710.1 coordinate 35,408,599, forward strand.
ACATTTGTCCTCAATTGATTGGTTTCAAAAATTTACCTGGTGATATTTTGTACTACATATGTTTCAAGTGTTTAACTTCAATTTTTGTGGTCCTCAAATTAGCGAAATATTTTAAAATCGCGTTTTATTTGGAAAGAAGAAAAAGGTTCACAGTGTTACAAAGATTTGTTATAATTCTACAACCAAGCCCAATAACCTTATAACGAATAGAATTCGGAATTCAATCACGGCCTTTATATCTTGATTTTGTAACTAAACTATAAAAATTAATATTGTTGTAAGAATCACGATTAGAAATTTGTTGACTTCATTTAAACTAGAGTTATTTTTCTCCTTAACCAATATATGTTCATAAAAAATATTATAATATTATAAAATTTGATCATACCTCTTCTGACTGATAACAGAGCTTCCACAACCAATTTTTGATTTACACCGCATAAATTTGCCGTGAGCTTCTCACATTTCTTATGGCAATTTACGTCACAGTCTAGAGATCCCAAAACAATTACATAAATTTAAAGAACAACAAACATTTTCTGTGGAAAATCATTCAACGAACAAATTCGGCGTAAACGAAGAAATTTATCGTAATGCCTAAATTTTCCAACTAAAATCCGTAAAGTCCGGGATTATGCTCGAATTTTAAGACGAAATTGTTTATCAATTCTCAATTTAACCCCATCACGCTGAGCAACTTAATTTTCCAGGTTAATTCGATGCGCACTTCCGTTTCCCCGATCTCTGCGGAATCATTTTAAATTCGATGAAAAGGTTTAAAAGCTAAATAAAACAATTTCGAGTTAAATGTGTTTCAGACATTTCCCGAAAATTGGCATGTTTACAAGTTTGATGGATTTGAAAAAAATGCGAATAAAGTGAACGAGGACATTTTCTTCATTAAAAACAACAAGGATACTAAAAATGCGTGAGACCAAGCAACAAAATATTTATGAGTGATAAAAGTAATTTGAAAACTGAAAGTATTTTAGATAAAGTGTTCTAAGGAATTGGATGGCACTGTCGCAAGAAACGCCTATTCAAGTTTTAAATGAGCGAAGGCAATAAACACATTTATTTCAAAATTAAAACGCAAAACAATAAGATAAAATTGCATTTTGAAACGCCGAATTTATTTTTAGTAAGAAAGAAATTTTCAGCATGGCTGAGTTTGTCAAAAACATAATTAAAGCCTATAGTCTATGTCTTAAATTTTATATTAAAAATGTGAAAGCGGAGAATTGTAATTTCAACCGTATTATACAAATTTCAAAAATGTTCGTCATCAAGATCTTGAAAACAAACTCTTACAAATGAAAACAATTTTACGTAAGTGACATCAATAGAAACAGAGACTACACAAAGTTCTAAATTTCTTTTTTATTCCCACATTCCTTACTCCCACAAAAAAAAAACTAATAACAACATAATCCACGTGAAATTAAGGAAAGATTTATAGCACGAAAATATTTAAACGACCGTAATTAAGAGCGTTTTCCTATTTATCAATTAAGAATATTTTGCAATCGTGCTGTATTTCTCTGGTGGAGGTGTTGACAAGGCATTAAAAAAATATGACGAATTTATGCACTAGTAAGATTTATTGAAGAATTCTTGATATCTTTTCTTGTGCATACGGATTTATTTTTAGTCCTTGCATTCTAATTTTGTATTGTAGTTGCCTGTTAAATTCGATTATTCAACCGTCTTGGCTAGGGAAAGGGATTTCACAAGAGAATAATTTAAATGGATTTTTTGACCATAAATTAATTTTGTGTTGCAATGAAGTCATTTATTTTATAAAGTATTTTACGCTTAAAATTGTTTTTTCTATAAAAGATCACGTTATCTTAGTTCTTCATGTTTTACTCCTTCTGATTCATTAGTAAGACCATAACTTAAATAGTTATTTTGCAATTAAGATATTGATATTCAAGGTATCATAATTTTTATTTTTATTTTCACTTTGTCTGGAATCTACTCAAAAGTTTTATGTATTTTTTTTCTAATTCGAGTTATTTTTAATATTATTTAAGTATAATAACGATGGCCTACTTTTTCTAATTTCCCTCCTTCAAAAATTTTATAAATTTTACAATTTACCATCAAATCAATCAATTACGTACCTAGGACTGTACAGTTTTGTTATTGAGAAAAATATAATAAATGATGAAACTAAAACTAAATATTTTTATGGCAGCTGGTGTCAACACCAATTAGCAGTTATTTTAAGGTTTCTTAAAATAAGTTTCTCCTTTCAAGACACTCAAAATAAAGCAAAGTGTCATAAACCATAACTCATGCAATTATGAGTCTCCTCCACAACACTACCGAACATGTTTCCCTCCAAGAATATGCACAAAACAGACTGACCTACATGCAAAATTATCACTCGTTCATCACCCAGAAAGAGCACTGACCGAGTGGCAGAAATTTTCTCTGTCCCGCGTAAATAAGGGCAGCAGGAAAAATTAATTTTCCTTTTAAAATTTTAATAAATCCCGCCCCAACAAAATTCAACCATGGACCAATACAGGCCCAATCTGAACATTGCTATCAATAAATAACTCGGAAGTGTCTGATGCATCCTTGTCGCTGCTGCACTTGTGTAATGCAATTTTTTTTTCTTTCGAATAAATTCTCGTCAGACCAATCGGGGAGACATCTAAAAATAGCCGCGACTGAGATCAAATAAACAAAATTATTTTAATTGCACTTGATTAAATACTAGTCGAAGATGTCGCCGTTAATAAGTGCATACGACTTCTCTATAAATTTGGTAATTAATCGAAAAAAGCGGGGGAGAGTTTCTAATTTTAGGTATTTAATATTCAAAACAAAATTGCAGTACTAACTGCGCTGTCGAAGTGAAACCTTTTAGCACCATCAAATTTCTTAAACGTTGTGGTGCCCAAGAGCATATAATTCATCGCCGCACGAGCGACACTGTCCCAAAAGATGATAATTCGCGTGTGACGCCTTTTTCAATTTTATACGTCCTTTGATCACTAGTCACATCCATCCCACACATGGCACCAGCAGTCATGTGCAAAATATTAAGTGATTTTTTGGCGCTCTTATTGGCAATCTGTTTTTGATTCGGAGAAAATCAAAACGTTCAATGGCCTGGAAATGTGAATTTGTTGGCAAATTTCATGGTATTTTGACGCGTTTCGGTAAATTTTGCAAGTTTTACTTGAAATTTCAATGATCCATTAATCAATTGATAGCTCACCTGTTTTCTGGTTGCGGGAAAAAATAGCGAGAATTCGAAATTTCGTTATGTAAGTGAAACAAACATGAGGGTATGCTCAATCAGCAAATAAAATCGCTTCTAAACAAACAAACGAAGATTTGTGCAAAAACTATTTTTGTGTATTTTGAGAAAATATTTTTAAGAAAATTACCGGATATGTTTGACACATATCCGCATGTATCTATGTGGACTGGTTTAATTTAAGAGCATATTTTTATAATTATAATTTTAGGCTTATTTTTCAAGACGAAGCACCAGGACTAAACAAACATCCTTGACCCATACGAGATATAATTTGAAACAAAATAATTTCTTTGTAGCTAATTTTTATCTTTAAATTTCTTACGAACGATCATTAAAATTACTAAAATTTAACAGAAATATAGTATGATTTTTATAGTATATTTCTCTATGCACTAAATTCAGTTTCCTAATTTTGTTTTGATTTTATAGTTTCCATCAGAATAATGTAAGTCAAGAAAGTACCAAAATAAAATTATTTCAAATATTTTCCTCAATTAAAGGAGATAGCAAATTTATAAATATTTCATTTATCCTTTAAAATTTATCTCTAATATTCTCTATTAAATTATCCTATTGAACTGAAGCGTAAATAAAATTTTTCTCCCTGACATTGAACATGTATAAATCACGTGCGTCGGATCGTAGGAAAAACTATGATGTAAAAATAAATTTGTTAACTGCAGACTGTATCTCAGGCAATCATTCACTTATCTAACGCAAAACACTTACAAGAGGGCTATTTTACAGCATGTTAAATTTCTTAAAGACAGATACTTCGGACCTAGAAATCGTGAAGTAACTTGGTGCCAAAATTTTGAAGTATTTAAGCGATTCTTAAGAGACAAAGTTTAAAGAGTGATAGTACAATGGATGGTTTTTGACTTATGTAAAAATCTTATGTAGCAATCAGTAGCGCCGCACGTTTTTTTTAAAATACATCAAAGGAAATGTTTGACTTTCTTAATAGCAGGTGGCATGTATAAATAAAACTACTTAGATATATATGTATATATATACGTGAATATTGAGAAATGGGATCCAGCCAAAATCCGTCACTATGATTTTTATAAGGCGGTTTAAAAAATACGTTCCTTTGAGAAAAATATCTTGTCACAAAATTAAGGGATAATTCTAAAGTTAACAAAATCTATAATAAATTCAAAATTAGGGGAGTTCGATTTTAATGAGTTTTTCAATAAAAATATTAAAAAATACCAAAATATTAATTTAAAAATACATATTTTCTTGTAAAGTATTGCTTTTTAATTTGCAACGGTTTTTTTTCCTCTTGCTTTTTAAGTAAAAAAAGAATTGGCATTCTGAAACATTTCCTTCAATAAATCTTACTTTAATTAACAAATTTGAAACTTTTCGTTAAACTTCAATATACTCAATAAAAAAATAGAAGTTAATTAAAATATGTGTGCTTTTACTTATGAAAAATAGTAATAATACGGTTTTATAAAATATTTGCGAAAAACGGCTATTTAAGTAGATGTTTGTCATGCAATTTTTCTTTTTCAAAAACTGTAAGTGGGCTCTTTTTGATTTTAAATTCATAAAGTAATGCAAAAGTAAGCAAATCCTATTTTTTCATTATTTAAAACAAGCTTCTCTTTTAGTTAGTCTAGAGTATAATTTCTGTGATATTAGAAAAGCGCAATGTTTTGCTGACTTCTTTTTATAATAGAATCTCTTTTCTGCCAAGTGCTCAAAAGCCAAGAAAGCGAATTTATTGTACATATATTACGACAAAAGCTCCCAAAACTCATAAAATTCGCTGAAAACGTGCGTGGTTTATAGTAAAACAAAAAATTAGATTCTCGTGTCTTTGCGACATTAAGAGTCAGGTCCTCTTAATCTTTTGATTGAGACAGCCGCCATGTGTATTGCTTTTTCGCGAATTGAACTCGCGAGTGTCGCAGAGTCCCCTTTTGATTTTAGTTTAAAAATAAACGAGTAAATAATAAGATTGAAGTTCACGCGCAGTTGTGATTTTACGTAAGCTGACTATAAACATGAAAAGTGTGACAAAACGCTATAATTTGTCCATATTTCTGCTTTTTAAGGGTGTTTTTTTCGTGTATTTAGGGGTAGTTTGAAATCTCTGTATTTACCCAGCATCTTTTTAGGGCTAGAAGGAGCTGTTCCTCCCTCGAATCCAGAATCGCTGCTGCAGGTGCTCATCCGAATGATGTTTTCCTTGTTGGGGTTGAGCTCATCACTGGAGTCGTCTGTGGAGGAGCACTCACTTTCACTTTCGGACTCTTCACTTTCACTATCCGAGGGGTAGTTGAACTTTTCGCGCTTCCATAGAGGTCGCGGGGTTGCGATGAGTGGATACGGGGGAGCTTCATCTTTTACGTAGCACTTCTTCTTATGGTCCAACTTAATGACCTTGTTCGGATTAAATTTCTCCTCCTTTTTCTTATCGCGATTCTTTTTCTTCATGCTGTCGCCTTCGTTATCACTGGAGTCGTACGAACTTTCTTCCTCTCCGGACGGTATGAAGTCGGATAAATCGGCGTCAACGTCTAGCAGACAGCGGTTAAGATCAGAAACTGTTGCGAATTTTGATAATTTGCAAACACTCGGCAATCTATCGTTGTCGAGTTCATCCTTCGACGTTTTTGTCGCCTCCTCACCTGCGTCACGGATACCATCGCCAACAATTTTCTCATTCTTATCAGCGGCGTGCGATTTTTCCTTTTCTTTATTTTTTTTGGGGGTGGTCTTCTCTTTGACGTCATTTTGATCCTCTACAGGTGCATCAATCTTCTTCGTCTCATCAAGCAATTTCGTCTTCGGTTCGATCGACCCTTTGAATGGTTTTTCTGGCTCACTTGGTTTTTTCTCTTGCTTCAATGGCCCAGTTTCTTTTGTTCTAATTTTGTCTTCTTGCTGGTGATCGACATCAATTTTTGTCTTAGCTTTTTCACCGGCACTCACCCCTTTTCTTCCTGATTCTTCAGATGCAGATTGTATTGCGTCACCTCTCTTAAGCGGTGTCGCCGACTCTGCTTTTGTACTAGCCGTTGGCTTTTCTTCCTCTTTTAAATCTTGTGAACTTCGCTTCGTCTTACTCTTGAGCGAAGATTTTTTAACAGGAGATACAACGACGTCGCAAGCATTTTCTTTTTCTTCAGCTGCCGAAGGTATCTCAGTGATTTTATAGTTTTCTTTTTTGGCCCCTTCAGGTGACTTGGCTTTCGTCCCGGCCTCTATTTTCGTCTCATTGCGGTCTAAGACTTTTGTTGTTACTGCTTGAGGTCTTTTTAATGGCGTTTCTTCAGCTGTTTTAGTGCTACCGTCTAAGACTTCCACTTCCTTTTCAGTTGGCGATTTTAAAATTTTCTCTTTTGGACTTTGTGGAACTGTAGGGATCTTCGGTTTCGGACTCTCTGGCTTCTTTCCAGCTTCCTTAATTTTCGTCTTAGCTACATTTTCTGGTTTTTTCAAATCCAAAGGCTTTTCTTCGACTTTCGGTTGACTAACCTTATCGCAGGGTGATTTTGGCTGAGTAGGCTGATGATCTTCCTTTTCTACAGCTTTTTGCGGGACTTCACTACCTTCAGATTGTTTTAATATCGACTCATTAGACTCAGAGCGTTTCAACTCCGCCTTCTTTGGACTTATTTGATCGGCATTCTTTAATGCTTCAACCTTCTGCGATTCAATCTTATGCTTCATTTCGTTCAAAAATGTCTCCTCATTGGTCTCAATAACTTCTTGATCTTCCAAAAGACTTTCTCTCTTGGCCCACTGTTGTTCTAAAATGAGCTTCTTTCTCTGATTCATGTACATGGTTTCTCGACTTCCAATCTGTGCCCAGAAATCTTCACCACTATCAGATTTTTGCATTTTCGCCTTGATAGGTTTTGGTTTAGCTGTTCCAGGAGCTATTTTCTTTTCTAGTCCTGGTGTTTTTGGAGTCTGAGGAGTTTTTGCTGTTTGGGGAGTTTTAACTGCTTGAAGAGGAGCTGTGACTGTCTGAGGAGTTTTTGCTGTTTGGGGTGTTTGTGGAATTTTAGCTGCTTGAGGAGGAGCTGTGGCTGTCTGTGGAGTTTTTGCTATTTGGGGTGTTTGGGGTGTTTGTGGAATTTTAGCTGGCTGAGGAGGAGCTGTGGCTGTTTGAAGAGTTTTAGCTGTTTGGGGTGTTTTCGCTGTTAAAGGCGCTTTCGCTGTTTGAGGCGTTTTAGGCGTACCAACAGGTGTATCAGCTTTATTAGGTGTTATAGGCTTTACATTGTCAACATCGAAAGTAAAATACTCTGGTTTCGTAGCCTTCTTTCCCAAGAAAGTGTCTGCAGATTTTGATTCCTGCAGTACCTTTGGTGTTTCAACCGACGTTGGGGTTTGTACAGGTGTTTTTTCACCTAGAGGTTCTGCATATTTTGGCGATTTAATTGGATTTGGTGTCTCACAAGATGTTGCCCAAATATCTGAACAAGACTTCATAAGTGGATGTGATTTCTCAACGAAAGGCTGTGCAAATTTCGGAGATTTGATTGTTGCTGGCGTTTCAGAAGATGTAGGAGTTTTACTATCATCAGGGGAGAATGGCCAACCATCAGTGGGTGATTCAAAAGCAGTAGTTTTCGGAGTTCTGACTTCTGCTTCAGATTTAAGAACAAGATCAGGCGGTTTAGCAGTTTCTTCTTTTGGTTTACTGTTTACGGATGATTCATTTTTAATTAATTTTTCTTCAGAATTTGGAGATTTGGGACATTTTTCCTGAACAGATTTTTTCAAAATTTCAGATTTACTTTCAGACAATGAATTAATTTCTGCTTTTTTAATTTGAGGAGTTTTCGGTGAAATATCCTTTTTAGCTTCTAGATTAGCTTCAACTTTATCTTCAATTTTCTTTGAAGAAATTTGAGCTTTCTCAGGCTCCGCTTTGGGTAAATCTTTTTCTTTAGGTTCAATTTCAGCTTTGACTTTTTTCTTAGGTAATTTAAAAACTTGATGAATAGTATGATTCTCTTCAATGTGTTCAATATTTGCTTTCAACTTTGGTTCAACAGGAGCAGGCTTTATTTCAATTTCTTCCTGAACCTCCTGAATAATTGGAGTCAGTGGTGAATTTTCTATATCGACTGTCGCTGTTATTTTAGTCCTCAATTTCTTACCTTTTCTTGATTTTCTTTTTACAGATTTTCTACAATCTTCTTGGCTTTCATTTCTTTCAAGAATATATTGAAATGTGCCAGAATTTGATTTTTGAAGCTGATTTATTATTTCAGCTTCCTGCTCTTGAATAAGAGATGCTCGTCGTCTTAACACGCCAGCATTTAAATCATCATCAATTTTATCCGATGAAATATCTTGGCATATTTCATGGAAACTTGGTGGTTTTGGTAAGCTTAATCGTCTGAGTGTTTGCGCAACATCTATTTCCATATCTCCTGCAGGACTTTCATGAAGTACTAGAGATTTAGAAAGATCAATTTCTTTTATTTCTTCCTCCTCCTTTTCCTTATCTCGGATAAGATATCTTTCTCTGAGTAATTCGCCAGGACTTTTTCTCGGTGATTCCTTTCGTTTTTGAGTAAGATCTTCACCAAATCGATCGCGCCACGATACCTTTTCCTTCTTCTCGTCCTCTTCAGGTTCCCTACTTTTTCGCTTTTTAAGGCTCGATTGATTTGCATCCTTTTTACCTTTTTGACTACCTTTGCTGCGCTTTCGCATTATCGAGAGTCGAACTAAGGGTCGATCTCGTTTAATCGTTGATCGGTGATTTGGAATTGGGTCACCTGCGTCGACTCGAGGCATAAAAGGTGAATCATCTTGGACACTATTATTGTTGTTGCAATCCGGATTATCGTCTTGTTTCGATGACTGTGTTCTGGTACTATCATCACTTTCTTCACTTCTTTCACGTTTTCGATACCGTGATGCAGATACATCGATATCAGCAGTGTTTATTGAAATTGGACGTGGTGGTTTAAAAGATGGAGCAGAATGATATGAAACTTTTGGAGATTGAATCCTAGTTAGAGGAATAACTCCACTATTCCTTGCGCTGTAAGGAGTTTCCGAGATCGTCGATAACTTCGGCTTGTATCTACTCGACGATAGATTCACTCGTGGAGACGGTATCACATAACTTCCCCCTAAAGATCGACTATACCCTCCGTAAGAAGAAGTGTAAGGGCTCGAGCTGTAATAGGGCGAATAAAGTTGATATCCACCGCCGCCGTAGTAATATCCAGGATCAGAATAGAATGGCATTTTTACGTTTTAAAAAACTTTGGACTTTTATACAATTTGGTTTCAAAATTTTTTCTTTTCAAACAAATACAAACTTGATGGCACTCACATATTCACTGTCATAATTCGTTATATTCACTTATATAATCTCACCGAGGAACGAATATTATTTTTTTCATAAATACGCACTTTCAAAAAAATATTTTTCCTTTGTGATCACGTCCGTCGTCTGAAGTTCGTTAAATCGAATTGAAGCAAAATTTTGCAAATTCACTAGTGTTCTTCTTTCGAAAATATCAAGCACTTCCGCAAATATATAAAAATAGATGCCGTTTTTCGCTGAAGAAAGAATTCTTCAAAAAATATAAGTAAAATAAAAATTATTGAGTGCTTGTACTCAAAAATTATGTTCTATGAAAAAAATTTTTTTTTATATTAATCGTTCTTCGCTCTGGTGCAAATTTAACAAAACTTTCACCTTTCACCGGTTTTCATAGACTGACAAAATAATTGCGTTCACCGCCGAGAGATGTTCAAGGAAAATCTGCCAATTTTCCGTGAGATTATGGCCTCTAATGAAAAGCGCCTTTGTGAAATTTTCTCTTTTGCTCCGGGGTCCGGCGTGAACGTGAACGGGCATTTTCACTCGCCCCAGAGCATCAACAATAAAATCGCCTGCTAATTTCGTCCGTAGTGAATTTCCCGACTAACACTTTTATACAAATTTTATGCTCTGCCGCGAGACGAAAATATTTTTGTATTACAGGCCGCCTCAAGCGATTTTCCCTTTACGCTTAAAGATACAAAATAAGTCGCCCGAACACACACAGACTTACTACGTTTGGATATTTTGAGAAGCATTAGAAAGACGCCTCAGGGTCCTGCTTTCCACTCTCGTAGGTTTTCCAGAACGCCAAAGAATTATTAAATGGGGCCATTTGATCGCCAATTGATAGTAAATTTTAATTTCTTATTGCACTGCCGGCAATTTTATTCAGCCGACATGAAGCTTCGATTAAATTATTGTGCAATTTGTTGCACTTTATGAGCCCTAAGGGCATAAACATAATCACGACGTGTCCTAAATAAAACTTTATTTCGAACAGAGACTGATGAACTTCTCTCTTCCTGGGTTTTGGAATTTTGGTGCGATCATAATGCTTCTTGCTACTGACAAGTTAATGTTATTACTTTGAAGTAGCTGTCGCATTTAATATGCTCTAAAAACACTAAATTATCTCAATTTCTGTCACAAGCATTGCGCGAATAATCTGCGTCCAATGTAATGGCACAGCATATTTCACCAAAAGCACTTATGCATGCGCCAAGTAAATGATTGCGGACACGCTTATACTTTATTTATTTATTAATAATTATTTAAAACGCTTATAAACATTTCGTACCGATTGTGTAAATAGTAAAATTTAAATTCGGAATAGAATTCCAATTAAAGGGAAAAATTACCGTAGGAAAAAATAAAAGTACTCTAAAAATAAAATTAAGTATTTACTCACTTCTTGTGAAGCAAGATTGCTGTTTGCATTAATAATAAATAATTTAGTCAATTATAGTTTTTAAATTTTTCAAAATTGTTTGACCCACACAAAATTTAAGTTTTTGCATTGGGATATTTTTGAAAATGAACTAGGGTCTGAATGAATTTATGAAAAATCGTTATGTGAGAAATGCAAGTAAATTAACCTTAGTTCTTTTATTTAGACTTTTTTGTTTTAGGGAATTAATGATGTGTAGCACTTTCTTTATAAGCGCTGAAAAAATTTCTTATCATACGATAATTTTTAAAAACAATCATACTTGATTATACGAATATTTAGCATAGGTATATCTGATTGAACAAAATGCTAATAGGAGAAATAAAACAAAGAATGCAAATTGATTGGATATAAACCTAATGCATAATGGCATTGAAAGTAACTTTAAACGAATCCTTTGTCCAACAAGGGCAATGTAAAACATAAAAGGAAATAAATTTCCCTTTCCAAATATCTTTCGCTCTTGCGGTTGAGTTGCTCTAAGTTGCCAAAAATCCATGGATTCCTGCAGGACTGTGAGCCAGAAACTATTGAATAAGTCTATCAACTCTTAGGAGACGATGTTTTTCATTTTTTTTCGTTTTAGCCGGCGGACGTCAGAAATTCATGTATGTTCTAAAATTGTAGCTGTTGGCGGATTTTTTATTTTTATATCAACGACTCATTCTTTCACCAAGAGCAGCAGTAAATATACTCACCTGCGCGAACTCTTAGACGCAAACGCCTTTGTCCACCTCATTTGCATGCTCACATACATTAAATATATATAGTATATATAACAAAATTTAACGTGTGAAATGTGCAAAATTTTTGAAGCTTCATTGCTGCGGGAACGTTAAATGTAATTAAAAAAGTTTGACATGGCAAAACGCACGCTGCTGCCTGATTTTTCGGACAGAAATAGACCTGAAGATCAGCGATTGACACCGCTCTGAGGATCACCGAAAAAAAGGAACCGCAAAAATGCTCGCTCGAGTATTTCTACAATGCAATGCCAAATTTTCTTTGCCGTCGTTGGTTAGATTGACGACGACAATACATTTTATATTCGTACCACGTTGTCAAGATAATCAGATATAAACAAGCTATAATTGAACATTTCGCAGTATTTATGAAAGAATTTGATCAGATGGGCACGGGCAATTAAGACACCGACGTGTAGTACAGTTCAAGGTATTAGAGATGCAACGCCACTTCCTGGGAGTTGTGATTTATTTAATATAAGCACTTATTTATGCGCACTTTAATCAGATAAACATTTATTCGATTGCAACATATCCAAATTTAATCTTTATGACGAAATATTCTGCCCTATATAACTACACAAATCTTATCTTGTTCCGATCTTTCAATGCTTATTATATTATCAAATTCAAATTTTCAATGCCAAGCTAAAAATATTACAAAAACCACTATTGAGGTAAATTTTGTTTACTTCATTTCTTAATAGATTTTTTTATATATGTTTAAATGATCACATGCTTAACAAAAGATTTATTGAACATTTATTTCAACTAGAAACGTTAAGAAAGATAAATAGAAAAGATTGTAAATTTTAATATTTCCTGCAATATTGTTTTTCATAATTTAACTTTGCGACTTAATAACATGGGGTTTCAAACTGTCTGATTGTTTCTAAAAACATAATTATAAGACAAATTTCCTTTTTATTTATTCTATTAGTTCATATTAATATTACAAAAACAGTTTGCGTACTTTTAATTAAGAAACGTAACCAAATCCAATACTGACATTTACAGATTATTTAAAAATGTATTAATTTAAGTCATAGTTATATTATTTAAAATATAGCAATCTTTTGCATATACCATATATATGGTATATAATAGAAACACGTACCCGAAATCTGGACCGATTGATTATAAACCTAAATTTGCCAAATTGATATTGTTACATATATACATATGTCTACCTTTTAACAACCAAGTTCCCGCATCTCTATTCCTGTCTGTTTTTTTTATACTAATTAATTAATGTTGATAACAAATTTATTCGAATTTTCCGTGTATACTTAGTTCATTCAATCATTTTTTCGTTAAAGTGACTCTTTAACATAAGCTTATGTAATTTGGAATGCCTGCACTAAATGTAATTTTAGAAATTATTAGATAGGGTAAAATTAATTTAATTGTTTGAAAATTTCAAATTTTAAAGCCGATGATATTCTTTGTGAAATGTTTTCCCCCGCTCAAATTAAATCATAAATCCATACATTAACTAATAGAAATTTTTAATTAATGTTACAACTTCTTTCAGTTATATTCTTAAAAACTTAAAACTACTAAAGCTATATTCTTTTATTAAAAAATAGTTAAAATTTTAACTCCTGTAAGAAAACAAAATTCTCAAGCTTCCAACCCAAAATAACATTATCAAAGCATTGAAAATTTGTTCAAGTATTTACTATTCAGATTTTCATTAATCATTCCGTAAAGACAGCGATTGTTGATATTAATTTGTGTATTCCTGATTTTACGTATTTAAATAATGAAATACATTAAAATTTGAATAATAGTCCACAGACCTCGCTTACCCAAAGGTCTTATTGTGTAGTTTTTCAATAGGCATAATTTCAAATAAGTATCGTATTTTTATTTTTAACAACAACAAAAAATACAATATGATGCATTACTCAAACGTCGTTGAATGATTTTCCGTTAAAGAATTTATTTGCACATAAATAAAATAAAAATTACCTTCACATTTTACGCCTTGTCGAAAAAGCCCGTAAAGCAGGGAGCCACAGTGATCACAGAATGTAGGAGACATGAAGGTATGAATTTTAAACCTGTGAGGTACATCAATTTTAAACCGCTCTCGAAGGTACTATAAAATAAGGAAACTTCATAATTATATTATCACTTATGATCAGAGCAAAAAGCCTCTTACTATTGTACTCTCGGAGTTAAAACTAGACTCGGAGCAAGTGCCCAACAACTTCTCATGACATCTTTTGTGAACAGCTGTCTGGCAGGCTGCAAACAAAAACATAAAATTTTCATGTTGTAATTAAAAGAAAAAGGATATTTACTTATGCACTGATATCCCTGCTTTCCAAATCCCCACAAAAAGTCTTTACAAAATGCACAAAATGTAGGTTGACGGAAGAATTTTGCTACAAACTTATGTCCATGAATCTCGTGCGTCCTGAAAATTAATATTATAATTTTATTTAAAGCATACATCTTCATATTTATAGCCAATTAGTGCACAATTCAAATAAGAGCTAGGTAAATAAAATATCAATCAACTCGATGAAGACTTAAAAAAATTGCGAACAATAAAAAACCTATAAACCGCGATTTTTGTAGGTAAGGAATATTTGCATATACTTATAAATATGAATTTTAAGCAGCTAAGACGGAATCATTTTCACAAGATTTTATAGTGGCTTGACATTTTTTTAAAGAATGAAGATGATTTTACCGCACAAAGGTATGGAACAATAAACTTTTTTCCGGTAGGAAATTAATAAGGTTTTTATGATTTCAAAAACACCTATAAAACATTAAGTAAGAATAAATAAGAATTTCTATTTAAAACGCGTTAAAAAAAGATATTTCGATATTTCAAAATAAATATTCATTAGTAAGGAAGATAGTTAAAAAAATGATGATAATTAAAAATAAGATAATATGTAATGATGCCCATCAAGTGTAAATATCTGCTGAATTCTCTGGACTCCCATATGGTCTAGTGGCTAGGATACCTGGCTTTCACCCAGGAGGCCCGGGTTCGATTCCCGGTATGGGAAGTACTTTTTGTGTGTTGAGGAAAAAGATTTAGAAATTTCTTGCTCATAACTTTTAAGAAACTCAAGCCACTCAAGAAATAAATGTTATTAGTCGTAAATATCAATCGCAACATACTCAATTTACAAAATCTTAATGTTTAACTACAAGTAATGTTTCTTACTAACAGATTAAGAGAAACAATAATAATTAATAATTTATCAGATTGTCAGAATTACACATTTCCCAAATTATAAATATAGCCCTGCTAATATTTAAAAATGTTTAATAAGGAGTCGAAAAATGTATTCACCACCAACTCATGTTAGGGTATTTAAGTAAATTTCTACCATTGAATTGCGCATTATACAAAAATTGAATTATTTCATGATACTTATACTTCTCGTTTTTTTTTATTTTTTTAATTTTTCATTCGTGACCATGTCAACTTGCACGTGTTCGATGGAACTATAATTAATTTTATTTATGAATTTTTTTGGCTTTTTGAGAAAATATTACAAATTAAATTCACACTAGTTGTTGTAGTTACATAGCTTTAAAATGCCGGTGCTATAAATAGACTTCATCTTGAGTCGATTCTTTACTTCGCCCATTCGCTACCTGGAGCATATTCAGCCAAATATTCAGCTATGGCCAACGACGAATATACGCGTAATTGGCAGTGAATGAAAAAATTAAACTATTCCTAATTATTTAGAATTGGGCTATACTTATTAAGTTTAATAAAGGGATTTCTGGTGAAACTACATTTATGGAGGAATCAAAATGTATTTTCTATCCTGAAAAATAAAAGTGAAATCCACCTTTTTAAACTTGGTTATATAAAGGTATGCATATTTGGAAAATGATGTGATATTTTAAAACTTAAATAGCAAACTTACTTTCTATACATTTTTAATATCTTACTTTTGTTGTTTAATAGCACCTCTCCTATTTGTTATACTGCGCAATTTCGTCTTTTGTATTTGGCCAGAGTGAATGTTGTCTTTTGATTTCTGCCTGTACACACTAAAGGAACTCTGCGAATGTGCAAAATCACTGTAGTAACCACTTGATGCTGAACTATTCCAATTAACTACTGGCATTTGTCTGCTTCCAGAAGATGTTTTGTGTCTTCCCTAAAACCATTAATAAAAAATTTAAATTTAAATTTTTCAATAAAATAAAGAAAACGTTTTTACCTCATGAGAAGTATTTCGAACATTCCGAGATCTACTCGAGCTTCCAGAATTTCCATTTCCAGCCCGTTTTCGGCCATGGGCCCCAGTGAACATCATTTTTCTATAATTTTATTAAGTAAAGTCTGAGCTGTGAATTCGATTTATGTACAGAGTCTTCCACTCGACGGCAGGGTCCATTTTGGTCCGTTGAAACAACCCTAAAAATTAAATATAAAAGCTGAGTATGAGCAAATTTTGGGTCTAAATTTATATTTAAAATAACAGAGGCTATAAGTGGCCTTGCATTGTGCCTAGATACGCCTTGGAAATGGCTCTCTTAACCGATTAAGATGCTTTAATTAGACTGCCGGCATCAAAGTAAACATCATCATTTCCTCAATCTATGAGGCAGATTTACATACGGGGTCATTTCGCTCGGTTGGCACAAGCCAAAATATTTTAAAACAAAACATCCTCATCTATCCTGAGGGAAATTCCTAAAACCATCAATTAAACGCTTCTCTTCCCCCAAACTATTAGAATAGAACACACTTTTCGTATATTTGCGCCACTAGGTATACTTTCAAAATTTCGTAATGGAAGTGAAAATTTAAATTTTATTTCTAAAAATAGGATATCAACAATAGTTTTATGGGAAGTGAGTGCAATCGGTAAACAATACCGGGGAATCGCCGGCTGGTACCATCAGTCAGCACGTGCTTTAACCTCAGCGCCAGAAATTTCATTGGGTCATTGCATACCTCTTTGTGGTATTTAAAATACTTTCTCTTAAAAAATGTTTCCTTGTCCCGAGCCGTCTTATAAATACATTACCCTTCCCCACAAAATTTCGTTGACTTCTTAAAGACCAAGAACAAATGTTTGTTTAAAAAACACAAATTTTCAATTTTCAATTAATAGTTCAGACGTTAAAATATTAAACAAATAGGTGTTATTCTTGTAAAATCCTTTATTATAAATTTCAAAGTTTTTGTTGCAATGAACACGAATAGAATTGAGTCATTCAAAATATTACTTATCTGACTAACTCTCTGACTATTTAATAAAAACAAAAAGGACACATAACAATAATATTAAGAACAAAATTTTTTATTGATTTTTATAATGATGCCTATAACTGATTAAATTTAAATTGCGTAAATTAAACCACAGAAGGTCTATCTAATTTTCTTTGATTCTTCTTCGAGCTTAGAGTGTGTTCGATAGCTTCATACGTTTTAGCGATTTCAAGTAATTTTATACAAAAAATGGATTTATTTTACTCTTCCGTTGGGACATCTAACCTGCTATTTTTCTGCTTAATGAAAGAGACCATCAACTTCTAATCTTAAGTACTTATTTTGACTTAGTCGTAAGCTCCAAATAAGAAACATATATTTTGGAATTAATTAAAAGTTTTACGTAACCGAGAAATATGTTTTCACTTAAACGGTTTTTACGTTTCTAAGGCTTCTAAAGTATATATTTAGAATAAAAGCATCATTGACTTCAGGAACATAAATTACTCATCACTCAGAATTTTACTGTCAAGAAAACATGAATTATAGGGGCAAAATTATTGTCCTTGTAAACTCATACACGATTTTTTGCATATATGTATATCAAAAGTAAAGCACTTTCCCAAGCAGTCTGAAACAGAACTAAAAATAAAACTGGAATTTCAGGCGCTTTTAGCTACTATAACATTTTCGTACCTCCTCAATTCATTTCCATCCGACCGGAAGCGTGATTGGTCCCACTGCCGAAAATCATTACGAGATTCAGAAACGGTCTTACACCCAATTCGCCAAGGCTAAAATCGATGCGAAAATATGTAAGCAATGAAAAACACACAGCGTGACGATATCTATCTTTTGACACTTCAACAATTTTCGGAATTTTTTTTCCAACATCAAAAAATACACCCAATTTATTTTTCTTTTCCCCACTTGAACATCTTTCTCCACTTATCTTCACTTGATTTCTTAATTCTGAGTAGGTCTAGGATCAGTAGAATATTTCTTCAATCGAATATAACAATTATGGATTTTCATATTTTCTCCACATAGAAAATTATATTTGTTACGAATTTCTGTACGACCACACTGTCACCAGGACAACAACGGACCTCACACATCACTGCGCGATCCGAGATGATCGTGTAAAATTCAACTAATAAACTCTTTCACTTTGCTGCACAAATATTTACTTTTACACGGAATTCTTTATTTTGAAATAATCCAAAATTCCTCCCGAATTCTTTTGTCGAAAAAAATAGCTCACTGGGGAGGAGTACGACTAATGGGACTTAAGAAGGCACTGCTTGCGTGATCACGAGTTTTTTATGAAACCGAAATTTTTTAATTTTGGAAATCGCCAATTTATCACACTTTTTGGGCACATCACATTTTTTATAGAATATGAATAATCAAAAATCTGCCAAATTCCAGTGGTCTAAATATTTGACGATCTCCATTGGACTAGACAAAGTAATCCACACAACGCTTTTAAGGAACAAGTGCTCGGACCGTGGAGATTTTCACGAAAATTTCCCGCTCTCTGGCTTTTCCTAAAATTTGCTCTGCAAAGCACACATACGAATTTTACATATACTTATTTTCGTGTTATCTTTGCCACCAATTTTCTTTCCATTGATCTTAATATTGTGGGATGTGTAAATCAAATTTTATAATTTCATGGAACAACTCAAAAAAATCTTCCTTTTTATAGAAAAGTAATTGCATTTTGCGGAAAGTTTTAAAGCCGTTGTTTAATTCCAAATGTCTCTTAACTAACTGAAGAAATATTATACACTATGTACCAGTTTTTTGATTTTATTTTCCCAAAACCAAATAAAATCAAATAATCGATAAATAATTGTACATTCTCCATATTACATTATTAATTTCACATATATTGAATTAATCTAATATACAGATTTTTTTTAAATTGAGAAGAAAAGTACTTAAATAGTAAAAATCTCAAGATATGCAATTTAATTTTGTAATTTAGGTAATCTGGTAATACCAGAGAGAGTTTTTCAATGAATTCGGCGTACGTGCTATTTTTATAAAGTTCGCTTTCAAAAATCCATGTTTTGTTTTTCTGTATAAACAGTTCTCTGCGTGGTAGCATGAGAAGAGAACACACAACATAAAATTGTTTAATGGCAAAGGTGTAAATTTGTTTAAATTCTTATTTCCTTTGAATGCATAAATATGCTATTTTCTATTGTTATTTTCTTGTTTTTTTGGAAAAATTGAGAATTCTGCAAACGATTTTCAATTGTCCTGAAATTGAAAATCAACACTCCCAACTTGTAAATTCAGCACGATTTTGCTTCCTGTAATAAATTCGATAAATATCGTCGTTAACATTTTTAAAAACTGCTTTTGACATGGTCCTCTAACCCTTTCAACCATTCAGTTAAAAATTGAAATTTTAACTTAACTTAAATTAATGAACCAGCGGAGGAAAAGCGATTTTATTCAATAATCCCCTTTTAACTTTCCAAATTAAACTTTGCCTTATAATGTTATTTTTCTATTAGTCTTATAAAAGATTTCTGAACTTTACCAAGTGAGCTAAAAAAAGCCCAAAATGAATTTATAAATGCATCGCAAAAATATACAAGTGCAACATCTCGAATACCGGAAAACCCCTACGTGTTTCATATTTATCCAAACTGAAACTTTTCGTCAGCCACTTAAGCCACTTAAGAATCAACGGCCTTAAGCTTCTCAGCAGCTTCTTAAGAATTTGTGCCTTCAGATACGAAAATATATTTTCACCTTGCGCGTGCTCAACTAGTCTCCGAGTGAGCCGTGAGTCAGCAAACATCCTTAGAAGCATCGTCATTTCGGAGAATTTTAGCAAAATATGTGCTAAGAGAAAAGACATCAACAAAATAAAATTAATAATATTAAAAGGATTCAAAAAATATGCTTTGCGACAAAATTAAATTCTATCTGTTGTTTTTGGTAGTCTGATTAAAAATTAATACCTACAGAATTCCCTCACCTTAATGAAACAATTTCTCCTAACCATATCTAATCAAAAAGATGCTATCATTAGAACTCTTCCATATCTAATCAGTGGCAATGTTGCAATTTACTTGCGGCAAAAACAATTGCGCCACCTCCGAAACCAGTTCGAATTAAGACCCATCCACGGTAACCGATGTAGCGATTTTCGCCCGAAACAAAAATGGTTGGTTTTTTCGAAAAGTGGTTTTCCAAATTTGTTGAGATCAGCCCGCTTCTGATCGGTTAGTATAGCGCTTTTTGAATTTATTGGCATAGTAATTTTAGTGAAAGTTAATTTTTTCAAGTTGGAATAACTCAGCTAACATGCGGACTTGTTATGGGACGAACATTTGCCGGATTCGTCCTGGAAAAGGATGATTCGACTTTGCTACGGTCCGGTCCCCTAATTTTGGGATTATGTTGTGCATGTCTCACAGCCCTGTTGATGTTCTTCCTCAAATTCTTCAGAGGTAGAATTATTTTTTGCCATGTAGACGTTCTACTTACAGCGGCTGGTTTTAATTTAATCGCCAGTGGATTCTTTTTCGCTGATAATTACGGTGAGTGTGTATCAATTGATAAAAACGTTTAGCTTTATCGCTTTTGTTATCGCCTTCTTTTCAAGAACCCAAACTTGACTCATTAAGTCTAATGAACTTCGCTGTTTCAATGCTGGAAATTCTTGGAATTTCACAAATAATAAACCAATAACAAATTTTATTAGAGGATTAATTATTTTGGAAATAAAGTCTGACGACATTGATGTTAGTCGCTCATGAAACGCCAATTTTCTTTGTGCGACTTTTGTATACTAATTTCTTTAAAATGGAAAATCTGATATCATTCACAATCACTATTATTTTTAATTTATAGCTACGTACCTATTTCCGATAAAAGTTGTTTGTGTTCACACATTTTTACATACACATATTGAATGATTGACCTTCTGTGAACAATTCTTTATTCATTTTGATGAACGTAATTTATTATTGTAGTCAAAATATACTAAAACACTTTCATTTTCATTATACTTATCCGATAAGTTAATAATCATTCAATAAACAAAAAAATTTTTGTTTTTCCCAAATAAAATTTAAGATCTTATTATCTCCATGTAAAAAGTATATTTACTAGTAATTTCTTTTATGCAAATCTTAAATTTTAATTTTTTACAGAAAGTATATAATAGCAAACATCAGCGCTTTAAAAACCTTAGAAACTTCGTTTTTTAATCATTTTAGGTAGACGAAGATCCAAATTAGTTAGTTAAATTTTAAGTGATAAGGATTAAGTTAAGTATTAAATTTATTTATCATGAGCTCTTGCCTATAAACATTAATAATTTTAGACATTTTCGAGAATTCAGTGAAATTTGTGTAGTAGATAATAGTAATAATAATAATCATTAATTAATCCTCGTTAATGATGCATATTATGATGTACAATTTTTATCCACTTGCAGATATCGTTGGACTATTTCTTTCATTCCTAGCTCATGGTTTAACATTTATCACAACACTAAGCTACCTCCACATAGCCGGAAGTAAAAAAACTCGTTCCAGGACTCTTTCAGTATGTTTCATGTGGTATATACTTGGACTAACGTCTGCTATTGCCGTGATAGGACACTCATATCACAACACAGTAGGCGACACTTCAGCCAAAGAAACGAACCCATCAGACAAACAACCGACACCTACAATAGAAAAACCCTGGGTTTATCAAACATTCGCATGGCTTTTCCTGCCGTGCGCCCTTTTGGTACTTGGCTTATTAATAACCCTCAAAGTCCTCCATCTTCTTGGTCATCTCGATTACAAGATGTGCTTTGATAACGAGGTGCGAATCGCCAACTCGAATGGAACCCTCTTCGATGATCGGCAGGAAGTAATCAAAAGAGTTCAATTTTTCTACGTGACAAAAAGCAGGCAGTGGCAGGTGTCGTTCATTCTGATCTTCATGGACGCAATTTATTTTGCGCTCTTCACCTATTTTATGTTCTGGTTTTCGTTGAACGATGCTGTCCGACTTACAAAAGGAATGGGGATGAATTTCATGATGTGGGTTGTCCTCCTTGGAGCAGCAATTGGAGTCGCTGCTTTATTTTTCTATAGCATTAAAACAGTCTTTATAACAGCAACGATTCTTCACATCCTAGTAATCATGGTGGGAATCATACTCTTCGGAGCTGTACAAACAAACATACCTTTCTGGTTGTTATGCTTCTTGTTCGGAATTACTTTCTCCAACATAAAAATTGCAATGCTCGAAACATCCCACTTCAGATACACCGAGCTATTGGTGTTTTTGGTATATTTAGCGAATACCTGCTCTGTTATAATTGTATACCTCTATTTTGTTTCGGGGAAGAAAAACTCATTTTTCTACAGCACAGACTCATCAACACTAATGGCGCACGGGCTTACATTTATAATTATTACAACTATGCTTCTCATCATAATTTGCCTACAAGTTCCCAGGACATACAATACAACTCTTTTCGACATTCAGTACAGCTTGCTGGGAATAATTTTTAAGAAGCATCAAATTGAACAATTGAACGTAAAATATCTCAATGACGGAACTATTCCAACAATATCTCGTACAACAGGGGTATGATTTAAAATATTTTTGTTCTCTTATTTCTTATTGTAAATATTACAAATGCTTCCTGACCTGAAGTGGTCTCTGTTATTTATTAACAATAATTTGTTGAAGAGAAACGAGTAATTTTTTTACAAATAAATATTTTTCTAAAATATTAATAAATTATTTAAATTTTCCTTTCATAATCCAATCCTTGCGAATATCACACACATTTTATGAACAGATTTCTAAATTCAAATGATTATGTTCGTGTTGATATTTTTTTAAATACTAACTTTATTAGCCTTACTATAATTTACTAAAACTTTCTGCTTTAATTTAAGAACTCTAGATTTACATAAAACAATTTCAAAAATAGTCCCTAAATACATCACAAGATTTAATGTTATAAAGACTATATCTGAAAATAGAAATGCAGAGATAGTGAGATGCGAACAGGTAGAAATATCAAAGATTGCACCAAAAATATCTTCTGCGCAAGTACAAATAAAGCGGCAGACTAATTTTTTTTTTCAGTGGTGGGGAAATATCGGGAAAACCTCCATTTCCCCATTAATCATAGTCTTGACACACAGTGAAAAATTAGTGCATAAAAAATCACCAAGTTAAAGGTGTTTCCCTTACTCAAAAAAAGATGTAGTCGCGGCAAATTGTTTTGTATCTGAAACCTAAATGAAATGTTTTCCAATTGGTACTCGAATTTGAGCAATCGCACAATAGCGATTACGATAGTCGTATGCATTTTTATGCTATACTTTTCGTACTCGTTCAATTCCTGTCTCATATCCAGCATCAATAGAACGCTGAAAAGGGTAAGTGCCATGTGCCATCTTCCTTTTTTTCGGCATGATTTAGATGTCCTTTAGCTGTTGAGGATTACTTCTTCTTTTTTACCTATTTTTAGAATCCGATCAGG
This sequence comes from Tolmerus cingulatus, assembly GCA_959613345.1. NCBI lineage: Eukaryota > Metazoa > Arthropoda > Insecta > Diptera > Asilidae > Tolmerus > Tolmerus cingulatus. The sequence continues at coordinate 35,432,129 of OY390710.1, forward strand.
AGCATTCTCTCGCCGGTGGTGACCACCGAGCCACCTGAAATCAAAATCCTGGGCTCCATCGTGCGAATCGTGCCGCTCACTTACAATTTTAGCGAAGCAGATGGTTCGCCCAAATATAGATTTCTTAGGCAGCAGGGTCTTCGCCCTTCGCGCCACTTGCCAGATGCCCTTATAATAGGGGTGAAGAAAAGCGGCACCCGAGCCCTGCTCGAGTTCATCCGGCTCCACCCGGACGTCCGGGCGGCGGGGTGCGAAGTCCATTTTTTCGACCGCCACTACGCTAAGGGGCTCCACTGGTACCGGCATCATATGCCCTTCACCATAGAGGGGCAAATTACGATGGAAAAATCACCAAGTTACTTCGTCACAAAGGAAGTTCCACAAAGAGTCCACCACATGAATCCAGGGACAAAGTAAGTTAATCACTGTAATTTTATTTTTAAATAACCCTCTTTGTGCCAATTTTAAAGTATTTCTTTTCGCGGAATCTTAAATCTAAATACATTTTTTCTTAACTGATACATTCGGAAAGAAATCCAAAGAATTACACTTGCCAGCCATGCGAGCTTTATAAACAAAAATTTTTAGAGACCAAAGACCTTTGGTCAGTGTAATCCGAAATGGAACAAATGTTCGATTTGTTTTAAAAATAACTTTTAAAAACACCCCCGCAGATGTCCTTCAGCAACTCTAAACAAAATCTTTATTGTAAACATTGCTCTGACCTTTTTTTTTCTAGTATTTACAAGAAAAATAGTGCTAATGGCGCACAACTATTTTGTATATAATTAGGATTTCATCTATTTTAATTTACAATTTAGGCTCCTTGTAGTCGTTAGGGATCCTGTAACCAGAGCCATATCAGATTATACACAAGCTGCCAGTAAGAAGACCGATATGAAAAAATTTGAAGAGCTAGCATTTGTTAATGGATCTTACGAAGTGGTGGACACTTCTTGGGGACCAGTAAGAATTGGGGTTTATGCGAGACATTTGGAGAAATGGCTGCAATACTTTCCCTTGTCTCAACTTCTTTTTATAAGTGGAGAACGATTAATTGTTGATCCTGCATTCGAAATAGGAAGAGTACAGGTGAGTAAATATTTTATTTTCTTTACCTAAATTAAGCACACAGTTTAAAATTTTGCTCTGCTCAACTTTATTTGATTTCCAGGACTTTTTGGGATTAAAACGTGTAGTAACTGAAAAACACTTCTATTTCAATTCAACAAAAGGATTTCCTTGCCTTTTCAAATCAGAAGCGAGATCAACACCGCATTGTTTAGGAAAAACAAAAGGACGCAATCATCCTCACATAGATCCAGCCGCCATTGAACGTTTGCGTGAGTTTTACCGACCATTTAATAGTAAATTTTATCAAATGACCGGCATCAATTTCGGATGGCCATAAATTTTACTATCAGTATTACCTACCAAAATAATACTCAAAAGAAAAACGATAAAAATTATTTTAGTCAAGTAAGTTCCTTCTGCACTGATAGTTATACTTAGAGAAGGTAGATTTAGACCACCGCCCAGTGAGCCAAAAATAAAAGAAAATTTAAAGTAATATCCTCCATTAGGAAATTATAAAAGTCCCCAAAAATATTTGAAAAAAAGGGGCAAAGACTTGAGACAATTTCCTTGTAAAGGAAATTTAAGCACAAACATAAAAATAAAAATGCATGCGAAAAAACGCAAGCACATGAAGCTCAAACTTATCTACATAAGTAATATAAAATTATTTACTACGACAGGTTTTACTGTCAGTACCTAGGCTTAAGAGAAATATCATTTAAAATGAATTTTTGGATTAACCCAAAGATTTATATAGACTCAAACTTTACTGCATAAAGCAAGCTCAAATCTGAAATTACTAATAGGACTTATTTTATTATAACAAAAAAGAAAAATTTGCATTTACTCCACAGGAGCATTTCTAATCGTACGAGTACAAGGAAATTTATTGCCAAAATGTGTTGTGTTTACGCATGTAGAGGATATTTTACGCAACCTTCGCAGCTTTTTGAATGCTGTAGTTCTAGATATAGTCAGAGTTATTCTTCGGTTGTTCAGAAATGTTTTAAACTTTAAATTTTTATACATGTTTTGTATGTTTTGCCTACAGGATTAATAGATATTAGGATGAAAGAAATTCTGAAGTGTTAAGAATGTTCTTTTATCACACTTCAAAATGTACTATATAAAAAAAAAAAATATTTGGAAAATTTTTGCAATTTCACAATACTAGATTTGCGTTTTTTTCCTGCGGCAAATGAGAATAAACAAAATAAGAATATTTACAATAGGTACCTTACACACCTTTTCAACTTCGCAATGACGACTTCTTGTTAAGTAGTTTAATCAATTTTATTTACCATAACAGAATTTATTTAATCTAATTATAAGAAATTTGTGTGTAGCATGACTTTTCAAAGGTTGGGCCCAAAAAAATCGCATCTTTTCAAAAACAGCGCAAAGATCGATTTATAGCTTGAAATGGAAAAATATTTTTTTTTTCCATAAAACAGTCTACAAAAAACTGACCTGAAATCTATTTAGCTTTTTTTTTATGAACAGTTTTAACACTTTAAAATTATTGTTCTAATATTGTTAATTAATTTAAGAATAATTATTAACCTAATTGGTTAGGCTCTTTACTCTAACTTAAAGAATACTGATTTAAAATTTTTAATGATCAGTTTTACAGAGTTTTTAAGTACAAAATTTTGTACAGAAACAAGAATCGTTTCTTATTCAAAGGCAGAAAAACACTCCTCAATACGTTTGCTACGAAAAAGTACTTTGAAGACTTTTTGAAATATTGAAAACAAAAGAATTAGTTGTTGTGTTTTTTACTTTCGAAATAGGTATAAAATTAAATAATTTTAAAACATCAAAACAATCTAAGTATTTAGCTACTTACTACTCGAATAAGATTCCAATTTATAAAAAATCGTATAAAATTTATTTTATCGTCAATAATCATAGTCTACATTGTCATTCTTTATTTTCAGGAATATAAATTTTCTGTGAATTTTTAAATGCACGTACATACGCATATTCAACGCACTTGAAAAATAAGCAAAGACTTGCGAATTAAATCGTTTTAAACCATTTGCATCATATAAAAAATATGCATTTATGATGTAAATGGATTAACAACAAAACGATTCCCCTCAAGTTAATAATCATACAATTACGATAAGCCAATTTGCACAAATTTTTATAAGAATATAGATAAATAAATATACGAAAGTAAAAGACATGTTCATCACAGCTCAATTCAAACTTTGCATGTCTACAAAAGCAGAAGTTAAAAATATGTTTATTATTTTTTAAACAACAATCAGGGGACCTTTAGTTTTGCGTGTTTCCAAAAACTATAGCAACAATTTTACTACCATTAAATCTCAAAAAAGGTAATTGAAGAAACCTCATATATGCCCCAAAAACCGAATGTAAAATTTTCTTCTCAGTAAAATGTCTTAAAGGTTTAACTCTTTCTGTCTATTGGTATATTGGGATTAAGCACATAAGACTGAATGTTGGAATAATTCAGTTTGTCGTGTTTCGTTTTACTTAATTAACAGCTAATTCTACAAGCCTAGTAAATGCACCTACTAGTTGAAATCACTGTACTATATTATTACATCAATAAAAATATTATTTTCAAAACAAACTTTTGGCTCAGGGTTTGTACTAAGAAAAATCCAATGATCCTCTTGTTCTTTTTTTTTTATTTAAATTTATGTAACTTAAAAACTAAAAAAAGAATTTTAATTGTAATTTATAATATTTTCTAAACATTTCAAATAATTCCCAGTATAATTTATTTCCTGTTAAAATGCATAATTTTATTTCGACTTTGTAATTTGCCCGATTTCACAAAACAAGAAGCCCTCGTAGTGCCAGACATTTAATCTTTCATTATAATTTTGCAACGCAAAAGGTCACCTTACGTTCTGAAGAGCACCAAAAGGGCGAGGGGGCAAATGGCCCTTCGATTGCAATTTGCAATGCAGCTGGCCACGTTCTTTTACGGACGCAGTAAGAGTTTTTGTCGTTGCGCGCCGAGAGAACTTTCTGCATATTACAAGTGTTTGGAAGTTATTTTAATAAATCAGCGCCTTTTCTTCCAACAATTTTATTTAAAATGGTGCTGAGAAAATGGATAAAAGGCATTTTAAAAGAGTAACTAACTACAAGCGATTTAGTTTACAGGCTGAATTAAAATAAAGTCTCCAAACCGTCCTGAGCTCCTGGAGAAAATCATCATGGAAGACTCAAAGATCCTTAAAACCGGTTGCAGCTTATGAGGTGCTATGGATTTTATTTTTTGTAAGTAAAATAGCTGAATCCACTGTACTGCTTTTATTCCATATAATACTTAAAATACCACAGCGAACGGAGAAAACTGCTTCTTTATTTCGTCCAAGAAACTTTCGGAATATCGAAGTGCTCCGTGAGACTGTCGAGGTGTTCGTTGAATTTTTCTACTCTTTGCTTATGCGTCATTGACGCCTTTTCCAAAATCCTTTTACTTTGCTGTTACGGAGATAAGATGTAAAATAATTTCCTTGTAAAACTAAATATTTAGTAGTATTTCTTACCATCTTTTCTTGCATTTGCTTGAAAGCAAGCTCAGCTTGTGTCAACTGTCTTCCAGTTTTTTTAACAATTTCCTGTGATTCCTCTAAAGTTTTTTGCGCCTTCTCTATTTCCTTGCCCTTATTTTTTTTCTTTTTCTTCTTTTTAATCTCGGCGTCGCTTTTCAGCTTCAATTTACCCTTGGCAACGACTTCGTACTCGTCTGACATCGCTTCGAAAAACTTAAAACTCTTGTTGATTTGCCACTTCCTCTTCGGTCGTCTTCTTCTTCTTGATTTGAACGATTGAAATTTAGGGGCTACGCATCTGCGAGGATGTGTATTAATTAACTATCCAATTTTTCTTAAAACAGGCAGCTAGACTAAATGTAGAAATAAAATCGTTTGCTGAATACTAAAAATTCACATAAGAAAATAAGGTAATTATGAAGTAATTTTCAACTTATGCCGTTATTAAAATAAATATCAGTCACCAAGTGTAACTCCCTTTTTCATATGGCACTACACGCGGAGCCGGTTACTTCAAAAACGAAAATGGTAATGGCGGATAAACGTCAATCGAAAATGTAATGACAGAAAGTCAATCTTAAAATGACAGCTTTTTTAAAATGTGCGAATAATTTGTTCCTTTACAAAATTTATATCTAAAAGAGGCTTTAACTGATTGCCAGAAGTGTTAAAAATCCGCCCGATTATCCATAAGAGCGTTTAATATTGCGCGTTCGTTGAAAATGGCTTCCAGTTGGAGAATAGGAAAAAGGGGCTTTCGACCCAAAGGTAAACAAATGCATTTTATAAATTAAATTAATGGTAACTGGGTAATTGGAGCAAGTGAGTTAAATCGAATTATCCCATCGTATGCAATTGAAATGTTTTTGCGCGCTTCTCGGCCGTATTTATGACGAAGGATTATTTGCATATTTTATGTGTTGACACATTTGTAAACAAACTTATTTTTCCCTATTTCCGACGTTATTCCTACTATTTCTGACTATTTTGCTCTATTTTTAGCCGAAATGCGGTTTAAATTTAGCAAGACATGCTGTTTCGAAGCTTTTTTTTCTCTCCGCTTACAATTAGGGTAAACGGCCTGAAGCTGCCCATTGATGCGAGGTTCGACCGAGGCTCCTGCAGCCTTCGCCTAACCATAATTTATTTATTTTTTTCTCATTATCTGCAATTTGCCACAGACGCAATTTGCGTGCACTTTAAAACTATTTCGGGCTTGATTGCGACTGCTCAACCGCTGAATCATAAAAGCAGAAACTTTCCCCAAAAATTGAACAAACCTAAAAATACTGTTGCATCGTCTGGCTCCGCTGCTTATGGTCTACAAATCACGAAACCAGGATATTTGTCTTAAATCGTGGCAATCCAACTTATTTTAACGCTGGCGCTGCTTTGGATGCTGCGGGCTCTGAAATTTCGCTAGCCAGCATGGCATCGTCGAAAGTGGGAAACGCACTTTCTATTTTTGTTGCTACCATCTCAGTTAACTCTTGGATAACATGTTCATGCGCTATTCCTACTTGAATAGTAACTTCCTCCTATTGCATAACAGTTTCGAATCGAAGAAAATAATGTTCAGTAAATATATTTCATATCCAGATTAGCAATATATTTCAGCCGCGACATCTTCAATGGTTTTCATACAATTTTATGACTTCGACAATCGATAGGAGGAATTTTAGAACTTCTACAAATCCGGCACGATCAGCCAGCGGTCCCTATTTCATATTGCGTCGCAACTATTCCGACTAGTTTAATTAGTGATTTCATATATTATGCAATTTAATATTGTAATAATAAATATTATGACCTATGAGCAGAAGTAGCTATCAAAATAAATGTTTCTTTAAATAATTGTTGGATATGATGCTTTTATTTGAAAGTTATTCTGCCGATTATAATTGTAAAAAAATTGTAAAATGATCTGTCATTATTATCAAAAACCATAAAAAATATATAAATAATACAAACAAGGTATTCTATGAGTTAGTTTTTACAGTTTCTACATCATCAGAAGACTACTACCGGCTGGATCCTAAGCGATGTCCACTAGAGAATGCGTTCGATATATTTTTAACACTTTGCACGCGCGATATAACCGAAAGTAAACGACTGAGTCTTCTGAATGCATTTGCGGCACTTTTTCAACAAAACAGAGGAGTTAACCTTGGTTTTTCTACAGAGGAATTTTTATATTGGTAAGTTTTTTTTAGGACAATAATTAAATAGGTAGTTAAGTAGTAAATTAACAGAAATTCATGCATGTCTATTCGGGTCAGGTTAACACCAATATATAAATACTGCTATTACTATTACCTTCTTCATTACGATTCTTATGGTTGTGGTATCAAAATAAGAAAATATTACACAAATCTTAATATCGTAACCAGTGAAGAAGATTGGGTAACTAAAATTACTCAAGCTGTAGCCATAAGAATAGACATTCAAATTTTCAAGTTTCTAGAACATTTTATTCCTAAATACAAATTAGCGGAAGATCATCATAAATACTTCTTTGCAGTATAAGTGCATCATTAGTTCATTCGTTTACGCAAGTAAGGGCAGCAGCACTTCGGGCTATTCGATATTTAATAGTAACAGCAAAGGACATCCAAATTTTCAACTCGTTGCAACTGCAGTACTTGGTTTGTCGAAGCATCGATGTACTCCTTAAAAACGAGGATGAGCGCGTTCAAGCGCTTAAATTGGTAAAATTCCTCCTTGCTAATTATCATGGTAAATATCATTTACAGAAATTAATTTTATAGGTCAGAAAAATGCTCGCAGTAGCCCCAGAAGCAATTAGTCCTGTGCTAGTCCGGTGTCTCGTTTCATTGGGCGAAAGTGGCATCGAAGATGGTGATCGTATGTTGAGGGCTTGTTTGGCTACATTATGTGAATTTGGTGTCCTTAATGCGTCGTTGCTAATTGTTTGCGGAGGCGTTAATGCGATTACACATAACGTATTGGAATGTCATAGTCCGAGGATAGCGGAAAGTTTAGTGGGTGTTCTATTGCACCTATTAGAATGGCCTCATACTCGAAATATAGCTGGAGTACGTTTGGATTGTTTAGCAGCTCCCTACTGTGATTTTACGTACCGTCTTGGAATTATGGACAAAAATAAGTATGAAAATAAATTGATTTTTGCATTATTATATTTATTAAACAAAATTTAATTTTATAGAGATGCTAGAGAATTAAGGTACACGAGCAGTCGGTTAGCTCTACTCTCGGTTCTTAGAAGCTGGGCTGGAATACTTGAATTCTGTGATCCAAATAAACCGTCAGGACTGAAAGCAATAGTCGATATACTTTACCTTAACCAGTTAGAAGTTAGAGTGAGTAAAATTGAAATGAAAAAAAATATATTTTGCTTTTATTTATTTTATCTTGAATTTCAGAAAGCCATCCTAGATCTCCTCTACGAACTATTAGGTCTTCCACAGCCTATTTGGACTGATGAGTATTCAGTAGCCCTGGCTGCCGTTGATCCATCAGACTTTCAAGTAAAAATTGCAAGTAATATTGAAATGTCCTTTTTAAAATATTTTTTTCCTTAAGGATTCATGGCTTTTAACAAACGGTTTTGTTGCGGCGGAAGGTCGATCAATCCTTCCAAGTCTCGCAAGTCGAGTGCCAAATGCATGCGAGCAACATACAGCGCTACTGTTATACTGTTTTTTAGAAGCCGGTCTATTGAATGCTCTTGCAGAGGTTATAATTTCAAGTGACACATTTATTTCTGTTCGAGCCACAGTTTTACTCGGTAATATAAATTGATAAAAAAAAAAGTAATAATACTAAAAGAATTAATTTTATTTTACAGCTAAATTATTACAACTCATGCACACTCATTTACCTCCAGACATTTGTAGTGTAAGTTCAGCTTTACCCATTCTTATTTCTCATGCCGCTAAAGGAAGCCAACAAGCCACTGCCGCTATTTCAGCATTACAATCTTATCATCAGATGTTAAAAAACAGACCAGCATCATGCAGTTTATTTCTTGATAATCTTATTCAATCTGGTTGTAAGTACTTTTTATTTATTATAATATTAGGATTCTTAATTTTGACTGTAAATTTTGGTTTCAATATTCATACCTATTTTTTCTCGTCGACTCTAAAAGCTTTGACTTTTGGGGAAGGTTTTTTCACTAGCAAAAAATCCTTTTTTTCAGCTTTGGTTAACTCAAAAATATTCAAACGGGAAATAAATACTCAGGATAATTTAAATCTTCTTCCACCATTGTTGGGTACAATAGAACGAAAACGCCTTGATTCGGTTTCATCAAGCATTAGTGGAGGAGATGAACAATTTTCATCACTATCAACCACGAAACGCTCCAGCATTCGACTGAAAAAAAAGAAATTTACACATTTTTTTGAAAACTGGAAAGAGTTAGATCGCCTAATTAAAGATTCAAATGTACTAACACACGCTGACGGCAATGCATGGGACTGGGACATTGTTATATCAATATTAAGGGTATGCAAATAATTTAATAGGTAGAATAAAAAGCTAATCAAAATATAAAATAGTGTTTTCAGTCTGAAGCCGTTGGTAAACTGGACGATTTAAGAATACGGTTTCTTCGAAAGATTGTCCACTACTTCAAGCCCAGCAGCAATCGTTTCTCTCATCAGGACTTGTACCATGGAAGAAATGTACCGTCTTGTGTAATTGCTGGACTGGATCTTATCGATTGGCTTTTACAAAGTCAAGACGTATGCGAAAATAAATTATGTGAAATATTAAATAACATGTTCCAATTTTAAGCTGGAGTCAATGCGATTGTTAACAGATTTATTCTCGGACATTAGCCAGCAACTTTTAGCAATTACAACATCGAGCCGCGCCCACGATTGCTTGTTTAGTCCCCAACATATGAACAGTACAATGTGCCAGCAGTATTTTCTGTTTATTGGCCGAATGTGCCGAACAGAGAAAGGTATAAGTGTCCTCACAAATACTGATGTATTTAAACAGTAAGTACCTTCTGAAAACAGTTAATTTTATTATAAAAATATTTAAAATCTCCATTTTTTTAAATTCTAGACTTCTGTATCTTGTCATCAACACGGATCATGTTTGCTATGTAAAACTAATTATTTCCGGACTTGATTATAGTCTTGAATCATATCCCAGGAAAATTTTAGGTACAAGACAATATCTTAAAAATATTTTTGTGAGTGTGAGAACATTGTGGCATGTGGTATGAAGAGTATGAACAAGATTTATTGATTAAATGGTTTGTATTACATTTACATAACAAAATACTATAACTATAGTACAGAATATTGAATTTTTAAAAATATTGAAAACTTATAATAAACATGATGACGATCTTGAATATAATTCAAGATAATTTTTATGTTTGATTATGTCTTAGTTGTAATTGAAGTGCTCGATATGTTAAATATTAATTCTATTTTATGCTGAGAATAAATTTTATTTTAGAAAAAGCTTTATCGTCCTCAAAACCCCGAAGTGGGCGGTTATACGCCACACAATTTATGCTAGTGCTGTTGCGTGCAAGAATGCCAAATTTTGAAGTTTGGGGAATACCATTATTAATAAATCAAGTGAAGGACTCCGAGCGGTCTGTAGTTTTAGCTGCAATTGAAACACTCGAAGAAGCTTGCCATGACAGAGTAAGTATTAATATATATTTTCAAATCTTCTTTAATTAAATATTTTCTTTTATAAAAATAGACATACTTGGAAGAAATTGTCAGTATCTGGCCTAATTTCAAGGAAATTGGTGATGTGGGTAAATTGCTCATGTCCCGCTATTACTCAATCCCTAGGGGATTAAATCACCAAAATGCAAATATCAGCGAAGAAATAAATATGTGGAAAAATGGATATAATAAAAGGTTTGATAAAAACGAAATTTTATATAGCCCTTATAAAACTCTTATTTTCAGATATGTTTTAATGATCGAAGCAGATACGCATTCGAGTCTCACGCTTCACACAAAAAACGAGGATGGTCTATACAGCCGCCGAACTTGCTCCTCAAGACCTTCAGTAATTCCCCCAAATTTGCCGCCTCATTTGTATGGTCAACTGGCGCAAACGGATAAGGGTTTGAAAGAGCTAAGAAAACGTGGCGATATTCCCCAGCTGATTGAAGTGCTAACACTCGGTAAATGTTTGGACGAAAACGACAGCCTGGACCTAAAAGCTGCACTGTGGGCAATTGGTCATACAGCTACCAGTGCCGATGGTGTAGAATTTTTAAACGATCCTGCATTAAGGTAAACATGAGTCTGGTTTTATTCTTTCTGAGATTTTATCGATTTTTGATCTTAGGGTGTACGAAAAAATTATTAATTTAGTTAAATACTGCGAAGTTTATTCTATTCGTGGTACTGCATTTAATGTGCTAGGACTTATTGGAAGCACAAATTCAGGAGCAAACATGCTGTTCAAATTGGGTAACTATTATTATTAATAATTCCTATTTTTCCAAAGCTTTTAATTCTATTCGACTTCTACAAATTTTACTACGAAAACATACGTGTAAAATATTTTTCCCAAAATCGTTCGTATTCCTAAGCCATGTTTATTTATTTTTAAAGATTGGTTTTGTGTAAGACACGACCGAAACACAATTTGGCCAGTTTGTGAGCCTGAAGATTGGCTTTCAAACAATCCAACACCAGTTCGACATCAGTATGAAGAAGTACCTCCGTACAATTATACTGGTATTGATGAAAACATAAACGGATTTAATACAAGCAGCGAATCAAATTCTTTTTATTTTGATGAAAATGGAGAAAGTAAAGCTAGTAGTAAGGATGAAGTAAAATTGGATGTAAATTAAAAAAAAAATAATTTGTTAAAGTACAAATTTAATAAGATTGCCTCATATTTAGAGCGATGGTCAAATTGGTGCAACAATACGATCTCGTACTTTGCCCGAAAGTAATTCAACACGTTTCATAAAACATACAAGATCGCTCTCAGAATCAAAAACGACTGATGTAATCAGTCTTATATCTGGACAACAGCATCACAGGACAAGATTTAATTCAGGAACAGATTCGAACACTTCTGGTGTAAGCAGTTGTGAATCCGTTTTTGGGAGAAATATAATTGGGTATGTTTTTACATAGTGCAAAATGTGTTCTCTTATCTAATATCTATTTACTTTTTATTTTATTTAGAGAGCTGCAGCAAACTCCACTCAGTCCAATTCCCAGTACATCAAATTTACTTGAATTACCAACAAGTAAAGGCCCTTTTAGAAGAATATCACTGGTTGGAACTTCTCTTAGAGAAAGTTCTATTAGTCCCCAGGACATCCAGGGATATGCAACATTACGATCCTTAAGACGACATTGCCGCCCCGTACTCTCCGAGTCAGCTGCCGATGAATTGGCTGAAATCATTGAACGCGTTTCCACAAACACTGCCCCTCGCACTCGGAAACACTCATTAGGTGAATCCCAGAGAAAAATGAAAGTTCGAAGTCTCGATCGGCATTCAACACAGTTAATTCCGTAAGTATAATTTAAAAATAAAAACAAAAAATTCTTATAGTAAAGAGTTTTAATTTTTTAAAGATTTGATGAATTCCAAGTTCCTCTACCGACACTTGCAACTCCGAAGTTCCTTCCGCACAATGACTCGAAAGGGCCATGCTACTCAGGTAAAATTTGAAATAATATTATCCTCTCCATAGCAGTTTGTATATTTAAAAAAATATTACAAATTGCAGGTATTTGTCTTCCTAAGAATTTGTTGGATTTATTTCCAACACGTAACCTCGCCCGCACGTACGTGTCACGTGATATACAAGACTTGGACGTTATGGATTTTAATTTGCTGGCTACAAAACAGCAATTCTTAAATGATTCACTTAATGAGGGTGATGAGAGTTCAATCAGTAGCCTATCAGATGTCTCATCAATAAGTAAACGAACGAAATGGGTTGGCAAACATAATCGAGCAAATTGCCTACACTGTTCACGATCGAGAGTGAATCGTCTACATCCACGAACCGATAGCGACATTAATATATTTAAGAGAAAATCGAATTACAGTTCATCAGTGCAACTGTCCGACACATCGTTTAATTCACCAGAAAGTATTTTAAGCGAAGAAAGTACACAGGATCGCGTCACATCAAATATTTTACATCACGTACAACGGATGGCGAATCCTGTGTGCAGCAAACAATGCAAGGTGGCCCTTCTGGAATTGAAGCAGAAGCATCCATCCTCTTTTCAAGATATTTGCCTTTACTCCGAAGTGTGTAAGGCGCTGGGTCGAAACACCTATCGAATGAATGCTCGGAGATTTTTGCAGGAGCTATTTTTAGACCTTAACTACGAAAGTTTCTATATAGAGCCAAACGAAATATTGGCTCGAAAAGAAAAAGAAACGAATAATAGCATTTGTTCAACTAGCGAGGATGATATACGTGAAACAGAAAATCAGCCAATTGCTACTGTATCACATACACCAAACGATCCTCAGCTCGCTAGCTATTCAAATCTTAAAACTCACCTTAAATCACCGGCATTAGCAAGTGTCTATGAAACCAGTTACGAAAATTTGAGCGATTCGTTCAACTCAAAAACAAACAAAATTTTACCGATTAGCAGTAGTAGTTGTAGTACAAGTCAAAAAGCTAACGACACAAAAGCAGTCGATTGCCTGGACGGCATTAAACCGATTGAGAACGAAAATATAAAATATACAAGGGGCCGATTCTACACCCTCGAATTAGATTTAAGTTGTACAAAGAACAAATTTCCGATAACTGATCGAAGGAAAAAGGACTTTTCGCCAACATCGAATGCAGCGTATTTTCCTCAGCTCGTGTTTACGAAAAGTCTATCGTCGTCTGTAGCCGCGCCCGTTGGCAGTCTCTTCTGCGAGAAGCGCTTGCAATCGTCTAAATCAGAGGCTGTTCTTTCAAAGACTAAACTGAATTAGGTATCTCACCCGCACTCCACCCCTCTTATTTAAAACCCCCCCAAAACAAAAACTCCATACCACGCGACATCAACTTTACCTCCAAATCCGAATCGGCCTTCAAAATTTATCATTGTTTTTTTTTTATTAATTAATATCGTTTTTGCTGTAATTATTTTTCTAATTATTTTTTTTTAATAATTTTTTTTATTTAAGGCAAATTGTTTAAAACTGTAGATTTGGCACAACTAAATTTTTTAAGAATTAGTTTTCACCATGTAATAAAGAGGTATTCGTGAAATTGTAACGTAAAAGTATTTTATTCAGATTGCCGCTCATTTAAATCCTACACACCCTTGGAGATAAAAGTAAGAACACAAATTTCTATATATCGTTATTATTTCTTTAAAATATTTAATTCAACTAATGCAAGTTAACATTAACTGCAACACAACAAACCTACGACCGTTTTTTTTTTAGAATGTCTTCTTAAAGAACTCTACGAGTAACAATATTAAATACATTAGCAAAATTCAGACTAAATTAATTATTTGAAAGTAAATTAAAAACACCTGCCAACAATTGGTATTTTGCTTTGTCTGCATCAAAATTTAAGATCCTAATTTCAAAAAATACGATTCTCTATTGTAAAAATTTCATCGATTGGGCACTTTGCAATTATTTAATCCTAATTTTGAAATATAAGTAAAAATGTTAAAGATTTATCAAATCTTTTAAATATTCAATTTACTAAAACCGTTAAATTCTGTTCCAATTCGCTTCGTTCTGCTTTTCTTATCAAACAATTCTAGTCGATTTGCTCTTGACCTCCAGTGGGAGTAATAAAAAAATTCCGCGATTTGTACTAAAACGTCAAACCTTGAAAAGACTGCCGCTCCCTCGCAGAATTTGCGACTTAATTTTGGTAAGTTGCGCTTATATAACTTTAGTGAACTTAGTAAAAGTTTTGGCATAATTGAAGATCTGTCATACTCGTCTGATTTTAATGAATTTTGGCATGCACTTTACGTTCGCCCTAAAACAAAAGAATCTGAAGAAATTTTGCGGGAGTCGCCTATATATTTTTTAGGAAAATTTAATTTTGACGAACTATTAAAGTATTTTCACTCTAAATTCCCTTCCCACTTGCAAAATTCCAATAAAATCCGACTTCTTTTAACATTAAAACTGAGAGAACTGAAAACAAAGGAATTATTAACAATAGAAAAATGTCAAAATCGGACGAGTGCGATGAATCATCAAGATTTAGAAAATGGATGTTTAGTGTTAAAACATCACAAAATATTAACAAAGTGGTTATCGCAGGTGCCAATTAATAGAAGACTTTAACGTCCGAGGACCGTGCCGCTGTGAATCAATGGGAAACGTTCCAGACAAAGAAGCCGCCCCAGAAGAAAAAGGCGGTCAATGGGTCACGGTCCACTGGGGCGGGGCCTGTCCTGAGGCCAAAAAGGCCAAGAACGAATGGTAAGTAAAATTAACAAAAATAATGCGGACTCTTAGTAATCAATTGTGAAAGTGCAGCATCAAAGAAAAGGGCGAAAAAAATTGCGGCCCCCAGATAGCGGCGTACAAGAAATGCATGAAGGAATTGGGTTTCAATGTTTGAAATGAATTGAGCTGCTGATATATTTGTAATTTTTAAAATACATAAATATTATTATTATACTTTATTTAATCTTGCCAATTGCCAATAGCACCGAAACAATTCCCTTTTTGTTCAATCCAATCCGTCCTGAAACTATTCGCCTTTAAATATAAGAATTCTTATTGTGTCGTTATGATTTAAAGTATTTTGACAAAAATTTAAATCAGTTCATCTTTTTTAACTGTTTCAAAACAATTTTCCAAATAGTTTTCCAATTCTGGTCCCATTAAATATATTCAATAAAAACACCCTACATATTCATTCTGGGTTTTCCGAATAAAACTGCCCGAACTTTCTCTAAAAAAAAACATTTAGTTGTAAAATTGCATATTCTTCATATTTTAAAAATATTTTATGTTTTATAAAAAGAAAAGACACTATAAAAGAACCTGTTGTAAAAATTTCATCGATTGGGCACTTTGCAATTATTTAATCCTAATTTTGAAATATAAGTAAAAATGTTACAGATTTATCAAATCTTTTAAATATTCAATTTACTAAAACCGTTAAATTCTGTTCCAATTCGCTTCGTTCTGCTTTTCTTATCAAACAATTCTAGTCGATTTGCTCTTGACCTCCAGTGGGAGTAATAAAAAAATTCTGCGATTTGTACTAAAACGTCAAACCTTGAAAAGACTGCCGCTTCCTCGCAGAATTTGCGACTTAATTTTGGTAAGTTGCGCTTATATAACTTTAGTGAATTTAGTAAAAGCTTTGGCATAATTGAAGATCTGTCATACTCGTCTGATTTTAATGAATTTTGGCATGCACTTTACGTTCGCCCTAAAACAAAAGAATCTGAAGAAATTTTGCGGGAGTCGCCTCGCCTATATGTTTTTTAGGAAAATTTAATTTTGACAAACTATTAAAGTATTTTCACTCTAAATTCCCTTCCCACTTGCAAAATTCCAATAAAATCCGACTTCTTTTAACTTTAAAACTGAAAAACCTGAAAACAAAGGAATTATTAACAATGGAAAAATGTCAAAATCGGACGAGTGCGATGAATCATCAAGATTTAGAAAATGGATGTTTAGTGTTAAAACATCACAAAATATTAACAAAGCGGTTATCACAGGTGCCAATTAATAGAAGACTTTAACGTCCGAGGACCGTGCCGCTGTGAATCAATGGGAAACATTTCAGACAAAGAAGCCGCCCCAGAAGAAAAAGGCGGTCAATGGAGCACGGTCTACTGGGACGGGGCCTGTCCTGACGCCAAAAAGGCCAAGAACGAATGGTAAGTAAAATTAACAAAAATAATGCGGACTCTTAGTAATCAATTGTGAAAGTGCAGCATCGAAGAAAAGGGCGAAAAAAATTGCGGCCCCCAGATTGCGGCGTACAAGAAATGCATGAAGGAATTGGGTTTCAGTGTTTGAAATGAGTTGAGCTGCTGCTATATTTGTAATTTTTAAAATACATAAATATTATTATTATACTTTATTTAATCTTGCCAATAGCACCGAAACAATTCCCTTTTTGTTCAATCCAATGCGTCCTGAAACTATTCGCCTTTAAATATAAGAATTCTAATTGTGTCGTTATGATTTAAAGTATTTTGACAAAAATTTAAATCAGTTCATCTTTTTTAACTGTTTCAAAACAATTTTCCAAATAGTTTTCCAATTCTGGTCCCATTAAATATATTCAATAAAAACACCCTACATATTCATTCTGGGTTTTCCGAATAAAACTGCCCGAACTTTCTCTCAAAAAACACATTTAGTTGTAAAATTGTATATTCTTCATATTTTAAAAATATTTTATGTTTTATAAAAAGAAAAGACACTATAAAAGAACCTGTTGTAAAAATTTCATCGATTGGGTTCACTTTGCAATTATTGACAAAAGCCTTCAGTCAAGAGAGTTGCGTATATTTTGCTACGATTTATTTAATCCTAATTTTGAAATGTAAGTACAAATTTTGAAAAATTACCAAATGTTTATTCTTTTAAATTTTTAATTAATTTAGATGGTTAAATTTTGTTCCAATTCGCTTTGTTCTGTTTTTTTTTGTTTTATTTAAAATTTCTAGTAGAATTGTTCTTGACCTCCAGTGGGAGTAATAGAACAATCCTGCGATTTGTACTAAAACGTCAAACCACCAAAAGGTTGCCGCTTGCATTCCTCGCAGGATTTGCGACTTCATTTTGGTAAGTTACCGTTATGTAACTTTGGTGAGTTTAGTGCAAGCTTTAGAAAAAGGGTGTTTAGTGTTAGAAAATCACAAAGTATTGACAAAGAGGTTATGTCACAGGTTGCAGCAAACAGAAGACTTCAACGCCCGAGGCCCGTGCCACTGCGATTCAATGGGAAACGCTCCAGTTAAAGAAGCCGCTCAGGCCGCCATCACCCCGGCAAGTGGAGAAAAACCAAAATGCAAAGCCTGCTGCGCTTGTCCTGAGACCAAAAAAGCCAGGGATCAGTGGTAAGTCAATTTAACAATAATAATGCGGACTGTTGGTAATCGATTGTGGAACTGCAGCATTATAGAGAGGGGCGAGGAAAACTGCGGCCCCCTGATAGAGGCGCACAAGAAATGCATGAAGGAAATGGGTTTCAATATTTGAAATGAGTTGATCTGCTGGTATATTGTAATTTTGAAAATAAATATTATCGTTAAGCCTTATTTAGTCCCTCCATTTGCCAATAGCACCGAAACAACTTATTTTCTGTTCAATCCTATTCAAGATAATTCGGTTTATTTTTATGATTGTTTAACCACCCTGAAGCTATTTTCTTTTAAATTAAAAAGTTTAATTGTTTTGTTGTAATTTATACTTTAAATTGCCTTTTCTTCTTCCATTATCAAAATAATTGGAGAACCAGTTCAATTCAAATTGAATTGAAGAATTTCGTGATTTAAGGAGAAATTAAATTGATTTTAAATTGGATTGATACATTTATTAATTTTACTACCACATTTAATAGAGTTGAAGAATTTTGGAATAAATTGTTTAAAATATTCACTTTAAAACTGAACAATTTTTAGAACGAACTTTTATTTCCTTAAACACTTAAGCCACGGAGCGCTCTGGTTATTTTTTCCCCAATTGCCAAGGCGGTCTGGAGCGCTACAGTTTCTTTTCACGACTTTCGAAACGAACAGACCTAATTTGCTAATTTCTGATTACATTCGAGACCCATTAAACGTATTCAATAAAAACTCCTTTTACTCTGATAATTTATTTATTTCAAAATTGTTGACATCAAACAAATGTTTAACATTTTGTAACTTGTATTGAACTTTATTTAACAAGTTGCTTTGCTTTAAAAAAAAAAAATCTTCAATATTCCATTTGGCCTTCCGGTATAAAACTGCCCACACTTCCTCTCAAACAAGTTTAATTGTAAAATTACATATTCTCGAATAAGTGATTTTAAGTGAAATCTACTTTTTTTTTATTAACAAGACTAAAACAAAATCGCATTTAATGAGCACTCGCTTCGGCCTTCTTTACTGCAGCTATACACTTTGCCATTGTTGGAGACGCCCGGGAAATAGGATCAGTCATAAAATAGTCCTTCAGAGCCGTTTGCTTAATCGTTATCTTGGCGTTATCAATTTGTTTCGTCTGAAAAGAAAGAAATGTGTTGATAGCAAAAATTCCTTTAAAAATTTGTTAAAATTTAAAAACTAACCGAACGCAATTGTTCAGCAACTTCAGAGAAAATGCTTTCTTCACGCTTATTATAGTGCACCAGATTTGGTGAGATATCCTCAATGCGGTTTCTTAACTCATCAAGAGTGTCATAGGGCAATGGGATGCCTGAAATTAAATTTTAATAAATTACAATACTCCTATAAATCAAATAACTTCTTAAAAACGTACCCAGAACTTCTGAAAGAGCCCTTACAATTTTCCAGTCTTCTCTCGCTAAGCCAGGTGGATTTACTGCGACCAAAGTTTGCTGTGTCCTTCCTTCGGTGTTCGCGTAAGTCGCTTGCTTCTCAGTGTAAGCAGCACCTGGGAATACTGCGTCTGCAATAGGAGCACCATTATCCCCGTGATGACCCAAATACACAATAAAGCAGTCCTTGGGCAACTGATCTCTTTTAATTACACCAGCGTCAGCCCCCAGCAGAAATATGACTTTAGGTTGTGCTTTAATCACAGCATCTACACCTGGTTTATAGCCAACATCCAAAGCACCCACTTGCGATGCGTTTCTTTGTAACACATTGAATGCGTTCCAGCCCTTGTAAAGATTAAATAAATAAATCTTTAAATGCAGTTACACATTGCCTTACAGGTTTGTTGAGTTTATTAGCAAAACTTTGGAGTCCTGCATGGATACCCGCTCCTTCACGCCGAGTAAGAAGATCTGAACCAATTACAATAGCTGGTTTCTTTGCAGTTTGTAAAAGGGTGGAGAATGGGTGTGTTCCATCAATTATTTTTGATATTACACTGGCGTCTTCACCGAGATGCTAAATGATTAATATCGATTGTTTATTAGATGAATTTTTTTTTTAAATGTAAATTCTTACCTCGTAGTGGTATGAAAGATCAACTTTTGTACCAACTAAACCGAGACATTGCTCGTTGTGAACATATCCTTTGCGGAGTCGCGTATTGACGAGTGGAGCTTCATATCGTGGATTTGTTCCAACTAGTAGAACAACATCGGCTTCTTCAAGAGCTATAATATAATGGAAATTTAAGCGGACTCTTAAACCCTGAAAAGTAAATTTTACCTGCAATAGAAGTGTTCATCACATAGTTACATCTTAAATCAGTGCCAGCTCCTTGCATGGGGAAGGCTTCTTCAGTGCAAAGAGTCTCGGATCCAATCTTATTAAGTAAATCCTTAACAGCGACCATAGCCTCTACATCAGCCATACTTCCAGCGACAGCTGCAACTGAACCCTTGGGGGCATTCTTAATTGCCTTAGCAACTGAAATAAGAGCTCCTTCCCATTCTACGGCCGTTAGTTCACCGTTTGACATTTTAACCATGGGTGCAATTAACCGCTGCCTCTTAAGTCCGTCACAAGCAAATCGGGACTTGTCTGCAAGCCACTCCTCGTTCACGTCCTCATTTTCTCTTGGTAGAATTCGAAGCACTTCTCCTGTTCTTGTGCTTACTACGATATTGCTGCCGACGGCATCCAAAACGTCGATGGTGTCCACTTTTCGAATTTCCCAGGGACGGGCAACGAAGCTGAGTGAATTTAAAATTAAATCAAATTATATAAGCTTGCAGATTTTAATGTTAAACACAAACATTTCTAAGCGCTTACCTATAGGGCTTGCTAGTTAGTGCCCCAACCGGGCAAAGGTCGATTATATTTCCCGATAACTCGGTCAAGAAGAGTTTTTCTACGTAGGTCCCAACTTGCATATCATTTCCTCTTCCTGTAGTGCCCAAATCATCGACCCCAGCCACCTCTGAAGCAAATCGAATGCACCGTGTGCAGTGAATGCAGCGAGTCATGATGGTCTTAACCAGAGGTCCAATGTCCTTGTCCTCAACAGCCCTAGTAATTTAATTTAGTTGTTGTTAAAACTTATTAGTTTTATTTTTTATAAATATATTTACCTCTTCCCGGTGTGGTTTATATCAGTAAACCTCGACCGATCGGACCCAAAAGCCATGGCCTGATCCTGCAAGTCGCACTCCCCTCCCTGGTCGCAGATTGGACAATCCAAAGGATGATTCATAAGCAGGAATTCCATTACACCTTCCCGAGCCTTCCTAGTCATCTCTGAATTTGTTTTAATCCTCCAGCCTTTCATCACGGGCATAGCGCACGCAGCTACAGGTTTTGGACTTTTTTCAACTTCTACTAAACACATCCGGCAATTGCCGGCCACAGCGAGCCTCTCATGATAACAAAATCGTGGAATTTCAACTCCAACCATAGCAGCAGCCTGTAGTCACATTATTATATAAAATATATCGAATTCAAAGATTTCATTTTACCTGTAAAACGGTTGTCCCTGGTGCAACCATCACAGGAATATCATCGACAAAAACTTCTATCTTTTCTGGGGCTTTTGCGGGAGTCGCTGCCGCCGATGCGGAGGCACGAGCCGCTAAATTGGCAGCCCTTGTTGGGGAGCCGAGTGCCAATGCCTTTGCTAGCGGTGCCCGAAACATAATGCTGCAACGACAGGTGAATTATTTATTACTAAAGGTCCTGTGAGCGTTGCAGCAAATGTTACATAAGAAGGATGCAACCTGTCAGCAACTTGAGTCAAAAATTTTATTTTCCTCTAAAACTGAAATTTAGAGGTTGTCCAATGACTCTGCTTTGTAACTGAAGGCTTATATAAAATTGATTTTATTATTATTAGCTCTAAAAAACACCTTACCTGGGTTACGAATTTTTACAGCCGTCAACCAAATGTAACTTGACAGCTTCCAATTTGTTATTGACGTTTCCCGAAGGGGAAAAATCGTAATCGTTGCTCAGTGGGTGCTTCTAAGTAGTGTATGGTTACAGCGGTTTTCAAACGAACAAAATACGTGAAAAATATTTTCCAATATTCAAAAAAATCAAAACACTTGATAAATTTGAAAAATTGCCCTTAAAAAAAATCTTCGAAAATATTGAACTTAAATTCCAAGTTGTAAGTTTAATATTTAAAAAAAAAAAACACTACAGATCTTATCTTTTATAGAAGAAATAAATTTTAAAAGTCGAGCATATAATTTTATTGTTTATTATTTATTTAAAATTAATCTCCGTCGGATTTACAAATAGGGCTGATTACTGAAAAAAAAAAATTTCCGACAAAAAAGTTTCAAAGGAATTCTACACTTAAGCGATTTTAAATATTTTCCTAGAATACATAAAAACTCAAAATATACTTAGGGTCTCACAAATGCCACACAAATAAAATTAAACTAAATACCAGTGGAATTTTGTCCACATTAAGCATGATTATTATAAATTTTAATAAACGCAATACTTAAATAAAATAATAAACGAATTATAATCTTAAGTGAAACAAATAGCGTATATTTAAATGTTTATATATTCTTCTCATGGCCCACAAAATGATAAAACGATAATATATGAGAACAATGATAAAAAGCAATGAAAACAATGCGTTATATACAAATATAATTGAACTATAATTAAACGGGCCATCCGCTTAAAAAAAAAATACCTCCGGCAGCGATTTATATTGCTCTACAAAAGAATTGAGTGAATATTTTTCGGCGGAGTGATTGATAACAAGTAGACAAAAATATGATGAATATTTTACGCATCAATTAAACTAATTGCAACGCGTTTTATTTCAGAAAATAATATCATTAATAGTCGGAATTAATAAACGTTTTCTGTTTAACTTATGCTATAAATATTTAAAACATGCGGAAATTTAAATTGCCGTCATTACTCCAGCCTGATACCTTCAATTAAATTAGTATATTCTCTCGTAGAACAATAAGTACGCTTGCGCCCGTAAAACCGCCTCCTCAGAAGACTCTGAGACGCGCGAATCGGAAACAAAATACCATTTGCCCGGTGGGGCGGTTACATCCGGTTCGGTTGACTCGTTGCTCCCACCAACTGCCCCCTCGACGTCCTCATCAATTTCGGTCCCAGAGGAACTTGAACTGGTCGAGAAGTCGTCGCTATCGTTTTCTTTCAGACGCAGTTCTCGGGCCTTTTCTTTGGCTAAAAGTTCATCGAGCTTAGCTCGTTGCTCATCAGTCTGGTCCAATTCGGCCTTGCTTCCTTGGGGCAAGAAGTCCCAGCGGTGATCGTTCGGCGGGAGCTTGGCCCGGACTTTAACATAAGCTGTATAGTGGCCGCCATGCATTGATCCAGAGTGCTCCACAATTCCGTACAAAGCGTACAGGAGTTTCTTTTGCTTTCTATCCACGTTAGGAAGGTTTTTTACTTTGGACCCACAAAACGGGGCTATGTCTAATACCATTGGAAAAGTGACCAGTCGTGCCATTTTCCGGAACATGCAGCGTGGATCCATCTGCACATTTAAATCGGCATTACTCTCTCGGTATTTAAAAATTATTCTAGACAAAAAATAGTACTCACTTGAAATCTCTTAAGGTGCAAAATTAGAACAGCTGGTGGACTGGAAATGAGGAATTGTTTCGTTGCGTTAGTGTAAATCGTTTTTCCTTTTTCTCCATTATATCGTTTCGTGCAGCTTTCACAGCCGACTTTATTATTGCCCGTCATTAGTTCAACAGCAGTAAAATTATTTAGGCAGGATTGTATGGAGCATTCCCCATCTTCGCATTGATAACGTGGCGCAATTGTTGTACTCCAATCGGAATGGCTTTGTGTTCGAACTCTTTTCGTTTTTGCCTTACGTTTCATAGCGACGTGCTCATTTTCCTTAAGATTTAGCTTTTCTAGTTCACGTGTTGGGGGCCTATTGGATAAATTAATTCCACTAACTCCTTCATTTCCAGAAGAAAGTGTTCGTTGTCTAACTAAAGTGGCACCTTGTTCACTTATACCTAATTCGAGGACCAAATTGTTAGAATTGGCACCGTATCCCTCCTCGGGTAGAGAAAATCCACCTCGGCTATCCTGCTCCACAAGTGCTGTGTTAGCGGGACTGGTAGCTATACCGGAATCTGAAAAATAATTGAATAAAATCTTTACCGATTAATTTAAAAAATTCTTACTACCATTTTCATCGGAGTTTGAATCTTTATTTGGATTCTCAGGAGAGTCTCCACGTTTTTCTGGCCCAATCGGGCTAGGAAGCTCATTGTTACCGTTAGGATCATAGAGTGGAGGAATACTTCTATTAAGAAATTGAATACCATCCGCAAACTTAGGCGCATCATCAATTAAATTATCTTCTACATCCGCATCGGATTGTTCCGATGAAGATGAAGACGACGATCTTGAATTTGAATTGTTCTCACTGTCTTTTATGATTGGTACATCAATTCCAATGCTGTCCCCCACCTGGCCACTTGGCAAGGTCGGTCCAATTAAGGTTTGAGAAGCAATTCTCTTACTGTGATGCTTCGCAACCCTTTTAGCCTTTCGCTCCTTCTCCTTTTCCTTCTTCAGTTGATGTTTCGAAGGACCAGTGGGGGATGCCTCAGGACTACTCTTACGCCGCATTGGGGGCTGAGGTTTTTCCACACTGATTGGTAGCGAAATATCTAAAAAGCTTTCATGACACGACGACGTGTGGAAGCATTCCTGGCAAGTAAGAGTGGAAACGAGAAAACCTCGAAAAACTTGTTCGGGTCGCAGTATTCTATCAGCAGCTTGTTGTCCATAAATTTTACATTTTTGTTTCATATCTTCGCCAACTAAATTCAAATCTTGACCTTTATAGTCCAACGAACTGAGGATAACCTTCTGGTATCGCTGCAAATCCTCAGATCTAAAATATATAATATTAGTTTCTAATAAAACGAAATTACGAACCGAATCAATTTACCTTACACTTTCTAATAAATGTCTTAAAAGTTCATGGGAATCATGCTGATCGCCACCCTCAAATTGCCTACATTTTGTAGTCAGTTTATGAAAAAGCTTTTGGGGAGTAAAAACGCCGCCTAGTGTTCGAAAAAAAATAAATGTATAATTCTTAAAAACACAAATACAAAACTTACCTCCAGACTGCAATGCTTCTAAGGATTCCGCAAGAGAAGAAGTAAGTCCACCCCAAGAGCTTAAACTTCCTTTAATGGGCAACAGATCAGTTTCAGTGCCGTCTTTAAAAGTAAAAGTACCCCCGGGCAAAACGAACCTGAAGCAAATTTATTATTTTATTCCAAAACCCCAACTAGTATACAAACTTACTCTTCACCGGGAGTAGATGCTTCCTTTAGGACTTCCAGCAAATAGGGTGTCTGCGCTAGACACTGCAGCACAGCGTTGAAGAAGCAAGTGTTACCCAGATTTGAGAGGCCCCTAACCCTCGGGAGCGAGTCAACAGTTTGAACGCGTCGAGCGTTCCCCGGCACAGGAGGTCCACTAGCAGTTTTTACGATTTGTTGATTATTTAAAAGCGGCTCGCTTAAAAGTGGCTGCATAGTGTTTAGAGTAGCCAAAATTTTGTTTTCAATATTATTGAATTTGTCAACTGCATCGGGCGAAGCAATCGGTGTTTTTTGGGACATTTTCTTCGCAATTTCAACGCATTCAAGTAGATTTTTTCTTAAGGAAGGTTTTACTTCATCATCGCATTCGTAACACCAAATCTCAAGAGTTGTTGTATTTAGAGCCAAAGCATGCGAATCAGAACGAGGGGTCTGAAAATTTATTTTTGTAAATTTCGACCGAAATCATTAAAAATAAACATGTACTTACCATAAAGTGATTTAATGCATGTTTGTTTCTTGATCTACCGCACAACTGAGAGCCACACTTTAAGCATAGCCAAAGAGTTTTGTCGTATTCAAAAACATCGTCCAATTTATTGCTTTCAGTGGAAATTGGTTCACACTTAGCGCATTCGGAACAATTTTCTGTTTCGAGCCCATTGGCTTTTAGGATTTTTCTCAATTTTGTTGTATCAACGGCTTTTTTTGCATGAGGACAATCGTTTGATGATCCTGACCCTTGGCTGTTATTAACGGGCTTCTCATCGCACGATTCCGTTGTTGAATCATCTTCATGGTGATCGTTTTGTCGTTTCTTTTTCACCATCCTTTAATAATTGTAATTTAATCTTATTAGCTTCCAGGCGACATATAATATAAAATTATTTAACCAACGTGACCATTTCTTTATGTAATATTGCATATATCTTTGATTTTTAATAAGTATGTTCTGTTTTTGCAGACGAAAAATATTTTTTTGAAAATAAGTAGTATATAAAAAATGGTATGCAATTCAAACTGAAATCAAAGTGCTGCAGTATGAAAAATTTGGAAATGGTCAACTAAACCCTGAAGAATAATGAACTTCAGTGCAAAAATGCTTAGCAAATAATGCAGAGTTTTGTTAAATATCAGTAAATAATAGGTCGCGTAGACAAAGAGTAAATTGATCTGAACTGAACTGACCGCTCTACAAAAAATACATTTTTTATCAGGTATTTGTTACTTTATTTCCGATAGTTAATAAGGTTTCGTAGTAAATTAAAGGGGTCCTCATTTCTGGCTCGCAATAATTTTAACCAATTGATTAAACAATTTAAATGCTTATTCTGCACTCCTTGTTAAAAATCACAATTTATAATTTTATACACATATGTGTGCACTTCATAAAGTGGTGGGCATTTTCTTACATGATTCTTAGAATTTACAATTCATTTGAAAAACGGGGTCGTCGAAAATTCCTAATAAACATAAGACAGCTTCAATTACCACCCTACTTAATTACCTCTAAGTGGAAATAATTTTTTTTCCCGATTTACTTAAATGCGGTTTCACTAAACGGGTCAAGATCACTTGATTTCAAGGGCAGTTTATTTGAAAAGCTCTGCTATTTCGATAATCTCTTATTTTATGACTTAGGGATTTTTCACGATTTAGCACGGAACATTCGATTGCCTGCTAGGAATATATGCACAGCACTTTGATCACCCTTCAGTCTGGGCAGAACAAATCTACAGAGTGCAGGAAAGGAAGCCCATCGAAGCCCCAACGAGGCACATTGGGCGTTTTATTTCGGTCAAGCATCCTCTTCAGCGCCTATCCACCCGAAGACGAAAAAGTCGCCCCGCTCGACACGTATAAAAGCACTTCACGACCTCGATGGTGAGGGGGGCGATGAATAACTACCTGCACTAATTGTTTCTCATTTCGTGACGGCGAATTTTGCATCAAACATTGTATAAAAAGCCAATAAAATTGGTTAACAATCCAATTAATAAAATAAATTGTTACTCAAAAGGAGCTGTCATCTCGGACGTCATGGTGGAAGAAAATCAACTTGTGAATTAAATGCTTTGTCACCAGTGGTAACAGAACTTGACACAAATTTCATTGAATTTTGTGCATTGCGAGGTCTTCCAACTCAAGGCAATTCGACGGGATCTTCTTTGTTTAAAGATAAATTTATATTTCGAATAATTCATGTACGCACATTGCACTTTGAGGTTATGTTACACGTCTGCAAGCAAATTTACTGCCACAATTTTTATGTATATCATTTTAATTAACGCATTACGATTGCATACCTTCTCAAATGCAATTATACACGATCACTTAATCGGAAAATGCACTGGTTTTAAATTATATTCGGAATTAGCATGCAGCGACCCCTTCTACTTCCAAAAATATGCGAGAATTGTAAATGTCGATTGTTGAGTGTTTTTCTGGACTAAGTTGGCAACGAATTCTACTTGTTTAGTGCTGACATCTGGAAATAACAAAAATCAACGATAAATCATAAAAGTTTTAACAAATGGTGACTGGCATTTTCAGGAGCATTTTATATTATTTTTAAATATATTATTTTGAGTGTTACATTATTTGTATTTTAAAACTTAATTGGATCTACAAACTAGAGATTGAAAGTATGTATTCGAATATAACGTAAATCTTTTACTTATATCTAATCGCTCAAGAGCCCTTTTTCTTGGAGTTCATTTGGTCGGGAAGAAGAAGTTCTTCTTAATAAATAAAGAACAGTTGTTGGTGAGACGACGGACAAAGGTTCAGTTTTATTTTAGTTGATTTTGTGCGCAAATTAGTGCTAAAAATAAAGGAACATTTTATTTCCAGTGTTGTATGATTTGTCGAGCATCGGGCCTGTGGAGAAAGGGTTCCTAGACCTGAATCTGCCCCGCAGAGCACGGAATTAAAAACAAAAGAAAAAAAAATCAACGTGAGGAAGTGAGCTGATAACGGGCAAGGAGAGCGCTTAACTTGTCAATTTTGTGTGGAGATTTGTCAACAACCAAAAAAACAAAAGATATAAGATTCGCAAGTGCTGCTCGGTGGAGCTGTCATGTGAATGTATCTCTTGGTGGCGATCCCAAAATCCGAAAAGGGTAAAGTGTTTTGTTAAATCGAATCAGCAGGGGACGAGGACGAGGACGGCAGACAGCGAAGAGGCGATCGCGCGAAGGCTCCCCAAAGTGCCTAAATAGCCCCCGACTCAGCCAGTCGAACCACGGAGGTTGTCGTTGAGTGCAACTGCTGCGAGGAGTGGACTCGGTTTGAGAGCCAAGTCGAGTGGAGTGCTAAACGAACCCAGCGAAGGTAAGGGAACGAGTGGAGTGAGTTGGTTATGCTGCGTAAAACATTTTCACGATGCGTTTTATATTTATTCCCCTTGTATGTGCGTAACAAACATGAGAAACGCATTCAAAGTGCAGCGGGGGTAATTCGCGCAAAAATTCGACAAATTTCTTCTTTGTGTGACTCACATGCCCCCAAGAGGAACAAAGAAACAAAAATTCCACCTCCGAACTACGTGCGCAAGTACCGTCCTTGGCGAACTTCCCATAATCGAAAAATGTTGAGCTCACCCCTCGTGTGCGGGTAGTGCAGCATCCACTCAAACTCTCTGAATAATTCAATAATGCTGAAGTTCCCTGAATTTTTTTCCGGATTTAGGCAATCAGGTGCAATGGACTATGAGCGCTGCAGGATTTTTCGTGGTGATTTAATTCTCGCCACAGGAAATACCATTCACAACCTCAATGTGGGTGAGAGCATAAACAAACTCAGGTGATTTTGGTCTTTACCTGCAGGCTCTCTGTCAATTTGTGCAGTGACGTCAGTGAAAACAGCTGATTGTAACTAACAAATTCCCTTGAGCTCCCTCGACGCAGGGGGGCATGTGCATTTTGACGATGTTTACAAGTTTCCTGTACGCGGTGAAATAAAAGAAAATAAAACAAAATAACGCTTTCCCTCTGTGGCATTCTCCTGGGTCAGAAAAGGCACTTTTCGCTTTTGGTTCTTCTCTCAGTGTCGGGTTAATTAAATTATATTTGAGCAGGTGAGCTAAGCAAGAGTGGCTTTGTTTTCGGAGGGACATTGACCACGTCTGCCACCGACCCCCTGCCTCTTCCCTCCCGTTCGGAAGTCTTCAATCCCTTTGTCCTGTGGCATTTCACACAAGGATAAGAACGGACGCCTTCGGAGTGAGATTTCCCTTTTTGGCTGCGACTGGTGAAAAGTGGGTGTTCGTAGATTTGCTTAAACAATAGTCATTTAATTTACCTTGGCAACTGCTGGTTTCATTGTCCGGTCTGTGTTGTATCTGATCATTGTCCTTTCATAATAATTAAAGGTAGTAATTATTATTTAACGAAATCATTTTTAAGAACTTTAAGCCGCTTTAAAAAAAAACCACTTTAGTTAAGGATATAGTAGAACAGGATATTGAGCAAAATTTTTTAGTTTACAGTTTTTCTAAAGAAAGGAGAATTTAATGTTAGGCTTACCAAGCAGAAAACTTTGAATTTGAAATTAAAATAATTTAGTGTTGTGTTAAAAGCTACTAAAGTTTTATATTTGATTTATAACATAAAAATTATTTCGTGTGAAAATATTTCTAATATTTAATTATTTAACCCAAATTTCAGAATTAATTCTCGCACTTATTTAAAATCCATGTCTAGTCTATTAATTTTGTTTTTTTGAATTTAATATTAGAATAATGCTTGTAAGAATACTTTACATATATTAGATATAAGGTTTGTGAAAATCCCATTAAAATCGTATCCATTTTGAAATCCTCTCCACTAAATAATAAATCTTTTCTACTATAACATCATAATATGTATTCAATATTTGTAAATGAGAACAATATCTAAAATAATATTTATTTCATTTTTAGAGATGTCCTCACCAAGTGCGGGAAAACGTCGCATGGATAATGATGTTATTAAACTTATCGAAAGTAAACACGAGGTGACCATACTAGGTGGCTTGAATGAATTCCACGTGAAATTCTATGGGCCACGTGGTACGCCTTACGAAGGCGGAGTTTGGAAAGTACGAGTATATCTTCCAGACAACTATCCCTTCAAGTCACCTAGTATAGGCTTTGTGAACAAAATTTACCACCCGAACATAGACGAGTCGTCGGGGACCGTATGTTTAGATGTAATTAATCAAGCCTGGACAGCTTTATACGATTTATCAAACATCTTCGAATCATTTCTACCGCAACTGCTAACATATCCCAATCCTGTAGATCCATTAAATCGCGATGCAGCTGCTTTATACCTGCACGAACCCGACGAGTATAAGAAAAAGGTGGCTGAGTACGTTGATAGATTTGCCACTGAAGAAGCACTTCGTGCACAGCAAGAGCGCGACAGCTCAGACTCGGACGAGTCAAGCATGTCGGACTTTAGCGAGGACGAAGCCCGGGACATGGAGTTATAATATCGGCTTATCGTTAAGTTTAATAATTATTTTTAATTGTAATATATATAATAATGTAATAGATCTTTTAATTACTAATTTGTTTGGTTGCCCGCGCGGGGTGACTCTTAAAAATTCATTCACGTACGCGTAAGGCATTCGTTGCAGTGGTTAGTTGACGTTGACGATCGAATCGATTTGACTTTCGTCTCTTGATAAATTTATCGTAGTTTTTTGGTTGCTACACTAACAGAATCTTTTGTTCGGAATACACAGACACACACACACCCACACCCACACTCTACTAAGAGTTTAAATTTAATAAAGCGTTGAGGATAGCCAAGTCGAGTAAATCCATAGAGGACAACCCAAATATTTGAGAGACCTTTAGAGTATAAATATGCCGAAGTTATTTTCGATACATGTAAAATAATTTTAATATAATGAAGCAAGAAATTTTTTGATAATAAATCAAGAAAATTGATGTATTTCATTATACGCAGACTTTTAATTACTTTATGTTTTTCATTCCTTCTGAAAAAAATTTAAAATCATTATCTTATCCTTTATTGTTTTAAAATTAGAATGCAATTAAGTGGTAAGTATATATTAATTAAAATGAAATATAAATTTGCATGGAAAATTAGTTTCTGCAGCTGACTGATGAATTTAGCAATTGTTCTTGTTAAGCTGAATTGAGGATGTTACTGCTGAAATTAATTTCTTAAACACAAACTTAACACTTAAATAAATTATTAAATTTTTAACTCGGCATATTTCAAAATAATCGGTCGAAATATAGTTTTGCCGAATCTCGAAATTATATTATTGGCAGTGGTTAAATATATTGTGATAATTGTTCACCTTTAAAATGCTTAAGAAATATATATTATTGGCAGTGGTTAAATATATTGTGATAATTGTTCACCTTAAAATGCTTAAGAAATATATATAATTTGTAAAAATGTTTTAACAACTTTAAGTAGAATATAAGAATTTTTGATTGTTTCTGTTTTAATGAATAAAAATTGGATTTGTCTCACACTTGATAAAATGTTATAGACTGAATATAAATAGATGTTAAGAAGTTGCCAAACTTTTAAGTATTATACAAATATTGTAATCAAGTAATTTGTTAAATCGATAAGCAGTTTGTATTGTTGCCGATAACAGTATGCTAGGCAACCAGTCAACAAGGGAAAGTTTAGAATCAAATTCCATACAAAATTACCTAATCCGTGTCCCATTTTTCAATATCTTATTATTGTAAAGAATTGGTGAGCAAAACAAAACCAGAAGATATATGTAGTTTTGAATTAAATGTGCTGTTAATACAATTCGAGCTAAACCTGTCCCCTTAACAAAATTAATATTTTAACTT
Source organism: Tolmerus cingulatus (assembly GCA_959613345.1). Classification (NCBI taxonomy): domain Eukaryota; kingdom Metazoa; phylum Arthropoda; class Insecta; order Diptera; family Asilidae; genus Tolmerus; species Tolmerus cingulatus. The sequence goes on from OY390710.1 coordinate 35,463,969, forward strand.
GGAAATAAAAAAATCAATAAACTTTCCCTATTTCTCATTTGTGTGTAAATCACACAATATTTTAATTAAGATTATTTTGATATTATATTTTTATATCACAACTGATTTTAGTACTAATTATTTTTCCCTAGAAATTTCCGCGAAAATTGGCTGCATTCTGTGATCTTTAAATAGAAATTAATACGAAGTTAACTCTGACATTGGTATGTGGTTGCTTAAGAAATTTTTAATTTTAATTTGTTAATTTTTTCGAACATTTTTATTAATAGTGCAATATTTGAAATCAAATAAGTGCAAAGCAAAGAACAATAAATTAAGAATATAGATTTCATAGAATTAGTTTTAAGATTTCAAAACTCTGATTACTTCATAAAATTATGAAAGCAGACATTGAGTTAGTCTACTTGTCTTTTTATTGTTCAAATAATTATACAAATTTAATGGACTAAAGTTGATGACAAATTGTTTCTGCTGATTTTACGCATTGCTCCGCAGCACAAAACATGAAAAAATAAATATTAAATGAGATCAGAATTTTTTTAGCACCGTTATATGTACGTGCGTGAGTTTATTGCAATTGAAAATTGATTAATAAGAAATTAATCCTGATGAAATAAGAGTAATAAGTTTTTTATGTTTTGTGTTAAGTAACTTTTAAGTATATTACATTTATGGTACGAAACAAAATGAAGAAAAATTAAAGGAAGGAAATAGTTCTGGTACAGTGGCGAAAATTACGAAAACTTACTCAGTTTATTTTTGAAAAGCTGAAACTGCACTGACTGCTGACTACGGCTTTTCCTAATTTCAATTTAAAGTTTTTAAAAATTTCATTTTTTTATGTTTAATGTTATCAGCTCTAACTAAAAAATAATACTCCTAAAATCTATCATAATCTAATGGAAACCTGCTATCACATCAAAATCAATGAAATCAACCGTGACGTGCTCGTTTCTTATCCTAAAGACGACGACTGGAGTTGGGGAAATGGAAAATGATTTATCATCATATATCAATTCGGCATACAGTGAGCTTCTATTTAAGCAACAAATAAAGGATTGATCGACCAAACATTAGCCGCCATCCATGAGTACAGACATATGTGCAGACTTTCGGGGGCCTCTGTGAAGGCAGTTTCTAAAAAATATTACTGCCCCCAATGCATTTTCTGTGGGGAGGGACCCCCAAGCTCCAATTTTCACATGCTAAAATCAAGAAAATATCTCTTGTTTACGAGGGAGTTAAATTTCGTGACTTATTGGCAAATTTTCGTGCTCTTTAAAGGTGGTGCTAACTGCCGTGAATGCGATTTAATTTGTCTGTCGGTAACAATTAGAAGAAAGACCAATCACCAGGCCGCGGCACCATGAGCACCAGACAGGCTGAGGGCGCTCGCGCGAGGAAGTCCACCCCAACGGCGGGTACTATCATAATGAGGAGTGTTTCTATGTTCCTGACGAGTGGAAGACGGTCTAGTCAGAGCCGTCGGTCGAAGAGTCAAGGTTCGAGGAGACGTGGAAGACGAGCCATTATGGAAGATGCCAGCAAATTGAACGCCAAAACTATGGAAATGCTCAAGAAAAAGACTCATTTCACAAAGTAAGAAATAACATAATTATAAATATTTTAATTGCATATTTATATATTCATTTTTTAATTTAGGGATGAACTTGAAGCCTTGTGCCGTATATACAAAAAATTGGTGTCAAACACCGCCTTCTCCTCCAGGAGTTTAGCACCGAATCCAGCTACTGTAATTGCTAAACCTCATGCAACCGTTGAGGTAGGTCTATTACTTAATACTTACTATTTAGGTGCTATGTACTCACCACGAATTGGTTCCTAAAATTGTTTTCCTCCTTCAACGATGGGCCATTCAAACGAAACATATCGTTTCTTTCTATATTGTTTAAAATAAAAATGTGTTTATCGTCATACCTCCCTGTCGCTGTCACGAATAGTAAGATATTCAGTATTTTTCTATTTATCAGATTACATTTATTGACTTAAAAAGTTTCGGCATTTACAAAAAAGAGTTATGTGCCTTTCGTGCTTTTCGCGATTGTGAGGAAAAAGTTTTGATGATCGAAAATAATTACTTTGGTTCACGAAGACGGGAGTTTGAAAAGTCAGTTATAATTTTGAACGATAATTTTTATAAACATTATTAAAAGACATAATTTACATAAGTGAAAATAATCAAGTTTAGTTAATTTTTACACTTTCCAATTTGAATAGTCAATTCGAGATCGGTTTGGTATTAATTCTAATTTAAATCTCTTCACCGTAGCAAATTCTAAACCAACGATTCCGAAAACTTCTAATTGCCCATTTTCACCGGTGGTTGTGGTGACTTAAAATCTTCCAAAGTTTTCCATTAATACTTCGCAGATGATAAGCTTACAAATAAGCAGTTAAAAATTCAGTTTTTTACGTTAATATAAATTAATTGAACTTTCACTATAAATTGATTTATTTTAAAATAACGTTATTCAGTAGAGAAGAAATAAAAATTAGCAATTCAAATTAAGTCACTAATATGAACGAGTTTAACATAACACCCTAAGATTTTTCTTATAATTGTACTATCGTCATTAAGTCTGAAAATAAGAGGCTGTGGAAATTTTAGAAGTCAACTAGAAGGAAAACAAATAATTAAAATTGTTAAACGATTAATTATCGTTCGTGTAATGTACTATGTGTGATGCAATCAACGCCTCAATTGAATAGATCACCATTCAGCACCTTTTACATGAAGACAACTCATTCGTTTAAGTACTCATTACATCATAATAATTAAATTTCCTTCAAATGGGAACTTAAGTAGTTCGTAATCCGAAACCTGTGATTCAAATTGCAGGAACAAGGAAGATATTTACTACCACCTCTCACGGCATTCCCGAATTTAATTACATGCCTCGAAATTACAACTTAATGAGGTCTAATAATTTCTATATTTCATTCGGGACTTGACGATGTTGAACCTCTATAGTTTAACTTGTTACTTTACCGCTCAATCAGAGCAAAAGTTTTGATTTAAATAGTCGTTCCCGTAGAATTAATTAAGGAATTGTTCACGGATAAATATCGCGAATAAAACTGCAGGTAGACACGCGAACGTGCTGGAGAACGCCGCCCGTGCCGTCGTTTGATATTATCCTAGGTAAAGTGCGCATTCATTTCATATATTGCAGGGAATTGATCGTATCGTCTTCCGTGAGCTGTTGCACAGCACCTTCGATATTGTCACGGAACAGACTTTGATGGAGCGCATTTTTTGCAGTTGGGACAAGGCTCACGAAGGTCTACCACTTAAATTGGAAGGATGGATCCTTGGACTTTCCGTTTTTTTACGAGGAACTCCTGCCGAAAGGGCCACATTTTGCTTTCGTGTCTATGATTTAAATGCAGACGGTTTTATTACAAAGGATGAAATGTTCGCTTTATTGCGTAATTGCTTAATTAAGCAGCCCCAAGAGGAGGATCCTGATGAGGGTGTAAAAGATTTGGTTGAGATTGTTTTGAAAAAATTTGATGTTGACAAAGATGGGAAGGTTGGTATTACAAAATTTTAATTAGGTATTATAGTTGAATAGCAGAGAAATGTGATTTTTATAGGTGTCTTTTGAAGACTTCTCTCAAACTGTTACTGAGGAGCCACTGCTACTCGAGGCATTTGGTCAATGTCTTCCCACCGAAAGTGCTACAATTTCGTTCTTTTCAACTTTAGAAACATAAGCTTATATAGCATTTATTATTAAAGCTACTCAAATTAAATTAAAGACAAATTAATATCGCCACTTTTAAAGAATATAAATTATTTTTATTCCACTTCAGTTTTAACTCGAAAGATTTCATGTCTAGATAAGTGAATTTCAGCGGTTTTCAAGATAATAAACGAATAAATAAACGAGATTGTTTATAAAATAATACCAAATATTTTCCTTTAATATACGTAACACTACTACCTTATTAAAATTTATCTACTAATTTTAATCTTATATACAAATGATTAATTTTCGGTAATTGTATAGCATTTGCTGCCCAATCTAGTAAACGCCTTTAATCATTGAGAAGGTCAAAGTAATATCAGCCAGCAGATAGTGCTGAGGCTGAAACGCAATCTATTTATTAACCCATGCTTGCTCATTAAGCCTGTTTACTTCTCAACATTGTGTGGCTTTAATAAATCCAAAAAATATCATCCCCCTTTGTAAATGTTTTCGTTAAAACAACTTTTTCTCTTTTCTCTTCTTAAGCCGAACATCATTCAATTATTATGTACCATACAAAAACGATCATTGTTATCAGTGAGCGTCAAGACGAATTTCTACAATATGTACCAAAGTATTTAAAGATACTTGATCATTCTTGTGACCTTTTCAATGTGCTTACATATTTGGATCTAGATAAGCATTTGCCGCCTTTCTTGACCTCGAATATATAAGTATATTTAGATGCTGTATATAATCACGAAATTCCAAGAGTAAAATAAGAATCCATAAATAAAAATTTGTTTGAATAATTAATGCACGGGTCAAATTTTACAAAGATTTCATAATTCATGGTACGTTAGTGGTTTTATTATTTTAAAGGAGAATATCTTACAAATGAGAAAATAATTACACTAATTTTTTTCCTTCTGAAAATTTGCATTATAATTATAAGTTGCATACCATAAGTAATCTTAAAAAGTTATAATTAAGTATTCATTTAAAAAAGTAATATCTTCCTATAAATTTGATTGCGTAAACCTTTGCGTTAATACCTACATAGAAATATCATAACATAGAACGAATCAATACCACAAATATTTATTTATAACAATTGATATCAATCGACTGTTGGGCTGGAAGCCTTGGGATTGCTACTCAAATTCTAAATTCGCACGTGACATATCAATTTTCATTATCACTTGGTCTTGTAACTTCATCCGTTCACTCAGTTTCTCTGCTATTAATACTCATGCTTGGTGTCATGCTGTTAAATCCTTACAATTAATAATTTTAGATTATTAAGGTATAAAATTACACATAATTTTAAAAGTAAATATTATTTAAAGCACAAAGCAATAAATTTTCGTTTCATCCATTGTAATTGAACTGCATGCATTATTGCGTAAAAGAATTATTATATAAAATTCAGAATTAAAGGAAATTCGGTTAATTGTCTTATAACAATGGCCTGATAGTTCCGATGTTAAGAATTACTCTCCATCTTTAAAATAGGATGGGAAAATATAATAGATAATAAAATTCAGATGTATACAATGTTAATATTATTGTATACCATATTGCATGGTTGCACTGAGTGCAAAATATTATATTCAGCCGATTTTTTAGCATCTTATAATAATTACTATGATGTAATACCAAATGAAAGGATGCAAGATCTATTTGCACAAAAGCGTGAATATCTATTAAAATAACAAGTTACCACTTCCAACTTCACTTATGCAAAATTACACAATTCGATTAAATCAGTATTTGAAGAAGTGCTTGAAAAATGAACAAAAAGTTCGTTGGTAGAATTAAGCATGAAATAGTCATTAGAACTATGATTATGGCTTTTAGTTTATTTTTTTAGTAGAAATGCACTACCTGCACTGCATATTACATAAACACAGTGCAAAAATAATTATCTACATAGATACATAACTAGCGCGCCAATATTAAATATGACCTTAACTTCAAAGAGTGTATTATTACTCAAGTAAACTCATTAAATGAAACGATTTTGTTTTTCTATTTATGCCTTAAATAGTAAACGTTAAAAAAGCATGAAGTTAACCAGAACAAAAGTAATGAGAGTTTATAATTTTATTATTTTACAACCGATCTAATTGCCACTTGTTCAGCTTAATACATTTATGACAGACTGTAATGGTATATTTTATTTGTTTGACCAAGTTTTTATTTATAAACGACAAATTGCAGATATTCATGTTACAAAAAAATTATTAAAGGTAGTATTAAGTGGCACTTGAGTGAATTTTTGTTTACGCTGTTAACATTTTAAAATATTCCGATTACATGATAAAAAATGAGGGCTATCGATATTATTAAGCGCCAAATCACTTTTAAATTGGAAAACATGGACTCTTTGTCCAAAGCCCATACCACAAAAGCAAGATAACGTTCAGATTGTACCTTGCACAAAATTATAAAGTACACCTTTTAAATTTAATGACTTAAGATAAAACGTTATCACTAAGAGTAAAAGCAATGCATCGTCTTATCTCAAATTGATTTTATCTATAAGAAATTTATCGCTATTGTTTGTTTATAAAGAAAAAAATATGAGGTGTACATTTCTAATTGAAATTTAACATGTTAAACCATATTTTTGTCATATTTGAGTATCATTTACTAACGCTATGTTGAGATTATGATAATTTGTACTACCATAAGTAAGGAAATCATTTCCATATAAAAAAGTATTGTTAGTAGCTCAGCTCTTAATTGGTTTTATTACTACAACCAATTAAAATTACAATTATGGAATTTGTTAAGATTAAATGACTTTCGTTTCACTGAATGCGGGGGAAAATTTTCTGTTATATGTATATTTTTTTTTTTAGATTAAATTACTATAGTTGAGAGACTCGCCTTGTGGCTGTGAATCGAATTGTCCTCTTTCGAATTTTTAGAACGGGAGAATGTTAAGCAGTGTGAGGCACAGTACAGGAATAGAAATTATATTCACAATTCTCATCCTCGTAAGCTCTAATAATAATGTTTTAGATTAAGATTAAGACGACGCCCGTAGCGACAGTCCCATCAGTCAACTCAGAAGCTTCATTCGTCGAGCTCATACCGCCGCGGGCAGACTTCAATTAAGCCGTTTGCCGGGATCCACGCAATTTTTAAGTGCATCATATCACAAGTGATTCTTAACAATCATTTTATTGTCTCTGATGTAACAAATTCGAAATTATACCAAATACGGGTTTAGTTAAAGTAATATTAGTTTAGTTTTTCTAGTGTTAATATACAACAATATGACGGACAATCAAGTGTAAGTGATTTATGAATTTAGGATATGCGTACTCCCAATATTTAAGAAGTGATCAAAACAATTCGATATTAATCGAAATTAAGAACAGCTGCAACGGATATAAAGTAATAGCTTAACATCTGGATAAACAAAAATAAGCTATAAAAATCGTCGTCTTCGAGTGTTTTCAATTAAAGTACGATGGCTTTCCAGAGGGTGATCTGTGATTCTTTTGATCAAGAAAAAAATTTATTTTAGGATCAAAATTAGTCCAAAAGTTCCCTACAAACATCGTTCCATTTTTTTCGGGATCTTAATGAGTTCAATCAACTCGATGATGATTAGTGTATTTAAAATGGTTGAGCTGAAGCACAATTAATATTAACACGTAATATTTCCTGATTAATACAGTTGTTATTTGAAAATTCTGTCTATGAATAACTAACTCTTCTTACACTTTTAATAATACGCAAAAAAAAAAAAAGAAAAAATGAGGCTTAAAAACATTATCTGCTAACATTTGACCCTGAAAATTTGTGTACCTAATTTTTGTAAACATTTATGGCCTCCATACTCATCAACAAATTTTACTTAAAATAAAGAAATTTGTTTTAATATTGTACTTAAAATATAAACGTTTTAATATATTCATGGAAATCAATAATGACTAATAATTGTAGTAAAGCTCCTTTTATGTTTTGTAGGTTTTTGAGATATTGTAACTACTTTAAATGTCGATATCCATTTCGTTTCTGTGTTTATATTTCGAAAATCTACTGAACATCGATGAGATGGATTGAAATATGTAGCTTAAGAATTATTAGTTGGACACCTTTTTTCATAAACAAATAATTATAAAGGGAGTGTTGAAATATAATACTACGAAAGCTTTTTTCCGCACTTGATTTAAACATTCATCAGTCTTTAGCTTTCAATGGCAAATTTGTTGACCTTCAGACTCGTGCTTAATGCACAAATAGATTAACTGTCCATGAAAGCAAATAGTAATTTTATTGATTTCCAGTAAGAATTTAAATATTATTTTAAAAATAAAGGAGGGCAGGAAAAATGTAACTCCTACCCCTTAAGCATACTTATTTAAGTAAACTTGAAGTGTCCTAAATCCAGACGAAGAGTTAACGAAATAATAAAATGAATATGTTCAAAATTAAACATATCGATAAACTTTACGTGATGGCTGAAGTATCATAAACAAATCGATCATTTTTGAAACAGCTTTAAATATTTCGCTGAATAAAATTTATAGATGGTTTTAAAAGGTATTTTTAGTAATTAATAATCATTAAATGAATATCTGCAGGCACAGGACGACAACAAATGCATTTGAAGATGAAAACAGTTGGTCAGCACGGTTATACAATTTGCTGATTATAATTATTGATTTGATACTTACATTTGTAAAATGTGCTTACTATAACTTCGAAGCTATTTACAATACTATTTGGGCGAAAGAGAAGGAAGATGTAACGAACAAAGTTGTCCTGGTACGATTGCTTGCACTGAATAAAAATTGTAAAAATTACTAAAATCCTTCTGTTACAGGTAACAGGAACTGCACATGGTATTGGAAAAGAAGTAGCATTAAATTATGCTTCTCTAGGAGCAAGGGTCGTATGCTGGGACATTAATGAAAAAGGAAATATAGAAACAATTGAGGAAATAAAATCAAGAGGAGGAAAAGCTTATCACTTTGTGTGAGTATTATATTTCAAAATATAAACAAATTATGTAAATAAATAAAAAAAAAAATTAATTATTTAGGTGCAATGTCCGATCTCGAGATCATATTATCGAAGTAGCTGAGAAGGTTAAGAAGGAAGTGGGAAGCGTCGACATAATAGTAAATAATGCTGGAATAATGCCCTGCCACCCAATTTTGGAGCACACCGAGACTGAAATCAATAGCATTTTCGAAATAAATGTTTTAGCTCATTTCTGGGTATAATTTAGCTGGAAAAAGTACAACAAACAGAGTATAATATTAATTTATTTTTTACTAGATAATTCAAGCGTTTCTCCCAGATATGATTGAAAAACAGAAAGGACATATAGTCGCACTTTCATCCTGTGCGGGTTTAATAGGCATCCGAAATTTAGTTCCTTACTGCGCTAGTAAATACGCTGTTCGAGGTCTTATGCAATCATTACTGGAAGAATTTAGGGTTGACCCCAGGACCTTTGATGTAAGATTATTTTTAAAGGGTTGCTTTTCTTATTTAAATGTTTATTATTTTAACAGATCAAACTTACCACGGTATACCCTTATATGGTGGACACAGGTTTGTGTAAGAAACCCCGGATGCGTTTTCCTCGCTTGTTTAAATTGCTTAAACCAGAGCAAGTGGCCCAAACTCTTGTTGATGCCCAGAGGAGTGGTATTGAAGAAATATCTGCGCCTGGCTACTATCTATACATTGAGAAATTTTTAAGATTTTTTCCTAAGAAAAGTTTACATCCTTTACAAGATTTCTTAAATCTTGGCGTAGACTCAGACAAGTAAATTAAAGCTAATCTTGTTTTTTTTCCATAGTTGAATATAACACTGAAATAAAATTTTTTATTGTAACACTTCAGGAACATGATACTGATAAAATGCTTCTATTTTAAAAAGAACGAAACCTTAACACATTTACTTTTACTTTAATGAAATTAAAATTAAGATTAAATTTTAGGGAACTATAGAAAATATTCAGTTTGGAATAACATTTGTTCTAATCGCAATAACGTCTAACGTGGAGAAAAGGATGATTTTTTTTTTGTTCGCCGTAAAATAAAGTAGAATGTGGATTAATTTTCAAAGAAAGTGATGACTCAACCCAAAAGTTTCACAGCTTAACTATTTTTCGTGGATGTGGAAGGAATTGAATCTGAGAATACTCATTTACGGTTGTGTACTTTAATAAGAAAATTTTCTCCAGTGAGCTTTAAAAAAATTTCCCCTGGAGCAGTTCTCCGATAAGCGTTTAGCGCTTTCTGAAGAAGTGGCGTCTGTCAAAACAAACAACCAAGCGAAGCTGGTGCGCTCATCTGTCAGAGTCCACTCCAGAAAAGGGCGAGTCTGTCGCTGGCGACTTGTTGCCCCAAAAATAAAGAAACGAGCTGATCCCCGGGAAGAATCGCAGCAGTGGCCGCGAGCCGGAACCATCCGCGATTAATTTAAAATGTGATTAGCCGCAGTGCGCGAGTGCGAGTGCGACAGTGTCACAAAGAAGGTAACTGCGACCGCATCCTTGGCCGCGAAATGAATATCTCCTTCTGGATCGGAGGGGTGCTCACCGCCCTGATCGCGATCATCTACTACTACCCGGCGTTCTTCTACATCTTCCTGTTCACCCTCTACTCGTTCATCCTCATTTTTCTAGGTAAGTCCTTCGCCCTCTGGCCCAGCGAAAGGTCGCCGTATGTTCGATCCCCCAGGAACCCCAAAAGCCCTCGACAGAGCTCCCCCGGAAATTCCGAAGTCCATTTTAATTTGCATGCACCCAGCTCGGGTGCAAAGGCTATCTTAAGACGTCTTGAATCCGTCTTAGGACGCTTCTTGCAAGACGCCGGGGTAACGGGAAAAAGAGCATTGCGTCCGCAAAATGCAATAGATAAATAAATAAATAATTGCTCCTTTTACCCCAGAATGAAGGAGCGAAGTGGCGTGGGTAGGGGCTTCTTCAGTCTCAAAATGATATCTGAAAAACTGAGACCTAGCTCCAATTTCTGGAATTTTCCAACGATAACATCGATAATTCCATATGCAACAAAACAAGTTCAGTCACAACGATTGCAGTTTTCCATAAACATTTTATAAGTATGAATTATCTTAATTTAGGGGCTCTACATACATAAATAATTAGCTTCTTGTTGCGTGCAAACATTTAACTACATTTTCTAATTCTAGATGTTATTTTTAAGAAATAAAAGTTTCTTTACAAGAAAACTACGAAGACAATTATCATATAAGGTAATCAAGAAATAACAATGGATAGTACTTACTTTTCTCAAAACGTAAGAATGATCCTGAAATCATATTTTCTTACAGAATTTCGTATTAGTACTATTATAAAAATATATCTTCAGATATTATTATAAATATAAATAAATCATATACCATCAGTTTGATTTTCCCGGTTATTTAAAACCTAAAATGTAACAATACCCCAACAACATAGTAAATTTATAATATTGCAATAAATTAAATAAGGAAGACTAGACATTTTTAAAGAACCCCAAACAAAACAATTACAGAATATTTAAATTTATTAACGCTTATTAAATCTTAGCTTAACTTGGAATGAAGCCATGTACAATTTTTTCTAAGTGGCATTCCAACAAAAGATGTGCGCACAATAATTTGTTTACTCATTAAATTGCCTTGTGGTAATACGCAATTATTTGTGGTATTTTTTACATAAAAAAATCGAAAAAATAAAACTCACAACGCTAATTTTTGTTTACGTAACTAAAGTAGGTGCAAGATAAAAATAATAGAATTTTGCATTCGAAATAATTTATATACCTATTTTTATTATTATGACTTTTCTACTGTAGTCAGATGGTCTATAAATGTTGAATAATGAAAAACCAAAGGTGTAACTTTACTTACATAATCATATGATTCATAAAATGGTTTTTAAAATCTGTAAGCTGTGGAAAAAACTTCTATATTTTTGAATTTGAATTTAACAAAAAAAATATTTAATTTTCTGATCCCTTACTCTTATTTATTTCTTTATATCCATTTATTTGCATGGTAATTACAGAAAAATTTACTGAAAGTTAATATTTGGGTTAATGCTATCATTAGCATAATAAAAAATAATAGTCGTTCTTTTAAAATAGACAAAAAGTGGGTTGAGTGATGTGAAAGGAAAACTCGTTTCTTTCGCTTGGTGGTGGAAATATCCAACAATTTTAAGTTTAGTGGTAGGATTTTAAGTATAAAATACTTGTAAAAGTTGTTTATTTTCGTCACTAAAAATTCAACTTCCAAAATGAAGGTAAGTTTTGTATTAAATTGCCTCTAGTATGAAAAATTTCATCAAACATTATTTATGTAAGGTGACATTGTGCTTCTTGGCTTTGGTTGCTGTAACTTCAGCAACTTTCTTTGGCGGAGGAGGAGGAGGTGGTGGAAAAGGCGGAGGCGGTGGGGGTGGCAAAGGAAAGGGCGGCGGCGGAGGCGGTCAAACTATTAAAATTATAAAAATAGTCCAATCGAGTGGAGGCGGAGGCAAGGGCAAAGGGAAGGGCGGCGGTGGAGGAGGTGGATATGGAAAAGGAAAGGGCAACGGCGGTGGTGGAGGAGGCTACGGAAAAGGCAAAGGGGGTGGAAAGGGGAAAGGAAAAGGCGGGGGAGAACCTCCCCAAATCAAAATTATTAAGCTTGTTCCCATCAAGGCAGAGAGCGGTGGAGGAGGCTACCATTAATTCTGAAAAATTAAAACTATTTGTTTATGATGTATTTGTGGAAAATATATAAAATAAAATATTTTGATGAATCGACTTTCACTTTACTTTTATAATTATTAAACAATATTAGAAAATATTTAAATTTTATATATACGAATTATTTTCAGCTATTGTGGGAACAATTTACATACACTTTGTGCTTTCATCTAGAACACAGCCACAAATCAGTCATCAGCCACTTAACGTTTTGTATGCTGCGACTAAGTACGATTTTTCTATAAAAAATAAAAGTTAATTTAATCACTTTGATAATTTTTATATAGAGCTACTCTTTTTGATCCACCTAATCCTGCCAAGAATCCCTCCAGCTTACCCTTGATATTTGGCAGGACTGTTGATTTGCAACTCCAGCAAATAATTGAGTTCACCCTCAGGGATTTTGTGTCTCCATGGCTGGGGTATGTCCTCATAACGACTATAAAATATATATTTATAAATTTATTTCTGAATTGCATAGTCATGTTGTTACACAACCGAAAATCCTAACCGATGTCCTCCGAGAGGATATTTGGAATGCAATTCAAAAATTGAAAGATCGTGCTACAAAAATAGATGCATCAAAAATGATTGCAGTGGATATGGTTAACAGAGTCACTGTGCATTTAGAGAAAATCAGAATAGCGGAGTCAAGGGCGTAAGATATTTTTTGATATATAATTAATTTTTAAAAAAAAAGGTATATGATAAAATTTTTAGGGTAGAGACCGGAACTCCTGCAGTATTTGCTACTAATTCTTATTTGCAAACAGAAGAACGCGAAATGGAATTTTTGAGGAAATTAAATGAGATTATAATAATTTTCCTCTTACCCAGAGGATATTCGTTATCTCCTCTCAAAATTCTTCTTAGTGAAATATTATCTTATAAAAGTAAAACTTACTTTTTTTTCTCATTTTGGTAAAATTATTTGATTAAAATCCTATTTATAGTATTTTTTCCAATGATAAAAATGATAACATCTCCTGATTACATCAATCAAAAAATTGTTCAAAATATCGAAATACGACTAGCTGCAGCTGCAATAAATAAAAGGAGTTATGATTACGCTGCTAGTTTTGAGGATTTTCTAAAAATCATTCAAAATTGTACAAATTTAGAAGAACTTTCTCAAATTCGTACAAGTATAGTTAACGATCTCATGCATGCTACAACTATGCAAAATCTTCAAAGGACTAAAGGTTGTTCTAATTTTGGATGTTTGAATAGGAATATTATGAAATTAAAAAATTACTTTTAGGTCTTGATCCCGATTCTGAAGACAATTGCTTATCGCGATCAGAACTATCAGCGGCTGTTCGTCTTAAGCGCTATATTCAACAGTTAACGTTCGCAAAAACTCAATGCGAAAAAAACTTAACCAAACTGGGATGGGACGGTCATTTTACTAATGACTTGGTAAAAATAAATTATATTATATTATATATCAAAAGTTTCTGTTCTATCTTTGTTTATTGATTTTAAAATTTCATAGAAACGAGTTTCATGTCTATTTTTTAAAATTCTATAACAATTTTTTTTGCAGAACTTATCGCTACTAGATATATTATCAACAGTAGTGGGACGGCGTTGTTTAACACTATTTCTGGAGCCACTAAACGCAAGTGCTTTAGTCGGATTCTATTCTTCTGTTGAAGAACTTAAGCATGCGATTAAATTATCCTGGCATCAATTAGGTGCAGAAATATTTTATACATACATTCGAGTGCCGATGCCGGAGATAAAAATTGATAAGACTGATCGAAAAAAAATTGAGACATTCCTTCTTGGTGATGCAGGTCCAGAGGTTTTCTATGACATACAAAAGCAGGTATTAAAAACTCTCGAAGAAAAATACTACCCACCGTTTATGCTAAGTGACCAATACAGAATGTTGAAAGATTCATTAACATCGGACGACTTCAAGGATATTTCTTTTAACTCCATATCAGAGAATCAGGATGAGCAAAATAATTCAATAGAAAATGATTGCACTATGGATTTTATTAATCATTCGACGTACGCTAGGAATAAGTTGGAACAAATTCAGGAAAGGTTGGACAATAAAAATCAGGCGTTGGAAGCATTAAAGGCGTCGGTTAAACCGGAGTCGAAGGTGTTTTCGATTTTGGAAAAGGAAGTTGACTGGCTGAGGGGGGAGAAGAGGCAAATTGAGGCGCATTTACTTAGAACTGAAATCTGGACTGAACACTTAGGAAAGTGGAAGGCAACTCTGCAAAGTGTCGAGGTAAAATCAAAAACTTATATAGGCTCTAAACATTTTTAATTATTTTCTATTTTATGTTTAAATAGATCTCAGATGAAAAGGAATCTCTACAATTTATGATACTTGTGCATGTTGACGAGAGCATTAGCATTCATAAACCACAATCGGAATTGGACAACATTTCCAGCGGTTGGGTAGTTTTGCGGTCACTTTCGCAGTTTCACGTAACTAATTAAATATTTCTTTTTGTATTATTAATATTACAAGTTTCCCTTTTCAGGAACTTCACAGAAAATTACGACCACTCTGTAATGAGTTAAAAACATTTGATTTACCCACAAACTTTAAATTGTTTTTTTTGAAAAATGATAAAAATTCTTTAGAAAAAACGAAGGGACAAATGCAAAAGTATTTAAGTGTAAGTATTCGTTTATATTCATTTTTTAAACGTAATACAAATCGGTTCAATATAGATTTTTTTTTTATAAATTAATCCTCAATTTCAGTTTATTCTAGAAGATGATCGTCTCAATCAAAGTGAAGCAATTTATACATTCCTTAGTCCCAGCTCTGAGCATTTAAAACATGCAACCCCATCTCCGAAAAAATCGAAATTCTCCCTTTCGACCCTATTTAAAAGTGATTCAGGAAAGTCAGAGGGTAGCAAACAAGATCCTTTTTGGGGTCTAACTGGTCATCGTGAAGAGGACGATATTTCAATGTACCTGGAAGGTGCTGATGCAGAAGCAGATGCAAAATTACGCGCAGAAATGGACAGCAAGGATTCAATTGCAGAGCCACTTTATGCTTTAATGGGAGAGATTTTCGATATGGGTGGAGTTTTTAAATGGTTGAGAAAGAGCTTGATATCTTTCGTGCAGATAACTTATGGTAGGACAATTAATAGGTAAGACAAACTGGAGACGATTTTAGAAATATTGAGCTCTACTATTTTTCTGGTGTTCAAATGTGTTATAAAATATAGAAAAAATATTTAAAATAGTAACACAATCATTAAAATTAAATTTACAGGCAAATTAGAGAATCGATAAATTATCTTTTCGAAGAATCGATGCTTCACTACTACGCATCGACAGCTTTAAAATCTTTCTGGCCCGGTGGGATTCTTGCGTCCTCGTATCCGATTCGATCAGAGGACATGAAGGAGATGACCACGAACGCAGCAAAGGCACTACTCGTCGACAACATTCCAGAAGTTTTATGCAATCTCGTAGGGGCCCAAACTGCCAGACATGGAGCCCTAAAGGTATTCGAAATGATGCAAAACTCTATGTATAACAAACAGCTATTTTATGAACTCATGGAAATAATTATGCTAGAATTATTCCCTGAAATTCGTCAACTAAAGCCCACACTGAAACCAAATTCAAATAATATAAAATAAGTGTTAGAAATTCGGTGCTTTTGTATGAGTTTGTGCATTTATTTTAAATGTGTTAGATGTATTAGTTTTGCATAGAAATTCTATGTTTGTGGACATATCAATTTTATGTACAATTTTTAATAATGCATTCCTTTTGTACTTTTGGAGCCTTACTCCAAAAATGATGGGAAAGAGAAAACAGACAAGTTTGTATGTCAGAAAAGTCTCATTTATATTTCTATATTTAAAGCAAGGAAATTATTAGAATTTGGAAATAGTGAGAAAGCTGAAGCAGTATCATGGAAAACTGTCTTTATATATTTTTCTTTACAAATAATCCCTCCGTCTACCTAAACGCTAAAAACCCAATCAGAATACATTTTTGTTACGAATACAATATTATACTACGTCCATTTTTAAGAGACAGGAAAGTTTGTAAAGTTTTTTTTTTTCCCAAAAGAGGCTGTAACTGGTAACGAGTTTCCATGTGCCATCAATAGTTAATCCAAACCTACCATTGATTTCTCACAAGTCTTGTAAGATATTCACATTTATAATTCTCATTTTGCACAAAGGAGTTTGTAATCTAGGTAGGAGAAAGAAGCAATTAAGGTGATTAATTTTGGGTGATTATATTTCATTTTTAGGATAAAAAGTTCTCGTGTTTACTTTATATTAATTTTAGTGATTGCAAGCACAATGTACCTTTGACGGTGTGAGTGTATATATTATGATATATAAAGTGT
The DNA here is from genome assembly GCA_959613345.1 of Tolmerus cingulatus. Lineage (NCBI taxonomy): Eukaryota > Metazoa > Arthropoda > Insecta > Diptera > Asilidae > Tolmerus > Tolmerus cingulatus. The sequence continues at coordinate 35,480,779 of OY390710.1, forward strand.
TTAGATAAACTGACCAATCATAAACAATAGGGAGGAATTTTTTACTAATATTGGCAAACTATTCTTTTCGAATTTGCATAATTATGAATCTCCTTATTTTTGATAAAAATGAAAATAAAAAATACTCTCATAAGAATAGTAGACGTAAATTAACTGTTTCTGTATGTTTCTAGTCAGTATATCAAAGATAACAAAATGTATTGTATAGCAAAAGGCTTTTGTTGTTTATCTTGTGTAACTGTTACATAAATAACTATCTGGAAAGCATTCAACCAATCTTTTTATATTTCTAATTTAATTTTTTATTCCTTTTCAAAATAAGCAATATTTTGCTGATTAGTAGAAAATTTGAACGTTTTATATTTCCAAGCACTCTTTATTTTGTACGTAGAACTTATTTTTAGCCAGAAGTAAGTGTATTCATAATTTTATACTATTCGGCGATTTTTTATTTTTAAATTCAATGCAAAACAACGATGTTATTAAAATAAAATCATTAACTACAAAACGCTTAGTACGCCACCTTGTGGTCAAGTACAACCACGGTAAATGCGACGCAGAGAAAACAAAATGGGTGAAAGTGGGCAAGTTGAAGAAGTGTCAAGTCCGTCGGAAAATTTTATTTAGCGGTAATTCTTTGGCTCTGCACGCCGGCTGTGACTGGAAAAAGGATCGGTGGAGCGACGCGTTTCGTCTAAATTAAAAATCCTTGTTTTCCTTGCAAATTTGGATGACGAAGTTATGATTGCCGTCGCAGTCTCTGGTGAGTGGCGTCCCTCGTCGTTCTCGTTTCATTCTAAAATGGATCTATTTCATTACAGGAATTTATTCCTCGCGGCCGCCAGGCGGCGGAGGAGCAGCCGGGCCCCACGCTGGGGAGTCAACAAGGCCGAAGTACGAGTGAACACTTGTTATGAGCACTTGTTCCACAGCTCAGTGGTGGTAACTCTTTTACATCGTCGTTTCCACGGTAAGTGCCTCATTAAGACTCATTTCAGAGGCCAATGTTTCATTAATTTTTATTGTATTATAATTTTAAGACGAAGTAGTCTTCTACCAACTGTTCAACCAACTGTCGGCTCATCTTTCGACGAAGAATTGCATTTACTTTCTCCAGTGCATCCTTTGCAATCACCGTTTCCAAACAGGTAAAATTTATAAATTATACAAACATTTAAAAATGAAAATTGAGTAATTAATACTATTTTTTAGACCAGTAAGCATGTGCCTCAGTTTAAGGGACCCTGCTGGCAATAGACTAACGCTTGTGTACGCAGATAGAAAAATGTTTCGAATTACTTTTCCCCTTATTAACGAAACGCACTTTATTACAAAATGTCTCTCTGCACTGCGACAGGTCCTTAAAAAAGATTTGTCCATTCAGGTATAGTAGTTTAATTTAAAAAGGATTTAATTATACATTATAAAAAAATTTATCTAGTTACTAGCGAAATGGTATGGAGCAAGGAATGCACCTGGATCAAGGGATTTTAGTAGCGAACAGGAATGGGAGACTTTTAAAAATGTTATTTCAGGTTAGTTAAAATTACTAAAGATAATTAAATTTAATTTCATGAATTTTAGACCAGCTCGGCAGACCTGTGTCATTGAATGAGAGGTTCGCATCTTGCGAAGGTAATTTTAAATTTAAATTCGATCTAATTAACGTTAATTTACTTATTTTAATAGTTTTTGTACCAATTGGCTTGTGACATGCAACTCAATTCATATTGTATGCACTATTTTTTGGATTTCCCCCATCTGCTACAGTTTCAAGCCATGAAGTTTTTCACAGAAGAAGATGCAGCAAAAATGCAAAATATTAATTTACTGCGAGAACCCGTTCCCAGCATATATCGACAAATTTTAGATATTATTCAAAATAAGGAGTTTATGAAATATCCTTGCATACCGTTTGTTAACAAAGTTAGCAGGAATATTGTGCAGGTAAAAAATAAAATTCACATACTATTAATTTTATTTAACAAATTCCTTTCAGTTGACTTCTTTGATATACCATGGTCATTCCAAAATAAAAAATTGGATTTATAATCTAGAGCTGCCAGGCACGGCATCATCAGATCGACTGAAAGCACCAAAAAGGTTTATATCTACAAATGTACCTCGATCGGAGCAAGTTATTGAGATGCTGCTAAAAATGGGTAAATCATCAAATTGTTAATTCAGTTTATAAAAAACTCGTTACGATGTTATTTTCAGAAATGACTAGACCTGATATTGAACGTCTTCCGCCAGCAATACATTATATAATTGCTCAAGCCCTTGAACACTCGCGATTGGCTCCTCCAACTGGAATTTCGTACAAAGCGTACGAACTTTTGCTACGTTCTAAATTAGTTGAGCATGCAAAGTAAAATTTGCGAAGATGAAAATGTTATTTTAGAAAACATATCAATATTATATATGTATTTAATCAAATGATCAATTTTATCAGAAGACTTATTTTATTTTTAATTTCTCCTGCAAATTGGATATCTCGGCGTTCGAACCAACTTAGTTCTGGCTGCGGCGACTTGTGGACCGGGTTCTACGTTGAGTGGAACGTGGGGTTGGGACCTAGCTAGAGTGGGTTTTGAACCTGGATGCGGTGTAAATTTTTAGCTAAGACAGCTACCAGGCTCGCGACCGTAAGCTCTGCCTGGTATGGGTCCTGGCTAAAATTTTACATCATTCCAAGGACGCAAACCTGGTTAACCCGGTTCTCAAACCAACTCGGTTTGGGTCCTGGGTTCGGGGAACTTTTAAAGCTAAGCCAGCTACAACCGCAAGCTTTCGGTCGTAACCCATTTCCAGATCCCAAACTTACGTTGCACACCAAATGTAGCAACTCATAAATCGCAACAACCAAGTTAGTTTATAAAATTTCTAAGGGGAGTCGCATGTCTAAGGAACGATATCATTGAATGAAGAAATAAAACACGCTCATGACTTGGTTACTTATTTATTTAAAAAGTAAAAGTGACTAACATTTATCAATAAGTTCTTAAAATACTTAACTAATTTACCAGCTATTTTCTCCACTAAGAATAATTTCATCAACACAAAAATAACAGGTTTGCGAAATATTTAGTTTTGGTCAGAAGCAATAGAGTATTTATAGTTTTATACTATTCGGCGATTTTTTATTTTCAATTCAAACAAAATTATTAACTACAAAACGCTTAGTACGCCACCTTGTGGTTAAGCACAACTAACTGCGGTAAATGAGAAGCAGATGAAAACAAAACGGATGAAGGCGGGGAAATTGCAAAAATGTCAAATCCGCCGGAGGATTGTCAACAAAATTTTATTTAGCAGTAATTCTCTGGCTCTGCATGCCGACTGCGGCTGGAAAAGGATCGGTGGAGCGACGCGTTTCGTCTGAATTAAAAATCCTTGTTTTCCTTTTTATATTGCAAATCTGGATGACACTAGCGAAGTTATGATTGCCGCCTCAGAGCCTCTGGTGAGTGGAGTCCCTCGTTTTCCTCGTTTCGTCCTTAACTGAATCTGCGTATTTTGTTGCAGGAATTTATTCCTCGGGGCCGCCAGGCGGTGGAGGAGCACCCGGGCCCCACGCTGGTGAGCCAGCAAGGCGGAAGCACCAGTGAGCACTTGTGGCACCGCATGCAGTACGTGAACATTTCCTCCGACGAAGGATGCGAGGAGTTTTGGGCCATCCGCGACGTCCACGACGAGTGCGCGGACGGCGCCGCGAGGGAGCCCCAGCCCGGGTCCTGCAGGCCCAGCAGCCCCTCATACATGACCGACTTCTACGTGAACTCGGAGGAGGAGCTCTATGTCAAGGGGAAAACGGCTGTGTGGACCAAAGGTAGAGCATGCCCAGCAAAACAATTAAACGTAGTAAGCTAGGAAGGCAGTTAATTTACGAACAAATTTAAAAACCTCTCAGTAAGACTGACTAATAATTCAATTACTCTGACTGCACCCTAAAATCTGAGAATGCGGCTGTTGCATAGTATAGTAGTTTTAAAATTGAAAAACTTCCAAGGCAAGGACTATCACTTGATATTTAAACTTAAATTTCTATTACCGAATTTAAACTAAAAAACCGCTTAAACAAATATGCTAACATTTTGAAGCTGCACATGAAAAGGGGGTGTTTATAATTTCCACAAACCCTTAGAATTTTCGCATAAATTCCATAATTAGGAAAAGTCAAAGTTGAATTGTTAGAAATTAGCATAAACATTCAAGCTCCAAAATCCGGGTCAGGCAACAGGAGCCCATAAATCGTAGTAGGCCGAAATTCCGGATTTTTGCCTGCTGCCGGTTATGGGCTCCTGTTGCCTGACCCGGATTTTTGAACTGATTTTCGGCCGTTAACGGCCGCTAATAGGCTTGAAAATCCGGGTCAGGCAACAGGAGCCCATAAATCGTAGTAGGCCGAAATTCCGGATTTTTGCCTGCTGCCGGTTATGGGCTCCTGTTGCCTGACCCGGATTTTTGAACTGATTTTCGGCCGTTAACGGCCGCTAATAGGCTTGAAAATCCGGGTCAGGCAACAGGAGCCCATAAATCGTAGTAGGCCGAAATTCCGGATTTTTGCCTGCTGCCGGTTATGGGCTCCTGTTGCCTGACCCGGATTTTTGAACTGATTTTCGGCCGTTAACGGCCGCTAATAGGCTTGAAAATCCGGGTCAGGCAACAGGAGCCCATAAATCGTAGTAGGCCGAAATTCCGGATTTTTGCCTGCTGCCGGTTATGGGCTCCTGTTGCCTGACCCGGATTTTTGAACTGATTTTCGGCCGTTAACGGCCGCTAATAGGCTTGAAAATCCGGGTCAGGCAACAGGAGCCCATAAATCGTAGTAAGCAAAAAATCCGGATTTTTGCCTGCTGCCGGTTATGGGCTCCTGTTGCCTGACCCGGATTTTTGAACTGATTTTCGGCCGTTAACGGCCGCTAATAGGCTTGAAAATCCGGGTCAGGCAACAGGAGCCCATAAATCGTAGTAGGCCGAAATTCCGGATTTTTGCCTGCTGCCGGTTATGGGCTCCTGTTGCCTGACCCGGATTTTTGAACTGATTTTCGGCCGTTAACGGCCGCTAATAGGCTTGAAAATCCGGGTCAGGCAACAGGAGCCCATAAATCGTAGTAGGCCGAAATTCCGGATTTTTGCCTGCTGCCGGTTATGGGCTCCTGTTGCCTGACCCGGATTTTTGAACTGATTTTCGGCCGTTAACGGCCGCTAATAGGCTTGAAAATCCGGGTCAGGCAACAGGAGCCCATAAATCGTAGCAGGCAAAAAATCCGGATTTTTGCCTGCTGCCGGTTATGGGCTCCTGTTGCCTGACCCGGATTTTTGAACTGATTTTCGGCCGTTAACGGCCGCTAATAGGCTTGAAAATCCGGGTCAGGCAACAGGAGCCCATAAATCGTAGTAGGCCGAAATTCCGGATTTTTGCCTGCTGCCGGTTATGGGCTCCTGTTGCCTGACCCGGATTTTTGAACTGATTTTCGGCCGTTAACGGCCGCTAATAGGCTTGAAAATCCGGGTCGGGCAACAGGAGCCCATAAATCGTAGCAGGCAAAAAATCCGGATTTTTGCCTGCTGCCGGTTATGGGCTCCTGTTGCCTGACCCGGATTTTTGAACTGATTTTCGGCCGTTAACGGCCGCTAATAGGCTTGAAAATCCGGGTCAGGCAACAGGAGCCCATAAATCGTAGTAGGCCGAAATTCCGGATTTTTGCCTGCTGCCGGTTATGGGCTCCTGTTGCCTGACCCGGATTTTTGAACTGATTTTCGGCCGTTAACGGCCGCTAATAGGCTTGAAAATCCGGGTCAGGCAACAGGAGCCCATAAATCGTAGTAGGCCGAAATTCCGGATTTTTGCCTGCTGCCGGTTATGGGCTCCTGTTGCCTGACCCGGATTTTTGAACTGATTTTCGGCCGTTAACGGCCGCTAATAGGCTTGAAAATCCGGGTCAGGCAACAGGAGCCCATAAATCGTAGCAGGCAAAAAATCCGGATTTTTGCCTGCTGCCGGTTATGGGCTCCTGTTGCCTGACCCGGATTTTTGAACTGATTTTCGGCCGTTAACGGCCGCTAATAGGCTTGAAAATCCGGGTCAGGCAACAGGAGCCCATAAATCGTAGTAGGCCGAAATTCCGGATTTTTGCCTGCTGCCGGTTATGGGCTCCTGTTGCCTGACCCGGATTTTTGAACTGATTTTCGGCCGTTAACGGCCGCTAATAGGCTTGAAAATCCGGGTCGGGCAACAGGAGCCCATAAATCGTAGCAGGCAAAAAATCCGGATTTTTGCCTGCTGCCGGTTATGGGCTCCTGTTGCCTGACCCGGATTTTTGAACTGATTTTCGGCCGTTAACGGCCGCTAATAGGCTTGAAAATCCGGGTCAGGCAACAGGAGCCCATAAATCGTAGTAGGCCGAAATTCCGGATTTTTGCCTGCTGCCGGTTATGGGCTCCTGTTGCCTGACCCGGATTTTTGAACTGATTTTCGGCCGTTAACGGCCGCTAATAGGCTTGAAAATCCGGGTCAGGCAACAGGAGCCCATAAATCGTAGTAGGCCGAAATTCCGGATTTTTGCCTGCTGCCGGTTATGGGCTCCTGTTGCCTGACCCGGATTTTTGAACTGATTTTCGGCCGTTAACGGCCGCTAATAGGCTTGAAAATCCGGGTCAGGCAACAGGAGCCCATAAATCGTAGCAGGCAAAAAATCCGGATTTTTGCCTGCTGCCGGTTATGGGCTCCTGTTGCCTGACCCGGATTTTTGAACTGATTTTCGGCCGTTAACGGCCGCTAATAGGCTTGAAAATCCGGGTCGGGCAACAGGAGCCCATAAATCGTAGCAGGCAAAAAATCCGGATTTTTGCCTGCTGCCGGTTATGGGCTCCTGTTGCCTGACCCGGATTTTTGAACTGATTTTCGGCCGTTAACGGCCGCTAATAGGCTTGAAAATCCGGGTCGGGCAACAGGAGCCCATAAATCGTAGCAGGCAAAAAATCCGGATTTTTGCCTGCTGCCGGTTATGGGCTCCTGTTGCCTGACCCGGATTTTTGAACTGATTTTCGGCCGTTAACGGCCGCTAATAGGCTTGAAAATCCGGGTCAGGCAACAGGAGCCCATAAATCGTAGTAGGCCGAAATTCCGGATTTTTGCCTGCTGCCGGTTATGGGCTCCTGTTGCCTGACCCGGATTTTTGAACTGATTTTCGGCCGTTAACGGCCGCTAATAGGCTTGAAAATCCGGGTCGGGCAACAGGAGCCCATAAATCGTAGCAGGCAAAAAATCCGGATTTTTGCCTGCTGCCGGTTATGGGCTCCTGTTGCCTGACCCGGATTTTTGAACTGATTTTCGGCCGTTAACGGCCGCTAATAGGCTTGAAAATCCGGGTCGGGCAACAGGAGCCCATAAATCGTAGTAGGCAAAAAATCCGGATTTTTGCCTGCTGCCGGTTATGGGCTCCTGTTGCCTGACCCGGATTTTTGAACTGATTTTCGGCCGTTAACGGCCGCTAATAGGCTTGAAAATCCGGGTCGGGCAACAGGAGCCCATAAATCGTAGTAGGCAAAAAATCCGGATTTTTGCCTGCTGCCGGTTATGGGCTCCTGTTGCCTGACCCGGATTTTTGAACTGATTTTCGGCCGTTAACGGCCGCTAATAGGCTTGAAAATCCGGGTCGGGCAACAGGAGCCCATAAATCGTAGTAGGCCGAAATTCCGGATTTTTGCCTGCTGCCGGTTATGGGCTCCTGTTGCCTGACCCGGATTTTTGAACTGATTTTCGGCCGTTAACGGCCGCTAATAGGCTTGAAAATCCGGGTCGGGCAACAGGAGCCCATAAATCGTAGTAAGCAAAAAATCCGGATTTTTGCCTGCTGCCGGTTATGGGCTCCTGTTGCCTGACCCGGATTTTTGAACTGATTTTCGGCCGTTAACGGCCGCTAATAGGCTTGAAAATCCGGGTCGGGCAACAGGAGCCCATAAATCGTAGTAAGCAAAAAATCCGGATTTTTGCCTGCTGCCGGTTATGGGCTCCTGTTGCCTGACCCGGATTTTTGAACTGATTTTCGGCCGTTAACGGCCGCTAATAGGCTTGAAAATCCGGGTCGGGCAACAGGAGCCCATAAATCGTAGTAGGCCGAAATTCCGGATTTTTGCCTGCTGCCGGTTATGGGCTCCTGTTGCCTGACCCGGATTTTTGAACTGATTTTCGGCCGTTAACGGCCGCTAATAGGCTTGAAAATCCGGGTCGGGCAACAGGAGCCCATAAATCGTAGTAAGCAAAAAATCCGGATTTTTGCCTGCTGCCGGTTATGGGCTCCTGTTGCCTGACCCGGATTTTTGAACTGGTTTTCGGCCGTTAACGGCCGCTAATAGGCTTGAAAATCCGGGTCAGGCAACAGGAGCCCATAAATCGTAGTAAGCAAAAAATCCGGATTTTTGCCTGCTGCCGGTTATGGGCTCCTGTTGCCTGACCCGGATTTTTGAACTGATTTTCGGCCGCTAATAGGCTTGAAAATCCGGGTCGGGCAACAGGAGCCCATAAATCGTAGTAAGCAAAAAATCCGGATTTTTGCCTGCTGCCGGTTATGGGCTCCTGTTGCCTGACCCGGATTTTTGAACTGATTTTCGGCCGTTAACGGCCGCTAATAGGCTTGAAAATCCGGGTCGGGCAACAGGAGCCCATAAATCGTAGTAAGCAAAAAATCCGGATTTTTGCCTGCTGCCGGTTATGGGCTCCTGTTGCCTGACCCGGATTTTTGAACTGGTTTTCGGCCGTTAACGGCCGCTAATAGGCTTGAAAATCCGGGTCGGGCAACAGGAGCCCATAAATCGTAGTAAGCAAAAAATCCGGATTTTTGCCTGCTGCCGGTTATGGGCTCCTGTTGCCTGACCCGGATTTTTGAACTGGTTTTCGGCCGTTAACGGCCGCTAATAGGCTTGAAAATCCGGGTCGGGCAACAGGAGCCCATAAATCGTAGTAAGCAAAAAATCCGGATTTTTGCCTGCTGCCGTTTATGGGCTCCTGTTGCCTGACCCGGATTTTTGAACTGATTTTCGGCCGTTAACGGCCGCTAATAGGCTTGAAAATCCGGGTCGGGCAACAGGAGCCCATAAATCGTAGTAAGCAAAAAATCCGGATTTTTGCCTGCTGCCGGTTATGGGCTCCTGTTGCCTGACCCGGATTTTTGAACTGGTTTTCGGCCGTTAACGGCCGCTAATAGGCTTGAAAATCCGGGTCGGGCAACAGGAGCCCATAAATCGTAGTAAGCAAAAAATCCGGATTTTTGCCTGCTGCCGTTTATGGGCTCCTGTTGCCTGACCCGGATTTTTGAACTGATTTTCGGCCGTTAACGGCCGCTAATAGGCTTGAAAATCCGGGTCGGGCAACAGGAGCCCATAAATCGTAGCAGGCAAAAAATCCGGATTTTTGCCTGCTGCCGGTTATGGGCTCCTGTTACAATTCCCGGATTTTTGAACCTGCTAACTGCCGTTAACGGCCGCCCTAGAACTCAAAAATCCGGGAATTGTAACAGGAGCCCATAAATCGTAGCGGTCCGGAATTTTCGATTTTTGCCTGCTGCCATTTACGGGCTCCGGAAACCTTTAGAATTTGCGCATAAATTCCATAATTAGGAAAATTCAAAGTTGAATTGTTGGAAATTAACATAAAATTCAATGATCCTTAAATTTTACACATTAAATCGTTACTTTCAGGCATATCCTACGACAGCACTGTTTTGCCAAGGATGTGCTTCACTTGTGATTATCCGATTAAATTTGCATTCTTCTGCGATGAAAACTTTGTTCAGGTGAACGGTGGAAAGGAAAAACGCGATGAAAATAGAAAGCCCCTAACGGCTATCTGCCTCATAGGTGACTGCAATGTACTTATTTTTTAATTTAATAATAATTTTACATAATAATAATACTTTAGACACTGCCTGTCTGCGAGTGTACTGCAGCAACGGGGAAGATTACCTGTCCAATTTAGAATTCCCGGTGTCGAACGTCTGGCAGACGAAATTCGGGATTATTCTGGAGAAGGAAGCCTCCAGCACAATGGTGCAAGCCCAATCGATCTCGATGCCGAGATTTTTCTCACTATCCCATCCCTTGGATGAAATGTGCCCTGTGATCAATAAACCCTTTGCCGGGAATGTTACTTACCTTACAGAAGCAGATTATCGAGTAATTTATTCAACGCGAGAAAGCGATTTAGTTTTGCTTTACGATAAGAAAATTTGCAAACATTTCGTTGGAAAGCTAAGGAAAGCTACTGAGGACGAAATACAATCTGTTGGCTGTGAGTATATTATTTATTTATTTTAATTGTTGAAAAATAAAATTTTATTACTAGGTACAAACGAAATTGCTCAGAATAATACAAACCGAATTACACCGCACAGCTTTTCTCAAAGTTCATTGAAACTTTCAGGTAAATAAAAAAAAAACCATATATTTGTAGAATGTTTTGTTATAACAAAATAAATGTTTACTCTTTAAAACAGGATTTGGAAAAAATAGCTCATCAATACTGGCTAGATCGAGTCTTGGGAACACTGGTCAGAATTCTCATTTAGGCAAATTTTTTAATACAACAACAGGCTCTCAGTCCATAAACAGTCCACTGAATATTAAGTAAAACTTGATCTAAATAAAAAATATGTTTAAAGATTAACTTAAATTATTACTGAAGCCGGTCAAACATGCAATCGCCTCTAACGCGATTGCAATCTTCAATTGGAGGGTCATCGATGATGTCCATTCAAGATATTCGCAAAATTGGACAAACGCAGCCCTCCAAGCCCATTGTGCCTGAATATTGTCTTGAGCATATCTGGACCGAGTCAACAATTGGGAAGTAAGATTTTTGGATTTTTATTATCAGTTTAAGAAAATCAACAAATATTTGAATTATTTAGGGATTTTTGTGAAATCGCCTCTACTGCTTTTATGCATACAGATTTAATTGGACAAACATTTTTGTGTTATTTACTACCTCGTTCCTGCAAGTTATATTTAGTAAGGCTTGAAAGATCTAGCTCCGTTAATACTCAGATTTTTGGTAAAGTTTCTACAATTGTTGCCAAAGATGCTGTTGCCCTGGAAGTACGTGTCCATAACAAAAATGATTTATTCGATACTGAAATTATATTTGTTTAAACAATTTTTTAGAAAATGAAAATGATTGCGGTGCTAAGTCCCTGCGGCACGTTAACGCTTCATACAGGTTCTGTACTCATAACTAAGGTTCACGTAACTGAGGTTTTGGCGAGTGTTCAACCGCCCAGTGGTGGTAACTCTTTTACATCGTCGTTTCCACGGTAAGTGCCTCATTAAGACTCATTTCAGAGGCCAATGTTTCATTAATTTTTATTGTATTATAATTTTAAGACGAAGTAGTCTTCTACCAACTGTTCAACCAACTGTCGGCTCATCTTTCGACGAAGAATTGCATTTACTTTCTCCAGTGCATCCTTTGCAATCACCGTTTCCAAACAGGTAAAATTTATAAATTATACAAACATTTAAAAATGAAAATTGCGTAATTAATACTATTTTTTAGACCAGTAAGCATGTGCCTCAGTTTAAGGGACCCTGCTGGCAATAGACTAACGCTTGTGTACGCAGATAGAAAAATGTTTCGAATTACTTTTCCCCTTATTAACGAAACGCACTTTATTACAAAATGTCTCTCTGCACTGCGACAGGTCCTTAAAAAAGATTTGTCAATTCAAGTATAGTAGTTGAATTTAAAAAGGATTTAATTATGAATTATAAAAAAATTTATCTAGTTACTAGCGAAATGGTATGGAGCAAGGAATGCACCTGGATCAAGGGATTTTAGTAGCGAACAGGAATGGGAGACTTTTAAAAATGTTATTTCAGGTTAGTTAAAATTACTAAAAATAATTAAATTTAATTTCATGAATTTTAGACCTGCTCGGCAGAACTGTGTCATTAAATGAAACATGCTCGTACCATTCCTGCGCAGAAGAACCTAAAAAGCGTAAAAAAGGAGACGATGTTTGTGGAACTAATGAAGACTGGGAATATTTAGAATCTTTTCTAAATAATGAAAACGATAAAAGTGGAAACCTCATACTGCATAATGATAACAATGCTCCGCTTTCCGCGTATATCCCTATAGTGTTTTATACTCTTCATCTTTTGTATGAAGAAATTAAATTAGATGCCTCAATGGAAAGTAATCTGAAATATCTTGCGGAGGTAATTTTAAATTTAAATTCAATCTAATCAACGTTAATTTACTTATTTTAATAGTTTTTGTACCAATTGGCTTGTGACATGCAACTCAATTCATATTGTATGCACTATTTTTTGGATTTTCCCCATCTGCTACAGTTTCAAGCCATGAAGTTTTTCACAGAAGAAGATGCAGCAAAAATGCAAAATATTAATTTATTGCGAGAACCCGTTCCCAGCATATATCGACAAATTTTAGATATTATTCAAAATAAGGAGTTTATGAAATATCCTTGCATACCGTTTGTTAACAAAGTTAGCAGGAATATTGTGCAGGTAAAAAATAAAATTCACATACTATTAATTTTATTTAACAAATTCCTTTCAGTTGACTTCTTTGATATACCATGGTCATTCCAAAATAAAAAATTGGATTTATAATCTAGAGCTGCCAGGCACGGCATCATCAGATCGACTGAAAGCACCAAAAAGGTTTATATCTACAAATGTACCTCGATCGGAGCAAGTTATTGAGATGCTGCTAAAAATGGGTAAATCATCAAATTGTTAATTCAGTTTATAAAAAACTCGTTACGATGTTATTTTCAGAAATGACTAGACCTGATATTGAACGTCTTCCGCCAGCAATACATTATATAATTGCTCAAGCCCTTGAACACTCGCGATTGGCTCCTCCAACTGGAATTTCGTACAAAGCGTACGAACTTTTGCTACGTTCTAAATTAGTTGAGCATGCAAAGTAAAATTTGCGAAGATGAAAATGTTATTTTAGAAAACATATCAATATTATATATGTATTTAATCAAATGATCAATTTTATCAGAAGACTTATTTTATTTTTAATTTCTCCTGCAAATTGGATATCTCGGCGTTCGAACCAACTTAGTTCTGGCTGCGGCGACTTGTGGACCGGGTTCTACGTTGAGTGGAACGTGGGGTTGGGACCTAGCTAGAGTGGGTTTTGAACCTGGATGCGGTGTAAATTTTTAGCTAAGACAGCTACCAGGCTCGCGACCGTAAGCTCTGCCTGGTATGGGTCCTGGCTAAAATTTTACATCATTCCAAGGACGCAAACCTGGTTAACCCGGTTCTCAAACCAACTCGGTTTGGGTCCTGGGTTCGGGGAACTTTTAAAGCTAAGCCAGCTACAACCGCAAGCTTTCGGTCGTAACCCATTTCCAGATCCCAAACTTACGTTGCACACCAAATGTAGCAACTCATAAATCGCAACAACCAAGTTAGTTTATAAAATTTCTAAGGGGAGTCGCATGTCTAAGGAACGATATCATTGAATGAAGAAATAAAACACGCTCATGACTTGGTTACTTATTTATTTAAAAAGTAAAAGTGACTAACATTTATCAATAAGTTCTTAAAATACTTAACTAATTTACCAGCTATTTTCTCCACTAAGAATAATTTCATCAACACAAAAATAACAGGTTTGCGAAATATTTAGTTTTGGTCAGAAGCAATAGAGTATTTATAGTTTTATACTATTCGGCGATTTTTTATTTTCAATTCAAACAAAATTATTAACTACAAAACGCTTAGTACGCCACCTTGTGGTTAAGCACAACTAACTGCGGTAAATGAGAAGCAGATGAAAACAAAACGGATGAAGGCGGGGAAATTGCAAAAATGTCAAATCCGCCGGAGGATTGTCAACAAAATTTTATTTAGCAGTAATTCTCTGGCTCTGCATGCCGACTGCGGCTGGAAAAGGATCGGTGGAGCGACGCGTTTCGTCTGAATTAAAAATCCTTGTTTTCCTTTTTATATTGCAAATCTGGATGACACTAGCGAAGTTATGATTGCCGCCTCAGAGCCTCTGGTGAGTGGAGTCCCTCGTTTTCCTCGTTTCGTCCTTAACTGAATCTGCGTATTTTGTTGCAGGAATTTATTCCTCGGGGCCGCCAGGCGGTGGAGGAGCACCCGGGCCCCACGCTGGTGAGCCAGCAAGGCGGAAGCACCAGTGAGCACTTGTGGCACCGCATGCAGTACGTGAACATTTCCTCCGACGAAGGATGCGAGGAGTTTTGGGCCATCCGCGACGTCCACGACGAGTGCGCGGACGGCGCCGCGAGGGAGCCCCAGCCCGGGTCCTGCAGGCCCAGCAGCCCCTCATACATGACCGACTTCTACGTGAACTCGGAGGAGGAGCTCTATGTCAAGGGGAAAACGGCTGTGTGGACCAAAGGTAGAGCATGCCCAGCAAAACAATTAAACGTAGTAAGCTAGGAAGGCAGTTAATTTACGAACAAATTTAAAAACCTCTCAGTAAGACTGACTAATAATTCAATTACTCTGACTGCACCCTAAAATCTGAGAATGCGGCTGTTGCATAGTATAGTAGTTTTAAAATTGAAAAACTTCCAAGGCAAGGACTATCACTTGATATTTAAACTTAAATTTCTATTACCGAATTTAAACTAAAAAACCGCTTAAACAAATATGCTAACATTTTGAAGCTGCACATGAAAAGGGGGTGTTTATAATTTCCACAAACCCTTAGAATTTTCGCATAAATTCCATAATTAGGAAAAGTCAAAGTTGAATTGTTAGAAATTAGCATAAACATTCAAGCTCCAAAATCCGGGTCAGGCAACAGGAGCCCATAAATCGTAGTAGGCCGAAATTCCGGATTTTTGCCTGCTGCCGGTTATGGGCTCCTGTTGCCTGACCCGGATTTTTGAACTGATTTTCGGCCGTTAACGGCCGCTAATAGGCTTGAAAATCCGGGTCAGGCAACAGGAGCCCATAAATCGTAGTAAGCAAAAAATCCGGATTTTTGCCTGCTGCCGGTTATGGGCTCCTGTTGCCTGACCCGGATTTTTGAACTGATTTTCGGCCGTTAACGGCCGCTAATAGGCTTGAAAATCCGGGTCAGGCAACAGGAGCCCATAAATCGTAGTAGGCCGAAATTCCGGATTTTTGCCTGCTGCCGGTTATGGGCTCCTGTTGCCTGACCCGGATTTTTGAACTGATTTTCGGCCGTTAACGGCCGCTAATAGGCTTGAAAATCCGGGTCAGGCAACAGGAGCCCATAAATCGTAGTAGGCCGAAATTCCGGATTTTTGCCTGCTGCCGGTTATGGGCTCCTGTTGCCTGACCCGGATTTTTGAACTGATTTTCGGCCGTTAACGGCCGCTAATAGGCTTGAAAATCCGGGTCAGGCAACAGGAGCCCATAAATCGTAGTAGGCCGAAATTCCGGATTTTTGCCTGCTGCCGGTTATGGGCTCCTGTTGCCTGACCCGGATTTTTGAACTGATTTTCGGCCGTTAACGGCCGCTAATAGGCTTGAAAATCCGGGTCAGGCAACAGGAGCCCATAAATCGTAGTAAGCAAAAAATCCGGATTTTTGCCTGCTGCCGGTTATGGGCTCCTGTTGCCTGACCCGGATTTTTGAACTGATTTTCGGCCGTTAACGGCCGCTAATAGGCTTGAAAATCCGGGTCAGGCAACAGGAGCCCATAAATCGTAGTAGGCCGAAATTCCGGATTTTTGCCTGCTGCCGGTTATGGGCTCCTGTTGCCTGACCCGGATTTTTGAACTGATTTTCGGCCGTTAACGGCCGCTAATAGGCTTGAAAATCCGGGTCAGGCAACAGGAGCCCATAAATCGTAGTAGGCCGAAATTCCGGATTTTTGCCTGCTGCCGGTTATGGGCTCCTGTTGCCTGACCCGGATTTTTGAACTGATTTTCGGCCGTTAACGGCCGCTAATAGGCTTGAAAATCCGGGTCAGGCAACAGGAGCCCATAAATCGTAGCAGGCAAAAAATCCGGATTTTTGCCTGCTGCCGGTTATGGGCTCCTGTTGCCTGACCCGGATTTTTGAACTGATTTTCGGCCGTTAACGGCCGCTAATAGGCTTGAAAATCCGGGTCAGGCAACAGGAGCCCATAAATCGTAGTAGGCCGAAATTCCGGATTTTTGCCTGCTGCCGGTTATGGGCTCCTGTTGCCTGACCCGGATTTTTGAACTGATTTTCGGCCGTTAACGGCCGCTAATAGGCTTGAAAATCCGGGTCGGGCAACAGGAGCCCATAAATCGTAGCAGGCAAAAAATCCGGATTTTTGCCTGCTGCCGGTTATGGGCTCCTGTTGCCTGACCCGGATTTTTGAACTGATTTTCGGCCGTTAACGGCCGCTAATAGGCTTGAAAATCCGGGTCAGGCAACAGGAGCCCATAAATCGTAGTAGGCCGAAATTCCGGATTTTTGCCTGCTGCCGGTTATGGGCTCCTGTTGCCTGACCCGGATTTTTGAACTGATTTTCGGCCGTTAACGGCCGCTAATAGGCTTGAAAATCCGGGTCGGGCAACAGGAGCCCATAAATCGTAGCAGGCAAAAAATCCGGATTTTTGCCTGCTGCCGGTTATGGGCTCCTGTTGCCTGACCCGGATTTTTGAACTGATTTTCGGCCGTTAACGGCCGCTAATAGGCTTGAAAATCCGGGTCAGGCAACAGGAGCCCATAAATCGTAGTAGGCCGAAATTCCGGATTTTTGCCTGCTGCCGGTTATGGGCTCCTGTTGCCTGACCCGGATTTTTGAACTGATTTTCGGCCGTTAACGGCCGCTAATAGGCTTGAAAATCCGGGTCAGGCAACAGGAGCCCATAAATCGTAGCAGGCAAAAAATCCGGATTTTTGCCTGCTGCCGGTTATGGGCTCCTGTTGCCTGACCCGGATTTTTGAACTGATTTTCGGCCGTTAACGGCCGCTAATAGGCTTGAAAATCCGGGTCGGGCAACAGGAGCCCATAAATCGTAGCAGGCAAAAAATCCGGATTTTTGCCTGCTGCCGGTTATGGGCTCCTGTTGCCTGACCCGGATTTTTGAACTGATTTTCGGCCGTTAACGGCCGCTAATAGGCTTGAAAATCCGGGTCGGGCAACAGGAGCCCATAAATCGTAGCAGGCAAAAAATCCGGATTTTTGCCTGCTGCCGGTTATGGGCTCCTGTTGCCTGACCCGGATTTTTGAACTGATTTTCGGCCGTTAACGGCCGCTAATAGGCTTGAAAATCCGGGTCGGGCAACAGGAGCCCATAAATCGTAGCAGGCAAAAAATCCGGATTTTTGCCTGCTGCCGGTTATGGGCTCCTGTTGCCTGACCCGGATTTTTGAACTGATTTTCGGCCGTTAACGGCCGCTAATAGGCTTGAAAATCCGGGTCAGGCAACAGGAGCCCATAAATCGTAGTAGGCCGAAATTCCGGATTTTTGCCTGCTGCCGGTTATGGGCTCCTGTTGCCTGACCCGGATTTTTGAACTGATTTTCGGCCGTTAACGGCCGCTAATAGGCTTGAAAATCCGGGTCGGGCAACAGGAGCCCATAAATCGTAGCAGGCAAAAAATCCGGATTTTTGCCTGCTGCCGGTTATGGGCTCCTGTTGCCTGACCCGGATTTTTGAACTGATTTTCGGCCGTTAACGGCCGCTAATAGGCTTGAAAATCCGGGTCGGGCAACAGGAGCCCATAAATCGTAGTAGGCAAAAAATCCGGATTTTTGCCTGCTGCCGGTTATGGGCTCCTGTTGCCTGACCCGGATTTTTGAACTGATTTTCGGCCGTTAACGGCCGCTAATAGGCTTGAAAATCCGGGTCGGGCAACAGGAGCCCATAAATCGTAGTAGGCAAAAAATCCGGATTTTTGCCTGCTGCCGGTTATGGGCTCCTGTTGCCTGACCCGGATTTTTGAACTGATTTTCGGCCGTTAACGGCCGCTAATAGGCTTGAAAATCCGGGTCGGGCAACAGGAGCCCATAAATCGTAGTAGGCCGAAATTCCGGATTTTTGCCTGCTGCCGGTTATGGGCTCCTGTTGCCTGACCCGGATTTTTGAACTGATTTTCGGCCGTTAACGGCCGCTAATAGGCTTGAAAATCCGGGTCGGGCAACAGGAGCCCATAAATCGTAGTAAGCAAAAAATCCGGATTTTTGCCTGCTGCCGGTTATGGGCTCCTGTTGCCTGACCCGGATTTTTGAACTGATTTTCGGCCGTTAACGGCCGCTAATAGGCTTGAAAATCCGGGTCGGGCAACAGGAGCCCATAAATCGTAGTAAGCAAAAAATCCGGATTTTTGCCTGCTGCCGGTTATGGGCTCCTGTTGCCTGACCCGGATTTTTGAACTGATTTTCGGCCGTTAACGGCCGCTAATAGGCTTGAAAATCCGGGTCGGGCAACAGGAGCCCATAAATCGTAGTAGGCCGAAATTCCGGATTTTTGCCTGCTGCCGGTTATGGGCTCCTGTTGCCTGACCCGGATTTTTGAACTGATTTTCGGCCGTTAACGGCCGCTAATAGGCTTGAAAATCCGGGTCGGGCAACAGGAGCCCATAAATCGTAGTAAGCAAAAAATCCGGATTTTTGCCTGCTGCCGGTTATGGGCTCCTGTTGCCTGACCCGGATTTTTGAACTGGTTTTCGGCCGTTAACGGCCGCTAATAGGCTTGAAAATCCGGGTCAGGCAACAGGAGCCCATAAATCGTAGTAAGCAAAAAATCCGGATTTTTGCCTGCTGCCGGTTATGGGCTCCTGTTGCCTGACCCGGATTTTTGAACTGATTTTCGGCCGCTAATAGGCTTGAAAATCCGGGTCGGGCAACAGGAGCCCATAAATCGTAGTAAGCAAAAAATCCGGATTTTTGCCTGCTGCCGGTTATGGGCTCCTGTTGCCTGACCCGGATTTTTGAACTGATTTTCGGCCGTTAACGGCCGCTAATAGGCTTGAAAATCCGGGTCGGGCAACAGGAGCCCATAAATCGTAGTAAGCAAAAAATCCGGATTTTTGCCTGCTGCCGGTTATGGGCTCCTGTTGCCTGACCCGGATTTTTGAACTGGTTTTCGGCCGTTAACGGCCGCTAATAGGCTTGAAAATCCGGGTCGGGCAACAGGAGCCCATAAATCGTAGTAAGCAAAAAATCCGGATTTTTGCCTGCTGCCGGTTATGGGCTCCTGTTGCCTGACCCGGATTTTTGAACTGGTTTTCGGCCGTTAACGGCCGCTAATAGGCTTGAAAATCCGGGTCGGGCAACAGGAGCCCATAAATCGTAGTAAGCAAAAAATCCGGATTTTTGCCTGCTGCCGTTTATGGGCTCCTGTTGCCTGACCCGGATTTTTGAACTGATTTTCGGCCGTTAACGGCCGCTAATAGGCTTGAAAATCCGGGTCGGGCAACAGGAGCCCATAAATCGTAGTAAGCAAAAAATCCGGATTTTTGCCTGCTGCCGGTTATGGGCTCCTGTTGCCTGACCCGGATTTTTGAACTGGTTTTCGGCCGTTAACGGCCGCTAATAGGCTTGAAAATCCGGGTCGGGCAACAGGAGCCCATAAATCGTAGTAAGCAAAAAATCCGGATTTTTGCCTGCTGCCGTTTATGGGCTCCTGTTGCCTGACCCGGATTTTTGAACTGATTTTCGGCCGTTAACGGCCGCTAATAGGCTTGAAAATCCGGGTCGGGCAACAGGAGCCCATAAATCGTAGCAGGCAAAAAATCCGGATTTTTGCCTGCTGCCGGTTATGGGCTCCTGTTACAATTCCCGGATTTTTGAACCTGCTAACTGCCGTTAACGGCCGCCCTAGAACTCAAAAATCCGGGAATTGTAACAGGAGCCCATAAATCGTAGCGGTCCGGAATTTTCGATTTTTGCCTGCTGCCATTTACGGGCTCCGGAAACCTTTAGAATTTGCGCATAAATTCCATAATTAGGAAAATTCAAAGTTGAATTGTTGGAAATTAACATAAAATTCAATGATCCTTAAATTTTACACATTAAATCGTTACTTTCAGGCATATCCTACGACAGCACTGTTTTGCCAAGGATGTGCTTCACTTGTGATTATCCGATTAAATTTGCATTCTTCTGCGATGAAAACTTTGTTCAGGTGAACGGTGGAAAGGAAAAACGCGATGAAAATAGAAAGCCCCTAACGGCTATCTGCCTCATAGGTGACTGCAATGTACTTATTTTTTAATTTAATAATAATTTTACATAATAATAATACTTTAGACACTGCCTGTCTGCGAGTGTACTGCAGCAACGGGGAAGATTACCTGTCCAATTTAGAATTCCCGGTGTCGAACGTCTGGCAGACGAAATTCGGGATTATTCTGGAGAAGGAAGCCTCCAGCACAATGGTGCAAGCCCAATCGATCTCGATGCCGAGATTTTTCTCACTATCCCATCCCTTGGATGAAATGTGCCCTGTGATCAATAAACCCTTTGCCGGGAATGTTACTTACCTTACAGAAGCAGATTATCGAGTAATTTATTCAACGCGAGAAAGCGATTTAGTTTTGCTTTACGATAAGAAAATTTGCAAACATTTCGTTGGAAAGCTAAGGAAAGCTACTGAGGACGAAATACAATCTGTTGGCTGTGAGTATATTATTTATTTATTTTAATTGTTGAAAAATAAAATTTTATTACTAGGTACAAACGAAATTGCTCAGAATAATACAAACCGAATTACACCGCACAGCTTTTCTCAAAGTTCATTGAAACTTTCAGGTAAATAAAAAAAAAACCATATATTTGTAGAATGTTTTGTTATAACAAAATAAATGTTTACTCTTTAAAACAGGATTTGGAAAAAATAGCTCATCAATACTGGCTAGATCGAGTCTTGGGAACACTGGTCAGAATTCTCATTTAGGCAAATTTTTTAATACAACAACAGGCTCTCAGTCCATAAACAGTCCACTGAATATTAAGTAAAAATTGATCTAAATAAAAAATATGTTTAAAGATTAACTTAAATTATTACTGAAGCCGGTCAAACATGCAATCGCCTCTAACGCGATTGCAATCTTCAATTGGAGGGTCATCGATGATGTCCATTCAAGATATTCGCAAAATTGGACAAACGCAGCCCTCCAAGCCCATTGTGCCTGAATATTGTCTTGAGCATATCTGGACCGAGTCAACAATTGGGAAGTAAGATTTTTGGATTTTTGTTATCAGTTTAAGAAAATCAACAAATATTTGAATTATTTAGGGATTTTTGTGAAATCGCCTCTACTGCTTTTATGCATACAGATTTAATTGGACAAACATTTTTGTGTTATTTACTACCTCGTTCCTGCAAGTTATATTTAGTAAGGCTTGAAAGATCTAGTTCCGTTAATACTCAGATTTTTGGTAAAGTTTCTACAATTGCTGCCAAAGATGCTGTTGCCCTGGAAGTACGTGTGCATAACAAAAATGATTTATTCGATACTCAAATTATATTTGTTTAAACAATTTTTTAGAAAATGAAAATGATTGCGGTGCTAAGTCCCTGCGGTACGTTAACGCTTCATACAGGTTCTGTACTCATAACTAAGGTTCACGTAACTGAGGTTTTGGCGAGTGTTCAACCGCCCAGTGGTGGTAACTCTTTTACATCGTCGTTTCCACGGTAAGTGCCTCGTTAAAACTCATTTCAGAGGCCAATGTTTCATTAATTTTTATTGTATTATAATTTTAAGACGAAGTAGTCTTCTACCAACTGTTCAACCAACTGTCGGCTCATCTTTCGACGAAGAATTGCATTTACTTTCTCCAGTGCATCCTTTGCAATCACCGTTTCCAAACAGGTAAAATTTATAAATTATACAAACATTTAAAAATGAAAATTGCGTAATTAATACTATTTTTTAGACCAGTAAGCATGTGCCTCAGTTTAAGGGACCCTGCTGGCAATAGACTAACGCTTGTGTACGCAGATAGAAAAATGTTTCGAATTACTTTTCCCCTTATTAACGAAACGCACTTTATTACAAAATGTCTCTCTGCACTGCGACAGGTCCTTAAAAAAGATTTGTCAATTCAAGTATAGTAGTTGAATTTAAAAAGGATTTAATTATGAATTATAAAAAAATTTATCTAGTTACTAGCGAAATGGTATGGAGCAAGGAATGCACCTGGATCAAGGGATTTTAGTAGCGAACAGGAATGGGAGACTTTTAAAAATGTTATTTCAGGTTAGTTAAAATTACTAAAAATAATTAAATTTAATTTCATGAATTTTAGACCTGCTCGGCAGAACTGTGTCATTAAATGAAACATGCTCGTACCATTCCTGCGCAGAAGAACCTAAAAAGCGTAAAAAAGGAGACGATGTTTGTGGAACTAATGAAGACTGGGAATATTTAGAATCTTTTCTAAATAATGAAAACGATAAAAGTGGAAACCTCATACTGCATAATGATAACAATGCTCCGCTTTCCGCGTATATCCCTATAGTGTTTTATACTCTTCATCTTTTGTATGAAGAAATTAAATTAGATGCCTCAATGGAAAGTAATCTGAAATATCTTGCGGAGGTAATTTTAAATTTAAATTCAATCTAATCAACGTTAATTTACTTATTTTAATAGTTTTTGTACCAATTGGCTTGTGACATGCAACTCAATTCATATTGTATGCACTATTTTTTGGATTTTCCCCATCTGCTACAGTTTCAAGCCATGAAGTTTTTCACAGAAGAAGATGCAGCAAAAATGCAAAATATTAATTTATTGCGAGAACCCGTTCCCAGCATATATCGACAAATTTTAGATATTATTCAAAATAAGGAGTTTATGAAATATCCTTGCATACCGTTTGTTAACAAAGTTAGCAGGAATATTGTGCAGGTAAAAAATAAAATTCACATACTATTAATTTTATTTAACAAATTCCTTTCAGTTGACTTCTTTGATATACCATGGTCATTCCAAAATAAAAAATTGGATTTATAATCTAGAGCTGCCAGGCACGGCATCATCAGATCGACTGAAAGCACCAAAAAGGTTTATATCTACAAATGTACCTCGATCGGAGCAAGTTATTGAGATGCTGCTAAAAATGGGTAAATCATCAAATTGTTAATTCAGTTTATAAAAAACTCGTTACGATGTTATTTTCAGAAATGACTAGACCTGATATTGAACGTCTTCCGCCAGCAATACATTATATAATTGCTCAAGCCCTTGAACACTCGCGATTGGCTCCTCCAACTGGAATTTCGTACAAAGCGTACGAACTATTATTACGTTCCGAATTGGTTGAGCATGCAAAGTGTAAAAAGCGCGAAAATGAAATACCATATTCACCAAAGACGAATCTTAATAAAGAGGACGCTTTATCAGCGAGAATTCCGCCAACACCAAACGCAATTCCGCAATCGGAATCAGCCCCACAAGAAGAGGATGGTATGGAAAATGTTGATACAAAATTACTTCGACTACGATTCCCGGACGATTTGCGTACTGCTGAAGTACGACGTTTATTGAATAGTTCCGAGCCAGCTTTAATCGATTTAACTCAATCCCCTGGAGTTTCTGATCATGAATTTATTGAAGAACAAGAGAAGCAACTATATGCAGTTTGTACACGAACGATGACTCTTCCAATGGGGCGTGGCATGTTCACTTTGAGGACGACAACGCCCACACCAACGGAATCAATGCCTATCCCAAAATTATGTTTAGCGGGTAAAGAGCCTATAAAGGGAGCATCTATTGAAATGCAAACAATTGAATTTCCCGCAAATATTTCACTTTGGCCATCGTTTCATAATGGAGTTGCAGCAGGCCTAAGAATTTCGCCGGATGCAAAAGATATAGACTCCACTTGGATCGTTTACAATAAACCAAAAGGCCAATCCGACATGTCGACGGAGCATGCTGGCTTCCTTATGGCTTTAGGTCTAAATGGTCATCTAAAAACGCTGTCTTTTATGAGTATCTACGATTATTTGGTAAAATGCGATGAAATGACCAGCGTAGGTTTGCTTTTGGGAATATCAGCTGCACACAGAGGTAAAATATTTAATTAAATAAATTTATAAATATTAAATACTTTAAATAAATTAGGTACAATGGACAATACGACGACAAAACTTTTAAGCGTACACTTGGAAGCACTTCTACCAGCGACTGCTTTAGAACTAGATATTCAGCAAAATATTCAAGTTGCTTCCTTGATGGGTATTGGATTAATTTATCAAGGAACTGCTAAACGACATATCGCCGAAGTTCTCCTTCAGGAAATAGGTGGGAATAAATTGCAAACATGATTAATTTTATCGAAAAACAAAATTGAAAATTATATCTGCAGGACGGCCACCGGGACCAGAAATGGAAAACAGCGTTGAAAGAGAATCCTATGCATTAACAGCTGGACTAGCTTTAGGATTAGTAACTTTAGGTCAAGGAGAATGTCCTGCTGGATTAAGAGATTTGCAACTGCCTGATACTTTACATTATTACATGGTTGGAGGGAACAAAAGGGCTTTAACAGGTATAATCCTTTTTTTTTTCTCTACAATAACTTCTAAAAAAAATATTTTATTCAAGGTTCACAAAAAGAGAAGTATAAATTGCCATCCTTCCAAGTTCGAGAAGGAGATTCTGTTAATATTGATGTAACAGCTCCTGGTGCTACGCTCGCTTTGGGATTAATGTTCTTTAAAACTGGGAATACGGCAGTTGCTCAGTGGATGAGACCCCCAGATACAAGTTATTTGCTAGATTTAATTCGACCGGATTTGCTGTTACTAAGAATAATTGCTAGAGGTAGGGAATAGTAATGAAAATAATTTCTAATATCTAACAATTTATTTAATAGGACTTATTCTTTGGGATGATATTGAGCCAACAACGGAATGGCTTTTTAATCAATTTCCCTCAAGTTTGGAATTTGATTTAAAGCAAGGACCCGAGGATAATGGAATGGATATCGACCATGAAGCAAATGCGTGAGGATAATATTTTTATTTATATTTTAAAACAAAAATATATTTCTAACTATAATAATTTTAGGCAAGCTTATTGTAACATAACAACTGGAGCAGCTTTCTGCATTGGGTTAAAATATGCAGGAACTGAAAATCCTGTCGCATTCAAAACTCTTCGAAAAACAATTCAATTATTTTTATCGATGGGTGGACAATACGTTGGAGAATACGCTGGAAAAGCGACTGTTGAAAGCTGTTTAATTTTAATTCTCATATCGATTTCGCTAGTCCACGCCGGGACCGGTGACTTGGAAATATTAAGAATAATTCGATTTTTAAGGGCGCGAATAGGGCAATCCCATCCCCAGGTGACCTATGGATCTTATATGGGTATTCATATGGCGTTAGGATTTCTATTTCTCGGCGCTGGACGATACACTCTTTCAAGGAGCCCTGAAGCAATTGCGGCTCTTATTTGCTCGTTATTCCCTAAATTTCCGAATCATAGCAATGATAATAGGTAATGAAAATTAGTGTATATTTTACTATGAAAATTTACTTGAAATATTTATAGGTACCATTTACAAGCCTTCAGACATTTCTACGTGCTAGCAGTAGAACCTAGGCTATTTTTACCCCGAGATATCGACACTGGTAAATTGTGCCTGTGCCAGATATCCTATATTGAAATTGGAAGTGACGAAGTTAAAAATTTACCACTTGCACCGTGTATGCTTCCGGAATTAAATACGCTGAAGTCGATAAAAGTCGATGATCCAAACTATTGGTCAGTTTCTTTTGAAAGGGGAAGAAATTGGGATTTATTGGTGTAAGTAATTGTGTTTATATGATCCTAAAGCAAAATAATATTTTTATGTTTTTATTAGAAAAGTACTGCAGAATTGCGGATGCATTGATATAAAAAAAAGAGCTGGTTGTCTTTCATATCTTGAAGATCCAGATAGATTAAAAAGTCTACTCGCACAAACTTTAACAACGGAGCAATATAGTTGCTGGAAAATAGATCCGAAATATCTTCTAACATTTTCCAATGATACAACAGTCGTCAGCTTTACTGAAAAATTTCTTGATTTGAAATTACCGAGGGAACACGTCTCTAAAAAGGAATTGGAGCGATCTCAGTTGTTGATAATTGTCTTTTACAATTGTCTCACTAAGGATAAAATGCACGCTTTGCCTATTTATCTTTCATTGCTTGATGTAAGTTTTTTGTAAATAATTTTACAATTTTATCAACAAAAGTGTTTTTTTTTCAGGCTCTAGAAAGAATTCGTGTAACCCCGAGAAATCAAGATATCTGGCAATTTAAAATAATTCAGGCAATTCAGGATTTTCACACAGACGATATTCTACTATCAAAGGAAATTCTCGCCTCTACTGTTCAAACATTTGTTTCTAGCATAAATAATTGGAGAACACAGTACTCGGGTGCTTTGAAGCAGTTTATTTCGACCCCTAGCATCGATACCTTCAGAGAATCTTCATTAAGCTGTTTACAAAAAATAACAGCTGTAATTTCCTTTTATGATCTCATGCAGAACTGCTTAAACCTCTTTGATCTTTCTGGTAGCGTTAATTACTTGCGATTATTGTTTGAATTTAAAAAGTTAAACCTTAATGTGAACACCATTGATTGTATCAAAAACCTGACGAATGTGTCAGGACCATAGAAAATGGTGCAAATAATTTTATATTGTTTTACAAATATAAATTTATAGGGGAATTGTGCATTGTTTTATTTGAGCACTCCCAAATTTCTTTTTCATAAATATAATTATAAATAGAATTAAAATTAAATACTGGTACTCACCTGAAAAGTAATATTATGATTCAAACTGCAAATTCTCTGGAGCGGGTAATAATAAAATTATGTAAAGGCGACTAATAAATTTTAATGTTTAGTTAATTTAATCGTTTTTCATTTGCAATAACTTTACTCTTAAAGCGATAAAGAGTATAACTCTAGTTACGATAACTTTTACGAAACAATTTGCTCATTTAAAAAAACATCACTAATTTGTTACTCCTAATATTTAACAGTTTATAATTCATATGCTTCATTTTCGCTAAATACAAACTATTAAAAGGTCACAAAACTACTTTTAGTGACATGATCACTTCACTCCACAGTCCACTACAGCTTGGATCTTGCTATATTCTTTTAAATTTTTTTTTTTTTTTTTTTTTTTTTTTATCGTTCGAAGTCTATATCAGCGTCAGAGTTTTCGCCGAATTGCTACAGAGTACTTTTCGAATAGCAGTAATATGGGGCGGGTTAATGTATGAATAGTCTATTAAATCGAATATCACACAAAAGAAGTAAATGGATACATTTCTTATATCATTAAGATTATTTAAACATAAGAGTGATGCTTTCTCTCTTATTGTTTTTCGCGCTTTAATTATATAAGTCGTAGCCCGGCCACAAAATATAAATAGCTGATTTGCTTTCTATAATAGGTCTCGATGAAACACCCATGTATGTTTTGTATGGGCGAACCTATGAGACAGCCATTGTGACTCGAGCAAATTAAAACGATCTTCGCTGAGGTAAAGCGGTTTTCCTCGTCTGAAATTATTTAAAATGTTTGTAAAAATTGTAGCAAGTAGCTTGATAATAACTCGTACTTCAAATCGCGATCCTCTTCATCGAAGTCGTCTAAGTACAGGGATCCCCAAAGACAAGCTCTGCGACCTCTAATAACAATAATATATGTGGAAGTGACTACAAGGAAAATTCCTATGCCTCCACCGCAAGTTATTGTGTGCTGTAATTTGGTGATGTTAAGTTTTTGTTTAAAACTTTAAGAGATTTGGCCTTTTAGTGGACGGGGGTGGGTTATCTACCCTCTTAATCCACTAAACGAGCCTATTACTTACTCTGACAGCCTCACAACATTCGTTTTCAACGCAACAGTTCTGTTTCAAACAAACTATTGTTCCGCACAGAAGGCATATGGAACTTTCTTTTGGCACTTTCATGCAATTTATACATGGCCGCTCATGATAGTACTGCAATTAGAAAATGTTTACAATAATAATTTCGTTTAAATTCTATCAATATTACCGTGAAGAGTCTTTCATATTCCCTAGGGAGACCAAGGAGTTTTGGCTGTTGCCAGGACACGTGCTGGGTCATTACAAGCTCCCGGACGGTGTCAGTTGGGGGTCGCACATCAATAAGCTGTTTGCACCAAAACGATGGCAAAGACATCTCCGTACCAGGAATAAAACATAACGCTTTTGAAGCATTAAAACACTCCCAGTCCATACTTTCGGTGACCAATTCTAGGAAATACACCAATCTAACAAATTCAAGTTGAGGTGTCGAAATTTCTGGTAGCTCTTGTCGATAAAGATGATGGCGCAATAAAGATGCTACTCTTAAAAATGGTAAACATAATCGTTGTAGTTGCTGTTCCATTGATTTCATATTTATGGTAGCTGTCTCATTTTCCATTTCGACACATTCTCTTCGTATATGCTGGCATTTGTCCATGTTCGAAAGGACAAAAGCCATTGCGGCTCCAAGATTCGGTACACCATTCTCCGGAACTTCCGGCACGTTTAAGTATTTTGAAATAATTTCATCACATTCCAAATCAGTCAATGTGGTACAAAGTTGCACCACAACTTGATAGTAAAGTAAATTATACATTACTTTCACTATACAAGTAAAATATACTGAAACAAAAAATTAAATTAAAACACAAAAGTTCAGGCGAGGTATTGTTATATGTTTTTAAGGTCTGTTTCAGTATTTTGAAAGAAATAAAATTTCTCTTTGTTGATAATGAAAAGAAAATATTGTGGATATTAGTTACCTTGATCTAAATGCAGAGGTGCTAACAAAATAAATTTTAATAACAGTGCAATTGGATCGGCTAACAGACTAGGTATGAACTCCCTGCAATGAGAAGGCACTGGTGCAGAGTCGTTGATTGGAAGACCGGCTAAAAACGCCCATGATCGCCATAGCGGCCATTCAACTAAAACTCGCACATGAACCGATAACACGTGTAGTAATGGGACTGTAAAAATAGCAAATATTAATAGTTATGAAATTAGTTATAAAATTAAAAGACCTTACCTATACACTCTCGTTTAGGTTTATATCTTACTACATTACTAGAACACAAAGAGCCTCCACGTTGGATGACTTCTGCCTCCAAATTGGTTCTGGCTATCGATGTGACGAAAAGGAACAAACTCCTTAGAGTTGGGGGAATTCGCTTAGATTTTCTATGTGTTATGTTGGACATATCCTCCATAGCTCTTCCCATAGCCTCGGAAAGTTTCGTTGACATCTAACCATTCAAATAAATTTATTATCATTATTATAAGCATCCTAAGAAATTATATATCTAATCTTACTTGAGTTGGTTTTTCATTTTCCTTAATAAGTGTTGTAAGTTCACTGACTAGCGTTGCAAAGGGTTGTGGCGAGGAACGTATGACAGGAGTTAAACGATCTAGTTGAGGACTTAGTGGAAGTACAGAGTTTGAAAGTTGACGACAAACAGGACAGTAGAATTCGCCCCGTTCCACATGAAGATTTTGTCTTTGAGATGGATAGAGAGAATTGAGGTAGGCATCTAAACAAGTTAAATGGACATGATGACCGCACGATTGTACGTGGACTCCTGACTCATAAGCGAGATTATTTGATAAATACCAGGACTCCTCGCCAAATTTCAAACTGAGCAACTCTGTTCGACGATTAAAATCAGTCGCTAAGCGGGTACTTCGGTCCAATTTCTCTTGATCATCATTAGAAAGTGCTAGAGATAAACGTTCGATTATTTTTCTTCGATGACCAACAACTCCACTGGACTCAACCAAAACTACAAGTCCAATGGGATTAGATTCAGTGCTCGCACTGGTTCGATTGCATATAATGCAATCATATTCCTTTTCCCTTGGCTGTTCGATTTCATCATCGTCATCGTAATCCATCCCTTCAGCAGCCATTTGCATGAATTGTTTTTGTTTATTTGCGAACTCCTGCATTAATTTTTGCTGTCGTTCTTTGGCCCTTTTACTGCGCTCCTCCTTTTCTCTAGCCTCTCGAGCCCTCTGTTCAGCTTGCTTCTCTCTTTGGTTTGGCCACAATCTTTGACGAATTTCTTCAATATTTTTTGCGCACATTTCACTTTGTTTTGCTATTTTACGCAATAAATTCCCTATAAATATAGGCCCGTCTCCAATTCGCGAGTCAGATACGTGAATTTGATTTCTTATTTGACTAGAGCTCATTGATGAGGATGAGGATGGGCCAGCCTCATACGTATCCATAACATCATCATGACTGTCTGTGTCTTCTAGAGAAAAGCTATCGAGTGTTCCACTTAATTGCGAGTGCAGTTTTAGTAATAAAGATAATATACTTTCTTCGATGATAACCGTATCTGAATCTAAGCTAATCGCATTCTCAACAGTCCGTTTTCGATTTCCAACCGAAAATACTCTACGAGACCCTATTGAATTCGAAGGCACTACATCTAAGTTTCTACTTGGAACGGCTACGGGTTGAACACGTTGAAACGGCAAAAGGAGCATTCCATTAACGTTGCTTGTTGTTGGTGAAAACATTTCTGTAGGCTGTCGATTTGATTCACTAGCTGTGAGCCCTAAATCTCTACGTATAGCAACTTCCATTCCGCTTTCCGGAAGGGTAATAGAGGGTAAGGGAAGGTGTTGTGCAATTGATACTTCCAAATTATGGGAATAGTCGCTATTCATAGCTTGAAGAGCCATTGCTGCAGCTCCTTCCCCTTGTGCACCTCCTTCACTTATATCCTCATCTTGACTATTGTTTCGGATTACTAAAGCCTGCTCTCGCACCAACGACAAGTCCTGAGGGATAGCCACTTCCATTCCACTTGTAGGCATCACCATTACTGAATTATTTGAGTATTCTCGTTCGCTACCTCCAACTATCATTGGAAGAGTATCACTTTCAGATACGTCCCACTCTAAATCACTATCAAAAGTGGTTGTGTTATAATTTGCTGGAGCGACTTGTGGTTCCTGAGGACTGAGAGATATTTTCGGGATAACCAACCGTAAATTTTCACTTAAGCAATCACTAGGATAGCAATGGAGCAATTCAGGAGCTTCTCTATTCATTCGTGAATAAAAATTTGCTGGCTTCTCACATTCTACAACAGCATCATTTGAAAATTCCTCATTCATATTTACGGCGATTTCCAGAAGAAATACAGAGAGAGCTAATAAGTGTTCAGATACATTATGCGAATGTACAGCCCTATAAAATATTGCCAATAAAGTGGCATGAAATATGCGAGAATTTAGAATACAGCAAGGATCGCTGAAAGGTTTTCCAACTGGCTTAGGTAATCTGAAAGGTGGCCATAAGTTCGCACTTTTAGGCATTTTATTCTTACTTTTCACGTAATTACTAAATCGATCCATAGAGCTCTGAAAATCCCTTCTATGAACTGCACGGAGCAAAACATGTAGAGGATCGTAGTACTGCTCCCAGACATCGTCGATTGGTGTAAAAAGACCCTGTTCCAAATTTTCTGATCCAGACGCTGGCGCTTTATAAACGGAGAGCTGTTTTAAAAATTTCTCAAAGTTTTTGGTATGAACATTTCCAGCCCGTTCAGGCATTAGTTCCAAAAGTTGACTATGAGTTTTATTTTCTGTTGCTAAAAGTGCGCTTATTTCTATAATGCATTGAGTAGCTTCATCGTTTCCTAAATTCGTTCTTGATGTAGCTAAAGTTGCAAGAAAAGTAAGAAAGCCTTCTAGCATGGAATCCTGCTCCATTTCTTGTGGGGAGGTAAGGGGTGCCATCCCTAACCAGTCACCGACTCCAAACATTTCAATAGCTGTCGTTAGAAACGTATGCGCTGGCAGTTGTGTTGCACACACTTGCAAAAAAAATAAATCCATGTCCACCATCGAATTGCAGAAATTTGCCTGAATGTATGTCATTGCTTGTCCTTTAATTTGTAGTCCATTTCTCACCCATATTCCAGCAAGAATCTCATAAAAGAAACTCTGAAATAATTTTGGAATAAAATAAATAAGAAATTTCAAAGTAGATAGGTTGAGAGAAAAAGCGAGTTCTATAAAATAAGATTGTTAAAAGTACAGGAACCGATTAATTATAATTTGTTTTATTGGTTTAAATGACACGGTTGCCAAATATCATAGTATACACATATATAAATTTTTATAAATTTATGTAAATATTTATGAATGGATTTGATGGTTTTCTTGGCGACACAAGTACCTTATTATATACCATTTTTTGGTACTATTATTTTCCTACTTTCTTTAAGAATTAAACAAAAAAAAATGTTAATCTTTCAATACTATTCAAATTACATATCTAAAGTTTGTCGTACCTCTTCAATGGCTTGTAAGAATAGATGTTTTTAATTCAATAATTTGAATTCCGCTTTAATAATGCAGTGAACATTTACATGAGCTTTTGAAATATCTGAGGGGATTCCCCGAAAACTGTGAAAACTAAGAACTTTCATCAGTTTCAAAATGCTCCTTCCATGCTCAAAATATTATACAACGAAAAATTACATTCATGAACATCTATTGTGCTGACCAGGCCCCTTTTCGCCGGCCGGTTGTTCAAACGTTATGGAAATGTTTCCCGTATCAGTTTCTTGAGAATCAAAAAGAAACGCTGTTTATAGCAAATTGAGGAATTCTTAAAGTATTCAATTTCTTACGATAATGCAATTTATAAAGATATAGGTTTTTGCAAGAAAAAAAACTACCTGGCAATACTTGAAAAACATACTATACATAGAATATGTAGCAATAAACACTATGAGAATATCAAATTCAGCCACTGTGCATGAGACGGTTCGATTAAATCGGTGGGGGAGCCGAAGCAAACAATTTTCATTCAAGTTCGCTTAACTCAGACAGACCACCTCAGACTGATATTTATCGTTTGGATGCACAGTCATGGCGAAGTAGTAGAGATGCTATGAAATATTCTCCGAGGCCAGTGCCAGACGTCGACACATGTGATTTTTTAAGTAGATTTTGATGAAGAAACTTAGCTTTAGATATTAAAATTTAAATATATATATCTAAAATGGTGTACCTGCTGCGGCCAGTGTTTTTTGTGCTATTACTTTCAATTGGAGTATATAAAACTGGTGCTTTTTTGGATGATGTTGCGGATGTTATTCATATCGGAAAAGATGTAGTGGTTGGAATCCTTAAAACATGGGAAATTGTCGAGCAACATGCTGGAAATGGCGAAGCTGAATTGCCATTGATACTCGATAAGCAAAAAAAAGTGATGAAGCAGGTTAAAAATCTATCGAAACTCATTTCCCGCACAGAATCAACGGTTGGTATATTGATAAAGTATTATTTGCTAAATGTGACAATCTCTCACTGTCATTTTTGGGTGTTTAAGAGAAAAATATAATACATAAAAAGAAGAAAAATAAAGACAATAATGGTTTCATTTTACTGTAGAGAATGACTCATTTTGTTCGAGTTACGCATGGAGTTAACATGCTTTAGAGAAAGCTGGTTACTGCGCGTTCAGCATTTTGATGCGATTCAGAGTTAGCACATTAAATTGTTAATAACAAACCTAACCGAAATACATCATAAAGAATGCAATGCAAACATTAAAAGTAAGCAAAATTGAAATTTTGAAAAAGAAACAGCACGGACTAATCAATTAATTATAAATGAATGACTCTATATTACTCAGTTCTTTGTTAAAGAATTAATGCTTGACTACCAGAAAAAATTATTTTAGGTATGATATCAATAATATATTATTTTATCCAATATCTTTTTACTATTATAGCACAAAAACACTGCCGCATGGACCATAGAAGCAATTCATTCATTAATACAAAAAAACACACGCTTGGAGCTAGAATTGAACCAAATGCGCGATATTATAAATCGCATAAAGACACGAATGGCTCGAATGCTTAAATATCAAAAATTCCAAAATGATTTAGAACAAAATACTCTGATACAATTCGCTGAGTGGACAGTATCACCAAATGCGGATGCAGTAAGCAGTTTACTAGATAGGCTCCATGAACTTTTCGTGGGCAGTGGTGATTGTAAAGGTTTTGGATGCAAAACAATTTTAACACAAATTACTGAAAATTTACAGGTAAGAAGCAAAAATTTTCGGAATATGAGACATATTTTTCTCTGTAGGAAACAGGTTTGTTCGATTCGTGGTATTTCGCTTGATGAAAAAGAAGGCTTAAGCCATCGACTCATATTCTGCCTTTTTTTAGCTGAATAACTGAACTTTCCGGTTCAGGTGTTAATCATAAAAGCTCAACCGATATTCAACTCTAGACACATGTAGTGTCAGAACTATGCCACAACAGCAGCCCCTATAGTATAATTTAATGATGCTTTAAGTGCTAAGTGAGCAATTCATTTGTAGCCGTCTACAGATAATAATTGAAAAATATAGATATTAATTTTATACAAAAAAAAAATAACGAGTAAAAACAGCACGTGAAAAAAATCGTTCGAATTACTTCAATGCGATTTACTGGCGGTTGCATAAAACCATTTCATTTATTAACATACCTCTGTATGTATTTTCCAAAATACTACCAACAATTTTAAAAAATTTATCATAAAAAAGTATAATACAGCGAAAAACAGTTAACTATTCTAATAACTTATTGAACACGTAGTATGTCTTCAATTATATTGAAAAAAAGCACGTAGAACAATGTTCAAATATTTCAAACAATCTTAAAAGATTTCTCAGACTATAAAGACAAAAAAGAAACAAAAACAGAAGTTTCCCAAGGGGTTGAGTGGAATAATGCCCCGTCAACAAACGACAACGATGCATGTGCCCTTAATAACAACATGTTGTTCTCCTCTTTCATGGTTCATTGAGAAGAAAGGCATGCTATCAACATAATTACCTCCATAATGAGGCGTCTTCAGCGGGTCTACGCTTATTGGAATACCCAGCAAAAATAAATGAGAGGAATATCTAAATGTAAAATAGAGATAAAGTGTGATATCAGATGCAATTTAATATTTTGTTTATCCAAAACAGTAATTCATATACGTGCAAATATTTTGCAATTCAAATATAAACCAGCTCAGTATACAAGACGATAGAAATATAAGCGTTAAAATATTTAGATAACCATTCCCATAATCAAGCTGGCAATACTTGTAGAGGTGCACATAACAAGATTCAACACCTATGCTACGAATATAAACGAAGTCCAAATAAACGATTCAGCTTACCATACTCCGAGCTTAAAAGTCGGTAGTGGGAGCAGTTTACATACAAAAGGGGCTATTCAGAGTTAGTCGGATTCGTCAGAGTAATTTCAAATGAATCATACGCCTGGGAAGCATAAACAACGAATACATTATCCGGTGGCCATTCGATTATTTCTTGACCGCTCACTAATCCGACTGGACTCTTTAGAAGTACACCAGTACTTCGAACTTCTCGAAAGAATAAAACGGCTGTAGTACTTGCTTTGTTATTCAACCAAGCCAGGGAACTCAGAGATTCAGATGTGATTTATTCGTCAGACCGAACAGATGGATTAGTGCGAGTGTTCGACCTCAAAAAACATTTTTAGACAGTTCAAAACGTTGTGCAGAACCAGTTTCGTTTTGGATTTTGCAAAAATACATATAGAATCGTTTGATAATATCATACAATTAATTTCTTATTTTACCAGTGACACAGTGTGGTGAAAACGACTGAGCCGGAACATGTCATCGATTTTACTCTTCAATGTCACCTCAAAACAAAGCGAAAGTTGCTCCATGTGAAAAATTTCTTTGTGCGACATTATTAATAAATTAATTTCAATCAGAAAAGCCGCGTATAATGCGC
Source organism: Tolmerus cingulatus (assembly GCA_959613345.1). NCBI lineage: Eukaryota > Metazoa > Arthropoda > Insecta > Diptera > Asilidae > Tolmerus > Tolmerus cingulatus. Next base: position 35,516,595 of record OY390710.1, read on the forward strand.
TACATGGACAAACTGTTGGTACCGGAATTAGTTTAAAGTTCATTACAAGCCGAGCGTTGATTAAATAGATTAGAGCCTCCTCTTAAAAAATGGGACCATATGAATAAATATTAGAGACCGTGAAATAAACTGATAAGAATCGTGAGAACTTCGCATCAGAAATTATTCTGTGAACATTATAACTTGCAAATAATCAGAATAAAAATAACATAAAAAAAAATGAAAACTGACACGATAATTTTTTTATCAGCAGCAACATTGCTTGCATCAATACTAATTGTTAGCAATTTAACTGCAGCGCTTGCAATAACTGATATCAAAACAGAACCCGAGGAAACGCGAACGCACTACATATTTCTCGAAAAAGCATTATGGAATTATTTAGACGAAAGAAGCAACCAAACTTCCCAATTAAAAAAGGTCTTCGACAATCATAGAAAATTTGTTTTAGACCATTTAAGGATGAAATTTGATGAGGCCAAATATTTCATTATCGACATCTACGAATGGAAATTGGTTGAACGAGATCTTATCGAGATTACAGGACTATTTGAGTACTTTAGGTCCTTTCTACTAAAATACAGCAGTCCAGCTGATTATAGTGAAAGAGCTATTTTAGACTTAACCGAAACAGTTCTCAAAGACCCACGACTAACTATTACTGATGTATTTGAAACTATCGAGAATGTCATGGTCAGACAATCTGCTTTTCATCGTTCGTTGCTGGTTTGTATATTTGAATTTTTGTTTTGCTTTTTTCGTATCAAAAACATTAAACAACACGCTAGAATTTCTCACATTAAAGAGTTTCAGAACAAATACAATTCTCTTCTCAGTGTTACGCAATATCTAACTCCCAGAAAGCAAGCCAAGAGAGTTTTTTACTAGGTAAAGCACAGGAAATGATAAATTTAATAAAACATCCATTGGTGGTGATGTTTGCTATGTAGATTTGCGTCAACAAAAATGCGCATGGATAAATAAAGCTCCTTCAAAATAAACTTTTGCGTGATAATTTTGATTTCTTATTTATTACCCTTTTTTTTCACGGTTAATCAATGCCTTCCATTTAAGTAGAAAATTCGATATTAAAACGTATTTAAAAATTTTAAATCTTCCTATTTACTGAGTGAATGAACAACACACATTTCATTATACTTTCAAATTTTTAGATAAACATTATGTTTATGTTATATTAATCCGCAACCAAATTCAAAATAGCTGCAACTCTTAACTGAACTGTTTGTGACCATTTTATAGTTAAATTAAAAAACACAAAAATAAGCTTTATTGTAATTTCTTGAAAATCCTTGCTTAACAAAAATGTTTTATAATTAAAAAAATGGAATGTTGATATATCACTTGCTATCATTTTATCGAACAGAAAAACAAGGCATAATTCCAAAATCGAATTATTATTATAAATAATTTAACGTAGCTAATTTAAATTGTATTGTATCATTGTAGGATTTCTATTTATTTTTTGTTCAATGTCCCAATCTTTAGATAACAGTTTGGTTTTTGTGTCTTTGAACAATATTAAGATTATAAACAGTACCGAGTATGGACAAGTGTTAATAATTTAGATATTTTTTGATGTGTCATTGCAGCTACTTTTTAGTGATATTAAAAATATTTTACTAATTTCCCTATCCATATTTAACTTTACAATTTCATTAATCGACTCCAAGTTCCAGTTTTAATTTAACATTAATCGTTGCAAAAGCAGATTATTCCTCAATTTGTATTAATGAACAAAGAAGTACTACAAAAAGACATTTAATGTTCTTTCATAACTAGAGATAATTATCATTCATGCAGAACAATTGTAAATTTTTTGCGAAATATAAACAAAACCTACTGAGATGAATGAAGGAACATAGATTTCTGGAAATTAATAAATACGCCACTCAATAAAAATTTATTTTTATTTTTAGAGCGCAAGAGAGCAAATATGCGCTACACAACAATCACCACAGCAATTTTTATACTCGCTATACAGTGACATCTCATTAACTGAATTAAAAGGTTATGCTATGATGCAATTTTCTTGGATGATGCTTAAGATTTACGGAAAAGGCAATAAGGCTGCAAAAGATCAAAGAAGAACTTTTTATGATTCTACATTTTGCTTATAGGCAACTATACCCGAGAGTCTGAATTGATGAGGGAGGACTATGACAAACGATATCAACGAACTTTAAAAGTTGTACAGGAATCCATGAAAATTGCTGATAGGACAGTTTGGCGATGTGATCCAACTCAACATAAAAAAGGCGACACCTATGACGAGGTCACTCGATTACTTCAAGGTTACGTTGAAAATGAAGTTGATATGAACCCTGATGGAACTTGCAGAGAAAGTTGTGACTATTATGGTTTTGCGAAAAATCATGGATGTTTTAAGAACATGTACTGTGCGCAACAACCAAAATGTACTGGCCACTTACTACAATGTCAATACATCGATTCGGATATGTGGATTTGTCCTGCAGTAAGCAACTAAGTTTTATTTTTATTTAATAACTTCCAACTATATAAAATGTATGTTATTTCAGAATTCTACCAGCACCAGACGCTATGAATATATAGAATATGAAAGCGGTAGGGTATTAGGAAAGAAAGACTATTGCAAGAGAGGAACGACTAAAGTAACTAAAATTATAACATTAATTAAAAATTTTGGTTTAATTGTAACACCCATTAGGTCGAGTCGTGGTGGAGATGGCTTTTCTGGCACTGCAGCTATTGCCTTTGCATATGTGATGAGCGTGGTCCCAAGTCGGACAGATATTTTAGTTTGCGTCCATCAATTTCAGACATTGATAATGACATGTAATTAAGGTGATAACCCAAATAATACAACATTTAACAAAATTTTCCATTTAGGGTTATGACTGGTATTCGATTCAAAAAGGAAAAACGAGTTTTCCACCTTCAAATACAGCAGGGACAATTGCTACCAAGAGGAAACGTAAACGCATCCACAATTACGTGGAAGAACATAGATGCATACAATATCTTTGACAAAAATGTTAAGGATGGGGTTGATTTCCATACTTTAGCATGGAATAAACGTGCAATTGATCTCGACGATGTCTCCCATAATGATCCCAACTTTGTTATTACCGGCGTTCGATTTAGAGTTCTCGGAGCTCATCTAAATTTAGAAGTTCATGTAACTGAGTTCAATTTTGAGAATGGAAAGTTAAATCCAGAAAAAACATTTTGGAAATCTAATGATATCACTGTTGGAAGGTTTGGATTTAATATTTTAAAACCGACAAATTATTTAATTGATATCGTTTTAGAAAGCAGATACAACTCAAAAGTCCCGACAATTCAGCAAAGAGTTACCTGAAATCTTTCCCAACATCGAAACATAACCAGTATATAGAATTCACACATTCTGATCTGGATAAGGACGTAGCTCAAAGCACAGTGCCATTCATCGATATACAAGATGTCGTTTCAAAACCACCTGTATTATTGTCAGGTCTGGGAATATATCACAAAGGAAGAGACGGTTATGGAGGCTTTGTTGCACCTAAACTAATGACTTATGATTTTACATCTTACATGAATATAAAATAAAATTTTCTGGTCTGAAACATTGCAGTTAATAATTTGATTATAGTAAAACAAAAAATTGTAAAAATTGCAATTCTTTAGACTAATTTACAAAATCAATGCTGTGGTACGTTATTTATATGATTTACGCTAAAACTATTTTCATGAGTATTTCAATTTCAACAAATTATTTGTCTAAGAACGGAAAAAATTTTTTCATTACTATATTTTAAAATTTTATACAATTGTAGTGCCAGAACAAAACAAGCAAAATTATGTATCTTGAAATTATTAAGCATTTTTTGACCGAGATAAGAAAACTAATAAATAGGTTTTATTAAATAATTGTTGTGAATAAGAAGGAAATGAGTGATTGTCAGATTTGGGAAGTGAAATTTGTGAAATTTTCGAATGTTACCAATTAAACTAAGCGATGTATGTTTTAAAACACCAATAAAATTATGTAATGTATATGGTATCTTTGTACTATTTAAATAACATTGCTATTTTTTTTACCGAAGCTACTGAGTAAAATAAATTTGAATCTTTCAGAGCTAGAAGGAAACACGGTATAAATATATTTGTATATCGACTCTTGTTCTCTGCGTTGTTATCCTTTTCAGGGATACTGATATTTTTTCTCTAGCCTCGGCTTAAGATAAACCGGAATAAAAGTTTACGCGTTCCTGGCTTTTTGGTATTAATGTAACTCTTTTGCTTTTTGGCAGAAAAATTTCATAATAATAATTTTCACTTACCTGAACTCTCAGAGGGTGAAACATAAGTAAGGTAAGAAGATCAGGTGATGGCAAGATATCGCTCAGAGACATTCCCATTGTAGTAACAGCTTGACAAGTGAAAGCAGCTAAGTAACGATGAAGTGGGAAATGAAATGATGCATGCATCATCTCTCTCTAAAAAGATAAAAAAAATAGACAGTATTTTAATAATTACGAACATTCCAAAAATAAGCAAAACTCACCTTTTCAATTTTCGATTCCACAAAGAAAATAGCATCAAGCCATTCATGAAGTGAATTTAAACAAAAACTTAAAATTTTCTTTGCGAGATCTGCATGGGTTCCATCTTTTAAATGTGAGATAATCGACCACATCGGATAGGCACTAGCCTCCAGCTCACACGAAAAAGCAGCATAATATGAGCTTGGCTCAAATTCTACATGGCTTGCTGTCTCCCTAATATTCACATTCATCCCTTGCAACATAGACAAAAACTGGAACCACATATCAATAAGGTTATCATCTCGAAGAAAGACAAGTGCAACAGACTCATGTGACAGAACATTATTAAAATCAGATACTAGAGGCCAGTAACAATGCTCTTTCATTACTCGCTTGGCGCAGTCTATAACAAAATGGAAGTTCTTTTCTGGAACTGAAAAAAAAAACATAATTAAAACAGCTAACAACCAAATTAATAATTAGAACTCACCATGAAGAGTATTTTGTATTAAAATTTTCGACATCATAAGTTTGAGACTAATAATCATTACATGTAGAAGACTTAGCTCTTCGACCATTTTGAGAGCTAAACTTTCATTTGAGAAAAGTTGTACACTCATATGCACCACTCGGTTACTGAGTGTATCTGGATCAGTCGACATTTCTAAAACACTGGGTATTCGGCTGTAATGCATAACGAATGTCCTAGTCAAATGTTCCTGGAAACAAATACTTTAGTTTCAATTACGATTACATTTATTTTAATTGTACCTTATAGTCCTGATCTGGTAACATGTTTAATAGAAAACATACTAAATTTTGAGGAAATTCAAATTTAAAAGTCCAAAATATGAATTCCTCTAATAGTGTCCAATGATAAAGTGTTTGTCCTAAAGCCGGTAAATGTTTATATTCGTCGGGCGGCTCTGGTCTGAAATTAAATACGGAAATATTAAACATAACTAATAATTTTTTCTAAAAGAAAATTATTTTATGGTGCTATTGATTTAGAACTTAAAGATTATTCAGCTCTTTGTTTTTCTTCTTCATACATTTTAAATACGATAATCCCACAAAATCAAATAGATTTTGTAGTACCACACATTTTCTTAAATATATTATTTTGCAAATTTTTTTTTCCTATTTCAACAAGCAATAGACCGGTCTATTTCGTAACATTTTCAGTCCATTATTCTCCATTTCACCTAATTTATAAAAACAAACTCATTAAATTTTTGGACAAGAATTTGTTCACAATTTTAATGAGGTTGCGAAAGAACTTTAGTGTTGGTAGAATAGAGTGCGAAACTAATGTTAAAATTACTATCTATCATTAAAACAGAAATAATGATTGCTAGGGCATTATCTAATAATCCATTTGTATTTATTTATTTGTCAGTTTGTTCTCGTAATAATCAGTGGCGAGTGCGAAATGCTCAGATGTTCGTTTATGTTACACTTATAAACAATTATAAGAAACTGTAAGCGAATGAACTGTTTTTCGTAGTTTCATCACGCTGCAATTATTACTACGCCAATTAGGCTTTTCTATGAATTATATTTCTTGAATAAGACGAGGCCCTCCGCATGCGTTGCAATTAAGAAAATTACCTTGGAAATGTGTTGACAGCATCCTCGTATTTTTTCTTACTCTTTTTAAGAAATCTGCCATACTTTGTATCAGGAAACGGTGTCTCCATGAACTGCCTATATACCTGGAGGGTAAAAAAAGTAATTGCATATAGAGTCCACATGGATGATGATTTAATTGCGCGACTTACATCTGGATTTATAAGTGCCCTAGTCATTACCCTACGCATGAGCTCTCCCATGTTATTAAGGTCCATTAGCATGTTCCCGAATTCCTCGCACTTGTAGGCGATCACCCCGTACGCATGGGCCTGGGCGGGATAGCTCGATTCCCGAAAATGATGCAACAGGCGGAAGAGCAACTTTGGCATGAGCGCCTCGGCAACCGCCAGAAGGTTGTTGGGAACTGGATCCTTGTTGGCGCGGTTGTTTATCCCGTGATCGCTGCAGAATCCCTCGGCCTTCATCACCGAAGTGTCCCCACAGTCGCAGGCCCCGCCGGCTTGGGACAGAAACATATTGAAGTCGTGGTTCGTGTGATCTCCTTTTTTGAAGCAATCGCGACAAATGGACATGCAGGGGGATATGCCACAGGTGCGACAGCGGTAGGCAACTACGTGGGGCACCCAGACGAGACCGCATTTAGCGTGGTTATCGTAGCTCCGAACTGCAAATAAGAAGAGATAACTATGAGTAAAATTTTAATTTATCTACCATTCTTACATTGTTTAACTACTATTTAAAGAAAACGTTTCATTTTATTTTGCGTGCAACGAAAGGAGCAGAAAAATTACCAATTGACACGCGACAACCGCAACACACATACAATCATAAGACAACATAACTCCGGCAGCTATGAATAAGAGCACATTCGGAAATAAGTGCAAAAATCTTAGAATTTAATGCAGGGAGCACTTATCTTTTATTTATTTTGTAGTCAGACATTTTTTCTGAATACAATGAAAATGTTTTCTTACATTTCACAAGAATTCTTTTAAAATTTCGATGTACCCATTTTTGGTATAATCCTTAACCTCAACTGAATTTTCACATTACTGTAAAAAAAAAAACTCTACAGTTTTGTTGTCGAATAGAACATTTTTTAATAGTATGCAATTCTCCACAAATTAAAGTGTAGAATTAGAGATTTAGTAGATTTATAACTTTGTGATTATTGCTAATCTTAAAATTTCCCAAATCAAAAACCCATCAATTGCATCATTAATTTTTTACATTTCATAAATTGCATTTATATGTGATTAAAATATCTTCAATGTTTTAATTTTGCATGCTTCTGTATAATATTCAATGAATTTAACCTAAATAAACCACACCAAGAAATATGCTCATATAACATTTACCAACTTTTCGCGAATATAAATTATCTCTCCTAGAATCAATAGTTGGACAGGCAAAATCTTAAAATATTTTTTTTAAAACTTTTGAGGGACTTCCTTCTTTTCACTTTCCTTCTCATAAAACCTGACCCATATCACACATGAATGAAAAATGAATTTAAGAAATTTGATCCTGCTTCAACTGTTCCTACCTGACTAACAGAGAGCCTTATTTGAAGAGCTGAAATTCCACACCTGTCCTCTTAATGGATTTCAAAAACAAGTGTTCCTAAAAAAGGCAAACAATTTTTTGTAGATTGAACTAAGCTACGGGGATGCCTAAGGATTTGGAATTATAGATGTTTTTTTAAATCTTTTCCCTTTGTCTTCGGAAAGAATTTGAATTCGTTTCTTGTCTATTTATGTACATATTTTCTAATTTTTTGAAAAAGCTAAGGGTCTGTAGAAAATTATTTTCGTTTAACCATCTTTTTGGAGAGCGATGAATAAAAGTTTTGTAGGTGTGTTTTTTGTAGACACTCCTATGATAATTCTGAATTAGCTACAATAAAAATTCGAATCGAAATAATTAATATAAATTTATTACAATTATTTTTTACTAGGTAATCTTTAAATATTATATTTTTGTTTGTGATCGTTCAGTTACTGGTAGCATCTTTTCGATGAATCTTCTCGCAGTAATTTCGGTAATGATTTTTAAAATGTTGTCCAATTACGTTTTCTTCGATGTTGTAGTATTTTGTAACTCAGTTACTATTAGTTAAAATAAACAACTCAATCTAGGAAGAATATATTTCAATAGATTACCAAATAATATATTAATTGCATTTTATTTCATTTTATTTCGTAAGGTGAGAGAGGTCCCCTCCAAAGCAGTTGGATTGTCTTATCCTCAAAATTTAAAGCGTTGGCATCAAGGGTACTAAAGATCGTTAAAATTGACAAAATATTCCTCCAATAGAGAATATGAAAGTTCTTATTATAAAAACAACGCCCCTTTTTTCGATAATTTCGTCAATGTTCCAAACTTAAATTGTGCCTCAGGACGAGTAGAAAAAAAGCATGTTAAAATCGAAATTATCTGGAAATTGCAGTGCCCTGGTTTAAAGTACGAGTGCATCTCTGCTGGGCCGCAAAGTGCAACAAACAAGATCGCGGAAGTAAGCCACATGGAGGCTGCCCGTGTTATGGATAAATCTTTTAAGTTTATTGACCGCAGCCGGACTGCTCAAAGAAAATTTTGTGGAGCTGCGGACGACAGAATTGCCACACCTGGTCTGTGTCAGAGCACAGCATCCCTGCCTGCCTCCGGGGACGGGGGGCGGATCAATCACTTAATTTGAGAGGCTAGAATTTCGCAGATTTTCTAAATTTAGCCAGACCGAAATGTTTATTAATTTGAGAATTTCTCCAGTATGCAATTTTGGGAGTTTTGTAGTTTGGTACCGAGGCACCGTGACAATCAAAACAACGTCCAGTGGTGCACTGATTGCGGCCGGTGGAAGCACCAAAAGTTCAATGGCCCCCTGCAACCTTTCGAGCAAGAGCAGGGTCTTGCAAGCACGTGCATCGCACAAATGGGGAAAATGTGGGCAGAGCGTCCCCGAGCCGCGGCAGCATTAACCGAATGAGGTTCGTCTCGCAGGTGAAAAGCATAAAAGGTGAATTGTTACAATTTCACCGTGATAAAAAAGCACACTCACCGATCGTCGCAAACTCATCTGGGGTTCTGCCACCTGCAATCAGCCACCTGACCCAGTCGATGCTCTCCGAATTGTCAATGGGCTGCTCGGGGTCAAAGAGGCAATCCATGAGCATGTCGAGCTCCGGCGTGGGTCCGCCCTGGCAGCATTCGGCGTTTATGTAGGAGCTCGCATCCTTTTTGCCTCTCCTCATGATTCTTTTGACGACGTCCTGCACTGGCTCCTCCTTGCTGCCTCCGCAGCAGCTGCCGTCGCTGTTTCTCGGGTACATTTTCACCTTTTTCTTCTTCTCAGCTTTACAACGCACAACAGGTGTAGATCTGCTTCACTTATTTTTTTATTCTCACCGCACACAAGAAATTTCACTTTACCGCTTTCGAGCGCTCAACTTAATTTAATAATTCTACTGGCATTTTAACACTATTAAAGTTTCAGCTCGCATTTTTTGGCCGGGGATAATTCCCAAAATATAAATTTTTATAAGCGAATAATTATAAATTCGCCTCTCGCTAAGTTGCACTGCTGCGAAGTCATATGAAAACAAATTTTTTTTTTGCTGTCACCTTCCGAGGATGCGAACCCCCCAAAAATGACAAGCGCACGTCAGGCTGACAATCGCACACAACTGCAGTGCACAGGTAAAGAGAACTCGTCAGAAAAAAAAAAATGTCTTTTTTTTTTTTTTGCGAATTTTCCCCGACGAGTGAACAAGAACAGGCACTCGACGGTTCGCCGTTTTGCTGGGACCTCGAAGGTATTAAATTCTGAACCATATGAGAAGCAATTGGACAAAGTTTTCCGCGAAAAATCTCTGTCATCCCCCGTGACAGCCCCTCATTGGGTCACCGATAAAAACAAATCCAATCCTCACCTGGCCCAGAATTTACCTTGTCCGCCCCAAAATCTAGGTGCAAAATGAAATTTAAACTAAGTTTAAATATCTTCGCGATTTGGTTTATCTCTGACATGAAAAAATTGCACCAGCCGCAGAGCACAACAAAATTCCTCTGCACACCTTGAACACGGCGAGGTTTCAACCCGTTTCCATTTCGTTCTAGATTGCGGCCACGCACTTTTTCGTGAAAAACTGAGGTCTGGCCGAGCGAGGTGTTACCCTAGCTTCTGGCAATTGTACACGATTTCGATCAATTCACACAATTCAATTTTCACACGTTTGAAATGTCCCTTTTTTCCCGGAGTTTTCTTGTGTGGACGACGTCCGTCTTCCAGGTCGCGCGCTGTGAAGAAGATGGAAAACTAAAAGTGCACACACAAAGGAAATGTTTTCACACGTACAGTGTTGACGATCAAGGTCGACCTAGTGAACTTCTTTCATATGGATTCGGTCTCTTTGTAGTGATGCTGCTGCACCCTCGCGAACTCTAGACTAACCTTAAATTCGGCCAGATTTTAAATATTTCAGTACGCCAAAATTGTATGCTACCTTTTATTTTAACTACCAAAAATAAATATCTACCGGTGTACAATTATAAAATACTCTTTAACACCTTACTATCATTATAAAATATTATAGAAAATAATGTTATAATAAAATATGCTTGTAGAAAGTAACTTTATAAACTAAGACGATTTAACGTTTTAAAAAGCTCTTTAATTTTAATATTTTTCTCGTTTTCACGAAAATTATTATTTTTCGGGCAGAAACAAGAGTTTTCATATTTCTGGTGTGATTAAGTGCTTAAATAGAGAATAGATTAGGTCTCATAAAAAAAATTGTAATGACTCTAAACGGTAGAAGATACAAATAATTACAAAACACAAACTTTGGCTCAAAATATGTATATATATATATTAATCTATATATAGATACACAGACGTATATAAAAACTACCATGTAAAAAATAAAATGTTTAATAAATCTCAGGAGGCGCTATGGGACAATTTTAAGGCTGAAAATTATAATGAAATTTTTGGTATTTTTTCTAAATCAACGTTTTTTCATATATTTATTTAGGACCGAAAATCTAAAGGCACAATGCTTCGTTTTATACTGACGTTAAACTTGCTTCGCCAAATGTTTATCTAAAAATTTAACAACAGATTATTTGAGTAATAATTTATATATATATATTCTTTTCTGTTAAAATTTACCTGGGACTCATCAATGTTATCGCAGAAGCTCAAATCCAAAAGTGTTAATTTTTTGCACTTCATTAAAATTCTAGAACAAAAAAAAATATTCTTAGATTTATATTATTTGCGATATTAGTAGATATAATACTCAAAACATCTTTCAGTAGAGATTCCTAGTACTCCCATTAAATCCAGTTGTTCAAGATTTGGACAATAATTTGCAATATTTTCAATATCACGATCAGTTATACCCCTAATAGCTGCTAAAAATAATTTCTTTAAATTTGCACATCCTGTTAGTAGACACTTTAGGCTTTCTCCCGGTGATGCTTCTTCCCTTAAACTAAAAATATTTTTTTTGTATAAAAGATTAAACAAAAACATTTATTTTTATTTATTTACCACCATCCAAAATCAACTTCTTCAAGTTTTTTGCATGCGGATAGCGCCCGTAAACCAATAGAAGATAATGCATGAGATTTCCACATATCAATTGAAATTAACTCCTTATTATATTTTGAAATATGAATTGCGACCTCGTCCATATTAACGGAAATCCCACAAAATGCTGGTATTTTAAAATGATTAATTCAAAATTGATAAGTATTCAAAATGCACTTACCTAGATTAAGATGTTTCAATTTAGGATTATTTTCGAGCATTGTCAAGAGTAAGTCCGTTCCAATTATAGTTCGAAAGAGATCGAGTCTTTCCAAGTGCTTTAAATGAGTTAGGCAGGAAAAACTTTGTAAAGCTGATTCCATTGAAAAATTACGTAGAGAAAGTTCTGAAATAGTTAAATGAATATGAAAAGCAGCCTATAAATTATTTTATGACTTCTAAAACCGTTGTTCCAACATTCAAATAGCTACTAATATTAGTTTCAAACAAATTACTACTTACCTTTTAAATTATCACAGACAAGTCCAATAGTTTCCATACAACTTGAATTCAGAAATGTACAACTATTAAGTCGTAAATGAGTTAAATTTTCTCCTCTTTGTTGTATAAATCTAAAAATTAATACAAGTGAATTAAAAAACTAAAAAAGATATATTTTATAAAAGTACACTCACTTTTTAAATTCTGTTGGTGATATTGCACCAAAAGGACCACACCAAGATAAATCAAGCTTTTTAATAAGTGGTGCTCTAAAATTACCAGAAGAATAATTAAAGTATTCTATCTATAAAAATTAAATTACTTACCTTTTCGCAAGAATGCATAGCAGTTCTGAATTGGCTAGATGCCAATAGGGTCTTAAATTAATTTCGCTGTACAGCAATGGATGCATTGAAACTTCATACATTAATTTAGAAACTTGGCCAATTCGGAATAAGGAAATAAGATCCAGATAAGAGAAAATGTGAAGTAAAATATCAAACTAAAATAAAATATATTGGTATACCATTCTTTTGAAAAAACAAAAGAAAAAACATCGCAAGCAAACTTACAGGCATATCTTTTAATCCTAACTGGGATATAACTTTATTCGTTTTGTACTCCGGTAAGAGTGCGGATTCTTGAATGAACTTTTCTAGATCATTCACAAGGAAGTCTTTCAAGTAGTCTTGATGATTCTCTTTAATACATGGACGAAATTTTACGCTTTCTAATTTTCTTAAAATAGGACCTATGAAAACGGTCAATATAAATAATTTTAATTTTAATTCTTTAATTTCACAATTTACCTTTTCTATATTGTGGTTTACACTTGGCAAAAAAGCCAGGTAAAGGAGTTCTGTGAAAATAGCACTTTATTCCAACTAAAGTGATGCCATCAATTTCAGTAAAATACTCTAAGTGTGAGTGATTAAATTCCAGTCTTATCGTACTAAAATAAATATATTCGAAAATGAATGTTACTTGGTAATTATGTTATTAAGCACTTTGTTAGTTAACTTACTTTGTTGGATATACAATTTTTTTGAGTGGAGGAGAAAATGTTCGGGGCCTGTGTATTGACTGTTCTACAGGTTGTCCTTCCCATAAGCAAAACCATTTCTCCGTTACAGTAAAGGCCCAGATTCGAACTATAGCACCAGGATTGTAAGTTTCAAAAATTATAACTTCTTCGGGTATCACAAATTGCTCAAAACGCACAACTATAAGAGAGAAAAAAAAAAAGAATTTTATATTCATCTGTAGCCTTTTGTTTTTGTTAAATAATTTACTGATAAAATCCTGGGCAGAAATTTTCATTGTGTTTTGTGGTTTAATCTCAGGTAATTTTGAAGGTGCTTTCTCCCACCATTTCCCGTAAGTTCTCTGTAATAAAACAGAGTTATCAATTCATACCAATACTCTTAATCACTACGAATTGCAGCATTGCAAATAAATATCATTTTTGTTAATTCATTAATCTCTGAATTTCTGGAAAATATTGGCCTCAATAAATTGTCTCAATCCCTTCTGAGGACGTCAAAAGCTTATTTGTCCTCCAACTAGAGGATAAGCTGTGATTGAAACCTTACAGGATTATGACTAGAATTATAAGCGCCAAATGACTAATGGAAGGGCTATTTGGGGACGTTGTGTTGTTCTTAATTAGGTTACACGAGCGATAAACAAATCACTGTTTTATGTGCACGCCTTGTTTCTAGAAGGTGGCCCCTTGGGTTGGAAGTTTCTAAGCAACCCCCAACCGCGTAAACAAGTGGCACAGACAGGTCGAGCCCCGAAAATCAATTTCCCTCCATGCTGGAGTAGCGCAAAAGTTTGTAATGGCATTACGTAAGCCCTTCCTAATAATAAAACAAGAGATGAGGCAATTTTAACTCACCATTGCAAATGTTTCCGGAAAATCCCCATAGTCCGGAAACTTGCAAGGGCGGCCCGTGATGTTGATAGCGGTGTACGAAATGCTGTAGTCGCTGCCGTACTGCGAGCTGAAGTCCAGAACATCCTGAGCGTACTGATTTATTGAGACCTCTAAAAAGTAATCTTTTGAGAATTCGCTAGCCTCTATAACTTCAGGATTGTCCGATGAACTGGTTGTTGTTGTTGTTGAGGTGATGTCCTCGGAAGACGTCGACAGCGACTGGGGCTCAGTGTCGCTCATCATCTTGGGGCGGCTCGTTAAAATTTGTCTGGGAGAACTTCACTCGGGTGGAATTTACCGCCACCGAAGCGCAGGAATGGAAGAGCGATCAGCCAGGTGAATTGAATTCAACTTTTAAACCATTTAAAAATCAACCTTACAGCTGCCTAGCAAGTTTTAAACTACCGAAGATTTTCTCGGCAGCCTTTTGTTGTTTTAAAACATCCAAATGTCAAGTAAACGTCACACGAAAAGAAAAAGTCATGGCTAACGATGAGGTACTAGATTTAAGTAAGATTAATATTTTCTTGCTGAGTCTTGCAAAAAGATCTGAGCTCCGATTAAACTTTTTAATTAAGTTTTTTGTCCTGTGGGAACTGAAATTAAACAATTTTAAAAATAAGAGTTCTTATTACAGTTTGTTATTCAAGTATCTTAAAAATGCGAGTTTCAGGGGGTTTTTATGGAGTTATATTTCTACTTTTCATCTGACAATGTTATATATCAATATTTAAAAAAAAAAATTGTTGGAAATTATATTGCATAATATGAGAAATCTTAGAAGAAAATAACTAAAACCACAAATATAAACGGAGGCTTAAAATAATAAATATTTGTTTGTTGTGCTGTATAATAAGCAATAATTTAAAAGTATAAAAATATGGACAAAAATAAATGTAATAAAGTGTCACTTAAAGATATAATTAAAACTGAATAATTCGTATTTGTTTCTACATATCTAAAAGAGGCTTTCTCTTCTTATACGCGTACGGATAGTGCGGAGTGGTCACATCTAGTTTTTCGTCTTTCTCGTAAGATAATCTGCAAAGAAATCATTTTACACTATATATACAACAAGCAGTGTTTTCCTTATCCATACTTGATTTTTTTTGGAGTATGTGCTTCTTCTGGTATACTCTCCTCTTTAATTTCAAGTTTCGTACTTTCCTCCTTAATTTCTTGTTTTGTATCAATGCTTTCTTTACTATCAGGATCATTTCCATCTTTATCCTCGTTCCATCGGTTCAAGCAAATGTCCCCGCATTTGCAATTTTCTGAACATTGTGCACCACTTTTTTTGCACGTGCATTTTAAGGTGTTACATTTCGTTTTACAAGAACATCGAGTTGTTCCATCAGCGGACCTCTTTGTCGGAGCCAGCTTCGATACATTTTTGTCCTCGCGAAAATTACGTGAATGAGTCTTTTAAAATATTCCGATTAAAGCCAAATCAAAACTTTTTTCAATTTCATATTTACCCTTCGATAGAGAGGAGTCTTTCTCCAATCTGGATCTTTGGAACTATCTAAGTCTTCGTCGTATTCTTCTTCGGAACCACTTACTAAATCTTTCTCAATTTGCACATCCATTTTCTGAAATTTAAAAGACAGTTAATTTAATTCAATTTTTACATACAACGATTTTGATCCAACCTGCTTTACTGGGCGTTTTCTTGTATGAGGTTTCTTAACCGCTTCCTCTAGATCGGCACAGAGTTTTTTATAATTTTCTAATTCCTCTCGTAAAGCGTCAAGTTTATCAAGTTCTTCTTGTTGTATTTTGAGTCGTTCTTCCATTTCTGGGCTAACTTCTCCTTTATTATCATGTGATATGCTATTAAGTTCACGCAATAAAACAGAAATCTTTTCTTCATAATTCTTTTCAACATCTAATAGCTTTTCTCGATAGTGATCCTCCATAGCTTTTTGAAGATCCTGTTGAATCCTTTCGAGCCTTTTTTCAGCAGCTTCACATACTGCACATTCATCTATTTTACTATCTTTTCGGACTTGCTCCTTTCGCAAATCACTTAAGGTTATTAAAAGATGTTTTAATACTCCCCGCGCTTGTGGCATGCTCGTCATTCCATCGCACAGACCGTTCATCTTAGATTCGATATCTGAAGCGATAATTTTTTGTTGTAAGTCATTGATTTGAGCATTCCTCATTTGAAGATCCTCTTCTACAGAGCTGATTTCTTGCATATGATCATCACTGGTGTCCTCTTTTAACGCCTTCAGCCGTTTGTTTATAATAGCTCTGTCTTCCATCAGTTGCTCTAAAGAATGTTTTGCATCCAATACGGACATAATTATTTCTAATTCTTGGTCCACCCATGCAATAGTTTGATCAATTTTCCCCGAAACTGCCTGCATTTTCTGGGATTGTACTGATTTCTGTTTATCCAGAGCATCTTTCAATCTGTAGAAAATATATTATAAAATAAAAATCGTTATGAAAATAGAATGAAATAACCAAAGCTTGATACATACCGTTTATTAATTGCCATTGCTTCCTCCACTTTCCGTTTAAAAACGTTTCTCTGTCTGTTGTGAAGTGCTTCCATTTTGATCATTTCATGCTGCCGCTTTTTATCTTTTTCCTTTAAAACGGTTAGTTCTCTTTCCCTATTTAATTTCCACTGTCTGAAGTTTTCACTTTCCGCCTTCATAGCGCGAATTAGTTTAACTTTAGCAGCTTTCATTGCTTGAATTTCCCTATTAAGATGTTCAATTTTTTGCGATTCTTTTTCGCGCATTTTAAGCATTTTAGATTGTTGCAAGTTTTTCTTTTTCATCTCACTTATTTGTTGCTCTAGCTGTTGAAGCCGAAGACGCCTCTCTTCTGCAATTTTAGCAGAAGCAGCTCCCTTCATATTTTTTAATTTTCCACAAAGTTCAGTCTTTTCGGCTTCAAGAATTTGTATCATTGATTCATACTCCTTGATCTTTTCTTCACTACTTTCGCCTTCATATGTGCAGAACTTAGACAGATTTCCAACGACTCTTTGGTGAAGTTGCTGCTTCACATTAAGTTCTTGATTTAACCTCCTTAGCTCATTATTAAAGTTAAGTTGTTTTGAATTGAATGCTTCCAATTTTTGTTGCATCACCTCTGTAACAGACGTTTCAGTATGCTGATCCAAAGATCCGTTTGCATTTAAGAATGATGACTTATGATTTAGCATTTCCACTCTTGTCTTTTCAAGGATTTCATCGACTTCACCAAAGAATTCTTTAAGCTTACTTGTCTTTTGAGAATTTTCTACAAATTCAGCCGGACAAGAATTTGCATCCAAATTTGAATTTAAACTCTTTACAAGATCTTTAATTTCAATCAATTTATTTTGCAACTCTTCCTGTGCAGTTTCAGCAAATGTGGCACGCGTTTCAACTTCAGCCACATCATGAAGAGTTGCTTGTAGCTGCTGCTGTAACATTTGATTCTTTTCAATTAAATTATCAAGATTTTTACGCATCACTTCAAGCTCTTGATTATTTATTGTTACATCACCGCCATTTCCAGTCCCTTTTGCTAATAATTCCATTCGCAATTTCTGTATTATAGCATTTAGTCGATTTATTTCAGCTGCTTTAGGATCTTGGTTAACGATCGGTTTATTTTTTATTTTCCTGGCTCTATCCGCATACCGGAGCGTACTGAGAGTCTCATCAACGTTATAGTCAGCAGGACTTACACAAGCAATCATTAGGGTAACTGAATTCCCTCCTAGAGAATCTTGAAGCAATCGTGTCAATTTGGAATCCCTGTAACCGATATATCCATTATTTTGGCCGGCTAAAATGAATATTAACATCAACTCTCATTCTATATTTAAAAATAAAAAAGATTAATACATCCAAGAGCAGAAATAACATTCCCTAGTGCTAATAGTCCTTGATTAATTTTTACACCTTCTTTAAACCGATCTCCGGTTGCTTTAGTTTTTTGTGCCCTCTCGGAACCAGCGAGGTCCACCAAATGAAATTTTGAAGATGTTGATTGGTTCCTTAAAGAATATTTTGTTTATTAATATTGTTAAATTCGATATATTATTTAATTACGCGTCATTATTATGAGTCATTTGAATGTTTATCGTAAATATAGCATGGGAACGACTTGATTGTGAATTCATGGCAGTAGCTCCAACGGCTCGGCCAGAGGATCCTTTCATAAGACAATCAGTAGTCTCCTTAGCAGAAATTACTGGTGCTTCAGTTAGACCAGGCATAATAATCCCTCGATTGCCATCCTCCCTAATGTCCACCACAGATTGCTCACGAGAGCTTGTTGAGAGTAAATCATATAATTGTTCCTGGTAGAGTTCCACAAAAGAACAGGACACAGTGGCGGTATAGTCAGCATTTAAATTAGAAATTCTTTTAAATATATCATCCACAGCTCTTGGAATCACACCAGTCTCGCCATCAAAATTTCCACTAAACGCCGTCCCCATAGTGTGCGTCTTACCAGATCCTGTTTGACCATATGCTAATATAGTCACATTGTAACCTTTAAAAATAAATTATATTAATTTTTGATTTCTATATTAAATTTTAAATATTTTATTTGTACCATTGAACAACTTCTCCAACATTCCACATACAGCTTTTTCATAAACAAATTGCTGAGTGTCGTCTACACTAAATACATAATTAAATGTAAATGCATCGTTCGTTTTTACTATAACTTGTTGGATGCCGGGAACTTTTTGGATAACATTTTGGCATCCTCGCTCAATTTCTGATTTAACTAGAGGTCTTATTCGAACGGCAACTTTAACGCAATCCGCATCCATGGTCAACTGTAAGTGAAGAATTATTATTTTTATATATATTATAACATTTTAAAAAAGGGATTATTTAAGCAACACAAATCGACATCCAACAGCGGTCATTCGTTTAAAAGTTCTGTCGTTCCGTCGATGCATTTTTTTTATTTTGTCACGATTGGCCCTTAATTAAGGCCAAGACTATGACCGATATTCTTAAATAGTTAATTCCGCTCTTTTGCTTTGCTAGGTGTTTGGGGTAATTAATTATTAAAATTTGTCTGGGACATTTAAGTAATGCAGCGGTACGGTGACCATCGTAAAGTAAATATTTAAATAAAAAATAAACCAATTGGTGGGCACGCCTAGTGTAGAAACATTTCAAGGGAGAAAATAAAAATCGTTATTCAGTGTCTTCATCAGCGGAGTGAACCCAAGCCCCAGCGGAGGCTCCATCAAGCCACGCTCCAGTTCGTTGTAATTTTGATGTTGGGGTCATTACGAGTTTCGTTTTGTGCAAGCCGCTAACTAAATTTGTAGCTTCAAAAGCAACAAATAAAACTTGATTAAAATGCGCTCTATTTTTCGTTTTTTGATATAGGTTGTCTTTTCCGTCCGATGTTAAAGCGTTGGCAAAGTCGCGGCGGGAATTGTTAGTTGTATGAAACGGGACTAAAAGAACCGGTTTTACTTACCTTATTCCTTTTCAAAACAAACAACAAATACTGGTATTCTCTTAAAAGTAACTCACAAGTAAAAAACTTAACTTTCTTCAACTAAATAATCTTAAAATAAAACAAATTAAGCAGCTAGCGAGCATTCACATTTGATCACAACCGCTCGTAGCCAAATTCAAAGTGAACTGTTTCGTTTGACAGATAACGTTTTTTATTCACAAAAAGGTGGCGCACTTACAATTCGGTCTCGTTCGTTATCCGTGAATAATAAATTTTATTTTCAAGATTTTCTATGAAGCGCTGATTGCAATAGCTTAAAATAAATAAAATAACTTGCTGAATTTTAGTTATTGCATCTCAATTTGCATTAATCGTGTAACAACAATTAGCTCTCAGTAAAGCTCTTCATACTTTATATTCCCCTGAACTGCAAGAAGCGCTTTCCAAGCAAAAGAAGTTATTGATGTGTAATCAATCAAAAGTCAAAGTGTCAAGAGATGTTTGTAATCGTTCAATTTGGCTTAAATTTCAGGTACATTTTTCTGTTTATTTCTCTGTTAAATAGCAATTATACCTTTCTAAAAACATTAAGGCATTCACTTCAGCTAATTCGTGTTTTGATAAATTAATTCCTAAATTTGGAACACTTTGTATACTCAACTGTTTAGACGATGTATAGTGCAATTTATCTTTAGAGACACTTTTTAGGGTCTCAGCTGAAATTAGTCAATTAAAAGATTATTTTGTCCTTTTAGTATAACAAATTACTATTTTTTTGTTGGAATATTTACTGCAGCTGTAATTAATCCTTTTATTTTTCTTCATTCCTATACCAAATACAAAAATTTATATTTTAACTTAAGAACACTTAAAATATACAAATATTGCATCCATAATTAAAATAATACTGTGTGTTTTTTTATAAACTGGTTCTTCATTTAAAAAAAGAAGTATTTGTTAGGGGACATGTTTACTTGCCTTTGAAGGGAATTGTAAATTAAATGCATGCGTAGCTTTAGAACTATTATCTACATGATAATTTTAATAAAGTCGTAATTCGCCAGGTATTCGATCTTTTCTACCAAAATAGTGGAATTTTGCATGAACTACATAAATAAGGAACGCCAAAATTTCTCCACTTTAATCCATCTAAATAAACCTATTAGGAAGCATACTAATATATTTCTTGAAAGTTTCAATTAGGTCCTTTAAAAATATTCAAATATTGAAATATAATAGTGGGTAAAAAAAAGGCTTACTTAAATGTTTTGTCTTTATTTCTTAACTCTCCTAGGCTGTAACTTCAAAAAAGTTGTGTAAATTCATCCGTAAATCTTGTGATGTCTTCGGCAGCTATTAGGGGTTCGCATTATATTTCGTATCATTGTCTGGGAAAATTGGAGTCGCTTTCAAAATATATTTTTTTCGTTCACTTGGTGATATCTTACTGTATGAGGTTTCAGGTTTCTGAAATATAAAATTAATTTTTAGTGCATCGTACATGTAATGTATTTTTGATATTTATTTTTAGTTAATTAAGTTAATATATTTAAATATTACAATAAATGCCCTTTTATTCCAATAGTTTTATTTATGTGGTGCGTAACTATGTGCAAAGGTTTGCTTTATTTATTCTTGCGGATTGCTGCCTTATTTCAATTGCAAACCGGTAACATATAAACTTTTCGTGTTAATAAAATTAAAATTTAGGGAGAAGCGTTACGAATTTAATAGGCTCTTATATATCGCTTTAGGATAATAAAATTACCTTGCAATGTTGTTTTTTACTAACATATTTACATCAACTAAATTGCGATTGTAAAAAATCATATGTACATACTTAAAATCTATTGAATAAATGTATGCAATTATTAACTTAATTTCATAATAATGAAGAATCTTCCTCTTCCAACACCACGATAATGATGGGGTTTTCAATTAAATTAATTTACAGTAATTTTAATTTATTTGAAGCCTCATTATGACATGCTATTAATGCAATATTAACATTTTATGTGTTTAAATTACCTTAGAAATTTTGGATCTGTTTTAACTGTTTTAGTTTTTTAACTTCATAAAGAAATATTAAAAGGATATTTAAATGCCGAAATACCAAAGAAATAAAAATAGAAATGTTAATATTTTTTATTGGGTTAGTGGTAATTTGTACAATAAATTAAAAATACTCACACTTTGCATTAAATACTACTATTAGAAAATTGCAGGGACCTACGTTAAATGTGACTTTTACGAATCAATAAACCTATAAACATCGATCTATAAAAAGAAAAATTCATATTAAAAATTTAAATGGATTTAGTTAATTAGTGTTAGTTTTTTAATGTGGTTAGGTAAAATATAATTGTTTAATGATTTTTTAAGATCAGCCGTTTAGTACAATATAAATTTATTATACTAGAATTAATCTTCTTTGAATTTCTCAGAACTATAGGAAAATTACCATTGTACACGAGGTTTGAAAAATATTTAAATCCATTCTTTAGTATCTTATTTATGGCAGAATTTACATTTTAACTCAGGAGGTCAGAGGTATGAAAAATGTTTGTAAATGTGCAGATATTTATTTACTATATAAACACATTCCGATCGATAACTTAGTTCTGTCGATCTTTAAATGCATATTAGATTTTAAAATGAATTTGAAATGGTGAAATTTGATTTTTTTTTAGAGTAATATAGTTTTTCTCTAAATCTAAGATATGCGCTATTAAAATTTTATATGTAACCGGTTGCATTTAGCATTATAAATATGAAGCCATTTTAAAGTGCTTAGGAAATCATTTAAATCTTGATTTTTCTCATTTCCATTTTTAAGACTAAATTTTAATTATTATTAATAATTAGTAATTATTGCTGCGACAGTTTGACTAGTACAATAGCTCCTATAATAATGAACCTCTCCTAAACTTAACTAAATGCAACAACTTTTGCTACAACAAATTTAATTTAGCTTTCCTTTTCAAGATCTATAAATATAAAATTAGTATGAAGTTTTATTTAATTTTTACCTTTAAGGATAGACCTGTATGTTTTATAAACGAAGGACAGCAAAATTAGCTAACTTAATACATATATTGTATTTAAAAAATAAGAAACACATACGTGGACGGTTAATGCATATGGAGCACTTTTTCCAAAATTTCAGACCGTCCGCGAACGTGCTAACTTCGAATCAGGTCAACGCCACAAGATTAAAAAATTTGTTTGCATAGCCAATTGTCCCTATCTTAAATTAAAATACCTCAATGCATCTGCATTGACGCTCATCGAAATAAGTGCCACTCGTACATTCCAGAGGAAATCGACATCTACACTGGCAACTGCTTGGATCCCATATTTTTTCAGCTTGCTGCGAATAATAAATATGGTGAATAAGGTTTTTAAATTAAAATTTCTTAATTTCATACCCCTATGCATTTCTCTTGCTCGTCGTAGTTTGTGCATCGGCATATACATTGTGATGCATCGTATTCTTGATTAATTTTACAATCCTGAATAAATAAATTGGTGTCAGTTAGTATGTACATAATATATGTTATAAAATGGACGTAATATTATACTTACCGATTTTTTTATCTTACAATCGCATTTGCAACTTTTATGCACGTCAATAAGAACATTCTCTTTTCCTCTGAAGGCCATTTTATTCGCACCTGTATACTGCGACTTGATAATCTATATAAGAGTTTATTGGACTTAGTGTTTGTTTTTTTTAAATAAAAATTAATTAACTTACGGAGAATGTAACGATCTCCGATTCGACTGGTTGACAAGATAAAAGAGGTGATGAGCAGCATCCACCACAGCGATTTACCCGCGTGCAAGAAGGATAATAAACGACTGTTGGATCCTTAGACATGTTAAGAGGCTCCAGACGAACGACTGTTGGTTGAGGTGTGCATGTTGCGGGTTTTGGAAGGACTCCAATACTTCTCTCAACATTTGTATCGCCGAAACGACCTGAACAATTTTATATTCAGATAAAAATTATTTTATTTTTACGCTTGTTGCAGAAACTTATAGATGGAACCAAATGAGGTCCTGAATCAATTTGTAGAGCTATGCAATACTCGGTCAGGATTTTTGCAATATCATTTAGCTTTAAATGCGGTAGTTGAATGGTTTGGTCGGACTGTTCGCGGAAGTACGAAAGTGGATCAGTACTTCAGGTGAGTTTTACTTGATTACCCAACCATTACATCATTTAAAGGGGGAAATAAAATTTTAAAAATTCATACCGCACATATTTAGTCACCATTTGCTCGTACAGACGTCGTAGCGTCTCGCATATTAATTGTTAAATTATTTTGAACAGGTATGACCTCTGCCAACAGTACGAGCACCAATTTGGAAGTGCACAAATTTGCGAACCCATAGAAACAAAACGCGTGCACATGCAAACGTACGTTATAAAAAAATGCAGATATTTTACACCTTAATTAATAGAAAGCAATTTGCCTTTCCAGAAAATAGAGTAGCCCCGAAGGACGAGGATCAGCATCTGGTTATAGAAACCACTCCAACTCAATCTTGTAAATCCCCGACTTTCTCTGCGTTGACGCAGGGAACAGATTTTCTACCAATAAACGACGATGACCTCAACGAACTTGGGTTGGCTAAGATTCCGGAGGCGGTGACACCGCCTAAAAAAATTGATATTTCATCAGTATCTTGCGAAGGTCCTTTGGGCAAAAAATTGAAATATTTTTACCACGAAGAGAGTGAGGACAGTACGAAAAATAAAAATGATCCTTCAAAAAAGTGCAGAAATAGTGAAGGAATTGATAGTGAACATTCCCAAATTTTGGAAGATAAGGACAAAATAGGTTATGCGGATAATTACAGCGAATTGATGTATATTGAGTCCATAGGCGTTTTGCGATTGCGCAATTTAACAAAACACAAAGGAGTGTCTAAACATCAAGATTTTCAGTATGACAGCGATATCGACTGCGATCAATGGGATAGAAACACAAAATTGAAAATTTCATATCGGATTAGGAAGGATAATCAGCAGATACAATTTGCTTTAGTTATTTACGAACATATAACTCGAAATCCTACAACACGAAGAAATCTTATTGTTGAGTTCCAGAAAACTGATGAAGAAGAGGTTTTGAAAAGTGTAAGAAAATCAAAACCGCCCGAAGTAAAACGTAAAGTTCCATTAAAAAGAATGAGATTATTCTAGTACCATCTTGATCACGTTTATTTATTTAAGAGATATTAAAAACTTTTATTTTAAAGACGCAAAGTAGATGTGATGTCCTCTTAAATTTTTTGAACATTAGAACTACTACCAATATCAGACAATTATATTTTTTATTACGAAATAAACATTTTTGTAACATTTTACTACTGACTTTATATTTTCTAATTATATACGAATATGAGGTTATGTGTTGTTTACGCGTCGTTTTTAATTTAACAATACTTACTTTCAATCATCTCTCTTGAATCCATCGAATCTTTATCAATGAAATTCTCGAAAAACTCCGTGAGATTTGCAGCACTGTTGATTTGTTCTATTAACTCCAGCGGAACCTGCAAAAAAACAAATTTGTTAGTTTCAATTGTAAAATAAATACAGGAATTAAATTCAATAGCGGAAATTAGCTATTGCGTAATTCTATTACGTGAATTTATAATTCAAAGGAGATGTCTCGGTATTAGAACCACCTGAATACATAGCATCAATGCAATGACGCTAATATAAAAATAAAATGCAAATAATCAATTTTTGTCGTCAACGGATGGTTAGAACGTTGAAACGGTGTGAAATGTAATTTTTTGGTTAGACTTATTAACATTAATATTGCACACTTCGGTAAACCCTAAAAATTCTCAATGACATGAAGTACATTAGTGGCGAAAAAGCGCATTGTGTTTCCTAGAAATAGTAACTACTCGAGAGTATAAATGAAATGACTACAATAATTCCTTTAAAACATAATATATACATAATACAAATTGCCACATTTTGCGATGCCACGTATGAAAATTCAATATCATTTAGAATATAAGAATTTTAAAAACAAACCTGACTGAAACTTAAATAACTATTGTCTTCTATTAAGTGTAATTTGAAAATTCGTGGGGATGCAAAATATGCGATTTATTCTCGAATATAATGCATATCTTCATGGGGTTTATCTATGCAAAACAATTATTATCTCAAAATTGCTATCAGTAATGAAATAAGCGTAACCAAAAATGTTTACCCAGGATTTGAAAATGGCCATGAGACATGTTCACCACATTGTTCTGCGTTGTTCTAATTATCTACGTTGGCGGAGCAAATCATCATTGTTAAAGCTACTGACTACAATGAGTTCGATTTGTAAACCAAAAAATATTTGTAAAGGTATGTATATGTTCAAAGCCAGCTGCTTATTGTTAATATTTTTTTTATATGTATACTCTCAATAGTTCAACATCGCCTACCTAGTATTCTCCGTTTTATGCTCGTTTGGTTTAAAAATCATTCTAATTCTTTTTACATTAGTTAAATGAATAAAAGAAGAAGATATGTAACTGCATACAAATTTATCTACCACTTCAATCTTCTTAAAGAGAATTTCTGAATGTGTTTATAATAGAAAGCCCCAAAAAATTATGATCTGTTTCACGGTTTTTAAGAAGTTGGGTTCTTCATTGATTATGGCCTAATTAAAAATCCATTTAGTTACTTTTTTTCAACCTTGCCCTAGTGGATGCATTTCATAATAAATTATGCAAGAAGCCGCTGGAGTCAAAATACATTAAGACCCTAAAATGGGTCAATGATTCTGCTTTTCAATAAATAGGGCAGTATCACGTAAACATGACCCATATTCGGAGTTTCTTTTTTGAATAAATTAGAATACTAATGTTGACGGAAGAAAAGCGTTACCTATTTTTTATTTTGCTATAATAGAAACAAATTTCTACCACATAAATTATGTTCAGAGGGCTCGAAAAATTTTCCATTAATATGCATATTGCTCAAAGAAGGATATCAGTTGAGTAATAAGAGCAAATATTATTTGTATAAATTTTATCAGATTATTTGCTGGGAGTATAATAGTAGTATATTTTATGTACACTTAAGCGTACGCTTAAGCAAATATTTTTCGTTAGGGTATATGAACTTTTCTGGTAGTTTGTGGTATGCCACAGTTCAAGTTAAACTTTATTTGCTCAAATGTTTTCCTTACAAACTTTCTCAAGTACCGAGAGTGAAGTTCATGTTTACTTTTCGCAACACGCTCTGAAAAGATATTTAAAATTTTTCATTTTGCTTTCAAAGTATTTTTTTTTTTTATAAACAACTTCTTCGGTGTAATGCATACTAAAAAAAACTTCTTCCTGCTTACAGAGCTTGTTACTATATTTTATTTATTTATCACGAAGTTCCGCTTCTTAGTATAAATAAATTGTAAGATTGAAGTTGAAAATTTGAATTTAAATAACTACTTAATTAGAAACTTAGTCTATGCTCTTTTGATGAAATACAACTGTTTATGCTAAGGAGTTCTTCTAATTGTTAGATTATTTCTGAAATATTTATTAATTTATTAATTAATAATTGAAAACGATATATTTGGAATTTTTTACAAAAATATGAAAAACACTAAACCAGAGCGCATGTTTTCTAAATCTAAGTGCAACGTCCTCGGTTAAAACAAAGTAATCGTTTATGTTGTTTTCATAAAAAACATAGATCATTAAATAAAAAATCAGTAAACAGACGATTTATAATAGTAGCACGTTTCTAAATTCCTTGTTTTATCATAAAAAAGATTCTTCATATTGAGAAGAATTCTTTCTTGGAATTTCCATTAATTACCTGACTGTGCAAAACCTCAAAAAGGCAGCAAAACCTGCTCTTCTGGAATTATTTTGTAAATAAATGACCACATATAAATCTCGGTTATAAGCCAGTAAACAAGAGCGCGATGCCAGTTGGCTGCAAAAAGTTGCAATTCTGGTGAAATGCACTGCACTTGGTATCGTCGCATGTATGACGTAAAAAGATTTCGTTTCAATTTGAATACGATGTAATAACAAATCTGGTGTAATGAATCAATGACTAATTTTGAGGTCAATACACCGCACGAGTGTAAAAGTAGTTATCGATGTTAACTACACTGCACACTGATTAATCATTCAGCTAATTTTTGCATATTTTACGACGATCGCTTTCTTTGTCGTGAGCACCTTAAGGTCGTTAAGAAGTGGTTGAGAAATGGCGCCAAACGTTATTCAAGTTGATTATTATTATTTATAGATGAATTCCTCGGAAAATGTCGTGATTCACGCCGGATTCTTAAGCCGGTCACAGTTCCGTTCCCAAAGGCCGTTCGTTTGGAAAATTAATACATTACTTATGTATTTCAACAAGAAAAAAAATTATGTAGAAAGGAACTTTCACATAACGGAACTGACACAGGTATTATCGGATTAAGAAATCCAATTTCAGGTATGTGCGTTTACATTACATTCCAATTGAACAGGTTAATCTTTCGTGACAAAGACTCTAGGCACGTTTAATATACTTTCAACGTACTTACGGATTCAATTTATCAAGTTTAAGAGATAATTAATCGATTAAATGACTCAAGTCTAAATAATTCCATTTGTAGGTGCGAAATAGTGATAAAATTATAATTAGATAACTTAACTACTATATTTGTACGTTTTCTGATAATTGAAAAGATTATGTGGGAATGTTGAGTTATAATATTAAAATGAACTAATCAGAATTGTTTTACTACTTGTTGATCTTTACCTGATTTTTCCAGATTTGTAGGAAATCCCCCGCCATTTTTCTTTTATTTACCTCTCACATGCATTTCTTAATAATTAATATACATGATAAATATTATAGTATCTACACTATAAATGTTATGGTTGGCAAAATTACACAGTTAAGAGGAACATTCAAAACAACTCAATTTTATATTTACTTTTAAAATTTAAAAAAATTTCTATTCGATATTATATGATAGAGGAAAATGTTTGAAAAAGCTATTAAACTCTATCAGCGTAATTCAAAATTAATTTAATAGAAAAAACAATTTTATCTTTTAACGAATACTCTACCATTTTTTAAACTTTCACTGTTTTACATTGAAAGAATTGTGCATACATATAGATATTTTCAGATATTTTTGGTTGTCTTGATAAGAAAATGGGCATGCTAAACTTGAACTTTAGTAAAATATAAGAATAAAAAACAAAGAAGACAACTATATTTACAGACAAGGGTCACTGGTCGAGAAAGATAATTTCGGGTGTTTACCAGCGGCACGTTGTCGGGAAGGTTAAATCACACGACCCATGCAGGAAGTTTTAAAAATGTAGATATTAAAAAGATTTTCCGAATATACGGGAGATACCCGATTATTGTGCTAAAGCCTTTATTTGCAAGTGTAATGTAAATTACTATAAAAAAAATGAATAAATTTTAACAATTTAATTGGGTGGAAAATCCATGCATTAGCTACAGACAAACGACAAATTATAGGTAAAAGTGAAATATGTAATTATAAAGAAAAAAGGTTTATTTCTTACCGCGCTTCCTTGTGCTTGTTGAGGAACCTCCACATCCTTGCTACCGTGATTTTCTTCAACGGAGTCCGGAATATCAATCGAACTGGGCTCATAATTTGTACCTCTATTTTCGGTGGAGTAGTGAAATCGTGGGCTAAATTGTGCACAGACCTCACATGAAATGAGGGCTACTATTAACACAGACACTGTCGCACTCATTATCACAGAATTATTTACTTTTGGATAATAGTTCATCACAATTCCCGTGTGATTTCTCTTAATTTATCTAAAATGTAATTCTCGACGTTGTATCCACTTCCACTGCTTTAGCGTTTGCGTCAAGAGTAAATAGAAAGGTCAGTTTGGAATAAAAACGATATCAAAAGGCAAACAAAAGATAAGTTGCACACCGAATTTTGTATTATCGTATAAAACCATATCACGTCTTTAGATCGCCGCAAAAAACAATAACATTTTTTCATGATTGCTCAAAACGATTTAGACTTGAAGAAAAATTGGAGGTCAGTACAGGAGGGGTTTGGTGTGATATCACTGCTATCACTTTCAAGTTGAAAATGTGTTGAGTAATTTAAGAATTTAATGGGGGCATAAGTACACTACAGACGTATAACTTTTGGGAATTTCTAGGAAATAACCTAAACACTACTATATCTCATTATTATGAATCAAGTATTTTCAAGTATTTTATATTTAGAATATTATTCATTTATATATTTTTTCAATTCTATAGTCGAATCAGTTGTATAGTTATTAATTAATATTAACAAGAATGCATTTAAATGTTACAATTCATAACCGGCATTACTATTTATGTAGCATTGAAAACCATTTTCGAAAATCCTTCGGAAGTTGATAGAGGCTTTAAGTATATGTACCTAAGTATAATTAAGCGGATGTAACCTTCTATTAAGTTTCCGTATTTTTTTTTTATTGTCAGTTATATTGACGCATATTTGGGAGTCGTACAGATCGTTTCTTGAATACTCAACTATCATACAATTTTTAACAGAAAAATCACATTATCTTCTTGATTATGTTATTCCGATATTGTGTCTTTTTTTTATTAGAGACTGCAATTTTTTCTGTTTTAAATTTATAATCCTATGCTCTATTTTGTCAAGGTTTTTATTTAATAGATTTACTTTTGAGCAAAAATGAAAAATGTGTGAGTGCATAAAAGCTAGAACTTTTTAACTGGAAAAACTGGTTTAACAAAATTTTAGTATCATTATTTTTGCTTGTTTTGATATCAGTTTTAACATTTCATAATTTATATAATTTACTACTTTTACTAATTTACTACTAGTTCAAGTGAAATATAGTGCGCTTTTATGCTGAGAAAAATGTTTAATTGCACAACCGAGAAACACAACAACCATGAGAACATTCGCGTATTTTTTTTGTTGTTATTTTTCAACACATTTCGCGCATAGCTTAAAATTCAATTTTATTTAGTTTCTAGATCTGATCAGTGATAGGACACATGATCTCTAATCTAACTAAAATATTTTTTATAGCAACACTTACAATTTGCGTAGTATATGTTGAGATATACTAAAAAACAAATTGATTAAATCACACTATAATTGGCTACTCCGATCGAGCGCAAACTAACTACTATTGAGCATGATCACCTGCACTTAAATCGCGTCTCAACGAACTTTCTTAGTGTGACTACCCGCAAAGAGATGTTAAAATGGACTGGTAGCTTGTCGTAACGAGTTGCAGGTTTATTTTTTACTTTTCTCTCGGCATACGCGCCGAAGGTGTTTTATCAGGTAAATGCGATCCCCATACCTCTTAGTTTTTGAGCTATCACAGGTGTGGTCGTGTGGTAAACCCCCAGTGAAACAGGTGAACAGGTGAATCAATTTCATTGTTTCTGTAACTGTGTAACAGTGTCTGATAATAGTTACTTGCGCATGGAGGTTCGTTGAGAGTAAGACCCAAAAGAAATTATAGAGATGTAAGAAAACGCAGATTCCAGGTAAGAGGACCAATGAAAAGGAAAACACCTTAATTTGATCAGTATACTAATCAAAGCTTCATATTAAAAATAAAATGTGTTACTGACCTACTCGTAAATCAACTAACAATGTAATTGAGGGTAATTAATCTTCTTAAATACAATAATTATTTAGAGAGTGAATCTTATCGATTTTAATTGGTATCCCACGGCAGCAATTTCGCAAAATTGTGGTCACGTCTGAATTTATTTTAAAAGAGTCATTGTGGTTTCAATTTATTTTCTATAGGTGTTTTTCAGGAGCAATCGACTTGGCCACTGGATTGGGAATTTCATTATGCGCGGTTTTCTGAAGGTCAGTGAAAAAAAAAACAAACGCCACCTTGCGCACTTTATGAATATAAAGATTCGTTAATAAGGTGCATGCAAGTATCTAAAAATACGCTACTAGTTGGAGAATACCAGATAGGATCAGATTCCAATTGATCCAGAAATGTAATTTTCAATAGGGTCGATGTTAGAAAATGGCAGATCGTTGACGCTTCAACAATTTTCTGTCCTTCATGATATACATTAGAACAGTGAATTCTTAAGATAAAGGAGCGTCATTTTGGTAAAACTGTTTAAGAAAAATCGTATTTTGTAAAAATGATCTTGTTACCGCTATAATTGTTGAATTGCTTAATGGAATTTTGATCCAATTTTATGGTGTTTGGCAATGGGGGAGGGGGACCTTTATCGCGTAATTTGTTTTAATGTAGATGGTAATATTCCTTAAATTTTGATGAAATTTGGTTAATATATTATCTATGGCAATATCTAAACTATTTTTTTTACGTAAAAATCATTTTTACCGCATTGAAACTTCCTTGATTTTTTTAGCTGCCGTCGAAAGGCTTTCTCTTTTTAATCCAATACTCCATTCTGTATGGTATCGTTGAATAGTTATTTAACGATCACTTTGTTAATACAAGGAACTGTTAACGAATTCTTAAGTTATTATACTGTATTTGACCGGTTTATTAAGAAATGGTCGCTCAGCCATTTTCCAATTTTCTCGCTTCACTCGAAATGAAAATTTGTTATACCGCTGTATTCAAATTAAAAGCTCTGACAAATATAACTGCGGCCAAGTTCAGTTTGTTGTAGAATAACCTCAAAGCCTCCCCATCATCCCATCTTTTCGAGGTGTCAAGAGAGCAACTAACGTTAAATAGGTGTTGTGTTTACTTCGGTTAAGATTCACTACAATGGGTGACAATTCCAGTGCCTCAACATCAAACGACGACTATGAGCTGAAGGAGATCAAAAGTCTACTTTGGGGCCCAGCCATTCGCCTGGATGTGTTTAGAAGGTGGTCGCAGGGTTTGTGTCTGCCTCCTCTTTCGATTGTCAAAAAAAAAAAAATTATATATATATATAATCCGAGGAAAAATTCCTCCCCGCTGTGTGTTTGTGTAATGTTTACGAATTCTGTTTAATACTCGTTGCGTCATCATCAGTCCCCCGATCTCCGCTCTGGCGTGCTGGTTTTTTGTTTACGACAATTAAATCGATTCACAAATGATAAAACGCTGCTGCGGCTGTGATTTTGATTGAGGAGCGCACCCAAAAATGACAAGTGACATAACTTCGTCGCGGGATGGGGGTGGCACCCAGATGCTTTCGCTGGTATTTGACCTAGTGGCGCAGTGCTGCATATTTGCTAAAATGGCGCAATCCACCTCCGACCGGGTTGAAGTTTAAGGTAACATCGGAAAATGCGGCACTGACCGCGGGTGACTAATCCCAGCGCCGTCTCGGACTCCGACGGGAAATGCGACCAATTTCCTCCTCCCTTCGGTCCACGGCGATGCAGTTGAGTGGCCGCAACTGGAGCACTGGTGTCATCTTTAAATTTAGCTGTTCCCCTAGAATGAACAAGAATAAATTCAATAGAACTATTGTCAATTAAAGGTATCTTTTCGGTAGTCACCAACAGCGTTCCAACTTTTCCATCTTCCAGTTGAAAGTAGTTAGCCTCCACAGTGGCGTTTTACATTTTTATGCCAGTAATTGACTTGAGCCAAATAAGCACCTTTTTTAGAAGTTAATACCTTGACCACAGCTTAACCAAAAATTGAATGGATTTAGGGTTCTGTTCTAATGAATCGTAGAGCTTTCAAAAACCCTTTATTTTAATATAAAAATTCGATTATAGAATCTACAATTTTGAAAGTTATAAAATTGTCTATTTTTTTTGATATGGAAGCTAAAACAGGGCCCTAAGACATTTTTAAGAATTTTGTATATCTCTTCTAAGATTTATTAATGGGATCTAAATTATGCAAGTACATATTAAATTAAGCAAAGTCATTCCGGTTTTAATTATCTTTTACAAATAGTTCCAGGTTTTTGGGATCGATGATTTCAATATTCAGCGCTAAAAGCGATTTCGCATTAATAAGCAAATTTAAAAATAATCACCTTTAAATTAATTTGAAAAAAGGCAAAGTATTTTATGTAAACAGCAATGTTATTATTAAGTAAAATATTAAAATAATAATAGCAAATTTACACAAACACACAATTTAAAATTAATTTTAAGGTTTTTTTGATTCTTTTAAATTTTTATTTAATTTATGTTCAATGTTTCCTTTTTAATAGGCTTCGAATTTAGTGACATTGAACCTTCAGCCCTGGTCCAGAAACAGGGTGGACCCTGCGCTGTGATAGCTCCTGTACAAGCATTTCTCTTGAAAATTCTCCTAATGGATACGCCTGGTCATAGTTTTAGCGATGTGAGCGTATTTCTTTCGCAATATTATTTAATAGCAATAAGATATAAAATAAAAGAAATTACAGCTCACCCCGGAAAAGTGCAGACGCCTCCTTATCCAGGCACTCTGCAATATTTTAATGAAATGTAAAATATCTTGTTATCGCATCGTAACTTTGCCAGAAGTCGGCTTGGAGACAAGAGAAGACGCAGCAGAAGACATAGAGGGCAATATTAAAAATCCTAACGAATTGGTTAATAGCATAACAGAAGTCAGTTTGTTTTCATGCAGTTTTGTAAGTCGTTTTAAATTATTTTATTTATTAATCAAGGCTGGCGTAGTTGCTGAACAGCCTGAGTGGGCACCCGAAGAGTTCCACGAGCGATTATCTGTTATTAACTTAGATGCGATAGAACAGGTCGAAAAATACTACTCAGAAAACTTCAATGCCTTAAGCGGTAAATATGGTGTTCTCCTGTTTATGTACACAGTGCTTTTAACAAAGGTACATTGTATATTTAAATAATTTGAGAAAAATAAATAGAAGATACTTTCTCTTAGGGAGTGGAGAATGTTGCTAGTGAACTTTCAGATAGTTCGGAGCCTCTTATTCATAACACGTATGGTTATGGATCCCAAGCTCTAATAAACCTAATGCTTACTGGTAGAGCCGTGGCACATGTCTGGGACAACGATCAAGATATTGGGGGACTTAGTAATTATTTTGCTATTATATCTTTGATTTTGGTATAATGTGACCGATTAATTTACAGGACTCCCAGGAATAAACCAACAAGCCGATGTAGGTTTTATTACTTTGATGGAACAAATGCGATACTGCACAGTAGGATCGTTCTATAAAAATCCAAAAAATCCAGTATGGGTAATGGGTTCAGAAACGCATTTAACAGGTAAGTTTTTAAATTCGTTTTTTTTTAAATTTATATATTTGAGTAGATTTCTTTCTTCCAAATGTGAAAAGATTTGAAAGGGATTCAATAATTTAGTAATGTAGATCAATTTACAGAGATCGTATATCTTTCAAACGAATTCAGTTGAAATCAATCAGACAAATTTGCAAAACGAACGATTGGTTTCTGAGTCTTTAATTTTGATTATTACTTATAAAAGTAGTGCTAGTTTTTTAAAAACCTAACAAGAAACATTCCTTCGATTTCTTTGATTGGATTTGTAAAGATAAGGTTAAAAAATGCAAAATTCTCGCACTAATATAATATTTTAAAAAATCTTCCGATTAAAATTTTAGTTTTATTTAGCAATGAGAAAAGGCTAGTGTCTCCAGAAACTCCATGCGAAATAGCTAGACGAGTTTTTAAATCATACGATCCTGAAGGAAACAATTTTATACCAAGCACTATGCTGCAAGATGTTCTATCGTCTTTGGACTTGGTTAGCGAGCCGGAATAGTAAGCAATTTTTATTTTGAGTACAAGCAGAGAAAAGGGAATTTATTTTATTTATTTTTTTTAATATTTTCAGCGTGGATATCATGAGGAAAAAATTGGACCCAGAAAATTTAGGGATTATTCTACTTAACGCATTTATGGATGAGTTCTTTTCAGAGGACCAAAGATCAGTACCGGACACCTTTGATTTATTGCACTACAATGGAATTCCTGGATCAAATGGAGGGAACAAAGTAAAAATTTTATAATTTTATCACTTTGCAATTTAATTAATATATTTGTATTTTATATTTATAGGTGAAGTATTGTCGTGGGACTGCGATTCTATTAGAAAGTGATCTAAAGTCAATGTGTAGTTCATCAAATCCGATGTTGACATGCCTTCAAACAAAGTGGCCAAATATTGAAGTTAATTGGCAGGATATACGGATACCATCAATGAATTGACTAATACTCTGGGAAATTTTCTGTCAAATGTTACAAAACAAAATTTATTTAATTTCTTTAATCGTGTAAGAACACAAAAAATTAAAAAGCAACCCAATTTGTAGCAGCGGCGAAAAATTAACAACCACAAAGATAAGGAAAAAAAATAAAAAAAAGTGAAAAACATTAAATTAAGACCAATATATCTCATATTTTTGCCCTAGACAAGAGAATTCTCAACTTTCCATACTTACAATAATTTTGTAAAACGAAGCCTGTTAATGTTACGTCATGTAATGCTTTGTCTTAACATAAGTATTTATTGTTTTGTTTTTAGTAATAAAATTATTTTTAAATAAAAAAATTTATCGTATATTATTTCGACAATAAATTTTTGAGAAACTTTCAATTGCATTTTATACCTGAGTTTAACATAAAAGAGAAGACGGAAAAGATGGAGAAAATTGCAAGGTATCACAACATTATATATTTTATTTTACAGATTAGTTTAAGTTGAATTGAATCTATGAGCAATTTACTGACTTTATATTGAGATCTGAATTTCTATTTTAAAATAGAATCAAGAAAATTAAGTATTTAATTCAGAGGTCGACATTTATTAAGGTAAATCGTGTTGTGCAAACAGTCTACAAGATTTGCTAATAAATCCAAAATTTCATTTTAATTAAATTTTGAGAGTTTGAATTAAAAAACTGTCGGAATAAGGAAAGTGGTTCAATTGCAAGATTAGAAAAAATTCGCATCTTGGCTTCCTAAGCTTCCACAGCTGTTCCACTAAAAACAGAGGGAAGAAGAAGACGACAGTCTGTTGAGTGTTGGTTGTATGTGTCAAAAGTGTTTCCGGGATTCTTCTGGAAGTGCGCGGATTTGTGGCGATTGTGTCGTTTTGATAAAAGCGAAAAATGGGTGTCGAGACGAAAGAAAAGGGTAAAGACGATCCGTCTGAACTTGAGTAAGTTAAATTAATTTATTATTAACTCTGAAACATGGAAAACGCCCCATTTATTCATTTATAGCTGGACCTATAGGCGAGGCCAACTACTTCTTATCTTTGGCTTGTGCATTGTTACGACTACGGCTTTAATTGCGTATTTATTTTTCGGTGAAGCCTACCAAAAAAGGATTGCGAGTCGCTCCAGGATGGACGGTAAGTCGCAAGGTTTTATAAGTATTACGTCCTTAATGCAGGTTAATTCAATTTTCTGAGAGGAAAAGTGGGCGTCATCGCTACTTTCTTCTACTGCAATTGCAAAGTAGATTGCTATCGGCCGCCTAAAGAACTTTGTTTATTCCTTTTGCAAATCAACAAACATAGCTAGTTTTACATATAATATTCGATTTTCATACAAATCTTTTATAAACGCATCTCCCGGATAGCACCCTTGAGCTCTCCAACTAAAATAGAAATTGAATTTCTGATAAGATAAATATAATGTTTTCTCATTAAAATGCGTTTAAAACAATTCTTCATTGATAGTGCAAGTTATTATGATTAAAATTATTTGTAGATATGTAAGTAAGTCAGTAACTGAGAATTTTTCCTCTATTTATAATAGTCATATTAATAGTTAAAATCTTTGCTGTAGCAGAGTCATGGTGATTTCAATAACAAAGTTACGTTTTATTCTTTACGTTTTTGGTAATTTTTCCCTTTAAAATAAATTTGATAATTTCGATTTGTTGTCTTATTAAAATGTTGCTGTTTATTATTTTTCAGATTTACCTGTGTGGTATTTTACTCGATTTCACAGGGTACTAAAAAGTGGAAGTGATAGAGAAGGTAATGAGATAGCAATGGGAAGGTATTACAAAAATGTATTTCCTTTTAACATTGGCACTGATATAATACAAAGAAATTCCAATCAAAATACGGATAAAAAATTGGTTTGTTACTACGAATCTCCAGTAAACACCGATTCACGTAACTTGTATCCAAAAAGTATTGACCCCCATTTATGTACCCATATAAATATCGGCGTTGCTACTTTAATCGAAAACCGCTTAAACATTGATAATAACCTTAAGAAGATGTTAAATGAAACGAAAAATTTAAAGGAAGAAAATAAAAATTTGAAAGTATTACTATGGGTTGGCGGGGCAGATTCGGTTGGATTTCCGCAAATGGTCGAAAATCATGAAAATCGAAAAACTTTTATTCGATCTTTGAGAGATGCATTGAAGCTGTATGAACTTGATGGCGTTGATCTCGATTGGGAGTTTCCCAGTGCCCATAAAAAAGAAAGGCAACATTTTACCCAATTATTGTATGAAATCCGTAGAGAATATCAGCGAGAACACTCCGATTATTTATTATCCGTAGCCGTGGCTGCCCCAGAAGGAATTGTTTATTTTGCCTACGATATTCGGGAAATGAACAAATATGTGGATTTTGTCAACGTAATGTCCTACGATTTCCACTTTTATTCAAAAAGTACACCTTTCACAGGTAAATAATTTTACGTGCATCCTTTTTTTTTAAATGCATATTATTATTAATATTTTACCAGGATTAAATGCTCCACTCTATGCTCGTCGGAACGAACATTCGCTTCTTTCTACTTTAAATTTAAATTACACCGCGAAATTCTGGGAAGCGCAGGGTTTGTGCCGAAATAAAATTGTAGTTGGACTTCCTACTTTTGGACATTCATTTAGGTAAGTCATTTGTAATTTTGTTATTAATTTTACACTATATATTTTTACTTGCTGAAATATTGTATTCAATTATATTAATTAAAAGTGAATATCAAAGTCAGCGGTTATACTTTAAAACCACAAATTATTTAATTATATTAATTAAAAGTGAATATCAAAGTCAGCGGTTATACTTTAAAACCACAAATTATTTAATTAATTAATATGGTGCTTAGAATTTTAATTAACTAAATCTTATTTTTAGTTTGCAAATAAAATATGAAATCCAAATATAATGGGGATAATAAAATATGACAGGAAAAATTTTATTTATAGGTATATAGAAATAATTTGTTCGATAAGTCTCCATTCGATGTTCATGACTTTAGTTAATTACCCCCTCGTCTGTGGCCTATTTTTATTCGTAAGCCTTGGGACTTGAATAATTTGTTAGTCTACCGAGTATAAAAATACACATTTATCATTAAGTATAATTTTATGTTTGTGTCCAATCTACAAAATAAACTTTATAAGAATGAATCTTCTTAAAAGAGAGGCAATTAAAGTGATGCAGCGAATGATAAATGGTTCGTAAATAGTTCGCCATCCATTTTATGCTATTCTCATTGACTTATGAGCCTGGAGCATACATAAACAGCATAAAGCACTTAATTCCGCATTGCATGAATCAAAATGCGTTTTCACGCATAAGAGGACTTGTCTCTAAAGAGAAATGTTTGTGCGATTTAAGTGGAATTTACCTCCAGAGAAGGAGACAAAACTCCTACCTGTCGCACAAATTTGTTTACAAGTAAAGTTGACATTCAGGACATCTTAAAGTGTCCTTAAAAAAAGCGCTTTTCGGTGAAAGCTTTTCCACTTTCACTCCCACAATAGGATTTCAACTACCGATTAGATAAGAAGAAGAAATGTCTGAAAGTGGGTGCATGGTGTGGCTGATGTAAATTTTTTTTGTGTTCTCTATGTGAAGAAAATACGAAAATCAACTTTAATTTATAGTAGTTACCTCAAGCCGAAATGAGTTGTTCCCAGACGAAGTATGAACTACTGCAGGAACACAGCAATCTTAGGTGAGGCGATTTACCAATTTTGCGGATGTCATTTACACTCAATTCATATTTCCTCCAGGGACAATTACAATTGGCTACGCCTGTGCATTTTTGTAGCAATTTGTGTTTCCTCGAGTATCGCTGTATACTTCACCTGGAGCGTTATTTATCAGCAGTCGCTGAATATTCCTCCAAAATTTACTGGTAAAATAAAGTGCTTAATTTGATTATGTACTCAGATTTCCTTCCACATGTTTAAAAACAAAATCTGCAAGATATCAATATAGTGTAAAAGTTCTAACGCATGTTCTATAGTGGAATCTTTAAATCTTAACCGTCTTCCGTGGAGTCACACCTTAGTCGTGATAGATCCTAGAATTGTTTTTTACATCTTGGCTTATAAAGATATTAAATATACATCGTTTTATAAATGAAAAATAAAAAATAAAAAACGCGGCTTTTGTTAATTTTTGAACTATTATAATAAAATAAGCAGATTTTGTTTTATTTTGTACAAGAAACACAAAATATAAAACCTGTATAATTTTTTTTTTTTTTAGATATTCCTATACGGTATTATAATCGAGCAGAAATATACTCAGAAAAATTTTATAAAAGCAAGCCTTATTCTCGTGATAAAAGCAAATTTTTTAAGAAATTAGACTTTGTGTCGAAAAACAAGACCCAAGAGGTGAGACAAATAGAAAATGAAAGAATTTATCCCTCAAAATATGGCAATTATATATACAAACAAGATACTGGGCTAAAATTAGTTTGCTATTACGAGGCTTCCGCTTCGTTAAAATTAACGAACACTTTGTATTTGAATAATGTCGATCCTCACTTATGCACTCATTTAAACGTTGGAATTGTCCAAATCGAAAAAAGTCGCCTAATAATTGACGATCGTATGAAGCGATCACTTGAGGAAACAAAATTGCTTAAGAAGAAAAATAAGGACTTAAAGGTCCTTTTATGGGTGGGAGGTGGCACAACGAGCAACTTTTCAGAAATGGTTGCCCAAAGTTCAAATCGTAAAATTTTTATACAATCTCTCGTGTCCGTCCTTGAAATATATTGCCTTGATGGAATAGACTTAGATTGGGAATTTCCCAATTCGCGTAAATCTGAGCGATTACACTTCTCTCAACTTTTGCATGAAATTCGAAGGGAGTACCAACGAGATCATCGAACATATTTATTAACTATAGCTGTTGCCGCACCGGAAAGATTAATTTTTTCTGCTTATGATGTTGAGGCCATTAATAGCTATACAGACTTTGTTAATGTTATGACATTTGACTATCATTTTTATACAAAAAATTCACCTTTAACAGGTAATTTAATCAAAACCGTATATCTTTACTCAGGGACAAGAATTTATTTGTAATTTTGTAGGCTTAAATGCTCCACTTTATGCAAGTGTAAGTGAACATAAAATGCTTCATAATTTAAATATTAATTACACTGTGAATATTTGGTTGTCGGAGGGTTTGGATAAAAGAAAAGCTGTTATCGGTCTACCAAC
The DNA here is from genome assembly GCA_959613345.1 of Tolmerus cingulatus. Classification (NCBI taxonomy): domain Eukaryota; kingdom Metazoa; phylum Arthropoda; class Insecta; order Diptera; family Asilidae; genus Tolmerus; species Tolmerus cingulatus. Next base: position 35,557,548 of record OY390710.1, read on the forward strand.
TTATGGACATTCATTCAAGTAAGCTAATTTATAACGATTTTACTTAGATTTCTTATATCTCAAGGAGCAAAGAAGAAAATTCATAGAAAATGAACCAATATTCTTTAACTTTTTGATATGACCCTGGAATTATTATTACAGCATTTTAATTATTTTACATAATATTATTTGTTTGATCCAGGAAAAGAAAGAATAATTTATTAATAATGTTGTAATTAAAATAAAATAATTAAACATTATTTCAGCAAGTAAATACATAAATATAAATATGCTTTTAAATTAAAATTTTGATTTTAAACTCATTCATCTCACAGACTCGTCAACCCTTTCAACAATGGAATTGGTGCTCCTGCTGAAGATATCGGAAGAGTTGGAACATTCGGATTTACCACATACTCCGATGTTTGTTGGTTTAAAGAACAAAATCTGTATGTGACTACGATTTATGATGCTGAGACATGCTCTCCTTATCTTTATGCCGGCACCGAATGGATTTCCTACGAAGACGAACGCAGCTTAGAATGCAAGGCAAAATATATAAAAGACAATGGATTCGGCGGAGCCATGATATTCTCTCTCAATACAGATGACTACGGATCGCGTTGTAATTTCAATTTAACTGAAAATCCAAATGATAAAAACTCCACATTTCCTTTAGTACGTAAAATATACTCAGTATTATTTGACAGGGAAACTGACTAATTTTTGAGAGCTGACACGGCTTTTACATTCCTCATGAAATTCTTAAAGAACGCCAAAGTTAATGATACAAAAACAAAAAATATAAAGACAACTTTAACTTATAATAAGGATGGCAGGAATATTGCTTGGGTAGAGGTCCGATTACTTGCATTGAACAATAATATATAAAAGCAGCTTAGGCAAAGTCGTAGATTGTACCTGATAAGAATAACAAGGCACTGAATGACTTCAAGGTAGGTGAACGCTATCCAATAGTTTAAATAAATAAATAAAGAAATTCCTATACTATCATATATGTATGTAAATTAGTAAGACAGGAGGTACATTAATGTTGCTACTTCAAATAGAGAAGGATCTGGTAATTTCATTCTTCTTTAAAAAAATTCCCTAAAGTAGAATCTACTTAATGTTTATACCAAATTTTTAATTTTAACAAATACTTATACAGAAAAGTAACATTCACACTATTTTTGATTACGAGAAAACTTGTTCATTTTCAAGTATTAATAATGCATTTATATAGAAAAATTAAAAAAGGCAGCAAAGGCATCACAATTTTATGCAATTTATTGGTATTAAGTATTCAAGTTTGAGTATCGTAGCTTGGTCTACGTAAATAGATAGAAACCTAAAGCATAATTTAATTTTAAATATTTTTACAACAATTTGAAGGCCTTAGATTTATGTAGTATCATTGGTTACGACGTGAGTGAGCACTTTTTATGTAAATACGAATTTAATTACTTCTTATGCACTATATAGAAAAGTATAACTGCTGGAAGCAATTTAACGAGCAGAGGCTAGGTTCTAAATGATTATGTTGTAATGTTTTTAAAAAGCGTTAGAAAATGCTTTTAAATTGGCTATTTAAAAAAAGGCTATTAATTGCAAGACAAATATTTAAAATTTTATTTCCGTGATAGGGGATATTAAAATTATTAATACTCTCCTTTTGTAAACTGTTATTTGTCACAAACTGCTAATTTTGTTTTTACGATCAAAACAACTTTTTGTCTTGCAATATTTTCCGATTGCCTTATTATGCCAAAACAAAGAAATTTGTCAATTTCGGTTTACAAAATTTTTATTGTAAATTAAATCTATTCCCAACACTATTATTAAAACAGTCTTTTAAGTCAAAGTGAAAATGTGATATTATAATTGTACATTGCTGTTTTTTTTCAGGGAGTAGTTATTATAAAACGTGTTACTCCCTAATTAATAATTTACACTCTGTACTGAAGCACTTATTACTCGAGTACGTGTAAATATATCTCTTTACTTAAGTCGAAAACACAGTTAAGTAATATATAAAATAATTATTGACCAATATTACTTTAAAAATTTTTCGCTTTCTTTTCGATATATTTATCCGTGCCAAATATTTTGTTTTTAACGTGAATTCTACTCGCGTGTAAACTGGATTTATGTTTAATTTTTCAAAACATCTGTGTTGTGATTTATTTTTGTTTGGTGATTTTTGTTGTTAAAGATTTATATAAAAGAACATTCGTTTAATAAATGATTTTATAGTTATAAATAATTTAATCTTTTTTTAACCTTTCCTAATTTTATGACATTGATTTACCTTTATTATAAAATTTTTCTCATTAAATTGAGTTATAAATTTTTAAATTTTATAATTATTCTGTTTCTTTTAGGTATCAATAAGGTTAATCAATTGATTGTAAATATTTAAAGTTCTTCAGCAGCAGAGTAATTTTTATTGCTAATTGTAAAGTAAAATTAAAACCTTTTTTAATAGAATTAATTTGGAAATAAGTTAAAAATGTTGGATTACATTAATAGACTTGGAGCAGTAAAGGGTGGTTATTAAATGTAGCAACATACTACAGAATTAGAAAACCTTTTGTCTATTGATAGTCTCCCTTCTGAATACCATCTGTTGTAATTTCCAATATTCAAATAATATATGTGTATGCACAAGAATTGATTTGATTTTCTTTCATATTAAAAATTATAATCCATTCATGTTTTGATCAGGCGATTTCTTCAAATACAACAACGCATTTTCTCTCTAGATTTTGTAAAATTATGTTTTCAGCGCTTGTACACAAGTTTTTATACTCGCAGCATGAACTACGTAAAAGCAACTCACACTAAATCACCGATCTTCGCTAATTCTGAGAGTCTTCATTCGTGCAAAATAAGAAATTTGCAAATCTCAGTTCTCGACAAACAACCCCTGGATTCTCTTCACTTTAGGAGACTTGAAAACGACCTCAGAATTTTTAAGCCGGCTAGCAAAACGGCGGTGAGCAGGCCACTTGTTAAATTTTATTTGCTAGTTGCCATCTGAGGCTCAAGGCAGTCGTACCGCGTAGGGGTGCTATATTTTACATATTTTCGAAACGTGAATAAAACTTCGGTTTATGCTCGATCAGAATGGCCGCTTACATCGGAAGGAATAGTGCGTTTCTAATTAGAAAATATATTTCCCGCGGTGGCCTATACCCTGCACTTAAAGTATGTGGTAATTTCGGTCAACAACTTAAAATAAGTTCTTCTATGTGTTAATTAATGAAGATTGAAGCACACATTGGCGATCTTCAGTGGAAGTTCCATTTATATAATCGAAACGCTTACGCATGCTAAGAATTCTGATACGAAAGTCTCAAGGTGGAGATAGTAAAAATTGTGTCGTCAGAACCTCAGCTGATTAAACCAATACTTGGTTGTGATGAAGGCAACAAAACACTTGTGGTGCTTCATTGAGTTATAACAATAATAATAAAATACTCTCACTCTCAAATGTAATGTGGAATGATTAGTTTCCGTGCCAATAAAATATAATTAGAATGTGCAATATGAATTAAAGTGGCTTTAAATTATTCCAAGTTTTTAATTCACTCTCGTTTAATTTTTGTATATGAACATACATTTTTATTATTTGTTCCTTCTTATATAGAAGAATATAACTTAATATTACAACCGGCTAATAAGTTAATAGTCAGCTTTTATGATATTCGGGTAAAAGATCACAGAAAAGGGTTACTTACAAATAATTCCAGGAAAAGCTGGTTCGATTCTTTCCCTTAGAATATCATTTCTACTGATTTATATCAGTTAAATTGGCTCGACTCTAGAAACCGGTTCGTCACCCAGAAATTTTAAAATATTCCATGTTATTTTGCTTTTATGCAGTAAAATTTGCGCTATCGAGAATTCGATTTATTTATTCCGCTTATAATTTGCTCTCTAGGTTATTTGTCTGCATTATATTCCTATATATAACTTTCAAATGAAAAAGCACAAGATTTTTGTTTCCGTTAATTATGCTTACTTTACCTGATAACATTTTAAAAAAAATTGTTAATTACGTAATTTTGTTTTTCGGTTTCGTTGCCACTCGGTGCATTTATGATTATTTCTTTGCGGTCGAAATTTGTAGGAACCTCATAATTTTTACCTGCTTGTCATTAGTAGAATGAATTTGACCCAAAAAGTAATTTTAACAACATATACCTCTTTTAATACAAGGACAAATTTAATGACCAGTTTATTGTGAAAAACACCAGGGGGAATTTTTAACGACAAAGTTTTCCTGTGTAAAAAAAATAAATCCTCTGAAAAGTCTTTTCAAATAATTATATAACAAAGTTACAGCCCAGAACTTCAATACATCAGTTAGAAGGATGTTGTCGGTTTTCTTAATTTTCGAAAAATCATTTTACTAGAGTCTCATGTTTGTCGTGCCTAAACTTTTCAATGGTAATTATTATAGTTATGCGAATAATTTAGATTGCTTTATTAAATTTTTAGAATCCTCACGGTTTGAACTTCCCAGTAAGAGGTTTAAGATTAACAGCTCAATTGGATAAAATCGTATCATTTAATTTGAGCGATATCGGCGAGGGAATTCGAGAAGTTACTATAAAAGAATGGTAATAAATTATATTCCTTCAAGGAGAATTTATTACAGCAATTATTTTCTCAGGTTTGTTAAAGAAGGCGATAGAGTCGAGCAATTCGACAATTTATGTGAAGTGCAATCCGATAAAGCTTCGGTCACAATAACCAGCCGATTTGATGGAATTGTTAGTAAAATTCACTATAAAGTTGATGAAATTGCATATGTTGGAAAAGCGTTAATGGATTTTGATGTTGAAGATGAAGAGGGTGACGATTCTAGCAGCAGCAGTAGCAGTAGTTCTGATTCGGATTCTACATCATGTAGCAAAAAAGCGGCTGCAAATAAATCTTCAAAGGAAGATGAAGAAATTGCAAACCGAGTGAGAATTTTAGCAACTCCAGCTGTTCGTCGAATTGCTATGGAAAATAAAGTTGACTTAAGTAAAGTTCCTGCTACTGGAAAGCAAGGAAGAGTACTGAAAGGAGATGTTCTAGAATTTCTTGGTCAAGTTCCTGCGGGCACGAATAAGCCCCATCCAACACTTTTACAAGCACAAAAAACTGTTGTGCCATCAGATAGAATAGAAGTTTTGAAGGGAGTAAGGAAAGCCATGTTTAAATCAATGTCTGAGTCTTTGGTAAGATGAATGAATTTTTAAAAAAAGGGTAAATTTAATAAGATCCCTTTTTTTTTAGAACATCCCTCACTTTGCATACAGTGACGAGATCGATATGACAAATCTTGTCGAATTTAGGAAGCAATTGGGTGATATCGCAAAAGAGCGAGGTATCAAAAAGTTAACATTTATGCCGTTTTGCATTAAGGCGGCCTCCTTGTCCTTGAAGCAGTACCCGATCCTCAACAGCACAGTAGATGTACAAAATGAAAGTGTAATTTATAAAGGAGCTCATAATATTAGCGTGGCAATGGACACTCCCCTTGGCCTGGTTGTGCCAAATGTGAAAAACTGCCAGAGTAAATCTATTTTAGAAATAGCAAAGGACTTAAACGATTTAATGGAACGAGGAAAGGCTGGGACTTTGAGACCTGAAGATTTTGCTGATGGCACATTTTCACTGTCGAATATTGGAATCGTAAGTTGAACATTTTATATACAATATATAATTAGTTAAACATTTCTTTATTCAGATTGGAGGCACTTACACCCATCCTTGTATAATGGTTCCACAAGTATCAATCGGTGCTATGGGCAGGACCAAAGTAATTGCAATATATAATTTTAAAAAATATGAAATTTTTTACACTTACAATTATAGATTGTTCCTCGGTTCGGACCAAATGATGAAATCGTAAAGGCGCATATAATGAGTGTTAGTTGGTCAGCAGATCATCGGGTAATTGATGGTGTAACTATGGCGAGTTTTTCAAATTTGTGGAAGAAATATCTTGAAAATCCAGCGTTATTCGTTATAGACACCAATTGATCCGCTATAGAATTTTGTATTCAAAGAAAAATAATTTTTTAAGGCTGACTATTAGTGCATTTATAGTTTATAAGGAAAATCGCAAATTTATAATTTGTTCAAGATTGTTTTGGTTTTTGAGTTTTGCTAAATAAGCTTGCCTGTTTTGAAAGTTGTTAAATAAATGTTTTTACAATTTTTATAAGTCAGTTAAATAATGGACTGAATTTTTATTTTACTTTTTTTTAACGACCATTTACTAAAAAGAGATAACCTATTAAAAAAAAGTGGTTGTATGAAATTTTTATATACGGTGTTAATATTGAATCATTTTTGCTCTTTACTGTATGAAGAGGACTTCTAAAAAAATTACTTAATAAGAAAACTGTCTTACGTGCTATATATGGAAGAGGAAAGTTTGCTCTGGAGACTGGAAGATGTCTTGGCTTTTAAGTGCAAAAGCTTTGAGCAGAGGCGTCCTAAAACAAAACTGCGAACCACTAAAACATTCTTTGTAATAGGGCGTAAATCTGTATCAACAAAAGTAAATGATTTTAGTTAGTTTTGAAATTTTTTTTTATAGTTAATTATTAAATGAAATTATTTTAAAATGCAAAAGTCTAAAAACCATGTTACCTACCTTATCCCATAACTTGGTTTGGCTATATTTTTAATCTTGAAAATAAAAGTTGATTGCTGCCCCTATCCTCCACAATAAGGTTATAAAAATGATTTTAGCAACAAATCTTGTATTACATTTAATTTCTAATAACAACGGACTATGATTTTATACAAAATGCAACAAGAACCATTAACTTAACAATTTAAAAACAATTTCCACTTTGGCATTGATGTGCAAAAAATTTGGCAATTTTGATACGTCACGAAAATAAAAGTATTAAAATCAAAAAATATATGCTTTCGAAAAATATATGTAGAAAGTTGGGAATGATGTCTCCAATTGTATGTTTGTGATGTAAAATAGCACGTTCTATATGGTATCAGAATTTTATTCTTCGTACTCGAGTGCAAGGAATGTGTCCTTTTTCGCTAGATATTCACTGTATCGAGTTTGAGCAAATCTATAAAAAACAATATTAATAAATATTTTTATAATTACAAAATTAATAACATACTGAATGAAATCGAAGTTGATAGTTGAATGTTCTGTCTGGATTAATCCCCACATCGCCCAGAAAAAGTGTGATGATAGAGCAAATTGATTTACTTGCACGTAAAGTTTTTCGACATCTTTTTGATCAACTTGATTTCTTTTGTGATATGCTTTAAGGTACACTGTAAGCCATTCGTTTTGGAATTCCTTTGAAGGATAAAGCGTATAGTCAATTTCGTCGATTCCTGCAAACTCCGTGAAATGGTTTCCGATGTCAAAGGCTTGATAATTGTAGTCAGCATACTCGTAATCGATGAAAGTTACCCTATTTTTTGATTTTGTGTAAATTACATTTCCTAAGAGCAAGTCATTATGCGAAAATACGACTGGGCTGTTTAATTGTTCTAAGCGACTGAACAAATTCCGAAATTCTTCTTTCAGTTTTGATACGGGTAGGAACATTTTTTCTACTCTATATAAGAAAGAAAATATATTTATATATTATTTTAGTCTGATTTATAATTAAAAAATTTTAAAATATGTTTATACATAACATAGCCCAAAGTTACCTGTTATGTTTGATGGGATCACTGAATTGATCTGGTATCAAATTAAGGAATTTTTGCATTTTATTCCACAGCATTGGTTCCTTCTTTTGGCCAGTTTCAACTTTGTGCATTTCAGCCATTCTTTGAGCAATCAAAATCCAAATTTCGGGCTTGATGATCGTTTCAACTGTAAGAGTCTTCCCAGGAACATATTCATAAGCCAAACCATTACTGAATGTTGCAAACAATGATGGAGCAAAACCATAGTTGTGAAGAACTTTGAAATTCTTCGTTTCCGCTTTCCTATCTATGAGTAGATCAGTTTTATTGCCATAAACTCTAACCAATACTACATTTCGGCTCCAGTCTTCACAGTCTCGCTCATGATTTGATGCTTCTGTAATTTTGTCCATCAGTAATGTTGCACAATTCTCTTCCTTCATTGAATGGAAACATCCGACCAGTTTATTTGTGATTCCATCTGTGAACAACTGATTTAGTAATACGAAATACTTTAATAAAAGTTTTGATAAAGTTCAAATGTTTGCTATCATTGCAAATTATTTTTATGATGAGATTGAGCTACACTGCGAACAAACTGACGCAGTTGAAGCTATTAGAGTTCTCACGATGATAAGGTGGATGCTAAGTGATTTACTACTGCTCATTGCAGTTGAACAAACCAATTACTTTAAGTGATACAATGATAAATGTAGCTTATTTCAAATTGAATTGCTTCAACGAGAAGAATTCGAGAGGGTATATCAAAATGTTATCGCTTACATTAAAATTATAATTAAACTCTTGATTGCAATATCTGCTTAAGAAATAATCGTGACAATGAAATTTGTATAAAAAACGATAATCTTGTAGCAACCACTTATAAATTTATTTCCTAATCTAAGAATAGAAATTTGACTCTGAAACTAAAACAAGCATCCAGAAGAAATACCTTTTTAATGCTACACTTGATTCAACAGCTTTTGTTTCGTAATCTCAGAAACGTAAAGCTTTATTCATAAAATCGCCTTGTTTAAGTCATAATAGCTAAAATAAATAAATTTAAGGCGCAATTAGGTCTCCTCTAGACAGTAAAGTGTGAAAAATATTAATTGATTAATTAACATACTTTCATAAAAATATCTTAATTCGAATATCTAAATTTAATTACAAATAAGAAATTTAAGACAATATGTTTTCTCACATTTTAGATGGAATCCCTCGGATTTTGTTATTCCAACCTGCGCAGCAAACTTGAAAGCGCAGGCACGGAGTAAAAAAACGAAAATAAAACATTTTTCATAACAAATTTGTAATGCAACACTTTTGCTTTAACTTATCTACCAACTACGTTACATAATTAAAGATTTATGAGGAGCACGTGAAGCAATGAGCACCTTTAAAGCACAAATGCGTACAGAAAAATTGTTTATCTATTCACTTAACCAAATTATCATGTAGATTTAAATATTCTAACTTTTGTTGCATTTTGGAGATCGGTTTTTAAAGCCCCTTTCAATTAGGTAAAAACAAATTATTACGTTGAAGGAAAATTATGCAATATATTCAAGTTATAGGAGCTGCATATCAATATCAAAGATTTCCCAAATAGACGTTAAAAATTTGTTTTCTTAGTAAGAAATGAAATAAATGGGAATCGATGCATTCAAATAAAATTAAAATGGTTGTTTGTTGTTTCAATATGTTAATGGATTTTTGAGTTTTATGGGTTGCTTTCATTAAATATGTAGAAAGCTGAAAGACTCCAAATATTCTAAGAAGTATTTTTTCTATGTGAGCAATTTTGTTTTCACATCATTGTAAAACTATTGAACCAAGAAAAATATAATAAAGCATTATAAAATTATTACTTTATTTCTCGAGTGGCATTTTTAATAGTATATGAAGCAAAAAAAAAATGTTAAGTAGGAGTGCCGATAATCGTTATTATACCGACACTAAAATGAGAACGACGCCCACAAAATGATTGATGGCGAGTGTTCCTACCGAGTCGCGTGGAGATTTTTAATTATTATATCGCTGCAATAATTGCATTTGTTTATCGCTTACGTCGCATGGGTGAAATTGCTTTAAAACTATTTTTGTTTTCTACAGATTTCCGAATCGAAGAAAATTTTTTATTCTAAGAAAAAAAAAAGAAATAAAAATGATTATACTAATATTTATCTAACATGAAAGACTCTTTATATTTATAAATGTATAAGAGTAGTAGCCAAATATTTTAGTAGATCGTCTTTGCATTAATTAAATAGTTATAGTAGGCGTCGGTTAAAAATGCAGCTAAAAATTAAATGGAAAGGTGAATTGCATAAGAGTTACCTAATCGGAGAGTTTTAAGGTGGAAATTGCGCTGAACGCTTATCAGTTAGTCCAAAGAAAAGAGCTTTAAACCTGTCTAGCTAGAAAATACCAGTTACCACTTTTGTCATTAAGAAAATGTTTAATCTGTTGGGCAATGTATAGCCAAAAAATGAAATACCAATAGTTTTTGGTAATTTTCTAAGATAGACCTCCGTAAAAGGTCAACTAGACCTATCTGAATATAAATTTAATTTTGCTTGGTGCCACATGTTACTAGGAATATTTTAATTGTGGCTTTAGAAGTGAATTTACGAGTTTTTAATTACTCTTTTCTGTGATAGCAGTTGAGGCGTCAAATAGTAATCTAAGTCACTAACTTGAAAACCATATTAAGAACTGATTTAATTGCTGTGATGCCCTGATAAAAGAAATGAATTGACTCGAGGGTTGTCTCCTCATACTGTCCGGCTACAATGAAGCTAGGAGAAGTAATCTGTTTATGTTTTTATTACAACCGCTTATCAACTAATGCGTTTCAAGATAACCCACCCAGAAGAGAGTAGTCTGCACGCGGTTCGGTTTTGGCGTCTACAAATTAATAAATTTCCTATTCAAGTATGCTGGAGGACGGCGCTATGTCGTGAAACGATTTCTTTTACCCACCTTGAATTCGACGGCGTTCATATTCCAGTGGGGCCGGATGGCCTCCAAGATTTGGCGGGCTCCTTCGACAACGTCATTCTCATCCACGGTTACAGGAATGAAAGGTACCTCGGGAGAGCCTGGGGGGGAATCAGTCCCATTCGTAGCTTCTGTACTATACGCCCCCCTGGATAGTTCACGGGAACCTGGACTTATGATGCAATTTCCGTCATTATTTTTCCGATTTTCTGTGCCCATTGTGTGAAGTTGTTCCCTCCTTCAGAATTAGCCTTCACCACTTTCTTTAGTGACTGCTTTGAGACTCCCAAATACAAAAAATTTTTAAACTCCTTAAAGGACGAGCAACCTTGGTCCTTGATGCACTTTGTGACAACTATCAGCTGGTCGGGATTTGCAAAGTTTTTGACAAATCGATCAAGTGGCTAGCGCAGATTTGGCGTAATATCACAGAAAATTTCACCGGGAAACAGAAAATCCAGAAATAGGGAGAACACCACCTCTGGTAGACACTCCAACGAGACTAAACTGGGGAACACTTCGCACGCATGCTTTTGTAATGTTGGGACGGAGTGGAGGTCTGAGGAGCGGAGCACCTCGAATCATTGGCTTCAGAAAATTCACTCATAAATTACTCAATTTAACAGAAGTTTAAAGCTTAGTCCAGTTTTTAGAGAAGTGGGGCTTATTTCCCAATTTCACTACTGACTAAAAATTCAGTTAAAGCGGAAGTGGGCAGCCTGCTCAAAATTATTAATTAGTTATACCAACAAATTATCTTGTTGTAAAAGAACTAATCGATAGTAAAAATTGTTTTATACGTACAATATTCATATTTAAAAACGTTATTACTTTACTGATTTTATTAAAAGCACTTTCTTTGAATAGCGCCACCTGGGATGAAATCCGGAAATGGTGAATGTACTAGCTTAAAAATCAAACTGGAACAAATCTCGGAAGTGGCTCGATTTAATATAAGATAATAATAAAAATTTCAAATGTGATTATAAATAATTAATGTTTTTTGTTTTTGCCTTGGCTTTCCCTCCAATTAAATCAGAACGTAAAACAAATTTAATTTAGGTAAAATACTTTAAACGTGAATATGAATGTCTTGGACTAACCTAATTTGAAAAATTTCTTACTAATTTTTTAATCATTCACCGGGTTTATATCTTAGAAATTAGTCAATTTTTAATTAGTTTATCTTAGAAATTAGTCAAAATAAAAGAATTAAAAAACCATAGAGACTGAAATACTTTCTTAAACCACATGATTTTAGTAATTATAAATGTCTATGCAATTTTCATGGAGAGAAGGTTTTTCTAAAAAATGTTCAACCTGAAATGCTCGGTCAATTACTTTTCTATATTTGGAATATTGAAATAATTTCATATTTTCGAATTATAAACAATTTGGAGGATATATTCTTAAAAAGTGCGAGGACAAAAGGTAGTAACGACTTTTTTATAAAAGTGCCTCTTCCGCTTCTGCGGTACTGCATACTAGAACCGAAAAATGAGAAGTACTAAGTGTGGTTTTTGTCATCGCTTTACTTCAGCTTCAAATCGCACACTGTTCGCCATGTTTAGTACTACTTTGTACTTTCGATTACGCGGCGACTCGCATCATTCTGCGTTTTGACATTTCTAAAATTGTGTCGCTGCGGGGTTTTTGGGGTTTTTTCGTGCGAAAATGAACCTTAAAGTGGATATTAACGTCTGCCGGGTGTGCCTCAAGTCGGGGGGCGGCGTCTCGCTCTACGAGGACCTGGTGCTGATCGAGAAGTTTCAAAACATCACCCAGTTGAAGGTAATCTACTACGCCAGGGAGGTGACTTTTCCATTTTTACCACCCGCTATTAGGACGAAATCTTCGGTTTCCGTTAAACGGTTGACTAGTTTCCGTAGTTTATCCTGAATTGTTTTGATCAGTAAAACTGATTTTAGCGCTCTGCAGTTCTTTGACCATTTGTTTACCTATGTAATTATACGTAATTTCAAGCTTCTTCCCGGATGTTCATTTGCAGGTAAAAGAAAACGACGGAATGCCAGCGATTTTGTGCGGGATGTGTAAAGCGCGACTGAAAGTGGCCCACGATTTCCGGAAGCAGGCAATCATCTCGGACAGTCACTTAAAGGCGTTCATCAATCAAGTGAACACCCAATTCAAGGAGGTGGCCAACTCGACATCGACAACTTCGAAGGGGTCCATCGACTTGAACGAGACAGAAATGCGGGTCCTCGTCGAGGCTGGCTACAAACCCCCAGAGGCTGAGATATTCGAAATACCCCTCATCGACTATCAAGGTAAAGTTGAGGATATTGAAAACCTGGACCATGTCGAGGAGCCCCAGACTGAGGATGACATGTCACAGCACATCGAAGAGGACTTTGGGGGCTTCATTCAGGAAGACGACGACGGCGACGGCGACGGCGACGGCAATCCTTTCTGCGATGAGGCTGAAGAGGAGGAAATGCACCTGGAGGAAGAGGAGAACGTTTCAACAGCTGAAATTACTGGGGACAATGTGTCCAATCACGAGGACGGCATGAGCGATATTAAGATAATGGAAACCCAAATTTCCCAGGGGTTCCTCATTTCCGAGGTGAAAAAGGATCCTCTGGAGAAGCCGAAGAACGAGAATAGGTCCCATATCTGCATCAAGTGCGACAAGGATTTCAGCACAAAAACGAACCTTATGAGGCACATGCTGGCCCACGACGGCGTTAAGCCGTTTCAATGCAACATTTGCGGGAACGGGTTCACCCAGAATGGGTCCCTGAAGCAGCACATGCTCATCCACACCGGGGAACGGCCCCACAAATGCCAAATTTGCGGAAGGGGATTCACCCAGGCGAAGTCCCTCGTCTTCCACATGAGGAGGCACACTGGCGAAAAGCCTTTTTCATGCAACAAATGTGGATTAACTTTTCGGCAAAAAGATGGACTGAAAGTAAGTTTAATCTACATTGCTTCTATTTAATAGAGATTTTTTTAAATTTAGCACTTTTTGAATAGGTCTAAAAAAATTCACAATTTTAATATCTTACAGCGCCACGTTCAAATGAAACATTCCGGAATGCCTGCCGAAGTCCACATTTGCTCGATATGCAATAGAGTTCTACAGTCAAAATATTCTCTATCTCTTCATATGAAAAAACATCTCGGACACCAAGAGAACAGCCACAAGTGTGAAATCTGCGAAAAGGTATTCTCATCAAAATCATCCCTAGGGAATCATCGTCGTCAGCACACAGGTGAGAAGCCATTTAAGTGTGAAACATGCGGAAAAGAATTCTTTCGCAAAAGTTCTCTTGTAACCCACACGAAGACTCATCTTGAGGACAAGCCATATAAATGTAACACATGTGAAAAGGGTTTTGTGCAAAAGCACCAAGCCCTCGCTCACATGCACAGGCATAAGAGCCACCCGCCAAAAACATTTCAGTGTGGTAAATGTTACAAAAGTTTTGCCATAAAGTACGACAAAAAATCGACATCGGGCTACAACTGAAATTTATTCCATTTATTCTTTTCCAGGCGAAATTTGCTCCAGCATCTCCGGAACCATAACAGGAATGCAATGACCATCTTCAAGTGTGAGGAGTGTAGCATAGCGTTTAACACGAAAAGGGGTCTCAAACTACACCGACACAACGAACACAAGGAGGCTGTCTCAGACCTGAATGAATGTGATATCTGCAATATTCCTTTTGTCTCTGTCAACGATCTTAATCAGCACATGATTGCAGTTCATGATAGAATCGATGCTAAATGTGACCTATGTATGCAACATTTTACTTCAAAAAAGCTCTTAGAGGATCATATGCTGGAACATGAGCTTTTGACTATTAGTTGAAATGTTTAATTTTTATTATAGATGAACTGTTTTATTAATTTATCAAAGACAAGAACATTTTACTTTTTTGTTGAAGAGTATCTTCAGATTCGATTTTATCGTAAGTGTGTAAGTAAATATTTTGTAATTTATGTTTTAAGGATTAGTTTAGAAATATAGTTATTAAAATGAGCAATTTCTCCATTACAAGAAGTATTTTTCTTAATTAAAACTAATACGTTTCGAACATTTTTCTAACCAAAAACTGAAGAAACTTTATAAAAATTTTGTTTTTTAATATTAACAATAATAAAGAATTAAGCTACGCTGTAGTAATCTCGTACTAGAAAATTTAATTATTTTTTACTACGTCAAATTCATCCAAAACACCAAGTTTGTCAAACCTTTTGAGGGAATATTTTAAAGTTTCTATCATGCGTTCCGAGCCAAATAAAGTAATAAGTTTTTCGGGGGAGTCCTCGAGCAGAGTATCCATAGTACTATTTTCCGAAACAGATTTATCCAAAGCAATTACAGGAAGTGCAGTAGAAACAGTCGCAAGTCCATAAAATTCCTTTTCCCTTATTTCTTTGCTGATCGCTTCCCAAGTTGGAATTGGTGAATAATTTATTTCTTCCAAAGTTGTTTTCAACGTATCGTAATAAATTTTCAGAAGTTCTGTGCGTTTTGATTTAAGAACTTCAAGTGTTGCACTTGAATTTAAAAAGTAATTCAAATCAATACCCAAACTTCCGTAGTAACTGAATTGAAGATCAATCTACAAAAGCTGATATTTTTAAGTTTTCCTTAGTAGTTAAAAATTAAGACTTACAAATGCAACATCGTTTGGCTTCTTGTTGCCTTTATTATATTTGAACATCATATTGTTCACCCACAAGTCACCATGAGTAAGAACTAGAATTTCTCCTTCTTTTCGCTTGCAGTGTTCAACACAAATCTTCGTCATATTTTTAGATATTTTTTCTAGTTTTTTAACTATATCTTCAAAGCCTGGCCAAGTTTTTACAGCGCGTATCATTTGTTCAAAGTAAAATATAGTAACTTTGGATAAATAATCAGATTCTACGGTAAATTCATTAAACATAGGCCTATTAAAAATGTCTAGGTACTTTGGGTGCTGAAACAATTATAAAAGAATATAAATCTAAAAACCAACTGTTGAAGATCTTACTAATTTGGCGATGTGCATCGAACCAGCGTGGTACTGAGCAATCTTTTTCATAACTATAATGCAATGTTCCTTATCTAGTCCTACGACCCTATTTTGTAATTCATACCCCAAGGCACTTAAATCACCAAGAACAAGTATTTTCGCTTTGTCGTCGGCAGCGAAACATCTTTTCGTAAAAAAGTAAATAGTTAGTTTTAATTAATTGAAAAATAATTTACTCACTTCGGAGTCATAATAGATGAATTTCCAAGTAATGTTTCAATTTGTGGTATTATTTCAGTGTATGTGATTATTTAGTTTTTAACGACATCCAAATGAATGAAAGTATCTTCATCCACATTGGGTAGAATATTTTTTAGAATTAGCGAAATGTTTTGATTAATATTTTGGGGTAGTTTGTAATTAACAGAAACACGATAAAGTTCACTAGTATAATTTTCTCCAGTTTCACTAGCATTTGACACAGTGAAATTTTCTACTTCAATGTTTGAAATTTTGAGTCCACGTTCAAGGGCATTCTTTAGAAAATCGTTCGTCAAATAAGATGGGGGGATGTTTTCCATAGTTTACAGCGTTTTTTTGGGAATTCTGTTAAAATTGAACAAAGTATATTTTTTGTGTTTCCTGTAATCAGAGTACTTCTCAAATCAATTGAAAAAAGCTAAATTTTGTTTTTATTATTATATTCCTCGTATGAGAATTGTTAACATTAAGTAAACTAGTAGATCTAAAATTTAATAAATTCACTTTTAACTACAATAAAATGAGACTACTAAAGTTTATTACCGATCACTTAAAATAGAACTCGTTTTGCACTCGTATCTGTTATCTGACTGGCTTAGCCAAAATTTGCTTGCCTGCATCGCTGCTCTTCAATTCGTAACTTGCTTAGTGGTCCTCCCCAATTTATTTATTATCATCAATTCAGCACATCACATCGCAAATGAATTATTCGAGTTATAACTATGTAGCTCTAAAAATAATTCTATTTATCAGCACTCCTGAGAACGCTGCCGGGGTAGTTTCCATGATAATTAAGTTTTTGATAAGGACATGCGCTTTAAGTCTTTCATAAAAAATGATTTTAATTAACTTCTAAGTATTCCTATGAAGTAAATTTGGATTGCTTTCTTTTCTACTCAATATCTTATAAAAGCAGGTTTATACATATTTTGCGAGTGAAAAAATTTTTAAAACAAATATCCTTGACCACGTAAAGAAAGATAGAAAACGTTTTTAGGAATAATTTTGATAAGGGGAAGAGAGTCAGTACTTATTTTCGAAAAAAAGATAACAATTCATAAAAGATTTATGAGTATTGCTAGAATATGTTTATAACTCAAAAAAAAGGGATTAATAAGAGTAGTAATAAAGTTTATGTTATTCTATTCTTATGTGAAATAAGAGTTATGAAATACTGCGATCTCTATTTGTGATGAAGGCAAACTTGCAGATTATAAGTCTTGCAATAAACGTAAGATAATCCTCTAATGATATTTAACTAAATTAATCCAAATCTTGGATAAAGATAAGGGCTTATCACTACGTGGAAAAAATTTGCATATTAATAAGGTGTTCTTAGGTATCACTAATCAGTTTTGAATAGAACATCATTTAAAGGCAGTGGTATTTTTTTACAATTTTATTCGAAGAAGGCATATGCTTAAGAATTGCATATTAGGAAATTATAGAAATACCAAGAAGTTCGTATTCGTATGTATAGTTTGTTGAATAGCTTGTAAAAAGGAATACTTTAAGTATGTACTAATAAATAGGACATACGTGAAAATTTGTGATTAATTACTAATGAAATAAATATATTTCTTCGAACAGATTTCTCAGTTTTCTTAAAAACATAAAACAATGGAGAAAACTATACCATCTTATTTGACGAAAGATTATCTAAAAAATGCTCTTGAAAATGGGCTCAAAATTCCAAATGTTGAGATAAATGACTTTACCGTGTCACCTGCTATTGGTAAAGGAGAAAATTTCACCAGCGAAATTCTACGAGCTTGTGTTAATTTTAAATTACCGCAAAAAGGTAGTCAACAAGTTTTCTTAATTTTAAAAAATGTACTGATACATTCGGATGAGGGTACTAACGAATGTTTACATGATATGGATATTTTTAAAATTGAAATGAATATGTACACAAAGTTTATTCCAGAAGTAGAAAAACTACTTAAAAACTCTACTATGATAGCACCAAAGTGAGTTCACTTATTAATTTAATAATGTTTGTGATATACATTTTTCTTTGTAAGATGTTTAATTGCAGACAAGGAATCACAGGTATTTGTGCTTGATGATTTAAGTGCCTTAGGGTATAAATTACAAAATAGAGTCACAGGACTAGATGAGGAACATTGTGTTTTGGTTATTAAAAAAATTGCTCAATTTCATGCAGCTTCAATGCAAATTGTGAAGACGGTAAGAATTCAAGTATTTAGTTTTTCAGATTGTTTAATTTATATTTTTCTCAGAACCCAAAATATGTGGAAATCTTAAATAAGCCCATGTTCAATGATATTACAATAACAGCTAATCATTTCTCAGACATTTTTATATTTAATTTTGTTCAAATGATAAGTGTTGTAAGGACTTGGCCAGGGTATGATGCAATAGTACCAAAGTTAGAAAAGATATCAAGTAATTTGATGAAAAGATGCTCTGAACATTGCAAACGAAAGGAAGGAGAACTTCAAGTTGTTAATCATGGTGATTTGTGGGTCAACAATATGATGTTCAAATATAATAACAAAAGTCTGTCAGATGTTGCATTTGTAAGTTATATGTTTAACATTTTTAAATGAAATAGTAAATTTTTGTTTTTATAGGTTGATTACCAATTGAGCTACTACGGCAGTTTGGGCCTTGATATAAACTACTTTTTAAATACAAGTCCACAACTCGAAGTTCTGAAGTCAAAGCGGACAGAATTATTGAGGATTTATTACGACACGTTAAAATCAACCTTGGAAGATTTAAATTATTCACAAATACCAACTTGGGAGGAGGTTAGCGAAGAGGTAAAGGCAAAGGAGTTTTATGGTCTTGTAGCTCTTGGCAGCATATTTCCAATTATTTCTTTGGATACATCTGAGTTACAAAATAATACTGATGAGACTACGATGGTAAATCCGCAGGATAAAATAAAAGCTTCATTTGGTTCTGAGCGTATGATTAAAACCTTAAAGTATTCACTAAAAAGATTCGATGACCTTGGCGTTTTAGATGTATAATAAAATGCATAAGAATTATAATTTTTGTCTTTTTTAATGCCACGTTTGCAAATTTAGAAAAAAAATACTTTTCCACCGATGGTACTTATCTTAGCACATGCAGTACATAATTAAAAAGAATGCACTGAGATTGCTGGCACGAAATATTTATCAAACGCTAATCTACACAAATTATTTATTGTTTCATTATCTTTTCTTATATTTCTTATCAAAGCAAGCCTAATACATAGAAGAGAGATAAGAAAGTTAAAAGCTGTTTTCACTTTATCAAAGAGTAATTGTTTCAGCAAATAAATGCGATATCGGCGGCTTAAGCTTCCTCTTTTCTCTATTAATAAGTGAGTAAAAACTATTTCGACGGATTTTGAAATAATTCTAATTTTCAATTCTTGGTGAAATGTGGATTTGAGTTATCACGAAGAAGCGCGAGTTAAGCAGCAGCATTATATAATAAGATTCATAAGTGACATTCGGTTCTTGTAGTAATATTTAACAAAATTAATTTATTATCGAGGTGTGAGTTCCGTGCAATTTATTTTGAGTATAAATCTTATTTCATTATTATTTTAATTTTAGCAGCTTTTCCATAATTACTGCAACAATGCAAGATAAAATTCCAGCTTACTTGACGAAAGAATTCTTGAAAAGGACTCTTGAAAATGGACTTGAGATTTCTAATATTGAGGTCGAAGATTTCACCGTGTCACTTGCTAGTGGTAAAGGAGAAAACTACACTAGTGAAATTCTACGAGTTTGTGTTAATTACAAAGTATTTGATCAAAAAAACCAACAACATTTAATTTTAAAAAATGTTCTGGCATTTTTGGAGGGCGATATTAAGAATACCTTCGAGGAAATGAATATAGTTCAAACTGAGATTGTCATGTACACAGAAGTGATTCCACAAATTGAAAAATTACTCGGAAATTCAACAATGTTAGCTCCAAAGTCTGTATTTATTATTTTAGCTATACAAAGTATTATAAAAATATTTTCTGGTTTACAAGGTGCTTCGGTGCAGATAAAAAAGAACGATCTATAGTCCTTGATGATTTGAAGGCTCTAGGATATGAGGTAGAAAACAGAATCACTGGACTAGATGAGGAACATTGCATAGTAGTTATGAAAAAAATTGCTCAATTGCATGCTGGTTCAATGTGCGTCGCAAAAGCGGTAAGGTTTAATTTATTTAAAGTTCCATCGAATTTTTATTAATTTGTTATTTTTAGAACTCAAAATATAAAGAAATCTGTAATAAGCCTATGTTTAATGAAGTTAATGTAAATTCCGAACAATTTACGCAAGTGTTTATATTTAATTTTGAAAAAATGGTAAATGTTGTGAGAGCTTGGCCGGACTACAACGCAATAGTGGAAAAATTGGAGAAAATATCTAGGGATCTAATAAAAAAAGGGTTTGAACATTGTCAAAGAAAAGAAGGTGAGCTTCAAGTTATTAACCATGGTGATTTATGGGTAAACAACATGATGTTCAAACGCAACACAGACAAAAGTAATTCATTAGATGTTGCATTCGTAAGTTTTACATTTTTTTAAAACTTCAAAAAGGGTCATGGTTTATCTTTTATAGGTTGATCTTCAATTGAGTTACTTAGGCAGCTTGGGTATTGACCTTAACTATTTTTTAAATACAAGTCCCCAACTCGAAATTTTGAAGACAAAACGAACCGAGTTACTGAAGATTTACTATGACACATTGAAATCAACTTTAGAGCAGTTAAAATATTCCCCAATTCCAAGCTGGGAGGATGTTAGACGAGAAGTTCGGGCGAAAGAATTTTATGGTCTTATAACCCTGGGTAGTGTACTTCCTGTAATAATTATGGATAAAACTGCATCACAAAGTAACACCATTGATACGATGCTTGACGACTCTCAGGAGAAAATAAATGCTATGTTTGGTTCTGAGCGTATGAAAGAGACCTTAATGTATTCCCTCAAAAGGTTTGATGATCTTGGTGTATTGGATGAATAAAAATAACATAAAAATAGAATATACAAAAAAATGGCTTTGCTATTTTATCCCATTCCTATTATGATTACAAAAAAAAAACAAATTTATTTAATTTCATAAAGTATAAAAAATGTCTAAAGTTTGTACTAAACATATTTTATACTTAAAACAAATATTAGAGAAGCGTGATTAGAAATTTTCAATAATGACAAAAAGTATTTTTAATTTAATAAAAAGCTTCGAGTATTTCACTAATCTACAAAATATGCAATTGCTTATACTCTCATGAGAGCATACCATTTCTCTTACTAAATTTATTTATAGAGCTTGCAACTATGTTAGTAATCTCTATTTGCTATTCCAATATAATAACGTTCAAATCAGTTTAGCGGAGATCCGGCAAAAAGCTTGCGAATCGAGTAGCAACTAACTAAGAATTAAAATTCAGCTGCTAGAAATACTGCTTTGAATTTATTGGCTAGTTGCAAGACAGTCGTCTAACGTCGTGGTTCGCAGAAATACTTTCAGTTTTTAAAGAACTGGGTTTTGAGTTTTTTTAGTGAGTTAAATTATTACTAGGATCTATAAATATATGATTCTGTGAGAATATTAAAAATACGAAATCTGGCTGACAAAAAACAAATTATCATTTTTATTGAGTGAAAGAGCCTGAGTTGAAATATCAAAAGATAAAAGTGCGTTAAATCAGTTAATAATCCTGAAAGATTACCAATACAAACATACAAACAAACCATAGATAAAAGATAGCTTTATTACCAACAAATTTAAGCTAGCTCAGCAAAAGTTGTTGTAAGCTCTTCTTAATATGAAAATGTATCTTTTTTTGCTATATCTTGTTTATTTGTATGATGTGTGATTGGAGACATTTATTGCTTCTTGAATTAACATAGAAGAGTAGATCAAAATCGAGATCTTGATTAATTTTATGTAGCGCATTAAAATAGCATTTCTTTATAGCAATTCCATCACAAAACATAGTATAAATAATGGAGGATTCTATGCCATCCTATTTGACAAAAGATTTCATAAAAAGAGCTCTTGAAAATGGGTTCAAAACTTCAGATATTGAGATCCAAGATTTTACTGTGAAAGAAGCTAGTGGTAAAGGGGAGAACTACACAAGTGAAATTTTTCGTGTCAATGTTAATTATAATCTTCCACAACAAGGAAGTCAAAAAATTTCATTAATCATGAAAAATGTACAAACGGATGGAGAGTCTAGAGAACCTATGCGAAATATGGGAATTGTGCAGATCGAGACAGATATGTATACAAAAGTTATTCCTCAAGTTGAAGAGTTATTTGGAAACTCTATCATGATAGCCCCGAAGTGAGTCTTACGATAGTAATTTTTGATATCTTTTATAAATACTAAATATATATTTTTTTACAGATGCTTCATTTCAGATAACAAAGCATCGGTTTTGGTTCTCGCTGATTTAAACGCCTTAGGATACGAATTACAAAACAGACTCACAGGCTTAGATGAGGAACATTGCAAAATCGTAATGAAAAAAATTGCTCAGTATCACGCTGGTTCCATGCATATTGCAAAACAAGTAAGACGTCGAAACTACTATTATTAAAACTTATTTAAATTTTATTTTAATATATTTCAGAATCCACAATATGCTGACATTTTTAACTTAGGGATATTTAATAAATTTACAATGGAATCAACACATATACGCGAGATATTCCAAATTCTTTTTGATCAAATGGTAACCGTCGTAAAAAAGTGGTCTGGCTATGAAGAAATTGTGAAGAAGCTAGAAAAGATAGGTAGCGATGTAATGAAAAAGGGTGTTGAGCATTGTAGCCGAAAAGATGGCGAACTACGAGTAATTAATCATGGTGACCTGTGGGTCAACAATATGATGTTCAAGGATAATAACAGCGACAAGACTCCAATTGACGTTGCATTTGTAAATCTTTAATTTCGAAATTAATAAGTGATATTAAGAACAAACTATTTTTTAGGTTGATCTTCAAGTGGGTTACTATGGCAGCTTGGGGATTGACCTTAACTATTTTTTGACTACAAGTGTTCAACTTGAAGTTCTCAAATCAAAACGGATGGAATTATTAAAAGTCTATTATGAGACATTTAAGTTATCTTTACAACAATTAAAGTATTCACCAATTCCAAGTTGGGAGGATGTCTGCAAGGAAGTGAGGGCAAAAGAATTTTATGGCCTTCTAACACTCGGCTGCGTACTCCCTATCATTATAATGGATAAAACTGCGTCGCAAAACAGCACATACGAAAATTTGAAAGATAATAGTGAGACGAAACATGATGCTATGTTTTCCTCCAAACGTATGGTTGAAACCTTGAAATATTCCCTCAAAAGATTTGATGAGCTCGGTGTGTTGGATGAGTAATCGTAAATAACATAAATTAAAAATTAAACATACATTCGAAATTATTTAATTTGTATAAACAAATTTATCCTTGTATGGAAGTGGTTTTAAATAAAGAATAAATCGTTATATTACAAAATACTTTTTGTATCTTTCTAATTCATTATTTTTCAAATAAATTTCTTGTGCAGCATAATGAGGTTGTTGGAAGGCTTTTAACCGATTGCAATAATTATTATCTTATCTTGTCCCCAGGTAGGCGAATTGAAAATTTTGTGTATCAATGAAACCTCAAAGCACTTCAATTTAAAATAATTAAAATAGCAAATAACCACCTGCGTTTTAGTTATCATAGAGACTATGTCACATCTAAATGATGATAAGATATTTTTTATTTGTATATGGCTAATTCATTTTATGAAAAGCTTACATATATTTCACTAATCTATAAAATAAGTAAGCTCCTGTTTGTATAAAACCAAGTAGTACATCTTCTGACAGGATAGTAAACAGTGCTATAATTTAGGAGTTAAAGTTTTGTTCAGCAAGATTTTTTATTCTTCTAGGGATCAGTGGTTTGTTCTGAAAGTTACTTAACAAATAAAAATCGAGTAGTATTTTTGAAATAACGATCGAAAAATCGTATTACTGGTGCAAATTTAAATTTCGTAATTTGAAGATAAGTAATTACTGTAATGATTCCGTCTTATTTGACGAAAGAATTCCTCAAAAGGACTCTTGAAAATGGGCTTGAGATATCCAACGTTGAGGTAGAGGATTTCACCGTGTCGACTGCTAGTGGCAAAGGAGAAAACTACACGAGTGAAATTCTTCGAGTTTGTGTGAATTACAAACATGTTCATCAAAAGTGTCAGCAATTTTTAATTCTAAAAAATGTTATGGAACATCTAGTAGTAGATATTTCAAAATTTGGACATATTAAGGATACTGTCAATTTAATGGATATTGTACGAAACGAGATAGTCATGTACTCAGAAGTTTTTCCACAAATTGAAAAATTATTTGGAAATTCCACAATTTTTGCTCCAAAGTGAGTTTTAAATATTTCAGTTTTGTAAACGTCCTTAAAAATAATAATTCTTTTTAAATAGAATTTTTGGGGCAGACAGGAAAGAACGGATTATAGTTCTTGATGATTTGAAGTCTTTGGGATATGACGTAGAAAACAGAATCACTGGACTAGATGAGGAACATTGCATAGTAGTTATGAAAAAAATTGCTCAATTTCATGCTGGTACAATGTTAATCGCAAAAACGGTAAGGATTAACCATTTTATTTTTTATAGATTTTATTTGTTATATTTTTAGAACCAAAAATATATAGAACTTTTTAGCAACCCTTTGTTCAACGAACTTAGCATAATAAGTGATTTATGTATAAAATTCTTTACATGTAATTTAGAAAAAATGATAAATGTTGTGAGAGCCTGGCCGGACTATAAAGCAATAGTAGAAAAATTGGAGAAGATATCTAGCGATCTAATGAGAAAAGGGTTAGAACATTGTCGAAGAAAAGAAGGTGAACTTCAAGTAATTAACCATGGTGATTTATGGGTAAACAACATAATGTTTAAACGTAACAGAGACAAGAGCAATTCATTGGATGTTGCATTCGTAAGTTTTATATATTTTAAAACTTCAAAAAGAGTTATGTTTAATATCCTATAGGTTGATCTTCAAACTAGTTATTACGGCAGCTTGGGTATTGATCTTAACTATTTTTTTAACACAAGTGTCCAATTGGAAGTTCTGAAATCAAAACGAAAAGAACTTTTAATGTTTTACTACGAAACCTTGAAGTCGTCTTTGGAAAAATTAAAATATTCACCAATTCCAAGTTGGGAAGAGGTCTGCAAAGAAGTGAGGGCTAAAGAATTTTATGGTCTTTTAACCCTTGGTATTGTATTTCCTGTGACCTGTATGGATAAATCCGTATCGCAAAATAACACAATTGATACGATATCTGACGACTCTGAGGAGAAAACTAAGGCTATGTTTAGTTCGAAGCGTATGAAAGAAACGTTGAAGTACTCTCTGAAAAGATTTGATGAGCTCGGTGTACTGGATGAATGAATATATATATACCTTGAATAGTAAACTAATGTGTTTTGAATTTAATACATTTTTTAAAATAGAAACATTTGGGAAAAAAATATATTCAACTAAATATATTTTTAATTTTTAAAATTTATAATGCTAGTATTGGGGTTGTGATAGTACTTTTTGTTGCTAAACTATAGTGATAAGATTTTAACCAATAAATGGATTTGTGAATTATCTTATCATTTGCGGTAAATTAGATAAATTTCATACCGAAACCAATCCATTAAAAATTATCAGAAATATCAATGAAGGTATTACGCAGTTTTACATTTAAATGCTTTTAGATGAGAATTTCATGGTTTATAATTTCCTCTTAAAAAAAGGCTAGGAATGTTTCACTTATCTCTGAAATAACTAAGCTATGTACGTGCATGTAGTTACTAATTGTTTATTTCCTATTTCATTATGTCAGTTTGTGGGAAGTGCGTTTCACAACTCACTCAACTCATAATGATGCAGCTTATATTCGTCTAGTGCTATTCCATATTATTATTAATCAGTCTGTTGGAAGATAGTGTGCTAAACTTTTATCTAGCATGATTTGCATTTATATAAAAGCTCTTCTAGTGATCAATGGTTTGTTTCTAAAGAACGATTGAAGTGAATAGTTATAAATATTTTATGTTTTCAAACCGAAAAATCGAAAAAGTGAAAAGAAAACATTTGTATCACTTCTGTGAGTTTTTGTAATAATTAAGCAACTTTTTAGAAATAAATTGCATACATATATAAACAAGGTAAAAGGGATTAAATTTATATTATTCGTAGTTATACTGAAGAAATCGTATCTTTTGGATTAGATAAATAATGGAGAACACTATTCCACCTTATTTGACAAAAGATTTTTTAAAAAGAGCTCTGGAAAATGGATTCAAAACTCCAAATGTTGAGATCCAGAATTTCACTGTTGAAGCTGCTAGTGGCAAAGGAGAGAATTATACCAGTGAAATTTTACGTGTCGGTGTTGATTACAAAATATATCAAAAGGAGAGTCAACACATTTCGCTAATTATGAAAAATGTACAAACAGAAGGAGATGCCAGAGCAGCTCTACGAAATATGGATGTTGTGCAAATAGAAACAAATATGTACACAAAAATTGTTCCAGAAATTGAAGAGTTATTTGGAAACTCCATTATGATAGCTCCTAAGTAAGTTTTAGAACAGCAGTTTTAATAATTTTATACTGCAATTTGTTATATTTCATAAGATGTTTTGCAACAGACAAGGGAGCAAGTGTAATTGTCCTTGCTGATTTAAAAGCCTTAGGATATGAGTTACAAGACAGAGTTGGTGGTCTAGATGAGGAAAATTGCGTGATGGTTATGAAAAAAATTGCTAAATTCCACGCAGGATCCATGTATATCACTAAAAATGTAAAATTGTAATTTTTTATTAAATACATATTTCATACCTGTACTTTGCAGAATCCAAAATATGCAGAGCTTTTCGACAAACCAATGTTTAACAAATTCACTGTGGTGTCGAAAACATTTCAACAAATGTTTAAAAATACTTTTGATCAAATGGTAATTGTTGTAAAAGCTTGGCCTGGTTATGAAGATATTGCGACAAAGTTAGAAAAAATTAGTGTTGATATAATGGATAAAGGTTTTGAACATTGTAAGCGAAAACACGGAGAACTTCGAGTGATTAACCATGGTGATATGTGGGTCAACAATATGATGTTCAAGTATAACAACAGCGACAAGATTCCAATGGATGTTGTATTTGTAAATTTTGTATGTCGAAATTTGTGATAATGTCTTAATGCTGATTTTATGCAGGTTGACCTTCAATTGAGCTACTACGGAAGTTTGGGTATAGACCTTAATTATTTTTTTAATACAAGCCCCAAAATTGATGTTCTGAAGTCGAAACGAATGGAATTGTTGAGAGTTTATTACGAGAATTTGAAGACATCTTTACAACAATTAAAGTATTCACCAATACCAAGTTGGGAGGATGTCTGCAAGGAAGTGAGAGCAAAAGAATTTTATGGTCTTATAACACTCGGTTGTATATTTCCTATTATTATTATGGATAAGTCTGCTTCGCAGGATAGTACTATTGAAAATCTCCAGGAAAATTCTAAAGAAAGACATGATGCTATGTTTTCTTCAAAACGTATGGTTGAATCATTGAAATATTCTCTCAAAAGATTTAATGAACTCGGTGTGTTGGATGAGTAATCGTAAATAACATAAAAACTTGTAGCAATCTCTTCCTTATTTATTTTTATTTACATCGTTTAGAAGGTATCCTATAAATGTTGATGGGAATATTATTAAAAATATAAATTGTGAAATAAAGTGAAAATAAAAATTAAAAACTTATGAACACATTTTAATTGTTATCTCAACGATGCACATTTTCTAGCAGACAGATTCAAAATCAAATTCATGACGCTTTTGCCCTCTACAATCCCCTTAATCAATTTCTTCAATTTGTTCTTACGAAATCGTAAAAATTTTTATTTGATTGAAATACTCGTCGTGATATGCACTTTTAAATATAATGTTATCAGAACCATTCGTTAGGTATCATAAAAAATTGTTCTCTATCTGGAAGTTTTATGTTACATAATTAATAGGGTAAAAAACTCATTATAAGTAAGATAACGTTGAAATACTACAGCCGACGATCTCAAAAGCTATCAAGTGAAATTCTCTTCTTTTTTATTAACCTTAATCTATACAGGCGTCTGGCAAAAAGCTTTTCGGTGATTGTAGTGACTAAAGTGATATCGTTGTGAGCAGTTAATTTAGAATTTTATATGTATTTCTACCCTTTGTGCACTGATCATTTTATAAAAAGTATAAGGACGTTAGTATTGGTAAAAACAATTGATTATATCAAACTTGGATGCACTCAACTTATTCTCCAGAGATGCGTGTATAGAAAATAAATGTGGTTTTTTCAGACGCGAGTGAAATAATATCTTGATTAATACAGTGTACTTTTCCGCAATAATTTCGTGCTAATAATCGATGATTACTCGTGTTTTTATAGTCGAATTACCTCTTCGATTTTATAGCAACATATGCTAGTGACAAAGAAGTTTTTCTAAAAAATAATTGGGATTGCTTAATTTAATTTAAAAGATATGGCATCCAAAAATACTGGCGATATTATTCCGTCTTATATAACAAATGAGTTTTTAAAAAAGACAGTCGAAAATGGTTTAAATATTACACATGTTGAAATTCAGGAATTTTCCATATCTGAAGCTAGTGCTACTGGAGAAAATTTTACAAGTGCACTATTTCGTGCTTCCATTAAATATAAAATACCATCACTACCTGAAAGTCAAAAAATCTCATTAATCATAAAAAAAGTGGAACTGGAAGGAGAGTGTAGACAACTTCTTCGGGAAAGTGAATGTTTTAAAATTGAAGCAACAATCTACACAAAAATTCTTCCAAAAATGGAGAGCATTTTGGGAAATTCGACATTAGGCCCAAAGTAATTAAACTTGCCAGTTAATAACATTTAGATTTTTATTTAATATTTTGTTTCTACGCAATAGGTGTTTTGCAGTGGACGAAGATAATTTAATTTTAGTCCTTGCTGATTTAAAAGCATTAGGATATAAATTGGAAGATCGTGTAAAAGGTTTGGATCAAGCACATTGTGAAATTGTATTGAAAAAGATGGCACAATTTCATGCTACTTCAATGCATATAGCAAAAAAGGTTTATAATGTTTCGAGATACATCCAATTATTTTTTCTTATACGACCTACTTAATTTTCAGAATCCTGAATTATTGAAAATTTTTAAAAGACCAATTTTTAAAGATTTTGCTCAATCCGAGCATTTTGTTAAGTATTTCACAAAGAATTTTCAGAATACAATAAATCTTGTAAAAACTTGGCCGACGTATGAAGAAATAGCTAAAAAATTAGAAAGAGCAATAGTGAATCTTTTACCGAAATGTTGCGAGATTGCGATATCGAAGGAGGATGATGTTCAGTGCCTGGTTCATACAGACTTGTGGGTAAACAACTTCATGTTTAAATATAGTGATAGCAGCAGCAAACCAACAGATGCTGTTCTTGTAAGTTACAGAAAATATTAAAACAAATGTTATGTTATTTTATTTTGTTATAGTTTGATTTCCAAATGGTAAAATACGGATGTTTGGGTGTGGATCTCCAGTACTTCTTAAGCACAAGTCCCCAGCTTGAAGTGCTTAAGTCGAAGCGCTACGAATTGTTAAAAGTCTACTATCATACTTTAAAATCTACTTTGGATCAACTGCAATATTCACCTATTCCTAGTTGGGAAGATATAAGGAGAGAAATAAGAGCCAGGGAATTTTGCGGATTATTTTTCATGGCATGTGAATTTCCTCTCGTTTGTATGGATAAAAGTGGATCTTCAAATCTCAGTATTGAAAATTTCAATGAGGACACTAAAGAAGTTTACGATGCAATGTTTTCATCAAAACGTGTACAGGAAACTTTTCAGTATAGTCTGAATAGATATGATGAGCTTGGTGTTTTGGATGAGTACATTTTTTAAAATAAAATATATAATTTTTCAGTATTTGTAATTTTGTCATTTTAAATAAAGTGATTATGGTTTAAAAATTTATCGAGATACCGGTAATCAATTTTCCCACATTATATTTTATGTTTAGGTTTATGAGAAAAGGAATATTTGATTTTTTTGCTTTTACTTCGACTATCAAGAGAGGTATGAGCCTATTAATTCTGGTTAAATATCAAAAATATTTTCCCATAATTTATCATTCACTAGCTGAGCGTTGTGTAGCTCAGATAAGATATGCAAGAATTCTACCTATCCGAGTTTATCCCATCTACCATCTTAAATGTCCCTTTTCACTTCACACTTAGGTCTGCTACCACTAAACCACCTTGCCTAATTGGATAATCGTTTTTATCCCGAACTCTCCTTTATAGCCTCCTGAATATTTAACGAAAAATAAAATCAGTCCAGCCGGGACCGATCGCAAAAATTCCTTGGTAACCGAAATAAATCAGAAAAGAGGCCGACAATCATTTTTACTTGTGCGGCGATCTTGTTCGAACGCAAAATTACCAGAATTTCTTATGAGTCTTCATATACTGACCTAATACGAATAAAAAATAAAAGGGTTTTTCAATAAATACCATCGGCTAGAATCCATCCATTCTGATCTGACCCATCATAAAGCTAAACCCGAAGATCAGTCTCGGCGAGACAAGATGCGTTTTTGCGCTCCTTTTCGCGATCGAACACAATCTCCTCTTTCTGTACCAATATCTGAACGGAGGACATGTGCTCAGAATTTTGATGAGTCTATCCTCTGGGCTGGAGATATTTACATACATTTTTGCACTCCCGATGTGTCCGGGGATACCTGGGACTCCGCGCCAAAGATCCCCTGGTTAGATATTCCAACGAGACAAGATATTTGAAATGTTTTACGTGTCGATATCGATTCGATCGACTGCTATTAATCATATCGGAAAATAATTGAAATATGATCATGTTCGGCTGTTTTTGTTCTACATAATACCATTCGGAAACTGCTGATCGGTAGCCGATCAAGATATTGTGCCTCATTCAATTAGCAGCAATTGAGCACTGGTGTATACCGCCTAAGGTTTGGGATTATCTCCGGTCATAAAAATATTTGCGCAATTATGATCGGGATTAAGGGATATATTTCAAAATGTTGCCAAGAAAAAACTCTGTCGTGGCTGTAGGCAGTTTTGATTAATTTTTCGAGGTACTGCACGTATACATATATTTATAAAAATATTAGATAAATTAAATTTCGGGAAGTAAGTCACTTTGTGTGGTCCAAGTTTCTTTAGGTAAGATAAGATATATGGACCTGACTAATCTTCAATATCAGAATCTCTTGATATTGCACCATTTAGTAGTCAAATATAAAATTATTATTTTTTAATGTCTTGGTATTCGATTATAAATTGAAGTAAAACACTATATGGATTTTAAATTATTATTATGTATATCTGAAATTTTAGTGATAGAGATGGGATAGTGCTGATTTCGAATTCAATTCATTACTCCGACTAACAAAAGGTTTTCATTGTATGCTCTTAAATCTCTTAAAGGGTGCCCAAGAAATCCACTTAGTTCGAGTCAATTCAAACGTGTACCGCTTCAATAAGGTTGCAATAAAAGGAGCAGTTTATACAACATTCTGTGGGTGCATTCGCATCGCTCGATTTGAACCACCTTTCACCAAAAAGGGATATTGCTCCAATGATAGTTTTATTGGATAGCTCCAGGGTATCAGCGCAGATGTATAAGGAGCATTCTGGTCGATTGTAAAATCCAGAACCTCCCAAACCAACACCCACAATTGAGCCCTGTGCAGCGAAGGACAGCAACTTGACACTTTCAATTTCTCAAAAGTCCTCGCCACTGTCGAAAGGTTGTCGAAATCTGGAAATCAGAAAATCTGAAAATCCATTCCCTGAACACATGTACGTCGGGGTGCTCTGTAGGAAATGTTGCAGACAAATGCACAATTTTTGTAATTTACCTGAACCGTATAAAAATGCCAGGTCATGAGGATCCTGTAGCTTGGTTTAGACTTCGGGAGCTCCTCTTCTGGCACGTCTCCGCTCTCTTCCAAAAAAAAAAAAAAAAAAATGTTCGCATAAAACGTATTCAAAGTACGAATTTGATCGTATAAAATTTCGCAAAAGTAACAAAAGCTCGCTCGTGTACTTCAGTTATTTTTCTTCCTCTTTATAGCGGGCGAACAGAAGAAGTCTCCTGGAATTTGAAATGGAATTCCCCAAGGAAAAGAAATGTTTACTCATCCCCCGACACCTCAGAGCCCGAGGGGGTTGTAAAGAGCAGAATGAACGCTACCTGCAGAAAATGGCTTTTCAACAGGATGTTGGTTGTGTTATATCTCGGCAGGTGTGGTGGAACGACTTCCACCGCCCACACAGAGATGGGGGTGATGGAACTTAAATGAAAAAAGAAAGCTGCAAAAAAAGTGAAAGCAGTAAATTAAAAAAATATTTTCAGATATAATTCGCATTCAGAGCGTGTACCAGGAGGCTGAGAGTTCCCATATGTCTTGGTCCTTCCCGCAGAGCTCTACTTTATATATATTGTTTTTTTAACCCGGAAACATTTTCTTTCCTCACACATATTCTAGGTCTTGACGTGTTTAAGACAGGAAAAAAGTTTGAACGTTTTAAGAATTTTATTTCTTTACCTAGTTTAATGGGCGACAACCGAAAAAATTTATGTATCTTGAGCACATCTTCGGAGCTTAGAGCGTGATTCATCGTCATGTCAAGGCCGCTTGGGAAACATATTATTTTTTATTTTTTATTTTTCAAATAACAACATAATTTATGGATGGATCTAATTTATTCTTGGTTAAAAAACCAACATTAAGTAATTAAAGTGCTGCTTTTATTTCGTGCATCACATCTCCATATTAAAAATATTCATCAGAGAGGTTATTTCGATTTCATAAACTCACAACTCGGCTGCTAATCGATCCCTATAAATCATAAAAAGGGCATATTCTCGGGAACAGTGAACCATATTGTGGCTGTAGCTTTAATTTGCCCCTCATCCCTCTTTCCTGGTGCGTTTGACGAGCAGCCAGACGAAAATGAGGACCGTGTCGAAGACTGCAATTTCAGTAATAACCCCGTAGTTAGGGAATTTCATCTAAAGAACTTTTTATATAATTGGTTGGTTCCATTCACAAATTACTACCGATCCTCTGCGTCGTTTCGCGCTCATGTGCATAGTCCAAACCTTCGGGCTAAAGCGACGCATCGCATCGTGTCTGCGTTCAGGTGCTCGAAAAAGGTAGACCTACGGAACTTTAAAAGTCTCAACTGGTAGCTGGCAAAAGACACCCGTTTTGAGTAGTCGAGGAATTTCGACTGGCATACATATTAAAGTTAATTTAAGATGTTCTTTAAGCACGGAACAAATTTGACGACTTTATGGCATGTAATAAGCATCAGGCAGTAAAAATTTATGACCTCAGCACATTTCAAATCTGCCACTGTTGAAATTCATAATTTCAGTCTACCGTCTTTTTGGTAATAATAAATAATTTGATTTTGTTAAAACAAATTAACAAAATGTTGTTGAAACCCCATAGATCCCCCAAATTAAGCCCGATGTTGGAAATATTAATTTTAATAAAAAATAAACCTTTCGGAGATTTAAAGAAAAATACAAAACAAATACCATCACACAAAAATTTCGAAACGCGGGTACCTTATGGTAAATCAGGTACAAATGAGTTGGAACAATTTTAACACCCGCCAAATGTGCTAAATATAATTTTTAACATTTTTCTATTTTTAAGTAAAATATTATAATTCGTTTCTTAAGTCGCGTTAATTTGTTTGAAATTAAAAAAGGAAATATAAATATTATACTTGCTATTCATTCGTTGATTTTTAGGGTCCTAAATGTATTCTGTAAAATAAAATCTTACATTACTTTCGATTTTTGATATAAGAATTAATTGGATGGGCAGATTCACGGTAGTTCTCATTTATTCTAGTTAACAATTTTCTTCAAGAACTTTTAGAATCTAGGACAACTCCGTAGAGATTTTGAGTAATATAAGCTAGGCTTATTTAAAATATACCCCACCCAAAATAAAACTGATTTGTAGGTAATTTTAATTTAAAAACTCACTGGCATTTTGGGTACTTCAACCAAAAAAAAAGTCTTCAGATTTTGTTAAAATGCATCTAAAGGCTACAGAGGCCAAAAATTCCTTATTGGAAATCTGCTTTGGCTTTTCTTTTTTGTATTTAGGTGGCAGCTCAAATGAAATGAAATCACTCGCTTTGATGGCTTCTAATTAAGTAGTTTTACCTTTTCACAGGGCTCTCGGATCGGCGTGGCATTATCGAGAGAGTTTTCGGTCAAAGGCCATCGGGATAATCAGGCAAAGACCTAAAATTGGATCAAAAGCAGAAAAGGAAACCAATTTTACGAATATATAGCGTTCACTGGGTCGAATTAGGTCCCTAATCCCATCTCATGCCCGCTTCCAAAGAGGGGAGCGAAGGGCTAAAATTTTATTTTGAATTAAGTCAAAAAGCTGGGGAGATTTTATTTGCTCGATTGGCACCAGAAGTCCTGCAGGAAGTTGAGATGATTCCCCCCACCGTTCCTGGAGGTTCCGAATGCTTGCTCCAGCTGAAAGTAGATTATAAAAATCTCATTGACAACGTGCCAAGGAGCTCCATTGTGGACACCTTTTGTATTCGAATGTAAGGACCACATTCAAAATTCAAACAGGATTTTAGCGAAAAAAGGCGACGAATGAAAATTTCTTTAAATGTGCTCCCGGCCCAGCAGCTGAGCAGGGTCCAGGAGGCCCCCGGGGATAAAGCAAATTGCTCTAGTCAATCTCTGCTGGAACAAATGTTGGCGCTTGTCAGATTACAGGGGCTTTTGTGGCCGTCGTCCTTGTTAATTTTAAATCCCTTCTAAATGGCCGGGCAGCGGTGATCCTCCCAGCCTCCCCAGTTTTATGTTGACATACATAAAAACACATTAGCGAGTGTATCCCGACCACTTCTAGTGCTCCTGGCAGGACATCCAGGAGTATGTCGAAATTTCTGCCTCGAGTGACTGACTTACGACCGAGAGGGGGCGGGGGCAGATCATTTGCATAGCATCTGGGTCAGTGAGGAGGATAAGTGTGTTCATGACAAACCCTTTGTCTTTGCTCTAGTTCCGCAGATCTGTAAGGGTTTGTTACGAGTGCGCACTTACCAGCCCCATTCTGCTCGGGTACTTTAATTTTGGAATTCGGGTCACTCAAAACAATTATTACAAACACTGCTCCTGCTCCTGTTCCTGGATGTTGCTAGCTACTCAAGAGCCTCGTTCTTTCGACGTGTTGAGCAAAGTCCTTAAAATTTTTACACCCCAAAAATGCACCAAGTATGTCAGGTTATGATATAGGCGAATAAATTGCAAAGTTATGCTTGTTGTCTGATTGTAGTTGCAACATTTTTATGAGAATGCTTTAAAAATCGATTGTAGTTTCTGCCGTTGTTTTTATAATTTCTAATGATTTACTAGGTAAAATCAAATTATAACTACTTTCATATTCAGTTTTGTATGTTATAGGTGTTTTGGCATACCTACATGAATTGTGAAGAGAAATTTGAATTTTCTATTTTTAGTTTAGTTTTATAAATTACGAGTACCTACATTAATATCGTTATGCATGAATATTTGAAAGATTGTTTAGAACTATATATATACAGGTTAAGATGATAATTTTCAAGGTGTTAAATTTAATTTAAAATGTTATTTTCAATACTTTGTAAATGTTAGTGTTTTAAATAAAAATAGAACGCATTGACCCACTCTCTTTTAGAACATACACCCCTAATATGCCCCGATCCGAGACTGTTTCCGATGAAATGGAGTTGTTTGGGATAATTATCCAAATTAGTTCTTTTTCCTGGAATCCCTTGGTAATTGGGTGTAATCCGTGAACGGATCCAGATTGCCTCGGACGAGCAATCCCAGTCAATCATGACCATGATCTCCAACCAGCTCGCGCAAGCAAACCATTGTTAATGGGCTCGCAGAGACCAACTCCATTAATTTCTCCATCTTCCGCATTTTGCAGGTTTGCCGTATTGGTCGTCATATTGCGACTATATTTCATTAGAATTGCGGGCATTAATTTCAGCGACAAATTATAATAAATAGACGACTATTTGAGCCTCCGTTTGGTACGCGATACTGGGGCGGCGGGACGGCTAGTGGGGCCCCCATTTGCCATTACTCCTCGGGAGCGGTCTTAGTCCGGGGCACATGTGGACGGGATGGCGAATTAGGAGCAATTTTCTGGATAAGTAGTCCCAACTGAGCGCTTGTGGCTGATGCCGATTTATCTTGATCTATTTTCCGCGAATATATCATATTTCGCGTTTTTATTTCCTTTTCTTCTCCTGTATAGGCTTTATGGTAATCTTAAATATGCCAAGATAATTTTAATTGGACGAAATTTATCAAGATCATGCAAAACTCCTTACACAGATTTTGTAGTTTAGCAACATATTCGTTTCCTTTAAAAGAAGTTATTTCATGATTGATTGCACAATTTTTCCATAGTTAAATAGTTCAAGTTTTATATAATTGAAGAACGATTCATTATTTTGAATCTATTTTCTTTCTAATTGACTGACAAATAATGAAAAAAAATTCCGTAATAAAATACATGAATAGAATATTTTAATCTCTATTTGCGTATGAAGAAAAATAAATACTTATTATGTTCAAAGAATACCGATCAGTAGCTTTTAATAAAATTGAAGATAGAAAATGTAGAAAATATTACGTAAATATATAGAACCTTAACCATGACCTTGAAGATAAGGGTCACCCACGACTACTAGCTTTTTAAAGAGCTTTTTTACCTTAAAAACAATTTAAATTCATATTAAAGAGTTTCATTGAATGCATTCGTGAGTGTGATCTTCCTGTCTATCAAATTGCTGACCTCTATCTACAGTGATTTGAATCTGTGAGAAGGAGAACGAGATTTATAATTTTATTTTTATTCTATACAATTTCACTTTAGCATTCAGTATGCATTAAGCTGGGACAGAGATCGGTTGATCGCTAGTACTAATTAAAATTATAAACATTTTAGTGAAGTCTTGTAATTACAATATATGTGAAATTTGTTAATGATTGAAATTTTCGAATGTTCTAATTACTGAGTGTGATTGCGGTGATTAAATATAACATACGGAAGATTCAGTGGTGAATTTGAGTTGAATATATTAGGTACATCCTCAAAATAAAAATTTTATATGTAAATGAGATAACAATTTAAAGAGGCGGTCTGTCTAGCCATATGTATTTAACAACAAAGAGTTTGTTGGCCCTGTTGTTTTGTTAAAATTAAGATATGTTATCAAATTTATTTTTTATAATCGTTCACAAAAGGTTCAAACTTTTACGATTTAATTTTAAAGATCAACTTGGCACTCGACGTTTTTGCACGTGTTATTTTTTTAGGGTGTACAAATATGTACATATGTAAATATAATTATTCTAAAATTTAGGAAGTAGAAAACTTTAAATAAAAGAGTCAGAATAATTCTGGTAGGTATTAGTTTTTATAAACATTTGTTCTGCCAAGGAAAAGAAATGAGTTTCTATATTTTCGTCCAAACTTCATATAAAGCTGCAGGTTATATATGTATGAATATTTAACAACACTGTTATCTAAATATCCTAGGCTTTGCACACTTACTTTATGATTTAATTACATAATAAAATATATGTGGGTAACGTACTATATCAGGTTTTGGTTTTAAAAAAACAGTTCTCTTCATATAAGCAGGTAAAAAAAGTACGCGTTTCATAACTATTAAGAAGTGCAAAAATTACAAGTTCTACAAAATACTAAGTAAGGGATCTGATAAGTAAGAACAAAACTAATTTCACAACTTGCCAAAATTATCTTCATTTGTTCTCTTCTATTGATAAGGGTAGGTTTTATTGTTATTGTTTCGAGATTTGAAAGAATCTGATAAGGAAACTTAAATAAAAACAAGAATTTTGGCAAAGCCTTAATTAGTCCTCTAGAAGAGTTGCATGAGTGCAAATCCCAATTTTCAACGTACTTATCTTTTTGGAGACACGTGCTTTCGAGTTTTAAGTCATAATTTTTGACGAAGGTATGTAGTTGTCTACTTCTCATAAAAAGTGATAACATCTTGAACTGCAAACCGACTTATGCGGTTTGTGTTGACGTAATCTCGGTTGTGCAAAGTGCAAAAAATTAAACCAAAATAAAAATAAGATGCCAAACATTTTCGGCAGACGGCGATATGGCGTAAACCGGTTGAATATTGTACTCAACAAAGAAAGTGCTAAAAACTAAACCGGCTCCTTGGCAACTTTACTTTTAGCAAATAGTCTCAAGAATTTTGAAAACATAAGGGAAAAGAAGTTTAGTTGTTCCAAAATCTGGAAGAGTGGTGTGCTAGTAAATATTGGTAACCAGAGTATTTTTGTGATTTATTAGTAAACGTCGGCGATTTTAGTAAAGTGCTTTATTTTTATTCTTTGTGTTTTCCTTATTGGATACGAGGAATTTTTAAAGAACGACAGTTTGGTTATTATTTTGAGTTAATTATTAGGTATTAATTTTTCTATAATACCTTCAATTTTCAATTAAATATAATTGTAAATAAATTTTCGAATTTATTGAGTTATTTTAGGATTTCCTAAACTTTGTTTTAATAAGTAGTATACTATTTCCTACTCTTGATGAACTTGTCTTTACTGTCTTTACTTTAATTATTATATGATATAATACAGTAACAAAATTAAAAATCAATTAACTGCTTTAAGTTTTGGAAGGTAGTCAAGGGAATTAATTGTTCTAATAAATGATAAACATCGATTTGAATCAGGTATGCTTTAAAATTAAAATCAGAAATACATTTAACCATCTTATCAATGTATGTCATGGTACAGGCAGTGAAATTATTTACCCTCTCAACACACAATAGTAAAACTTATGTTATAAATTATAAGTACAAGGCAAATACGTAATTTCATTTCTCACTCTTCAATTTACAAATAGACACATACAAGATTTAATTAAAACCGGCTTAGACCAGTTGAAGCTTTATCAGATTTGAAATTAATTTTAGTCAAACCAAATAGAATTTATAAATAGAGATAAGATTATTGAACTTTTTGTTATATAGTAAGTATCAACATATTGGTTGGTCGCGTGCATAAAAAGTTCTATAAGCACACATTAGAAATTGCGATAAAGTGATATAATCGAATTGACCTTGACCACATATGTAGGTAAGCCTGTGTGGTTTTGATTTGTTTTGAATTTGAAGAGTAAAACATGTAAATAAAGAATTGTTTAGGGCATAATTTTTTTGCTATCTTAAGATTTCTAAATAATGAACAAACAATCCTTTCAAGGTCGCTCTGAGATCGTTTATTTTTATTATGACTCGTAGTAACTGACTTTATGCTAGACTTGAAAGTCTACTTATTACGTTTTATTTAATTTTAAACCGATCAACTTGGTATTTTCTTTTCGATCATGTCTGCAGAAACACTAAGGTTAATAGAAGATAAACTGTTCTTGTATTTATATGCACGTGTCCTGTAACCCGGATGTTTAACTTTTACATACAAAAGTGAAATAGTGAAGATGCACCAAACATTTTGCGATTATGCATACTAATCAAAAAGGTTTGGCTTTTTAGGGATCAAAAACCTTAAACGCGGGAAGCCTACTCTTGCATGCAAAACATAACTTGTGACCATTATTGCCGTTTATTGCGGTTACGCCGCTAAAACCCCTCAACAATAAAATAAAATTAATAAGATAAAACCATAAACAAGATACACTGAAAGTCACATGTAACGTATGAAAACTTAAACCCAAACTTAACTTTCAATTATCTCAGTTTTTGCTCATTTTAGTTTTAGCTAACTTCGTTGACTTGCGATTTGATGAATTCTCACAGTCTTGAGAAAAGCGCCATCGAAAGTAAACGAGTAGTTGCGTTATTTTGTTGAATAGTGATTAGTGAATTAGACACATGCGAGACTCTAACGAATATTTAATTTTTTAGTTCTTCAAACTAGTTTTTATTTTAGAGCCAAAGCTGCTTTAATTTGTGAAATTATAGTCAATGAACGTTTAAATAAAATGACGCTTTTGAAATAGAGAGTTTTTGAACGTATAAAGGTCACAGTGTAGAAGCACGTTCTACGATTTTCTAGTGAAGCTTTATTGTGTAAACAAACAGTGTCATAAAGTTAAGCTTGTTCTAAAGAAGTTAAATTTTTGAAGTGAAGTAATTATACAATATGAAATAAATTTAAGATCTTTACATTCAAGCATTTTGGCGTGAACATAATTAAAATGAAGATATATAAATAGTTCCATCATTCAAAGTTAAAGATTTCTAGTTATAGTGAATTTCTTACCTTAAAATTGCCCCCAATTTCAATGCAGTTAATTTTCTGCCAATTTACATAGGTTGCAATTATAATTTCCGGAAAGTGCAATTACTTTTGCAATAGCATTATTTTAATTGTAGGTTTTTATACAAATTGCACCTGTACTGCAAACAATAAATAATGCTTCTTTAACTGCTTTTAACCCTTCGAATTTCTCATGCGGAATTAATTTCTTCCACGATATGTTTCCTACTATGTAAAATTATAGACATTGCTAAAAGACAGTAATAAAAAGTGTGGTTCCCTATGATCAAACAATCTTTGTTAATAACAGTGAACATTTTTAATTTTGCATTGTATTGTATTTCAAAATGTTATGATTTAGTTAATGAATCAACCCTGTACAAATATTGTACATGTTTGAATTTTTAATGTTCATAATGTATAGCATATTAAATCGTAATCAACTTGTTAGTTTCAGAGGTAGTAGTTATTGAAGCCGGACCAAAAATGATTATAGAAAAGAACAACATCGATGTACCATCAAATTTAGACGATGTCTTTTTCAAAGCTGTTCTAGAAGATGGTCTTAGAGAAGACAACATTACAGTCCATGAAATACAATTTACTTTAGGATGCGCTGGTGGAGACAACTACTGCAGCAACATTTACAGGGCAGTTGTAAAATTCAGCAGACCTGGGAAACGTACTGAAAATCTTTCTATGATAATCAAAAGTATGCCAATCAACGAGCACAACGATTTCCTTGAAGGTATTAACGCATTCATCAGAGAAAAAGTGTTTTACTTCGATGTCATCCCAAGATTAGAAGTACTCCTTCCTGGAATAAAATTTGGGGCAAAGTATTATAATTTTAATTAGATAGTTTAACGAATTTTACGAAAATACTTTCTATTTAAGGTGCTACTATACTCTAAGTCGACCTGTTAAAACAATTGTATTTGAAGATCTGAAAAGCTTTGGCTTTATAAACGGTGATCGATCTGAAGGTCTTGATGAGGAGCATTGTAGGTTAATTCTCACAAAATTAGGAAAATTTCATGGATCTTCAATGATTTTGGCTGAAAGGGTTAGAGCTTTATAGCCTTTAAATTAATTAGCTTATTAATAAAAATTTATTTTGCAGCAACCTTCTGTAATGGACTATTTTCCAACGGGAATATTTGCTCCTGCTATTATAAATTGTCCTGCCTTCGACAATATTTTTATAACAAATTTGGATCATCTTTCAACACATGTGGTTCCAAATTGGCCAGGGTATGAGATGATTGCAGAAAAACTCCGGGATATTTTGCCTGATTTAAGGCAAAGATGCTTAGATGTAGCTGCACCAAGAGATGATGAAGTTAAAGTTCTCAACCATGGTGATCTTTGGGTCAACAATTTTATGTTCAAGTATGATAAAGAGGGAAAGAAGCCGCAAGACGCCGCTTTTGTAAGATTAATTGTTTTTATTAAATTGAATTTATCTGAATATCAATTTTTCTCTGTAGCTTGACTTCCAAATGAGTTACTTCTCCAGTCCTGGATTTGATCTTAACTACTTCTTGAACACAAGTCTTAAATTAGATATTCTAAAAGAAAAAAGGGAACAGCTACTACGAATCTATCACCAGTCCTTGGAAAGCACTCTAAATGGATTTGGATATCAAACAATTCCAACTTTTAACGATATTAAAAATGAAGTTCATAAAAAGGAATTTTTTGGGTTCGTAACATCATTCAGCGTTTTCCCACTAGTAGCAATGGATAAAAGTGTATCAACCGACAACAGTTTTGAGACTTTGGCTGATGAAGAATCTGCACTCAAGAAGAGGAATTTGATGTTCTCCTCAAAGAGATTTGTCGATACTATGAAATATAGTTTGAAGAGATTCGATGAATTAGGGGTTTTAGATTAAATGAAATTTATGGTGTTATTACGTTTAATAATTTATACTAATGAATTTTTATTTTATTTCTAAAGTTGATTGATAAATAAATTTATGTTATTACTAATTTGAGATGATATGATATGGTATTAGTTTTCAATTTCTACATTCCGTAGGAAAAATCGACGTTCGTAATCTCATTTTACAGAAGTGGTTCTTAAACAATTTTTTCCCTAAAATAAATGTATAGTATTTTAATGTTTTCAGGTTTAGGGTTAAAATTTTAGAAGCCAGTTGTATTGAAGAAATCATATTTTTTCTATTCTATTTAATAGAGCTGTTCAAAATTTCAAAATAGTGAATACTTATTATTAAAAATCAACTCTAAGTAAAATGAAAAAGGGTTAAAATCCATATTTAAAAGTTAGTGAAATGTTTGATTGTTTGTTATATTCTATATAAATTTTTTCGGTTTATTTCTAGTCTATCTAATAGTATTCGATTGGCGCAATATTTCAAATAAAGTTAGTTTTATATCTAATAAAATATCTAACCTAATATATTGTCATCAATAAATCTTATTATTGAAATATTGCAAGTTGTACCCAAGAAGATTATTTCCGAAATCAAATTCTACATGCCCAAATCGATGAAAATCAGTATCCAAAAGGCGCCGAATTGCTACCGTCAAAAGTTGACACAATGCGCCGATCAGACAGCATTTTTCCAGTTCATTACAGTCGAACGCAGCCAAGAAGGGCGTGTGGCGTCGAAGGTAATTTCTGAAAAATCTCTTCGAAAATCGCATCCCTTGAAATTGATTTTTGATTACGGCATCAGGCAGAGAAGCGCATGCATTCTGTTCGGGAAACGATTTTCGAAAAAAAATAAAATCAAAAATACAATAGACAGAAAACCTTTGTAACGTCTTCGCTCAAAAGGAGCATCTTAAGAGGAAACCTTCGCGGTTTTCACCGCTCAGCCGCGACGGGTAGGGTATAAACGAAAGTGAACGGTTGGGGCGGGGCGGGAGGGGTAAGAAACGGATGAAATGCAACAATTTACAACTCAATTTATTTAAAAATCGTGACAAAACTCGAATAAGCATGATCCCGCCATTTGAGCTGGAGCCGCACAGCCGTACGCGTTGATACGCGAACCTTTTCCATGAGCCCCGTGCTGCGGTCTGATAAACGACCAACGTGAAGGCGGCCTTATCTG
Source organism: Tolmerus cingulatus (assembly GCA_959613345.1). Taxonomy (NCBI): domain Eukaryota; kingdom Metazoa; phylum Arthropoda; class Insecta; order Diptera; family Asilidae; genus Tolmerus; species Tolmerus cingulatus. The sequence continues at coordinate 35,601,035 of OY390710.1, forward strand.
CGGTCATGGATATGCGCGAATTCAATGCATTCCCGCTGTTCCCGGTCCTCCCGCGGGACCATTCGCTTTGTGCGATTTCCTTGTTTTCAAAATTAAGCCCTCTGCCGGGCCCTTCACCTGCCTACGTCACAGGTTCCCGTAGCTCCGCCGAGGCGGGGGTATGCAAAGCAAAAGGGCTTCGGCTCGCCTTCAGGAGCTTCTTGAGATGGGTACAAATGTCGTACACCCGATACGCGATCAGGGCAAAAAGAGCACCAGAAAAAGGGCTCAATGCCGCCTCCGCCCTGGTCCCGCTCCGGGGTACGGCTCCTGTGGGACCAACTGAACCTTTGCGACACATCCGAACCTTAATAAGTGCGATGGGGCAGTCAGGGCATGTCTGCAAAGAAGGGCTCCGTCGAAATGTCTTTGCCAGAACTTAAGGATTTCCAGCCAACATGCTAATTACTGGAGTGAATCACCTTCCCGGCCCTTTGTTCTCCCTTCAGCGGCTTGAAATGTGTTGAAATCCACGTAATTAGATATATCTTGACCACTACGGATGCGGCGGGAACGTTTCTTCTCGATGTTTTCTCCTTTTTCTTTAAGACGTTTGAAAAGGAGTTTGTCTGAATGGTTCCCGCCGCTTATATCTGTGGCAAGCTGCGGGAATTTTAAGATGTTTTTTCTCTAAAAAAAATAATAAAACAAAAGACTTGAACGCATTAGAGGAAGTACCCTTTTATAAAATTGTCGAATTCGCTAAGAGGATATCGAGATGATGATTTTTATCTCAGGATGTCAATTGTCCCAAAAAGTACTTCAGGCTAAATTTTCACACTTTGTGCACAATTGTCTTAAGGGCTTCAGAAACCATTTCCGCTTAAAAGTTTATTATATAAATAAATAGGTACAAAAATTTTGGAAGTATCCTGAGAGTTTTAGACCTTGCAAATTGCGGAACTAATTACTAATTAATTATTTGTGTTGAGTTTTATTTGAGTACATGTAATTAAAACTACGACTAGTGAATAGGAACTCTTCAGAACTTTTCCTACTCCTTTCCAAACAAATTTACCAGAACTAAATTTTTACTGAACAAATAATTTTCTTTGATGTTCTCTCTGAATTGTTGTAAGTAATTAATTTAGGCTATGAATGGTTTATTTTGGATTATCTGTAGGAAACATGACGTGCCCAACATCCAAGGAAAGTCTCAAATTTGATATTTTTAAAAGTTATTGATTATCTCTGGTAGTGAGTGGTTGAGTAATTAAAATTTTAGATATACATAAATATTCGAAATATAGGCATCGATTATGAAGAATTTGCAATTATATATATTTCTTCGATTTCCTTTATATTTATATAGTAATAATTTTATGATTATTTAATTAGCAGGTACTATAGTATTTACACATTAAATATCGTATAGTAGATTAAAAAGTAGAAATATAATTTTCTCTATATGATAATATAAAAACTCATTTCAGTATGAAATGACGGTGTTGACCTTTCTACAGTCTTATCAACAAATCATAAATTTTGAAATAGACATGAATGCCATTCTTGAGCAGTTGCAGGTCTTTTAGAGCTAATTATTCCCGCGGCATTGTGCACAAAATTGCACTCAAAATAGCACAGGGTGTGTCAAAATAAACAGATGGCATGCGACGCTCCGCTTTGGCAAAGTATCGCGTTCGGCCGGAGAAGCCAGTTAATAATGAACTTATGAACCGCGGCGCCTTTCACTTTTCAGAAATTGTTCCGCGGCAGCTGAGAATAAATTCTGCGACCAACAAATTGTGCACTTGTCTATGCAAAAACCGAAGTAGGAAGAAAAATAAAAAAGGTCCAGAGAGGCGGCATATGCATAAAAACGAATAATTTTCTGTAGAATTTCAATCTTCTCATAAGTCTTGTAGTTCGCATGAGCATAAAAAGGCCGATGATCGTAATCTGCCATTGTATGCTCAATGAATGGCGGCTCTGACTGCCTGCAAAACCATGAAAGGCACAATCTTGCTGCACAACTTCAATTTTGTGCTGTTTTCTTCAAGACCACACTTGAGTAGGGTTTTTTCTTCAGATTAGGGCTCCTCCCTGGTAATCGATAGTCCAGGCAAAGTTTTGCACCTTTTTTCACCTTAAAGTTCCTTGCGAGTCGTACTCCAAGATCGGGGAGCAGCTCCATTCCCTGCGCCGTCTGTCGCTGATAATAATTACAAACTAATTAAGATGTGCGTTTTCTCGATTGCCACCACCACTGGAGGCCCTTTTCCCTCCGGGAACCCTTCGATCGTGGAGTATGTGCAAGAATCGCCGTCGGGTCCGATAATCTCGATCCCAAGATCAGGCGATGGGATCGTGCAGGAAAACTCTTAATTGTGCGTTTGCTGTAATTAAGTACGGCTTAATTGAGTGTTGCGATTGCTGCAATTGCTGAATTGAATGCATTGCATAATTGACACCTCGTTTTCTGTTCCCATAACTCATGCCGGGAAGACACGCTCCTTAAGTGATTATATGGGTCTAGGTTTCTTTAAGCCATTCCTGAGCTGGCGAACTGCCTTCAAGGAAGAAGAAAACGCATTAAGATCTTTAAATGAATTGAATAGAATTGAATGCGATGCCCTAGAGATTTTATTTAAACCCATGAAATACCAAAGGGCCTATATGACTTGCAATGAAAAGGAATCATTAATGCCATTGGGTTTCTTGAATCGAATTAAGGCAATTGTTTCTGGTGCTGTAAAAATGCAAGCCATCAAATTTTCTGCGATTTACGAATAACTATATACAGTACTAATAATAATATGATAAATTGGATAGTCAAAAACCATAGTTCTTATTTTTGGCAGTATATCAAGTACACGCACAATTCAGTATTTTTAAAATTTCTTAATACTGAGGAGGTATGATAACTCTGGTTTCATAAAGTTTTGAAACAAGATTTACTACTATATTTTTCTTTACCATTTTTCAAATCAGTTCTCTTTGATGGCGTATTTATAAAATGTTTTAACCTACTCATTTTCAGTTTCAACCGATGCATACAAATGTTTCCTTATTTGAAAGTACAAAATAGAATATCAAAGATAAACCTATATTTTAAAATTATTGCATAATCTACGTTTATCTAAGCAACGCAAATTCAAATTAAAATAATATATTATATTAAAGATTCATTTGGTTTTAGTCGAATAGTATATCTTTTATATACAGTCGTTTTTTTTAACCTTTATACCTTCGTTTTTACGTTAAATGTTAATCTAAAAAAAATACTCAGAGGCAATTTGAAAAAACAGGAGTCCCGAAAGAGTTGTTTTCACAGTCCAAAAATGTTTCGGTCTTAAAATGTAAGGAGACATCACAAGGAATCTGCCGCACGAGTCGTTGGGCTGAGTTTGTTGTGTCAACCTCAAGTCAACTAATTACGTTGCGAGAATGCGGACAGGATACACAGGGAGGGTCCAGGTAATAAATTAAGCCCTGCAAGGAACAATAAAATTTATTTGCCATCTTTGGGTGAAACGTACAAAAAAGCGAATTCACGAGGAGCGCACCCAGGGCATGTTCCAGCTCCCGTGAAACAAATTTTAAGTAAGCCCCGAGAGCACCCAGGAAGATTCCGGGATGCTGTCTGGTTTTATAAGATGATGCCAGAAGTCGTCTTCGACGAAAGTCGTGATAACTCGAAGAGATTTCCCCCCGGAAAAAAAAAACAAAAAAAGAAAAATTCCAAAATTCTACAGAACACGGAAACGTGCGTGCAAGCATCTGAGATTCCAGAAAATCAGAGACGGGTCCAAAGGAAGAGGTTACGCCCGCGTACATGACACGCAGAAGGGGACACTTCATAAAGGGTCACAATTTCTCCCGGAATCCCTCTGGAGCATGCGAGACTCGGGCAATCTTTTGTGCAAAGATAGCGTGATTGTCATTCCTTCCAGATCTAGCTGCTTGTTCAAACTCCGCGGAAGGCGGACTTGGGACGCGTCGAGTGCAAAGCGCATCGAGTACTCCTTAAGACACAGAAAATAAATTCCAATTGTCGCGTTTACACCCCACGGGGCATGTGCGTTTAGGATTCCTAAAATAGCGGCTAGCCAACTGAGCCAATCGCGGCGATCCGCGAAGTGATCCTCTGGGATCAGGCGGGATTTCAAACAGGCCGCCGCGACCGTACTGTGGAAATATGCGCGCTTTTACCTGGGCTAAGTCATCGGATCGTATCGTCTCGGGAGGTGCTCTCCAGATATAATTAACAGGAACACGGGAACAGCGAATTTGAATATCGCCAAATTGGTGTGCGGCACGGTCCATTGTCTCGCGCTGGAACAGATCAATTCGGGATGCTGGATTCAGGGCTCGAGCACAAAGAGAGCGCAATTCCGCGCCTTTTGGAGGCGTAATTAGCTTAAATGGAAGGTGCATCTGTAAGAACCCTTTTCCGGCGACAGGGCAATAGGGCTGAGCGTGATCGGATGGCGGTAATGGTACAATTTTAACTTGTCGGCAAAACGCGTATGTACTTATTTATCAACGAAAATGTTGTTCTACTTGAAATAACGATAGAACAAAGAATTGATTTTGTATATCCCTTAAGAATATCATTATATAAATATATACTACCAATAACAACAGTAGTCGGCAAAACGGTAGAAGCAGTATGGGTTTTGCTGAATATTTTAATATCTTCGAAAATAGATTAATTAAAATAATTATTCTTGATGCCAGATATACCATACTATAGTGAAATGTTACTCGGAATCAGGGACGCCTTAGGCATACAGAGTTTGGAGCCTTTTTTGAAAAAAAAAATTTAAATAATATCAGAGTTATTATACTAGCTTTTTTCAATAGGATTGTAGCGAAATTAAAAAAGGGATAGGGGGATTTTGTTGTTGTTTCGCCCTGTTCCTGAATTCTTATCTTCTAAATATACGCTGAATTTTGGAAAGACTTAAAAAGACATGAATGTGAACTGTATACCTTCAATGGCAAAAACGTTTTTTTTTAATTCACGGTTTACAAAAGAAATTGTGCTTATAATCTCGCCATTAATTGCTGCTGAAAAAGAATTGGTTTCAATAAATTCCAAGAAGCCACACAAGCCTTATAATAAATAATAATTGTCTTTAAAATAAGGAATATAATATAATTCGCAGTGAAAAAGTATTTATTGATTAAATCGAATTAAAATGACAGGGAATTTTCCTGGGCACAAACCATTTAGTTCTAATTTTATTCTAAACTGTTATACATCTAATCAGCCTCCCCTTTCCAAAGAGCTCAGTTTAGAACAAGCAACAAGTGCGAATTGGTCGTGTTGTGCTCGGCCGGGTGAAAAATTGGTAAAATCAGTGAAATTCATTTTTCCAGCTCAAGTTTTTGTAAGTTTTGTTGAAAGTTAGTGTTAATATCAGGTAATAAATAAAAGAAAGTGAAAAGTGTGCCTCCAGTAGACGCAGATTTGATGTTTAATTTCAGGTAAGAGAAAAACTTAAACCCAAGCTTCAAATTCCTTCCAAATCCCGTTACGCCGCATGCCAGGGAAAAACAGCGCTTCCACATCGCTTTGAAGCGCTTCTCCTTCTTCGTTGAATTGACAGCAGTTCGTAAAAATGAATCTGGTGTTCGGAATTGCGCAGAATTACATTTTGGAATATTTTATTATTATGAGAATTGGTTAGAGGCTCACGAAATTATTTTAGCGAATAATGTTAGGGGTAGAGGTAACCAAATGAGTTCTTTTAGGATCTAAGGTTTTGAAAAGCCAATGCAAGTAAATAAAATTATATTGTCGGAAAATTTCGTTATAATTTTAAATAAAACAAATTGCATATAATTCGACACGGAATATTGTTTACAAGAAAAACTTTTACTAAATATTTTAAACTGAGCGAAAACCATAGTTTTAAAGCCCAAACAGAAAAGGTTTAAAAACAGCATTTGAAACCGAAAATATTTTTAGTTGTACTGTGTAATATCAAATATTTATTATTATTTAGTAGGATTATATTGCAATATACCATATGTACAAACATTTGAACACGAATGTCCATTTAAAAAAATATGCTTTTATTTCTTCAGAAAAACAATTATGTAAACATATTTCGTGGCAGTAAAAAATTCAGCAAATAAAATACTGTCCGATGGAACCAATAAAAAATATAGTATCTTTAATGTTATACAATAGAATTTATAAATCTAATAACAAAATTCAAAACCTGTTCATTTATTTGACTTATATTGAAGAACAAAAATATCATTTGAAGAAAAATTGGGCTCCTCTGAGTGTAGACTCGGTTGGCCCGCACTGTTTTGAAATTATAAGATAATCATTATTATTGACTGAATAAACGAAATTATTCGGAAACAAACGCGTAAATCGATAAAGGCACTTCTCACATTAAATTACATCCGATATGATAAAATTGTGTAGCTGCTAACACATGGCCTCTCAGGATCGCATGAATCCATCCCATTCACAAGTACAATTAATTTGGCGTCATAGTCCATTATTTGCGTTGCGAGAGAAATCCTCCCCTGGTTCTATTTAGTTCTTGAGGAAATTAAGAACCTTCTTCTCGGTGGCCAAAATCGAAATATCGCTCCTCAAGACACAGAAGGGATGAAACGTTGAGCAGAGCTTAGAATAAAGGAGCTGCTCCCCGAAAATTGGCGGACTTCCTACGCTTTGGGGGTGTAAAAATGTTGAAAACTCCATCAGTCAATGTAACACGTAACGAAGGTTCATTAATTAGCTCCGCTTGAGTTTTATTAAATTAGACTTTTAGCGATTTATTTATGATCCCCCAGGGAGGGAGGGAGGCGATGCGAATTCCCGGCAGCTATTTTATATGAAGCGTAGCGAGCGTAGCATGCCATTCAATGATAAGGTCGGCGGAGGAATTCCTTCGGGCCCTCGAAGAACGGAGGCCCTTGCAGCCCTTCGCGCTTTCGTCTTATAGGTAATTTATGGTCGGAAAGGAGTCTTGTTACAATTTTTCAAAGCAACCCTCCTGCCAGATAGTTTGTGTCATGCGATTCATTGATAAGGAAGCGCACCGAGGACTTCAAGGAAGTCCTCTGACACAAGATATTTGTCTTGTTAAGACGGGGGTGGATACCACATAAATTCACAACCCCAACTTTGGAGGATATAGTACTCTGCCTGTGCCGGGCACTGCACGTGATATTACCTATGATTTACTACATCCAGGCGAGCCACTGTTTGCTTAATAAATCGCGAAATGCAAATTTAGTCAGGCGTATTTTTAAATTTTTAGTAGGCATTTCTTGATTCTTTACACAATTCTAGATTAACTACTTATTACGTGCTCTAAGATCTTCCAAAACTTACTTTTCAGACAAAATTTGAAATTCTAGATAAAAGTCAGATCTCTGAAAAAATTAATTGAATTATAAATTGGTGTTTTGTGAATGGTTCTAAATGTGAAGAATACGTGGAAAATATTGTATAAAATTAATTTCTATTAAATAGAATATCAAATTTAATTTCTCTAAGGCAAAAGAATATCATTGTTAATTATTTTCTTTAAAGTGTGATTTAAAGCTTAAAGAGGTTTTTGGCGGATATTTTAATAACCATGCCAAACTTTAAAACTTGTTGTCTTTGAAATGGAATTTTTGTAGACGAATTAACAAATTATATTCTAAGGAATTTTATTCTGAAACATGTATAATATTCATATATCTTATACTTTGTTTAACACTAGACTAACATTAAAATTGAAAGGGGCTTTTGTAAGAAAAAACCCTTTTCTTAATTAGTAGCTCAAGAGAAAAAATAACTCGTTCCAATTGAAAACCCAGCAAATGGAAAATCTAAAGAATTTCCAGAATCAACCTCTTGAGCGCATTTAATTTTCTTTTCCCTTTTCATTGTTTATTTGCCTTCTTAGAAATTTCAAAATTACCACGCACTTGAAACTCCCCCAAATCCCCTTGAATCCCTCATTGTGGATGGTCTCATCTGAACCCTTATTTAATTTCGCCAGGATAAGTGATTTAATTAGTGCACGTTTCTCACTAATCCTTCCGTTTCCCGGCTTTTTACGTCAACGCATCTTTCGTCCTGATGAATTTTCCGTGGGAAGAATTTAAAGCACGGAAGCTCCCGAAGGACTAGGACTACAGTGCTGGCCCCAAAACTCGTGCCCTTCACCCTTTTTGGTGGAAAAGTTGTTAGCAAGTAATTGTTGATGGTAAAGTAATAAAACTGGAGCGAATCTGTTCAACGGAAGTCGAACGGGTGCACCGGGGCCCCACCACCCTTCGGGGCACCGGGAGGGGCTGGAACCAAAGACGTTCATCCCGACGACGACGGGCCCTTTGTAGCCCGCTGCCGCAGCAGTGAAATATGAACACTCAGCGACAGCAAAGGGCTTTGAGTCCGGGCCTTGTCAAAGGAAAACGAAATTAATTCCACTAATCGCCCCCGAGCTATGGCGCACCTGAGCGGGAGAAGTTGAATACAATTAACTTGGCGCGCCCCCGCTTCCGTCTGGAGCGGCTGTTTTATTATTCTTCCCACCTCCCACCTTGGGCCCTCCCTGGTTTTGGGGTGAAATAAAATAAAAAAATCTCCATACACCTGTTCACATGACTCGATGCTGTGCCATCCTCGTTTCATAGACCGCGGTGGGCTCCGGCCGGGGATAGAAAAAATTATTTTCCTTTTTTTTTTCTGAATCCTTGGCCTCGGGCTCCACTGAAATGGAATTATGCTGGTGCGGATGCTGGCAAGTTTTTCCTCGCAATTTTTCAGATTTTTCCTTTCATCCGCTTCACCAGTCATACACTAAGTAAGCAGCATCGCAGCCACCATCCACTTTGATCGTTAAAGCGTGACTTATTGCATTTTTTGCACTCCACTGTGCAAATTGTTATTTTCCTTCGGTTGTTAACATTTTCCAATGCCACACGAAGCCCCTGTGCTCCCCCGGGTCCACCCCCGTATTCCACGGGGACCATTATGTGGCCACCGGTGCAGACGTGGTCATTGCAATCTTTAGAGAAAATTGCTACCGGACCCGGGCTGCGATTTGTCTTCTATCGATCTGGGCGTGGGGCTCTGACGACAGGAGCACTGGAGCACCGACAAAAGAAGGGGGTCTATAACCGCGAACCGACCGCGACGTCAGCAATTCAGCCACTGATGGACCTAATTATGATCTTTCGCGCAATTGCGATTAATTTGAGTTTTTTCCCGGATCTCGACGTCTCCTTGAGTGGCGCAATAATCATCCCAGCATCTGACCAGGACTAAACCATAGAGGTCCAATCACAGTCCCGTCCCGGTCCATCTGGCGTCCCAGCATCCAGCGGAGCACCACCGTCGTCCTCAGAACGCTTCGGGCTATGTGCTCGCTGGGAAACTTTTGTATTTAATTTTCATTACTTTGTTGGATTTTAATTTGAATTCAGTCAGCCCTGCGAAGCCATTATGCGATCTCCGGGTAACGAAGAGTTAATGCTGCGCCTGATTACACTGCGGGGGCGAAGTCACTTTGCTACATCGAAAGGGTGCAGTGCGCCCTCGACCGCGCCCTCACCAGCTCGAGGGGGTGTCTTTGGGGCCCCCCAATTCAAAGAGCAGCACACTTTTCAATGCACCATCCAACTTGGGATTCTTTAGTGTCGTACTCAACACCGAGCTCGAACAGGAAATTCAATAAGTTTATTCATTGCGACATTTCACGTTTACCAACCGTTCAAGCGATTTTAATTTTACCTTTAGCAGAAAAAGACGACTGAGTCTGGGTACTGCATTTGAATTTCTCCCAATAGAGAATATGTGTGTATAAGAAAAAATCTACTTTGAAGGAAATTAAAAAAAATATCTAGGTAACCATAAAAGTAAAAAGTAAACCAAACATTTAAAATAAAATTACATTTTCTCCACACTATTTAAACATACCCTCAATTCTTTCATATTTTTCAATATATTCATGTCCATTAAATCAGAACTTTCTATTTCACTAATTATTATTTATATAGTATTTATATTTTCCTTTTAAAATTCATGACTCAATAAAATTTAGGAACTCTAATTCAAAAACTCCAAGTTTTATAGAATTTTGCTCAACTAAGCTGAGTAAATTCATTTTCTTTTTAAATAAAATAAAATGAAGAGGTCCCTTTCAAAGAGTGCAAAAGTATTTTACAGATTAATAGTTTATAAATATATTTAGGTTGTTGTACTCTTTACTCTTTGAAAAGGTGAATTGTTGTTGTTATTCACTAAATTTTTCAGTGGATAACTTGCTATTTTAAATCATTTTTGTTTATATAAGTCTATATACATTTTAAAGTCCTTTAAGTCTTTCAAACTTACGAATACACTTTCTCGATTTTTGAGGCCCATCCGGGACGGACGTGTGATATAGCATAAATTCTTCACTCCGACATTAGAGGGCATTACGTGTGTCACTGCACGTGATATTCCCTAAGAAATGATTTACTACATCCCGAGGAGTCCTGTTTGCTTAATAAATCGCAAAAGTACCCACCGTGTACCGCGTGAAATGCAAAAATTTATTTTCCCGTCCACCTGACAGACTCTCCGTCTTGCGGCTGGGGGGCTCCCTGCCACTCGTTGGGGCTCAATTTGGAGCCGGCGCCGCATTCCACACGTTCGCTCTCAACAAGGACAAAGTGAGGCTATTAGGAAGCGGGGGTGGGCCGTTTCATTTCACCGCAAAATAAATAATTCGCAGCAAGGTCAAAGGACGCAGGACTGTCTGACGACCAGCGAGGACGTTTTTCAGCCCCCCCGCCCCTGCAGGGCTGGAGCAGGGCCATCGAGCGGTAGCTAGGCCCTTTTCAGCCCTCGGCCGCGCAATGCCGGCTCCGTTTTAATTTCGAGTGAAATTTTAATTTTGAGTCTCCTTACGTGCTCGCTAGACCTGCACGTCACGCCAAGTGGGGCTCTATCGAGGCCCCCCCGGCGCCCACCACCCTCGCAAATATTTGCCCAAACATCCGGCATGTCGGGCTTGAAATCCGGGGTCCTTGTGATCCGCAGCACCTGGGCGTCCCGACGTTCCCACTCTTGTCCCGCTGCGCTGCCATTGAGCCGGGCGGATGGGGCTGATGGGGCCCAAAATAAAAACAGAGAGACTCACCCTGGGAGTCCTTTTTTTCCGGGTGCCTTTTTCTCGCCATGCTTCTTCTTCTTCTTCTTCTTTTTCGTTTTTTTCCGCTTTATCCGCCCCCCAAAATGAGTGAGGTGTTGCGAGTGGTGGTGCAGCTAAATCCCGATCCTGCTCGGTTCCCGCCCATCCACTCGTCTTTCATAAATAGTCGAGTTGAAAAATTTTCTGAAGTTTCCTGCGGGATTTTTGGGCGAGTTGAAGCAGCACCCTTAAAACAACACGAACCAAAAATAAAAAAATAAAAAAAAAAATCTTACCACATTTGAATGAAATTATTTTCCCATGAGGGCACACAAAGGAAAATTAAATAAAAGCGCCCGGCCGGATACAAAAGTATTTTCTGGCTTTGAAGGCTCACTTGGCGGGGCTGCGGCGGCTGCGACCGCATCCAGGTTTTTGTGAAATTTTCACCAAAAAATTTGCGGGGAAAAACTTTAAATTTATCTCTCCGTGATTTATTAATTTCGTGGGCATTAATTATAAGGATGGGCTCGCAAAAATTGGCTTATTCAGCCCCTCGCGAATTCGTCCTTATTTGGGGCTCTGCGGCTTCAGTGGTATTTGAGACTATGAGGGAAAATTGCTTTTTCCTCGTCCTCGTACTCAAAACAAAATAGAAGTTTTTTTTGGAATATCTTGAATAAAATATCAGTTATTTATTTATTAATATATTTATTTCAACATACCATATATATTGGGAGAAGCTAATTAATTGCTCTATAAAAGGGTTATCAGAGCAAAAGTTTAACTTATAAATTTTATGGATGATTTTGTATAATACTACTGAAGCATGAAAGTATGAAAAGCTTTTTGAAATATTTGATGAAGTATTTTCATGGTACCTTTAAACAATGAATTCCAAGTATTAAACCCAATAGTCGCATCGTAAACTTGATGAAATGCTTTTGAATCCTTTCCGTTCTCAACGATTGAGGCAAGTAATAATAATATCTATGATATCTCCTTACATAAAAAACTCAAACTTCAGAATTCACGGGAAAATCTAATAGGTTAAAAGTTTTCTTCTGTATGGGTTCTAGAAACGCAAACCTATTACATGTATTGGTAAAAATCTAATATATCTAGAGATAATTGGCCAGTTTAAATTTGTTATTGGTTTAATAAATGTTCTTAGTTATAACAAATTGTAATGAAATCGGTTAAGGTGTATTTAGCCCTATAAAAGAAGGAAATATGGCATCTATCAAAGTACTATCTATTTTTAAAAGTTATGATTTCTGTAATAAGACAAAAAAAGGTTACAAAACCTACAGGCTAAATCGATTTAACCCTTATTAATAAATCACGTAATTATGAAATGAAATCAAATTGAATACATAAAAGCAAAGGATTGCAAACTTTCAAACTGAAAGGCATTGCATCAATAGCGGGCCTAATTTTCATTAAAATTAACGCTAAATTTAATTACACAGTTCCCATTTGGAAATTATGATGTCCGGTCGGGGATTGTAATGAGCAAAAATCCCCATCCACCCCCATCAATTTCCGCATATGCGCTATAGATCGATTTATGATCTTTTTCAAAATCTGCAAATGTAGCAGCGGAACCACATTGCAGCCAGCGCGGGGGTGGACAATGTCACATTCGCTGCATCTACACTCCACAGCCGGTCAATTAAATTCGGTTGAGGCCGCCCTCAAAAATTATGCAGATTGTGTAGGCTGGCCGTTTATCAAAATTTAATTAGCTCGGTGGAGCGCACACGGCCCATTTTGACCCAGTTTCCAGTAATGGCCGCACTTAAATTACCGGCCAAGTTTTGATTGTGAATTTACACAATTGCGGCACGAAGAGGCTTTATTTAGTTTCTAATGTTTATTTTCATAAATTGGTCGTGCAATTGATTAGTTAGTTTCATCGCATAGATTTAGTTTTGATATTTGTCTACATACTCCAGGCTGGCAGTGTGCAGAGGGCCTTATGCGAATTATTATTTGGATAACACTTTGTTCGTTTAGGAATTCACCATAATTAAATTCGAATCGCTCAGATACTCATCGACATTGTTAATTTATTCCTGCATATGAAATTCAAACAAACGCATTTTATCGAGTTCATTTTACATGAGAGACCCGACTGTTTTATGTTTTATCAGCCGGAGGCGGCGGTTTCGGATCGCTATTTGTACAATTGCGTGCCGGATTAACAGAATAAAATTATATTCGTTTATTTTAATAATAAATGGGCGGGTCTCGTCGCTGTGATTGTATCAAAATATGTAAAGTAAGCAGTAGTGGTCATGTCGCTTTTCAAGTTTTGTGTTGTGATATTGTCAATTCAAAGAGTTTTGGTGCTTATTTTGAAAGTACATATCTATTTATCAAATTACAATTTTTTACAATTGAAATGCAATCAGTTTCAGATGTTATATTATTAATATTTACTCCCTAGGTATCTCCAAAAATAAAATATAATACTCTTTACTTTGGGATTTATTTAGGTATATTATGTATTTGTATTAATGCTTTGAATTAAACTGAATAAATATAAGCAACTTCTATAAATTGTTTTAAAGATATCGAAGGTTTATTTTGAAATCTTACCAACTCGATTAGAATTTTTCAAAGTGTTACTCCTTTTGTGAAATTATCTGGCTTTTAATATTGAATCAAAATTCATTAAATGTTTCCTTTAATTTCTTCCCAAAATGAGCAATTAAGTGATCCACCTCTTGCTTCTTCACAAGCGTTTTAAAAAATTCGGAACTTAATAATAATAATAATCATTATAGTAATAATTTGAAAAATAAAGTTTAAGTTCTTATACCAAATCATATCACTTAATAAAAATTTCAAAGTAAAGCAAAAACCTTTTTGAGACTCAAATAACGCTTTGCTAATTTTATATTCAAGCATTTTATAACCTTTAATAATAAATAAATAGATATAATAATAAATAATAGTCTAATAGTGCAAATATTTGAAGTCGTTGTTACTTTAAAATCACAACATCTAATTGATATTATAAATTTATGGAACTGCTTAATTTATACTGTTTAAAATTGTATAACGTTGCATATATAAATATTTGGGTTAACGTTTTTTAGTTCTGAATTATGATTACCTTCTTAGAAAATAAAATTAAAATTTGTAGTCAGTGCTACAAGTTACAGAATCCTCCAATGGCTTCTCCTCAAATTCTGCAAATCGAAAGTCTCTTAAAATAACTTTTTCGCTGCACCATTTCAATGTTTCTCTGCCAAAGTCATTCAGCAACTACGCCTCTTACTCTGCCGTTCTCTTTGATTTGCAGACTTCGGATGTTTCCTCTCTTCTTTGCAGTCCTGCCCCACTGCGGAACAATGTCCGCTGCACAAGAAATCAATGAAAACAGAGAGCCTCTCTTCGGGTGGTCCAGCTGCCCAGCATCCAGCTCATCTCGCGACAGACGAGATGAGCTCGGGGTTATCTCTGTTGCGGATCTTGAGGAGTTCGCCTCGTCTTCTGCAGACTTCTTCGGCGCTCTTAGTTCAGCCCGGAGCAAGGGCGCGCCCAGTTCTCCAGTTCTGTGGATGGAGCTGGTGTGGCGCTAGCCGGACTTTTAGCCGCTGTCCCATCTGCTCCCGGGGGGGATCGGGTTCGGCAGGTGCAGCCCACCTGCCGCCGCGCCGCCCCCTTTCAATTTGCCTGATTGCACCAAAAAGCCGCTGCGCCGCTCGCTGCCGCCGCCGCCGCCGCCGCCGTCCGAACCGATTCCAATCGATGTCGCATGACCCAGATATCGAACGGCCCCGGCTGGCCGCACTCGGGACTTCGCTGGCATGGGCCCCATTGAACGGCATCCCGATGCCCCTTTTATTTGGGAATCTGCCGGAGTTTGTCGGGTGCGGTTCGTCCTCGTTCCCGGCAGTCCCGGCAGTCCCGGCACGCTCGATGGGGCCCAGGTACACGGAGCGCCTAAGCCCCTGGGGCCAGAAGCCACTTAGTGTTATGATGGGATTTGGGGCTCTTCGGCGGAGCTCCTCGGGGCTGGGGCCCGGTATGTGCGGCCTACGGAGAGGTCTCAGGACGCTCCATCTCCGCACATATCGCCCGGAGACCCCGGAGGATATAATTAATATTTTCCGAGTAAGTGATTTTATCCTTAGTATAAAGGATTCCAGGAGCTGCAGCCGGATCTATCCCCGGGCGCTCCGGGGCCACCTGACCGGACTCCGCAAACAAAGTCGCCCGTCTTAGCCGCACACGCACGACTCCGTGCCGAAGGAGTTTAATTCGGGCGGCTGTGAGGTTAGGGCTTCGGAGCCTCCGAAAGGGTGGAGCCCCCTCTTGGGGCCAGTATTGATTTTCACCCGGGCGGCTCCCCCGGTCCCATCGACCTGAGGTTTTACCGAGATGAGCTTGTTTTTTTTTTGTTTTCTTTTCCAACCTTTTGCGAGCCCCGAACGGTGGCGGAGCGCCTCTTTTATTTTTTTAACCGTGATTTGAATTTCTCCGGATCCGGCTCAGTGGCGGCAAAAGCAGCGGACTTCGTGGCGCGTGACGTCAATTTTAATATTTTTAATGTTTTTTCCGGATTTAGTAGTTTAATACAAAACTCTCCAGCGTCTGTAATCCATTTCAGCGCTTCTGTCGGGCGCGGGTCTGCCTCGCGAGGGAAATGGGGCTCCGCACTGGTTGCGAAGCAAGAGAAGGATTACTGAAAGAAGGCTTAACTCATAACTTAATCCTTTGTTTTCGGAATCCTCTGAAGATTTGTTCATTTCAATTAGAACTGCCAACAGCTTTAAAATACTAATTTTAAATAAATACATGTCTGACTAACTTTACTCAAAAATTTCAATTTTTCTCTAAAAATTAAATTTCATTCTTAGAATTCACTTAATTAGTTTCTTATTGGAACAGACTACAACTAAAAAGAATTTTGTTAAAAACAACTTTACTTTTCAACATGATTTTTGTATCTTTGAATTTAATAGGAATCACGAAATTAAGAAAATTAAAAATAGAAACTTGTTACTTTTATCTGGAACATCTTTTTTCGGAGCAATTAGTCGATTTTTAAAATTCAGTGTATTAACAGAAAACAAAAATCCCTTCTCGGAATATCAGAAGAAATGTTTTTTCAAATACATGAATTAATTGCAGGTCTCATGAAAATAGTTAATTAGTATAAGTCAGTTTAGTTCAGTCCAATTATTAATATACAATTCGTGGTATTGACGTTTTTTCAAGCCAAGTCTTAAAAAAAAAAAATAGTCAAAGCTAGGTTTATCAAAACGTTTTTTAGTGGACTCTTTAATCTAATAGTAATAAAATAGATTTCTTAAAGAAATTAAGAAAAAAACATTCTAAGTAAGTAGTAATTAAATCTCAAACATTATAAATTTTGAAAGATCAAATAAGCTCTCTTGTAATTCGCTTTTTGAAAAATTTTTAAAAAATTTTGAAGTTTAAATGTTGTTCTTAAGATTATTTTTGATTTTTCATTGCACTTCTCCATCTCAGAATTGCATCACATGGCAAAAGTAGATTTATCTACTCTAAATTTTGAAAGGTGTTTTACTTAATTTCAAGAAGAATATTTTTTGGTTAGTATATAAATAGAATAATAAAACTATTGGTTCTTTTTTTGGGAAAATCATTTTGATAAAGGGTGTCCCTAACAAATTTATTTCTTTAGTTCCAAAAAAAATAATTAGTGGCATTTAATAAAAGGTTCTTAATCCGTTACTGCCAGCGTGTTGTTTCGGCGTAAAAACTATCAAGCCCTTAAATCCTTTAAGATGTTATAAATACGAAAATATACGAAAATAGATCCATTTAAATAATTGAAATGGGTTCTCATCAAATCGGTTGAAGACCTATGCAAATAAAACATTGTCCAATGCCCTAGAAAAAATGTTGCAACAAAACGACGGTTCTTTTTAATCCCAGAGATTAGTGCAGATATCCCAGGGAAGGGCTAGAGTGCGACAGGATTGGTATAGAACCCACAATGGATCCCTTCTTCCATTTAAGAAATTTTTTTCTGCATCTTCTCGGTGAATTTTTCTAGGCTCATCTACAGAAAATTTCCATCCTGGAGAGGGCGCGCCACTTATATAGGAACCCTTGCTCCAGGTGAAGGAAACCCGTGTGCCTGAACTCAAGGCGAGTTGCAGGTAAGACAGCCCACGGGGTAGACCGCACAAGCCCTTTCATCACCGTTCGCGGGGGTGGTTAGCACCACTGTGGTATTTTTAGTGCTCCCGGTGAAAAAAAGGTAGGAACGCAAAAAAGTTCATCTCGAAAGTACGAGAGTTGAAAGGGACCGAGACATCTCCGGATGAAAGTAGCGGCGAGTTGGAATAAGTCCGCACCCGAATCTCTTCCCCAGAGGAATCCTTTCGGGCGCAGGATTGTGGGTGTTTTCCTGAATTTCTTCGAGCTTGAATGCAAATAAAATAAATAAGGGAATAGCAACCAACACATGCATTACCCTTCCGCCCTGCCACGAACAAACAGAGGGCAAACAAACGTCGGTTCATAGGTTCAGACAAACAAACAGACAGACAGACAGACAGACAGAACGGCAGACAGGTGGGGCTGCCAGGGCCGCTCGGCTTTTGTGGCATGGTCCTGATCACAGATCAGAGGTGAAAGCAGAAAAATCAGAAATTACCGAAAAAAGGGAAAAAACTTGTCCCTGGAAGCGGAATCCTGCATAATGCCAAGGAGCGAGGAGACCTGTAAGCAGAAAATCCCCGGCACTTCCCCACCCCCCGCCTCACCCAGGGGAGGACTCACATTCGGCTGCTGTCTGTCTATTCGACTTGAGGATTATTTCGAAGAAGTTTCCGCTCCCGACGCTTCCTAGTCCTTCTAGTGGGCGCTTTTATTGCTTTTCGTTCTGTTTGCTTTTTCCAGGTTTATGCCGTTCGTTGGCACCCAACACTCACCCAACCACCCCCAAAACCTAGGGCAATTCCTCTTCTTCCCTTTTTTTTTCCACCCTGCAAAAAGTTGTACTTAAAAATTTCGTAGAATTGTGTCCGAGACGAGTGGCTCTCTATGGCTTCGGTTTTGGCAGTCAAGGGTCAGTCGCCCGGTTCTGAGTTTTCGTCTAACTCCAGCTCTATCCAGAAGTAGGACAAATCGCTTCCCGGTGACAAATAGGTTGCTAATGAGAGCCCTGGGATCCATCGGGGGCTCCGTTCGCCTCGTTTGTACATAATTACGGGCTGCACCTGATGTTAGCTCGCGCTGATTTATTCAGGTGAATGCGGTCATATCGAAGCGAAAAGTCAATAAATTTGCGTTAATTAGAACTCGATGGCTTGAGCCTAACGAGCGCACTATCGCAAAAGGGGTGAATTTTGTTCTGCCAGACGATCTGCAGAAACGAATTGAATTGAGCACGCCATTTAGGATACCAAATCGAGCTGTGCAATGCTAATTTGTGCTGATTTGCTAAAAACAACATTGCTTTTAAGTTTATTTTAGGTACTATGACATTATCCGAAAATGCAATAATTATTTTTTAAAAAAATCATTCGAACAGTGGATTTAAACTGAAATTATTACAAACAAAATTAAATTATTACCATCATTAAACAGAAAATAAGTTTAAGTACTAACATAGAATCAGTAAATGTTTAAGATTTCTTTATTTGAATGAAAACTAATTGATTTTTCAACTAATTTTAACAATAGTAGCACCTACGGAGTTTTCCTGGGAATATTCAAATTTTCCCTCCCTACTTTTAAATTCAAATCGCCCGCGCATACTAATCGCTATCAACTTCATAATCATCAGCCGGATCTTTCTACGTCTGCCATTTTCCGCTCTTCACTTTTCTTTGTTCAGTGTACGTGCAAACAAATTATTTTCACCTCATTTTGCAACCGCCCTATAATTGATAAATGTGTAAAAATAGTGTAGTATTCTTTAGCAGTGGTGTGCCTATCGTTTTACTTCGCGGTAGCCTTTCTAGTTACCCAAAAACGTGTGTTTCAGATAAAAAGCCGTGGACGAGGAAAGAAAAATTCGAGAATGTAAGGTAAATGGACAATTTTTGTTATTTTCCAATTAAGATGAATTTAGTTTAGATATTATCTAAGCTTTATTGAAATTTGTACGTTGTAGATGCGCCAAATAGATTTAGAGCTTTTCTGTATTTCCATGTAAATCATTTTGAAAAGGTTTCCTTGTTGCTGTGCAAACATTGACAAATTTTAGTGGGGCCTTTTAACCTCTAATTATACGTAACTTCTGAAAAAGCAATATTTAATATGTAATGTTGGCTATCGAAAAAATAAATAGCAATTGTGATGTAACACTGATTGCGTGCAAGATCCAAAAGACCACCGTGTAGCCTGGATTTGCATGGGTTACACTTTTAATATATTTCTCGGAAACTTAGGAATTGAGGCCGAAAACTGGGGTATTAATCAATCTTAAGAAGAAAAACCAGATCTCGGCGCAGAATCGATAGATCAAGATCTGTTTACAAACTCGGACAGGCCGCAAAGGGAACCCAACGACTTGAAGTGCCTCCAGGGGGTTTTGAAACGCGGAATCCATTACCAGATCTTGGCACGGAATCTGAGGCTCCGTCGGCTACCAAAAGATTGGGCTAGGCCTAGGTTAGCCCCAAAAGGCAACCTGTTGCCGGAAAACAGTCTTGAGGTTGAGCGGCGGCGCTGAGATTTATAAACATTCGAAAGATTCGTGAATTGGTCCACGAGAAATTCCTAAGTTCAGACTTCATTAGCCTTTCATGTCAGCAGATCCCCGAAATTGCTGAATCACGAAGCCCTCGATTTGGGGCCCAGTTCGGGCCTTCGTCGATGGACTTAATGAAAGTAAGGCCAAGGCCACACCGGGCAGCTCGGGACGAGTGGGTTAACGCTTGTCACCTGGACAAACTAACGCACCTCAACGGCTAATGGAGCACTTTGTTGGCCGTGATTTGTGGTTACTTAAGCGATGCGGGTAATTTCTTAAAGTTTTTTTTCTCATTATTTCCCTTATCTCATGAGGTGGTCATTAAGCCGACCTTTAAGGCGGTCAATTAATATACACTAAAATCGTTGCGGTCGCATCAATATTTTGTTATTCTTTAATATCCCATTTTGAGAGGCCCTTAGAATTATCATCTCCAGTGCTCTTAGTTTGGACCGTGGGCTTGGGTTTGGTGTGCGCGGAAATAAACGACAACTGCAAAGGTAATCATAATCCCTTTCAGTCCCGTCCGAGTCCTTTTCGAGTTTTTCATTTCAAGGTTTGTTAATTTAAAACTCGTTACAGATAATGCGAATGTTTTCTCTGGCCACGGCAACAAAATAATCCAAGGAGCAGAAATTTCTTCCTCCCCGTTCCCGTGTGCCGGAAAAACTCATTTCATGCCTTTTGAGTGGGAATTGCTATGCGAGCTAATAGATGGACACTGATGAGAATTTTTATTACTCCGTCCGAGTGCTTGGCGAGTTTTTAAATGAAAACTTTTACTAGAATTTGATGAGTATACCCCAACCCCAGGACGTCCCATCCTTCGACGGTTTAATACCATCACGGTGGAAAAACTGCTGGGTCAGTTTATTGGGGCATTACCCTGACAAATTACTCCGTTTTACTATCTTTTAAATTTTAAAAAATTTCCCACTAATACCATGAATAAATTCACTTGGCCAAAGTATGTACCTACTTTCAGAAAATTTTCCAGTCGAGCTATAGAATATCGTTTACATAAAAACCGCGCAACTAGTTTTCTGTCTGGGGCTCTCAATCAAGTGCCTCCGCCACTAAAATTAGCCAGTTCAAAAAGATAAAGAAATGAGGCCTGGAAACCATAAATCATACTTAACACGAAAATGCCAGGGGTGAGGAACATTTATACGGGCAATTTTACACAAATTATCGGGGAAATACATTAATTTTAGCGCTAATAGCTAATTAACATAAGTTAATTGCACCCGACCGTATTCGGAGCGATTAGCGCCAAAGGGAGTTTGTTTGTATGAGGAGAACCGCGTCAGCTTATGCCGCAGGTGAAGAAATCTCGCGGTCACATAACACGAATCTTACAACTTCTTGCAAGTGCATATGCTGCGTCTTTTGAGGAAAAATCGTGCGGAACGACCATACAAACAATTATTTTCTGCAATGCGCTGCAATTATGAAAATTTTTATGAGAGCTACTATTACGTTCGCGTTTTTAGGCCTTTCAGTAGCAGAATTTTTGAAAGTGTCCGCCAGGTGTTTTCTGGTATGCTTTCAATGGGTACGAAGTGGTTATACCTTATTACTTTATTTATAAAAAATACCAATGTGTGTCTTTGATTTTGCCATTTTGAAAACTTTTAAAATAGTGTCGTTTAGGATCTAAATATCTTCGTATTAATAACTTTCATAATAAAAGAATCGCAGAAATATCCGAACAGAGTTAACTATAAAACCACATCCAATTTTTCTGTAAAAAACCATTTAGTAACACAGCAGTTTTAATTGATTCAATTTGTAATTTTTAATTTAAAAAATTAAATAAATAAAATAATGAGAAGTCTTGCTTTACATCACATCAACGCTTTGAACTAGAACTTTCCTTTTTCGTTTTCTGCTCTTTAATTCATTAAATACTCATGCACTTGGTCGAATTTAAAAATTAAATCGATACAATGTCAAATGACTAAAGGAATCTGATTGCATTTATTTATAATTGATTTGTTCATTGAGATGATTGTTTAATTATTTTGTGATAAACGTAAAAATGGAAAACAATTCAGAATTTAATATTCGATGCGTAAAATTGGTAGAAAATTGAACTTTGAAAGCTTTGAACTAGAACTTTCCTTTTTCGTTTTCTGCTCTTTAATTCATTAAATACTCATGCACTTGGTCGAATTTAAAAATTAAATCGATACAATGTCAAATGACTAAAGGAATCTGATTGCATTTATTTATAATTGATTTGTTCATTGAGATGATTGTTTAATTATTTTGTGATAAACGTAAAAATGGAAAACAATTCAGAATTTAATATTCGATGCGTAAAATTGGTAGAAAATTATCGCAATAATTGTATAAAGTGGTGTTTTTGTGTATTTTGTTTATAGTCATTCATATTAATGGCGATATACTTTAAATCCTTAATAATTTCAATTCATTTTCGTAATTTATCAAAAATCATCTCTGTAATTTTAATCGCTTTCGCGCTTTATGTTTGGTAGACATATAACGAAATATATCATGCGAACTTTATGAAAATAATTTTGATAATTTTAAAATACTTCTGCTCTACTCACTAAATACAGGAACCATTCAGTAAATGGCAAACTTTTAAATCCATTTTATAAAAATTGATACCAAAAACTTTTTATGTCATGACTTTATTCATACATTTTGTAATTTTAAGCAGTGATGCATTATTATGGAATAAAAGCGAATAGTGTTCAGTTTGTACACATATAAATATTATATGTATGTACCTACATGTAATAATAGTTAAGTAAACACATTTATTGATTTTTTTAAAAGTAACTCGTGAAAACTATAGGTATTATGTGCACGTACTAAAATTATGGTTTGCAAAATAATTTTAATCCTTTGAGTATCGATTTGTTTGAGAAAATGCTTGAACTAGAATATACATGCATGTATGAATTTTTGAAATGTTGATATATGATTTCGTATTAAAAGTTTTTAAATAACTTCTTCTGATAACTATGCAAATATTGCACTAAAAGAGTAAAGTTCAGCGACTTGTTTTATCATACACTTCCAAACTTTTCATCCAAAACTTCAAAAACTGTGGGAATATATTTTGCATTATGTTTACCTCATTATTTTGTGAAAACTTTCATGGGAAATTTTTTGAACAAGCAGCATAAGAACATAAGGTACTGCACATAAAATACATACGTACCAACATGCGAGTTTATGGGTTAAAAACACGAATTGATTGAATTTCGATATGGGCTTAAAGCGTGAAAGGAATTCATAAAATTAAAATACCGCAGGATTATTATTACGTAAAACGGTAAAGGGGCAGGGATGTAAAATAAATTTAATTACATGTTCCATATACAAATTTTGGGGTAATTTTATGAAAATTGTTTTTACTTTATTCAATGTTGAATATTCTTATCGTAGCACTGATGATTCTTTTCAGTTTTCGCATGATTTATTAATTGCGATTAATTTTGGAAAATATTTGCTCTATTATTTTGGCGGCTTACTGCTGTTAAAATGAAAAATAAAGTTTTATAAATTGGGAAATATAAGTCAGTAAACACGTGAATGATATGTTCAATTTGTTTTTATTTTCTATCTATAGGGTTGATTTTTCTAAAAGTGGGATATAATATGAATGATAAAAAATGTTCTGTTTGTAAATATAAAAACTGGTTATCTAAAAATATGTCCTTGAAATTAAAATAGTGTTTCTTCAAAAACAGTAGGTACCTTTTTTCTGAGTTTATCATTGGGACTTAAACAAATGTTTTTGTTTTCTAAGAAGTAGCTCGTTACTCGATATGACCCGTGACCTAGAACTGGATGTTAAGAAAAATATTTCCGAACCCGGGGAGACACACTGGCACATTGTGCTTACGACAACGACAACGACGATGAAGACGATGTCGTTTCTCTGGTTTTGTCTGTTCGCGGAACCTTTGGCCAGCCTTTTTCTCAAGAACTGGGAAGTTCCTTTTGGTTCTGTCCGAGATTTATTTGGCTTTTGTTCGGTCGCACTCCGAAGCTGTGTTTCTTTTGCGCGGAACCGTCTCACAAAAGGCCGCAGTGTCAGATACAAGGGAATAAGAAAAATGCCAACAATTGCCCATAGTAAGCCACATTTACTGGGGGAGAAAAAAGTTCAAAATGAGGTCCAGGCCACATATGATGAACACAGAGCGGTCGCGATGGGATGCTGCGGATTGCGGTACGCAAAGCATAGCATAGCATAGCATCGCAGAGCGACTTTTGTATGCATAGAGTACCCCGCCCGGCGTCCTCCACCCAAAGAAGTCCAAAGAGTGTCATCTTAAAGGACGCAAGGACGATCTTCAGCCCCAAAGTCAAAAGACTTTTGTCTGGCGACGATAAAGTGCGATTTCATTTTAGATAGATGCGTCTTAAAGTAATATCGATGTTCTTGGCAGATATGGGGCGCGGGGCGGGCGGATCAGGGACGGGCTCGTCGTGGATGAGGCAAAACAATGCCCAATCAGATAAAAGACTTTATGGCGGCTCACATAACCACCGTCCTGGCCACAGACCGGGAATAGTCGTAGAAGTTGGTGGCGCAGGGCAAAAAATAAAAAATAAATAAATAAATAAATTGCAGTGTTGTAGGTATCGCCGTAAACCATGCACAGGGCTCGGCTAGGGCTGGGACTCCTCTGTGCAGGGCCCCTTATCAGCGGCCCACAATTTTATGCAACTTTATAGCACCTTCCTGCGCAAATATCATACCACATATTTGCTTAGTCCACTTTCTGCAGGAGATAGGTGCGCTTTATGCCCTCGCCGGCCATTTAATTTGCGCCTTACGAAATTTGGGTCAGTGTACCGGCCGGGGAGGAATATTTTAAAGTTGCATACATCCGCATTCCGGCGGTGCAGGTGATAAAATACTACCCCCTCGGACCTGAGAGCTGTTGTTTCGCTACCACCAACAGACTGTAACTTTTCATTTCGCTAAAAATGCTAACTAAGTGTTTGTTATGAGTTTCGACCTCAGTCTTTTCACCCTGTTGAAACATGTTCGAACTGGGAACGTTAATTAACTTTTTTAACATAAATAAAATAAATATGTAAATATGATCTGCTGTAGATAAATCATAAGTTTCGGTAGAAACTATGTAAAAGTAATTGAGTGCAGTCTGATCTGTACAAGTTTTGGCATCTGCAAATTACACGCATTTATAATTATATTTCAATACGAATTATAAAACATTTTATGTAAATAATATCATAATAATAATTTTGCATTTTCTGCGTATACTCTACAGTATCAAATTATTTTTGTTAGAATAATGCTACGAATTTCAACTAAAGTGGGTTTTATATTACATACAATATACTACATACACATACAGTTGAAAATCCATAGTGGAAAACGAATCACTAAAATTCTATGGTAAATTTCCTGCATTTCTCTTTTAGTTCAGTGATTTTCTGCGAAATCTAACTAGAAAGGCAGAAAAGCATTTGCGTGCTACATACATATTCAGTAAAATTAATCTGAAATTTAGGAGAAATTATTGAAGTATGTGCAAATATTGAATGTTCAATTCAAATTGATTTTGCTAGAAATTCGCTAAATTTCATCAAAAATGTACATTAAATTGTATAATTGATAGTGTTTTTAAATGTACACTATGAATTCAATAACAATTCAATTCAATAAAAAAAATAATGAATAGAACCATTGACGACGCACTTAGCATTTCAACTATATGTATCTCCAAAATTCGAATAAGTTTCTTGGAATTCAAATAATATGAAGAGAAGCATTGATTTTCAATTGCCAAAGTATTGTGGATAAATTTCAATATAATGGAATTATGGAATTAAAATAACATTCATATTTTTAAATTTATATTACAAAAAATTAATAAAACTAGATTAATTCATTACCAACATTGTGTGGCGACAAAAATAGATAGAAAAAGCTCAATTTCTTAGAATTCCAGGGGAACACAGCTAGAAAATTCAATCGTGTATACATATAATGCGTATATCATAGATTTTTATGTTATATGAAATTGCACTAAATATGGCGAGCTTTAAATATGACAATAAAGTTGTTGGGTAACTTTTTTATTTTAATTTCTATAAACTCAATATTGATCATTGGTTTTGTTGAATTATGCCAGTTTATTTAGATTTTAGTTTTGTTGATTTCTACTTGTTTATTGTTGAATTTGTTTTTGCTGCATTTGATGGTTAATTTTATTTATATTTTATATTTTATCTTGCGAGGATCTTAGATTTCCGCTTTCAAAATTTCCTTCCTGAAAATATAGTTCAACTATTTTGAATGATTATTACAAATATGTACATACATATGATTTCAAACAAATTTTAGCGAGAAAAATAATTATTTTATTAAATCTCAATTGAAAGTGTTACGTTTTTGTCTATTTTTCGCTTCCGTACAAGTTAAACTAACATTCCACAGAAGGCGATCTCACCTGTCTTTCACGGCAGAAAGATCGAACTTGAACTTTGTGGCTGAGCATAAAAGTGGTCTTTCTTGTGCAAAACATCGCGAAGCATTCATCGAGCGGCACCAGGCAGCACTTTCAAGATCGCAACACAATGATTTGCCGGAAAATTGGATCAGGTTTCGCGTGAACCTGCCGTTAAAACCGCCTTTCAGCAGTAAGCAGCCCACCGCAAAAAGCGACGTGATAAATGAGAGCAGTTAAAAGATCCGTCTGGCGAAAAACGCAAAATCGAGGAAGTTGGGATATTGTCGAATGGAAAACACATTTACGACCTCATTACGGGGAACAAAGGCCCGTTCCATCATAAAATTTCCCATCCTCCTTCGGGTCTATCAATCAGCTTTAATCTTGTTCCACCTGCGAAAAAGTCGCGGTGGCCACAGCGCCAATGTAAACGGGAAGAAAGCGAGATCTCCTGGCCGGAAGACGGGCAACAAAATAAACCGCCGTCGCCGCCACTATTCTCACTATTGCGCGACCGCGCGGCCAGCATCTCGCTGGACCAATTTGAGCCTTCCAGGTGAAATGGGGCACGGCGGTCGGTGACGACGACGTCGCCGGTGCTCGATTGCCCGATAGATGCTAGGGCCCCGATTGCCGCACCTCGTGTTCGATGATAGCATAAAACCGAGGAGGAAGCGTGTTCTTTCACTGGTCACGCGTGATTAGCCCCGCGCGAAGGAGCACCTCGCCAGGTAGTCTGCCGAAGTGGGAAGAGTCGCGGCAGCCAGTGGGGCCCCAATCTGACCGGTGATGCTGCGGCTGCTCTTGTTTAGATACCTTCAATACTCGCGGGTATCAATCGGGTCCGCAACCGCAAATCACCTTGTGAAATTGCGCGCCGATCCGGCCGCGAGGTGGTTACCGTGGCCCGCCAACGTACGCTTTGGACAAATATGAAACTGTGCCGTGGACTAGAAAGTCGCTCAGGCGTCGCGCATCCACTTGCTTGAGATCGGGCGCAAAAACGGAGCTAATTAAAGAAAGAACAAACAAAGACGATCGTCTTAAAGACATCGCAAGAACTCGATAAGAAATTTGTTCAAGTTCACAGTTTTTGTGCAGCACTATCGCTAGCGAACGGAACCAATCTGAATGACTCGGGAACCGAAAATTCATTTAATTGATGCTATCGGTCCAGGAGGAGGAAGCTGCGAGGTGCTGGAGAGTAGTTTCCTCCGATCTGGACCATGATCGCGAAGTGTGTTTGATGGCGAGATTTTTTTCTTCTGTTTTTAGAACAGTGCCCACCATCGCGGCGGGTAGCGGTATCTGATCGCTTGGCGAGAAAAGCTATGGTTTTCTTCCAATCAACTCCTAATCTCTGTTTTTAATTTGACTGCCGGCGGCTGCGGTTCGATTTCATATACTATAATTGAAAAATTCCCGATTCGCGGCCTGTCTCTGATCCATTTTAAGAGCTAGAGGACGAGGCCTAGTGATCTACTTACCCCGTGACGTCGGCAGAAATTTTGCACACATTCGATGACCAGGCGGAAATTTGCCCCAAATTTGGGGCGCCTCTATGAAAATGTACTCAGTCTTAATTCACTAGTACAGACAATTGCGCTTCAGCATGAATGGTTACGTTCATGGTGTTTTCAAGAGTGCTTTTACGCTCTTAATCCATAATTAAACATAATGGAATTTAATTATTTTGATTACATATATTGTTTTTCGGTTTTGGTACTATCGTAAAGATTTATATGTCTTATCGTTGCCTGAACAAAAATTGTTTATAAAATATTTAAAAGCTATTCTGTTTTCTAATTTTAATATTTATTCAAAATTTTTGTACTCTACAATGTTTCGTAGCAATCGAAAAATCGATTGCATCAAATTTCTTTTCATATTATAACTTGTTATACAAAAAATTATGTTAATTTTATGAACAATTTAAAGATATTTATTTAAAATGTCTAAACAGTGCGTACTATTTTAAAATGCATTAAATAATAAAGAAAAGCGTGTCAGTTTAATTGACGCAAAATCACAGTGAAAATTTATTTTTGTAAGGATTTACTTGCATATACCACTTTGCGCTTTTTGCATGTTTTTTTGTCGATAAAATCGTGTTTTATTATTTTAAAAATAAATAAATCATTCATGTGTAATTACCGATGTTAAAAAGAAAATTCCTCGAAATAAAATGAATTGAACTTTTGCCACCAGCTCAAATCGATCTCACAATCAGGCGTGAATATTTTTTTGTTCGTTAACATTTTTAAAGCAAAATTTTTTGGGGAACATGGTTAAGCTGATATAAAATTGGTGCATAAATTTCGTTAAGTATAAATTCATTCGTGAAAAATGAGAGGGAACAGAAAATGAAGATTAAAGCTGTTTGGTGCTGCGTTTCATTTATTCTGTGAATTATTTACGGCTCAAAAAATCGCTCGTGGGCTATTTTTTTAAAATATTTTTTGATGGCAATTGTCTAAAAACCCCTCTATAGAAGTTTCCTGTTTACCTCATCCATTTGCCTATTTCAGTTGTTTGATGCAAAATAGTTTTCAATTGTCATCGATGACGACGCCCAGGCGGCCCTTGGCGCTCACCAAAAACCTCATGCAATTCTAGGGCTTTTAGCATTTCGAGGCTGTCCACTCACGGGGGCCGAGGACTCGTTGAAATGCACATTCGGTGAAACTCATCAGAGCCCACAGTTGGAAAATCAATTTCCGAAATTCGAAAATTCAACGTAGAGACTGCAGGCTGCACCAAACTGCATGTAATTCAATGCACAAATACAATTGATCCTCTTCGGCGGGGACGAGAGCCATCAAAGTCATCATCCGCACAAACTTAATGCTATTGCAATGAAAGCCCGAGTCCTGGATCCTGGGTCCAAGTTCTTGGATCCTGGGCGACATTCCCAGGCAGTGGCACCAGCGCCGCCACTGTCCTTATGCACGTGGACATGAAACTCTCCCCTGAGTAGGTATGCGACGAGGGGGCATCGACAAACAATGACGCAGGACGTGTACACATCCTGTGCTATTTCAGGGACCATTCTGGACAATTTTTTCGGCTAATGGCCTTTTGGCCAGCCGGGGAGTCGGGAAGTCGCAGGGGAGCGTCGTTAGGCCTCTTATGCACTTGTTTCCCCAAATGGGCACCAACTGAATCCCCAACGTCCATCAGTTCGGCCCACTCTGGCAAAGATAGCTACAATAAGTCCTGGAAGCGATCCTGCCAGAGTGCTTTTATAGGATCTCAGTTTAAAGACTATCTCGCCATGGTGAAAGGACTCGTTTTGCACAAAAAGGATAGGCTCGGTTATGATTGCTACAGCTTCCCAGATTGCATTCTGGTCCAGCTCACATCTTCGTAATCCTAAATGAAGATTACACACCGATTGTCCTGGCTCTCCTTTGAGCAGACGGTTTGTATGTTATCAAAAAATCAGGACAATACTCTCAGCAAAATCCTGAAAGGTATCCTTCGGGGCTTACAAAGGAGGCTCGGAGTCCCGGGCAACCGTATCTGGGTTGAAAAGAGGCACCAGTTCATACTCATTGAAATGGGAATAATTTTAAATATTTGCTTACATCTTACATTGAACCCTTGTCAAAGGACAATTGGCAAAGCGCACGGGTTATGAATCAATAAAGCGATTCAATACTGAATA
This sequence comes from Tolmerus cingulatus, assembly GCA_959613345.1. Taxonomy (NCBI): domain Eukaryota; kingdom Metazoa; phylum Arthropoda; class Insecta; order Diptera; family Asilidae; genus Tolmerus; species Tolmerus cingulatus. Next base: position 35,631,008 of record OY390710.1, read on the forward strand.
ATTGAAATAACATAAACGTTTTAGTCTTGAGTAAACTGAAATGCATTCCAAGGACAATGGAACATGGATTCCAATGTTTGACAATAGCTAAACCTTAGAATTTGCTGCGTCGCTGTGGAAATGATTCCTTAAAATTACTTAAAGCTTATATCAAAATAAGTTTAAACTTTAAACTTTATATTTAAAAATAATTTGAACTACGTTTTCCGTAGCAAATCATAAGTTGAAAAGATATCCTATTTTATTCTTAATGCTCTGTGAACATATGTATTTTGAAATTAAGTACTTTAAGAATGAAGTTACTTTCATGGGTTAAAAATTTATCAATCTTTCTCAGGTTTTATTAATAACTAATTATTATTTAACATTGGGTGAATGATGTTCTTTAATTATACATTCAACCGGATAAATCTTAATTTTTATTGAAAAACATTTATTATATTGCGTTATGAACCACGATGTGACGAGAAAATAAAGTCTTCATTATGCTATTGAAATTTTGGTGATGATTATCGGGAAATGATAATTAAAAATTAATCTATATCTACATAGCATATTGTAGCTATATGGCTGTACGCAGTCGTTTTTTATTATTTATTTTAGGAACCCTAAATTGATATTTAAAACAAACAATTAAAAATTATTGCTATATACCAAACTAAAAGCCTTTAAGTACTTCATTAGTTATATGTAGATTGAGTAATATTTTGTATAAAGGGTGTACTTTTTTTTTGGCTGAATATAAATTATAAATTGGATAATAGCGATTAGAGATAATCTTTATATTTCAATTGCTGGATAAAAAAGCAAAATATCGTCAAAATTGATTTTTACGAGAGTTGTAGTTATTAATAGATATTATTTAATTATTAAAAATCGTACAACAATTACCACTTCGATTATATACAAAAATTAAAAATCATAACAATTTCACATTGCTCGATTTGATTTCTAGCATTTGCTGAAATAAAATAGATAAATGATATTTTCGTTAAAAATGAGTGTAGAAATTAATTTTTGGATCGTGGCTTTTTTCTAAATAACATACGTAGTTTTTTAAAATACGTATTTCAAGGTAATGCAGAAATTCGAATTCATTCATTGTCATAATAAATATTATCAAATAAAAAATAAAGTTGAACATCGAAGTAATTGCTTCAAATAGAGTTAGAAATTTCAACTTTTATAACTTACGCACTGCGCCAAAAGCATTAAGTACTTGCGCTATTTCATCACTTTAATTTAGGTAAACTCACGATTTAGTGTTCAACGATAGGAATATTATATTGACTGGTGTAGCGGTAAAATCAAAATCTGTGAGAGGTTTTAGAGCTGCCTAATTAAAGCTAATTAACTTGTTTACGAGCGTTGGAAGTTTTTGTAGCGGGATCTATCGACTCCTTGCTACGGAGACGAACTATTTTTTCTCTCGACTTCTGTCGCGGAGCAGAGCGATCAGGATCGAACATGCTCCGCGCGTTATCAGTTAATCAGTCCAATTGGGCAGCTGGTGCAGGATAGTTGTGCTTTCCGATTTAAGTCTAGTCTAGTTGCCGGGAGAGTTATTTGCCTTAATTTGAATTAACAGTCTTTTGTGAGTGCAGTGTAATTGTTTTTGAAAGTGATTTGCATGAGTCATCTTGCGGAGCAAATTCAAGGTAAACTATTTTTAGTTTTGGTTATTTTCTTGTAAAGATTTTTTAATAGTTATTATTTAATTTTTAAAAATCGTACATTTGCCACTTCGATTATGTACAAAACTTAAAAATCATAACAATTTCACATTGCTCGATTTGATTTCTAGCATTTGCTGGAATAAAATAGATAAATGTTATTTTTGTTAAAAATGGGTGTAACAATTAATTTTTGGATCTTGTTTATTTTTTTAAATACGTAATTTTTCAAAATACGTACTTCAAGGAAATGCAGAAATTCAAATTCATTTATTGTCATAATCAATATTCTCAAATAAAAAATAAAGTTGAGCATCGAAATAATTACCTCAAATAGAGTTAGAAATTACAACTTTTATAACTTACGCTCTCCGCCAAAAGCATTAAATACTTGCGTTATTTCATCATTATTTTAATTTAAGTAAATTTCTGATTTAGTGTTCAACGATAGGAATATTATATTAACTGGTGTAGCGGTAAAGTCTAAATCTGTGAGAGGCTTTAGAGTTGCCTAATTAAAGGTAATTAACTTGTTTACGAGCGTTCGAAGTTTTTGTAGCGGGATCTATCGACTCCTTGCTACGGAGACGAACTATTTTTTCTCTCGACTTCTGTCGCGGAGCAGAGCGATCAGGATCGAACATGCTCCGCGCGTTATCAGTTAATCAGTCCAATTGGGCAGCTGGTGCAGGATAGTTGTGCTTTCCGATTTAAGTCTAGTCTAGTTGCCGGGAGAGTTATTTGCCTTAATCTAAATTAACAGTCTTTTGCGAGTGCAGTGTAATTGTTTTTGAAAGTGATTTGCATGAGTCATCTTGCGGAGCAATTTCAAGGTAAACTATTTTTAGTTTTGGTTATTTTCCTCTAAAGAATTTTTAATTGTTATTATTTAATTTTTAAAAATCGTACAACAATTACCACTTCGATTATGAACAAAAATTAAAAATCATAACAATTTCACATTGCTCGATTTGATTTCGAGCATTTGCTGGAATAAAATAGATAAATGTTATTTTTGTTAAAAATGGGTGTAAGAATTAATTTTTGGATCTTGTTTATTTTTTTAAATACGTAATTTTTCAAAATACGTACTTCAAGGAAATGCAGAAATTCAAATTCATTTATTGTCATAATCAATATTCTCAAATAAAAAATAAAGTTGAGCATCGAAATAATTACCTCAAATAGAGTTAGAAATTACAACTTTTATAACTTACGCTCTCCGCCAAAAGCATTAAATACTTGCGTTATTTCATCATTATTTTAATTTAAGTAAATTTCTGATTTAGTGTTCAACGATAGGAATATTATATTAACTGGTGTAGCGGTAAAGTCTAAATCTGTGAGAGGCTTTAGAGTTGCCTAATTAAAGGTAATTAACTTGTTTACGAGCGTTCGAAGTTTTTGTAGCGGGATCTATCGACTCCTTGCTACGGAGACGAACTATTTTTTCTCTCGACTTCTGTCGCGGAGCAGAGCGATCAGGATCGAACATGCTCCGCGCGTTATCAGTTAATCAGTCCAATTGGGCAGCTGGTGCAGGATAGTTGTGCTTTCCGATTTAAGTCTAGTCTAGTTGCCGGGAGAGTTATTTGCCTTAATTTGAATTAACAGTCTTTTGTGAGTGCAGTGTAATTGTTTTTGAAAGTGATTTGCATGAGTCATCTTGCGGAGCAATTTCAAGGTAAACTATTTTTAGTTTTGGTTATTTTCGTGTAAAGATTTATATTTTATATAATTAATAATTCCATTATCAATCGTTAAAATTTTTGATTTCTAAATTTTTTCTCGTTCTGATTAGAATGATAATCGGTATTATCCTATAAAAATTCTAAAATACTTTCGAATAATTTTTAATTTATAAATACGCTTTTAGTTTAGTTAGTGTTCCAAATCAAATTACATTGTGGTTTTTAAATAAATATCAATTGCAAGAAATGAACAGTTATATTACGTTGATTTACCTCGTTATTCTTCATATTTAATTACTCCGAATTTTAAGTTATAGACTTCGATTTTTAAAGCGCTTTGATTTGACCAATGAAAAATTTCGCTTTTATATTTTACAATGTGTATCTAAGTTATATGATTAAATTCAAAGTGGTTTCTGTCTGTTTTTTAAAATCATGGAACTCAATAGTGCAAAATATACATATGTACATATATTGATAGTTTAATAATATAAACTTTACGAATTTTAGAGATCAATGACAATTTTATTCAATTACTTAAATAAGCTTGGAAGGTTGAGTTATAGTCCTTTTCAAATACTCTCTAAATACTTTGACTATTTTGAATCACAATGTGTCACAATATCTACTTTCATTTTCTTTGAAACATGTAACTATAAAAAATTACTGCCTGAGACGGAACACGTTCCTTTTAATTCATTAAGTGGGCGTAGCATTATTAAGTTTTATGTGTTGTGGCCTCAAAGATGTCCCCGAGGTGAGTCCTGGTCGTAAGGTTGGTTCATAATGGACCACTGCGGAATTGCTTCCTGCGTAGCCGCAAATGAACTGTCCACGAAAATCAAAAACTAATTTCTCAGCCGGCCATCGCCTGGGGATACTTTACAAATTAACTTCATTTTCTTGCGGGCGACTTTTACGACTCGGCCGTTGAAGGACACAAAACAAAAATCTAATCAGGACACGTTTTATTGGCACCCGGGGAGGGTCCGCCCCGCCAAGTTCTTCTGCGGCGACTTACCGAGGGCACGTAAGGGTCTTTGCAGATGTCATCAGCGCCCCCAAACCACCGGCAGTCCCGGACGTCCCGTACGCATTAAGAGCGCCGCACTTTCATTTCCATCTGATACCGCTTTATGGCCCTTCGTCCACGTCTGTGGTCCTGCGGGACGACAGCGGTGGTGCGTTGTCCTGTATGGACTCCGGGACTCCGGGACTCCGGGACTCCTCTAGCCGAACGTGCTGCGCCGCATTTCAAAGGTCGTCTTCATGGCGGCCCCCAGCAGTCATTTCGGGGAATCACCTCGCACTCGGTGGATTTGGATACGTATCTGAGCGAAAACCTCAACCTGGCCCCGCGTCCCGAGTCCTGTGGGTGGGACAAAATTGCACACAGGACTTTTGGGTAGCGGCTGACGTCACACACGTTTTACGTGAACTCATGCGAACACATGTCAGCCTCATCGGGCCCCGTCGCACAGATGCAGCCAACAGCGGCGGCGGGGACATAAATATTCCATTTAATTAATTACGGCGGTTTTTCGCTGCTCAGTGCGGCGCTCCGATGGCGGTGGGGCCCCGTGGGGATCGAAGAGGTAACCATTGACAGATATGCGGGGCTGAGCGCCCGTCGTCCTGATTTCCACCGCCCTGCAGCCCGATTGCATGAAGATTAAGTTTTAGTGGTCCGGCACTTTTCTGGGTCAAAGGGAAATTTATTGAGGCAGCCAGAGGTTTAATGAGCCCCAGGGAGGCCCGGCCGTCCCGGCGGCGTGGTGGCGCCCAGCACGGGGCCCTGCAGCGGTCTGGTTTTAATTGTGGCTTGCTCGGGCGTCGATAAATTTCCCTCCCAAATAGAATTGTAATTGCCCCGACCCGGATGACGTCTGACCTTTGATTGAATTAACCCCAGCAGAGAACCCAGGAAACTTCTTCCGTTGGAATGTTTAATTTAGATCTGCCGGACGGGTCAAGACAGCGAGAGGAAGGAAGGACGAAGGGTCTTTTTATTAACTCCTGCTGGAATTCTCAGTTAAGACCCTTTGCAGAGTCTGCTCTTCCACTGTCTTTCGCCGGTCCTAAATGAAACTGGTCAACAAATTTCTAATTTGTCATGATTTCTAAAATAGAAAAGATAAAATTAAGTATTTTATATTTTTCGACCTTCTCCGAATCCCATAAAAAAATGGGTATAGCAACCTAAATAACTCCATTCTGGCTTTAATTTCAATTAATAAAAATTGGTACAGGGGTCCTTTTTTTAAGAGGAAAAGGATTTAAAATTCCATTCAACATTTGTAGGAACAAATCTATGATTTTCACGCCAGTGTGCAAAAATGTATAAAGTTTCTTATTATATAAAAGTAAGAAAATTGTTATGTATTGTACGCATGATATTTAATTTGTAGTTATTTTTTATAATTAACTTTCACTGAATTTAATTTTAATTTAAACTACATGTATATTTATTTGTATTTTCACCATGCCTGAAACATAAAACAAAATATTTTTCCACTTACAATGTTTGAAGAAGAAAATCAAAATAAATGGCTTATTACTTTTTGAAAAATAGGCAACCTAAAAATATTATCCACGTGTATATCAAAAAGTTTAAACTAGTTTTTATTTGTAAAAAAATCGTCGAACAATGCAAGAGTTTCTAGTTTGAGTGCAGAAATTGTAGTTAGATATAGTTTTCATTATTCATCTACATATGTTACTGTATTCAGAAAATAATCCTATTAAAGCGGTGTTTAAATGTAACCCTTTGAACTTTTTGAAAACTATGAGTTGAATCCGGGTATTATACCCCGCAAAGGGGTTAAGCTGGTAGCCCTAATTCCAATTTTTTAAATAATTTTTGTTCTAGAAATTGTCATCCGTCCGATGATTCATTGCTGAACATTTGTTGTCCTACAAGGGGTTTCATGCTTGCATGCCTAAATAGTATTAAATTTTGTTGTAGTGAAAAAAATAACTAGTAGAGGAAATTGATATTTAAATTTTTAAATATGTCCTTAAAAAGTAATATTACTTGCCCCGAAAGAGAAACTTAAGATTACTATCCATTGTGTCATTTCGATTGATTTGAATTTTCTATTTTGGCCAATTTTGGTGCTCTTTTCAAGTCCTGCCTGGAAATCTTTTCCCATTTCGGTTTGATTTCACATGGGTCGCTTGTTAGGCGGGATAATGAATTATTTTTGTAGCGCAGCAATTACCCGCCCAGACTTCCCGCTCCCATGGGGGGACACACCCGCGAGGTGCGTGAATCCCGGCTCAGGACTCCGGTCCCGAGCCGGCGCGATCCGTCTTAGGTGATTTCGAATTCAGGGCACAATTGTCTCAGGTTCGGTGCATCACTTAAACCGCTTTTTCCCTTATTTCGAGCAAAAAGGGCTCACTCAGCGGTTCTGGAAGAAAAAGAACTGAGGAGAGCGTTACCTCAGTTTTTGCGGCATCGTCGCGCATTGCCCGTAAAATTGCGACATTGTCGCGGTTTTTTTTATGCGTTCGCGAATTTTTTTCTCGTTCACAAACTGCTGTGAGCAATTGTGCGCACATGAATTCCATTTGGAGACAAAACCTTTTCTGGGATGAAACTTCTTAAAGTCGGTTGCTGTGCGGTGCCTCCTTTTCAGATAAAAAATACTCTAGGTGGTGCCAAAGAATCCTAAGTACAAAAAGTGGATCTCTTCGGCATCTTGATAAGGCTCAGGCTCAGGCTCAGGCTCAGTGCCGAGGAATTGGTGAGGTGCGCTCAAATTGAGTTTCTTGCCAATTTTTTATGCTTCTCGGACTCAAGAGCACTTTTTCTTCTGCGCGCGGGTTCTTCGGCAATTTCTTTTGCCACTCCAGGCGTTTCAAGACTTTGCCATCGATTTATTCTCTCTTCACTTTTGAAGTGAATCAATTTATGAAGGTCCCCGGAAGGATGTTCAGGTATCCAAAAAATTTTGTCAACTAATTGTACAAACCTCTCATGTTTCAATAATTTTGAGAATCAAAGTATCGAATACTTGTGGAACTAATAGCTTAAAAATTATTTTTAAGAACCAAACCAGATATAAAAGGGTTAGGCTAATCATCTTATTGAAAACGTTAATTTTTTTGTTTTTGTTTCTGCTTTTAACGTGAAAATTTTCTTTGAAAATTTCAAGTTAATCCAATGAATAATTTTAAAAATATCCTACATAGATATATGCGTATTACAGTTGATAATTTGGTCCAGGATTAATATTTTGTTATGAATTTATCATGAAGCTATATTTGTTATTCAGTTCGCTTAAATTTGGTATAGTAGGTACTTAAGATTTATTAAAAACATACGTGTTTGGACCAGGGTAGAAATCGGGAAAAATAAAATAATTTAAGCTTTATTTTGTGCTATATGCGACTTGGCTATTTGCCTGAGGTAATTTGATTTGAGCAAGCATCTAAAAAGTAAGTACCTTGCAATTCCTCTTTCTCGGCTTGCCCTTAATCACCAGCTTAAAAGTAAAAGCATAAAACGTATGCTGGGTTCGTTCAGTCTAGGGACTTCCGGTAATCAACGAGTAGCAGGCTTTTCGTGCGCGATAGCATCGGCCAATCCATTAGCGCTCGTAATTAAGATCTTAACAGGTCCCGGGCATCTTGAGGTCCCGGGGAAAATCAATAAGACGAGAGTTAGCCTCACCTCGAGTCATGTGCAAATCAATTGGCCACGACCGCGGGGCCGTCGGCCAGGTGATGGGGCTCTCTAGGCGCTGCTGAGGAGGTGCATCGGGAGCGGGCCCCCGCGGGTTGCGTAACCCATTCAGCGCGACTGGAGTTTTGCAGTATCCGAACAAAAAGATGCTAATCGGCGTGTCCATAAGCCACATTAACGCTCGTTAGCCAGCCGTTTATCACCTGTGTGAACCCGCGAGTGAGGGACGAGCCCACTCAGTGGCTTCGAAGATTTTTGCTAAAATTACGGGCGCATGCAAAGTGCAGGTGAAAAATCCAGGTGGAGATGGGGCCGTGCGCGCCGCCGCCGCCGTTCTGGCAATCGGGGGCCCCCATCGGCCCCATCGGCGCGATGGAGGGGTACCCCCGGGGCCGCAGCCACCGCCAACGAGCTGCGTGTGTGCGCTCACGTTCTGGATATGGCTTGCCAAAGAGGTGATTTATGTTCTGCAGATTCGTGATTTATGTGCTACTACTTTTCACCTCTGAACCAGTTCGGGACCAGGAAAAGTAGGGAAACTCGCCCAGAGAAATTCTGGGAACGGCCCAACACCCGGAGACACTTTGAACACCTCGTGAAAAGAAAAGGTGTTTGCTTGCTCATTTCTTAATTTTCCAGCAGCCACTTGATCCGAGCCTCCGCCACGCCGCCGTGCACCGGATTATCGGATCGATCAAGTGTGAGAAGGTGTGTACGAATCGATGTTCCCTGTCAGAGGCTGCAGCCGCGGCAAAAAGGAGACCCGCCACTTCTTATATAATTTAGCCGCGATTTTACTGATAGCGAATCCGCGGAACGGTGCGGATGACTTGTGGTTTCGCTCGCTGCACCTGAGTCTGCACCTGAATTTGAATCTGAATCTGAATCTGAATCTGAGTCTGCATCTGTGTCTCTATATGCCTCGTTCTCGGCCGATTTGGGTCTCGATAAAGTCGAATAATGTCGCATTATTGTGGGATCCCCGGGCTCTGGGTGGGCCCTAAAATTGTTTAACTGGTGGCGATTGGGTCCATGAACATGTGCGCCCTCTGCGGGAAACTGCCGCCCTATTCCGGGGGTTGCGCGGGAAGATTCGATTCGAACTGGTAATAATTACGGGAGTTGTAGGTGCAATAAATCCCCCCGCAGGCTTATCGTTAATGGGCCAGTGTTATTTAATCGGCTGAGTTGTGGCCTTTTGGTCTCATTGCAATGGGCACTGGTGATCGTTTTGGCGCTGATTCATTTATTCACCCACCCTTGCCCTCCCTGATTAATGCGGACAGTGGACGGGGGGGTGAACGATTCGGACGTAATTTTCTGCTGCCATTTTTCGACATTTGGCGGTTTTTGGTACCCTCCCATTTGGGATTTGTCTCAATTATTTTAATCGAGGGGTGGAAGACCTTCGTGATTTTGGTGACCGTACACGTTGCAAACTATTGATTCATTTAATTTTCAAACAAGCTGTACCTACATAAGACTGGAAAAATCAAATTTCTCTATTCTGGGGTACAGAGTATTTTTCAACCCTTCTTAGAAGATATAAAAATTATTTCTAATCAGGTAGCAAAAATGATTTAAATGAGTTCACATTAAAATATAATTTCTTTTATATAGTACTTTGCTTTAGATACTATGATCTAGACAAAATATTCTCATTTTTTAATGATTCTCCTAATTATAATTTTTTGTGTAAAACTCAAATTTATATGAGAGTTAAATGGTGCTTCTTTTCAAAACTTTCTAATCTAATGCGGTAACATTTTTTATTGAGATAGAAGAATGTCCCCTTAATAAAATTCAGATATTTTATTGTATATAATAGGTACAGATATATACGATTTATCATTGCTAACAAAACTATAACTTAAAAAAAATTTTAATAAAAGGAAATGAAGGGAATAAATGTAAAGAAACAATACGTCCTAGACCAGTTCAATGAGTTATGCAACCGGGAGTTTGTTCCCATTTCATTGTAATGAAACATCGAACTTGGTCATAAGCCGGAAATATCAAACTTCTTCGTTGTTTTATGCTTTTAGGGCTCCGGCGGCTAGAAACGAACCTGCTGGGGCCCTGGGACTCTCGGGAGATTTCAGATAGCATCAATCTGCCGTCGATTCACTGCGACCACTGCGCAGGGCCATTGTCCCGGTCTAATGGCTGTTCGCCGTCATCTTTCACCGGCCGCGGCGTGTTTCTTTTACTGGTGACACTTTACACACCGGTGGACACGTGGGTACACGGGAATTAGCGCCCCGCCAGACGTAAACGGCGCGCACTTCCCGTCAACGGCCGCTTCCCTATGACCCTTGAATCGATTTCCCCGGTCCAGGAAGTAATAAAATGCGAAGCGCCGCCCAGGGCCCTTCAGGTTTAATTATTTCCCAATGGGCCCGGCTCGTTAGTTGGCACCGAGCACTTTCGGGGCATTAATTCCGGCCGACCGGGCACCGGATTAGACGGGAAATAGAATTTTCAGGGCGAAGCCGAACGCGAATTTGATTTTCTTTTATGGGAAAATCGTGTTGAGAGCTGAGCCGAGACCGTGCCCCGAAAGAAGATTACACCCCCATCGAAGTGTTGGTGGGTGGCTTGGCTCAGTTCAGGGTCGAGATGCTGCGAACCCTTTTCACTTGACTTGGCCCGAACGGAGGGATCAATCAACAGTGAAACTCATTTTGGGTCGCTTTTCCATTTTTTTTTTTTTTTTTTTCAATAAAATCAATTCTTTTCACATTCCCGTCGGCATTTTTAATTTTCCACAAAACTCGACAAAGGACTTGGCCTCTGAGTTTTTCTCTGATACCCTTGCTACCCGCTTCAAGCGGGTGAGTGGGCGGAATTCAACCATCCCATCTATTCCCGGTCTCCTCGGCAAATAGAACTGACTACTGTACCAATGGAAAATTGAATTTCCACAAGTTTAACTGGAACAGTTCGCGCTGACTTTATTTACAAACATGTGCCCGGGGCGTCTGCCCGCCACCCACCGCGGCTTGTTGAGTATACGTTGCTGAGGCCCCAACCCTTCCCGAGGGTTGAGAAGAAATGCCCCCGGGAATGGAATAAGCTCCTTTCGCTTCACGCGATGTAGGGAAAATCGTCCTGGAGACGAGAAAGAAGGGAAAAATAAAGTTGAAAGAAAGGAAAATCCGTTGGGCACAAAATGCATATTCATGAGCCCGGGAGCGCCGGAACGGGATCCCGTGGGACTCTCTCAGATGCCTGCTAGTTGCCAGCTTAGACGGATGGTGGCTCGTGGCTGGCATGGCGCGGTCAGGACAAAACAGGTCACGGGAATGCACGCGGTGGGAGTTAATTCAAATATTGATCTCGTCCCGTCTCTCAAACACCTCCACACGGAAGTAAATAAACAAACAAATAGGAGTTGCATGAGACTGCTATCAAATGCAAGCGTCATGCGGAAAGTACTCCTCACAAGGAAATGCTGAAAATTTCTTTAACCCTCCGTCGAAATTGACATTTTCCGTTTCCAGAAACCTCTTTTTCAAAATTACTTTTGCCTCGCATTTAATTTTCACACTCACACTAATGAATTTTAATTCAAGTTGTTCTCTACATTATGAATATAAAAACTTAAATGTTTCAGATAAAATTTGAGTTTTGCTAAACTTTGTAGTAAAATCCTGAATACTAAACTATTTCCTTCAAATACAAAATAGATTGATGATCAAAATCCGAGAAAGTTGCAATTCAAGTTTTATCGATTAGTTTACTTTGCAATTGTCCCTCCAGTTGTAGATAAATTAAGGCCGATTTTTTCGTCAAAAATTAAAAAATTAAATTAAAACAAAAATATAGAAGTCTCATTTGGAGATTAACTGCTTTAAACACATATTTTAAAAGAATAAATTTATTGATTTAACTATTTTTACGTATTCAAGCTTCTGATTTTAAAACAGACAGGGCAATTCAATTTGCTATAACAATATAGCAATTTTAAAATTATATCTATGTCCTTTGATATTAAATTGAAGTTATGTTCATATCTTGAGAAACATTTTATGCATAATCGTGGTTCTCGATCGAATGCAGAAGAATAAATCAATATGATTGAAAATTCAGAAATTAACAATATCCTTAAATTGAGATCCCCTCGAGCGATTGTAGTCAAGCGTGCCACGTTACGGCTGCCTTCACAAAAAACAGACCTAAGTATGATTTAGCTGGAGCAAAGTGTGTAATTACCCAATTTCTGGGGCACTCCTCTTATTTATTACTCGAATATTCCTAGCTTAAACAAACGACAGTTTTAATAACACGTTTTAGCCCCGTCTGCCACGACAAAGGAACGACACTCCAAATCACGACATCGGCGGCCAGGTAGACGGCGAGTGTTCACCTGAATTCAACGCTAAATCACTCGGGCCGTATAATTTGCCGCCTAATCGATAATTGACTCGCAATCATCTCTAATTAAACCTGCATTTGCAGGTAATGCTAAGGTTCTTCTCAAGGAATGATCGATTACTGCGGCATGTTTTGTTTTGAAACTGGCTGTGCGCGCATTCGGCCCTCCCAGAGAGCGATAATTTTTTTTCGCAAAAAACTTTTATCTGGTTCGAGAGGGAAAAAATAAGCATCTTTTCTGCGTTTAAGTAAACTGTCCAGAAATGGCATAATTAGATAGACAGCGTCTTAGCAGGTACAAGGCAGCACTACAACCTTGGCGTCGTCGTCGGAGCCTCTTTCGCGAGGTGAGGTGAACCTGCGCGGAGTCGTGACTTGCAGCCGCGGAACCCACAAATTAATTAGCGAACCAATCCGCCATGGGAGGGACTAAATAATCTCGCGGCAATCATCAGCGATGGGAAGCTGCGCCCTCGTACCAATCGGATTCGTTTAGATCCAACAAAAACGTAACTGCAATCACATCAAATTCACATTTTTCTCCGGCCTTCCGGGACTCGTGGTGAAAGACGAGCCCTGGTCCAGATCTATTCTATTAGGATGAGAGTACGACACAAAAGATGAATGCGTTCGTTTGTCTGTCTGTCGGTCTGTCGGTTTGTCCAGCAACCCGCATGGTGAAAATAGGTGCATTGCTAATGGCCGAATAATTCACAAATTGCCGTGTTCTACCTGAAGAGAGCGAAGACCCGCAGCATCCGCTAATGGACCTTTCTTCAGGTGGACACGTGTTCGTGCCACATGTGTGCGATTTGCGACGTGAATGGACTTCTCACTTCTTTTCACCGACGACAGACAGAGGATCCTCGACTCTGAGGAGAATGCGAAGAAAGCCGCGCACTGACCACAGAATCTCATTTCTAGCCGAAGCAATTGCCCGCTAATTATCCAATTAGAGCTCGCGGGTCTATCATCATAAATCATGGTTTCTTTTCAATTAATGCTCGGCAAAATGAGATTTTTGAGCTCATGATGACAGCCATCGCACAGCCGCGATGAGATTTATTATTTTAGCCGGACAAATTAATCAGAATTGAGACCGGAGCCCCGAATATCGCTGAAAACGACGGCTTCATCAGCGCTGGTTTTAGGCGTAACGAGCCTTCGGTGTAAATCACTCAAGGTTGCACTGAATAATTAAGGAACTAGCTTGGAAATTGCACCGGTGATAGATATCCATTATGCGCTTTTCAGTGACTTTCACTACTCTCGGCTTTTCTAAAATTTATGATTTTGTGCTGAGTTTTCATTACCTACTAGCAAATGGAAAGCAGGTGCTTAATTATTTAGAAGAGCTTACTTAATTTAATTAAATAAATTTAACTTAAATATCTACATACATACATATATGTGACACTTTAGTTGTTTTCAGCCAATTATGTTTTGAATTAAGACAGAGTGGGATTATTTTAATGTATTAAGCATTAAACGCCTTTCAAAATTTTCAGTCACTAATTCTAAATGTTTAAACAATTTATAAAATCTTGCAAATTAATTTAAAAAGATAAATTTTTGCTTTGAAATATCGTTTTGTTTTTGTAAAGAAAAGGAACGTTGATGTTATAAATATAAAACCAATGTGGCCATTAGTAACACAGATTATGGCATAGAACCAAACCATATTTTATTTCCAACCATTCAAGGCTAAAATTAAAGGTTTATGGGGATATTGGTTGCGAAATTTAAAAATCTTGACAATTTTTTAAACTGAGAGGTTTTTAATGAATCTATAAACCTGCAAAATTAGAAAATAATAATTTTGTAAAGTTATAAAAGAGTTTTTGTCCTTAACTTTCTAAATCACTGGTACTAAAACGTTTATCAAAAAATACCTTTTCTATAACAAAGGGACCGAGCTTATAATTCATCCAATTCCATCCTTAGGGAGTAATATTTAAAAGTTATTGGATAGTCTGCAAACTACGCAAGTGTGAAAATTAAGAGGGATTTGACCTCATCCTACATATATAAAATTATTTGGATTCGAAAGTGTGAATAGTCCACATCCTGAAAACATATTCCATAGTCAGTGGGATATATCAAGAATGTATTTTATTTAATATCGAAAGTTGTGATTCCCGCCTGAATATAAATGAGATAAATTCCCTCTGCGAGAGATTTTATTCGATCTGTGCGTCTGGACAGTGGCCGGCGGACAAGTAAATTTATTCAAAGCTAGCCAGCTCCGAATATTTTCCTGATGAAATCAATAATAATTGGAAAAGTTTTCCATCTAATAATGACCGAACTAAACACGTGATTCATTACATCCCCTCTGGCAGTCTTCTTCCCCAGTCGGGGATGCGTCGTTGAAGAAAGTATGAGAGCCTTGAAAATCCTTTTACCAAACTTTCACCCCCAGAAAAATTGGAAGTCATCAGTTGAATACAAAGCAGGAAATTCTCATATCAATTGAGTATGATCGATAGGGTGCCTTCGGGCAATACAGAAATTTTCATCCAGCATCAGCAAAAGACTTGTATAAATTTTTTTGTGTGTAATGATTTGCTATGCTCACCATGTCGGCTAACGTCTCTATGGCTTAAAAGTTATTTATTACCTCCACACAGCTTCATAATGGTAAATATTTTCTCAGGTTTGCTCACACCGTCAAAGGGGCTCTCCTAGGGCCTCTTATGAACCCCGTCCCGATGAGAAGAAAATGAAAAATCGCACTTCATTTTGAGGAAAAGCGAACCAGAGCTAGCCCCAAGTCGGAAATTATAAGACAAATAAATACAATAAGGAGGAGAAATTCCTGCCGCTCCGAGGCAACCATTCGGACCTAAGAAGCCCTAAAGTCGTCACGAATCCATCTGACAAAAGAAAAAGTTCTGCCAGTAGTGACTATCTTTCCATCCTGTCTTATAACTTCTAATCCTATCAAATGCAGGCTAATACCGCGCGAATTTAACTCTGTTAGGTGGAATCCAGGGGGCGACGTGACCCGAATCTAAAACCAGTATTTGACGGCCCCAGAATGTGTGGATGGATCCTTCGTTGGTAGTCTGTCTTTTGCGGGAAGATATGTGAGGGTTGTTCGTTAAAAAGGGGACGTCTGCCACGTGTATCCACCGGTCCATAAATATGTATGGGGGAGTTGAATGCGACGCGCCTGGAATACTATTAAAAGGTGTTCCAGGAGCTTCAATATATATTACAGCGGATTATATTTGCTGCCGCTTTTTCTGAACGTGCCCCTGGCCCTTAAACAAAACTGTTAATTTTGGGGGAGTGATTGAGGGCCACCAGAGTCCTGTCGGTGACATTTTTGGTATGATTAAGGTACATTATAAATGACAATACGACACAATTTTCATGGAGGCAGAACATCATCTTTGGTCCAAGAATTATGTTCACTGTCTGAGCATGTACATAATTAAAAATGATAATTATAATTACTTTAGTTTTCCACAATTATATTTACCTATTGAAACTCCCTAGTAAAACTAACTTATAAGTTTGAATTTGGATTTACGGCTCTTCTGCTTTATTTGCTTCCGAAATTCTAAATTATTTCTTAAATTTCATGCATATTCTCTTAGTCGTCACATACGGTCAAAGAATTTTCTAATCACATTTTATAATATAACAGGTTATTATCAAAATATCTGTCTCAAAGGTATTATCTTGTTTTAATAAATAAATCTTATAAATTTAAGTACTGATCGTCTAGAATTAAAGCAGATTAATTGTTCGTAATATTTAAAGTCTGCAGCTTCAGATAAAATGCTAAATGCGTCTAGAGTTAAAAAAGATATAATGATTTATAAATTTCATTTTCAACACTTACCATCCATATATCCTCAAATTTGATTTTTTAGAATCTTTTTTGTCTTTAATTTTTTATAAAGGAAAATAATTTGATATTTAGTCCAATTGTCCCTTTCTTGGATTTATGTGTTAGATACATATGAGATTATAGGATCTTAAGTGCAGATATCCGAAATTGCTTTCTGCTCAGTTGTTCATAATGCCGGTAAATGGAAATCCTGTAGTTTGACTGAAGTCCATTAATATTGAAATTTCCTATAAGGAAATTGTCTGGACGATGAAATACTTCCTAGACCAATATGTCTGGACCATTGATTTCTAGGAGGTATTAATAGCTGGATATCGCATAGCCCTTTCCTTTCATTACGGCACAATATATCGTGAAATCTTATCAGCAATTCACCTCATTCACAGCTCATTTAAAAGATCGCATCCGAAATGCAAATTTTATTGCCAGTTGAGCAGCATAATTCATGTGAACAATCCTCTAGACAATCGTGGTTGCCTGTATTCCCAACCATCAGGAGGAGTTTATACTTATCGCATACAATTTGCATGCCGAGCTGCATTTCACAAATACCGATGGAGTCCGGAGGTGAGAGCCGGACCTCGATCCGGGCAAGTGGTCAGTGGCCACTAAATGAATTCCTGAAATATCCCACAGCATAAATATCTGCAAAATATTTGGAGGGAGGTACTGGAGGGCTATTAAAAGGAAGCCATGCCGGCAGAGTGGCCTCCATGTGCCCCATGCCTAAATTTAAATTCGATACACGTCCCCCTTAACGATGATGGCCTTCAAGGATACTGCGCCTGAATATTAAAAGCTCTGGATGCGTTTAAAGGCGCCTCCACACTGTCCACAAAAAGGGCTCTAATGTTTTTAGGGTCTTTGCAGCCCAGAAATTTGATGGAAGAGAAGTTTTTGAATAGGTTTAAGTAGTTGAGGGCTATAAATAAGTTCTATAAAAGTAGTTTTCCTTCTTCTACCAATATTTGTCCAATAGTTGCACTATTCGATTGAAAAGAAAACCAAAATTTCTCGTCAAAATCGAAAATACAACCGTCTGGGGGTTGTGCAAAATGATTGATTTCCTTGAAATTGCTTCGACAGAGCCCTGGCACTAATTGTTCCTTAATAGCGAGGCGAAAAAGCATCTATAGATAAAAACTCGAAGAAAGACGATGACGATGACGAGGAGAAGTTGCTTACTCTCGTGCGGCACAGACAAATTCAATTAATGTCGAGGCAGCGATGTTGCTGGACATTCATCCGGCTATGCACGGGATAGGGGCATAAATCATGCAACACTGTTGTCCATTCCTGGAAAGGATGTTTTCGGCTCAGTTCGAGTCTTGTGGAAAAAATGTAACTGAACTGATGGTACTGTGGTAATTAATTGGACGTAAGGAGGAAATTTATGGGCTAGTTTCTACGCTATGCAACTGACAGTGACACTATGTGTTGTCTTGGGGAAATTACTTATTGGGCTCTTTTTTTTATTACTTTCAGAAAATGCTGTTCTATGAAAAGATATTTAATTAAGAGCACAGCAGTTTGTTACCTTAATATGTATATTTTTTTGACTTTTAAATAAGATTGCCTAAGCCTAATGAAATCTCTAACTAATGTTATTTTTGATAATATTATAAAGATTTTACATACTTCTTTATGCTATTCAATTCTGCAATCTGTGTACATGGATTAAAAATGCTATTTAACTAGCGTTTATCGCATGGACGAGTATTGTGACAAAAACGAGTGTAATTCTGCTCCTTCAAAAACTTATGCTCATTCGTGTAGAACTCTGCGCGTCGATGACTGAATTTGTTTTATTTATGATTTGAAAAATATTCTTATCATCAATCTGTTTGCTTGAATGCAATCTCTCTCTTACAGTGTTTTAAAATGTAATCAACCAAATAAGCTTTGTTCAAACCACTCCAACTCTAACTTTTTGCATCTTAGCGATATTACAAAACACAAATTTTGGAAAGAAAAGTGCATCTACCACTTGACCGGTTTGCACTTTATGATAATTTATTCTTTTAAGAATTTTCCAAGTAAACAACTTTTGAAGCAAGGAACGAATCTTTCAGAGTATGAAATTTTTTCAAGCATGACCAATTTTCTAAATTGCATCTCGTGAGCACCGGGTGGACGACGTGAATTTACTACGTTCTGGTAGAATATAAATATAAAAATTATGTGCTGGTCTAGCGCATGAATTTCAAAACTTATCATGTGAAGCTGGTGAGTGAATTCACTCAGCGGTGAATAATTCACGTAATATTTGAAAAGCTAGCCACTGTCGCACCTGTGGAATATTAAAATTCACCACCCCCTGGCACGCACACCCCCGCAACAGTCGGGCGCGAGGGGGCGGCAATTCCGATGTTAATAAACCCATTTGAACAAACGCAGAAGCGATTATCTTTTTTAATTTATCGCCTCCGACAATACTGTCTATGATTAAGCTGATGATTGGTATGCCAGAAACAATCGCTTCGGTCAATTCCATTCATAGCTTCATGCCTTCATACTTTTATGCTCATAGAGGTTGCATTAAAACCGAGTCGCGTAGACGTGTTCAGAAGTGACAAAAGTGCCACTGCACCTGTAGCTGTAGTCGCAATTGCCCTGTAATTTATGGGATCATAAAACCGCGTAATGGCCCAACAAAATTTTAAGTAAACAGCCAACGCATGCCGGACGAGTTTTCCGGTTGCACTTGACTTTTATCGGACACCCGTCCCCGAGTGAATTATTAATTAGACGCGGAAAGCCGCGACCACGCGGCACTTCCCACCTTATCTAATTGATTTCGCCCATTTCTACACTCTTAGTTGGTTGCAATTGCACCGATGCATCTTACAATCTGTCTCTAATAAATTGGAGCATTAATTCTGAATAATTTTTGTTTGTAACAACTGTTGATTACTTCACACTAGTTCATTCTTCTTCTCCTGTTCAGGCCGTAATTTATGAGCTCTTGGTCTGAATGAGGTCCAGAACTGGAGCCCTGATTTCCAGGCCTAATGATGGCATCCAGTGACAACCAAATACCTGGCGAGGTGTACTAGAACTCTCAACTGCAACTGGAAGATGTACCAACAATCTCCCAACCCATTCGAAGGTTTTTCCATGAATTTCATCCCGACAGCTCCTACTGGAGGTGCTATGAGCGGTGTTCTGAGCAAATGTTTCCAACGCCCAGTTCTGCAAATTAATTACCCAAAGGTGCAATGCGCGGGAAGATGCTGCCGCAGAAAGATCACCCTGTTTTGGGCTTTTGAAGTGCACTAATGCATCAGAATGGGTACGCATTTGCAGTAAAATTTAATGAACTCGTCGAAGAGATGCATCTACGCTGTATCTCCTGGACCTGTGCCCGTAGGCGTCGTCGTGTAGTAAATATCTCCTTGCTGCGTCTTTTAATCTTTGGGGGGAAATAGCTAATCGTTATTTTAAGTGTTCGCTTTATGATTTTTTTAAGCGAAATCTAAAAAGTTATTAACTTGGAGCTCTTTTCGCTCCCGGGAAAAAGTGTCTGTCGTTAATAAACATTTTCTGTCGTCGTTAGATGAATTGAATTGCTTTGCTCGGTCATATTTCGCTAGAAGTGCGATTACATCGCTCGTAATAGACTGCAGCTCCACCTCTAGATGATAAATAAATTATATTGTAATAACCATTTCGTCTTCAACAAGATTAAATCATAAAAAAATTATGATTACATATACTTTAATGATTTCGTATCATAATTGTTAAAAACGAGCACTCGAAGATATCATGTCATAGTCGTCTGATGATACTTTTCGAATAATGCTTTGTGCAGAAAAATGATACACGATTGTTGAGAAAATTAAAATATTAGGATAGCTGAATATATAACCGTTTTCCAACTATCTAACTGCAAAAATATAAATTTGTTAAGCTATAGCAAATTTAAAAGTAGCTCGTTTTGCTCAAATTTAATTACCAATAGGGGATGCCATCTCAGAAAAAACTAATATGATGCTTATTGATTGGAATGAGATTTAGTTGAAAGAAGATAAGAAAATATTTTTATTTTTTAATATTCATATATTTGGAACTTATGGAACTTTAAGTTTAAAAGTTGAGTAATTTCTGCAACTTTTTTATTTTTTTTGTCATAATCTTTTATGGAGTAGCCTAAAAGTAATTTTATAAAAGTTTTCTGTTTTATTTTTATTAATATCTTTTAATTACAAAGGGTCAAAAAGTAATTAGAAGAGTGTATCCATTATGCAGAGAAAAAATGCCAGTCCTTTCGTAACGAAAACGTTTTATTTTAAAGTATTTTTCTAAACTTGTAGCACGAAAGTAAAATTCTTAGTGTCGTAAATTCAATCACCGAAATGACTGTTTCTCTTTTAATTCGCAGTATTTGGTAGAAAAGTTTTTACTGAAATATTAATTTAAAGCAAACCATGAGCTAAAAAGAAAATCCACAGCAACTTCGAAACTCCCTGAAGCGATTTTACAAGACATTTTTTTTTCCGGGAAAATGCCAAGAAAATAAAATCCTCACGCCAGCTAAGGACTTAAGTCCCAGCATGTCAGTGTCCTCGGCGGCCCCAAAAGAATACAGGCGAAATCAGCCTCCTTTGCATTCCTTACTTTTGAGGAGGAGTTATGCACACCGCTCCTGCACCTGCCCCGGTCCCTGGAGTCGGTGTCTGACATTCTTTCGGAGGATGCCCAGAAATATACGAAATTTACGTCTGCGTCGGAAGGTTTTTGGTCCTTCGGCAGCCCTAGTCCTTACCCTTGCGAGTTCAAAAGGAATCTTTCAGGAGCGCCTTTGTGGAGCACATGAAAAGGCTTTGTAAGGGGAATGAATTCGAAATTATGTAAATTCGGGCGCTCGAATTAATTTCGTATGCAAGTCAGGAGGACGAGTTGAGTCGGGGCCCCGCACCCTCGCAGGACTCTGTCTGATTGCGGAGTCCCAAAAAACCCAAAAGCCCAGTGCAAGCCCTTGAGACGAACGATTTTTGCGGAGGTGTAACGCGTCCTCTAGCCTCCGCAATCTCCCTTGAGAGACCTGCAGACTTGTTAACGCTCGCAAATTTCCCCGGTGATTCGAGCTCAAAATTTCTTTATCATTTCATCTTTAATTACGGCCGCCAATGTCAATTCTACGAAACATTTTGCTTAATTTAATCGTCCTCGAAATCGCGGCCGGGCGAGAGCACACGGCGGCGGCGGTGTGTGTGGCATCGCTGGAACTTTTAAATTCGCCGACAAATTCGCAGAATTTTGGGGATTTTTGCCTGTCATTTGGGTCGGCTCCAGCGAAGTGAACTGGATGCCTATGTCCCGGATCCTCGGAATGTGATCTCGGGCTCCACCGGGTAGGGGACAGGCCCCAGCGTCATCGCATGTCATACACTTTCTATCGTCTCATCAGCCCCAGCTGGTCTTCCGGAATACCTCGGGCTCCGCAGAAATACTTCGGTTACTACCTAATCAAGGCGGCAGTCATCTTTCTTATGTTTTAAACAGAGTTACATAATACTGTGGCCTTGGATGGCGCCGACATTCCACTGGCTCTTTGGTATTCCAAATATGAATTTTTGTTAACCTGCAATTTGTCTGTTTTTATGATTTCCTAAAATTGAAATTGTAAAAAATCATTTAAAAAGAAACCACCTGCCCAATGAGAGATATCGTAAGGATTTGCAAAATTCTTTTTCTATCGTTCTAAACTTTTTTCTTCTTTTCGAAATAAGACATGTAAAAAATGCACGTATTTTGAGAAAAAATCAAGATTGTATAATACTAAGAACATTGGATATTTCATTTTTTTCTGCAAAATTTAAAGTCGTACAAATCAAATAGTAAATTGCGAGGTAGTTATTGCATTTATTTTTTCCAGATATACTAGCGATATGTCAGTTTATACTGTGAAAAATTTGGTAGTCATGCAGAAACTTAATTTTTGAAATAGGCAGATAATGTCTTTTGTTATTTTTAATTTACTTATTAGTTGTGCATATTTAATTTAAAATTATTCGTTCTTAATTCGCTATTATAGTGCAAACTTACAAAAACTAAAATCCTTATAATTCATATAAATCGTGGAACATAATCTAGAATAGAGCAGTGTCCAATTAAAAGAAAAAGAGGGTTGGTCGTGTTCCTGCATAAACAGCTGCATCCGCGCAGTTTTATATTTACAACCCCTTTGCATTTGCAACTGCAATTGCAACTGCAACTTCGTCATCTGTGAGAGGAATAAAGTAGACGGTGCAATCGGTGTAATGTGCACGTGATAAAATTTCTGCTGAAGAGGGTTAAAATCCATTTACGCTGCGAAAAAATTAGTTGCATATGGACGGAGAGCGATGGCGAGGGATGCTGTATGATGCACCCGAGGGCAGTGGGCGGGAGTGGACAACGATCCCTAGCAGAAAGGGTCTGGTAAT
Organism: Tolmerus cingulatus; assembly: GCA_959613345.1. Classification (NCBI taxonomy): domain Eukaryota; kingdom Metazoa; phylum Arthropoda; class Insecta; order Diptera; family Asilidae; genus Tolmerus; species Tolmerus cingulatus. The sequence goes on from OY390710.1 coordinate 35,653,729, forward strand.
CTGCCACAGCTTAGCATTAGCAAATCTGCCCCAGGGATGCATCGCACCCAGCTTCCGCCGGACAAAGGGAGAGGGAGATCTGTGTTTGTTTGATTTTACAATTTTTTTTGTTGCTCTATGTTTTTCTGTTCTCAAAAAAGGGAACAGAGCTGGATGGCTGGACTATCACAAAGGGTGGCCTGGACAAACCACTTCGCACTTCTGTTTGTAGTCCTCAAACAGAATCTCTCTTCCGCTGTTGATGACAAATTAAATTTGTCTCCTTCCCCTGGGGGCCCTGGGTGGTGGCGGGTACTCGAATCCCGGGCTCGGCGAGTGCGTTAGATGAACTCTCCGGCGAGCATTCATAAGTGAACGGAATATAATTATATAAGCGGATGGAGGATGCTCCCGGGATTATTTGCATTCCTCGTTTGCTCTGGACAAACTAAGGGAAACCAGCCCCCTTTGTCAGTCCCCAGGTTATTTGCTGTTTTACTCCCAGACACAGAGTCCTTGTTTCTGCCCATTCAAGGGGGCGACAAAACCTCTGAAATCGAATCCATTCCGGGAGCGACCCGTTTGCCTGAAAAGTTCTTACTCTTTGAGGACTGCAGACTAAGCCTCCTCCTCTTTCTGGACCGCCCTTCCACCCCTTTTCGCTGCATTCTGTCCAGCTGCACTGGTCAATTCCCTAACAAAGGCACCAGTTCCCAGGAGAAGCGTCTGGCTCTTATTTGCAATTAGAACCCGTGCCTGGTCCCTTGATCACATGGACGTCCTTTTGTGACCTGTGTAATCTTTGGTTTGGCCAGAGCCCTCCCAAAAAAAAGTGGAGCCCTTCCAGGGCCCCTCATCGTACCCCATTCTGTCGTTCTTTACTTTTGTGGCTCTGTCCATCATCTAGCAAAAGCCCAGGAGAACTAAGGTTTGACTATCCGAAACTCCATTTGGATACAATTTTGCTCTGGTGGTAGTGCTGTTGTCCCTGTGAATCTTCCCTCAGGAGCCAGCCCCAGAGCCCCAGAGCGCGCCCCCTGGCTGACTGACAAAGGCCTGGCCGGGAATATCTGTCGCGCTGTTAATTACATTTCGCACTTTTTTTGTGTTCTTGCAATTAAATTTGCTGTTAATCAATTTAATGGGAGACATCCACCAGAGTCATCCCAGGACCTGGGGTTCAGATTCCCGGGGATCGCTCGCGCTGACTATGCTTTGCCCCACGCTGCCATACGCGACAAACAGACAGACAGACAGGCAGACTCTCACTCCTCCCCTGGATCTGGTGGGCATCCCGGGGGTAAGGGGGCCCCACCAGCCGGACTCCGCGATGCCACTGCCGCCGCTGTAATGGCACTTTCGTAAATTTTGTGAGCAATTATGAAACACTGTTTGTGGCGTTGTGCTCATAATTTTTAATGAACGACGATGGTCGGGAGGGCGAATTATTAAATTACCGAACAAAAGTTGAGGCGGCGAGTGCAGCGGGCGACGAAGACCAATTACATGCCGTATGAATGTCAATTAGCTAATGGCCGTAATGAGCTGATTTCGCAGTCGACGATTTCGTTTCTTGCGGCTTATGCGGCTAAAATTAACGCGTCAAACCGCAGCACCACCGCAGGCGACCCGCGGACTCTGATGATGATGTTGTTCGAGGGCAATTTTCTTTCCTCAGATCTCGCTGAGCCTGAGACCCTCCTGGCTCTATTAATTCAGATGTGCAACACATGTCGAGCAATTTCTTGATCAACTACGATAAACTGCATCTGCTGCATTATATAGAATGCAAACGATGCTTCTGTGATCTTATAAGTACTAATAAATCAAAATTACGCTGATTATATGGCTAAGACGTTGAGGGGGAAATAAAATTGGGAGCATTAAATTGATTTCGTTTTTTAAAAAAGCAGTTTTGTATATACAAACATCTATTAATAAATAGCTAAAAGCGTAATTACAACTAATAGTAAAATATAAAGGAATCCATGCAATTTGATTGAGTAATGCGTTCTAATGCCTCTTCAAAAAATTACCTTACTACGAAGATAAAAATTTCAAGTTAAAGTACATAAATTTAATAACAAAAGAAAAAATTTATATGTTTGAGTTAAGTATGAAAATTGCTTAATTTTCTTTTGAAATCAGAAGTAAAATAAATTAATTTTTACCATCCTGCAACGTCCTAATAAATACCAGATTTTCAATTTGCAATTCTGACTGTACGATAGGCTTTAAAAGAATCATGATTCGGGCAATATATGTATGTGCATATAGTTTTTAAATTGGTTGACTTAAATAACTTACAATACTGAAGATAGTAAACAATTGCATGGATACATTGCATAAGGATTTTATATTTCTTACGGGTATTAGAATTTTTAAACTAATAAAAAAATTTAGATTTTATTTACTATATGTCATATTTACAAAAATAGCATATACGAACATAATCTATACATACATATGTAAAAACGTTATATCAATCAGTCTGGTTTTAATGCTCCAGTTCAATTTGAATACCTTATTCCATGAATAATGAGCAGTAAGCATTTCAATGCAATGAATTATGTCAACCATTTCAAATATCCATAAAATTTCTTAATTTTCAAACTTTCCGCACGAAACACTCCAGCCCACAGTGTTTAAATGAAACGATTTCCGCCAGAGGCATTCGTTAGCCTCGCTTTATAGAGTTTTTCCAAACGTTATAAGCAAAATATACATTTTTTTTATCAAGATTTTATTTGCTAAATGAAAATGAAAAAATACTCCTGGTTGCAAAATCACGCTCATGTCGCCGGCACGCGAATTGAAAGCAAAGCGCTTTTTAATCGCATGCAGACGGGCTTGTTTCAGTTCACTCGCAGCAAACTAAAAACAAATGGCGGTCGAAGTACAACCCTTACAATTTGAGGGCCGGTTAACTTCTAAAGTTAATTGCAGAGGGAAGCTGTTTTTAACTAAACTCTGCAAAGAGACTGCACATAGACAAATTTTGCAGTCCCTAACCGAAAAGCAGCAGCCACTGGTCCGTGCAGAAACCGCGCTTTAATAAATATTCATCAACATTTATCCTGGTAATTTGTAGAATTTGTCATCCCGATCCCGCCTTTTTGGAGGAGTCTTCAATTTTCAGCTGGCTCGATTGCATGCTATTAAAAACTGCACGAACCTGACGGACCGAAGCGCACCTTGCCTCAGAGCGCGCCAGGAACGAGCTCATTGCTTATTAAGATATAAAATTTAAAACCTTCCTGGGGTGGGTAAAGGTGGATTTCTGGAATTTTTAGGAGCGTCCAGGCCCGTCTTCGGGACGGGAGGGGTCCGTTGAAAAATTCCTACTAGTCTCGAAAAGAAAAAGGTTCGCTATTCTCTAGCAAAACCGCCTTGTCTCGAGCACAACTTAATAAACACTTTGGGCCTAATGACTGGAAAAGAGGCGAACAAGAAACCGCGAAAGAAGCAAGTGCAAGCGCGGAACCCTGTGGCACTCCGGCGCTGCTGGTTCTGGTGCTGGTTGCCAGGACCGAATACGTTTATATTTTAATTACGTAATTACATTGCGTTAATGATTTATTCCTCCTCTTAATGCTACGGAGAAGACATGGCGAGTTGCGGGGACTTTTTGCTCGCCGGCGCGTTGTTTGCGGCTGTAGAGCCTCAGCAGCGTCATGAGAGCGACCCACCGGCCCCAAGGTGCAGAATTCCATGGACGAACTCTGGCCATCGCGGATGCAGCGGAGTTTCTCTGATTTCGAGATAAATTTGCAGCGCGGATGAAGGTCATCTCGGATGCTGGGCGACGATTGCTGCGGAGCACACCTCGAGATGACCACGAAGTTGTAAAAGAAACATCAACGGGATAAGGGGGAAGTTTTAATTAAACATGAATTGGAAGCCATTTCGCCGTTAGGTGTTGACGGTGATTTTGCATAGATCCGCGAAATTGCCGGATCGAAAACATTTCGAAGTATGCGATCAGGCGCATCAGTTAATTTGCATTACGATGAACGTGTGAATTTCGCATGCTAGAAGAAACGATGTTTTCCCTCAGGTTCCTCAAAGCAGAAGATTAAGAAAACATTCCCGATTTTATCGCGATACTAAATATGACTTAATTGCCGGGCATTTAGCTCCCCAGAAAAATTGCGAATTTTCCCATTGTGAGAAGCGAATAAAAATTTAAATTCCATCCCGGGAACGAAGACTGGCTGTCTTCATACCATTCCAAAATTCTGGAAATTATTCCCCCGGCATATGCACATAAATCATCTTCTTCATGACGGCCTGGATCTGTCTCAAACAATTTCCGTCGGATTTTATTAATCCGCTGCGAGGAAACTGGTTTCAGATTTTTCATTAATTTATTAAAACTTTTAGTTCGATGCCCGCCGGGGGGAAAAAGGAGCGAGATGCGACGGACCTCAGCCTCCGTTGAATTCAGTCCGCTGGTCGGTTTCAATTGAATTCCTAAAAAAGGGGGAAGCATTTCGCCGACAGTCGGGAGCTCTCAAAGGAAATCAATGAGAGGTCAGGGCTGGCTGGCTTCTGGAAGTCCTCCGCTGACAGAATTCTTCAATTAGCGAACATTGGCTGTCAGTGACCGATTCCCAAAAATAAGTTAAAAAACAAAAAAAAAACAGAAATTTATCCAGACACATTTTGGTCCATGGTGGCGGTGCCCAGACAACAAGGGCCCCAAAGTGTCCCGGGAGTTACTATGTCAGTTTCTGTCGACAAGTTTAGAGAAAAAAATCTTTTTTGTTCGGCTTGTAAATGCTCCAAGGAATGGGAGCACCAGCCGAAAAAATTACTGCCCTTTTCTGGATGGGGACCAGTTTCGGAAATGCACTTCCTCAAAGTATTAAGCAGGTGAAAGGCGGGGATTACGTAGATTCAGCTTCTTAAGTTATTCAAACACTTTATCTAAAGATTTTGACAAAATCGTAGTTTCAATTTCCGAATAACAATTGGTCAAAGGATTCAAATTAAACAAAAACAGAACAATCATTTGCTTGGTATAGTCTAATAATTTATGGAGTAGGTAGTATATAAATATTATTGAAAATAATAGAAAAGTTTAAATAAAACTCGAAGCACATTAATCTTCTTCTCAAATGTGCTGTTTGATCTCATATTACATAATATGCAAGTTGAAAATTTCATGTTATCGCGAGCTATTTATAAAATTACCTTTAATAATATTTAGAAATGATTAAAAGTGAAATGATCTTTATATTACTTTAATTTTACGGAGAATTTACTCAGCACATGTCACGTGCTAATAATTAAACAATTTTTTGTGTAATAACATATAATTAGCAATGACATGCATCTCCGTGACACAATTAGAAACTGCAACTAGTTCTACATAAAAGTGCATTGCACTAGAGAGCTCGGCAAGGTACAAAAAGTGATCAAATCTCCGAAGGAACTAAAAGAAATTTGCTTTAAATGTTGTTTTAATTAAACGAAAATGTATCTAATTATTTTCGAGAGGGAAGAGAGAAAAAATTTAATTGTTGCCGACACACTCGACGAGGTTCTGCAAGTTGCCCTACTGAACCCAAACAAAGAAGCCAGGCGGCGGCGGCACCCTGTGGAAGTGTGACTTCGTCTTTCTATCTAATTATAAAAGAAGATGTAATCATCACCCAGCCGAAAACAGTTTCGCCTGAGTCAACAAGCCCAAGAAAGGCCCTGCAGATGGAGTAACGTCTTGAGGAATAGGTCGGGCTCATCTAAATCTTTGAGCTAGCCAGCAAGGCCGGCGAAATGTATGCTCTCAGCATAATTATCTCCTTAATCAGGGCCATGTTTTGATGATTCGCATGTCACGGCAAAATGACGAGCCTCATCACGAAAAATAACCAAACGACTCGAGGAGATATCAAGATGAGTTCCGGCGCAGAGACGGAGCCAAAGACGACGACGAAGACGAAGACGACGACGATTGATGCTATCTGGGATGTATCAGGGCCGCCGGCTTCATCATAGAGAATCTTCTCTAAGTCCGCCATAAATATTCTGCGCGGGGCAGGGGTCGGCGGAAATCAGTGGATGGTATGCAAAGTCAGCCAGGGCCGTTTATGTTAATCAACTGTCATACTCAACGTAATTACTCCTGAGGAGACATCGGGAGTTATCTCACGTTCCGCGTATAAATTTTTCCATTTCGCGCTGATGCCGTGCCGTGGCCAGAGCCCTTCGGCCCTTGTCGCAATGACGAAGTGTTTACTTCTCATTTTCCAGTTTTTCCCGGACGGTCGTTTCGCGGATCGTTGGGGCAATAATTGAACCCCTGATGGGGCCCCATCGACACGTTCCGGGAGTGCTCAGCTTTTAAGAAGCCCCACTGTCCCCACTGGTCCTTCGACACCTACGACGACTGTTGATTCAGCAAAGCTCCTTTTCGCCTTCTTAGCTCCTTCCCTTGACGGCGGAACGGCGGCGGTATAAAAACGGAAAACACTTTGCCAGTTAGTGGCGGAAGATACTTCTTCAGATCCTTGGCGTGTTGACTCAGCCACCCGCAGAAATTGATCTTAAAGAAATTTATGTAACTCGGACGCTTAAACTTTCCTCTTCTGTTGCTCCTTTGGATTTATGCAATGAAAATATTTTCTAAACGAGCCTGAAAAAGAAAAAATTTATTCAACCCGACCCAGATTCAGATTCATCCGAGAGCTCACCGCAATGGACGATAATAAAAACCGAAAGCCCTTTCAAAGGCAATCAGGCTACGAATTACGAAAACGCTGCGGCGAAATCAGAAATCGAAAAAGAAGCGACCACGAAATCCTTTCAAATTTCCACCTAATCAAAATATTACCTTCATCCTTCGCCCTGAGAAAAGGTTCGTCCTTTTTTACAGCAACGAAACCAACGTTTCAGGGGGACTGACGAAAGCCTGTAAAACTCTTCTAAAGAGCAAATCCTTTCCCGTTTCGGTTTCCTAAAACTTTCTTTTCTTAAAAATAAAAAGGAGAAAAAATAAAGCGCTAGCCCTTAGTCTTTTGATAAATTTTCATAAAGTTTGTCAATCGAAAACTTTTCAATTTCCGGCTATTTCCTCGTCTCGTCTATCGGCCAGCGTACTCAAGCAGTTGGCCATTGTTTTTTTTGTAAGTTTACCACGCCAGTGATTTTCACGGCAATTTGAGTCAGGAAGCATCCGCAAAACTTATTAATTAGCTAATTACAAAGAGCGTTTATTACCATATAATGCAATTGGAAAATTATTGGGGCGGACTTGAATCACTGCACTTTCTAAACTTTTATGAAAGATTAGAGGTTTTCTCATCTTTTAAGCTTTTCTCCAAATGTTTTTTAAGTCTTTGGTTTCAAAGTAAAGATCTGACAAAAGAAATTTAGAATTTTCCAGCTGAACGGAATAAAATAATAATAATAAAGCTTACTTTTAAAATTGCTTTTTTAAAGCAGTATATCTTTAAAACAAAAATCGTTTGAAATCTAAAAACAAGATTATTTTACATAAATTTTTCTAATATAATAAAGATGGGTATAAATTTCGAATCCTCGGGGAATCCTGGCAAGAGCGGCTTTGACCAGAGGCAGCTTTGAACAGGCAGAAAACAAAAATAAGAATAAATATCGATTTAATTCCAGCAGGAATTGTGCTGTGTGTACTATATATGTGTGTGTTTTTGTTTTTTGATTTACAAAGAAGAGGACTGCTGAAATTTGGTTCGAATATATCAAATTTTCCAGGTCGGGATTGGAAACTCTTCGGCCGGTAATTGTATTTATTAAACTTTTGCTTGTTTCAAATTTAAATGTTTTGTAGACTTACGAAATAATTATAAATCTAAGAAATTTATTTCTGAGTACCTTTTGAGTTTCTAAAATCGTTGAAACAATAATTTTAGAATTTCACTCATAAACGATAAAGTACGTAGTCAATTTTAAATGTTATTAGTGGTTGGTATTGAAGCAGTTTTTATTATCTCGCAGATTGATTTTGCATGTATAGGTAGGTGTTTATTTTTGTATGGCTGCATTTAATTATTGTTTTATGTAAAAATTATGAGATTTACCAGGGAGCATCCTCCAAAAGAGAAAAAAATCCAATAAATCTTTAATGGGTCCATCCAAAATGAAAGGAACAATGAATAAAAGTAAAAAGCCGCCGCTGCCGGGTGCAGTAATATATGTCCATAATTGGTAGATATCAGGCCGCAAATAGCACTCACGAGGATTAAATAAAGCTCAGACGTCGACATTTCATTCATTAATTACCTGGGGTCGGACGAGGAGGAGCACGGGGCCAAAATTATTTCCATTCGAATAATATGGCGAGTATTACGTAACCCGCCATATGCTGCCCTGCCCGGCTGCGGAGGTGCATAAGTCCCCGGGGCGGGTTCTTTCAGTCCTTTCAAAAATTTTAATTAAATTGAATCGAACAAGTAAAGAACGCGGAGACAAACGAAAGCGGATGCAATTTTCATTTTGAGCTGTGCGCTTGTGGACTTTAAAAATGTATTTTTTTTTTTAATAAAAAAAAAAATGGGGGGAATAACAGAGGGTGAAGAGGTCCGCCATTGCGGCTTTGAGTGTGGAAAAGCCTATTTTAATGAAAAAGTACCAAGATCAATAAAACCTCTCTGGGATGCATTGAAAACCACTTTTTATTCATGTGCATTGCGTTCAAATTGCATTTAAAACGAAAACCTATTAAATAACAATCCGAACGATCCATATCTGGATAAGATATCACCTGTCTTTTCAATTCTTCCTCTAGCCACTTCAGTGCCATTAATTCTTTTTTTAAATACAATTAAAATACATCCTAATATTGCTTTTTCTAAATTTATTACATATTTTGTCTCGTTTTAGCAAACTGGGTTAATTAGGAAAAGTCGATTTCGATTATATTATTAACAAATATAAGTATTGGGTCTCAAAAGCATAGTTTTATAATTTTTTATAATGACCCATAAATTCGTTTTCAAATTCCAACAAGCAATAAACACAATTACATCTTCAAATGGATCTCTCTTTGCTTACTATCTAATAATTAAATTTCTATTGTATTTGCAAGTTGACTGACCATGGCTGATTAACCAAAGAATGGCAAGGTTTTAAATTTGTCCTAAAATTAAAATGTTTAATTTAATGCCATAATATGTGATTTATATCTGCTATTAAAATTTAAATCGTAGAGCAAGCATAAGAAAACATCTGTGAAGTGAACATTACCTTCTTGGTGAAAAAACCACAGGTAAAGTTGACTCATCTTCGTGGGAACATTGGAAAAACTTCAGGTAATGTCTTGAGACAGGCCTGGAGAAACTCTGAATAAATATAAAAATCCAAAGCTTGTGCACCTGCAAAATTCGCAGGAGCCGGGTCGCGGATGTGCCCGAAGTGCGGAGATTTTCGCTGTTCTATCGGCGACAAAATCGACGGCGCGAAAACACCTGTGAGCATCGGCTGCCAATGGCCGAAGAGCGAGAGCCTGTCATCGTCGTGTGTAATTACTATCGCTTTTATTAAATTTTAATTAACCAGGCAAAATGAGTAATTTGCAGAGACTGTGGCCGTAAATAAATGTTGCTCATGCGGTACTAACATAGCTCAAAATCGCGCTGGCCAGGCCGGGCGACGAGTTACGACAGGGCGGTCACCGCACTGCGCCGCGACGTGCCGCACCGCAATGGGTAATGCGGTAGGACCGATCGCGTGCTTTCTGGCGATTTTCACAGAGCAGCAGAATTTCCTGGACATTCGGAATGATCAGGTGAACATGCATTAGATGCTCAAGTGCTAGCCCGGAGGCTGCAGCGATCGCATAAAATTGATAAAGATCATGCACGTCTATCGGCTCAGGTGACTACCGTACCGTGCAGCAAACACGTTATTCTCGCGGTGATCCCGCGATCGCAATGAAATATTGATCTCGCTTCGACCGGAAAAATTAAGGAAGCGGTCACACGATACCAACTCGGGAGATGGTGTGCGATTGGCTTGAATTGTGATCTTGTTAGCAAAATTTAAGACGCCTCGAGAGCGCATAAAACAAAACCCCCCTGGCCCCAGCTCAGAGCTACTTAGGGGCTTAATTTATGAGCGGCCAGTGTTATTAAGTCTGATACCATCACCTTCGGGCCGGGCTTAAGACTTGTCCAAATACCAGGGACAACTCCTGGCCGACAGATCGCAGCGCTTCCGACGTTCGTGCGCGATGCAACTCATTTCTCGTAATTTAAATGCCATAATTCAGATCAAGATATCGAGGGCTTCAATGGCTGTCTGACACCTCAATAAACATGTCCGGCCCCGAGGAGCCCCAAAGTGGCCCCGCTATCGCTCAGGTACACGCACACCTTGCGCAGGGCTAGCCGCTGGGGCTCCTTACGACTTAATTGCGAACCGAGCAGGCGCTAAGTATTTAAATCGCACGCCACTTGCTCCGCGGGAAAGTGTCGTTGGCCTCCTGGTCCCGGTCCCGGTCCCAGTCCCAGTCCCAGTCCCGGTGAGATCTCAGGCAGTAAATCGAATGTTTGTCGAACCGATTGAGACATAATTCATGGTAATACCCGCTAATAGCGATTATCACGGGCATTAGATATGCGCAGAATGTGGCTCACTCACCTGCGCGCGGCTACTTGAGCGACATTCACGAGACCGCTTTGCTTGTCCTCCTCAGTCTTAAGATGATGGAATCATTGAACTTTATACATTGATTTGCCTCTTCATGTCTTCAAGGCTTTAATTCAGCTTAAGAATATTCAAATGAAATGATAGTAAATTTTAAGACAGCTCGTATTTGAATTTTTATTAAACACAAAATGTTATAAGATGCATTTTATGTTACGTAAATTTGTTTGGGGTCAAATAGATACTCTATGTAAATTTATAGTTAGAGTGCAATATTATATAACAAAAATAACCAAAAATTTAATCTATAGACATGATAGAAAAATGGTAACATTAATCTATGTTGCGTCAAGATTCTAATTTTGAAGTAAATATGTAAAATACAAAAAAGAGTGTTAAACATGAAGACGTAATACAAATAATTTTCTTGTTTATAAAAAATAAATTAGTCTTTCGGTCCGTGCAAATAAGAATATTGAACTGTCCACAAAAAAAGAATATATAAATTTGTGCACACCGGATCTATAATTTTACATCTGATATTTAAAAATATATTGAAAATTGTAATTTTATAATTTTGAATAGAAAACTACTCAGTCATTTTAAATTTGGTACAATAAAACTTGTGAAAGTATTTTCAAAATTTCAATTCAAAATGTTGTGATTATAATTTAAAAGGTAAATCCTAAAGTTGATATTTTATATAATTTTGCAATATCACTTTCCTCTGACTCCGAAAGAGGTACATGCTTTAATGGTAAATTTTCATTTTTCAAGCTATCTTGTATAACATTCCAAACTGTATTAAATTATGTATAAATTGGTTGAAACTGGGGTATACTCTTCGACAATATTATGTTTTATTTTTCAATTTCGAGCAAGGCCACACCCTATCATTTCGGCTATTCCCTGAAGCTATGAAACAGATGGACAAAGAAATAAAGCGCGTCCCTCAGAGGCCGCAACTAAATCAAACACGCAAAAAGCTAAGCCCTGAAATTAATCACGCGAAAGAAGATCCCGAAAGCAAGCCAATCTTTAACCCCCTTCCATTCCTGAATGGGGGGAATCAAGTGCAATCATGCAACATTCTGAAAAAATAATAGGAAACTCCTTTTCCAGGGCAAATCCCCATAAAAATCTCGCCTGCCACAAGGGATGGGTGTTTTGATTTATTCACTCAATTATTCGTCTGGAATTTCTATTTATTCCCTCCAAATCGCATATATCCCTTGGTCCGCACGCACCGATTCCTATCAATTGATCCCGATGAGCGGCGGTGGTGCGAGCAGCTCGTAAGGAGTTTATTGCACGTCAAAAGGATATACGCCTTGAATTGTCCCCTGATTTTTCATTAAAAAAGTGCTACTATGCCTCGTCTTTGGTTTTCCCTTCCTGAGGGAGCGCAACGGGAGCGGCAGCCCAAGAAAACACCACTCCCAGGAGTGCACGATCGAAGAAGGGATAAAGGACCCTCGTCGTAGAAATAAACGTAATCAGGAATATCAGGAATTCGCTGTATATTCAGAAAATACTTAGATACGTTAGATACTCTCAGTGCGTTTCGAGTGGCAGCTAGAAAAATAAACGAAATGAACACTCCCCGACAAAGGCATCAGTGGATCAAGGAAGAGTTCGTCAAGGGGGATGATGCCGCACCCTCAGTTCCTTAGGGACTCGTCTCGAACGATGTGCGGGTGGAGGGTGACGGAGTCCAGGGCGATAAGCGACGAGTAATCAGGTTCCAATGCAGATCAAATTTCGCTTTATCGCTCGTTCCTGGCTTTTGAAAAGGCGAAGATGCACCTCGGGTAGGGTAATTGCCATTTTACATTTAAAGCAGGCGATGGTGCCGAATTTTCGGTTTGTTGAACGGCCAATTACCCGACTACGTGCAACTTCTTCGTGCCCTGTAAACGACGCGATCCTATCGATTTCCCAGGGTCTAGGTAGAAGAGACTTCCTTCAAAACCCTTGAAATTGTCCCGTGCAAATAGTGCGCAACACCGCCCTCGCCTCGCTACGCCACTTTATGGGACAAAACATCTCGTCAATATGAAATAAGCCAAGCAAAGGGCCCACGGGGCTCTTCGTCAGCGGAAATCAGTGTAAAAGTGTAGGGCTTAGCGAATTTGTGTCGCAGGGCAGTTCGGATGTGTTTGCCTTAAACAACAATGCGGAGGTGCCAGCAAACACAAACATTCATTAATATTAATTATGGGCTGCATACGCAAATAGAGGTGGCCAGGGCCCACGGAGCGCCCCGTGAATTTCGAATGCGACACACTGGCCTCAAAGCGCAATCGGGGCGGGGGTGTATGTCCACTGGAATTGGTTCAGGTGAGGGGCCCCAAATGATGCGTCGGGAGCCCCACACAGCCGTAATGCATCGAACTTAGTCACATAATTGCCCTAATTGGAAGTTATTAAGGGTTGGGGGCCCCAACTCGCATTGTTTGCGACCCCTGACCGTCTCAGATGTCCTGGGGTGATAAACATGTTACTGACTTTGTTTTGTCTCTGACAACCTTTTTAGATAAACTCCGTGGCAGTCGTTTGATCGCTCTGTGATATCTCACCCCCGCAGGACGTCCGCATCATGCGGGGCGCCGCTTTGTCATGCATATCATCGTCCGGTGAAATATAGTTTTCTGGGCCCTTTGTATCGAAATAATTGCTCTGTCAGCAAGGAAGGCGAGCCGAACTTTTCCAGGAAACTAAAAGATAAATTATATCCTTTTTAAGGGCCGCACTGAAAACAAAGGGCCTGTCGACCAGCATAAATTTCTCAAACTTGTGGTATTTATCTACTTTTAATTTAAATGACAGTATCTTCCAATATATGTACTTACGATATATTGTCGACACTATATAATACAAAATTTTTGTTCTATTCAATACTATTTATCTCCGATTTCATAAATTTCAACTTAAGCCTAATTGATTCCATAGCCTAGTTTCTTCTACTTGTCATTTACTGTATGCTACTAATCAAAAATTATTCTATAACCTTTTCATTTAGTAGTAGATGTGTAAAGATGTTATATAATTAATATTGTTTAGTTTGTGCAGATTTCCATTGGATAATGCAAAGTTTGAATTATCAAAAAGATGGTGTAGGCAGTGTAGACCGCACTTTTTATAAAAACAACTTTGCAAAGTGAATTTAATGCAAAGGGGAGGTTTTTGAAACGATTTAAAAAAGGGGCCTTCTGGATAAATAAACCATGTTGTGTTATTTTTTGGGGTGGTCTATCGAACCTTTTTCAGTTTCTTGAAGTTTTCAATTATTTCAATTGCAAGACACGTGGCTTGACGACTGAGGGGTTGTTTACGTCTTTTACATTAAATCTTATCAATATGTGGGTGAAAAATTAATTTATACATTTTTTAATACGAAAATGCTTATAATACAATATTATTGTGATTTATATTTCTAAATTATTTTTGTATTTTGTTTTCAGGTAGGGAAATATTCTGGATTCATTGGTTCTTGCAAGATATAAGGGGTAAGCCAAATTTATTCTTTTGCATGTATACATATTTAAAAATAATATTTTATATTAAAATAAACTTAAGAAATCAATTTGATTTCTAAATAGGTGAATGCATAGTCAATCTTAGTCAATTTCCTGGTTTACTGTTGGAAAGCCAATTTATATGTGTTTCAGTCACCTGTATCAAACTCATTTCTTCGTCGAATGAACTCGAATAGAATTGGGTGGTACGTAAATCTCGTTTAGATTTTATGTTTTTTTTTCGAAACCTAAGAATCTCTTTCGGTATGAATCCAGATTCCATTCACTGAACAATACTTTTAGCGGATTCTGCGTAATATTTGCCTGGAGAATAAGAAATCACTCTGAAAAGAATTACTTGCCTTAAGGTTAACGCCTCAAGGGGTGCGAAAGCCCTGCGATCGTCTGATAGTGAACTCAATCAAAAAGTCGTATCTGTGTCAAATCATTCTGTAAATACGAGATTTATGTGAGGCCCCCCGGCTACGTTCATAGGGCGCCCGGGCGCGCTCTAAGCGGACAGTGATGGCATACATCACTGGAGCCCTCCAGCAGGTTAGGGTGTCTTTTCAGTCACTTTGAATTATGTCACAGCCATTTCATCCGGATAAGAGTCCCATACTTCCTGGTTACTTACCTTGCAAAAGGGTTCCTTCGCAGGGGGCCTGGAACACCCGGAAAGAGTAGAAGTCTTGGGAGTTGCTTTGAAGTGAAACGTTGGCATTACTTTACATATAAACACAATCCGGATAGGATTTACATTCCCGATATGTCGCACAAACAGATCGGATTATATTGGGGCGGGGGAGGAAGGCAGAAGGCTCCAAGATATACGCCTCTGGATGAGGAGCTGCGACAATCTTGGAGGTCCTTCCACAAAGAAAGAAAAATGTTTTCAGTTATTATGGAGGACGTTGATAGATGCCTCGCCGGAAGGGCGGGAATTTCGTAGGCCTCAGGGTCTAACACTGAGGAGGAGCGCGATAAGAACTCGTGCAGACACCGCGCGCTCGTAATTGGACATTTATTAAATGCCACCAATTTTTCATCGGCTTATCTTATAAAGTATACTTCTTTACGCAAATACTCTGCATAATTAAGAGTATAGTCCGACATGGGGTAGGACTGGCCGCCTTCAGGGCAACTGAATACGTTTCATAAGCTACATTAACTTTATTAAATTGCTCATTTGGACAACAATAGACAAATCACTAAACCCATCCCCCTTTGTTGGACCTTCCGGCTAGAGGAAATCAATTAATCGAGTAACATCTTGAAGCGGCCCTGTAGCCTATGATCCCTCGAGCAATTTGTAAGACATGAAATTCAATTGCGGCCCAGACTACATATAATATTACTTCGAGGAGGAGGCTAAATCCAGTCCCAGAATCCGATTCCCGAAATCATAATGGGGCACCCGAACCTGGAACCTCGAGTGCATCAGTTGCACGTGAATGCAATAACCAAATTGTGCAGCCCGCCCCGCCCCGTCTGCACAGACTCCGTGCACCCGGCCCCATCTTGCCCATTAATTTGCTGCATGCCCATTGACTTTGATAAGATTAGGGCATGCCTTAAAGCTCAATAATTTTAATATGATTGTTTCGCTTCGACCTGCTACTAGTGGAGCCCTTCCAATTTTCACTCCCTTCCCAATGATCTCCGGCTCGGTTGCTGATTTTGGGGGGTGGTTTCAATTTATTCGAATTAAACTGCATTCAGGTGGTGGCCAGGTAGAAGTAAGGGTTACATTTTCGGTATTCATATTGGCTCAATGGTCACAATGCACCCAATTAATTTGCAATAGATGCAAGCAACTCTGGTTAGTCCCGACCGATGTGCAGACAAATCACTTTCGCCATTCACAACCAGGTCAACTTGGGAAAATCCGAAAAAGTCGAACATCTTGTCATTTTTCATATGATAAAAATATCCAGAATAACAATAAAAATAGATATTCTTCAAGGAACACAAATTAAAGTTCGGTAAATATTTCTAGAATTGTAGGTCTACATTTCAGCATTTCAATGTTAATTTTGCAAAATATTCCGGTTTAATTTAAAGCTTAAATACTTTCAATGAACTCGCCCGCTCTTTTAATTTTAACTTACTTTTTAAGTTGTAAATATGATTTTTACTCTTTTTAACGATGCTTTTTGCAGTGCTAATTAGAAATTTAAAATTCAATAAATCAAGTATTAAAACTGATTTAAAATGTTGGAGATTGTAAATTTTCTCAGACAAAAATTTAGGTAATAATAACTTATTTGTAGATTTTTCTACTTTTAATTTGTATTATTATTAATATGTATATCAGAAATTTAACGAAATCAAGTATTATTAACTATTTTATTTTATTTCGTTTCAACATGTATTTTACTCAAGCCAACCAGGTTCATTATTGGGTCATTTGAACATTTTCTAATTAGACTGATTTATGAGAAATCAGAGCTCCTGCTGTGTAAAAGGAGCAATCCGGCAGCAACTTCATTTCGCCAGCAATCACCTGTCGGTGGCTGTTTTCGAGGTGATTGCCAATTACTAAGAAAAGTCCATCGACATAAACTGGTCGGGGTTCGTTCAAATTTCAAAGATTTTTAAGTGCCTTTGCCCGATAGCAGTTATTAATGAGAGGTTGGTACTAATTTGTTGCCAGAGGAAGAAATTAGGTGAGAAATGTGCGAATTCACCTGGCTGGGTGCCTTATCTCCTATCGCCCGGTAACATTTTTCGTGTGGCACTTTTGAAAATAATACTAATAATAATAAAAAAAAAACAAATACTATGAAAGGAGCGCAAAATTTGTTGCGGATATCTTTTTTGTCGAGACCTTTCGAAGAAAAATTAATTGGCGGAATTCATTGCGCTAAATATTTTCCTGAGACCCCTGATAAGATATCGATCAGGTAAGGTAGAAAATGTGCGAAGATATCGGACATGTTTTTTCTGGGGTTGTTCGTGCCGCCGAAATTTTTATTAATTGATGTAAGGAGCGATGTGTCGCTCAGACGGTAGACACCTATTTGAGGTAATTAGGGCTTAATTGGAGTGCTGCACGTTATTCTGTAACAGAAATTAAAAAAACAGCACAGTCTTATTTTAATGTAAAGACCTATCTTTATTTCTTATCTAATTGGAAGAATTACGATGTCTGGGATCATTCCGTAAAAAAATTGCTCGAATTAAACGAGATGTGCATTTTTAGGGATGCATATATAGTATGTATGTATAAACATACGAAGTATTTAGATAAGGATTTTTTCTTTACTAAAATAAGAGATTTTAGTAACACAATCTTTAATTCGATATACAGAATTGTAAGCAAGTTTACCGAAAATATTATGTTTTAAAAGCGTTGTTTAAGAAGTTCATAAAACTGCATAAATGTTAGTGTTAAGATATACTATAGATTTGAAAATTTTATTTGACATTAAATTTAATTAAGAGATTTAAAAATAGCGAATTTGTGTTTATTTAAGTATCTAGAACCTATAGAATAAGATATACTTATAAATCAAACAAATATAAAGCCAGTGGTTTTGAAATTTAAGCAGGACGAATTAGACGGTGAAGAATTAATCGTTTTGGGAGTTTATTGTGTTAAAATGACAGGAACAATGTTTTTGATTATGATTTATTGTATTTTAAAATTTAACTCATGTAGATATATATATATATAATATATATATGTATGTATATATACATATTCTATTGAAGTTAGAGCAGTAAGACTATAGTCCATTTTCCATAGTCGGCTTTCAAAATAAAGGCGGGTTTTACTTTAAAGGCAATTATCCCGAGTAGCAGATCATCTGCTGCGAGTATGAAAACAAATAATATTTTACGCATGAACCGTGAAACAATAATATCATATTTAGTGCTTTATAGCAAGCACAAAAAGTACTCTGTCCGACTTTTCCAGTGCCTGACCGGAGCAGCGTCGTCTGTTGCGGTGCGGCGCAGCCGGCGGCGACTGCGTTAACAATGGCCCCATGAAACTTAATCATCCCAGAAAAAACATGAGTTGAACAAAGCAATTAAAATACTCAAACCAGCCATGGCGTTCCCGTCGAAATGGAGTTTTCACGACAGCAAAACAAACTTGCTGCGCTCCGTCGAATGGAAGAATTAATCGTCCGCGTAACGAACTCGTCGGCCAACTATTTTTATAGCCGGCGTCTATTAATTCCGTGCGATTGCCCCCTCGAATTTGCGAATGTCTGCACCAATTCTGGAGTTCGGTAATCCCGATAAAACTTTTGTTCAATAATTACGGAAAAAGCATGCGGATAAGTCGGTCCCTGCTCCTCCAGGATCTGGGGAAGTGCACTCGATCCTTAAAAATTCAAAAGGTGACTGCCAACTACATAATAAATCATCCTCGGAGCATATGTTGCGAACGCATTTTTTTTTCTCGCCCCCAGAGGTATGTAGATGCGGCGGCACCCTGTGCTTTGCCGCCATCAGAACTCATCTTAAAGTATTTTGTCAAATGGCACACGTTCCGGGGGCCCCACGCTCCCGTCTCATGAATAGTAAATTATCCAGGCTTGTCTACATTTCCAGAAGCACAACTTCTTGCCGGAGGTTTTGTTCCGCTCCCGCGGGCCAGCTGGGGAGGAGCTCTACAGTCAACCACGACTCCGCTGGCATCCGTCGTCCTCCCGAGGTGCCCCCCAGAATATTCAACTGGAGAAGTGAAAATTTCACTCCCAGCCAGTGCTCCGCACCACAGCCCTAGAATCCTTCTTCTACCACTACTTCCAGTTCTACTTCTTCTTCTTCTACTTTGGGGGGCCCAAAACGAACCCCCAGACTTGCCATGTCGGGGACGAAATTAAATTCCATTCAGCGCGTTTTAATGAAAATTAATTGAAGTCTTAGAGGGTTGGATCGATAATTGTGAAGGGTGCTAATTTCAGAACTCTGCAAAAAAAGAAACGAAGCTGAGCTTTCGGGGCCCGCCCTTGCAAAAAGATCGAGTAGGACTTAAATGATAGTCGGGGAGAATTTTTGGGAGTGCAATTAGAGATTTGAATAATTTATTCGGTGGGCGCCTTTATTATTTTTAAATTTTGTCAGTGAGTCCTTCGCATTCGGAGGGTTCCAGTCTGGACCAACTTCGTATACAAAATGTTAGCGAAGTTTAACAAAGCCTCGGTAATGCTTAGAATTTTGTTTTTCTTTTAATATTGGTGTCACATACCTACCAGAGATGTCAGAGTTTTTGAATTAAAAAAAAAAAGACACGAGATAATACATGTAAGTCTGACAGAGTTTTAGACAAAAACTCCTACTGTTCTAAATTTGATTTCCAAATTTTCTCTGTTCAAGTTGAAATAATATTATTTTACTAGAATCGAAACCAGTAACCCAGAGATCTCGAACTGTATCTACAAAATTGTTGATGATTGCTTAAAATCTTCACAGTATTTTTAATTTCAATTGAAGATTTTCAAAGAATACTGGTCACAGTTGCAAATTTTCATAGCAGTTTCGAAATCAGTATATCCTAAAACCATCGAATTAAAACAATTTGTCTCTTAATCGTTTTACACATCATACATGAAATAAACTATCAATTACGAAAACAATCAAAATTAAATTAAATTAAATATTATATAAGGTATGCATGTATAATGATACTTACATTTTTATTTGGTCTATAATATGTGGGGATTTGGTTAACTGTTTTCAAGTAATTTCTATTATTTTGCTAAACCCACTCAGATTGAGTGGGGTTTAGACGAAAATGCTTCGAAGTCCTATTTTTTTGGGAATCATAGGGCAGTGTCCCTTTAATAGTGGCCGCAAGCACTCAAGCAAAAGGCCAACATCGCTGGAAGAATAAGGGAAAGTGAAATGCTCCTTGTCCTTTTCCGGGTGACTAAGTCCTTTTAATGATTTTGACAAAACTCATTGCCACAATCTGCTTACGGACCACCCTGTTGTGTATGGAGGGGCATTTGTTTAGTGCTTCGCTCTAATGCTGTTATCCCTTTGTCCTCTGATTAACCATTGTTCCAGCAGAAAAGAACTCAAATCAGAGGAATTTTATCAAAAGCCCTTCGGCCGACCCTAATTTCCGTAAATAGTCCTTTTCAGAATCCTTTCGGAGGCTACAGGTCAATTAATCGGCATTTCGCAGGGACTCACTCTTTGTGCCCGGCACTTCCTATTACTTTTATGTGCGACGACTGCTGTCCCTCCAGCAGCACTAGGACGAGAGCTTCAAGGGCTAAGGACACGCCAGGACAAACATGGCGTGTCTGCCCGCCGCCGCAAGGAGCAGCACCTCCGCCACTTTGTCGCACAATGGACCCGGGGGCCCCAAGATGTGGGGGTCACCACTTGTTGGCGAATTGTCGAGGTGCCAGCCGGCATTTTTCTCTGAATTTAGCACGCATAATGGGGTGTAGCGATCCAGGGATGCGGGGCTGCAGCATGGGGTTCGGGTTGGGGTTGCGCTGCCACGTCGTAAAAAATTCTGGCTAGAACTTGAACCCACCTCGGGACGCATTGCGTTGACCAATGGGAACTAGCGCAGTCCCTGAAAGCAGCAGGGGCTTACTTGGCATTTGGCCCTCCTGGAGCCCCACAATGCTGCATAAAAGCCTGTTCCACTTAATTACATCGTAGGGCTGATCCTTATTAGAGGCCCCCGGCGAAGCACTTGGGAGTTCGGAATCCAAGCCGTAACATGAAAGAGGACCTAATGAAATTCCTTCATCAGTCCGGTGCATTGATACGATGTGGCTTGCTTATGTATTTACTATTAAATTCTATTTGCTCTGATAGGAGCCGAATTATTACTCTGGCCGGGTAAGTAAACTGTTGATTAATTTTGATACATTCCCTGAGCGTTTTGGTCCCTCCAGACTCTCGGATCCTCGTCCTGGATGCACACAAAGTCACCTGCGCTCCCATGCAGGGCCGAAATTAACTTTCCAGTTGCCAACGGCGATGACCAGTCCATTTTCGGAACTCTCCGTTCAAACTTTGACAAAGTGTCCTTTATCTCAAAGCAAAACCGCACCTTAGGTTATGTAAAATTCGAGGAAGCAACGCTGAAAATCGAACTGGGCAAATTGTTCATGATCTGATTGTTGGGAGGGCTATGCAACCAGTTTTGAGAATATTCGATAATCAGAAATAGCAGCCAAAAGCATTCAATAAATGAGAATTTCAAGATAATCCTACAACTGACTCAAGTTGAAAGTTTTCCTTCATTGGAATTGAATTTCTGGAAATTTTGTTTTTGAATGGGATATGTAGTGTGAAACTACTCGTACAGCTAAATAAACGTAAAGTGCAATTGAATTTATATTTGATAATTGAATTTCTAAAATGTGATAATCAATTTACTCGTTGAGCAGATGTTGAGGGTAGAAAAGTTTTTAAATTGTTGATAGTGGCAATTGACAGTTGTAAATATTTTTTTTGAAAAACGTGACGAGTTTATCGAAACGTTGAATTCAAAACAGATTAGGAGCTACTATTTTAATAATAAAGTTCTAAAACGAGGACATTGTAGCATATATCGTTTAAATTCTTTTAAAATTCTTTAAAGGATACAATTTCTAGTTCCCAGTGACCTCAAAAGAAGGACCGATAAATTTATTTTGCCACGATGCATGGACTTCTAAAGACATTCGGCGCTTTGCCCTTAAAAATAATCGTTAGTTCGAGTACGAAGCAGGATCCGGTTTTGCAACGAATTTACTTTTGTTCTGTTCCGGGTAATTTGCATGATAGATGCCTCAGTTGTATGCCCCAGCCAACGATTCTTTTTACTATTATTTTCGCCTCCATGTTCGGCAATGTTCTTTCCAAGTTTCTGGCAGGAGGCCTACCGATTCGCTTGTTAATTTTTTATTGCACAACCTATTTCTTGTGACGTTGAGACATGGATAGCGCCTCTGAAAATTAATTTATATGTCACCCATAAAATTTCCTGAATGCCTTTCAGGTTTTTGTCTTTCATCGAGTTGGCAGCATTATTTACAGTCGGAATAATGCCCAAAAAGAAATTTGGATGTTTCCTTTTTAAAATCAGAAAAAACAAAGTGAAATGTATCCGCCATCGTTTATAAAAATCTTAAGATCACCTGCCAGTCATTAAGAAATCTCTCAAAAGCTGGATTTATCTCGAGAGACGTTAGGGCTCAGTGGAGCGTGCCGTTCGCATTATCTTAATTTCTGAGAACAAATTACGCTAATCTTAGGCCTTCCGGTCGGTGGACGGTTCCTGGCAAGGTAATCGGCCGGGGAACGAGTCGGAAGAGGCCCTATCTTAGTGACAAATAGGTTCTGAGCGCGCATTAAAACCAGCACGTGGTTGCCACTTTCGCTACGTCTTCACATGATAAATCTGCGACGATAAATTTCCTCAAAAATCTAACAAGAATGAAAAGAAATTATTTTTATCTCAGCTCGAGCGCTGAATTGTAGCCGCTGCTCGGCGTTGTCACTGTTGGAAAAGGTCTTGTTTTTTAGCTCTTGCCAGCCGCTAGCGCAGCGGAACGCTGCAAAAGAAAATTCCAAGGGACAAGTCCAAAAGACTACACGAAGGCGACCAACTGAGAAGACAACTCGAGCAGTCAGTCAGAAAGTCCGAGGGCGGGGAGGGGCCATGGACCACTTCGGAACATACATCCTCCGAGCAGATTTATATGATTTTATCTCATAAAGTATGAAGTGCACTGTAAACAAAGAGCCAGTCCCAAGATCCGGCACCGCCCCGGGGGATATCTATGCATTTTAAAGTTGCCAATGTTTTTTTCGTTTTTTTTCCTTGCGAGTGAGTTGATATGTAGCCGGGAACACGATCCCCCGCGGGCTCCAACATCCAGGACAGAATTATAACCATTGACATCTCCGAAGTGGGAAAGGCCAAAGATAAACACCTACTCTTCAGAAAGGTGCTTCGCCGTCTTATGAGGGCGCGATTAGGCGGCTCCTCTAAACATGGGACCCCCACCCCGAAAACAGCTCTAACCAAACATAACGAGGTAGTCACTCGGAACCCATCCATCCAAAAATCGAATTGCCGGCCGAAATTTATTTTCATTTCTGGGTGGCTGGATGCTGTTTACGTCTGTAGCAGATTAAATCTTCTCACTGCTAAGCCCCAGAAACAAACAAGGGTCTCAGCAGAAACCGATAAATTAGAAAGGGGCTAATAAAGCTCGTGAGAAATGTGTCCGCAAGCAAATTCTATTGTTCTTAGATCTCACTTAAGATAGTAAAAGTGATCAAGTGGGACGTTATTAGCACTGGGGACATTGCCTAGAGGTGTTAACAGTTTAGCTATAGATATAGATTAGAGGTTGCGGCTGAGGACTGTGCGAAATTTCGTATTTAGCATTACTAATTAAAATATATCGGAATGTCTGCAACCAACAAGATTATTTTTTTAAATAAACTACATCCAGGGAAAGTTTAGTCCGCCACATAATAAATTCTGAACTCAGATATAAACTAAAATAAATAATTATATTTATCGTGATGACTAATTGTTATTATAATTTTTAATTATAATTTCCGAAGACAACATATAACATTTTTATCTAATAGTGAATTTTATAACTAACGCCCTAATTTGAGCTTATTCAATTATATAATATGTAATTCCTTATAGTCTAGTAAAATATGTAGTTAAGACGATTCTAGATTAAAAGTAAACTTAACTATTTTATAATATAGTCTATGATTTTCTTATATCAGTACGGTTGCAAAAAACTGGATCTATTTTAGTTGAATAAGACGAAAAAAGAAATATTATAGAGAACAAAAATTGTATAAACTTTCGTTTATATCGGTCTTATTTTCAAAAATATAATAATGATTTCGTTTTTAATGTTGTTGAAAATGGAATGCAGTCAATATAAAGAAAATATCAATTTGGTGAAGCTGAGATTGAAATAAATTTCTTTCATTTTGGAAAATGTCCCAATTTTCCAAAGTTTCAAGACTGAAATAAATTTCCTGTTATAGAAGTGTTTTATAACATCAATTAAGGGACAATGATTTCTCTTGATTTGAAAATTCAACCATTTTCTGAAAATAATTGCAAACTTGACTACACAGTGGACGTAGTGCTGCAGGGCGTCGAAGTAACATTCAAACTCACATCGACTGTCGTTGTCTTCGACAAGACTCCTCTTAATGCTGAAAAGACGACAAGAAAACGCTCGGGGGTGGCAGCTGAGGCCAAATTAATGAAATCTTAATTCATGCAAATGAAGTCACACTTCCGAAGGAGTCGCATGATTATACGCCGAAGAAGCTTGTCCACGGGACCGTCTCGCCTCGGAATCATGTTGAATCGGGGCCACGAGACCCGGAGCGATAATTATGCCTCTTTCGACATCATTTTTTTCCTCATCCTCCTCCAAAATGAGAGTTTTTCATCTTCATCCCTGTGGTTGGTGCGGAACGCCGCACTTATCCCGGTTTTTTTTTTATCGCATCATGTCCGACGTTACTGTGCCGCGAAAAATTGGGCTACTTCAAACAGGCGTAAAATGGTTGTAAAAGTCTTATAATAATAAAAAAAAAAATGGGAAAAAATTTCGCCGGAGGGGTTCATTTGAATATCAAATTATTGCGATTATGATTTCATTAGAGGGTAATGAGGGCGGAGGGATAAGTGGGGCCGCATAATGCTTCCGTTGCCTTCCGAGTTCAAAGTGATTTCTCCAGGGATTGTCTCGTTTGAGTGATTAGACCGAAAATGAAAGGAACGAACGTTCCGAGAAAAATTGGTCTTTTGAGAAGGGTCCCCCTGGATCGCATCGCATCGTCAGCATTGTAGGGGTGGGAACCGTTCAAGTTTCCTGGCCGTAAGTAGTCCACAATTTTCGAGAATTTCCACGTAACGACCAAAGTTAAATGAGACCGAGTCACCTCCCGCAGATAAAATCAAGTGGTCGGGCCTGGGCGAATTGTCTCAAAGTTTAATGGCCGTAAAATCTCCTACGGAGTGGAGTGTCCATCAGGACTGGGGATAAAAACGACGCATAGAACATAAAACATAAGTAAATCCCTACGAATAAACACAATCCAAAATCTGGAGCTGGAGCCAGTCCGGCTCCGCAGCAGCGTGCAAGTGTTTCGGGTTTGGGGCAATCAAAGGACCCTCAAATTCCCTTCGAATTGAAACTATACGGGGGTGGGGGTGCCACTTTATTCGCTGCTCCCTTTCTGATAAATGCGGCTCCACACGGAGAATGGGGAGCGGATTTTATGGCCGGGATTTTACGAGCGTCTCAAAAGCTGTGACGTTAACACTTTTCCTGGAACGCTAAAACTAGAAACGAAGAAATTGCTTCCCAGATAGAATCGAACAACTGCAGACGTCGAGGCACGAACTATTTGGCTAGAGACCGGAATCTGGCCCCGATCGGCCGTAAAATTTGGATTAATTTGTGACGGTGGGTGGGTGGTTCCATACCACCAATGTAGCCGGCAACAATGGAAATTTCATTCAATTACCGACTTGTACACCCTTAGGGTGGTTTTCCACTCGAAGCCCGATTTCTTATTTGCTCTGCCGGGAAAACCCACCCCACCGGTGCAGTGCTCCAATTTTCTTGGAAGCGCTCCGTTCCGTTGTCATGCTTGATGATATGTTTACATATGTGCTCCATGTTTTCAAATCGATTGGGAATTGTAAATTCAGGCAAAATAAACTTTTTCCCTTCCCCACCTCAGTTCCCGGGCACAACGATCGCTGGATATATCCAGTTTATGCACCCACCATCGCCCCGGGCGCACTTCGCTCCCTCCGTGGAATTTGATGTGCATATCTCGTCCGCGGTGATGCATTGAATTCGAAATTCTTCTGAAAATGCAACATCACGGAAAATCTGCTGAAAAATCCCTTTATACGACACAAAACATCTACAAATTACATGTGATAGATAAACTTACTTTTCTAAAAAGAAAATTCATTGTGGCAGAGTCACATATTTCGAAATTTTCTTGACCGGGAGAGAATTTTGAAATGACTTCTAATATTGTAACAAATTTTAACAAAATTGGAAATACGTTTTCTTTTATTATCGTTTACTATATAACACTAAATAAAAAGTTCATAACTTTTGGTACGCTAAATTAATTAGTTTCTACATAATCGAGCCAAATTAATGACTGTAACATTTATGACTCTACTACATACTGGTACATCTAAATTATAGATTTTAACGTAATGGTACCAATAAATTATGCAAATTGTGTAATTAACTATTGATTTTAATTTATAGTTGTAATTTCACATCCTCATAAATCGTCTTAATAGGTAATAACTAATTAGGTTAACTTATTTAAATAGTTAATGGCATTATCATTCATTTCACTGCCCTTTGAAGAGAAGTAGTTTAAAATATAAAATTTGTTTTATACATAAGTGCTTAGCGAATGCTTTTTTCAAGACACTTGTACAATTTTGATCTATGTGGAAAATAAATTTATTTATAATTCAGGCAGAAATTCTCATGATTTGATCATAAAAGATGTACATATCTCATGGAATATTCTCTTAAGGAATGTCTCCAGTGTTTCA
Source organism: Tolmerus cingulatus (assembly GCA_959613345.1). Taxonomy (NCBI): domain Eukaryota; kingdom Metazoa; phylum Arthropoda; class Insecta; order Diptera; family Asilidae; genus Tolmerus; species Tolmerus cingulatus. The sequence goes on from OY390710.1 coordinate 35,680,417, forward strand.
TCGCATTTTCAGAAATTGCGAATTAGAGTGAAGATTATCTATATGTTTTAATGTGCAGACTGTAAAAATGTAATGTAAGATAATTTTCCAAATTTTACGGTTGAAGAGTCTCCTGTCGTATATTTCCTTAAACCAAAACATTCATTTCGTTTTATTATTAATCCCAAACCGTTTCTGCTCTTGAAATGTTCTTTAATAAATCTGGCGATTTATGAAGTGTTTCTCAAATAAAACCGCGAAAAAAAACACTTATTCTCACTTCCTCTCCAGTGGATATCCACCGTACCGAGTCGGTGCACAAAGGACTCGGTTTCCACCGAGTCATTACCTTGCAAAGCCAAAAAGAAAGTTAACAAAATTTAAAGACAATCGCAGTCAAAAATTTCAAGCAAATAAAATTTCGCACTTAACAATGACTGGGTCCTTTTAGGGACGCGTATATGCACTGTGACTTTTCGAAAAAGGGAAGAAAAACTCGAGCGCCGAAAGCAAACCAGGGCCCTTCTCGGTGAATTTCAGCGGCTGAATGGGGAATTAATCCCCGGGAGGAACAAAAGTAGCCCAGGACAAGTAAAAAACATACGAAAAACACCAGAAAAACTCCGAAAAACAGGAGAAAAGGGAGATTTTTATTTTTTTTATTTTTTGAAATCGTTCAGTCACCCACGCTCAGTAGCTGTTAGATCTCACTCCGGCCCTGAGTGGCTTGGAAATGGAAGCAAAAGGGAAATTCGTCAACACATTTTCCACTTCAAGAATTTTTAAGGGCCCACAGCGGCTGAAAAGCCTTGATGATGGCTTGATGGGTCAGTGACCTCGGCTCTCGAGCACAAATATGATGACATTCGAAAGCTCGAAATTGTATTTCAAGAGCAGAACACCCGGAGCAGGGGGGCGCTCTGTACCATACTGTACCGCAGCGCCACCACAGGCTTCCTTCGGCCCCATCGTCCTCGTCGTCCTTCTCAAAACGGGCGAACTTTCCATAGAACTTTTCAATTAGACGACGAACGACGGCTGAAAAGTCAACTGAACACGATTTTTATGAAGGGCGCACCCTTGGGCCTGTTGCAGGCACGAATCTGATAACAAAGAGATGCAGCCTCGGAATAGATACGTTTTATAGATCATTCAGGAACTGAAAGGTTGACGGCTGCTAAAGGGCTGCGGGACGCTTTTATTAACTTTCTTTTACTCCTTTTCCACCTTCGACTTGTGGTAGGATTTTTTCGCTGCAAATCAACGAAATGGTTTCCTTTTAGAACTGATTTAGAGCGGCTATATAAGCGCTATAGAAGTCGGCGTTTCCTTTTTCTTACTATTCGAAATCTATACACATACATATATAACCAAGATTGTATAAGTATCATTAAATTTATTTATTCATATCTTATTTTAAATCAAATATAATACTATTATTCTATTCTATTACTATTTATATAGAATAAATATATAGAAAGTAAATCCAAATTAATCACTTTACTCAAATTTACTTCAAAATTTAATAATTTAAAGCACTAAGAATTCAAATAAATAGCACTTTTGACTTTTAAATATACAATTAATAATGCTACAATCCGTATATAATTTATATTATTCACAAGCAAATTATTATGTAAGAAATTGTTTGAAATTTCTACTTTTTTTCTGAAGTTGTTTTGTTACGAAACTATGGATAGAGTCGTTAGCCTTCAGCTTTTGTAGAATTTAACTAATATTGAAAAAAGTTGGGATAACTCAGGTTTGATTATTTTATATAAGCAAGGATAAATAAATTTGAGTAATAATAAGCATTTTATGTAAATGCAGGATTTTTAAAATGTGTAGATGCGAAACGGTCCCTTTTAATTAAAAAGCAACTAAAAGATGTTGACTAAGATTGCCCACGTGACTCTGCAATTTGAATCAAATCTTCCGGATACATCAAATTTAAGTAGTGCCGAAAATCCCTTTCGTTAAATCTGTAAGTAACCATGTTTAGCAAGACCCCCATAACCGAGCAGACTCGATTTAACCAACTTAGCGGATTGCTCAATTGTTCCAAATCACCGAAAATAAGTGCCCTGGCCGTCGTTAGTTCGTCAGACTGTCTGCGTCTGTCTGGTCCAGTGGATGCTGCTGGACGAGATGCGGGCTACAAAAATTTCGTTAATTAAATTTTCGGGCACAAAGTATCGGGAGAAGTGCACAGGTTCCGGACTGTTCGCATCTGCAGTCCGGCCCGAGAGATGCGGGCAAGTAAATTGCAGATTTCCGATGGGGGCGTGCTCCCGGTGAAAGGGTTGACCCAGTTGGACTTGAACTTCTGCCGATCTGGAGGTCGCTTCTGTCGCCAGTTTGCCCGGAGCAGAGCATGCCTTAATTATGCTCAAACAGCTCTCCTCTGTAATGAAATTACTCGAAGCAAGCGCCATCAGCGCGAAGAACTGAAAAATGTCAACATATTTTTTTCTGGGCGAAATAAAAAGAAAAAAAATAAGAGCAGCAGCTTCAGGGCGCCGGGAAAATAAATTTCCACTCGCCAAGTTGACACGACAATACAAAGTTCGCTGAAATCCCGTCCTCCGCGAAAGAGCCCGGTGAATGCGTCAGGCAGCGAGATGACAACGCCACACAACCTAAAAACCTCGGGAACATTTTCATTTGATGTGATAAAGAAATAAATTTCCCCGAGATGATTTTTCTTCATCTCGTCCTGTTGGCTGTGCCCTCCGCCCCTTTACCGACGCAGCATCCCTCTGGAGTTCGGTGGGTCGGGCGAAGGAAATGCAGGACCAGGACCAGGACCAGGACCAGGACCCCTCACGACTTGCTCTCTTTAAACCTAATTTACGCGAGATGCTGAAACAAAAATCCCCCCGCACTGCGCGGATGGAAAATGTGTTTTTTTTGGGGAGGCCATCGAAGGAGGAACTGTTTGTGCGCGGGCGATAAATCCTCATCTCGGTGTAATGGGGGTGGGGGGAATAACACGACTCAAATTGCGTTCTCTTCGTATTTTATTCAGCAATTTACCACGACCGTGTCATGCCAGTGGCATAGTAAGACATGCCCTGTGGATTACATTTACCAATTCTACTGCTTTTTCAAAACAAAAACCATTTTTTTTAGTTTACTAACTTTTCGGAAATATCGATTTCATGGTATTTATTTATTTATATAATTCAGTGCACAGTACACAATTCGTATAGACAGAATCAATTGATCAATAACTAAATAAAGCATGATATGAACTACGAAGTTTGTGCAAAATTTTACAAAATTGATATAACAATATAAACAAATTCACTTTTCCTTACCTTTAAAACCACAGTTGAAATATACCTGTATTTAAATCTTTATTCTGGAATGATTGAATAATTTTCTATAAATTTATTTACTGGAAATCTGGCTCCCATAGGACTGTTGTGTTTTGTGTATTATAGCCTTGATAGTTGCTTTATAACCTTAGATAAAAATTCAAATAAACGTCATTTTTAAACCAGAGTGATGATATATTTTTGCTTAACACATATGAATCGCATAACGAATAGCGAAAGTAAAATATGTTTTTTAAAGTTTAGTAGATTTATCGATTAAATAAAAAGTAATATTTAAAAGTACAAGGGCATAAATTTATAACGTTTACCAAAATCCACTGTTCCAATTTCATTAAAAAATAGAACAAATCAGATTACGTAAGCAAGCAGAAATGCTTGATACAAATCACAACAACTGCTGTTCTGTGCATGATTTTATAGTTTAATTAAAAATATTTTGATAAAAATCCCAGTTCTATTTTTCGATTTTCATAAATAAACGGGAAAAATGTCTGACAAAGCAGAAAATTTTTTACCGGGAACGGTCATTTTTCAACCGACAACCGAATTCAAATCCTTAATCTGTTGAATGCAATCCGAAATGGTTTCTGCCCGAAGATAATTTACATGCTGGGAGTAGAACAAAAACGCATTCGTTTCTGATGGGGGTAGTGTTGCAGGCCGGGGGTGGTGGAAATAACTCGCGAAATATCTGCATCGCGGACCCCACCACAATCAAATGCCGGTAATTGAATGCCCGCAGATAAAGGCTGTGCTTACTAACACTAAATCGGATCGGTTCGAATAATCCGCGGCCGCAGCCAAAACGCGGACCAATCCGCGTGTTTGTGCGATGCATTGTGGGGGTGGGGGCTGCTCGTTGGATGTGCAAAATTGTTATTTTATGCATAGAACTGCGAGCGGTCCAGAGCGGTGCATAATCAAATTTGTCCTAATTCCGCCATCCGGGACAACAAATTCGCTAAATTACTCCCATACATTGTTTAGAGGCGGACAATGCGCTACGGGGAGGGTAGAAAGGCCGTCGCAACTAAGCCCCCCACCTAATTGCTGATTTTGGCGATTTGCATCCCCTGGTTACGCGGGGGCGTCCGCCCAGAGTTCGGCTGAAGTTAGCTAATTTGCCGGTTAATTAGGCAGCGAAAATAAATTCGAAAATCGCCGTGATTAGATCAAAGCTCGTCCTTTGTCGCGGCTTTAATAAATCGCGATTAGCCACGAGCTAAACAGCACAGAGGAGGCTCCAATGCCAAGGATGCAAATGCCCTCCCGAAAATTGGACACCCCTTACTGTGTCGCCGGTAATTTGAATTGGAAAATTGGTTTTCAATACCAATTCAAAGTTAAATTGGTAGTAGAATATTTCGTGTGACAAATACAATTTTGGTTTTATCTATATACCTACATAAAAATTTTTTTAAAGTATTGTACAATTATTTAAGATATACATACATATAACACGTTATTTGCTACTGTTTCCAATATTGAAAACTTTTCAAAAATAATGATATTATATAAGATGAAAAATCAACGGAGCCTGCTGAAGAATTGTGAACTATTACACATAGGGTTTTTTTTTATAAATATTATGATCAGAGCCCAAGTATTACTTTACAAACGGAGCAACATATTTTTCGACTTAATTTGATAGTTACAATAAAAACTCTATTTCTCCCAAAAGTGGAATTGTTCGTTCTGATAGAGCACATTTAATAAATTAAACTCAGTTTCCAGTACGCTTAAGCTCGTGCGGCTCCAGATTTTCTTTGGAGCTGAAGTAGTTCTTTCTGAAAACCAAGAGAGATAATGCCCTACTTCGAGATATCTCACAAGAAAGGAAGTCCTTAAAAATGTATAAAGGACAGCTCGAACCGCAAGACGGAGCTGTGCGCCTCGACTGAATGCTTTTAAAGCCATCAAGGTGTATAACGTGCAGAGGGCGCCCCACACGCCAAACTGTTCCTGTTTATTATACGGCAGTCTAGAGCATCATTAAAGTTCATTTTACTGTGAATTTCCGCACATCCAGAAGGTGTGATCATAAAAAACTTTCCGACGTTCTGCGAGGAAAGTTGTTTATAAATTCGGAAAAGGCGAAGGAAGGTTCAGGACTCCTCCCTTGCTGTGAATAATGCAGGCAATTAAATTTAAGGCGACGTCTTCCTGCACAAGGTGATACAATAACTTTTTTAATTTCCTCAGTGTTGTTTTTATAATTCCGCTGTACCCCACGGGATCATATCGCATCACGCAAGGGGGAAACAGTGGAAGGGTGGGTGTAGAGGGGGAAATTGTGGGTGGATCGTTGAATCCCGAAATAAAACGTCAACTCCGGGAAAACTTCTGAACCGGGAAAAAAGGAACGATGGAAAATGACCCAGATGATGAAACTCGTTGCTGATTAAAAATTGAAATTGCCACACAGTACCGCGGTGTAACAAGTGTTTTACGACCGATCCGTAAAAAAAGCTCATAAAAAATTCATCTGACAAAAAATCATTAAAAATTAAAATTGCTGAAAAACTTATCAATTTTTGTTGCTGTCTCCCAGATGTTGGTCTCTGTGTCCGCCAACACCCACAAACAGGATCGGACCGATTACACAATTGGGGTGGGACGGAGGCGGGGCAACATAGGGTTGCGGGGATGAGCTGCGGACAGTGAGGATGTTTCCCGGTTTTTTATCAACATTTTGGTCAACCACAGAACTGACCAGTCATGGAAATTTTTACTGAGAGTGTTGTCCCGCGATTTCGCCCCTGTGGCTCAGTGCAGTGCACCTCGCTTGAAGGGCTGGCGATAAATTTCCTGATTGACGTTCCATAAAAATTTTGCATATGCTGATGAAAGACCCCGGCCCGTGTGGAGCATAAAGCATAAAACATAAAGCGTAAGTAAGAGCGGCGGGTATGCGCTCCGTCGCCCTGGGCCATTGATTGGGTTCGGTTCATTCACGACCACCGGGGAATCACAGCGAACGCCCAACTTTTGAACGAAACTGACATAAATTTTGCAAATGACAAATTTCGTTATTAGTTTTGACCCGCTCTGATTTATGAGCGGTACTAAACCATTCAACTTTTGTTAGAGGGTGCCAAATAATTGGAGCACCGGCGGAAGCAGCTTTATTGCTGCGAACGCATTTTACTGCTAAACTAAAATTTATCACTTGCCATAGAACGCGGTATCGAATTAGATTCTTTGTTAGTTTATGACGCCGAACATAATCAGTAGAAAGTCAGTAATTTCCGGGAATGGGATATTATAAACCAAATCTAGGTAAATGGGCCACAATTTAAGCTTGCGCAGTTTTCAGCGCATTTTGCATTAATAATACTATTTTTCTCTATCTTCATTAATTATTCAAAAATTTAATGGGATAATTATTTTATGTCCCTTTCGTGCTTTTTGAAGGCAATTACTAAAATCATAATAATAATATAACATGAATTAGCTTTTTAAAGCTACACAGTATATACAATTTAATTTGTTTAAAGTTTGCCTTAAAAAGATTAAATATTTTGAATTGATTTGATATATAGATTTAATATTATTGACGCAAACTTTTGTGAGTACTTTTATTTAATTAACAAGCGAGTTCTAAGAAAATTTATATAAGAAATTTTATGAATTGAATTTGCAACCTTAAGCCTTTTCTCTAACTTTTGTAGAAAGTAATCGAAAAGAACTTAAAGAAGCTAGTTTCAAATAAAATTTCGTTAATAGAAGTTATTGTTACATACATATCATTTAAGACCAACCATGATACAAACGTAGTAGTAAAGTATTAAACGACGTTTAAGATTAAAATAAAAAACTATTTTCTAGGTAATGTATTTAAATTCAGATAACAACTTTAAACTTTTAAAAAGGAAGTAGTATAACACTACTTCTACACATACTATGTGTATAAAATTTAATTTCTATTGAGTGGGCACTCGAATGATGCTCAACATTTGAATTTTGTTGAAATTTGCCATGTTTCAGTAAGCAGAAATTACGTTGCATGTTGCCGGTGAGTTTCAATATTTACTCGAGGGATTGAATTTGCGTGGATTATTTGCATACGAAATGAGGTTCGTCCTGCGTTTAATCAGGACTTTCCCGCAATTTTAATATTTAATTGCCATTAGAATTGGCCGCCAATGGGAGGGGCGTGTGCGCACACTAACGCATCGCATCGCAGTGGCTCTAATGCAAGTCGACAGGGTGGTGTGAGCGCAAATCGACCGACACCCGGTGTCACAGCAAATAACTCTGAATATCGCACAGTTCGAGTGAATTATCGCATCGGAGATATTTTTCAATTAGCGCAAAGGTACACAAGATCGATATACCTGTGAAAAATTCCGGGGACCCGGTGCGACGACGTGTGCAAATTCATCGCTGGACTGGACCAAATCGACACCGGAGTGACTATGCGCGCTTGTAAACGCTTAATTGATTTCAACTTTTTGCCGACGTCTATTTTCCCCCCGCATGCGTCTCGGACGGCAGAGGAAGTTTTTATTTGCACAGGAGAACGACAGGCGAAAAATATACCAACTGGTGGAATAAAAAGACAGGTAAAAAATGTTTTCCAATTACCTCGACATATAATGCGCGCGCAGGTAATTCGATCCGAGTGCGCGCGGCGCTTTTCTTCTATTAGATGCGCGCCCGCGGACTCGACCTGTCTGCGTCTTAGCGTGCGATTTGTAAGGTGCCTCCTTGAGGAGCGCGTCGTACGCAACGCAGGGTCCACGAGCGCCTTATTTTCTCTTTTTATCCCATAAGATGCTTTTTCTTTTCTGCGGTGCTGTCGCTTTTCGAGTGGAAATTTTTAACTTTTTCTCGAAGATTACAGAAATAGCAGAACTCATAGTTGCTGATTGTAAAGATAATGGTCAATCGATGTTCTTCTGACCGGGGCAGCGTCGAGATTGGCGCGCTCTGCGTTAATCGCCGGGTGTCCAGGCGCAAGGGATGCGGCTGGCAACTTTGCGGTCGCCGTAATCGAAACTAATCGATTTTATTAATGAACATCATAAACAAACAGGAGACGCCTGTTGCGCATTGACAAGCAAATGTAATAAGGAAATGCTGCGGGGTGCTGCGCGATTCTGAGACGTGTTTATTGAATTCACCCAGGGAATGTTGCTAACTCTCTTTCCTACTTTACGGCCAGGATAATGTTGTTGAAATCTTTGAGGGCATGTTCTTTTCTCCGCACCCACATTTGGAGCCGGCTGAATAATTTAAGTAACATTTAATATGATACCTCTATATTTTTTAACATAAATTAAAACCTTTATAAAGATAGCCACTTTTATTCATTTTTATTAAATAAGTTTTAAAATTTCAAAATTTTCAAGTTTTTAATTTTAAAACATTGATAGTAGAAAAATCGAAAAGTTAGTAAAATAATAACATACACCAAAGGATATGTTCCTGCCATTCAATTTACGATATTTTCCCATTTAGAATTGATCTGAATTCTAAATTTGAAGACTTACATATAGTCATGAAATTTGACTATTAAAATTCAATATTATTTGAGAAAAACGACAAATTTGTACTAATAATAACATTATATATATGTAATGTGTGTAAAACAAGTTTTGAATTACGATTTTTAATTCATTTATGTAATGATTGTACAGAGACAAATTTTTATGGTAATTGAATTTAACTTATTTATCATAACAAATTACACTCCGGCGGATGAAGCCCCATATTACCCCCAACTTGCTTTAGATATTCGTGCATTTGCCTTCCAATAAATAATTTTCGCAATGCGGTTGGAAATGCTAATTAAAACAAGCAAAGGCAATGAAGGAGCCCTGCCAAGAAGGAATGAGTCATTTCGAGGCGATTTAAATAAAACAACAAAAGCCGGCTGACATTCCCCCTACTTCTCCCGCAAACAAAATTTGAATTTGTAATCGAAAAATATGTCACATAGTCCCCAAATGGCGAATTCACCCCTAAAATACACACAATGAGCCGGGGAGAGTCTGTGCTCTGCTGCCCAGAAATTATATGCAAATCATGGAAAATCCACCCCTTAAAAAAATATCGAGGAGGGAAATGTGACGTCGATGTAGACAGGATCCTAATGTTTTTAGAATTCTCATGTTATCCCATATGGCACGGTCCCATCAGGACCCGGCGCCCCTCCCCCGCAGGGAGGTCCTCGAGTGTCAGCTTCCTTGTTGGAGCCCAGAGCTGGGACTCGGGATTCAGGACCCGGGACTCGCAAGGAAACAGCTTGATACGTTTTCTATATTCCAGACATGGATGGATATGTAGGCACCCGGGCTCTACATATTGACAGCCTGTCTGGCCTGGAAGCAATGAGTCCCGGTCCCGAGTCCTGATGAAGGGATATCACCCGATGTACCAAAGTTTTCCCTCGTTTCGGATTTATTTTCCTTTCGGTTTTATTCCTGTCCTTTTGGAAATTATTTGCATACCAAACGGATTATTAACTGCTTTCGCCTCTTGCGGCTCGAGGTTTCGTCTCTTCAAATGAACCATGCTTTAAATGAAAAAATTCTTTTGCCAACGAAATCACGTGAGAGCACTCCTCCATACTTGGGGATACGCCCCATCGGTGGGGCCCATGCGGGGGTGAGGCAAATGGCAAAGAAATTACCAGGTAGGAAAGTTTTGACGTGCGGGTATGGGGAATATTTGCAAATTCTTTCAGCTGTTTTTTGAGAAAGGAAAAGAACCAGCAACACACTTGAAAGCGGGTGGGAATGTCTTTTACACGTTCCCGGGATGCAACACAACTCGGAAAGTATGAGACACAAGGAGCGCTTCTTTCCTTTAAGACCTCTTCCGCGCAATTTATTTTCCCTTTTATATTGGTTTAAGGTTTCAAGACTCTTTCAGCAATTTATATCTTCATATGTAGTTCGGTTTTCAGTTTGGAAATTTAAATAGAGCCTGGTATACTCTTGATAACTTTTTATGACTACCTTCAATGGAAAAGAAAATATTTTCATATCGTCTGCTTTGACTGCTTAGAGTTTTCAAATTCTAACAAGATGTTTTAGCAGCAGAAACTTTGAAACTACCTTAACAAAAGACAAGCAAATGAGAAGAAGAGTTTTTCTGGCATGTTTTATGAATCTAAAAGCAAGATGTTTCAATATAACTTCTTACCAAGAAAATCGTTTAGTGTAAGTACAATAAATAATATTAAGGTTGAACAAAAATAAGATTCTTATCCATACTTTGAAAGAAAATTGTAAAAGATTAACATATTACAAATTGCATCCAAACAAAGTTTGGTTTTTTATATTGTACCTATTTAATTAGGAAAGAAATTGATATAAAGAGTAATGTCTATAGTACAACATGAACTTGACAATCATTTTATCTTGGGTGTGACGAAGGCTAATTCTTATCACTGAAGGTTACAGCATTTGGCTCCCGAAACAAATATCCATGGTGCGCCAGTGGCAAGAGGTTCTGAGATTGCGAAGGCACGTCAACGTCCTTTCAGCAAAACGTCCAGAATCCACGAGTGCTCCTGCCTTGGGTGCTATCTTTGCTAGCAGCATCCTGGCAGGAGCCCCATTCCGCTGGGAAGGGGGACTCTCGCTGGCCCTGATATATGTTACCAATCCTGAAGGACACTCCCGCTCCTTTTTCTTGCAGCCATAAATCAGTCCGGGGATGAGACGGAAATTTATGTGAGTTTCAACCATTTTAATGTGCGCTACGTATGCTCGGCTAGAACGAGCGTACGCCACACGTAAAAGTGTTTTATTAAAGTGAAATTTCGCAATCCCTCTGGACTCGCAGATGGAGCCCGTGGGGTCCTTCTATGCTCCCCGGGCACCCCGCCATCTATGCCATTTTTGTTTATTTAGTTTTAGGGACCAGAAGGAGGCACACTAACTAACTGCAGCAAGCTCCTCGTGGATTTCTTCTTCTTCAGCACTGAAAATTTCGATGGTTTCACGTGGGTGGAGCGAGCAGGTGCAGCTGCTCCATTACGGGGTCCATGAACTGCTCTGGCAGAGGATTTAAGACCGAGCCACTGTAATTTGCAGCAGGGAGCTCCCCAGCAGGGTTGCGCTCCTCTGTGGAAAACTGCTCAAGGTAAAAGGGAAGGTTCTTTGCGATTTTAAACCATTTTATTTTCAAGACATTTTCCAGTTGTTTAGCGTAATTTCATTCCTTGCTGGGATTTAAGTGAAATTCCCATCTATTTGCTTCACGAGTGCTCGACACCCCCGCTCAGTTGAGTACGTGCCCGCGCCCTGCCAAGGGAAAAGGACTTCGCCCTCCCCGCGGGCGGCACTCACCACCCGAGCATTAAGAAAGTAGAAATTACGAACGTTATCTTTGCGAGCGTATAATTTAACCTTTTTGCTACCTTTTGCCACCCTTTGTTGCCTTTTGTTACAATTTCGTTAATTTGGAAAATGCACTTGCATCTAGCACACACCCACACTAAAACACACTCGCGGGGGTGTCCTTCACTGGCAACATTTATTTAAACTGCTGACTCCTACCGCCTTTTGGCGTAGGTGCTCCAGGTGAAATATGATAAGGATACACTCCCCCACGGACCGCCTCGATCCCGCCCACTCTTGTTCCTTGCATTTTGAGGAACCATACATCCATTCGGCGTTTCGAGTGTGTTTCACGTTTTTGAAAGTTTTAGGAAAATGTGAACAAGTTGAGAGCGTCTAAAACAATTTTACCCCAAAATTTATGAGTTTTATAGTGCTCCTATAATTCAGGGCATGACGTGATAAACGGAGGGACTGAAATTGTTTAATCTTCTGAATGTAATAGTTATGGCGGCGGGGAGTGTGCCAGGCACTCGAATCCTGGAGAGCTGTTTCGCGTCCTTCCACACCACCCCTGTCCCTGTCTATGCACAGCGAAGGTACAGGCGTTGGGAAATTACTTCTCATGGAGGAAAATGGAAAATTTTCGTGAAGAAAACGCGAAAACCACCTTCCGCCATGAGAGTCGTTTCGAATTCATAATTTACGCACAAACACATATACGTATGAATTATGCAAACGATTATGCACAGTCTATTCAGTTTAACAATTTTCCAGTTGATTAAAAATTCTCGCGAGGCCCCGGGTGTGCCCGGGATTAGTTCCCTCTTCGCCCAGGATCAGGATTTTGATTAAATCTGAGTAGATATTTCTGGGTAAGGAGTTTCACAACTAAGATGTTAGCTGAACAGCATACGCTGAAGTTTCGTTATGCGAGCGAGCATACGTTGCCAGCATAATGGGATCATTTTAATGGCTTCAGACAACAATATTCTCGGCTCCTAACGAATTAAGATATTTTTAACGATGCAGGCTTAGCCGGAGTTAACACTAGAGAGAGCTTCTGATTTCGTTATCTAAATTAATGCGGGTGTAAACCGATATTCGCTTTGTTATTACCCCACACATGGACCCAAGTCCTCTATGCAAATTTTAATGTATTAGGGTATCTCGTAGAGTTTCCTTTCTATTTTATGTCGGAGAAAATAGAATTAAGGAATTATATGAAAATAGTCTTCTCAAAGCAACTGTAGGTATCAGCGATGCCTATCCGGAAATTGGTATCAAATTTACATATTTGGTTACTAAATTGAAGCAACTTGGCTTTTATTTCTCTTAGAAAATTCAATTCCCTCTGCGTATACACTATATTAGATTTTCAGTTTCTAAAACACTCTCTAATACACTTTGAAGTAAAGGTATTTAGTTTTTTGAAAATATTAAGTATAGTATAATAATATATATATAATATTTCTATATACACTCATTTTGATAGGAAGTCTGTCATCAAAATTAAAAAGCTTAAAGTTTAAATAAAACAAAAAGCTTAGTAAATGAAAGCAAAAACTCAATCAAGTATGGTGTGTTAAGAACACATAAATTAAGGCTACTTAATTAAATTTTTATAAAATTATATTACTTAATGTTAGAAAGTGTTTAATGGAGTTAAAACTATTAAAAGTTAAGAAGAAAGAACCTTTTGTGATTCTAGATAATATAAAGTCCTAAAAAATGATGTCGCACAATTTTTCAAACGTTTGTAACGAACATTAAAATTCACCCCCTCAAGCTTCCAAGTAGAAATGTAGATTCAGGCATGTTAATTGAAGAAAAAGTCATTTTTATTGTCGTCATGAAAACTGAAGCCTGAAATTGCTTCCCCCAGAAAACGCTTTGGTGCCCTCATCCAACGTACGCACCAGCAACGCATTCAAGTTCAATTTTCAACTTCATTTCGTACCAAAACGTTTCATTAAGTCACCTCATTTGACGCATCCCCCTCGCAGGGTAATAAATTTCCGCATTTTTCAGAACGGATCTAGACACAGGGTGAAATTTTTGTAGCTATGCACCATTCAGGGTCCTGGTGCTGCTGTAACAGCGGAACGAATCTACAAAAATCCCCGGAATTCTCTCGGGTGCATGAAAGAAAACCATGCAAATCACCAAAGTGTGAAATTTCCATAAACACCAGCTGAACATGAAAATGGCTGAGGACTTCCGTCCACGATGTCCTGTTCCCTTTTATGTGCAGGCATTGCCATCCCCCGGGCAGGCCGTCGAACAGAAAACGAACATATAACGCAGGACCCGGGATCAAGCCCGAACCGAGAAAATGGTGTACAATTTACGCCCAGGATAATATCATCAGAGGGCCCGGGGGATGAGAAAAAATTGCAAAAGTTAACTCATCTGGGATGGGGCTCCGGCGACGGCAGCTGAAAGGGAGTTCCCTCAGAGCCCCGTCCCAGGAGTCAATTTGAAGCGATTTTCATGGTTCGGTGCTGAGCTAACACATCCTTTTCTAGTTACATGCCGCTCTTATCTCATCACGGCCGGGACCCTTAGTATCTAAACAGCGGCACAAAGGAAGCACACATGTGTGAAAAATGGAGGACATTTCTATTTATAAAAATTTTGCTCCTTCGCTCCTCCGTCTTGCGTCGCCGGGGTCCTGGGGTCCCGGCGGCGTCCTGGGGCGTCCCCGGGGCGGTAAGGTGAAAGCACACCCTTTCTGATTGTTTCCATTCACTTGACTCCCTGCGGAAAGCCCTTTACGTGAAGTCGTTAAGTCGTTTATGTAACCGTTTTTCATTATTATTGTGCATTCACGGGGAATTACAATTGACGTCGTCATCGTGATATTATACAACAATCGCAGGAGGCTCTGTCGTCCGCCAAAAGGGAAATGGGAACAAAAATAAAAAAAATCGCTTCTATCGCTTTATGTTGGGTACGCGTTTTGCACGTGAAAGCATATTGCGGCAGAATCCTACATATGCTGATTTAGTGCCCATCGAATGGCTGGAATTTTTAACATTTCTGGCTTTATGCTGCGGTCAAATGTTTGTTTCTAAAGGTAATTTAATGCTTGAAACGAACAATAACATTCGCTGAGTTATTTGCTTAAAATTCGATTTTGGAGCAAACCACGTTCCACTCATTGTCCATTACAGTTTATGAAACAACATGTTTGGAAACATGTTTGTGGTTCTAAACTGAAATAATTAAAAAAAAAGTAGTTTCATTCGTGGGCGGAAAATAAAACTTGTAATAGTATCTACACTAATGCAGTAGAAATATAAAACGAATTAAATGGTTAAGTCCATTTCGATATAGAAAATATAAAGTTTGAAAAATTGTACTTAGATTTTTTCCAAACATTCTACATGTTAATGAATGAATGAATATGGTTATTAAAGTGTTTATATTCCTTGTGTTAAGCATTAATGCGATCTAAGTAGTAGATTGATTTTAAAATGGTAACTATCTTAACATGCACATATTGTCCTAGAGTTGTGCGGCGATTTTCTTTTTGTTCTTTAAATGTGAAATAACTTTAAATGAATTTGAGTTTATTGTGAAGCTGGTCAGTATATTTACCTACAATTCATTTCGTTTAAAACTGATTGTAGTTAGGATATCATTTAAGTATTTATATTAGAAGTACCAACCTTTTACACAATATAGACTCCTCAATTTCAAAAGCCACAAATTACAATAGGTCCTAATTGACATTGTATCATTTGCACACCGAGGACATCCCACTTAATTTGCATCAACTGCCCCCTGATTTCATTGCGGCTCCTTCGAAGTGAAGGTTCAGAATTATTAATGAGCCCGGAAAGGAAAAAGGGTTGACATCTATAAACGTTTTGTTCCTTTTTGAATTTTCCTGGACTGGGATATAAATAAAATTGAAGAATACAAAAAATAAAATTAAAAAATTCGCAAAAGTCCGTAATGACAGCGGAGTTTATCGCGGGACAGGGGCCAGCAATTGATGAGCCTAGTCCCTTTTTTCCGTAGGCGCTCCATGTATCCGTCGTCGACCGCCGACGGAGACTCCTCTGAGCCCCCGGGAGAAAAATTGCTTTTCCGTAATCTGAAGCGAAGATCTCAATCTGAAGGTCTGCTTTTATTTATTGTCGGTGGTTGCTGTCTAATGAACTGTAAGATGAATTATACTATATGTCGGCAATAGAGTTTCTCAGTTTTCTGACGATCCTGAGTTATCAATCTGAAGGTCTGCAAGGAAGAGTTATGCGGCCGGCGTTTTAGGTTAATGTCTTGCATTCAATATTATTTATGCCGCGCCGCGCTTTTCCCGTCTGAGACAAATCAATGAGAGTTTTTCGCTGACGATTTATTCGATCTGAAATTATGGATGATGCCCCGACGGAATGAGTAGGAATAAAATGTGGCATATTACATCGCATCTCAACGCCTGCCCTGGCCTGGCCCTGGGCTCAAGTGTCCGAAACTCTTTTAAAGTAAAATTGTAAAAAGATCTTGGGAGTGGAGGCCGGGACTTGGAGACTTGGGGCCTCATTCGTCTTCGCCTTTTTTCTTGTCATTCGCCACGGCCAGAACAATAGCGTAACGAAAAAGGGCCTCATAGCCACGTATGTGACTTGTCCCTGATACTGTCTGCGAGCGAAGTCAGCAGCCCCAGTTTATCCTAAGATCGAATTTCATTTTATAAGAGAAGACTGGAGGCTATAAATTTCGTGGCACAACAACGGCATATATCTTACCTGCCTGTCCGAATGTCGACTTTAGCCACCTTGAGAGTAGAATTTATACACGGACTCCTGGCGATTCCCAGTTGAGCCCGGTGGTGGTACCCGGACAAAGTAACAAGTATTCGGGAACGGGTACCAGCGGGGGAGAGCGAAGGGGGCACCTTTTATATGTAAGGGACCCAAAAACGAAGCGAAAATCTCGAACGGATGAAAGACACTGAATGGACAGGGAAGTTAAGGAAGAGCCTACAAATCACTCACTCAATGAATTTTGCCCCAGCATTTCGGGGATGGAGCCGTTTTGGTCGGTGCACTTGGCGGAAATCTTTGAGATACTTTTGTTTATCCGCTTCACATTTGAATGAGGTAGCAAAAGTTGTCGCCCGCCCAGTACTAAACCGCCACCGGGCCATGAAAGATTTCCTTTGCCAGAAATATAATATATAAAAAAAAGAGAATCGACTAAACTATATAAAGATATAAGATAAAAAGAGATAAAAACCCTGACCAAAAAAGTAAGTAAAATGTCGCATAAAAGCGGAAAATAGTGTTGGAATCTTTGTTCAGATTCGCCGCCGCGACGCGTCGAGCACCGCAGTGTCGACGTTTGCTTGCGATGCGCTCGACTATTTTGCATTGTCCGGAGATGCCCCCGGAGGGCGTAGTTCCTGTGCACACGGGAACTTGTCCATTTGGCGAAAATTTATGCAAACGAGGCACGAATTTCAGTACAATTGAACCATTTTTCATCCTCATGGTATTTGGGATATTTATGGTAGAGGATTACGTCGGAGAGTTTTTGGTAAATGGACTGGCATGGCACCGGCCACTAGGTTGCACTTTAATGCGGTCTCGAGGTGAAATAAATTAAAATATTTCGATCCAGGTGAGACGGGCCGGGCCGGTCGCGACGCGCCAGGGAATTGCAATCCGAGGGCAATTTTACGTCCACCGGAATATAATAATTCACTGGAGTATGCTCTCAGTCCGGTCCGGTTGCAAAATCTCCCCGATGCGGTTAAATGCATATAATGGAAAATGATGCAAGATGATCTCCGGCTAGGCTAGCTGCTAGCAATGTGCATAAGCGGCCCGGCATTAATCTCGCTGAAACTCATTAGGTTGAGTTGCGCAACTTGCGATTATAAGAAATTGCGATTTCCTATGACACCGGAGTTCATTATACAAGAAATCTTGCAAAAAGCCAGGTGAAAGTGAAAACACATTGCTCAGATACAAGCCGAGCAATTATTGCGAATTAGTTACACTCTCGGCTACGCAAGATTTTATGTGCAAAATTCGCAACAACTCCAGACATTTTTTCCCCCCCAAAGCAGAGATCACCAACGAATGTCGGAGTCATTACAGCCCCAAGAGCCCCAAGAGGCCCCATCGAGCATCAATCGATTTTTCATGGGCAAATGACACCAAATCCAGCGGCGAATTGATTGGTCATAAATCACACCGATCGGTGCTGCGGTTTTCTACCTTTGAGCCAATACATCTCCATTGATCGGAGCTGCTCTTCGGCCTTTCTTCGATCACCGATCGGCCGCAGCATCTTTGTTGTACCCTGGACCGCGTTCGGGACCTCAAGTGAAAACGCGGTCAAGTACACCTCATTAAATCGTTACGTGTTTACGGACGAATGGCTTTCTTGTGATTATATCGCGGCCCAGCGGGTTCTTAAGCCGCTTCGAACGCTGCCGCGACGACGCCGTCTGCTTACGCCACCACCCCTCAGAGGAATGATGTAAATTTTATTTTAAATGCCGATTTTAACAGCATTCCAAACGCAATTAATCACTGCCATTAAGCGCACTTCTCAGATCGTTTACGAACTGATAAATCTCACAGTTTTTGCTGTGTCGTATCATCGCATCTTGGATAAATAAATCAATACGAAGCGAAAATGTTTACGCGGAACAAATCGTTTCATCGATCTGTTTGGCAACACTCATATTTTGAATTCCTTTAAATCGCTGGATTATGAAGGCTTTCGAAGCAAAATGTCTTTTAAGCTTCAATGATTCAACAAACATTCTAACTAAATCATGCAATAAACCAAGAAAAAATATCGTTTTTTAAAAATAAATTTGTAATATGCGCTGACGAAACTGGACATAAAAGCGTTCTATGTTAGTAGAAGAAACGGAATTTAGCTACTTTTCAAAATTTATTAAAAACAAAAAGGAAATACAGCAGAAGTTCGAAAAATAAAGTTTAAATAGTTAAAGTTATTTGAAAACATTATTTATTTGTAAAATCTACAAAGTATTATCCGGAAGACATGTTTTTCAGTTCTAGACTTTAAAAAAAATCAAATTTATATTATTAATTATGTAACGCTTAATAAAAGGGTGGTGGTGGCGGCTTTACCTCCTCGAGGTGATAAAACTCTTACTGAGCTACTCTCATAAGCATAATGAACCTTGATGGCGTATAGCATCAATATGAGGCTCATAAATATTTCGAAAGGGTACTTAAGCCTCCTAATGATCAGGGATGCTCTTACGTGTGAGAACCTTCTACGCTCGGGAGCACTGCCAAGAATTTCAAGATTTCATAAGAATCCACTGGGATTGAAATCGCTCGACGCAAGCAAGCGCCCAGAGCCCACTTGATGAAGCCGGCTATTCACTAAATAAAATTTAATATCACAAAAGTGTTTTTTCTCTCATCCATTGAGCGTAGTTGGAAAATTCCCTTAAAATCCCATCCCAGGGAAAAAATTCACTTTCTCCGGGGCACAGAATGGAAAAATAAATTGAGGGAACGAAGAAGACGAAGGGCTTTGATAGCGCCAATGGTGGGCGGGGGCGTAGATGGCGCTGCGGGTCCCAGGTTCAGGTATTATCAGGGCCGTGGCCCCGCTGAAAAATGTGCTGACTTCATAAAAGATCAAATAAAACGCAGTCCCTGGCGTATCATCAGCATATGTCTCCGTACCTCAGAGTGCAAATATTTGTCGTACGTGAAATTGGTTGCTCGACTCCGCACCGTCATAATGCTTTTGTTATTCAAAGAAAGACACTGAAAAAAATGCCATAAAAAAGGTAAAACGTATAGAGGAGGATATGCGATGCACAGCGGTGCGCTCGAAAGGAGAGCGCTTTCCGTAAATTTCCGTACCTTGTGGGATGGAAAACGATGAACGCATATAAATCCTCTGCACATGAAATACATTTATGCTAATGCAATTTTCCACATCAACAATTTCGTTTTATCCCGACATTTGTAGTAATACATTGCGATTGCGTTCCAATGCCGCACCCCCGAGGGTCCCCCGCAGCGTAGATACATAGATCCGCAGATAGGTAGATGGAGCCCCGGCTGGGATGATTGCTCTACTATTGTTTGAGGAGCCACCTCGATAATTTCGTCCAACTTGCTCGGAACGACGGCGGGATGTAATAAGGACCTGCCGGGACTCGAAACATCGCCTGCGAAAAGGGGGCCCCATCTCGAGGAGCATCTCCCCCAAAATGTGCTGTCATAATTCTTTTCTCCCCTCGAGCCGGGGGGAAGTTATAGTATGTAATTTATTTTCACCGACCCTCCATAGATGGCAACACATGGCGGCGTGGGTGGTGCTATAGATGTTCTCTTTTGCGCCCTCTGCCGGTGCGTTTTAGGGTGTGCGAATCCTGATGGGTTTATTAAGTTTTTTGACACCCGGGGACGGCTGTGGCCGGGGCGCGAAAATTAGCCCATTCAGACTCTCGCAGCAGCGGATGGAATTACAAACAGAAAACGAGCGTTGCACACGTGCCGAAGATTTGTTGAGATAATTTCCCACTTTTATTGACTTTTGCGTGGCTAAATAAAAGGGTGCCACTTGGCTGCGTTATGAATAATCCTCTCATATTTCCATCTCTCCCCTCCTCATTCATCTTCACTAAGACCACTATCGTGGTTTTGATGACACTCCCGAGCCCTAAAATCCCCCAAATTCTAAGATAAAACCCCAATTTGCACCCTTCTGAGTCTAACACTTATTAACTAAATTTCATCAAAATCTTGTGAAGGTAATTGCCATTAAAAAGTATTAAGAGATTGCAAATTTTAGTCAGGGCAAGAGACTTGTAGAATTTTATTTTAAAAGGGGAATAAATTAGATGTTAATACTGTCTGTTTTTATACTAAATTTTTAAAGTTAAGCACAATAGTAAAAAGGCAAACTTTGTATGATCAAATCGAAATCTCGCATAGTCAAATAATATTAAAATAATTATAATATAATAACTCTTGCTAAATTTCGAATTTCGAAAATTTCACTAGGCCTGCAAAAGATGAAAGCTTCGTTTTTTTTAACATATTTTGTTCTAAATTTTGTGTGTAAGGAATTGAGCTGTTCATTGCGAAATTTATAGTGTTTAGCATAAATTGATATTCAGATTTTGATTGCTAGGTAACTTCCAAGTAGGTCGTTGTTTATTGTGTACTTATTGCATAAATTGGATTTTGAGTAAAACGGAAGTACCCAAGATAGATTTCAGATAATACTCAAGGATGATTTAAAGGACCTATTACTCTTGCTCCAAATCCCCAAATATCGTGCGTCTTCTGCGACCTCAGATGAGATAACTCTAACCACACAAGATGAACTCGATGGCACTTCCAGTCCTTGAGATCTCAATCGAGCTCAAAGGTTAAGCACCGATACACCGCAGCCAAAAGGAGCAGGAGAATTTGCATGACTGTCTTGGCTCGAAAATTGCTTTATTAAGACACTCTCGGGAGTCGATGGTCTCAACCTCAAGTTACGAAATCAAACACAATTACGTACCGTCTTCCTGTCACACAACTGCCCACGATAATTGCGGGCTCATTACTCTTAACAAGCGGCCTTAACACGTGTTCTAATGCCGTAAAGGAACGTGTTCAGGTAAGGCTCGGATCTCCCACAAGTTCTGCTCCGCCCGCTTTTCTTATTTCCTCCTAGTAAAGTGGTGCAAGAGACCCGACTGTGGCCTGGCTTTAATCACGCAATCTTCGTGCTCATGGGGGGGTATCGCCGTAACGTCCCTGCTCGGTAAAAGAATCGCAGCTCAACCGCTAATGTGAGTAGGTGAAATGGTTCACCTTTCTTAAGTGACTCGCATTCGCCTTAGACGTTTTTCCTCCATTCCAGCTATGCTTCAAGTTACCTCTGGCTGAGAAATTCTATAAAAGTTTTAATGCGCAATTGCTACTATGGTAATAGTTAGTAATGACTTCATTTCTGCCCTTAATAACATGCTTCAGCAAGCAGTTTCAATTTATTAAACTATATCATTTCTAATGCACTTGAGGGTAACCAAAAGTGGGTACTATAACTTTAATAGTGAATTGTAGTGAGGTGATTTAAAAGCTGTATATTCACATACCATACATATATTACACACCTATATATTATTCATTCTATTAAACTTTATTTGAAAACAAGGGGAATATGCAAAAAGTAATCTATGGACTAGATTTTGTTACTTTATCTTTTGTAAATAAAATACTCGACTTTCAAGCGACTTTAACTTGTAAATGTACGAAAGTATCTCAAGCAGTCAACTGACATAAAAGTCTTTAAAATCTAACAAAATCTATAATATGAATAACTATTATTTAAAAGTAACATGAAATTAAGGTACGTGTATATGTACTTTCCACAATTAGTATTTTAATTTTAAAAATAACATGTTATATTATGTTATACAAAAATGTAATTTTGTTTGATTACCAAATAACTAAATTAAAAATTAATTGTACTAAATATACCTAATAGTTTTGTTGTGGCAGCCCTAAGGATGCAGCCTAGATATCTTGCTCTTGAACGGCCCTAAATCTTAGATGGGTTAATAAAATATATAATGATTGCACTTTCCAAATTTTATTGCTGATCAGACAAATGGCCAAATGCTCTTACCTGCTTTTACTATCTAATCTATAAAAAAAATAATCTAAAACTTTATTTACGGAAAATCATTTCCCTAAGTACTCTACAACTATAAAATCTATGCTTATACCTTATGTCTACGAAGCATAAGATTGTTGATGTCTACCTTCGACATCGGTTCGCTGAAATATATGCGAAATCGATGTAAAGAGCTCTACATGTACTAGGGACAGTCGTTCCTTTATTTATGAGCCCCATACGCAATTTGACACATAAATTGCCGTTGAATGTTATCACCTCATAATTCCGTAGATCAGGTTGCCAGCAAAATGGAGAAAAATCGCAGTTACCTATCCGAGATCCGCGCTCAAAAAACATGAAAACGAATTTTTACGAAGATGCAAAATAAGCAAATGTGGGCCTGGATGGGTCTGGGCGAAGGTGGCGCGGGAGTATTGCGGTGCGATGCCGTCGCCGCCGCCGCCACCGCCTCGGAGGGCACCCACAGCCACGAGGCATCCCCCGAACACGAAAACGATGTCATGTAAACCTGGGAGGATGTGAATTATTTATGAGAAATTGTTGTTCGGGCAACATTTACATTCCGTGATTTATCTGGCGCAGGGAGTTCTGCTCACCTGTCTGAATTAATCTCTTTGTTTTCCCACCTGTGATCTAACTTTTTGCTGCCCGGCAGGTTCTTCCCGTGCCGCAGCATCCGGACAGTGTCTAGCCCGTGTCTGCGCCGGAGAGCAACGCCGTCAATTGCGAGCCGTGTTCAATTTGTATCGGGGCCCAGTTACATTGCGATGTCTTCATTACGGCAACACGACAGCCCGAACAGGCTGAGTTGTGTCGAACTAGGACCAGATACTGAGATAGTCAGATACTGAGATAGTCAGATACTAAAATAGTTAGATACTAAGATGCTGAGATGCGACACGACCTCCTTCCTCGGAGGCCGCTCTAATCACCTGGAGCATGAATGCGATTATGATAAATTGCAGAGCCCCATTCCGGATTCGTCGGGGATTCCCCGTAATCGACCTTCTGTTCAAGGTGAGTCCGGATCTGATTGAGAAGCGATCGTCACCCGGCCACCATCTCAGAAAGGGCTCGCGTCTTTTCGCGACTTAATGCTCTTTTGCAGTGATTGGGTGCATTTGTCACGGCGCTAAACGAGCATATAAAAATGCAGCCTGCATGCATAACAAATCGCGCAGAACGAATTTGGCAGGCAGTGTAACAATGACGCGTTCGCAATCTCTTTGGACACGGATTTCGTCTAGCGGCGCCGTGACGCGTGCAGGACGTTTCGATGAGGTGCAACTCCCAAACGGGCGTTAAGGGGGTCATGTGGTTAGAATTTGCAACAGAAGGGAAATTGCTAGGGCATTAGTTCCAATATTTCTCAATATAATCATGATTTAATGGCGGATTGTGGCCGTAATGGATGTTTTCACTCCATGGGGTGATTAGAGGCTTTCTTTGGGGTATGTCTAACAAGATTATACTTTTTACTTCCCCGAATTGTGCGGCAGCACAAAAGGGTCTTACGCCTCATGAATTTTGTTATCTAAGTTGTTTTTTCATAATCCCATTTGGACCAGATCATAGACATATATTTATTTTTTGCATTGAAAATAAAATTAAATTATCATGACTTAAACATCAAACATATAATCCAACTGTTTTTATGTTGAAAATTCTACATTTGGAAATTGACATACTAGAATGCATATTATACATTATACTACACTCAAACAAATTTCACTGCTTAAATTAACCCGCAAATAACAGTCAAATCCTTAAATGACTGTGTATCTTATTAGATGTCATAAAAGTTATTAAGTTGGTTAACTATTATACGGCGATTTTGAAAAGCATGGAGATTGTATCATTGAAAAACGCACAGAAATTTATAGATTGAAGTCAGTGGAGAAAGTGATGAAAATCAGGCGCAAATCAAATGGAAATATATAAATTTCCGTGTTTTACTTTTAGATTGTTTTCCGACTGCCACTTAATACAGAAAAATTGGTCTGCTTTTCTGCTTCTTTTACAATTTTGGAAATTGTAAGTCTAGTAGTTGGCAGTTATATAAATCAAATATGCATTTGAAAAGTTTCCGACTAAATTCCGTTTCTCTGCAGGTTTTTGTTAAGTTCAATATTATTTTGAAATCTACGTGGGTATCTCTGTTTCTGGAATTTTTAACACTCGATGACTGACTAAAAGTTTAACCTTTTGCCAGAATATCGTAAAAGGATTTCAGATTTATCGTAATTCAAATTATTTTCCATTCTCTTATATGTGTAGCGAATATATATTTATAGTAAAACGAAATTTAACATACATACATATCTTCGCTTTGCTTATTCCGACGAATAATAAGTTATTCCTTGAAAAGGGAAATTTTAGAGGAGAGAAATTTTAAAGGAATCGTCTTAAGACTTGGAAAAAAACTTGCCATTCAATTAAAGAAGAAGTGCTTTTCGTTCCTGTTTGGGACGCGATGGCTTCCCGATTATCTAAATTGAGCGCTAAGGCTTAAAGCGAGTGGAGTCCCCGTTTTGGTGGGACGATAAATTTTTCAATAAAATCTCGACAGCCGCAGGCACCGGGCCGATGATACAATTTGCAGAATTATAGATCTGCCTGAAGAGCCTTCAATCTTCCACCCCAATCGCGTAATCAATTGAAATCTGAAAATTAAAGACGCACAATCCCGGGAATCACTCACTCGAGGCATTTTCGGGATAAATTACACAAGAAAAAAAAATAAGAAAAAAATCTGGAAAGAAGTCCCCGGCGGAAAGAAAACACGAAGGGCGGGCATTGTTAGCCCAGCTCCTTTTGGGGAGCGTAAGAAAAGGCACAAAAGCAATAATTTTCATCCCCTAATTCGGAGCTTATTGACACCCCCCACAACATCGACATGGCGAGTTGGGCGCGAACGTAAATTGGAAAAAGAAATCCTGGAAGAAAAAAAGTAAATAATAGGGAAAACACAAAGATCTACGTAACAAGATGAGGCCTCCTTCGCATTCTGTGGCGAATTTTGGCACAGATTTCCGAGCTCCCGTCGAGTTCTAGGGAAATTTGAATGAAATTGTTTTGGTCGTGGGTGCCCGCCTTCATTAACTGAAGGCAAATGGGGCTCCTCGGCACCTCTGTGATTTGTGGCTGGGTCTATTTCGGTCACAGACATAGGGCCCCAAAACGCGCGATGTAATGCATACCACGGCGCAGGGCATCCGTCGATTTTGGGGCGCCCCGGAGACACCAAGTTACCACCCGGAGTGCGAGTTTTGTCGTCATCGATACCTCCGGAAATGCGATAAGATACAATTCGGCAACAAATTAACGGCCAAGTCCACATGGTGGCCGGGATTTGTTGTCTCAAAAGTCGTAATTTATTCCCGAAATATAACTGCCACGAGTTCCTGAAGGAGAGGCAGCTCAAGGGCTAGACAGACAGAAAAACCGGAGAAGTGTCAGGTCCGATGGGTGCCACTTATGGCTAGAAAAAATTATGACATCTCACGTTAATGGGAAATTTGTCGACTTGTCAGCGACATTCAGGGAATAAATTTCCACGTGGAATTTTAATTGAAACGCTCCCGTGCGTGGGTGGGAGAAATCTGGAGAATGGGGGCTAACTAACTTGAACCACTTTTCGGCGCTCAACGGACACGGATTATATTATGATGAGCAGCGTCCGCTGTTTATTTTTGTTACCCTCCGTATCGGAGGATGCATCCCAGGCTCGATTCCAGCCTATTTGTCTTGCATGGAATTGGAATCCCTTCTTACCCCCTTATCCAAAATGTGGCGCTATTACAGGAGAGGGTCGGCCTGGAATTACAGTCGAACTCGACGTTACGATCTCGTAAAAAAGAGGAACAACAAACGATAGACTAAAATTGGACAGTAAAACTGTCGACGTTTATGTTTTTGGGAGCCCTAGTGGCAGCCGGGCCACCACTTCGGGTGGTGCTTGTAATTTTGAGGCTGCTGATGGAGGAGGCATTGCCTGGGAACTCACAGATGAGACTTAATTGCACAAACATAGGCCCCCGTAGGATGCTTATGAAGATCATGTACCACTTCAGCTCATGGAGGAGACGTCTGGATTTATGCCCTGCTAGTGACGTGCAGAATGGCTCTCATGTTTCCTCCCGAAGAAGGTGTAAAAGTAGTTCGTAAAAACATCGTAAAATTAAATGGATGCGAGGATTATTGTGCCCTTTTGAGTGAAGGAATTACGGCCTCAGCTAACATTTATTCTCCTGTAGACATTTACTGCTTTTATGAGCTTTCCCCGAGAAGGATGCACGTTCCCGGCGACAAAGGGCCGCACTCGAAGTGGCCCTTCAGATCCCCAGAGCCTTATGGTAATAGACGGGAAGTCCCGCCCTTCTGCAGACCATTAGTTTTATGCATTCACCAATTATTTTACTTTGTCCGTCCCTCTATAGAATTTAACTATCCGCAGTCTAAACTTTCGAGAAATAAACCAACTGGGCTTATCAATGTGTAATTTCTGTACCACTATTTAACAAAAACTATTTTTCTTTGAATAACACAAGATTGAAACTACATTTTTGCTGATAAAGTCCGACTAGCCTTAATTTAACATAGAAAGGCTTTCTACCCGATTAAGCCAACGTCATAAAATTGTTGTTAATCTTGTAGGCCCAAAGCAACTTGAAATTTAATTAACGCTTTAACTACATATTTGAGTTTTACTACAGCTTTCACATTATGTGAAGTAATGATATTAATTTAATTAATTTATTCGGTCTAATGGCAGAACAAGAATAAAGTTTCTACTAATAAATTTTCTCGCCAGCCCGTCAAGATTTTGAAGATATATAAATAAATAAAATAATTTTAGTTTTTAGTCAAGAGGACAAAGCTTCAATATATTAAATGTAAAAACCAAATTTTCTCAATAGACAATTTCGAATTCGAATTTTAAAGCTCAAGTTCCAAAGAACTTGTAAAAATTATTTAAACCTTAAGGAAAATTGCGTTTAAATATTGAAGTGAAGTTGATTGTTAAATTGAGGTAAATAAATATTTTTATTTCCGCGGAGTAAAAAATGCGTGGTAGTCTAGCAAAGACGCAGTTTTATTTGAATATAAGACTTTGAGAAAAGAGCCTTAATTTTTTCTACAACCCAGTGAACAATAGTAATACTCTTAGACTCGGGGAACTTCTTCCCAACTTTCAAAGTTGTAATCTTATTTTACTGGCTCTTGTTATAATAAACATTATTAGCTTATGTAGAATAGAAGCTAGAAGCAGAGGTTCTAATAAGATATTAAATAAGAAATTAGTTCTGCCTTGTTGAAGCTTGTGTCCATATAAACTAATGAAATTTATGTGAGTATTCGCCAACATGGGCTGGCGGTGCTAATGTGGATAATTGACCTTAACATAATCAAAGTTTTCGTGTTTGACAATAAAACTTTGCCCTGTCGATGTTGCCGGATAGTTCATTCTCTGAATGATAGCAATTTCTTCATTATATACGTTAAATACGAACTACAATTACCCAGTGCCCAAGTTTCTGCACCTAAAAATATCTTTAGACTTACAAATTCTTGACTCCTTGGATCAATAGACGTTGTATGCACTTAATTATAAAGTGATTCTCTCTAGAACAATGACAAAGTGAAGGTACATAGAAACCGAATTTGCTCCCATCATTATTAAAAACTTCATATTAGTTTCCATTTTGTGCTAGTCAAACTTCCGCTGTTGACTCAATGGCAAACTTCTTCGAAGGATCGTGTAACAATTGAAAGATGAAGCTGAACAATTCTCACGATGATCCGGAACCAGAAACCCTTCGATGTCGACATGCATCCTGAAACATGGAGGAGATGACTCCTCCCGCTATTCGATCGCAATTGTCGAAGTGATTAATTCTGCAAATTGATTGGTTTCGAGCGGTTTTCAACGTAGAAACGACCGCAGGAAGTTTTCCACCCCCGCTCGATGTATAGTGAGATAGTGTGGCATAGCATGGCATAGTGTGCTCTTATTAAATTAGAGAGCTGAGAAATGTGTCAATAGGGCTTTTGGAGAAGAGCTCCCTATTTATGGTTCCACTTATGACTCCCCCGTCGCACATACACCTCTACGTTAATGTAGAAGGCGAGGTGGATTTTTCCATTTTCAATTTTGCGCGGTTGGAGCATCGTAAGTGCTCGCTTTAAATTGAATTTTCTTTCATCGGCAATGTCAAGGTGGGTGGAAGTCGTTTGATGATTCGAAAACGGGGATGCTGGATATCGAATCCGAAGGAGGGGCCTTCCTTGGCGCTAACCGTGGTCCTGGACCCGTTTTTCGACGGGTGTAATAAAATTGATGGTGCGCGCCGAAGGGTGCGATGGAATTTGAAGCTTTTTATTGCGGCTTTGAAGGTGCTCAAAAGTAAAATTTCAAAACTCTAAGCCGCAGAACAACCGCACGCCCGCAGGAAGCAGGGGGAGAAAGGTGTGATGAAATTTTCGCTTCGCGGCAGCATTAATGGCGCGGGGGAGGTGTTGAGAAAATTATTTCTTCAATCTTACTGCGGGGAGCTATAATTGATGCTGAGAGCGCTCTATCGCCTCCTATGGCGGCACAGCACCGACGTTTTCTCAGACTAAGAAAATTGAGTGGAAATCGAGGGGTTGGGGGCAAAATGGTATTCATTCACACGGGCTGCGGTGAGACAAAATGGATTGCTTGGTTATGGCTTCAATATTTTACCGTCTAAGGCGGTTGATTGCTTTCTCGTGTATCTTACGTGTTCGCTGCACTTTCTTAAGGTCTAAGAAGCATCTCGAGTGAAGTGATGCCTCCCTCCGACACCTCTCCATTCACAACTGAATGAGATGTGCCCTTTGTTTAAATTGTCTGCAGCTTCTTGAGTTGAGAGATTGTAAAGTAAATTTACGGCTGAATAAGGACATAAAATATCCTTCGTTTCCGCTCAACTGCTTCCGTCCTCTGCCACTCAATTTAATGGGCCCACGCGATCCGTACGCTGGCAAATAAGCAATAAACAAGATATCGATCACCGGGTGAGGGACTCATAAAATTTTAAATAAATTTCAAATTCGTCTAGTGTTAGAGGTAGGTATGAGAAAGGCATTCGGGTGCAACCCTTTTTCGGCCGGGTTTATTAGAAATCATTAGCAATAAAAACCAGGCAAACTGTCGTCCCGGTGCTTTTATCACCCCCCGGACCGATATCGGGTGATTGCCTTTTCGGGGGAGGAAGAGGTGTGCGCGAAGCCAGCACCAAATTTACTTTATGGCACAAAATATGAGATAAAAAGTCAGTTTATAGCGTTTTACTTTACGATCGTAATTTTCCTACAGTTTTTTTTTTGTGCTTTGCGCACAATAAACAAAGCGTGAAAAGGAGAAGAGCACCCCATCAGATCCCAACCCCCGGGTTCTGGTCCCAGGATGCCCATCCCCCTGAAATTCTGCGCCCCGCATGAGCGTGCCAGAACCGCCGGTAGGCTCGTTCCGCGCTTTTCGATTATTATGATGAAGACTTCTTTTTCTGGTTATCGTGTAGCGAATTTATTTTTCATTCCTTTGTTAAAGGACATTTTTTTGCCGCTTTATGGGCTCGACAAGGCACAGGGAGCCCTAGGGGCTGCGGGCGTTTTTGCTGCCCCGGCAGGCTTTTCTCTGCTATGCGGCGCAGAACGAAACATCGCTACCAAAATTTATTACTCTCACCGAATGTGCATAGAAATGGTCATAATTTGCCGCACCGCGACCGTGCCGTGCTGCCACCGCCGCCGCCGTGCCGTCACATCATAGTGAACTTGATCTCCCGGGGGAGGAGCGGCTCTGTTATCTGCAGCAGAACACAAAACATGACATAGGGGCGGAAATCGCCCCTTTTTCAGCACCACTCCGAATGGAAGTAATAAAGTAATTCCCATCCTGGCAGATAAGATGAAATACTGTTTTTGATAATGAGATACCTTCCGCGGTTAATGGCTCATAACGCGGAGTGGGCCAACTACCACCACGGCGAAATGCGAGGGGGCGGGTCGTAATAGGCACTGAATTTCCCTAACTCCGTTTGTAGGGCTTCATTATTTTACAGGGTGATAAATTTGTAATCAGGCAGTATAATTAACGGCCTAGGGTTTACCCAGAGGTAGAAGATGACAAAGAATCACAAATAAAATAGTATCATGCTTCTATTTCCTGCTCACAAAGATAAAGATGTTCTGCATCCTGGTAGGTAGGATCTTTCAAGAAGTGTAGTTAAAATTAGGGGTTTTTGCGGCGACTACTTTTTTAAATCAAAGAAAATGGTGAGCAATTATTTTATTTTAAGAAATAGCATCTCTTGCAATCATCATCATCAGTGTTTTGTTTTAGATGTTATTTTTTTTAAAGATATGCTATCGAGTAAAAATTTAAATTGTTTAATGATTCAAATTAATTCCAAGAGAATAATTTTTTTAGAGATCTTTCCAAATAACATTAAAAAACGAACATTGTTGGTTAACAACAAGGACTAATTTTAATTACGATTTGGCAACTGGAAACTCTTAATGGGCCACTCAAATGTAGAAAAATACTATTTATAGCTGCGTTTAAAAAATCATTAAAAACCAAGGGACCCAAATAAAAATTGCAATGTTATGTATACCTAAAATCTGAAAAATCTTAAATCTGCTTCATTAAATAACTCTTCAAACTGAAAGCAATTTGAGCACGGTCATTTTTAAATTCGTATACAATATAAAATTAAATTAAATTATTTTGTTTTATTACGTGAATGCTGAAATTATGGACTGATTTGGTTATATATAAACAATCATTATGTAAAGCAGCAAATTATTGCCAATTAACTGATGAGCTATACAATTGTCGTTGTCATTTGTAATTACCTTAACGTAATTAAAATTGTGGTCGGTGATATATTTGTGCTTACTTTTAACAAATCCTTTTAATTATTTGTAGCAGTTGAAATGTTTGTTTATATGTTATTTTAGTCGGCGTTTATGTCGTATATAGTGGTCAAAACAAATGTTTTTCATAGAAATGTTGATAGATATTTCAGTAATTTTAATTTCGTGCAAATAACCCTAAAATTGGAATAGTAAAATTGCTGTTTTTATATTTTCGTTTCGCAGACAAAACGTACTCTATCGTAATGGCGGATTATTATATGTACCGCAAAATTTTATGGGGACCATAAACGCTGAATTAGATAGAATAAAATAAAATAAAATAAAACAAAATAATAACATAAATAGTGATTTAATTCTAAAAAACAATTAATATGGCTTTCAGAACGTTTCATCAAAAAAGTTCTCAACATTTTATTTTCATCAAAGTACATATTTTACACTTCTTAGAGATTCTTCGTTTTACTAATGTTCAACTTCAATTCTTATCTGCAAAACTATAATAACTGCTAAGCCAAACTCTACAAATACATAGTTAAGGCTAAACCGACTGGCTCTGGCTAGCGTTAAAAAAACAACTTCAATTTTTATTTATCCTATAAAGGCACTCTACACATCCTGTAATTTACAATATTTCAGTGATTTTGCATAATCATCTTACAGAAGAAAAATAAATTTTGCGAATCGGAATTGTGCGGAATTTCAGTGCCAAGCATAAGTATATACATACAAGTATAAATTTTCCGATAAATAAATAGCCCTGAGTCATGGTAATTTTGTGATTTTTGGGGAGATCTCTGTTGGGGAGCCTTTGGTACAATAAAATACATACATCAAATGTGAAAGATGCAAGATTTCCCAAGTTCATCAATAATACGAACCCTAATTCTACTTTCCCCTAAATAATGTGAAATCAGCAGAAACGGCTCTGCCCTTCAGTTGGACCTTAACAAGTGGCGTAACTGAATCCTTAGCACCTTAAAGGTTCCGCGACAAGTTTTTTTAGCGCAGGGCGAAACGTGTGAACCAGCATCGGTCACCGTCAGCGATAAATCAAGTTTTTCTGAAGAAGCAGTAACAAGTGACCGTTTATTAAATAACTGACCGTTTTGTAAAAATCGCGGCGGCTTTCAAAGCGCACAAGAACTCGATTTTTGGATCATTGCAAAAACCGACGACGGGCACTGTCGCAACAATCTGGAAAATATTTTTTAATATTTAAGAAAAATAAGTATACAATACACGAAAAGCACCGAAAATTGTTCATGTAATTTAACATTACCTATATTATACTTTGTATTTTTTTGCAAAATTCAGTATACGTATAGCTCCTATACTATACTTTTATAAATGTTTACGATAAAATAAACGGCCTTCTTCGCATTCTAAATTCATATAATATCATATAATTCGTAAAGTCTATGACAATTTAATATGAAAAGAAAGAAAATTCGAAATGTTAAACATTTTCTTAAGTACATGGTATTAACAAAAATCTATTTTTACGATATCATGTTCATAAAACATTACGAAATATTTTTCTAAATTAAGAAGCGACGTATTCAAGTTTTGGTCGGTCGATATTTGTGCATCTCGGGACCCATCTGTGCAAGCCCTCTAGTTTCGCACATAATAAATTTAGCAAACCTGACGTTATCAAACCGTTTTATAAACCCTTCGAAACCGCCCACCGCCGCGATATCTCTGGCCTTGATGCGGGGAGGGGTCCGAACAGAGCAGCAGTGTTTCAAAAACCGTCGAAAAGGGCGGGCTCTTTCGCCCTCTGGAGGTGGCGGCAATTCGTGATGGATGCTCTCAAGTCTGCCCAGGGAATTCCGGGAACATCTGAAGCAAAGGTAAAGCCATCCAGAAAATTATCTAGCGAAGGGCAACAACCGGGCGAGCCGGAAAACAATTCGCCATGGGCTCGGTACGGCCGAACCCGAAGGGATTGAAGTGCAGAATTGTAAATGCTGCCGGTGCCGCCGTGGTATGGTCCAGCTGCTGTGCCGCATGTCGCCACGGAATAGCCCCCCGAATTGGAACGATATACGTAAAAGTGTATATGACGGCGCTCCCGTCCATCCCACGGGATTATCCCGAACAACTTCTAATATATAACGCTTGAGGATAGTCTGGTTGCGCGGGTGGGGTTTGGGTGGTCCAGGCGGGCAGAACTGACTTAGATTATGCGAGGACCCTGGTGCTAGCTAACACCCCCGCGTCCGCTGCATGTACACAGAGCGGCTATCACCGAAAATGCCTGCGGGGTGACTTTATTATCTTCTCCGCTCCCGGAGTAGATTGTCATAAATTATTCATATCTCGCGTTTTTATCCTCCCAATATCCTTGCACATTGTCTGGTCGGGAATTCCAAGTTCCGAGCGTTTTTTGGTCGGTGTCAGCAGAGTGAGAGAGTCCGCTGGTATTTTTGCGCGATGCTGAAATGAGCAAACCGCGACGACATTGTGGGGGTGCATGCGGGGGTTTTAACTTCCTTTTTTTTTTGATTAATTGAATTTTTTATTAGGCACCGCGCGATGGAGGCGCGGAATGCAGAAATATTCACGGGAGATTACGGCGATATTAATCAGGCCACGTTAAGGCCACTTGATGGTGCCATTATATCAGAATCCGACTTTATCTGATGGGTGTCCTTTGGTCCTGCCGCCACAGCAGCCTCCTGGACGGTGGCGGGATCTTGGCACTCCTTGACATGGTCGGAAAGTTTTAATCGAAAACTGAAACTTTTTCTATGGATAGCTCCACCAGAAGCAGCAGCTCTTTTATATAAATCCTCGATGGGAAAAACCCCGGCCATGATCCCCTCTTGTGTTCCTCCGGGCCGATGATGATGATGATGCCCGTGATACCTCGCCTCAGATAGAACTCAAAATTCAAATAATGAAATCAAAACTTTTTAATTGGATCCTGTTATCCCGGGGAAAAGTTGATGCTGTGTAATTGCACGGAGAGCTGTTTCCTGCTCCGCACGTTGAGCCGGGGCTCAGTTTTTCAAAACTCCGCGGCGCCCTTCGACTCTATCCTAAGGAAGTAAGAAGGAGCCCTGCAAGAGTTACTAAGATTTTTCCATTTTTTTTCTCGAAAAGGAGTGTATGTGGGGGTGAGGCCATTCAATGGCAACTTCCTGAAGGAAAGGCACCGAGATCAAAAGCTAATAACGGTAAATTAAAAGTTGATCAGCATTTCGACTTTGGCCGGGTCTAAAAATTTAAAACTTTTTCCTTAAAAGTAATTTGCAGAAATTACTTAAAAGCTTTTTTGAAGCCAAATCCTGCCCCCACGTTCGAAAAATTAATAACGCAATTTGTCGAAGTCGCCGCGGGGATAACTCTGAACGGCCGGGGAGTTCATTCTGCGATTTCTGGAGCTCCCCAGAATTAAAATCCAGGAAAGGCAACGCGTCCCGGCATCTGCTCGTGTACATCATCGCTCCGCCAGCATAATCTAATTGCATGCGCCGTGCGGAATTTTAACATGAGCGTCGCATTCATGCAGCTCGAATGGGGCGCTCCCCTCTAGATGAATGGGGCGAATCCCGTGACTCCGGGGGGGTGGGGAGGAGAGGGAGAGGGGGACAGAATGGCCGCTCAACAAAGCCAACTGCAAGCAAAATGGCCCTCGGCCCCATTGAGTCTATTTTTGGGGCCCAGGAGCAGCCGTGTGGCAAGTAGGCTCTTTAAATCCGACAATTATTGCGTTTTGCATCCCATCATCCATCAGGAGATTTTGGCACGAGTCCCTGCCTCCGAACAGGCGAATTTTCCGTGTTTACAAATAAGCCGCGCGCTGACTGGGGACTTTGCTGCGTGACAACAAAGCTGCCGGGCCCCCAGTGTTGGTCTTTAGGAGAGCACTCGAAGCGGGGCCCCAGAATGGGGCGATATGGTCTTAATCGAGCGATCTCTGGCTGATTCTTCCCCCGGACCAAAATAGTTCCATTAATAAACCGAAACAGAATTAGTTTCATCAAAGCAAAAGGAGAATTTTGCAATTTATGATGATTATTTTTGGGTTTTGTAATGAATACAACACTTTTAGAAAGATAATCTAAATTCTTCCATGGGTACCTAAATATTTGATTTTTGGTTTCGACTTGAAAGGTACTGCTGTGAAATTAAAGTTTAAATAAAAATCGATGTTTAATAAACCTTCCAAGAGAGATTTAAGAAATACTAAGAAGATAAGATACTATTATAATGTTTGGCATAAGTACGAACAAAATCGTTAATTTTTGTCGTAGAATATTTATTAAAATATTACGTAATATACATACAATAACGTATTATAAAGATTAAGACAGCGCATTATGTGAAATGTGAAAGCAGAAAATAGTTTAAATTAAATATGCAAGTATTCACAAATTTATTGTTAAGTATTTCAAACTGGTCGAAAAATAAAAGTATTCTTAGTTCGGTTAAACCAACTTAAATACTTGGTTCACATTTAAACAAAAACTCCGCTATATTAACACAATTTAGATAGTCAATATATTCAATTTGTTTAAAACCTTATCATATATTAAATTGAGATATTATGGTTATATAATTTAAACAAAATCTTGTGAGCTTGGTTGAGTATAAATTACCAAAATTAAATTGTTTAATATAAATAAACTTACTTCCTTTTTAAATTGCGTCAACAACTTAATAGGGTGTTTTTATATGGTTTGTACATACAAGCACTTGTCCAGATTTCAAATATTGACTTACGTCACTTTGTTGACAAGTTTAAGAACTCCAATAAAGAGGCAGAAAAAGGCCATAAACCGGGACAAAGACTCCGCCCCGAGAGCTGCTGAATGGGAAAACGGCCGAAAGGCGAGCAATTTCCTCATACAGAGGTCCAATTGCAGGTACAAAGGACTTAATGACGGCCCTCACATATTTCATAGGGCCAATAAAAGTCTCAACTGCTGAGCAACGCAATAATTCCTGGCAGGACGAACTTGTTAGATACGGTCCCCATTAATCACGGCAAGTTTTGCACTTTCACGGCGGCGGTATTTTCGCCGAAATATTTGCCAAGTGATTAATCAACTTACCTGCTGGTGGCTAAGTGGACGGGGGCTGGTCAAGAATTGAACAATTTATGGCCGGACGGCGACACGGTGACCGCACCGTGTTAATGGGCCATAAAAGGGCATGTCACTCGGAAACATATCGCGTCTATTGGGAATCCCGACGACCCGCAAATGGTCTTATTTTGCTCCTTGTTTGTGCAGTGACAGAAACACGGGTGCCAAATGGCCGATGGTCACTGGTATACCAGAAGTGGGGTTGAGAACGGTCGGGAATAGATGGCAACATCCGGGATAAGGGGATATCCCGACTCTCCTGCGCTCAACGTCATAATCGCCGGTAATTACCTCGTCACAGCAGCGTGTCTCTTCATCTCGCGGACTCTTTTCAAGTGCCCTCCATGCACAAATCCATAAATTTTGCATTTTTCCCGAGTGGGCACGTATCGGGCGAGGGAGCATATCATCCTCTTTTGAATTTCATAACTTGCATTCAGCGAGAAAAATTTATGCAAATGCCGAAGATAACGGCCGAGACAAAGGCGTGAGAGGAGCTCCAGACGACGGGTCGGGCACAAAGGGGCGATTCCAGAAGTTGTTCGCGTTGTTTCCACTCTTAGACACAACATTTCCATTTCTTATCACAACACGTTCCAGTGTTCCGCCACATCCACAACCGATTAATCATAATTTAAGATTCATAAGACGGCGGGCACCCAGAGGTCCCGCCGAGGGTCCGCGGACTCGGTTTGGAGGGAATTGCAAATTTTTTTTTTTTTCCAGAAATTCAGGCAGATCCTCCCGGTGGTGTCCAGGGGCTCGGCGGGAGTGTGCTCAGCAAATGTTTTGGGGCCCAACCGAAATAAAAGTAAAGTAAAAATTTCGCGGCGAAGAAACAGCACTCGAGTGGCACTGGGAGGACAAGGAAGGTAGCGCGAATTCTAGGGAATCAATGGGGCGACC
The DNA here is from genome assembly GCA_959613345.1 of Tolmerus cingulatus. Taxonomy (NCBI): domain Eukaryota; kingdom Metazoa; phylum Arthropoda; class Insecta; order Diptera; family Asilidae; genus Tolmerus; species Tolmerus cingulatus. The sequence continues at coordinate 35,717,602 of OY390710.1, forward strand.
AGGGACCAGGTTCCCGGTTCCTTGGTTCCCGGTTCCCGTGCGCCAAAAGCAAAACGACTCTTCCTTCCTTGCTGCCGCCGTCGCCGCCGACGGAGCATTTTTCTGGTCCAGTGCAGCGGATAATGATCAGAGAGCAGCACGAGAACGGCCCGTTGATTTATGATCCGCGGACTTCATTTAAAACCAATTCGCGATATAAAAATCATAAATTAAGGGCCCCTTCAGGATGCGACGGTCGGCGAGCAGCCAGCAATTTTACGCATTTCGGGTAGCGCGTGCAGACGCAATTCTTTCCGCAATGGAAAAATAAACCTGCCTCCAAGCTACCAAGTTTTTTATTTTCTGTAACCGTGGCATTACTTAGGTAAATTTATTTTTGATAAAATTGTTTAACGCAGCCACCGGGAGCAAAATCGAATTAAGCTAAAAGTTTGCTTACGCGCACGTAGCGCGCGAGATTGAACCGCCCAAAATTATTTTACTGTCGATCCAAAAATTCACAGTGGCGATGCCCAAAATCGTAAAACAAGCAAAGATCTTCTTACTCAAGATTCAAGTACTTGATACACGTTTCTGAAGAATATCTTAAGACAAATCAGTAATTTACAGAAAATACGCCTTCTTATTACGTACAGTTAATTTGTTTTGTTAAAACTTCAATATTAAGATATTCCGATATTTTTTAATAAAATTCTTCTGGTTAATGCTTCAGCGACCTTTTATATTTAAATTCTGATGAAAATCAATAATTACGAAAAGATATATCTACCATTTAATTCAATGAAACGAATAAACAATTTTTGAAATCAATATATTTAAAAATTAGAAGCAATTCAGTTTTAGGATTGAAATGTCCTTTTTCTACAAAACGTTAAAGCAATCGTAGAAAATACAATTCAGTTTATCAGTTTTAAAATTTATTGAGTAAAATAATTCTTTTATTCAGATTTGGCTTTGAAATCAATGGAGAGACACTTTACGTAATTTTTTCAAGGACATTAATAATATCTCCGAAATTCACTTTAAAAAGCAAATTGCTTTCTATGCTTATTCATTCGTCCTTTTATTTATATATATATTTGTATGTAGGAACTTTTTAGATATATCTTACATATGCCTGTAATTTTATAGTTACTTCTTTTCGCCGTGAAATGTTTTAATTTTCATATATACAATTTTTAATAGTAATTTGTAGATCTTCGAATTAAATATTTTACGGCTGGAGTTATAATAATTGAGAATGGTTTATTTTTGTGAAAAAATCGTGAGTATCTTTCAAAATTCTAGTGAAAAGTATTTAATTGATTTTCGAATAGATTTTGAAATGTTGGGATTTTAATGTGCGAAATTGTAGTTCTAGGATTAATAGTATCTAAGTCGGTTTAAATTAATATTGATTGGAATAACCTTTTAATAGTAAAACTTTCAAAAAAGTATACGGGTTTTGGTACTTAAGGCTTACTTTTAAAAATGTTACATAGTCGTAAAAGAAACCCGAAGTGAAAAGGATAGAAATTATAGGGTTTTTTTGCAAGGTCCTTTATTACTTTCCGTCTGTTGGAAGTGTGGTGATGGATTGAGCGTTAGTTCGACGTAAGGAATTAAATCCGACGTCAATTAATGCACTGGGGGAGCCTAATTGGTTTGCCGTAAAGCAGCCCCCGAGGCCACGTCACGTACGCACCCAATCAATTACGGAGGCATTGCACGTTTCGATTGGCTCTATTTGGTCTCATCTGTGCCTCACTAATGTCACGTAGCCCCAAGACATTCCCGGGGAAGCGGGCGCGGATCCCGGGACCCGAGAACAATATTGTGCTGACGCTCGACAGGACTCCGCCCAAGGACTTCCTGGCGGGACCATGTCACAGGTAAAAGTTTCCAAAAGTCTCGTTAGTTCTTGACAGATTTCAGTTCATTAGCGAGTCATGTAATGCCCACGGTGGAGCGCCCGGGAGGGCCCCGTGAATCCTTAGTTTTCCCGTTTCCGATTCGTTAGTCAGCGCCAGAGTTAGGCCCCATTTGGTTCCTGTGCTTCGGAGAACCGGCAGCAGGAGCCACCGAATTCATTCATTTCGATGATTTCATGTAGGTTTAATCCCGGATAGCGCAAATCCAGGTCTAGCGTACAGGGAGGGGAAGTTGGTCCTTTTGTTAAATGGGAAAAAATCCGCTTTCACACCTGACAAAGCGCTTTACTCTATTGTAGCACCTTAATGTCTCCATTTGTGCGAGTATGTGCCAGCGGAGCGCTAAAAGTGTCAAAATATTGCACCGACAACAACTGCGAACATGATTTACTACCGCCATTTATCACCTGGCGTGAATGCGAAAGGGGCTTTATGTGGGTGGCGAGAGTCCTTTTTTCCGAGCGGCGCAGTTTCCTTTCACATTTTTAACTGCTATTTGGATAACCTTGACAAGCGCTGCTGGGACTTAGCCCGTTAAGGGATTTCGAAATGAGTTCATGCAGTTGGATTATGTGGAGTTTTTCAGTATGAAAATAATCCGATAATAAAGCCACAAATGGAGATCAAATTGGAGCACTATTCTATCACTGCAAACATTGGGTAATCGAATCAACTTATATCTAGTTCTAAATGGTTAATATAACTATACTTTAATATCGACGATATAATATTAAACGTGTATATATTTCAATCATATCAAAATTAGATAGTAAAAATATATTATAATTTGAAATTTTTTTACCTATAGTTTTAAGCCATATTTTGATGGACAAAAAGAAAATAATTCTATCATTAAAGATTATATTGCAAACAGGAAGTAACTTTATAAATCCAATGGTACATTTATGTACTTTCATTTTGCAAACATTTCCAATACAGACTAAGGTCTTCATTACACTAAAAAGTGCTTCAATTTATATTTGTTATTAAAATTTTCAAATTAGCTTACAATTCGTCTATTTTGAATGATTTTAAAAAGTTTTCAAATTTTGTTTGAAAACATTGGCAATTTCGTTAACCGTCGGTAGTTTTTGATTTATATTTTTCGATGTTTTTGAATAAGTTTACATGTTTAATGTAAAAATCCGAGCGCACGAAGGTGGGCGGGTTGCACTCTGGGTGGGATGCTTGCAAGTTGCATGTGGGTAATGGCTCACTTTGATCGCGTGACAAAATTGCCCCGAATTGGACTTGGTGGAGGAACTCCCTGCAGTTGCGCTGCAACTCTTTAGCAACAGTCGTCGTCGTGACACTCCCGTGGCCTAGTATTAAATCGGCGCGAAGCTCACCTGACTGTGCCCGCGGCAAAAAATCAAAAGGTAAATTCATTTTTTAAAAAATAAAAAAAAAAACACCCTTCTGCACTGCCCCGGAAGGTGTGTGAATGTCTTCATCCAGAGCGTGATTGCATTTCGGATGCAGTGCATTGCATTTTCTGGCAAGTGTGCACCCGTGCAGGATTACGCGACGATACTTAGTAATTTTTTAACGGCTTTGCCGCGTAATTAACGAGCCCGAACAGGCCGTTCGTACCTACCTGTTTTGCTTTGTTACGAGAAGTGGTCACTTGCATGCCGCCATTATGCAATTAGAGATTTTATTTATGGGTCTAGGACTCCGCGGAGGAGTCACCTGCCCCCGAGGGCTGGGGGTAAGTGTGCAAGGTAATTTTACAAATGAATTTTTTACCTGTTCACCGCCGCCTTGATTTACTACCTTCGTGGAAAATGCCCTGGGGGGTGGTGTACGGCAGTTTTATGCAACTGTGAACATTTGCAATTTGAATTAATCAACTTGGTAGAGGGGCCACCCTTAAGTCTAGAGGACGTGACTAAAAAAATTTTTTCTGTTCACGGGGATGCTTGAGAGAAAAAAGCGTCCACTTTGGGTACTTATTTCGCAATTTCAACTTATTGCAGTGGTTTCGGCCGTTTTACTTAAGAATTATGTTCAAGGATCACGCTTGGACGCTTGGTAAGTTTTTTTTTTCGAAGAGGGTTGTTTAAATACACTGCTTATGTACCCATAAACGCTTTTACACCTTTTTCAAGGTAAAAGCGTAGAAAAAGAGTATTTCCGATACTTATTCACTAAACTAAATTATTCGCAGTAAAAACCGAAATGTATAAACACAATAGTATGAGTTCTTATTTGATGAAAGTGTAGCACGTTTTCTTTTTAAAGAAAGAGAATTCTGTCACATTAGCAAGAAATACGTATGTATAAGTATCGAAAAGAATGAGAAAAAAATATTTTAAAATAATGCGAACTTATTTATTTATTTAGTGTATGAATTAGGTACATATTAGTTTTATTGGACGAGACTAGACGAGATAATTTAATCAATCTGCTAAAATTCATATAAATTCATATTTCATTAACCTTCGATTTCAATTAGTTTTTTCGTTTAAAGTGACTCTATCCGGTTCGACCGGAATCGGCTTGAAAGACGTCGTAAATGAGGCATAACCAATATTAAATACTGTTATCATCTTTAAATTACTTAAGTAAATCTAAAAACTTTTTATTAATATTAAAAATTAAATTGTTGGGCATATATTTACTTGCTTAGGGATGCCAGCGCCGAACCGTGCTCAGGTTAATCAATTTAAAATGCCTACAGTCTTTTGCTGCTGAACACATAAGCGTAAGACTTCCCCACAGTGAGTAACTCAAGTACAAAGGGGCGCATAAATTCGCAATAAATTTAAAAATTAAAAAGGATCGCTGCGCTTCGGAGTCGTTTAGCATGCCCTTGACGGGTGCTGCTCCAGTTCCTGTTCAAATTTTCATCAGATAAAATTCCAATTAAGGGAATTCCCTGAGATGTGGAGATGGTCTCGACTCTAAAGCAAGTCATTCGTCTAACTCCCGCTGGATCTTAATTCCGCAGGCGGCCCCCGGAAACATCCCCCTGTCGCTGCCCACCCACTTCCAAATAAATCCATGGAGCTTTTGTTCCCGGTCGCAGGCCTTGTTCAACATTCATTTGAATTGTTGTCCCGGCTTACGCCCGCTCTGTATCCGGGAGTTACTGGCAAATTTTAATCTTAGAATTGCCGGGATCTGGATGCTCCCGGAGCCCGCGATGGAACACTTTCTGCCGTATCTTCAGTTCAGTTGTTCAGCTCGCGTCGTAACGCGGCGTGCCGGGCCAACCAATAACAAGAACAAACAGCAAGAGTTGCTTGGGTATTTATGCGTGCGCCCGGCCGGGGTATGTTGACGCTGTAAATTTTCCACCCCCATGCTCCCGCGGGAGTGAATATTGTTCCACGAAAAGTAATAGGAGGAATTTATGCGATCCTTCTGGAGTTCCAAGGCAGAGCGATATTTATTTAATTTTATCTATTTCGGAGATTAGGCTTATTGTGTCTGCTGCCGCCCTAAATTCGCTCGCTTCGCAGTGTTTCGCCGGAGCTTTGCTCTATAGTCTATAGGCTTCTACGGCTTCTACTTCTACGGTTTGAGGGCAATGAATTACGGCAGAGACGATGACAACTTTACCAGGCATTGTTCCCAGGAATCGGGAAAGAGCTCGGGTGGCTGTCTTTATTGCTCGCTATTGCAGGACGACAGAAATTTCTTCGTTAGTGGTTACCTTGGGAGTGCTAATTTTCGAGTAAGTCAAGCTCGGCCTGGATAACCCTTTCCTTTGAACAGGGAAATCGAGGCAATCCCTGAGGGGGTGGTTTTTCGCAGAGATATTTCTGTCTGAAAAACATTCGTAGAAATTTCTACACGAATATAGAAATGGTGAACTAGACCGATACGTGTTTGTTTACGGTTATTGTAGTACTAATACATATTGTAAAACAGCAGAAGTTTAATTCAAAACGATAAATAAGTACTTCTTTTGTTTCCGATATTTTATTGAAATTATAAGTATGCAACAATAGATTACATAAGTTTAAAAATACGAGCAAAACATAAGTATCTTTTAGCCTCTTTCCAAAAATACTTAAAAGGTCGACTCCTTACCACTCCCTTACTGAATGTTCTCGTATTAAAGGTGTATGAATTTATCTGTCGAGCTAATCACCGCCATCGCTGAAATTATCTGGTGAGTGTGCTCATAGTGCAACAAGGAGTCGATGGGCGCGCAAAATCAATCGGTGCACTGGGAAAAAAGAGGTTAAATAAAACGTGCAGCGAAAAACATTTAAAACAAAACGATGGCCCAGAGTCGTTCAAGAAACCACCGAGGTGTCGACAAAACGAGACCAAGATTCCGATCGATTTTAGCATTTCTGCGAAACTATTGCCAGCGAACTCGATGGTCGTGAGAGATTAGCTGGTCGCTTATAATTGAGCCCCAAGTGATACGGGGAGTCGCGCTGAGTGTCAGCAATCAAAGGTACGTGAGGAGTGGTCCAGGGGTACGCCGGGGGAGGGATGCAAATTAAGTAAAATCGCAAAAGCAAACAAGACCCACAAAATTAAAAATAATAAAAAACCTACTCCTCGAAAGACGGTGTCCGAAGAGAACCAAGACGGTAGTCGTCGCTGCGAAATCGCCTCCGATCAGTCCTCGTCTGGGACCTCATAAAACAGAACTATACATCCAGAGAATGGGCCCGGGAGTGGGCTTGGGTGTGTTTCGTGTCCCTCGTCCATTTTGAGGGCAACGATCAATTAATTTCCTCGGACCTCTATGAGATTTTAATGGAAATAAGAAGAAACCGAGGTGGGAAGTGTGCAGCTAGTCGAATCATCCTCCAGGAACTGGTTTTTCGGGCGGAGGATTTAATTGATTTCCATGTCGTGAGGCCTGCTGCTTCTGGCCATGAGCCTTCCGGCGATCCTCGCGGCTGCCCGATGCGACTGCCGATATTCATTATGAATTACATGCCACTGGACGCTGCCGGACGGTTGCGTCTGTAACTGCTGGTCATCCTGGAGTTCCGCGGATGTGCCAGGAAAAACTAAGCATAAAGTAAATTTTTCGCAATTTACCAGATCATAGGCAAATATATGCAAATCGGAAACTCATTAATCTTCTGATTAAGTCTAAACTTAAGCTAGTCACCGACTCACCTGCAAAATCTGCAGTCAGTCGAATAATTCAACGAATCAATTTGTCACCTGAGAAAAATCGCGCCGCTCCCCGCTTGAATTGAATCGATTAAGGTGGTGCAGGAGATTGGGCTTTATGCATCATTTGCGGGGGAAGGGTGGCGAGACAAAAAATTATCGCCTATTAAACAAATTTACCTAATTACACCTCATGGAGCCGAGCTGCCTGGTAAGAGCCTAACTCGATCCCGTGTCGGATGTAAACGCAATGTGATTTTGCCCGCCCACGCGAGTGGATGACGCGCGATTTTATCGATGAATAGATTCGTGGAGATAAGGGCCCTAACTTGCGAGGGCTCCACTCGTCGGGCCCTCCAGATCTCCCCGACGAGGGGCAGGGAAAATGAAAAATTAATTTCCCGATTGTTGAAGTAATTGGTGCTGCGTCGGTTGACAATGGCGGGCACACCTCGTCAGCGTGCGTTTGTTAAATAAAGCCACGGCGTGGCGTGGACCATCCCTCAGGAACATACTTAATTCTCCTCTTCCTGGAAATCACCGGAGAAGAAGGGCTCCGTCCCTGTAACTGGTGATTAAAATGAGTCTGGAACATAAGCTCAATTGATATTCGAGGTGCGGATAGACCAACATCACACCGCATCGCGTGGCCGTAGGTGGTGATTTAATTTCTGAGGTGAGACCGCTCCAGACTCTTCCCAGTTTCCCATGTATTGAATTAATTTCTGACATCAGGATCATGACCTTGTTCGGCGTGAACGCCGTTTTTGGGCCGAGTTTACAATAAGCCGGGTTTGGCTCTTCTCCGCTAATAATTCACGGCCAAGGTGAGAATCCCGCCCCCCGTGATTTTTTTCGCGTGACCTCCAGGGTGAGGTTTCGTCTTGTCTCTTCCTCCCACGCTTCACGAGACGAAACACTTTCGAGATTTCAATTAATACTCCTAATCATGGGCTTGGTGTACAAATCAAATTACACGCTTTGCTTGGTGTCGATTGAATCTAATTTCCGGCACATTACATACGTGTCTTCATACTTTGTAGAAAGGTAAGAAACTCGGCAGGTTACCTGTCATTAACATGATTTTGTGGATAATATAATATTACCTATTTCGTAATTTTGGACTTTGGACAAATCATCAAAAATGCCGTCATCTAAAACAATTTGTCTTAGACGAAAAGCTGTTCTTGATATACATACCTACATATATATAATGTTTCTTTTATGATAAAGTTATTGCGAATCGCAGTTTTTCACTATCTTGAAATATTTGAATTGAAGAATTGATAGGGTTATCTTCAATGATAAAATATAGATTTGCACAATAAAATCAAGACTTTTATTAGATTATGAAAAGAATAATGAGTTGATTAAAAAATAGAATTGCTTATTTAATAGAATTAACAGTTTTTTTAAGAAATGAAAAATGTGCCGCAAAAAAATTAAAAATTAAGTGTCGAAGAATACTTTGTTAATGTCTCTAAAATTTAAGCTTGCATTTATAAAGTGTTATAAATTTCTAGGACCACTTTTATTAATTTTTTAGTAGGTATTTGTTTCCAATTTATATTTCTAATTTAAGTGTAAATATGATTTTCGACTGTATTTTAATGGTATGCTAGATAAAGCGTTGCTCTATCTTCCGTAATATTTTACGAAATTTCAAAATTAAGATAGTGCAAACTTTAGGAAAAAGTTAATAAGTACTCTGATTAATACTCTACTGCAAAGTATACTTAATGTTTCTAGAGAATTATTTGGTACAGGATAGGATAAATAAGTAAAAAAGTAGCTTCTTAAAACGCGCTAAGTTACTTCTGCATGAAAAATATTTGTTGAGGTTAATTCGTCTCAGCCTAGCCACTACCCAAAACATCACGTCCGGAGCATAAGTTTTTGAGTAGCTACTTTGTGTAAAGATTGTTTAGCCATTCCGTTCGTATTGCTTCCTTAACTCATCTGCCGAGGAGCTCACATGAAGTACATTATCCTCAGAGGACCCCAAAAATCGCATATGCTCGTCCCTTTTACATAATTTTCCCTTTTTTGCAAGCCGCCCCGACGCTCCATCTGTCCGAAATTTGTTTCTTTTTTTTCCGGTTTTTGTTCCGTCGCCGAACCATTCTGTGGTCATTTTTGTTTTCCTCAAGGATTCTTTTCCCATTTGCTCCCGGTCGGGGATTCTGGAGTGCAAGAAGGAATCGGCCGGCTCAGGACCATTCCCGCTATTGTTCATATTTTTGCGGTCGTTTATTGAGAAATTTCACATCGAAAATGGGAAGGACTTTATCGTTTTGGGACCGAAATATGTATGAGACCGGCGATCGGAGGGAAATGCCTTTTTAGGCACTTCTGCGGTTCATCTGAGGCTGTAATATGATTGGTTGATTTGGCCATTTCTATTCTATCACTTTCTGGGAAGATGAATGATGCTGCTGCGGCGTTGTATCTTTCTAGGCCGACGGAGGCCATCCTTCCGACTTTGGTGTGCGTCAAACGCTGCAATATTCCTGGAGGATTTTCTCCAATAAATTTTGCCGTACCCTCATTTCGTCCGGCGACAGTGATATATAGAGTTTTCCTGTGTCTTGCCATGCGCATCGAGCTGTCAGGCACAATAAATAAATGTCATCAGTATATCACGCCGGCACAGGATTAATTTCGACCCGACCGTGCCCACTCCTCGGCAGCATCTCTTCATTTACGTGAATTTGATTGCTATCGGTGCGAAACGCAACGCATACGCTCCTCGAAAACAAGTCGGCTCATTTAACTTTGCAATTGTTTTGAGAAAAACAAGTACATTTTATGCAATTAACCATATTGGGATTCCCAAATTGTCGTAATTAATTTTTACCTCACATTTTATTATATTGAAAAATATTGTACATTTTTGAATTAATAATCATTTCAAATAACCTTCATCACCTGTCCCCACAAAATGTCTGGTACAATCGATGGATTTTCACAAACTTCATTTTCGTTATCTGTAGGTATTTCTTTTCGGATAATGTGATCATTAATTAAGTTTGTTTTTAAAATGATTCTATACTAATTATTTATGTTGTTCAACTTGTTTTCGATATCCCTTGATTTATGCGATTTTTAAATTAATTACAGTTTTATAAAATCTGGTAGAAACCTAATACATAGACTTAGAAAATTATATAAGTAATTACACTTTTGGTTAAATTGCATGAGGATGTCATACATATTTGTTATTTATTTAAATTTAAGTTTAATGCGTATGTATATCCGCGAATAATGGGACGCAAAATTAAAACAAAATATATTTTTTATGAGAAAACAAAGTATTGAAGATGAAATTTAACGAAATTTGTATTGATTAGACTGTGGATTCAATAATCTGTAGAAAGGTTAAGGAATATTGAAATTCATTTTATTTCTATAGAAAAAGAGAACCCGAAAAGATCCAGGTAGCGGTCTCCTTGAAGGTGCTCGCAATTGCGCGGTTCCATAAAGATGGCGAGCAGCGAGCTGCTCATGAACTGACCCCATAAAGCGCGATCTCGGCGCGGTGCTGACCAGGAAATCGTAATTCGATTTTATTGGCCATGCACCAGCTGCCAGCGATAAATAATTCAGCACGAGATCGCACATTGGAGCCATGTGACCCATCACTCCCACACCGCGGGGCCGGGAGGTGCTCCACTTCCTTCTTAGGATATTTTGGCTAGGCGGGAGTCTTCGGCGACGGGACGCGACCGTTCCTGCGTCTTCCCTTTGCGGTCCCGAGTACACTTTTCAGGCTCGTTGGCCGTAAATCGCGGATATTTGAAACACGATCCGCGACCGGTCGCGCATTGTTGCTGGGACTGTTTGTATTATTCATGGCCCGGATGAAATTTATTTATTTCCCGATTATTGTTTTATAGATCACGACGGAGGCAATGCTGGCGTTTAATTAAATGGACGATAAATTCCGCGGCCAGCGGCCAGAGTAGCTGAGCCCGTGCGTCTTGGGACATTTTTATGATCCATACTATCAACCTTCCTCGGAAGAGGCCCCCAGAGCCCCACTGTGGCCAGGACTCGTAAAGACTCCGCTTAATATTTCAATCTGAGCGGGGCCCCATTAAGCGCGCTCAGTTGACAACAATTCGCGGGCTAATGGCGCGCGTTTTGTTTTACGGGAATCGGACGATGGTCCGATGGTTTTGATTTGTTGACACTCTTCCGAGTGGTTTACTACCATCGACCGACGCGGTCAGGAAAGGTGGGCTTCCTGACAGTCGGGAATTGATGGGTGTATCAATATCAAACCTTTCGCGGTGAGTTATCGACGCCCCGAACGCGAAGAAGGCGGGCGTCAGCACAAAGAAATTAGGCTTGGTCGTCGGGATGCTCTGTATGTAAATTAGACGCTATAACTTTCCTCTTCCCGAGATTGGTTGCCGGGGTGATAATAGGGGAAAAATGCCTCTTTTGGTGCGGCTCGATTAGAAAAACCTCATTTCCATGCTCACGTAAATTGGCAGAGAAGCTAAAGTGATGAAAGATTTTATTAACTGATGGTGGCCACCCATTTTTATGATGTTCAGGTATTTATCACCTCTTGGATAAAAAATTAATCACCTGCTCCAGTGGACGTAAATTATGGGAAATATAAAACTTTATGATTTTTACAAATTTCCACTTAAATGGAAAGTTGAAGTAAAAGATGAAACTTGACGTATTTAGTAGACGTTTTTCAAATTTATAGATATAAATATTTATGTAAATAGGAAAGTTACCGTGGGTTTTCTTTTCATGTATCAACCCATGTAAAAAGTAGCAACGCTTTATAAAATTTGGTAGTATACCGGCAAACCAAATTTGAAAATGTCGCCCTAAATTAAACATGATTATTATGACTTCTTATTTGTAATTGTAAGTAACAAAATTCGTTTGAAATGCGATTTGGGAAGGTATAAGTAAAAACTACCCCTAAAGAAAAATAAAATCATTAAAAATACGTTAGTACAATTATTACACATTTATATGGTTAGATTATGTTTTTTGGTTTTATCTTTAAATTATTGCGAAAATTGGGCTTGATAAAAGAAAATGTATTCAGATAGTACGAAGATTAAGATCACATCGCAATCATAATTTTTTTTAAACTGAAAACATCATTCTCTGGGGACTTCCTCAGCAATTGGAAAACGCAAGAGAACATAAATTAATTAAAATGTTTACATATCCGGCGATGAGTTGAGTAGCTAAGGTGATAGCGATTGTCTTATCGTTGATAACTGCGATGAGAGCGATATCTTATTTCGACAGATATAAGCTTAGTGTAGTCGACTTACAGACTTAGTAAGATGTTTCGCTTATTCTTCGCGATCGGGCTAATTGCCGTCGTTTCTTGTGCCAGTCTTCCTGGACGAATAATTGGCGGATCAGATGCCACGAATGAAAATCTGCCATGGATGGTTTCTATAGTTAATTATGGATATCATCACTGCGGGGGTGCGATTATTAACCCGAAAACTGTGGCGACAGGTGCTCACTGTCTTTTGTTCTTGACCAAGAGATTGGTTAAGGTACGCGCTGGTTCCAAGTTCGCTTCACGTGGCGGTGTTTTGGTACCCGTGGAGGAATTCATAGTTCATCCTAATTTTTATCTACCCACAATGGACAGTGATATGGGGCTGATTCGACTTAAGGAAGAACTTGTCTTTTCTAAGACAATTCAGCCAATCCCCTTACCTAAATATGGATATAAAGTTGAATCTGCTAAAACAGCTGTTGTGAGCGGATGGGGATTTATTACCCAAGTGGGTCCCATTTCTGAAATTCTCCAGTTCCTGGAGGTGGACACTATCGATCATAACGTCTGCAAGGTCATCTTCAGGAATAAGGTCAATGACCACATGATTTGTGCTGGAAAGCTCGATGGAGCTCATGATGCTTGCCAGATGGACTCAGGAGGACCCCTGGTCTCAGACAATCTGCTCATAGGTCTAGTTTCTTGGGGCGTTGGATGCGCTAGTCAGAAGTACCCCGGAGTCTACACGAACGTCTCTGCGTTCACACCGTGGGTAGAGGATCATCTTGCGAAGTATGGCGAAATACTGAACTGATTGCTACTCAACATCAAGAAGCCATTATCTTTTAAACGTAACTTAACTTGAGAAAATAAAACCTTTTTTTGAAATAATAAAAACGTTCTCCGCTAATTTGCAGTTAATTTAGTAAATAGTCTTTTTTGCAGCCGTCCCGTGACGTTTGTCGCAGACTCATTTTGTATCTTTTACGACTGTTTCAACTCGAAGTCGTTTATGCTTTCACGTCGATTCAGGGGGTTTTTGTCGTTGCCACGTTCCCATGGTCAATGGCTTACTTAATCCCAGGCTGGAAATAGGCATTACCTCTTCATCCTTTCCGCCTATTTCCTTTTTAAAAAGTTTTACACCTCGACGACGGCCTTCCTCTAGAGAGGCTCCAGCCGGGTACCCCATTCTGCGGCTGTTTTATGTCCTCAACATGTTCCTAATGTCTTCTGCGGCCTCGACATGCGGAGCACTAGCACTGGACAGCCGCTAAATAAATTGTTCCGTCCGCCAACGAAAGTCTCCGACATTTCGACAAGGGCAACCGGCAACAATGCCGGACAACATAATATTCGCCAGTTGTCGTTCGGTGCCTATGTCCGAGTCCAAAAATGGAGGCGCAAGAACTATGAGTTGGTGGAGGAGCCTCCGCCAAAAGGGGCCCCACGTCGGCCGGACTTGAGGCCCGCTTTTAAGATATCTTTCTTACGTCGCGAACTGAATTCACAGACCGCGCAGAATTCGGGAAATGCCACTTTGACCAGGGAGGATTGTCTGCTCGGAACGTACTAATTAAGACATCGCGGGACCATTGTTTGTCCGCGATTCGGACCATCTACGGGATGCCTTATCCGGGGGTCTCTTCTATTTCTAGAAATGTTCTTAAATTGAAAAAGGAGGGATTTCTGCTTTTGGCATAAAGTTTGCTTTTGTCCTGATATCTGCAGGTGGTCACAAACTTCTGGTAATGAAAGGTTGAAGGAATTGAAAAAATTGGAATTGCATAGACTTTGGTACATTAAAAAAAAATAAATCGTTTGCCTTTCAACATAGCTATCTGACTTGGAAATGTTGGTTTAAACCATAATATGTTGCTTTAGATTTAAAGCGACAATTTTGAGCTTTAATTATCTCTAGAAAAAAGTAACATAGTTACATAACAACTATTACAAACAGTCCATTTATTTTGCCAACTTTAAAAACCAATTTATTAGCACCATCATTCAAAATAGTTGCTTTTGGTGTCGAGCCAGATTTATGATTCACATTTCTAGTTCTGAGGATTATAGAGGAATTTTATATTCACCCTATTGGCGTTACATGGAAATGCTTTTCCACGTTTCCTGCGATTCATTTCATTAACCAATTTGTTTAAGTTCGATCGTTTGAAAATTATTATTTATTTATTTTTTTATTTTCTATTTTATTGTTATTTATTAAATAATTATACCTACGTAAATTAGATTTAATTTTAAAAAGATATTTACTTTTTCATGCTTCCGGCTATTTGTGAGTTGTGAATTTTATTAAATTATTTCCTATAAAGTAGTTGAAAAGTTGCTTTAGTAACGAAACTATCTTAAATAAACACTTTAAACTAAAATTGAAGTGTCGAGTTCCTAGAATCGATTATCTTTCTCATATAAGATTTATAAAATAAATCTAAGAAATCTTGCTGAGCAGGTTAATTTGCCAAAATGAAGTAAGACGGCACAGTAACCGATTGTCGGTTCAAAAGAGGCTGCAAATCTCTGTAGAAAGACAGCGACGCATCTTGCTACTAAACTCCAACCGCGGCCGCAGTCCCTTAATCCCGCGGGACCTCCCGCTCCCTCGATGGCGCGGCCAGGAATCGCTGCGAAGCCGCCATAAATATAAATTACTGTCATAAAGTGATTGTTTATAATTTGTTTGTTGCTTTCATTGTTTTGCTTTGGTTGCGACTTTGCATAGGGCCGAGGACCGCATTCGATTGATTTAACGACGTCCGCTGGATGGCCCCCCGTTGACAGAGCCCGGGGTATGCAAAAGCACGCGAGATCGGGTGCGGCCGAGCGCGGCCTCCTCGCAGGCCCCAGAGTAGATAAAAATTAACCGTGCACTATTATTAATAATAAAATGGAAATTGTGAGATAATAATTTCCCAAGATTTATGGCGCGTATATGGGGCTCGGACTGTTTGCTCAGGGGGCTCGCAGTGCGCCAGATAAATCCCGTGTGAGTGGATGATGGTGCCGCCGCCGCAGAGCGCCGCTGTGCAGAGGATGTCGGTGGGGTACCGCGATGGGGTTCGCTCTGGAATTTATTTTTATTTCATATTTCTTTTAACGTTAGATTAAGAAATTTTCAATTAAGCGAACGTCATAAATTTTTGAGCATCATTAAAATTTTTGCTAGTCAAGAATCCAGAAAATGATAGATGCTAATTGGACAGCGGCCGCTATGAGCTGCGGCGGTAGGGAATTTCTGATTGCACCTCGACGCGGGTAATGGGCGAGGGCGATAACTTGGGATTTCTCGGGAATTGATGTCACCCGATCCGACTGCTCACCAGGTGATAAATCGCCGTGATTCCGAGCTGGAATTAATCTTCCATCGATGCGGTCGCTTTCAGCGTGAGGCGGCCCTCGTGGGGAGCGGTGTGTTTTGGGGCCTGTAATTGATGAAATTAGGCATGTAAAAATGGGACGTGAGAAAACAGGCAGAGCTCATGCATAATTTAGTGCACGTGGATACCCCTGTTTTTGGGATGAAGCACGTGTAATCTGGGAGATTGGTTGTCTCCATCTTTCCGGGCAAAAGGGCTTTCCTTGTTTCAGTGTGGTCCCAATCTCCTTAGTCGGGGTGCCCAGGATCTAGTTCTATTATCCGAAAAGACGCCAATTTGCAGTCTGGGAATATCTAGAATCCCATTTTACTCCTCGCCCCTACACACACCCCCTCTGTCCCATGTATGTTATCGCATTACATGACGAGGTGGCAGATAAAAATCACGACAGAAGCTCCAGGAATCAGTTCGGGGATTAACTTTTTTCGTGCCAGCACCCAAAGTGAATTTATACAGCGGCAAAGGCAGAGCATCTTGCGCCTTCCGGACGGAAGTTGGGGAGGGCCCCAGTTGTCGATAAGGGCGCAAGAAAGAGGGCAAACACCGCGGGCGTAATGCGCTTATGGTATTAATGTCATCGCAGCCCGACAAAGTAATAAAAAGGGAGAAATGTCGCAGGAGTGGATCTTGCACCCCACCCCCCGGATATAGAAATCACTTGCAGAACGCCCCGACATAATCGACATTCGGATCAAAATTGCATTCGAGCATAATGCACATCGGGGCTCCAGGAGTAGACTTTGCGTCTGGGGCTGGCTTATCTGGCGAAATTTATCTTATCCGCCATTCTCGGGCGCTTTCTTTGGGCTTCAAGAGCACTTAGAAAAATAAAAAAAAATAAAAAAATAGAAAAAATGCGAATGAGCGAAAACAGGGCGTGAGGAAAATTGTTTTCACCATTAGAAGTTTCCTTTTCCTTTGGCATCAGAACGCCATAAATCCGAGGGCTTATCTCGAAAAATGGCGACACCATGATGAACTGGGTGACAATTCTCCTTACCGCCCTAACTTATTTTCGCGTCTTGGCTTCGAGGTGCAAGGTAGCGAGGAAAAGGCACGTTTTCGCAATAAAAAGGACATTTTCGGGAAAATATCTTCAGCTGGATATAAAGAAATTATATTGGGGCTTAGAATGAAATGTTTTACAAAATCCAGTTTCTTAAACCATATACTTACATATATACTTTAGTTCTCGTTGAACATTTATTGTTTTTATTTTAAAGGACTAAAATTCATATTTGTTGTTTTTTAACAACACTCGAATTAAAGGCTAAAAATTTGATGTTTAGTGATTTACACAGTTTAATATGTCGACAATGCAAGTGATAATTTCAGGTTAAAAATCTAAATTAATCGTTAACAATTTCATTCGTTTCTAAACGCCGATTAAAAAATTATACCTATATCTTACAATTAATCGTACTTATGAAATTATTTATAATATTTTTTAATATTACTGTTTTCCTAAAAATCACTTGTTTATAAATAATTTTCATAACTAAACCTTTTTCGACAATTATTATTTCTTTCGTATAATAGAATATTACGCTTTGTCTTATTCTTACTTTCAACAACATATCCTCTCAAAAACAAAATTTAATTTGATATACCTATTTAGTGAAAATGAAATCTTTTTTAATATATTGTATAATTGAGTAGGTAATCTAAAAGTTGTTAATCAGAAAAATTTCCATTAAAATATAAATTCTATTCATGAACTCTTAACCAAATTCAATACCTGACGTAAAATTAATTTTAATCCCATTAAAAAATTCGAGCTGTCATAGAATTGATTTCGATCAATTTATTAAATTTGAGTTGAAAAAACTGTTTATACTAAAGCGACTATCATAAAGGTATGTCCAGCTTAAAAAGTAGGCTACCTTAGTAAGACGAAACCCATTTGAATGTGTATTTTACTCAATTCATTTTCATGCAAATTGTGCCATTTCTGAGTCCGAGTTTGAAGGTAACTTGGGCTGATCGAAAATTTAGCCCGAGGCCAGTAGGAATTTGATTTGCATTTTTGGGATATTGCCACCATTTTTTTTTTTTCGTTCGCTTGTTAACAGGTCGAATGTGAATAAAACGCTCTGAAGGTTCGGAACGCCAGTTACGTCTTAATTTATAAGGCGACAAAATCAGTCTATCGCACGGCGACCATAAATCGCGCCGGAGCTGTTGAGCCGAACTCGGCATTAACTGCCCCTTTATGGTTCTATGGTTCGACAAAAGAAATCCAAAAAACATGGGACCTGTGAGCAAGGTAGCAATCCGCCAGCCGGAAATAAATCTTCCGCAGATGGATTCCCAATTCTTAGCCAGGAATCGTGGAACTAGCCAGAGGAGTCCCACTGGCGACTATACGAGTACCCTCAGGTCAGCCGATCGGGAAATTTGGACACCTTCCTGAGTTATGACGGCCATTTGCCAACAGGCCATAAAACCATTCTGGCGCGCTCGCGACATCGAGTCGGGCATCAATTAAAAAATTACACCTCGGAAATAAATTAATCCAATAAAGGTGATTAAAAAACAAAATTGAAGAAATGTGTGAACGGCCGGACAAATAGCACGGCTTTCAAATAAATTCGGCTAGAGGGAAATAATTGAGAGAAATTTTGAGTCGAGGTTTATTAATAGGAGCCCAGGGCGCAGCATAAATTTCCCGGGTCGTCGAATTTGGCCGCGGGTTCGGGGTATTCTTTCCCTACTTCTTTTCAGTGCCTGGTTGCCGGAATGCGACGCGTTCATTAAATGCGTCCGGGTACTTGTCCGCGTCAGCTCAGGTGTCACCCGACAGACATTTTTATGATTTTTTAGGAATGGTAAATTTATCGCTACAGAGGACAGCATAGGTTTTATGTTCGTCATCAATGTCTCCCGCCAGGCGATGGAAAAGTCGTAAAATGCCACACAAAAGTAATCGTAGAGACGGAAGTTGGCTGCCGAACTAATTGGATCTAGTTTGTTCTGGGGAATTTTTGAGAAAATCTTCAGTTTGTTCCAATCAGTGGAAACAATAAAGTACATTCAACTTAAGCTGTTAAATAAAGTTTCAGTAATTTCATTGATTGATTGACTGTCAATTTTGTTTGTATTTTGATTGAATCTAAAATTTTCACCCTAAATCACATCATTGTTTCATGGATTATCAGCATACATATGAAAAGATATTGCTGCAATTTATTTTAATGCTCTGGCGCAAATAAGATAAAATTATTTAAGACCTTGCAAGCTAACGAAAATAAAGAGTCATGTTCTTATAGTTCAATTAAAATAAAATGCGAAATCATAATATAAAATGCTGTTTTATAGTATAATCCTAAAAATTAACAGATACACAACTTGCAGCTCTATATAAAAATTCTCCTGTTGTTTCTACGTTTAAAAACAACTGGATTGTGCAACAGGAGAAAAGGGATGCTAATCTGCCCTTAATTGAGGTATTAAGGGAAAAACGGCGTAGAACGAGCTCGATACCGTCGAGAGGTTTCCCATTCGTACCGAAAAGGGATTTCGTCGAATGAGCAAACATGCAATAAAAGTGTCAAACGTATTTTTGGTGGAATTAGATACATTACCACGGTGGCTGGAATCCGGCCCGCATCCCCAGGGAAACCTAGGGCGGGCTGGAGCAGGTGTAATCGGAGCCCTGTGCAATTTTTCACCTGAATCCCTGGAGATAAAAGGAGCAAATTAAGTGTCACATCGCATCTGCCTCGCACCGCGCTACAGACCCCTTGATTGCATTTTAAAGTTGGTCAGCTGGATGCGCGGTGCGTAAGATGCGCGTCGCTGCAAAACGCGGCGCATCGCGGAGCACCCTTCCAGTCGCGATCGATTACTCTCATTTCGCGGAGATAATTTAATTGGAATCCCTCGGTCGAGCGGAGATAATTTCTGCTAAACACGAACCCACTCCGTTCCGGGTTCAACCCCTCGCCGGGGCGAAACCACCGCTCTCAGGCTGCCCGCCATCAATCATTGGGCCCGACCGGGACGTCTCACTCGCGGGATTCGCTGAGTTCCTCTTGATTGCGAACCGCTTCTTACGTGCAATTTACGTGGGTCTTGACATGACTCCAGATAATTACCGCGGTTTAGCGGCCCGCCCTTTCCGGTTATAATTTTGGCTCTCCACCGCCCCGTGTTTGCTCAGCTGAGGAGGCCAATTATTTGGGCCCCGGCTTCGGGTCGCCCCGAGAACTTGAGATGGAAATTGAGGACCACACGCACTTTGCAATTACTTCAGACATCTCCATTGAGTACCCTGAACGCACGAGCTTCGATGCAGTTTGTCCTTCCAGAAAAAATAATTCAGAGACAAAAAGGGATGCACTTTTATAGTTATTGCAGCTTTGTGCACATTTATACACTACTTTTTAACACTTAGCAATTTCTAATATCTCAACAAAAGAAGATTTTAATATCATTTAAAATTTGTCTATTTGCTTTACAAAATTCTTAAGTCTGTAGGTCGAACAAATAATTCCCATAAATACGGATATATTTTAATTAAGCAAGAAATGGTTTTTGTTTTGTATGTTTAGTGTTAGTTTTAGGGGGTGACATTTATTTATTGTAATACCAAATTTGGGTGATCAAATCAGCAAATTGTTAGATACATACACAAATTGAACAGAAAAGATATAAATTGTGAATTTAAAAGTTTATACTTTTCAGAACCTTCTAAGTATTTAGTTGACTGAGACTGTATCTGCCGCAGTTCAAATTGAACTTGCTCAGAATCGTAACTATGTTTCAGATATCCTTACAGATAGACGACTTCTGATCCGGAAGGCCCGGTGAACCTGACATTATGGCCGTCGGGGACAAATTTTTCACTTCATTACACCCGCCTTTGTCTTCGGCCCCAAAATCGATTTCATAGCAAAGAAGCCATAAGCTTGTTTGTCCGATAGCCCCGGGTCCAGCCGGGCTATCCCGGGAATGACACGGTGATGACAGCCCGGCCGGACGAGTCTCGGGCTCTGAACACTGGTCCAGGCGATAAAGATGATGAGACCCATAATGAAACCGATCGATTCAGACCCTATCGGGGGCATTATCATCGGCGACGTCATTAGCAGCGTCTTAACTCGCAGGGACAACTCGCTTTGTGGCTGCAGGATGATTAATTGCGGCCCTAATTAAATCATACGCTGGCAGCGCACCAGAGTGATGTGGGACGTTTCGGGATTTTTGCTAGCTTAATCGCTATAAATCAACAAGATTTTCCCCTTCATTGGCCTTGTTTACAAAACAGCGTCCTCCTGCATCACGTCCAGCCGAACCGAAACGACTTAATTGGCATTGGCAGTTTGTTTTGGTTTACGGCGATTCATCTCCTCTGGAGCAATTTGTTTGTTGTTTGCTCGACAACGCTTTACTTAGAAGTTATTACT
The DNA here is from genome assembly GCA_959613345.1 of Tolmerus cingulatus. Classification (NCBI taxonomy): domain Eukaryota; kingdom Metazoa; phylum Arthropoda; class Insecta; order Diptera; family Asilidae; genus Tolmerus; species Tolmerus cingulatus. The sequence continues at coordinate 35,738,678 of OY390710.1, forward strand.
TACCCCTTACCCTTCGTCTTGTTGAGGTTTTCCTAAAGGTTCAATTTGGCAAGTGGGTTCGTTTACCTTTACCTTGGTGGTGAAAACCAAACCAAGGATGCAATAAACGGAGCAAGGATAATTTTGAAGAGGCTTCGAACATGTCCTCGACGAAGGTGCAGACGGGTTTGTAAGACAGTAGCGAAACATACTTAAGAGTTGTAATTTGGTAAGTGTTCAAAAATGCTGCAATATTTTGGTGCAGTCAAACACTCAATAAGACATAAGTCTTTTATTCTGAATCGTTTATTGAATTCAGAAAAATTCGTATCTTAAATTAGAAGAAAACCTTTTCGTAATTTAAAGCTACTGGAATTATTTTAATTAGAGAAATTCCTACTCTATTCGTAGCAACGCTCATTTGTTTAAGGAACAATTTTGCTTGTAATAAAACAATGTTCCTCTTAAGCCAATAGAAATTAATTTTTATTTTAAGGAGATCTTAGAAAAAAACTAAAGGTATATTTTCTTTAAAAGAAGTTCATTTTTTCTGTGTGGAATAGTGCATTAAATAAATATGTATATATTAATAGAACAGCCAGACAAATTTCAAACCCACACCCACAGTTTATTTGGGAGTAGCATTTGTATCAACAACGGTCATCAAGAAAAAATAATTAAGCTTCTTTTTAACATTCTCGTAAAATTTAGGACTAGGTTTCTTCAATTCTTTACAAAATGCTTAGGAAGATTTTATTAGGACTATAAAAAAGCTATTAAATGTAAAAAAATCACGTTTGAAACAATATCGCAATTATGTTCAACATTCATTCGTATATATGACTCCTAAAAAACAAAACTTGTGTCTGCAGGGTACAATAAAATTTCTGAAGTAGGTAACCTATGTAAGTAAGGAATTTATAAAATTATCTGTCAGTAATTATTAAAACGAAATAAGTCTGACAAAACCGCAAAAATAGCCAAGTATCATAAGAGGGATCACTTTTTTTAGGAGAATGATACGACGGCACCTATAAATGCATACTTTGCCCAAAGCGTGAGCCAGCAATATTTATGACCTGTAATAAAAAACTATTAAATATTTTTTGCAAAAAGAGGTTGCAACATCTCCCAGCAGTGCGCCAAAGGTAAACACCACATCCCAGCACACACCCATCTCATTGCTCGCAGAGGAAGAGGTGATCCATCGAAAAAATTACAAATTGTCACTGTCAAGTTGAGTTATTGTTTGCCAGCTTTTTGTGCAAAAATATAAAATCCTCCTAAAGTGAATACCTTGACTTGGGGCACCACCGCTGACGTCCCGGCGCCCGATGCTAGCTGCCTGGATGGTGCGGTGGCATGACGGTGCAATCACCTGGGAAACATCATCCTGTGAGATGTGACGAACTAAAAATGCGAGGTGCTCCGAGACTTTTAGCCGATGAAGGTAATAACAAAAAGGCCTCAAAGCACTGAGAAAAGTACGACGAGAATGGCACAACGACTCGAAACGACCAGCGGGGTGCGACGAGGAAATAGTAAAAAAGGAGCTCTTACTTTGATCCTTACTGTTGGCAGGAAAAAAACTATGCACTCCAACTACAAGGTCTGGAATGCCGGGAATAGGGAGGTTTCTTACAAGAATACAACGAGAACGAAAACTGATTGCTTCCTCACAGGAAGCAACTCAAAGTTTCATACCCTGAATTTTGACTGACTTAGTAGTAACAACTCTTAAAAGTTGTTTTAATCTCGGAATTTGAAAAATGTTTTTACATTGTTAAGATAGACTACTTTTCTAATCTTTCAGAACTTCCAACTTTAGGGAACTTTGTGAAGAAAAACTAAAAAAAATATTATACGAATGAAATATTAAGCGTATTTTAAAGTCAGAACTAAAACTTTCGTCATTTCTATAAGATGTTTGTAAATACTCTTAAAACGTAAGGAAGAAAGCATTTATTTTAAAAATGTCTTGTGTTTACCCTATACTTGAAATTTTAATTTTCTTTTGCCGTTTTCCGCATTTTAAGAACAATATGTACAAAACGAATTTAGGCAAATTCCGCTTAAAATGTGTTAAAATTCGACTACGATTATAAGGTAGCTTATTTTTTTACATTTAAAGGGAAAATTCCCGCATGTGTAAAATAAATATAAGCTTTTAATCTTATCTGAAAGTTATTTCCAATAAAACGCAAATATTGGGTAATTTATCAGAATAACATGAAATGTTGAGTTCTTAGAATTTTTATTTAAGTATTGTTGACCAGTGATACGTAATTAAAATTTTTTAATAGATTATCTCACTTTTTCAAAAAATTGCAAAAGTCTTTGTTAGCAAAATTAACTCTGAATGCTCAATAATTAAATTTAAAGTTTTTCATTGTAGGCGTAAAAATTGAATGTGTTGATTAAAAATAATTAATGATTTGTGATAGAGGGCCCTTACTCTCAGAATTTTGAACCTTTGTTCTGAAGATAACTTTTGAAATTTATTTTGGTTGGTTTTGTTGAAGACTGACCACACGAGAGACAGGAATAAATTTAGCTACCTACCAGGGGAAACACTAATGATTTTCACTAGCGTTCAATTAAAGTTTGCCCACCTACCCGTCGTTCGATGGCCGGGCTTCGATGGTCCAAGCGGGTGGCTGATAAATTTTTGGAAATCTAATCAAGAGCCGTCGATCAAACACATTTTAACCATATCATAAAACAATTTGTTTAGCGCAGCGAGGGGCCTGTGGCGAGCGAAAAACTATTAATCACCGACCATCAGTCAATTGGTTTGTGGCCAGTCGCCTACCTTATGCAAATAGGGGCTGTTCCCGGCAAATTACTAAAATCGTCAATTATGGGGCTTGAAAAACCCCCGCGAAAGGCTCGTCATAGGGCACTGAAACAAAACTCAATTGCGGCCGTCATTTTAATTAATTAACAATGAAACTTTAAATGCCGGCAGCTGGGGATCAGGCGTGTGGGGGCCTCTGGGTGTCGAGGGCCTGCCAATTACCCTCATGCAAAAAGGTGCATCACATCGCATACCATCGCCTGCATTATGGCGGGGCACTTGATTCAGTTTATTACGGGGCCCCAACCCGCCAGCGATGCCACCAGATAACCCCGGTCCGGTGGGGCTCATTGATTACCCGTAATCAATTCTGATCGATTGATTGATTGAATGACTGAACACCACGCTGCCTTGCCCGGGTGACTGATGAAACTCTTCCGCGGCCCCAACTTTGGGCTCCGGCCTTTGTGTGGGTCTAAAGACTTTAACAAAGCCAAGGTGCGATATTAATTAACTTTCGCCCCGGATGCTGGGAGGCCCCGACTATGATCCCCGTCCTAGGCGCAGATTAGAATCGTTTAAGATGTTCCGATTGTTGCCTTTAAGTGATTTACGCGTTCGCCGAATGATACGCGGAGCAAATCAAAACCATACTGCAAGAAGGCAGCCGCTCCCCCCGGCCCAGCCCCGCATCGCACAAAACAATGAAATTGAAAAATTATCTACGGATGTCCATCAAGACGTGGACCGCGTCTTGATGTTTTTCTGCCTTCAGAGTTTCTTTTCTTGTTCTGTTGACTGTCTGAATTAGAACTGATCGCAGTGCGGGGCCCCAGCGGAGCACCGAGCATCGATCGGGGCTACAAATTACCACACGCAGTCTCTTGATTTTCTTAACTTTTTGTTTATAAAAAATACAAAGAAGGTGGAACGTTTAAATGGTTCCAGCCCACCGAGTTTCGGGAATTCCGATGTGAAAACACATTTTCGCGGCTGGCCCATTCACAGTTTGACCTTTTTTCGGGAAAGCGTGTAGGCAAGAGACCTTATGTAGAAATTACTTGTTTTTATACATCACGGTTACCACTCACAATTTTGAGGCGCGGTTTCACTCCGAAAATGAGAAATAGAATGGTACACAGAGCACACCTTTTAAAAAATATTTAAGCCAATGGCTCATATTCTTAAAAAACCGATCCAAAGTTTAGTCTCAACTCAAAGATTTCGATATTTCGATATTTATTAAAGGAGTATTCGACTCAAAGTAGCAAATTTTGGAGGTATAGTGATGATCTTGTGGTGCTTATAATTTATTAAAAATATAACCTTTTAAATTTAATTTTTTTTCCTACCATATAAACGCAAACTCAAAAGGTACGTATTTACGAAAAAATGCTTTAAAAGTTTTAGTACAACGAAATATAAAATGAACTTACAAAGCCTTAACTAAAACTTTTAGTACAAGATAATACCTGAAGGATTTCTATCCTACCTCGTTGTTCAAATGAAACATTTAAGGACTTCCTAGAAGAACTTTTCCCTTTTATCAAATCCCATCCTTCCCGATGAACTTAATCCCAACCATCCCCATAGGGGAAGAAAATCTTTTAAGTACTTTTTAATCTCACAATTGTGGCCGAGTCATTTTTAACTTAAAATATTTCGCTTAGCACAATTTTACTGGGCTAACTTCCAAGGAATTTACATAGAGTAGAGTTCCATCGAAATCCTTCAAAAGGGCCCTCGAAGAGCATCTCCTGCAGCTGCTGAGGACGAGTCAAAATGGATTTAGGAAAAGTTGGCAACTTCCATCAAGCACAAGTCAGTTGTCTTTCATTAATTCGTGCCATTCGATAAATGACGACGGAGAATTGCTGCAGCCACAACAGCCAACAATTCTCCGAAGTTGCTGGGGGGCTCTGCACAACATTCTGGTGCCTGATGGCAGTTTCCGCACCCTCAGGATCCCCCATTGAGGGCTTCGCCACCCCAGCTCAAGGGACCACTTACTAACAAAAACCGAAAGCGGAGCCAAGATAAACTTTTCATCCGGAGCCAGAACTGAGCATCAATTAACAGAATTTCTGTGCTGAGTTTTTCCTCCGTGGTGGAAATTCCATTCATCTAGAAGCACCGGAGTTCTCGTGCCTCCTCCTGATCTCCCGGAAAACTATTTTGGGGCGCGGGTGGTTGCCAGTTACGAGAGCATCTCCTGCTTACAACTATTCGCCAGGGTTTAAATGCGAAAAGTTTGTCTGTTGCGCATTTCCCGCTGCAATGAAGCTCCGGCACAAAGAGGACTCTCCGGTGGTCTTGAAAGGACAACGGCGGCGACGGCAGCGTCGGCGGCGGGCGTTTCGTTGGGGCTGCCGCGGGCACGGACTCCGGCAGCGGATCTATTGCACAACAAGGGCCCCATTCCGCCCCCGTCTGGGGCCCCAGCTACATTACTTTGTCCTGTTCGATCACTTCGCCCCCGGGTTGTTCCAGGAACCGGAGCGCCCCCTTTTGCCAGCTGTGCGCGATGGGGCTTCTGTTTAACAAGGTTTTTGGGGGCTCCGAAAAGTGCCCGGCGTGGCCGAATGCGCTTTTGATAATGGCGCGGAACAAACAATTGCTCGGCAGCAAGTGGCCACTAGGACTTTCTGCAGATACAAGGTGGTGAGTTCCCGAGGGATCGTTAGTACGCTACTTTCGAACAATATGCGCTTCAAGTGGTCACTTGCTGGTTACGGCTGAGTAATCTGAAATGGACCACGGGGCAGCGAATAACTTCCTGCTATTAGCATACTCCAGTTCGACTACCCCCGCATTTCTGGCTGGCTTAATTAAGCGTTAACCACCTCTGCAAGTGCGCTGTTTTGAACGTGTTTCTTGCCGGGGGCTCCAATCCCTCCTTTTTTAATTCAGAGGTGAAATACTAAAAGTGGTTTCGTATGATTGAAATTAACTTTTGATACCCATCATACAAAACGTTGTTCTTGGACAAGTATTATTTTCATTCTAGATTGATTTGATACTTATTTCCACTTCCGTAAAATAAGTAGATTTATATAATATACTTGCATATTTTAAGACTAAAATTCATGCAGCGACCTTTATAAACAATTTAGAAATAAAAAAACATATTCAAATATATGTTATTGGTACTTTACTATACATGAAAAATAGATGTTCTGAGCTGCATAGTTTGATATAGTAAACTTTTTATTGGAGAATCTAATATTATATCAAAGGTAACCAATAAATTTGTTCTTTCGTTATTGAGATATCTCCGGATCTCTTTTTATCGTCATTTGAAGCAAAATTAACATAGGATACATTTCGGTTAAAATTTTCCCTCTTAATAGATAATTACTCTTATATGTAGAGTTAAAACTAATCTTAAATAATGATAACTTGCTGATTTTTTGATGGTAAAATGCAACAGGTATTGCAGCGGATCTCACTAAACAGGCGCTCTGAATAATCGCGAAGTCTTACGACTATCCCAGGCCGTGTTCCTCATTACTGTCATCATTAGGGCTAATAAAAGATGTCATGAAAACTTCATTTCTTTATTGAAATTTCTACCCCGATGTTCGCAGTCTTTAATACCGTCTGCCTTCCGCCGTCTTATTTGCTTAGCACACATTTTCAGCACCGGACTCGGTCACTCTGATTTTTCTCATGTTCACTGCGTCTAACAAAAGCGCTGTAAAATGCTACCCGGTACAAAAAGGGGAGCCTAATCCTGATTTACAGCCAGTGCACGATATTTTAATGACCTAATAATCGTAAAAGTTCAGCAATAGCCGACCAATAAATTTTCTTTTTTTAGCAAAATAAAAAAGATATGAGTGAATTTACACGGAGCCTCTGATCTGCGGCGAATCAGACATGCTAATTGACTCCAAAGGGGCGTAGAAAGGGGGTTTACAGGAGGTCCTATAAAATTTTATTTCTCGCAGATTGTTGTAAACGAAAGGGAGAATCTTTATTGAAAATTTCCTAATGACTTGGGAAACAGGTGTATCTATATAAATGTACATTTATTAGGGAGAGAAAATGCTGGAACATGCCACCCACTTTGTACCTTACGCTGTAAGAAGTACATTTTGTGTCTTTACAAAAAAACGCTAAAATAGATTTCGATTCAACGCTATTTCTTAAACAAAATAGAAATACATAAACATTTTATTACAGTTTTTGGAGTCTAAACTTGAATCTAAAAGCTCATTGATCAATTGTACAATTTTTTAGAAATATAGTAAATTAGCATAATTGTTTTAATTATAATGAAAAATAACTAGTTAAAATCTCTCAATTAATTATGTACTTGTATAGTGCAGCACTATCTACTATTCTGTCATAAAATAACATAAAAACTTTAAAGAACTTTAGGAAATGTATCTCAATAAACTTTCTCTCAATAATTTTTCTAAATACCCAATTCACGCACCATTCTTTAATCGCAGAACTAATAAGCTAATAAAGTGTTCAGATTCTTTATTTAACATGTAATCTTTTCGTTCAATAAATCAGAAATCAGAACGTTCGAGTTTCCATTTTATTTTTCAATAAAAGCAAAACTAGCAAGTCTTTACAGCGAAAGTGGATAACAGAAAAAGTTGAAAGTTTTCTTAAGCGGACAAAAGGAGAGGCACTCTAAGAGGCTTAGCACAACTGTTTTGTTTATTTAGAAAGTGGAAAATCCCCTTCGAAAGCCTTTCAGTTTTTGAAGAGCTCCCATGTTGCACTCGATCAATTTCCTGCAGGAATGAGCACAAGAGCCTCATAGCCACTTGGCTTATGCGGCCAATTATGTCAATATCGAGCGATCCCATCGCGGCCGCGGCGCGGCTCATATGCGGCGCATAAATTCCATCCCTAATAATTTTATTAATGCAATATGACGGCACTTGGCGTTGGCTTCGCGCAGGGTAAACACGTGGGGCACTTGCCCGAATAAGTGCAATCAAGCGGAGAGTTACTTTCTCGACCGAAGTAACTAACTAAGGAGAAGCACTTTCGACAAAGGTCCGTGGCGTTTCAGCGACCGCGGTCCGTGACGAAGACCCTGGAGATGGGTCTGGACTCCGGACTCTGGACATCAATTATTTTATTGTAATCCTGTTAATAGCGAATTCACTCTGGCGTCAAGGGGCACTCACTTGAATAATTCTGGACGAGTGCAAAGTAAGCAAATTCATTCCTAGTAATATGCAATCGAAAGCAACAATTTGCTGAATTAACTTTAATAACATAATTAATATTCAAAATCGGCTAAAATTCAATAAAACTCTGTATACCTAACTAAACATAGAGGGTAAATAGATTTGACCTAGCCAACTTTTATGAATTAGTTCATACCTTAAATATTTTATATAATAAGTAGTAGTAAAAAGACAAATTTCTGGCTCTTTTCCATTTTTCTAGAAAGGTTCCAAAAGTTTAAATTCTTCATAACTTTAATGAATCTTGCTTTCAATGCTTTAAATAATTTTCTTTTTCATTTCTGCATAAAAGTCGTATAAATATGCCAAAATTGTCTGTGAAAAGGTGGCAATTTATGAATATTCTCAAAATAAATTGAGCGTTTTTTCCAAATTTATGAATTTTAATGTGACAATTGATTTGGGTCGATTTAATTTTAATTTATTTCACTGGAAAATTTCTCGTCCTTTTATTAGTCTCCTTTTTCTAAAGATTTATTTCCTTTTCTTGCTCTAATTTTTTTTTAGAAAAATTACATCTTTAAGAAATTCAAATTGTAGGAGAAATGTGGACGGTTTTATTGATAGGTTAAGATAAGGTGAGATTGTCCGCTTTCCTCAAAGAATGAAATCATTTTTGCTAGGTGTATGCCAGTAGATATGACCACGGTTTAGTCAGAGTTTCACGACCAAGGCGTCATCATTTTTCTTCCTGTCTTCAGCAGGTCTGTTGTTTGCCGACGATTATCAGTCGGATTCGAAGCGTCTGCCAATGTGACGGTGCGGCAACTACCGCCGCAAGGAGCGACCTGCAGACGAACCTTCCGAACCTTCGGAACCTTCTGAGCAGACAATCCGCTGCCATCCATCTCGGCGGTCGCCTGATCGACTTCTTTTGTGGTCACCATTTAAACGGCAAACAAATAAACAGTGTGACAGATAAAAAGACGAAGATCAACGATAAATGACCGCAATAGTCGAATTCGATAAATTATTTGCTTATCCGGGGCGAGGGCTACCACTTCTGGCTGCGCCGGGACGAGCCTCAAGTGTGATTTAGATAAAAACGGAGGTCCCGGAGGAGCCCTCTCCTGTCCAGAGGAAGATATTTCAATTTCCGCTGGCCCGCCGCCGGGGCTCTGGAAGGACAGCGCTAGCCCCGGTGTGGGTGGCTTATTGATGATGGCTAATAATCGCTGAATTAATTTTATCATGGGCGCTGAGCCCTGCACTTGCGCTAAGAAATCCATGTAGCTGGCAACTTGATTTACGGTGAGCGATGTCGGGAATTTCTCACTGTGTCTAGCGGCCACGAGATTTATGGTCGCCGGGCTCGCAGACCGCCTGATTTATCTTTGATCCCGGCACTTTATCGCAGTGTCAACCAACTATTTGGACAAGTGATGAATTTATCTGAGGAGATGCAGATTTCGTGGGAGTGTTTCTTCACGAATGTTCGCTTCTCCCGCGGCGACTTCCGCCGGACGGGGTTCTCAAGGTCTTGCGATTTTCCAACTGCCGCCGCCCGCTGCCGTCGTCGCGAGGAATAGTCCAGACGAGGAGGCCAGGATCGGGGGTCGGATCCCGGCAATTGTTCAAATAAATTTGATCCCAGCCGGAGCAATTAATGCCCGCCTCTAATTACCTGGCATTCATATCGTGACCGGGCGATTGCACGCCGACGATTATTCACGGCGAGGAGGAGCCACACATCCGCGATATACGGCTGTGGCCATTCAATAAATTCCAATTTTAATCATAATTGTTGGCTGTGTGCTCGATGAATGCGCTAAATTATTGCAACATGATCCCAGGGGATGCCGACTCAGGGCCGAGTAATAAAGCGATCTTAATTGTAATTGGAGCAGAATTTATTTTATTGTCGTCCTTGCTGGGCATGATCTTTGGTGTAACCTGAGAGCCTTTCGGTGTTATCGCAACCGTGCTGCCTTTATGGGCCGATAATTTACGGCTCGGTAGCGATTAAAATCACTAGAAGGTGGCATGGTTGCACCTCAGGTGAGAGACTTACCTGTGCGGGTGACTTGCACATCCCGGAGCAGAATCACAGCATGCACCACAGACGAGCGCAGATTCGCAACTCAGATAAAGTTACAGGTGAATCTGGGGGTATTATGTTTTCGTTATCAAGCGTACCTCGCTTGCTAGTAATGGACAATAAGTATCAGGTTAATTGACACACGCTCCGGATCGCTCCAGTTAAGTGCATTCGAAGGTGCACTGCCCGTCGCCGACTCACTTTGAATGCCTGCGGTCATTAGCATTCTGGTGCAATTGCACCTAGAATGCACCGGACTACGATGGCCAATGGTTGCCCACTTGTGGCGCAGATAGGTAAATCTTTCCGCGAATTCATTATCAACTTTGTTTCGGGTGGCGTGATTCGCTATTCGGCTGACTATAGTAGTTATTAAATACTGCCAGAAGGTCAATTTCATTTTACGACATGGATCGTTAAATATAATGCGCAGTGGTAGAAATTGATAATAGGTCTATGAATACCAATTTTAGGACCTATTTGTAAATGATAATCCTCGAAGTTTGCATGCACGGACCCAATCAGAATTTAATATATGTATTATGCAGAATATCTGTCCGCTAACACTCCACTAAAATGAATTTATCTTTTGACCATTTGTACAAATCAGATATGACTACTTCTTTAATAAAACTAGCATGAGAAGGTCCAGTCGAGTAAAGTTTTAATATACTCTGTTATCTTAATTATTGGTTTAAGAATATCCCTTTATTATATGTATCAGTTTATTCATAATTCTACGTTTTTATTTCTTTTCCACAAGATGATGCTATTTTGCAAAAATGCATTATCAGGTGATAAGTTCTCTTTAAGTTTTCTACTAATTTTCTACTAATCGCACAGTTTATATCTAAAACATATCCATCTGAATTTATAATTTTCAATCGGTCACTACTTTGCGACATAATTTCGAAATCATCTCTCAGGTCACGTTTAAAAAATAAAAAAGGTACGACTTTATTTATAAAAGTTAAGGCTTTCATCTGTATTGTGGCTGACTATTGCGTTGACACGTATATTGATTTGAGTTTCGAAATTGATTGCTTGAAACTTAAACTATAGGTAGATGGTCTTTGTGCATATTAATTCATACTATTATGTGTCAACTTGTCTGTAAACAATGCACCTAGCGTACTTTACCTGTCATATTAAGATGTTTATTGTTCCATTGTCTCCAGAGCTGTTATGCAATTTGGATTATAAATTAGGTCGGTGAGAAACAATATGAATTGTATTTAAGGCTGTGGTACCTAGGTCATCTGACTTCTGCTAATTATAAGTCAGAAAGAATTGAAATGAGATTGCTTTTCATTTTCCGATTTCCAAAGATTTCTGTTTAAGAAAAAGTAGAGACACAAATACTCTTCAAAAATTCCCTTAATCAAACATGCCTCAAATATGAGACAACTTAACTTAATGTTAATTCGAATAAGTCAGGTTTTAACGAGAATATCGAAATAAACTAAATGTTAATTATACGAAAAGTTAATAATCGGGATAAAGAGTAGCCTTTCGGTTAGAAAAAAATCTCAATAGTGAAGCATAAATCTGATCGGCTTGGAAAATATCGAGGTTGATTTGAACAATTTCGCGGAGACCTCTTATAATACTTTTGCTGATCGTGAGTTCTCTACATTAAGACCAATTAAAATCATCCAGAGATAAGCCCCGGCTTGTTCCACGAAAGGTAATAACTCCTAGCGTTGGCCAACGCCTGCAATTTCTCATGCTGTCCCCGTGAGACAACAAAATTGTCCGGCTGGCATATCCCGTCTTATAATTGTCCCGGATCAATTTGTCACAAGTAAAAAATGACTTCCAGTTTGTTGCAGCTCGAAAGAGTGAGCGCCGGACTGAATACACAATTTGTCCAGCAATTTATTAATATTCCATTAACATACTCCTGGTAAGTGAGTCCAGGGGTTTGGGAACTTCGAGGGCTTCGGTGGGGTCCCGGGAGCTCCGGACCGGACCGGACCGGACTACTGAGTCCAGAACAAGGGCCACTGAGGGGCCATCAAAAGTGGGAGCTCCGAACTCCCATAGCATGATTTATGCAATCTCTTCCCATTTGATTCACACTGCGCCACTGTGGACTTTGACTCGGCCACTGCTACCGTGCCCGAGTGAGCCGAGTCCTGGTCCCGGGGGCTCCGTACTCCAGACGCCAAACTCTGGAAAGTTTACCTGTCTTCGGCCACTAATAAGTTTTGCGATCGAAGCCCCCGTGGATTTTAGGTCGCCTTTCTGGTTTCTGGATAGCAGTCCTGCTGCTCTTTTTCGAGACGACGAAGGCAATCTATCTCGATGACTCGATGGACAGACACCGAGCTTAGCAGACCCCATCTAGCCCTAGATCGTATCTGCAAAGAGCACGTCCTCGACGTGGAGCTCCGGCCGGCGATGGGGAGGCCCTCGGAGCCCAAGAAGCCAGCAAATTAGTCAAATTCCCCCCATGATTTATGGAGGTTCTCACAGGGGCTCCTATAATTTATCCATAAATAAATGAGATATAATGAACTCCAGTGTATGATTCTTTCGACGTTGCATCTGTGTGGAGGTGCACTGCATTTTGCGGAGATTATGGCAATTTTCAGCTCAAATTATTTTATGAGTTGCCATCCGCCGAACAACGATGGGTGGATCCGCGGGGCGATGGAGCGGAGCGGGATCGTCGAAGAATAATTGCACAATGCCGAATAATTGCAGTGGATTAGGTCGGACGGGATGATGCCGAGATGATGGAGTGGGAAGATGCATCTTTCCTGTCGCAGACTCCGGAGCATCCCCCTTTATACCCGACCAATTTCGGATTTGATATAATAATTGCATATCACCCTGTTAATGGGGAAAATTTTTAAAAGGGTCACTGTGACCATGTGCGCTGGAATAATGTTTGCATCAACCCCAAAATAAAATGAAAAACAAAAAAGCCATTTTGACCTTTGAAATTTTGCGGCCGGAAATATGGCAGGAGGTAAAACATTTTCTGAAAGGACCAAAAATGTAGGACACATCCCCCGGCACAAAGTTGTTCGGTCTTGTTATGATTTTGTTACGATGCAGCTGACACTGGCGCAGTTTTGTTGTTAAAACTTTTCGCGTGAGAATTCTTATGACAAAACTTTTAGGGCTAAAATGTGTTTTTTGTTTTGCCCTCGCCTGCCAGTAATTGAAGGCGAAAGTTGGCAACGGGTCGGTTGCATAAACTGCAATCGCTGCAATATACAGCAAGCCTGATAAAATCTTGTTTTTGTTAACCCCCATTTTGGTTACATAACCCCACTGAGAATGGGCAACTAAAGTTTGCCAGGTTGGCTTTTTGCTGCTTATTATTATGGGATTTTTACGGGCTCTTTTGAGAAATTAATATGGCTTTGAGGGACCTGTGAAATATGTGCTTAAATTACACATGTACCTGCACTACGAAAAATAAAAGTTCTAAAATCAATAGTTTTTAAATCTGATTTTAGGCTTTTATTAAACTTAGTGTATTGATTCAATAGTTGTTTCTTTTCTATGATAATCATAATTTTTTTTAAATAGATTCTCAGTTTAGTTGTAATCTGTAATCTATAAAAAGAAAATCACATTGAAACAATCTGCAACTTTTACGAAATAAATTATAAAAAAAAAATTTTCTTCACCACCGGAAGCAAATCTTATGCTTGTATATTAGTGAAATTTTGTTATAAATTTAATTAATTTACTAGATTCAGAGACTGTACAGTTTAAGGCCTTTAGATCATAACGAGCTTCATAACTAAAATAATTTGAATTTGTCAGAATTTCCTTTAGACTATTTACTTCTTCTCTAGAGTTCAGAATGGAACAACTTACCATGGTCTGTCCAAAAACGAAATTCTTAAAGCGACTGCAGTTGGCCCGTTTTTCTTACTTTATAAACACATTTTCTTTTCGGGGCTCCATCGCGAGCACTATAATTGGAAGGATTCGCTAGGAAACAGCTTATCACTTCTTATTCTGCATTCGAGCCGGGCAACTCCGAGCAAACTTCTTTAAAGTTGCGCAAACTTGCGATATAAACACAAAACCAGGGGGGCGTAAAAGGAATGAGGAGTGGGAGCCCCCAAAAGCCAACGAAGTGGCCGCACAGTGAGCTCCAAGGAAGCCCCACCGGCGTCGCAGGGAGAAAAGCGAAAATAATAAAACGCCTGGAAAAATAACCAAGATTTTTTTTCTTTCCCTCCAAGAGCGCGGTGCAGCACCAAAGTTCTGTGTATTTTTTCGCGTTTACCCCGTGAACTGGGACAACAATTCTCAGGCTCACCCCGGCATAGTTTACCCGGAGCCCCGGAGTATTCCGCGCCAGGACCAAGTTGCAGGATAGTAAACTTAAATAGAATTCTTAGTGCTGGCGAAATGAGAAATTTCACTCGAGACAAAAATGCAATTTGCAAAGTTTTTTTTCTTCCTTTATGCTTTTGGCTGTCGACCCCTTGGCCCGGCACTGCGTTAAAGTTGCCCTGCTTTCCCTGTCCAGAGCCCGAGTTTCCCGAGGGAACGACATCGGGACTCATGCAGCGACACTGATGACTTTTTCACTTTTTCCTCCGAATTGAGTTTAAGAGTTCGGAGTACAAGGTAATCTGAAAGAGTCCTGAATTGTTGATTACAACCACTCGGGATCACACTTCCCGAGTGTCGTAGGTGGCCAGTCTTGAGGTGTTCTACAGCATCCCTAAGAATATAATTCATTCTCGTGAATCTCGGAACAAGGCCGGAGCATCCTTGGGAGAAAGATTCAGCTTCCTGCTCACTTGAGCAATTTCTGAGTGTTCTAGAGCGACTCAAGAGGCTTAATTACCTCTCAGGATGACGACTCTTTTTAATGCCACTCTAATTAACCAAAATACGCACAAATCACAAAAATATGAGGTAACCTCGTCGCTCATCGGGTACCCCGCCCCCGCTAGATTGACTGATTTCTGCCTAACTAAGCACCTACAACTCGGCTGTACACCGGTCGGAGGCGTCTTCAAGATTGCACCGAACACAGAAACACGTGTAGCACTTAAAGTCGTGCAAGTGCAATCTATTCGAGATCATGTTTTTAATTGCACGATTTTATTGTGCATTGCACCCGACATTGCCTGCGAAAAAGTGTGCTCCCCGCTCTATCGGTTCTATGGCGGGAAAGGGGGAGCAATGGGGCCCTTCGGGAACAGACAAGGGAGCACCTCTTGAACGAGCGATTTCTAGACGGAGCGGAGCGTCTTAGCAAAACGAGCGGCAATTAAATCGAGTCCTCTCAGGGCCTCAGGTGTTATCGCAAGGGAGAGGGTCAAGACTTCAAGACGAATTGATAAAAATAAATTGAGTTGAGGGATGCACTCCATTCGGGACCACTGGGAAACTCCTGGGAGCGGAATTAATCGAATTGAGGTAAATATTTCAGCCAGTGACGACAGCGGCAGGGTCCGTCTTGGGTCTTATGGGGCAAGACAAGCTATGAGCAGCTAAGACTGTCTGGGGCCTCCTGCTTCCTTCCAGATTTAATGCATTGATTACATATTTAACTCTATGCTGTACCTTGCAATTTGCCTTAAGTACTCATTTATATGGAATACTCGGCCAATACAAATCTTGAATAGAAATACTACGGCATACCTAAATCACAACATACAAAATATTTTCTAGGAGTCAATTAGAAGAAGTCATCAATTTGACCCGCATGCATACATTTTGGTAGATATTAATTTGTACTTCAATAACACAAAAATCGATATCAGAAGGTTATTAGGATCGGTTGATTTTAAATTTAGTTATAAATATTTTGCTATACGTCGGATCAATATAACTTGGTTATTTGCAGTTTATAAAAATTACGAATAATACCAAGCATTTTTGAGACGACATTTTATGAAATTAATTTCAAAAAATATATTATATATGCATCAATTTCATCAAGTTTAACTCCAAACAACAAATATATATTAGAAATATTCCAGTGCCAAAATGTGGGTTCTTAGGTTATTGTAATTTTTCTCCAAATGAGTACACATTTTGTTTTCTCAAATTATAAGTTCAAAGTAATCTTTTCTTTATAATCATGAAAGTGTCTAAAATGTAAAGCGTGGCTTAAATAATTATTTTTGTACTTCATATGATACAAGACAGAGTCTGGAGAAGTGTAGGTTCGTAGAAAATAAATTGCAAACAGAGGTAGGTAAAGTAAATGTAACTATAGTTCGAGGTTGATGCGGGAACGAATTAACTTCTTTGTCGAATCAAAGCATTACGAAGCACGTCGAGTGCAGAGGAAAATTAATTATTTTGGGGTAGAACGATATCCTCGGAGGACGCGTTATAGTGCGGCGAATGACTTATACGCGGATTTAGCGTAAACCCCGCAATTTGCTGAATTTGACAGAGCGCGCTCAGTGGGAACTGCTTCAAATCTGCACAAAGCGTTCGAAGGTAATCCTTCGGAAACACACAGAAGCGTAGCGCAGCAAATTATAATTAAACTCTGGTGTCTGCAATTTTTCACATTTTTATGATCTCTATATTTCACCCGGGGCGACGGGCCATTTATCTTGGACAGAAAATGCGTCTTGAGAAATGGTAAGATGGGGCCGAGGAGCGCAATAAAACGAGTGGAACGGGAGAAAAACAAATTATTTAAGAAACACTTGATCACATGTTCCCAATTAATCACATGTTCTCATTGGGCCGATGTGCTAATTATCAGCCGTTCAAGCGTGTTAGTCGCGCCGCCGTCGCGATGGGGAGCTCCTAGAGGAAAACCGACAGACGCTGGAGCATAAACTCCACGGGAATAAATAAAAAAATACATATAAAAAAAACAGCTCTGTCACACGCAGCCGGGAATCGCTGCGGTAGACGCAGCCCAGTAAATCTTGTCTGGGATTAAGAAAATTACAGCAGACAAAAAGTCCACCTCGAGATAGACGACAAACAACTGGGGCTGGATGGGGTCCTCAAACGCGGAATTTATCGCATCCGCTAACGATGTTTGACAGACTAATAACCGCCAATCATTATTTTATCGGGATTTTTTTCGCGGCTCTAATTAGTCTTATGTTAGGGTTCGGATTAAGATACCTTGAATCGCATTGTTCGCGACTCAATCGCGAATCTGCAGCAAACGAATTCCGGGAGGGCCCTCAAGCTCTTAAAACGGGCCTAAAGACTAAGAGTAAGACTAAGACGCTAGATTGGGAGCGCAGCGAAAATTAATGAAAATCGGATGACAAATTGCCGTCGCAGAAGTTTGCCAGTCGCTGAAATAAGGACGCATCTTTGAGATGCTCGTGATGACGATGTCTTGCGACTCCACCAGCCATACAGCCAATGTCAAAAGTGATTAATTAGAAAATAATTACGCGACGAGGTTTATTTTCGACTCCGAACTCTCGAGGAGGTTGGGGATGTGTATGCTACACATGCTTAACTAAGAAAAACAAAATCTTCCTCCGCCTGATAATCTTAGGGATTGACAGGGCTGTCGGAGTATTTTATGCTAATTACCTCAATTATTCATGTGGAGCCTGGCATTGGCCTTTTCCTCTTTCGGTGACTTATTCCGTCCTCACGTTGGGTATTTTTGTACTTTGCTGATTATTATCGGAAAGAGGCGCTGACAACTTTCCTTCCCATTAATCACAATTTACCATTTTCCAAAAGTAATGACTTGAATCGTTCCATTTGCTCTCAGACAAATTAAGAAATGGCGGAGTTTTGCCTAAGAAAGTAAAAAAGGAGCCTTGAATCAATGTTATTTTAAATTTATTGTTCGAATGAATGCTGGAAAAGTTCAATTGCTGATTTTTTTAAATTTTGTAGATAGTCAACCTAAACGTCTGCAAATATTCAGTTGACGATTAATCAAAATCAACTTTCTAATTGTAAGAGTTTGCTTTAATTTCAATAAGTAGATATCTAATAATTTTTTTTGAGTCATAGTAACGAAAGACTAAATAAAAGAGTTCTTTCCAAAATATTCCACCAAAATGAATATTATTCGGTAGCTACAATGTAGGTAATTACTATTACAAACAAAAAACCGCTTACGATTTGAAGAGCTAAAACCAAAATTTAATTAATTTTCAATGAATCTTTTTAGGTTACATAATTGCTTTTTCAAATTATAATTTGAACAAAAGATATTTAATGTAATTACTACAATAGTGGTGCAAACATGTTACTGTATTATATAAATACTAAATCCAGAACATTTTGAGAAATAGTATTTTATTATAACGTAAGTAGGTACTATACAAAAACAGCTTCATACATCAAAATTGGGTAATGGAATTATTTAAGTGTTTTCGTATAATTGAAATGCACAACGAGCCATTTTAAATCCATTTACATTTGGCATTGCTGTGGAACTTCACTCGAAGTAGGAGGGAAAATGCTGCAAAACGTTGAAAGTTTATGCTTGTACCTTTAATCAGATGCTAACAGCCACTTTGAGCGCCAGCACCAGAAGGTCCGTAATTTAAATCAACTGCACTAAGAAAAGTTTTCCCTTGGCCAAACTTTATTCCATCGTCCCTGAATTCCAGAAAATTATATTAATTTGATCCAAAACATCCCATTTCCGCATGCAGGAGCATGTTCGTTGAAAACATGCTAAAAACCTTTGGCATTTGTCCAAGACCTTTAAGACCATCTTAAATCTGCCACTTCCTCCCCCTCCCCCATACAGGAAAGTTTCCAGTAATTACCTTAAGTGCATGTATCCTCGGCCCGAAGGAAGGAGTATTAGCGGCGAAAAATCGAGGCCAATAAAACTTCATTAATTCAGTTTGTTTACAATTGTCCCAGCGTTTAATTGGATTAGGCCTCTCTCAGGAGTGGACGAGCGAAAGGAAACTTTTTCACCAGCAGGCTCAGGGACCGAGTGGAGCCCCTGTTCTGGAACAGTGGAGCTCCATTACTGCGGTGCAGGAGTACGCTCCCTGAATATCCGATGTAATTTAGCAAACGAATTTTATAGATGGCTTAGAGAATTCGTTAATTGAGTTTTGCCGGGATGTGAAAATTATGTAGGGACTCGGATCTCTAGTGTTCCCCTCATGCGGGGGCTCCTCTAGAAACTTGTCCCTCCCCCATCCCCGAAACAATGGTCGGGCAAAACTCTGGAACACAAACGAAGATAAACAAGGAGGTAATGCTTGTTGGATTTCTGTGCAAACACAGGAACCATATCTCGATAAAAATTGCTACGTTTTTTCAACCCCCGGGGTCTAGAAGGAAACGACGGCAAATAGCAAACAGCAGACAAAGCAGCGTTTTGGGCACGCCGAATGACTTCAATTTAATGACAAAGTTTGAGTACACAGAAACAAGAAGTTCGACTGCACTCCAGAGGCGGCCGGGAGGCGGAACGTTGCCGTTCCGGGAACTCTACCAAAAACCCCGGGACTCCTCCTCTCCAGGCCTCGTATATTCCACTGTTTGCTTGGCGAATTAAAGAAATTTTCTCGCCTGAATTTTTCCTGATTTTCAAATTTCTGCCAAAGGTTCTTCTGTTCGGTGCTTCTATGCTGCTGTATTTTCTGTGCGGGTCTCTGTCCCGATCCCGGCAGGAGTGTTTGTCCTCCTCAATCGATATCTTTCATCTTTTATCTTGGCGGAATAAAAATTTTATTGCATTCCCGACAGGAGCAGAGGATCCAAAGTCGCAATTTCACATGTGGAAGAAATGGAGCGATGTCAACGGAGCGGGCACGGGGACTCTACTTATTGAATTAGTTTCATGTGACTTCTGCCGTTCGAGCATTAAATTTTAGGAACTTTTTGGCGCCAGAATAGTTTCAAGTTGACGTTGTCTCGGAAAATTACTGCAAGTTTTTATATCAGTTATATAATTATAGAGCAGGGGATTTTTCCCTTTTAATGTTGCATTTTATCTGCCTATTCTGCAAGGATACAAATATCTTAAGTATTATAACTATTTAGCAAAAATGTTGTTGGTTTATACGATTCCACTGTGATAGTGGTATTTTGCATTTTAAATAGAACTTCCGCATAGACATATAAAGTTTAAATTTGTTTCGATGAAGTTTGACTTCTGACTTATTACTTTAATGTTTTTTGATTTATTTAATTGTAGTATCTTTTTACATTTGTGTTTCAACAAAAGCAGCTAACAATTTTATATTTCTTAATTTATTATATAAAATTCGTTATGTGTTGCTTCTATAATTTTGGTTATTTTACATAGAACCTTCTGATTCTTTTCTTGTTTAATTTAAAATCTTACTGTCGGTCTATTTTGGCTCCATACCTGGAAAATTGTTTAATTGCGAGGTCAACAACAATTGAAACGTATCTCAGTTGAATAGTTTTCATCGCGAAATTGCGAAATGAAGCAGAACCGCCGTCGATGCGAAATTGATGTTGATGACTGGCGGCGGCACTTCTTGGTGAGATTGGCCACTTCCACGAAACGAACTGTTTGTGGCTAATTTCCTTCGGCCGCGGCTAATTTCCCTCCTGTGCAGTCCCATTAGCAGACCCTTTGGAGCGGGCCCCATTATCGCGGAGCGCCTTTTGTCCGGGACTCAACAGGTAGCCCCCGCTCAAGTGGGGCCCTGTAGAACGCATTAATTCGAAAGAAAGTCGGCTCCGTGCGTCGCGCGTTCGCGGCCTGAATAGCGAACGCGCCGCATGAATGTGGCTATTACGGGTGCAAGTGCACCGCTTCAACAGTTAGCTGCCACCGTTACACAGGTAAACCGTACACTTCTTGCGGTTCCTTGTGCCCCTCCTGGCGGTTTTCTTCCCGGTCACAAGTGCATTTTTCCCCGTTTCCTGCCACTCAAGACTGCACTTCTGTGCACTTGTGTATCGCGGCGCTGCACGGCGCGGCACGGCGCGCGACGACGGCTGCTCATTTCCTTGGGCTCCTACGGGCTGTCGTCGCACTACGGCGCGCTCTATGTGGCTTAACGGAAAATCCACTCGACAAAAGGCTTATTATGCAGCGCCCCGTTTGCCGGAGGATGCAAGAACTGTTTTCTAGCCGGAGCCCCACATCTTTGGGGCCCACACTCGCCCGCCCCCGCAATTCCCAGATACATTCGAACTCCCCATCCACAGCTGCAGCGCTCTCGGGCTTTTGTTGCGCGCAGTATCTCGAGGTGTTGCGGATCCGTCACCTGGAGATTTGAAAATGGACAGGTAACAGCGAATGTGACCACACCGGCTAACAAAAGGGTCCAGGTGAGATCGGAGTTATGATGGCGCTTTTAGCGAAATTCACCATTTCACCGCCCCCGCCCGAGGCTTGCGGCCGATTGAGGCGTACCACCCACAATCAAATGCGATGGTAAAAGAGTTGCGTCGCCTGTGGACCCGTAGCGCGCGTTACCTAAGACGACGCCTTGACACCTCGGAATTTTGATAGGAAATGTACGAAACTTTCCTTAATTAACTCCACAAGACGAATCTCGCGGGAATCGCAAAATGGGCGACAGACAACTTGGAGTGGGTCACCAGCTTCTCGAAAAGTAAATTTGTGCCAAACATGGAAAGAGGCCCCAGCTGGAAGCCCCCCAGTTTAAGGGCCCTGATACTATCCAGCCAAGATGTTGCAAAAACTTAGAGCCCACTGGAGGAGCCTCTCCACAAATCAGAAGGAGGACATTCCCAAGTGTAAGATTTCGGTAAAGTTTAACCATGCATGAAGTTGTAAATTATCCCGAGCGCCTCGTTCTTCGAAAGGACTTTATCGGGCTTTTGGCGGTTCCTTTCCCAAAAGTTTCGGTTCAAAAGGATAAACTTTCTGAGACTGCTCGGGAGCCTACTTTTAATCTTTTAACGAAATTATCTGTCAATAGCATGTCGTCTCATAAATTGAGGAGATTTATGCCCGGCGGAGGTTTCTGGGTCGCTGTCAGACTCGGATCAAGGCAAACCCTTCCAACTGAATTCCGAGCCAACGAATTGCAGGAGAGCGGGAATTTAAATTAATTCCGCCATTATTTGTCTTTGTCGCTGTTTTACACCCTCTGATCTGCGATTGAATTCCTTTGAGATCTCGAGGGGTTGTGTTGCCGTTTGCCTTAATAAAACAAATTCAACACGAGGTGCATTGAACCATTGCCTCTTGTGAGTCTTGTCCTTTGCCACCCCGACAAAGTGCATATTTGTCTTTTATCACAACCATTGAAGGGCTATTTTACCTTTTGAAATTTATATCAATTGTAATATCAGGTGTTACAAAGGATTTAACACAAGGATAAGTTATCTAAGAGTTGCTTCGCAAAAACCCATCCTCTTCAAGTTTTTAGAAACATTAATACAAAATAACAAAATATTTTTAATTTGTAACTTACTTATTGAATTTGAATTAAATAATATGTAGTGCTTATTAAATGATATTTCTATAACTAATTTATAAAGAACGAGTTGTTTTAACGAAACTTAGACCAATAATGGTACAAATATATTCAATGAATTATTTCAAAAAGGTCTTCATTTTAAAAATATAAGTACTATAAAAATTACTCTACTACACACTACAAAAAACAAACAGAATAATCATCGCTATTAAAAAACCACAATATTTTCCTTTTGTCATCGTCTGTGAATTCTAAAAGCCGTTATTTTCAGAACTTAGCTAAGATTCAGTCTCACCTTTTATATAGAAAATTGAAGTTTAATCTGAAATTAAGTAAGTAAAACTCAAATTTTTTATACAAAAAATAAGACTGAGATTTCACTTAATATTTTCCCGAAAATTGTTTTAAAAAATATTACCACGTCTGCCTCTTATAATTTTATATAGGAACAAAAAAAACAAAATTATAATTATTATAACTATAACGTTGTAATTAAATGAAACATTTCGTCCCAGTACATTTCTACGAAGCCTTGAAATTTCTCGAAAACACTTAAAAGTCTTATTTAAAAGTACTTTATTTGGCAATAGCAATTTTTGTTAGATAATAAGACAAAAAGTGGTCATATAAAGGTTTAACTTAACTAATATGTGATGCTTTATAATTTAAATTTAATTTGCACCACTAATTATATCAGTTTATGGTGGAGATAAATCCTTAATGCAATAACTCCTCTTAATTTGATAGTAAATAGTACAAGGGAAAAGCAGTTTAGGTAAATCCATTTTATCTCAGAAGTTATTTTACTCTAATTGGCTTCAATTTGATTCTACAGTGAGGCCAACTGCTCAGATGAATTTGTTATTGCTTGCTGCTATTAAACGATTCCTCTTCCCTTGGGCGCATAAAACTAAAGTATGTTTTGTCAACCGTAGCTTGAATTACACCTCAAAAGGTGAATTTTCCAGATGTAAATGTGTTCGTAATGATCGGACAAACGCGACTGAGGGGTGAAGGCCATTCTCGAAACTAGGGCCAATGGTGTCTATGGTCCCCCGGAGGTTCATTTGCACGTGTTCCCATCACTTTCACTGGAACGATTGAGCACAATCCCGGGGAGAAGGGTGTCGAACCCGGTGAATTCTGACCGGCGATGACCGGACACCGGCCACAATCAGATCAGTTCTTGTTCTTGGCCGGACCGAGTCCAATTCCCAATTTGGCCAGTCATAACACTTTAATCCGCCGCCCGGGGCCCCCTGCTGACCTCTTCCTAAAACTTTGCCCATTTTCACAGGTGGTGGCGTTTAATTAATCAAAGAATCGGTGTAGAGTGGATTTGTTTTGCTCACAACACGACTCCAGGTGGGAAGAAGTAACAGGTGACCGGTGGATTAAGAGTGCCCTCCCGAATTTACAAGTCATAAGGTTCAATTAGTGCTCTCAGCAGAGTCCTTGTTGGGTGGATCCCGAAACAGGGAAAAAGGCAGGTGTTTTGACCTAGACAACTTAAGCCAGCAAAAGTATTACGAAAGAGTTATGAATTACGTAATTTCATTTTATTAAGTGTGTAGTCCGGAAAAATAGTTTGAAAATGTTTTTTAAGTAAATTATAGGACTATATTCATTATTTACCTTAGATTTTGTATCAAATATGAAGATTCGTTAAATTCATATGATTCTTAATTAAAAACCAAATATTAGAAATATTTGTAGTACTTATTTGTACGTATGTGTGTATAAGGTTTAAACATTTGTCCATGATTAGCTTTTAGATTTAAAAAAGTTTCTCCCTAAAAATAATTTTTTAGTAGTATTGGGAAAGTATAAGTTTTACGGAAATAGTGCACAAAACAACCCTCCCTCTTTCTATTGGAACACATTCATATGAACATATAGTTCGAATGGGCTATGGTTCAATAAATAAGAGCGGACGTGAATGAACATGTAAGGGAACTCCTTGCGGCACAAAAGCTAGTTCCGGAACACCTCGTATATCACGGATATCATAAATAATCCTCTTCGCGTAAAACAAGACTCTCATTACAACTGATGCATAAATATTTCCCTCCCCACTTCCTGTGTACGAGCTAATGGTAAATTTAATTTCGCTTACGCCACCGCCCACCGGGTTGAGTCCCGTGCGCGTTCTGAAAATTGCATCCATGCAAGTTTCTGCAGTGCATGTAAAATGCATCGTTCAACTTTCAGCCGGACGGCCAACCTGGTCGTAAAAAATCACGGGAGTCTCCCAGCGGCGGGTATAAGCACAAAAACGCGGCCCATTATGAGAAATCTCACAAAAGGCGGCCGCATATAAAAATAATTTCCATTCGTAGCCGCCGCCGCCAACGTTGCAACATATCTGCAGCGGACGGACCTGCATAATGGCACGGATGGAGCTAAACTGCTTCCACCGGAGCTAACCCGCTTTCAGCAACCCTTAGGTGCAACCCAAATGCACCCCAGCATAGTTGCGGAAAATATTGGACGCTATCGGTGTGCAGAATTTGTTTGGAGCTCCTCGGTCTAAGTCGGACTCTAGCCAGGCCTCCCGGGTCCAGTCCGGCTCCTGCAGGCTGGAAAACATCAAGAGGACCCATTCGGGCACGATTGCCCACTTGTCTCTCCAGCAGTCCCCAAAATATCCTTGTAAACCAACAGGAGGACAAGCATATCGAAATATGAGATTCTGTGTTCCGGGATGTGCGAAGCTATCCCGTCCTAGTTGTGGAACGCTGACGGCCAGTGTACCCCCGGCTTTTGTTATCACAATTCTATCCCTATTTAGCCTGATCCCACCCACCGGCTGCACAGTTGCCGTCCTGCCGCCAATATTATATGATATTTGTCAAGGGATTGTGTCCTGCTAAGCTTTCTTTTATGGTTCTTGCCTCCTATCTCGGCTATGATATGTGCAAACCGGGATCAGGTCTGCAGATGTTCGGGATATCCGGGGAGTCTGGGTCCCTGCACGCCGGCTGCATGAGGACAGTACCGGGTCAGACTACAAGCTTCTGGGATAAGTCTTAAATGATAGTTGAGCAGGATTCCCGAGTTCAAATGGCGTGTCTGCAATATATCTCCATAGCAAATAAAATTCTGATCATCCCAACGGAATTTTCCATATATGTACACAACACAACTGCCCTTGAGCGAATTGCGGCTGCAGACGAAAGCCATTTGGGGGTTTCGCTGAGTAGAGGTCTTTGACGCAATTCACTAAATCTGTAATCCTTTAAGAATATACCTTATACCCATGTTGACATTTAGCTTTTTGGGTGCATATGGAGCAAACTAATCTTTAAAAAATCTGTACATATACATGCAAGTCAGTATTCGGTTCTGTACCTAAATATGCGTAATGTTTAACATCCAAAAAATATATAACACACAAAATACTACTGGATCGGTAATACAAATAATAATTAATAACAAATATAAAATCATACATAGGCTAGAATGCGTTTTCAATTGCAAATACATAAAATAGTACAAATTATATTTTTGTATATATGTACATACATCCCATATTTTTTAATTAGTTTTAAAGAGTAAAATTTGAACCTCTAAATTTAGAATATTTTAGCTTTTAAATTAAAATAGTTAGTCAGTTATAAATACACTGCAAATATGGGTTGGTAAAAAAATGAATACTTGGCTTTAGTTCTTATGAACTATAATAGCTAAAATATATATAAGAATGAAGCTATAATATTTTCAATACAAGTATTACTGAATTTTTTGCGTGGTAATATATATCAAGTCGATGTCTATATTTTCTTTCCTACATTCCCTCTTTTTCGACTTCGTTTTAAGTACAAAATCTTTGTACTTAGAAGAATGTAAGACTTGCTCCACCAAATTACGAAAAGTTTGACTACGCGGGTGGTAACTTTGCTGCTTCCGAAGCGCATCAAATTGGCATTGGAATGTATTTCATATGTCAGCGAAGATAAAAAGTGAGGCGAACAAGTCAAGACTTGGCAAAAACCGCCGAGAAGCTTACAACTCACATAAACCACCGTAGAGCCACGAAGAAAACTTTTTTAATAAACATTTCTGAACACACCCCAAATCTCTTAGAAAAAGGGCAGTAAAAAGGGCGCGGAGTTGAAAAGTAAAAAAAAATTTCCTTGAAATCCAAAAAGAAAAGGACGCAACTTTTCATCCATTTAATTAAGGCCAGAGTTCTTCACCACGAGAGGAGAGCCACCATCACAAAAAGAGGTGCTCTTTCTGGTCCTGGCAGATGCTGCGATGTCTTGAGGAGATAGTTAAGAAGAGCGTCAAGGCGATTTGTGCGGTTCGTGGTGAATACGCCGCGCCATCCCCCCACCGAGGGGTTTGCTCCGGAATGAACTCGAGAGTCATCAGGAGCGGAGGGTTTTTTTAAGGTAAAACTTTCCAGGGACTTTTCATCATTTTCAACGTCAATCGGGGGAATAATTACTGAAATCCGCGAGGTCCGTCGTATTCCTTCCGTTTTTTTTGTGACTGACGACGGCCGCTTCATTAAAGAAACTCGAAGTGGATTTCCCCAGGCGTTAAGATTTCAGTAAGCCAATGGATTTTTGTCTTACGTTTTGCACGCAGAAAACTTTCAGTTTCGGAGATTTATTTTTTAATGGGAAAAAACGCCAATAAGAGAGATAAGTAAAATACTTAAAGAAGGAAAACTGCGTTTGCACGTTTTTATTTCATTAGGTTGTGAATGGTGGTGCCTGTTGAATATACATTTCAAGTAACGTTCCAATACATGCATATTATACATAAAAAATAATTTTGAAGGATACCTACATAATAAAAATGTTTCTACACATAAATATCATTTTTTGAATTTTCTGTTGAATGTTCTATCTCTCTATCAAGATTTTATCGATAATCAAAACATTGCGAAGTTTTCGTTGCTTTAGCAGGAATTCTATTACATTATTAACTCGAAAGTTCAACGTTTTAAGATATCTTAAAAGCAAGTATATCCAGGAAAGTTTCTCTTCATTTCGGTGTGTAGATATTTTTACAATTTAAAATTTTTCCAATATCAACTTCGATATTTTCAACTATTATTCTTAGAAGTTGAACATAAAGTCTAAATTTTTACTGTTGGTTTAAAACTGAAAATTAAATACTTCACAACTTTAAAATGAAATAAACATTCCAATTTTTCAAATAGCGAAATAAGTATACCTATACCTATATAATTGCATACAAATTGGGTTTTCGTAATTAATTAGCAAAGTAGCAGTGTTTATACTTAGGTTTCTTTTTCGCATTAACAACTAATAACGTTTTTTTAATATAACCACAATATCGACGAAACTAAATTTTTTATTGAAATCGTGATACATATTTTTCTAATTTATATAATCGCTAATAAATATTCTGAGTTTTGCGACCTTAAATTAATTTATTTTTCATTTGAAATGGTACAATCGTCATAAAGTAATCACAGCACAGAACTTTTACTAATGATTCGAAATGGAAAACAAAACATCGAAATTGCGGAAAAACGAAGGAAAATTATTCCAACTCATCAGAAATGCGCTGCAATTCACTTAACTCGCGAAACCGACCCCAATGATCAATCAGCCCCAGGAGTAATCTCTTCCATGAATCCGTCCCGGGGCAAATCCTCTCTGAATCGAGTCCATTTACCCGACAGCATGGGAGTTTGCAATTTGTTTGACTATGCACCGTGGCGTAATTATGGCATTAAAGGAATTTCCCCTTTTCATTCAAATCTGTTCGTAACTTTCTATCAGCAGTTTGGTAATTTTCCTGCAGAATCCAACGAATGCAAAAAGCGATGCTGTTACTCTCCCTCAGAGTTTAGCCCACCGCACTATCCTCACCTGTTCATGGCTCCTTTGAAGTTGGAATTATGCTAATGTAGCATAAATATGCATCAGCCGTCCTGCCTCCTTCTGGGCCCATCTTCCCAGGGATAGGCCCCGGGCCCGCAGCAGTCCCGCCGCCGCCACCGGGCATGGAGCGACGAGTGCAAAGAAACAACGAATGCAATTATTGAGTTCGTTATTTAAAGCCCTTGACATAAACGTGTAATTTCGCAATAACAGTGCGAATATTAATTAATGAACTTAATATGCAAAGTACGTCGTCATAGGGGTACTGGGGGAGACCCGGTGCCCGCCGGCGATATGCCTGCGGGCCGCACCGCACCGCAACGCATCGATCCTCGACAGCGAAGATACCTGAGGTCCGAATTGCATCTAGTCGCATGCGAATTTCACTAGCCAAAGGTGATGTCTGCATATTTTATGATCCTGCGTCCGTTGTCCTGCTCTCGTCCTGGCGAGGCAAGGAGCCTGCACTTTGAGCTCCGGTGCATTGTCGCAATGTTCCCGGAGAATTGCATTAATTGTGTCGTCGGGACGTGTAACGCGCCCGGGACGCTCTGTGCCGCTTAGATGTCGCCCTAATTATGATGAGGCCTATGTATGCCGCTGACCGGTGAAATATTATGCGCAGATCAATAAACGAGGTGATTAAGTCGACAACTCCAATAAACGTATATTAGCAGAGCCCCTCGGTGCTGTGTCCCATTGAATTTATTGCGGACTAGAGGCGCAACGGGGAGGGGACATTGTTAATTGCAACCCCATACCCCGGGATAATCTATTTAAGCTGCAGCCACTGCTGCGATGGGGCGGCCTTTGCTAAATTCTATTTAAATTTAATGCTCAAAAGACATTCCTTTCTATGTTTCATAAGTGAAACATAGAAACAGGAACTTTTCATTATACGTATACTTATTTTTTCGAAATATTTTAATTTAGATACCCTAGGTATAGACATTAAGGACTTTTTTACAGTGAAAACTTGGTTAGTTATAACGCATACTAGAGTGTCTAGGGTATGTAAATTAAAATATTTCGAAAAAATAACTATGCTTTATAATTATCCAGGTTTTCACTGTAAAAAAGTCTTTAATGTCTATTCCTAAATAAAATACTCATCTGCTAAATAAACACAATACCAGACTTTATAGTAGATAATTAATTAAAATGTCGTCCACTGGCATATGTATGGTATTTAATAATTAAAACGATACCCCTTGAAGAATAGAGTGCATTTTGCTGTTCTGTTTGCTCAAACTTTTAATAGTGTTGGCTGATTTAAAATTTAGGGCAAACAATTCCTATCCCGTGTATATTTTTCTAAATATCTTTTCTGCCGATTTTTATATAACTTTTTTACAAATTGACTATACAAGCTAGATTTATTAATTAAGTGTCAGACTAGAAAGTTAAGAGTGAAAGGACATTAGCAAAAATTTCGAATAGATCAGTCTACGAAATGGCAAAATGTAGACACAATTGCCAAGTACATGCTGCAATGAAAAAACGTTCCTTTCATTTTTATTATTTATGTTTTCCATTAAATATGGAATCGGCCGTATAGTAAATTTAAAATGTTTAAATTTGATAACAATTTAAATATTACCCTTGCCTAAAGTTTGAGATTATTTTTGTTTATATAAATAAAGAATGAAGAAACTAAATTCGCGCATTGCTTTTCAAAACTAACGATTTATCCCAAAATACCGTGAAAGCTCTTGCTTTAGCTATTCAGATCACAAAACGGAGAAATCCCTCAATTCCCATCATTACAAGGGGAATTTGTATGCCTCCTCCATAAATTTCAAATTTCTGGATTTGACCCCCGCGCTCCCATGTAACCACCTACGCCCGTAAATCAGCAGCGGCACTTTATCTGAGTAAAAACCCGAATGCGCTCACACAAAGCAAACACTTTAAGTCCTTTGAGCCCGAAATCCATCGGAATTCAATATTTCGTGCCTGCAGTGTGCTTCATCACGTTTTATTGAGCTGCGCCAGCCCGCTCCCGAGTCCCAGGTCCCAAGTCCCAGGTCCCTGATTCCAGGACGGGACAATGGGGACCGGGGTGCTCCGATACAATTTCAAATGGGCCGCGGAGTGGCTGTTCCGCCGTTTGAGCGGCGCACATTTGTACTTAAGGGCTTTGCGCGGATATTAATATTTTGGCAGCGGCAATAATTCATAATCGGGACTCCACCGAGAAAGACATTATCTGGGTAATTCCCGCAACGACTGCGCCCCACAGACAGCGGATTCATTCGCTGCGGATAGTTGGGTCCGATCCTGCAACATCCCGCTGAAATATGGAAGCGCAGTGACTTCCGGGTCTGGATCAAGAGCACCAATTCCAGAAATGGGCTTGTTCCTGATTAGGGCGCGGTTCATGCTATGCTGAAAACCCCGGAAGGCGGTGGTGCGGCGGGTTAAGATTATCTGCCAAACGTCTAATTCGAGCAAATTGCCATTGTAGCGGGGCACCAAAATAAGACGGGTCTCTTGGCACTCAATAAGGATTTCCTGTCGATGCGGTTCCAGCTGCATTCGCCATTATGTCGAAACATAATCCCGTCCCCGGCGCCGCACTCCCCGGGGCTCATACATTTTTATGGTAATGCGACATTCTCCGGGTCTCGGTACACTTTAATGTGACGCCGCTATTTGGCGGATATGCCAGCCATCGTCCTGGTACCGGGATTAGAATCGAACCAATAAACTTCCACGGGGAGCAATTTCAGTTATTTTTGGAATTGTTTCAACTGACACAGGATTAGACGCGCTCCCTTTTAACCGCCCACCCGCCCCGCCGAAATTGGCACTCGCGCAATAAATTGCGATTAGTGCTGATATTATGGCGGCATTATTTGTTCACTACTTTGGAACATGCTAAATTTCCTGGAAATTATTTTATTGTAATTTGCTTTCACAAGGTTGATTCCCAGTAAGCTCGAGAAATTCTAGTAAAATACACTCATTCTGGTGCTTTTATGATGCAATAAATGATTTATTTGATTTACCTGCATTCTTCTCGGTAATAAACTACACCTGGATTTATAGCAAAGGACTGTCTGTTTGCTAGATTTTCTGCAATCGTTTTTAGGGGGTATTTCAATCAGAGTGCATATCAAATAAAATAGTTTTAGTATCGATAATTTGTATTGAATAGTATAGTAAATTTGAAGTAGAAAAGAGAGGAAATTAATTCTCTCTCATTGTTGTAGCTTTGTGAATTTTGAAAATATTAAAATAGGCTTTTCCCGACATAATTTTACGACTGGAAGTTTAAAAATCCTCCGAATATGATTTTAAAAAATCATTTTGTAAGTTTTATTAGTAAATTAATTCTTTTTGAAATTTTTAATAGATAAAAGAGTTATACTTTCTCGTATTGTTGTTTCTTTCTATTACTTAAGTTCTTTTGTGGCTACGTCTTCCTACTATAATTGAGTATTTATTTTGTTACATTTTACAAATTACGAATTTCTAAGTTAACTCATTCATTTACCATATTTTTAAAGCTTCTAAAAATATGTTAAAAGAATTTAAAAAATACACTCCGTTTTGAGGATTTTAGCATAATATTTCAAACGTTTCTCAAGCAAACATTATATGCAAATGTCGCCGGTTAAAACAGCCACGCCTGCCGGAGGCTCCCCTTTAATTTCGCTTAATTTATTTAATTCACCCTTTATGCTCCCATTTCTCCGATGAGGAGGCAGTTTAAATCCAAAGTCCAACGTCGCGGTCCTCGAGAGCTGGACGCGCACACGAAAAATATTAAATTAATGAGTTTCATCTGAGCGCCTCCTCGCTCCACACATGAGCCCTTCGAAAAATCCGCTGATACGCTGTTTTCTGGACCATTTCGCGAATATTTCACTGGGTTTGTGTGGGTTATTTTTTTGGCTTTTAGTTTTTTTCGGCTGTTCGATAAGACGGCGAAAAAGACGAGATACTTTTATTCGAGCAGAAGATGCTCGTAATTACTTAACAGTTGAAGGGCCTGGGGCATCTTTTAATATATGACTGCTCTGATAAGCGATTATTAATCAAATTAACTTTATAAATTGCTCCGAGGTACAAAGGCGGGCAAATGCGAGTCCCGGCGGACTAAGCGACTTTTACTGTAAGTCGCCGGGATTGCGGCAGGAACAGTTCTGGAGCCGCTAAAACGACCATTTTCCGGGGTTCCAGATGTGGTAGCAAAGCACTTTGCGATTTAATCAGTTCTCCATCTTTTGCGTCTAATTGGAGTTGCATTCTCTGTGCTTCCCGGCGAAATGAGACCCGCGAGATGATAGTGCCTCGAGTGCACTTGGATAAGTGCAATTCTCGGGTTCACACTTCGTCAGAATGCATTCTGACTTCTGACCCTTAATCAAGCTCCGGCCAGATAACCCTTATGTAGCACCTCGGCTCAATTCTTGCGCAATTTCAGGCTGACGGAAATAAATCAAAAGGTGCCAAGTGTTAAAAGCCAATCAAGTCCAGAATCTCACGTTTTCGCGCGCCGAGAGTGCGATGCGAATACTCGTTGGAAAACAGGTAACCTTTTGTCTTTTCACTTTTCGTAGCGAAAAAGGACTGGCCTAGGCCTCAATAAAACGCCTCATTGGACTCACCTGGCTGCGGGACCACTTAGCGCCCCGCAGGATCGAATGGCACCTTTACGACGGAACCGATTGACGACCGGCCGTAACTTTGCCTTTTAATTTCTCGCGAATGTCGCTGTGATACCATTTCAAAGGTGGATATAAAACGCAAATGTCCAGCTGTGTCGATTCGATCGAAGCGCGATTAAATTCGATAAAATTCCACATTGTGGATGGACCAAATCATCTGCGAGGAGTCCAACTTCCTGGGGTTTTAGGACTATTTTTTCTTTTGTTCCCGCCAGATTACCGCCACCGATTCCCGCAGACTCATCGGAAAAAATAAATAAATAAAATAAAATCTGGAGGCGGAGTCCTATGAGCCTGCGGCGATCGCTCGCGAGTCTTACGCTTCAGTCGCAACAAAGTCGACAAGTAATTGAAATAAATCAGGCGAGTTTCGAACGATCGCGGGCCCCGCGAACAGATAATTTATGTTGAGGAGTTTTCACGCGAAAAAGGATCTCCGGTGCCCCACTGCGTGCGCAGTCCCGGCGACCGTGCGCTCCAGGGACGCCTAATGGAAATTAAGGCGACAGAAGATGTATCTTCCGTCACAGGAAACACCTAAATGTGCAGAAATTTATGCAGCACCGATTTAATTGAATAATCAATTTACAGTCCCTACCTGTGCCGAGATTTATCGTCGCCCGGCCGTGGCGAATTGATTTTTCAGCATTCCTATAGGTGGAAAAATCGCTCGACGGTAAATTGAGGCTACTTAAGTGCTTACAACTGCCATTTTCCTGTAATGGACGCTATCGAGCATTGCGAGCCACTTTAAGTGGATTAGGCCGAGGTGCCGAGGGGGTACTCCTCGAAAAACCTCGGATTGGCCTACTTGAGCCAATTTTTTTTCGCCCCAACCCAGTGGAAATGTTTGGAAAATCAATCAAGAAACTTAAAAGGGCGGCGGGGGTTAGCAGAACAAGGAAAAACCGTCTCCAGTCTAGATCTAGGTGTGGCTTAACTTGTCCTCATTGTTTTCTTGTCCTCGTTTTAGTGCACTTGAGGGCCTCATCGTCACCAAACGGCCGGCTTTTAATAAGTGCTTTTCCGGTGTTTTTAAGTAGCTTTTCAAAAGTTTTTCGTTATTCTCTGCAGCTTCTAACTACTAACGATTTTTAAGCCAATTTTCAGTTGAAGGGCCTCCGGTAGTTGTGAAAGAGTGATATTTAAACAAAACTGACAACTCAACAAGATTTGTCGAGATTTGCATAGTTTTTCGAAAGTTTTCTTTATAAAGCGTATTTGGAAAATTGTATATGTATAA
Source organism: Tolmerus cingulatus (assembly GCA_959613345.1). NCBI lineage: Eukaryota > Metazoa > Arthropoda > Insecta > Diptera > Asilidae > Tolmerus > Tolmerus cingulatus. The sequence continues at coordinate 35,772,835 of OY390710.1, forward strand.
TTCTAATAAATGTATATCTTTTTCGCTACTCTGATTAACGAACCCCTTTTGAATTAATGAATAAATGAACATTAAAATGTTATAAGAAAATATTCCGGGTTTAATACTCTCGCAATTTATCGACTAAGTCACAACATTCTTCACAATCAACTAATAATAGCAAAATCAAAACTTTATAATAAAAAAATATTGCCTCATTTAAAACTTTTATTTTATTGAGAAAAATTTAAATTTACATCTGAACATCTCATATTTTAATGAAAAAGATATTTTACTTTGATTTAAAAATTTGAATATTGTCGTTATTTAGGAAATTTTCTAAAGTATTATTTTATTTATTATTAAATAAAATCATTATTACCATTTATATTTTTTTCGACTTGTGTGTGGTCTACTGATCATAAGTTTGTATAGAAGAATGTGAACCTAGTTTAATTTACATTTCTTTTAATATTTTGTAAGTTACGAATTGATATTTTATTTATTATTTTGACATGTACTTTAGTGAAATCTAATAAAAACTAAGTTATTAACACAGGGTACCTACATATAATAATTTTGTTTCTATTCAAATACATATAATTGGCCTCATTCATTTCTTTGAGCTCCTGTTTGCATGTCCTAAAGTCCTGACACACATAACGAATAACTAACAAGTTAATCAACTAGACGAAGCTAAATACTTAGCTCTGGAATATTTCAACGTGACACTCCTCGAGTCTAAGCAAAAAAACCCTCAATTTAAGCACATTTCGGCCACCCCAAAGCGAAGGGCGGGGGTGGAACTTTGGTAGAACGACGTGAAAACGTATTGTTTGCGGAGCAAATTTGTGTTTCATATCAAAACTTGTACTTCTGACGAGCTGCTACTCGGGCAATTTGGTTCCTCGTATAATGGGAGGCCAATCCATCATCATCATCATCACGAAGACTAATAATCGATCAATACTTGTTGGCTCCCACTTTAAGTCGCCCCTGGAACCGCCCTCGTAGAGCACTTGAGGCTGGGCCCAGGCACAATGGAGGCAATATGCAGCGCTGCGGATTAACCACTAAAGCGTGCTATTAAAAACGGCCCTGATTGCAGTCGATTGTGCCGTGATTGATGTAATTTCCGTCTTTTTATTACACGTCGCCGGAGCTTCTTATGATTCAATTTGGACGCGTCGCGACGGCCGGCGACGATTAAGCCAAGCAACTTTGTAAATTGTGCGATGCGTCGTAAATAATTTTGGATAGTGGAGTCGCTGATGGATTTTTATTTATATAGACGTTCCGGGGGCAGGGCGTGTGCTTTTTACGGCTGTCATAGCACATTATCACTCAAAAGCTGATAATTTAAGGGCGCAGTTAAATCCACTGATTTTCTGTATAGTTTTATTGCTCTTTTTATGGAGATGGCATCATTATTAAGCGAATTCCAGATTTCATTGATTTATGTGAAAACAGTAGAAATGGCCTTTTAAAAAAAAAGGTTTTAATTTAGAAACCAGCAAAGTTTCGACATAAAACCAAGCGGTGTCTTTGTGAGGCAAAACAGCTGGCAAAAATCCAAATGAGTTACGGCTGGTAGTTTTTCTTTAATCGGCATTTTTATTCAATGAATAAAAATGGCAAAGGCTTTTGTAATAAAGCGCCAATTGTAAGATTAAAAAGAACACCGTAAAATGCTCTTAATGTTCTTCAAGTAAATCCACTTAAACAGAACTTTAAAACAATACGAAAGAAATAGTAGTGGAAATTAGGTACCTATAGAAGAAAATAATAAGGCGGTAAATTCGTTTGAAGAAGTTCTTTTGCCTCAACAAGTACAACCTTTTCTAGCTTAGAAAGAAGGACAATAAAACAATATTAAAAAACTTGTAAACCCTTACCTTTTGTTTTTCAATTGTTCGATATTGTTCAGAGAATCGCTTGAACTACCCAGTTAATTTAGCCGAAGAATGTTTTTTATGCTTCCTATTTATTGAAATTATTGTAAAATAAAATACTCTACCTAGATACCAAAATTAAGCGCATCTATATGACTAGTTGTAAATCGTAGTAAAATCGAAAGGAATGGTATACAAAAATCTAATTTTAGTGGGATCATAGTTTATCTAGTTATCTTTAAAAAAATATGATATGGTTTGTCTCATTTTAAATATTCACTTTTCTTAACAAATTTAAAAGATAACCTTTGGTAAATCTTCGTTGTATATCTGAAACTCACAAGTTAAACCTAAAACGAATTTAACTGATCAAACACATGACTGTTTTAGATACTTAAGCATAAAGCAGTCTTGTGACATTTTTTATAAACAAAAATAGGTGTTTAACTATCCAAAATATGCCGGAATATTAACTCTACACTAAAGCTGTAGCCACATTAATCATTATATTAAATAGCAACGGATAAATTTAATTATGGACATTGCGGTTAGGTCAACTCAACAAAAAAATTAATATCCACTTAAAACGCCTCTTAATAATAAACATAATTTGGGTATTTCAATTATTTAAAAAAAATGCAAATATGGGTTTCTCTAGATAACTATGTATTATTTCGCATTCTGTAATACCCCAGAATTACGCCTAGAACAATTTGGAATAATTCAATATTCACGGGTGAAAGACCCAATTTTGTGTTTATCGGAAACCTCTGAAAAACGGCCTCGACCATTAAATGTTTAATTATCGTTGAGCAACCTTTGTAATTTGAAACCGCTCACGTCCCCATAAATCACATCGGGTGCCATTAATTAAATAAAAATTTGACATAATTTCGCCGGCTCTTTCACTAAGTGGATCGTTTGGCAGCCTCGGAAATCGTGCACTGGAATCCTTCCTGCCCATTTTCCAGTTCCCGATAATTAGAGGTTAGGCGGGTTCATTTAAAAATAAATTAAGTGCGAAAGATACCCCGCTCTGGAGCAGAATGGGTCCCAATCGGATCTCGAAGACCCCGAAGACCCCATACATCACCGAGCTCTGATATGACATCACTTTCGAGTGCGGAGCCCGCCGACTCTTGCGGGTATATTTGCGCAATTTTATAAATTATCCTCGTAAAAATGCGCGCAATAACCTTTAATAACACCTCCTTAACAGATTTAGTCGGGCCTATTATGCGATGCTCGGCTGGCTCAGCGACGCGGTGCGGCGTGCACTTGCCGCGTCGCGCCGCGAACGAAAGGCGCTTTTCACAGGTTTCTGGGGGCCACTCGGCGCGGTAATTTAGCGGATCGTTTAATCAGTTGCCGGCCATCAAATTTGCCCAGTGCAAACCTCTCCTTTGTTTCATTCTTGGGTTTTGTTCGAATTCCGCAGCGCCAAATGGGCCAGCGTGTGATTCTGATAAATCGCGAGAACGTTCGCTTTTCCCGGCATTTTATTCCTCCTCTGGAGCGCGCCGGATGGCGGAGCATTCTGAGATCGGGCCGCCGATTGCCCCGGCACTTTTCAGTATCATATCCATCCATAAAATGGAACCGCAGTCCGCGGAACCCTTCCCGAACCCATCCCGGTCTCATTCCGGGCTCCAAGTGGGAAGTCCTTTTACTGCAGCGTCGAGCTTTTATGCCTCGTCATTAGTTTCTTTTAGGTTCCGGGGAAGATTGAGTTGTCCCGGCCAGCGGATACTGCTGAAGCGCGAACGTGCTCAATTGAGCCCAGGCACTTTGATGGTCCATTTAACCGACTTTGTTGCACTTTACCTTTTGAGCTATCTCCTTTTTATAGCTTTAGCGCAAAATAATTTCAAACTATCGAACAAATAGGAGAACGACGTAACCGATGTAGACCAATTCGGTTAAAAGTATTTTAACAATTTTCGACCAATTTGTTATTGAAAATAACTTTCATTTTTCCTCTAAATAAAAATAATAAAAATTAAATCAGTTTTCCCCATAGACCATTAAAAATGAAAGTAATAAAATGTCTATCCACTTTAACAATAGTTAATATGCAATTTGTAAATACCGCCTGAACTAGAATTAAGTCAACATACTTACTTGTACTACGTATAATGTATCAAAACGACGTAATTTAGTAGGTAACACTTAGATATGTAAATTCTGAAGATATTGTTATCCTTTCTATATCCCCCTTGAATCTAAAAATTTGTCTACAAAAGAAAACTTCCTTTTAATTTATTTTCCTGGGTACTCGAAGTCACTTACATAACGTTTGTGAAAGTGATTCTAATTTGCATTAAAAGGACATCTTTTTACGGATAGTGTCGACTGATTGAGCAGACAGAACTAGTTATAAATTAATCCTCTTGTCCTCGAATTTAGTAATGAAAAACCGAAAATGTTAAGAGAGCACATTCATCGAAAAGTCAGCATAACGGCAGCGGAAATTTTGAATGTAAAAAAGAGGGTTGTTCTGTTGTGCGCATTTTATACTATCAAAATTAATCTCAAGTCGACAGACCGGTTACGCCACTATCTCAAGGTCGGGAAGGGTTCCGAAGGGCCTGAGGGGTTTATTAATAAACAAAACAAACGGAGAGCCGAATCAAAGGAGCCGACACCAGTCCGCACAAAGCCACTTAAATCCGAATAAGCCCTTTCGAGTCAAAGGGTTGGAACCAGTTTCGAGTTAAATTCGTCTGCGGCCTCAATCGCAACGCACATTAGGGCACAGGGCGGCGATTGTGGCGGGTATCATTTTCAGCCGGCGAGCACATTTCGAGCGCATTGTGTGGTTTGAATGCGCCTGGATTGCGCCCGGATAAAAGATCGCTCGCCAATTAAGAGAAAAATCAACAAAAATGGCGGCGACGATGGCAAGGACCTCGGCGTACTTGAATTTTTGAAATTAAAAAAATTTAAATTGGAAAAAATATGAAATCCAGGAAAGGGTTGGCAAGGCTGTGCCCTTCTACTCCTGGCCCGGGCCGCCCTTTGTAATCTAGAGCGCTCCCAATTACCCATTTAGCGCAGAATGGGCGGTGTCTTTAAGCCACTCTGATTTTAATTAGCCTGAGCACTTTGTGAAATTGAAAGCGCCGAAAAACGAACTTGGCCTTGAGTGAAAAGGGCTCTCTAGGATGGCGGCGAGGCGGCGGTCCAAAGAAGGGACATTTCGAATATTTAATGGGACAGACCGGCGTCTCATTAGGGAAGATCAGTTTTCGTAAGTGCAGAAAGGAGTAAGATGCTCGACTTAATTTCATCCAAAGCGCCGGAAGAGTCTCGAAGGGAACGAACGACAACTTTTTGCTGCACTTCATCATCAAATTTGGGATTTTAGGGAGCGGGCAACGTCGCTCTCAGTTGCTGCGTCGCACAAAGTTTAATCCCTTCCGATTAATGGCGCACTCCAGACCTCGTAAACATTTTTAATTAAATTTATCGAACCAGAAGATAATGATTCCATTAAATGGCCCGAGATAAGCCCGAAGTTGCAACCGCATCCATCTACGACTATGACCACGAGATGAACGAGATGGAGGGCCCCGAACTAGGTCAATTAAAATGTAATCCCGCCGGGATGTAGGGGCCTTAAATGCTCGAGGAAATCATAAAACTGATAGCCTTGCGAGCAAAAGATAACAATTTCGTATCAAAGGAGCTGCCCGCCCGGCGGAAAGGTCATAAGGTTCTCTCCTGAAAAGGTAATGTGTCTCCTGCGATAAAGTCGTTCACATGGTGACACACAGCGGAGGATGGGCGAACTCCTTTTAAGGATGGATTTCATTTAGGATGTCGTAAAATTGATAGAGTCACGGCTCTTTTTCTTATATTTTTTTCTCTTTGGCGAGCTCCAAATTTATGTTCGGATCAACAGAAAATCGTTTATTACACTTTGATTAGGGAGAGTTTTACGACCCGATTTTATAGCGCCCAGGCCGAAGGGGATTAGCTCAAATCGAAATTTGAAATTTTTCTAAATTCGATGCTGAAACAAACGATCGTCTTACACGCCGCGGGGGAAGGCGTCACGTGCAAGAAATTGATCAGTTCTGGAGATTTTACAGGCATTTAGTGGCCGCTGGAAGTTATGTAAATATAAATTATCAAGCATCAATATTATAGGGTAATTAAAAATGTTATGCTGATCCGCCCTAAAACCGGCAGGTGGTCTTTCTAGTCGCTCTTTGATTTCAACTTTGTATATGTAGAAAGCTTCAATAAAAAGTAAGAAAATTGTTTTGTAGGTTTTTCAAATTAACATAAAACACTTCTGTGGGAAGTGACTAAGTAAAAGCCTCATTCTTTTGGCTGATGCTTGACGAATTGGCATTAACGTGATAACACATTTTATGTTTCAAAACGAATTGATACCGTGGATCGAAACCGGATATTCAACCAATATTGTTCGCAACCAAATCGAATTTCTTTATACGTAGGCGAAGAAATAAATTTTAGCGATTAATAATAATCAGTGCGACATAAACACCTTAATAATTATAAAAACATTTTATTACTATTGGTAAGTTGAATTAAAATGCGATGTAGTCTCATCAATTAACTTATTTTGAACCTACTTTGTCTAAATGCAAAGATGGTACTTTAAATACTAAACTAAATTTAATTTATTAATAACTTTACGCATGTACAAAGAGATGTGTTAAACATACAGACTGGGGATAAATAAAAATTTTATTGGAAATTCAAAGAATCATGCATGGAACAGTTTAAATAGACGAATAAATATGGATGATTAAATAAATTCAATGATACAAATTCTATGTAAATAATTCTGAATAAACAAATCGTGCAAGTTACCAGTTTTACATTTTAGATAATTATTTTCTGCGGATTTTGTAAAATTGTGAGCACATTTGCACTCCATTCACGGAAAAGCGGATTTATTTATTCCTCATTGAAAGAAAACCCTTTTTAGAAGTAATGGGAACTCGTTTCGCGGATAGAAAGAAAGGAAAATGGGAGCATCCAAAGCGTGCTCTACTTCTCCTTTTATCCTGCCGCACTGGTGACACTTTCAGCTCCCGTCGACCCTGAGGTTCTTCACAATTTCTTCAAATTGATCAAAATTCATTTTATTTACACCTTTCACCCTGTTGACAAGGTGTTAGTTGTTTGTGGAATTCTTGAATAGGGTGCACTCACAGATGAATATAATTACATTCCGGTCCCGAAGTGTGGAGCCCTCCTGAAAGGAGCTATATCTGGAGGGATGCTTAATTACGAAAACTTCATAGAAGCCAGAAAAAGAAATGGGAGAGAGCATGTTACGATGATTTCTACTTTGTAGATCTCGTTGCTAGGTCAAAAGTTTGTGTCCTGAATGGATCTGGCTTTTGGGGAAAAGGGTCAGCAAGTGGGAGAAATGGGGCCTTTGAAATAACCCGATTAAGGTGCTAGCGGGATAGGAGATGCGAATTTGTCCTGAATTTCCGCTTTGGCTCACTCGGGAAATTTGCTCCCAAACAAAAATCGATTTTAACCAGTGCTCGTGGCCATGTTTCCTCCGGATGTGCATTGTGACTTTTCATCTTCAGGTCGCTTAACGATGCACACTGGGGATGTGGAGGCCAAAAGAGTTTTCGTTCTCATATTTTTGGATTTAGCTACATCCCTCCTCGTGCATCCTGCAGCAGGAGCATTAGACACCGGAAAGCCGTGCAAGTACAAAAGATCCCGCAGATGTGTGGCATTGTGTTTTCACCGGGGGCACCGCACATAACCCAGCTTTTAAGGATTTTTTACTTAAATCCAAAAGAGGATCTGGCTAAACGCAGCTTCAAATAATTCTGAATGGATTTGAAACCATAAAAACAATGTTGTTCTTTTAATACAAATTCTCATGCAACAACGGATCTAACAAATTTCTGCATGAGTTGACGATTATTTAACAACGTCGGTTACTTTAAATTGAAACTCTTTTAAATATTTTCAGAGAGAAGTATTTAAAAGCGATTGGTTTTATTGGGAAGAAATTGTTTGAGATATTTAAATCTATTTTCCTTGTTATTTGGTTAAATGACTAAGAAATCCGTGCAGACTAGTGTGTATTCGCGTTTTAATTTTAATACAAAAATTCCTAGAATAAAAACACGTTTAAATATTTACTTCCCTATTCAAATATTGAAAGTAATACAGATATATACCTACATACGTAATTTTTATTTTTATTCGCTAAACTTTTCACTTGAATAAGCTTGTCTCGAAAATTAAAAGGTACTTATTTGTAAAACAAAATTTGTTGAATCGAAACAATACATATACCACAATTTTCAAAGTCAGATCTAAGCAGCTTATAGCTCGTTGTAGTGAAACAAAGTTAAAATCCATAATATAGTATATAGATCCAGAAACAGTGTGTTTCGTGCATAGTACAAGTCCTTAAGTTATGTTCGAAATTCAAATAAAGCAGCTATAAACCCCCAAGTTATTGGTATTAGGTCGAATGTTTATTTAGTGGCTTAAAGTTTGAACTATTTCTCTCTCAGCCAGCTAGCGAAATCTCATTCCCCAGACATCTCCATAAATCTTAAGAAGCTTCCTTCCGATCAGAAAGACCAATTTCTGCCCGGAGCAATCATGGCATCGAAATAAAACGACCGCAATTCTTCGCAAGACAAAATAAAATTGACCATAAACCGATTGTCCTTCAAAGAGCACTTAATCAAATCGATTCGCTCTGGTCGGGCACTTCATCGAGGAGCCAAAAGTTGCGACTATCGACTGGACCCGGGTGCTGGAGAGGATCAAAGCAGTTTTAATAAATGGTACAACACAATCAGGAAGGCCACCCCGTCCGATCCCGGAGGAATCTGCTCGATGGCATGTCATGTCCGAGATTTTGTCACAGCCATAGCCAATTTCTGTGCATTGATTGGGCGACGATAAGTGGCTGCCAGGACGTTCCTGGATGTGTTGTCTGCGGTGATTATTGTTATTGGTCGCATTAGTGGTGGACACATAAATCTGCCTTCAATAGCCTCCAATTATTTGTCAATTTATGTCTCCTTGGAGCATAACAGGCCATAAATAATGACGGTCTTTCAGCGTACCTGGCCCGGTCCCTTGCCGCTCCTCTCGGCTTCTGTGGCCCCTCCGGGATTATCGTTTATTTTCGCTGTCCAGGACGCACTGATTTAATCTCGTGCGGTGGCCTCAGCTCCCAGTAAATTTAGGAAATATCTTCGAGCCAAGGGCACGTACGAAGATGTTTGGCTCCTTGCGATTCAGAGCCCAAGAGACCCTTCGCCGAAGACACAATGGAGTCTGGTCAGACAAAAAGCGCACTGGCCGGGAACCATTCATATTCAAATATTCCCGCTTCTTGGAATTCGAGCAGAATGCAGAAAAGGGCCCCCAAAAATTGACCTTAGCTTGCTACGGTGGCAAAAATACATTCGACCAGAATATGTCGAAGGGTAAATAAATTATTCGACCACCCTTTCAGACAGTGCTGCCCTTTCACTTTGTTCGATTTCTTCCGGTTTGCCTGCAACCGTCCTGTGGCCCTGAAAATTTATCAAACGCTTTGTGATTGAGTCTTCTGGAACATCTTTTCCCCTTCGCATAATAGAACTACTCGCTTTTTATTGTCGGCATAAATATACACGATGGAGCAGGGAATGCAGGCCTCCCTTCCCGAAATTCCCGAAATGGCGAATTGGACATATCCCCAGACGAAGGGAGAAAAGGCAAAGTTTTGAAACGGACGATTAATGGCGTTGAAGAATTGTACACATCCTTTGAAATTTATTGGACGTGATCTTCGATTTATGGCGCTACATTTCGACAAAAGTGACACAAAATGGTGAGGAGAGAGCAATGGGATCCAGGGCTTAGCGCAAAGTGGCTAAACATTTTTGCAGAAAGTTCCATGTGGAAAAGGAAGTGGATCTCGCCCTTCGCATTAAAAGAATTGTCGGGGAATGGCCTCTTCGACACGAATTTTGCGATAAATACAAACCTTTTAAAAGTTTAAAGAACAAAAATTATTCCAAACTTTCCCGTCGATTTTTTAAGAATTTCTTTTCAATGGGTCAGTTGCTTAATTTAAACTGAAAACGTTCAGTAGCTCAACTTAGAAATATGGATAGACGGAAATAATAAATTTGGCTTTTGACGAATGGTGAAAGATTAATTTCACTACAGTCGGTTTTAAAAGGCTTTTTATTTAACAATTCAGTATTTGTCGCTACGTGATTGTAATTTTTGTCCTTAAATGGTTTTATATTGTTACTTCACACTTAATATCGTGAACGTGCAAATTAATATAATATTTCGGTAAAACTAAATTATTTATTATATTTAGATATGTATATGATAAATGAAATTCCAAATCACTTATTGTTTCTCGAATACACTGTACAAAATTAAAAATAAGTAAGATCTACACTTATACAAATTTCCCTTGGGCAGCATAATCAGTATGTTTTATTTTTATAAATATAAATTTAAAAATAAATACGAGTAAATGAAACAGTCTTTCTGCAGGTGCTTATCTTTGATCTGTAGTTAGAGCTTAAGTTCTAAAAGTTAAATGGGTTTAAATTAGCTAAGCTGTGACAGACATACAAGTTCTGTGGACGACGGTCTCTTTTACCATTTATGGTTTGGAACCCCAAAAAGGTCATCAAGAGGGCTAATTGGTGGATTTCTTGCATTTTGAGTGCCGTTCGGACCAACGTTCACTGGCCGCCCCTTCGAGCAGATATTGCTCAATTTCTGCAAAAGGCTTGCAAAAGGCATCAAGTTGTCCCCGTCGACCGAAGTTAATTGCGTTTGACACAATAAGTCAAATTCAGCGGCGATCGGCGGATCCTCTGCCGCCGCCGCCGCCACCGTGAAATTCACAGTCCAGTGGGCATTTCCTTTAAGATGCAAAATGATTTCCTTACTTCCCATCGCGGGATCCCGGCCCCCGTCGGCGGGACTAATGCACTGCGAATTGCATACCGGTCGTGGACAAAAACGGAGGACGATGTCAACAGTCAGTCTCAACAAGCAATTACCGCTGGCAGGGCGATGGGGCCCCGCGGATGGAAGGGCCGAGCCCGAGGTGCTCCGCGCCGGTCCCGTTCCGTTTATGATGAGGCCGCGGCGGACGCGCTCCAAGATGGGGCCTTGGAGAGCCCTCAACGGGTATCCGCTGGTCGTGTTGTGACGTCGACCGTCGCAGCTTCTTTTTACCCTTTAATCAATTTTTTCGCTTTCTTTGCGGGTTTTTAGCTCGTTTTTGCCGCGGTGTGATTCAATGTTTTCTAAAATTGTTCAAGTTGTCAGATTTAATGGGATCTTCTTGTTGCGCAATTGTTTTTATTGCCCTTGAGTGGCTTCTTTTGTGCCCTTCTGCAAAATTGGATTTGCTGCATTCTATGAAAGGAAATGACAGCGCTGAATTGGCTGCAATCGCCGCGGATTGTGATGAAGTTATGCCCGAACCCTTCGAGCCTTCGAGCGATCCGAGCTCCCCGAAGATGCTGAAAGATGCTTGGAATCGTCGCGCCAAGGAATTCGTTTCTTCATTTTCCAAGGTTTATCTTATAACTTTGTGATACTAAAACGCTACATATAATATGTAAGACATTAGGACTAATCGAAAATCTATCTTTTTACATTTTCTCAAAGCACCATGCTTCAAAAACATTCTGTGAAGATTTCATGTTAAACCGTAGGTCCTTTTTACTATTGAAGGCATTCATTTCTAAACAAAGTCAATATTTAAATGTAACCTTTGGTTCGAAAAATGTGTCTCTTGCTTTTAAACCTATAATTTCAAGTTATGTATATTTTTGCCTTATCCTTCCACAATTTGAAAAGGGAATTTTTTGAATTTTGTATGAAAATTTGTTTGATACAAATAAGTTAAGTATTCTCATAGTAAATTTTATTTTACGTTGAAAATTTTGTATTAGCACTTAATTTAAAGTTAATACTCGTTTACTTCTTGTAATACAAAATTGTTTATTAAAGAGTTGCATTTTCGAGCTGATATTAATTTTAGAAAATTATTTCTTTCAGAGTGGTTCGTCCCCATTTACTTTACGGCGTCCTAGAGGTGAACACCTGACGTCAACGTGACTGATGCGCTGTTAAGAGCACGATCGCCCATTAAAATCTCAACAGAAAGGGTAATTAAAACGTTACCAAGACTCAGGAGTGGATATCTTCCCCAGGAGTGATCAATCCCGGGAGTCCCTGATTTATTCACCAGGTACGCAATGCATGGAAAACAGCTCAATCGGAACAGGTACATCGAAGTGCCGTCTGTCGACGTGTCGATGCGAAACTCTGAGGGGCTTCGTCGCAATCTTGTAACCTAATAGCCAAAGTCGAAGTCGGGCGGCTGGTGCGGCCCAAGGAGCATTACTCAAGCGCGGCTCACCTGCCAGATCGACTTGCACTTACCTGGCCGCTCCGTTCCTGAAAAGATCACTGCCGGAGATCAATCATGAGCTCATTGTGGCACGTCTAATTTGAGAATATACGACCTGCCGGGATCACAGAACCTCACCGACTAGGGGAGGAGGTGTTAACGTTTCCCTGGCCGGACTATCGAACTCAATCCATTCGACGAAAATGGACTACAGACCTGGAAGAGGAGCATCAACTGGGTCTAATCGGAATTTGAAATCTTATAGAGCAGTTTGCAACTTTGGAGGAAGAGCCTTTGATGCCTAGTCCTGGATGGTTCACTTTTGATGAGCAATTAAGTGATAAAAACTTCGTTCGTTCCTAGTGTAAGTGAAATGTTCCTTGTGTGACCTTCTGGAGCAGCATGATTTCCGAGGATATCTCTGGTGGGAATGCACTAAAAATTCTGGATTGCCGCGAGGTTTATTAGGAGCTGAATGCAGTCTGATAAAACAGGTGGATAGATGCCAGTGCGACTTCAGTCTCAAGGAGGGCTTAATGTAAGTCATTTTTTCATTATCTATATTTATGCATTATTAGTCGAAATAAGTCCCATTCAGAACATAATAAGTCCTCGATTTTACAACACATATAAGGGTCTTATTAACATACTGTACATAAGGTTTTAAAAGTGGTTCAATCCACGTTTTGTTTACTTTCTGTGTTTTGACTCGGAATTTTGACTTGCGTTGCTTATGACACACTCCAGCTTAAAAATTAATTATATATACAAAATACCGAAAACATATATTGAATCGTTAAAACTTAAGCAAAGATCTTTAAGTAAAATACATTGACCACTAGATGTATTTAAGCACAAAGGGTAATATTGCTTTAAATAGAAGCAATTCAAATATTATGCAATGCTGTGATAATCTCCTTTGCAGAGTTTTTCTCGAAAGCATTACTCTCGAAAAAAAACGTGAATTTTTATCCATCTTAAGAAGCAGTCGCTATGGCGATGTCTCCAGAAAATCCCCAATATTCTAAGCAAAAGGACAAGATACTTGCAGTACTCGAATTAATCCCTCCCGGGAGATACGAAAAACTTTGCTGTCTCATAAAAATTAATTTTGCTACCAGCTCCGGGCTCACAGCCCACTTGATCCACATTCCTCCTGTCGTCCCCTCAGGGCGTGGGGAAGTCGGGCGGAGGGTTTCTCAAGTATTTCTCCAACAACTCAAAGACAAATTTGCAGAAAAACTTTGACAAATAGTCGCACACGGGCGAAACCCTGCACTGTTTTAATGGCGGCACTTAGGGCAAATGCAAAACACTTTGAGTACATTAATCTCACGGCGAAAATTCAATTAGTGTAAGTAAACAAAAATTTAACACCCGAGCTGAAGGTAAACTCGAGGTAATTATCGCACTACCCGAAGAGCCCCAAGGAGGCTCCCTTGCCGGGACACGGGCGACGACATTTCGAGCCTCTTCAGACTCGGGTCCTGCCTCATCGGTGCCTTGATTTACCTGCCGCACGCACATGAACGCGCGCCGTGTTGCGTCGCGACGACGACGATATTCGCGGTTATGCTGCAACCCGGACAGGTGAGTGCCGCTTAATTGGGTTAATTTCTCAAGAAATTGCCTATAGCGAGATTAAGGACTCTTGAATTTTTCCCGACTAAGATAAAGTCTAGCCAGAAGTTCCCCAAGGAGCAGGACGATTTCTTGTGGCAGAGGACCTATTTTGCATGGTCTCGGATTTCTTGGATGGTTTGGATGTAATATAAATTGTAAAATAAAAGTTCGCGAATGAATAAAAATAGTATGTTGTTACGGATTATGAAAAGAGTTCATCAATATTCTTTGTTGTTATAGAATTTTATTAAATATTCATATAAAAATTCTAATATACATATTATATAATATTGGAATAAAAAACTTGTTGCCTTTTACAATTAAGCCCTTAAAGCGATAGAAAAAGAAAATTTGAATACTATCCAAATCAATCTATTTAAACTAAAGTATTTGTATATTTAAAATTAATATATAGTAGGTAATCGTTTTTTCCTCAATAAGTATAATAAAGAAATTTATAAAGCTTTGTATAATATAAAAATATTTATTGCTACCGACCATGGTAAATATTTGAATTTGAAGTAAAATTTCAAATTTTGGGTTAATCAGAAAATAAAATGAGCTGCCAAATAAAAATAGGATGTCTGGGCTGAGATTTCCTAAATTCGTAAAATTCACTTATGAAAATTTTAAGTTTTTGTAGTTAAAGCTGAGTACGTTTTCTTCCCAGCCAGTGATATGCGCATGAATTATATTTCCCATTTATATTTTCGCATGCAAATTATTTTTCCCGAACGGATAGGGAAACGGATGAAGAGCCTCGACTTGGTGGTCGGACGTCCTTGCATCTGTCCGAGGATAATGCAAAAGCCACGAAACGAAAGGTCCACAATTAAACAAATCTCAAATTTTCCGGCCTTCGCGGTCGCGCATCATGCGATTGGTTCCGGCGAGCAGTTTTCAGCCCATCGAGGTTACCGCGGGTTAAACCTTTATTTCTTCATCTCCTTCCGCGGCGACGGGGCCCTCGGCGGGTCCGGGAACAGACCGTGCTTTGACTCCCCATCATTTGGGTCGTTCGGGATCAGCTTCGCGCTTAATGAAATTTCGGGCTGTTATTAAGATATTTGTATTAAGCGCGGACTCGCCGCGGACAGATGCAAGATGGAAGATGCTGCGCGGTCCGGGCATCCCAGTGCGGCTCGAACGGGGCTCCGGCGGGGCTCCGGCGGTACGGGAGGCCCTTAATGCCGGCCCTTCGGTTGTTTTGGCAAACTCCAATTTATAAGTCGTGGCGCGGACATGAAGAATGAAAATGGATTTCTGTCAAATGCATTCGACGTGGTCGGCGTATCGGATCACAGCCTCGGGGGAGACGTCCAGGAATTTCTTTGTTGAGGTAATAATTTCGGTGGCCGCCAAGATAAATGATTTCGCCGTGTAGGAACAAATGAAGATTTATAAGGATAATAAAGAATTTTACCGTTTTGGGGGCCCCATCCGGGCCATTTCGGGCGGCGACAGTGATGTGTGGCTCCGATGAAAACTGAGCCCCATCGCGGTCTCGCTAAGTCTTGGGAAGGTAATTAATTTATGCCCCCGAGTAAGTGGCTGCACTGCGCAAAATTAAATTCGCCCGCCGCGCTGACAAATATATCGCGGCCGTGGTGGCGGCAGTGGCGGCAGCGGCGGCGGCGGCGGGACTCTGCCCCTGGGCCCCCGGATGGAAGCGGACCGATTCCCTTTGTGCTCGCTGCCAGGAAAGGTAATCAAACGAAAGTGGGAGGGCAGCAATTCCGGCGAATTTCAGTGATTTAAAGGTAATTGTGGCCAAGATATCTCCGCTCCGCGCCAGACGAATTGCTCAATTTCAGTCGAGGGCGGGCGGGCTGTGCACTTTTTGCGATTTCCTCCTTCTTAAAAGCAAACAGTTGTTTTATTGCGCAGTATAACTGCTTTTACGGCTCCTACGTATCGCAAGTTGGCGCCGAAGATTGCTCCACGAGGCCCCAATATGTCCCGATTCTTTTTCAAAAGTCAAGGATAGTGAAGAAACTTATTTTTTACGTATTATTCCATCATTTTCTAAAAAAGTTCAAGATATAGTTATATGAACCTATTTAGCAGCAAAATAGTAGTTCTCTTGTTACTAACATCTATGTATTTTATACTAACACTTGGATGAAGCTTTTCGCTAGAACCACATTAGAAAAAATTTATAACTACTCATCACTGATCTGAAAACTTTATTATCTTTACTAAATCTTTCAAAATGCCTTTAATGCTTACTTTTAAAATATCACATTGAATATTTATACGCTACAAATGCAAAACTCTAAATAGAAATATTACAAAATTAGTTTTGGTGCAACTTAAATATTAACATTTTTTCTCGCTCGAAATAAAAAAATAACAACCTGTTTTAAGGATAAACTTATACATATACCATACAATTGGTTAACGTTCTTCGTTTTTCAAAATCGAAAAGAATATAGCAGCCATTAATTTTTTGTATTACATAATTTTCATGTATAATTCATCTCTTTAAATGTAAATTTTTCGAAATATATATACTACATTAAATAAAAATGTTAAATCGGTTGACAATTAATAATACAATTTAAAGTATTCATGCGATATTTCAAACAAATCGATCGATTTTCAAAAGATATCCTTTTTTTATAGTTCTGATTTATATTAGATTACTATTTTTCAAGATTATAATTTATAAGATAACTCGAAGAATTTGCGATGATTTTCAACACATTTTTTGTCCAAATCTTCAGTCCTAAGTTCTCTACATCTATTATTAGATATTTTATTTTTAAATATTTTATTATATCATAAAGAAACGAAATTTTTGGGGTGGACCAGCTGCAATATTTTCTGTTCGGGAAAAAGTAGTTTAATCAGAATGAATTTCAGTTGTAGGTCATTAAGACGTTTTAGTGAATGTCTTTTTCTTCAAACCAAAACCGTGTGATTAAATTGTTTTGTCTTAATGAATTTATGGAAAGCAATTATTTTTCGATTAGTGTAGAATAGTTCCATTGCCCTTTTGAGTTAATCTGCATATCTTGAAACTTCAAAGTCACGCTGTGAAAATGATTAATTATTTAATTTTCTTTACAAGAAAGGACAATTAAAGCATATTGCGGTTTATTACTGATGTGTGTATGTCTAGGAATGCTACAAATATAGCATGAATAACTATTGGAATCTTGATAGCGTCTTATAGCAAAATTGTTTGCTTGAAAGGGATAAGCTTAAGAATTTTAATAAGACGTCTTTTAAAGCGAATTCGCTGCCACAAGGATGCCAACAGACGCCACAGGAGGTGCATTGGGTATGGGATTCATCCGACGAATGCGGCGCAAGGTGGATCCGCTCCCATTTTCCGACTGTCACCGGCCTTAATTCAATTCTCGCTAATCCGGAGCCATGTAGTGCTCCACTTCGAGGGGCCCCGGGCGTCTTCGGGCGCCCAAGTTACGGGCAGGTGACTATTATTATTTATTCCTGGCCTAGTAATGACTCCGGAACGGTACCTTCATCTGCAGAAAGACCAAGAAATAAGGCGAGACCTGCAAAATCATGCCCAAGATGAAGACGAATAAAACCCGAAGGAACAATGCCGGAGTCTGGGGACCGGCGGCGGGCGTCCCGGACGGAGCCTCCACTCCACGGGCATTGTGATCCCGCCGCAGTTCCAATTATGATGAAATATGAAGTTTAAAGGTTATAATCACGCCTTCGAGGTATTGTCCGCCAGATAACAAGTATTAGACCGGGCCGGGTCCCGTGACTGTCCTCGCTCCAGAGCCCGGTGCAACGCTTTGTTTTTTCCCATTTTTACCTCACTTTTTCCCCCGATGGATAAATAATGCCACGCCGGCCATTGTCTGCGATTTCCACTTGAATTGAAAATTCGCCGCAATCCTCCACTGCTGCAGCGATGGACGTCCCGACGGCAGCGGGCGTCGAGCAGGGCGGCGGCGGCTATGACGACGGATTAAAGAAGTTCCCGATCGATGTTTTGTTGAGGCCATTCTCCACGGTCTTCCCGGTCGGTGACAACGCTGACAGGTCTTTGCGGTGTCCCTTGTCTCACCCCCCGGGAAGAACCTGGAGGACGAGGATAAGGCCGCGCAATTAAAACCCACTTTGAGAGCGCGCGACCGCGAGTGGTGTTGATCTTCGGCTGTCACACCGCGGCCGCATAACACCTAGCGTCTGCTAAAAGTTAGATTTTGCGCGAACAATTTATGTCAACTTCTAATGCATTCGCCACGAAAATATCAACCTTGACGTTCACCTATCACCGTCCTTTTTTATGCTTTTATTTCCACTCTGTCACGGATTAGGTGCAATTTTGCCGCTTCAAGAAATATGATTGCCGTTTCCGCAGAAAATCCATGGGAATATTTTGAGGGCTTTCAAAAGTCGAGTGCGCATTCCACGAGAACAAATTCTGTGAATAAGTTTATCAGATAGGGACATAACATTTATTGAATTATGAGCACTTTTCGTTGAGTGCACTAACATTTTTTTAAAGGATGTTTAATCTACCTTACTCTTGCTGTTTGAATATTAAATTTAATATTCCATTTAAAGTAGGTTCTAAGGACCAACAGAATTTTCTCCATATAAGTAGGTAGAATTGAATCGAAACATAATTTAGTCAAATTTCTGTAATTATTGTTCACCTGCATGCGAATTATGTATGCCCTTACACGCCGTATACGTATTTTATAAAAAGAGTTATAGGTTCTTGGTTTTATGTATTTAAACCAGATTTCCCAAAAATCTGACGGTTTGGAAAATGGAACACCAAAAATATTTATTAGTATTATAATATATTACTATCTAATAACACTGCATTAATTGAGCTAATTAATAAATAATGTTACAGTAAAATGAGAACGATTAACATTGTTTTAAGTTCAATTTAAAATCTAATTGATTGGTGCATTTTTAAATTTAAATTAACCCATTAAAATCTTTTGCATTAGGAAATAATTTTGGAAAAGCGTGTAATAGTATTAAAGAAAAACGCAATGAATCAACTTATTATAAGAAAAATTTAGGAAATTTAAAATCTCGAAATAAGTACTAAGTGCCCTCATCTCACTTATACTTTAATATATGTAATATCTGAAAAAATCATAGAAATTTCATGTCACGTTGTGTTCAGTCATTCTTCCATGGTTGACCTGGTTAGATTTTTCTGTTAAATCCCTTTTCATATAAAAATGCCCGTTCTCTTTAGCAGAACTAAAAAAACGCATTCCTACGCACTGCTATGAATTAATATCTTTGCAATAAACTCCAGGAATGTAGGACAAGATCCTGGCGACACCACCAACAAAATTCAAAGGAACTAGGCAAAATGAAATAAAATACAACTCAGCAATAAAAGACCGCATGACGTGGTCTCAAAAGTCTTAAGACGAGATATTCGCTCCACTTAATAAAAAAAAAAGAAGATAAAACTTTAGAAGTGTAGCTTATCTATTGAGAGTTTTGAAGTTTTCGCGATGAGTGACATCCTTGGTAAGGACAATGCTGAAATGCAGTTTGTCAACAGCGCAATGTTAGGGAACTGCCCAAGGAAACTTCTCCTGGAGCTCATCTGGGGCGAAGGAACTGCCGTCTCAAAAGGCAAAACAACCATAAAAAGAAAGGGCCAAGGATTTCGTGAGGTATGTTGTAACAAAAACTGGAACTAGTTGCGGGGCAGGGCGTTGATGTGAAACTTTTTCTTGAGCTTAGCTCGTCAGGAATTAAATGGTCGGGTGCGGGAGGATGGGAGGGGCCGCACTATTCACTGGGCTTCTTCCTTCTTGACACGGAGCACTATAAAAGGCGAACTCTTTCGGGGAATTCTTTTGCCTTTTATCACGGGACCCCAAACCCAACCCCCAGAACCGGGAGGCTCCGGTAGGATGCACAACACACCCGCACGGGATGTGTGCAGTGCTTTTACTTGAGGCGCCCACGCCTTCTTTAGAAATAAATTTCATTTTCTCTCAGAGGGTGAAACTTTCCTTGAATGCATCCCCACAGCATCCCCCAGGACCACTGGGTTTTGTTGCTGGAGCCATTCGCTTTTGCGAGTCTGTTGCACGTCTGGCATACAAATGATAGGAGCAACTGCCATCAATGGGGTTGCGTAGGGGCTGGGGGGGATGTGCTAGGGCAAGAAAATGTGTAATTGATTTAGAGCAACGTCCATTTGTTGAATGGCACTCTGCTGGCAGAACTTTTATCGAACTTGGGAAATACTTAAAGTTGCCCCCAAAGTTGTACCCCACCGACTCCTAAGACAGTTCAAGTTTAGTTATAAGTGCCGAAATTGCGGGACGTATCGATTATTTTGGCATCAGGCAAAGCCCATCATTTTCCTAGAGGAGCGCGTTCGCTTCACGACCACCTGAGGATCAGGCAAAAGCGGGGTACTCCCCGCTCCTTCTCCTGGGTTCTATGAACTGTGAGAAAGACGTCAGGACCAGGCGAATCGCAGCGGAAAACAATTCCGCGGCTGTCTGCAAGCGCCAAACCGAGCAACTGAACTAATTTCATTTCTGTGCAATTCCCAAATTAAATGCTCTGTCAAGGCAAGTTCTCCGTCGCATCGTACCGCAGCAACTAGGACTGGAATCAACTTGTAATTAACTTCCAGAGATACGCCGGCCGGGGGAAAATCGGGAGGCTCCGAGGTTCCAGGCGGAACCCAGGATCTACAGCGATTCACGCTCGATCAACCCACCCGCCAATTCGACCTGGTTCAGCCGCGGAGAGGAGTACAAGTCAATTAAACGCAGAACGGAATTAATTGAGAAATGCTTTAAATCTGATAGTTGCGCCTACGGCGGCAGCAGCGGCGGCCTCATACTCTGGAGCACCCCGACAACAGGACAGGGTGAAAAAACGCAGGTGAAAAATGAAAAGTTCCACTTTCAACGGGCTCCCTGATAAACCCCAGCTCGAACAGACCTCGATGCCGGAGCCTGAGGTGGGCAGATTTGAATTAACGCGATTACTGCCGACTTCACTTACAACAATAAATTGGGGTTTTAGCCTTACGTTCCCTTTTTTATGGGAATTTTTAAATTATTCTGGATTAAGTGTCACCTGCCCGATGGAATCGACAATACCTTGTTCTGGATTCTCCACAAAAAATAAAAATAAATAAATAAATATCAAAGTAAATAAATAAAACCAATAATTTAACGTTTCGGAAATATTTCAAACGATAAAATCGATTCAGGAAACCTTTCAGCATAAAACCAAAATTTGTATGTTGCTCCACTGAAAAAAAGGGATTAAGCCACCGGCTTGAAATTTATTGCATTTATTTTCAATTGGTATTTAGGTCAATGATAAATTACATTTGTAACAAATAAAATATTTTCGACAAAGCTTGTGAGGGAAACACGCTATTACGGATTTATTATTCTGCAGTAGGTTGTTATTTGGTTTGGAAAAATACATGCTTATATAAATATTTAAATATCTTAATTAAAAACATGTTTGTAGAACTTTTCACTAGATGTTTGAGAAATAGATTTTAGTGCACGTTCGCCTCATATTTTGTTATTTTTATTTATGCCTTTATGATTGCTTTGTTTATAATTCAATTAATTAATTAATTTCTCTGAAACTACTCGACGTAAAACCTGAAAATTGAAATTAAGTTTTCACATATTCTACAACATAATCGGTGCAAACTACATAATAAACATGATTGTTTAGATTTAAATGTGGGCGGTTTTAATTTGTTTTGTCTTGTATTAAAGCTTGTAATAAATATGGAAAATGTTATGCTTTACGTAATGTCCAAAGGTATTCACTTCTGACTTTGTGCACTAGAATAGCTAGAAATATAACTCCAATGAATTTTTATATAGGTACCTATCTGAAAGATTTACTATAAAGTTTATTGCATAATGCTTTTATTTGTAAAAAAATTTATTATTACAAAATATGTACTATGTTTGCTTAACATCGAGAAATATTCGAAGTCGTTAATTTATTTAATAATTTGAAAACATAAATAAGAAAAACCCATGTAGGGAAGTTCAGGAGGTCATAAAATGATGAAATTAAAAGCTACTTTAGTTAGAAACATAACCGTTGATTTATTATTTGATATTTGAACAATGTAAGTTGAGAAAATCGAAAATGGGCTGAATAACGCCGTACTTACGGTACTGTAAAACTTAATTACAAATTTTGATGTGAAGTGATTTTCCACTTTAACTGATATTTTATTGGGGGCATTACTTACAGTTTGCCAACATCATCCATTTTAGTGACGCGAAACTGCTGTTTTACGACGGTGCCTAAAAGAGAAGGTATCGCGGCAAGTCCTCGAAGAGCATCTGAGCTTTGCGACATTTCAGAGCTAGCCTTGAAATTGCGGCGTATAAGCAAATAAAACTGGCACTAAACTTGTTATTGCTCAGTTGAAAATTCATGTTAACGACATAAGCACAAATTAAACCATTTTAAAAACAAAAAAAAACCAATGCAATTCCATAAGTCGTCATACGCATTAATCGCGGCCATTCAGTCATCCTGCGACATAATCCGCGCCGGGGCCGACCCATTTGCGATCTGCGTTTCGCGGATTCGCGGATTCGCATCCTCGGTCTTATCTGAAATTAGTTTGTAAGTTCTGGCGGTGACTCCCGACGGGGCTGCCAAGAGTCTCCGAGGGGCGAGCGTGTCGACGGTGGCAGTCAATCATTTCTTATCTTGTTTTTCTTACCCAATTAAAGCGATATCCGAATCGTACCGAAGGCGAACCGCGAATTCCTCCCATTTGTAAGCAATACGCCTTCCTTAGATGCGACACGATAATGTCGCCGATTCCGGGATAAGCGAAGGAATCCCGCAGAATCAGAATTAAGCCGGCCGGTGCCATAAACAATTTGCAAACTGCACCGGGTCCATTAAATCCCGCAATTAATGCAGGACAAAATAAAGAAGAGGTCCAGCTCCAGCCTCCGATCATCTGGAGGAGCCGCGACTGGGGACTCGAAATTTACCGGACCAATTACGCGAGTCGAGCGGAAACGGCCGCGATGACCCGAAATTAACGACTCTATAAAAATGACATGTCCCCCATTCAAATGGCGAAATTATTAAGAAAATCATTTTATAGTCATCATTGTGGGGCGCATTTGAATCGCGCGCTCAGCGGTGGCTCCAGTGAGAAGCCCCCCTTTCCCGCTCCGGCGCGGGGCGTTGGCGGCCCCAGATTCCTTTTGGACCTGATCTGGGAGACAAAATCCCAGGTCCAGGTCGACCGATGAAAAATATTCCCATCGGCGAGCACAATTAAATTAACATCTAAATTTGTCATTGATTGATCGGCTCGGGCGTCCGCGGACCGCTGATTAAGGAGCCCCCGAACTGGCCTGCGACTCATTGAAATTCCGCGAATACACGTGTCTCCCGCCGCCGCGGTCCATCGCGGGACGCGCGGTCAGTTTGGCTCGCAGGAAATCCTCGTTAAGAGGCTTGAAATTTCGAACACGTCCGCTCAGTTATTAATAGAATGAAATATTTCGGTAATGTTTTTCAATTTTTATGAACCCTTTTTTGCCCAGCAGCACATGCACTGATTGTTTCTGAGGTAATTCATTCCGACAGGTGTATGCGGCAGGTGCATCGCCAATATTCGAGTTATTGCAACGACAACTGCACAGGAGCCCGAAATATTTCGAGGTTTTTCCCATCGAATTGCGATATTTGAATGAGATTTTCTAGGCCAGGACCAGTTGCCGTGATTGTCTGCTCGGAAAGCAATTGACCCAATTTTGCGTTTAATTGATTGGTGCACGGCTCAGGAATCCCAAAAACAGTGGACATCGGGTAATTACATACCTTCGCATCGCAATCGAACGCTTTATGCAGAGTCGATTTGATCCTGCAGCTATTTGAGGAAATGCCGCAGTCAAATATTTTACTGGCATTTTTAGCATTCAACCGATTTTTATTATACGAACAATATCTAAAGATCTTTCAGAGTTGTCATACAAATGAAACATTTAACGCTTTCCTCTCTGTTGAAGGTTATTGATATCATTTAAATTTTATCCATTCATCGATTTATGTTTGGGGTTATAACGATATTATCTTTTTTTTAACCCGATAGGACATATCATCATATATCATCCCTCCCACTTAAATTATTAATATTAAACGACTTACAATAAGTTTTAGTTAACATTATATCCCATAGTCAATGTTCCCGAATTTTTCACATTTCTCTGATTTATACTTTTAAGTAAAGTAAAATTAAACGATAAGTTTTGTTTTTTATATTTTTAAAATTTGTAGTCTACGTTTTGAACACATTAAATTCCTTTATTATTTTAAAAAGCTGAACAGAAAAGTGTTTATACTGAAATCGTTCATATTTTTCTAAAGTCGCATTTGTTCCTATACTTTGAAAGCCGGTGAAGTGCTGACAGCTGTACTAACCCAAGCAATATTGCGTCCATAATCCTTGCCGGGTGCCGAACCTTCCTATTGATACAAATCTCCCGCATGTTGTCATTAAGGGTGCTTGCAGCCCTACGTTTTATCCACTGAAGATTGCTGATGACATCTGAAAAACTGCGGAAGATATGTGACCAGAAGGAGTCAGCCAAGCACACCCTCAGTTCCAAAATCGGGTTGTTATCAAGTTATCAAGTTGTGAAGGCAACAAAACCCCCAGTCGCCGCTGAAGCACCCTGTGGCAGGAATAATACGGCCCGAAGGATAATTCAAAGACGACGATCCTGGCAACAGTCATTTTTTTTCCTTACACCTTGTCGAGAAGACGGCAACAAAAGACGCTGTGGAAGGAGTTTCCGGCAGGAGCGTTAGCTGACAATAACAAGATGAACTCCTTCGGGTAGTGGAGTTTAAGGGCGGTCGCCGGCGTCGCCTTCGGCAATGCGCTTTAATAGAGAGTGCAATTTAGCAAACGCCCACTTAAGTGTCAATAGGTGTCAGGATCACATGCGGCGATATTGTTGCCGGAGCCCCATGCGGTGAGGAGCACCCTCCCAGCCCTAAGATGCCGTCGAAGGTGCTCCGGCGAAAAGTGCCTCCTTCTGCTCGTCCTCCGAACCCACTCCCACATACGCCCAGGGCCGTTCTTGCTAGAATTTGAGATATGACTTTGACTACCGAAGTTTCGAGCACACCTTAATTACCACTCCTAACGACGACGGACAGGGGGGGAATCTAGGTTACAACTTTATTGCCAAATAAATTTCATCAATAATGGGGCTCCACTGACATGAATAACGCTTTATCGCCTTCCCTTTGGACCATTTCCCTTTGTGTCGCTCGAAAAGTTTGCGCCCTTCATCATGCGTTTTACGTCCAACTAATTCGTCCTTTAGTGGCATAGTTGCTGAGTTCTGCGAATTTCATGGAATTGTTTTCTGCCTTGTTTTATTTTTTATTCCATCCTCACCAATGCTCACTTTAGTGTAAGCACTGCTCCACGTATTTATTCATCCAAAAGAATTTAAAAAATAGCTCCTCCCTGGAATCTAGTTCAGCCCTTTATTAGCATAGCATAGAATTTTTTAAAAGGTCTTGCGTTATTCATGAGCGCAGAAGGATGCATCCAGATACACTCGCGCTTCCGTGAGTTCACAGATGCTAATCATTTCCATGAAGTTTCCTAAGTATATAAAATAACAGAAGAGTTTCGAAGGATTTGATGAAAGTTTGCTAATTATTCATGCATGTTAGGTACGAAAAAATTTTTAAAAAATATATATGTGCTATATCATAAAAAATATATTAAGAACATGTGTTTTTAGTGCTTAAAATGAATTTTTCAGAAGAATATCTCAATTTTCGAGAGTTTATTTTTATAAGTTTCTTTAAATAAGGACTTAAATTCGCTTTTAATGGAATTTCATGAAAATGGTTATGCTTTGTTAGGCTCTCGATCAAATTTACAAGAAAACTATGAATAAATTTTATTAGATTTGTAACCATATTACTAGAAACATTTGTTACTATGCACAATATAAATTTCAATGATTTAACTCTAAAATTTATGTATATCATCATTTATTCTTGGGGCTATCAAACATTGTTAAAGGATTTCCTCCAGAATATGGAAAGGATTGATGCGTTTTAATTCCTCTATTCATAAATGAATGTGGTACTGAATATATAGTCAATTTGAGATCATAAAGCAACTGGCGTTTTATAAATCTCGATTCGACCCACTTTTGAGAAGAGCCTGGCACCAGCTGCTGTGCGTGGCATGGGTTTTAATTAAAATAGTTTCCTCGATAAAGCATGCAAAGAAATGTTGGGGCAGCCGAGGCGGGAGCGCTCATGAATTGTTCACCTCTATTTCATGCTGATTGAGCCCCATTACGCGCTTCCGGCTGCTTATCCTGTCCGGCCCATTTGCATACATCACTCCGATCCAATTCAATTAATTACGGGCTTAGATAAAGCTCTAAATCGGCATACCCGGCGCAGTTAATGCCCGGGGAGCAGTGTACAAATCGAAGAATTTATTAGCGCTCCCGTGTAATCCCGACGCTCGTATCCTTCGGGAGGGGGTCAGGGATTGCCAACTGTTCCCCGGTGATAACAGCTCTAAACTCAGTTGTTGACGTAAGCCAATAAACAAATAAATTCTCACTCGTAAATAAGGATAAATGTGGCGGCGGGGCGGCTTGCAGGTGTAGTTTCTTGGGGCCGCTCATCCCTCGGGCTCCTCCGCAATGGCTGAGGCCTTAAGGACCATTGTCATTAAACCGTATACAAGAGATCCGTTTCGCCTCCAGTTATAAATCTTTGATAAATAGCACCGGTAAGCGGTTAATGAGCTTTTGTTCGATTTACTGCCGCAGCGCATCGCATCGATAATGCGTCCTTGGGCCGCAGTGACGGCCCCCTGATTAAGATTTAATGGCCTTAAGATGAAGATGGCCGCAAGACCGCCGCCGCCACTGCTGCATAGGACCCTCGTGGTTCATGTAATTAAAACCGCTCGTAATAATTTGTCCGCCCTCCCTTCCATCCCCCTTCGGTTCAAGACATGTTTCCGGGGGGTAGTTAGCAGCTCCTGGAGCACATTAAGGAAGTGCCACAAAACACGTTAAGACGAAGAGGCCACATTTGCCAAAAACCCCACATATCTTCCCCGGCCGAAAAGGTTACAAAAAGGTTTCTGCCGGAAAGTTTTGCGCATAGGGAAGAAAACGGCCCCTGCAAAAAGACCATAAACAGGGCCAACGGTCGGGGCAGATGGTGGGGGCGGACGTATAACCAACAAACCATTAAAACTTCACTGCGGAGCAAGAAAATAGCGCTCCGGGAAGAACGGGAAGAACGGGAAGAGCGGGAAGAACGGGGAGAACCGGGCGAAACTTTGGCTGGCCGGGCCTCTGCCCGTCGCGACGCCGGAGACGCCCGGGAGGAGCCGCAAAAGCACTTCGCCCAATGAAATTTATTTCTAGCCGGAGCATTTCCCTGGGGAATGTCTCAGGGCAAATGGACAGCAAAGATCTCGCCGCGATGTGCGTTTTTGTGCATGCGAGCATATGACGACTATCACCGCAGCCACTGCAACCCTCCAGCAGCTGGTGGCGCTCGGGCCCCACCCCCGCCCGGCGACGGTAAATCGACGGCACAAAGCCACTCGAAGAAATTTTTGGAGCTACTTCCGCAGAATTTGTGGGCATATTTCGAGGGTGCGGGGGCGTCCTTCTTTCGCAAAGATTTGCAGCCCTGGTCCACCCTTCTCTGAGGGTGGCGAGGTCGTATTGTTGACGCTAAATCTCCACGGGGAACCCCGGATTTGAATATCTTGCACATGACTCCCGGAGCGGCAGGTTGACGGGAATATGAGAAGCGCACCGCGTCGCCTGGCAATTTTGGGAACATGCACACGCCCTGGGAACAGTTCTTTTCGTGGCAGGTTTAACTTGACAAGCCAAAAGTTGGGATTATCTCGGAAAACTTTCTATCCGACAATTTTATTCGGAAAAATGCTCCAGACAGTCCTGTGCCTTTTGGTATGCATCCTATAACAAAAGAATGGGAATTGTCTTAGGGAAACTTTGAAGGAATTGGAAAAAGAATTTGTTGTAAGAAATACATTTTTACCAGATTAAACTTTACCAAAAGAATCAGTGGCATTTCCCTCAGGCACTTTAAACAACAGATTGTTGAGGTAAATTGGAATAAGTCTAAATAAAATGTTCGCAAAGCCGAACCCAAAAAATTGGGCCTATTTCTCTTTTGGTCGTTTTTGCAAATTCTGCACTCAAAAAATTGAAAATAAATCGATTTTTGTCTTCAACATCAAATAATAATGTAATAATCAAAAACGTACATAAATGTATTGAAAAGTTTTCAATTTAACGGTTAGCTAAAATTTATTTTCTGCTTTTAGGAGGTTTTCAAATAGTTTAGTAAATAGTATAGTAGAGCCTCTTTCTAATTATATTGATTACTAATTTTTCATATTATATTAAATAAATATAGTGCGCAATGAGTGAACCTAGCTAAATATGTACAAGTATTATCTCTAGAAAGACGGAGATTTTCTTAATCCACTTAATTCCCCTTAATTAAAAGAGGCTAATTTTTTATCTACTGCCGTGAATGGAACCAAAACTAATAAGTATCTACAGGTAAAAGAATGATTATCTATGGTATTAAACTGTTTCGCATCTAAAGCAGGATACACAATTCCTCGCAGGAAGGTCTATTCAATAAACCACAAAGAAATTAAAAGCTAAGCTTAAGCAAAGTGCCTCTTCTTTGTTGTGTTATTGCTGCTCTGTTGTCTGATGGGCGATTATCGAAAACCGAACGCAAATGTTCACTCCTCCCCCAGCATCCATAACCAGCCCCATCAACCCAAGAGCTCTAGAGAACTTTTCCAATAATGATCGCAACAAAAGATGCCATTTACGTGCGCAACCCTCACCGCGGCGGCGGCGGCTTCTCTGGAATCCTTTGAAAGCCCGCAACAATCACGGCTGACATCCACGTCAACCATTTTTCATAGTCCCGGCTGTGGCCTTTGTGGACCACTAACTCTTCACGTCTTCGAGTGCATTAGCCGGCACGTCATCCCGCCGGGATCTGAGGATGAAACGTAATCCTTTCCTGGCGCGCCGCACCCACCTGATCGGGGACTCCAAAACTGGGACACTATACCCGCAATAAAAGGTCCATGGGTGCTCCGGGACCAGGCGGAATTGCGCCGCACTCCTCAAGGCGATGATTGATGGAGTTTTACATGTCAGCCGATTTTCTGAGTGAGCTGAGGTGCTCCTCTGCCGCCTCAGTCACCTCCAGTGAGCTCCAGGCAACCGCCCTGGAACGACTCTGATTTGGGCATTGTATTCAAATTTGATGGGGATTCTGAGTAATGGGGCCCGCTCGTCTGACCATCTCCAGGTCCACAACAGGGGACAAGCACGCTCCCCCTCAGCGAATCCAATTGAATCCGAATCGCCGGCCAATTTGACAAGTTTCCTGGGAATCCTCGGCTGAGTGATGCACCGACTTGAGCTCGTCGGGGCGTCTCTTGATTTCCATAAATTGACGCTAATGACAGCAGCTGGTACCGGGGATAAGACAAACTACTTCCCCACCTTGCAAAATTATGATAAACATAGGGCTGCCTTAAACAGGTGCGCGCCGAGCGTATCCTCAAAGGTGCCAAATTTGAATTAAATTATGTTAAAAATATTCCTATTGAGTATAGATAAAGAATTCGAAAATTTGCATCTTTTGCGTTAGAAAATCGAAAAAGTCTAACACAACCATACTCAATCTATTCGTATTCAAAAAATGAAAAAAATCGATTCAATTCTTTACAGAATTAATTAAGATCTAAAGTTAAATTAGTATTCAAAAAAAAAATCAAAATACGTTTACAATCTTAACTTAATTACATTTTTACTTCAATTTATAATTTCTGCCGCTATCTCTCAAAATGCAAAAAAGTCCCATTGTTTACTGTATCCTAAATTTTTTTATATGTTGCGATGAACAAATTTTAAAAACTAACATCTAGCTATTTAACATATTTTGTATATAAGAAATAAATATTTAGATACCTAAACATGAAAGACAAAAGGGGAAAGAGTTATAAAATATTTGGATTTGTTTCATGAAATCTTTTAAAAACTGATTCCTCATAAAAACTTCTGGACATTTTTACGGTTTTAATGAATACAAAAGAATAATGAATGTACCATAAAATTTCAAGAAAAGCCAGAATTGAAGTGAATTGATTGGATTTTTTGTCAAGCTTAAAAAACATCACAAACCTCTTAGCAGCAGCAATGCAATCGTATTCAAAAAGAAAAACGATATAAGTTCAATAGATCGAATCTAAGAGTTGGTTTGTATTTGTTTTGTACATAGGTACAAAAAAGTCATTCGACAAACAATAAAATTTTACGATGTGTTGTAAAATTTTAAGATATCTCAGAAAGTGCCTGGAAGCAGGAACGAGTAGAGAGTAACTTTGTATTGCTACAAAGGCCTTCTATTGATGACTCGAAAGGCCCCCGCCATAGAGACGTTTTCTATTTCAGAAATTGACGGTACAAAACAGATATATTTCGCGTTCGATAGGCTAAGGTAAATATTGGCATTTCGAGCAATTCCCATAAACCTACCCAGCGGATTGCTCAGGCTCATTAGGCTCAAAAAATCGGGATAAGTCAACACTTTATCCCGGGGACCGCAGCTCCACCGGTCCGTGTCGTCCCAGCGTTGGGTCCAGTAAAGATGTTCGCGGCCGTCCCACCTGTAATAAAGTTAAACGCAAATCGCAATAATAAATTGCTGATGGCATCATATACGCCCCGCATGTTTAATAACCGCTCGAAATTCCCCTCTGATTCCGGAGCGGGTCCGCGTGGACCGCGGCGCGGCGGTCCCGCAACCCACACACGCACGCGTAATTTGCGATCACCTGTCAGTGATACCTGCTGCGAGCCGGAGGTGATCTTTTTCCCTCGACTGTCAGTTTTATTGCTGTTCGAATGCATTTGGGGAGGCACACGAATTTATGTTTATTCTCCAAAATCGCATTGATGAGATCGTAAGCGATCCGCGGCCGCGGCTGTCCCGAACAACTGGTCGAGTCCCGGCCGGACAAAACGCGACCGACAAAACACATCGCGGCCGCGAGATAAGCACAATTGGTACACGGGTAGTAATCGTTTTGCTGAATGCCCCGCGAGATAAGATTACGCGGAGTCGGTAATCGGCACCTTCGTCGTCTTGGGGTCTACGGTCGCGGAGGAGGTTTATCGTCTTTTGATACCCTCGTGAGGTCAGTCAGATGAAAGCTTAATTTTATGAGAAATTTCCAGCGCTCCTGGAGGTTTTAGTCCTAATGCAAATGCATAAATCTTATTATTATCTAATAATTAGGTTACTCAACATTTTTAGTGTTCGTTTAGTTCACAGAACTAATAATATTTAGATAATTTTAGTATGACAGATTCACCGGTTATACATACAAAAACTAAAATTTTTCATCATGTCGCGTCCTTGAGAAAAGTAGGGTTTTTTTTATCCTACAACAACTAGTAATTTTAACGCGCCTTACATAATCTATATGCTTTTGTTAACTTACGAAAAAAAACGTCATTTTCACAACTCAGATTCAATAAAGTTGATTTCAAGATAAAAATAAAAGTATTTTGAATATCCTTTTATGTGAGCTAAGTTAAATGAAAATAACACTAAATGTAAGTTTATTGATGTGTGAAACATGTTTCTCGACTTAAGTTATAAATAAAAGGCAACCAACCATGTTATATAACTCTGGTTTTTCCCATCATTGGTTCGAAAGTGGGAGAAATGAGCGACCTCAAAATGCTTCCATATTTCCTTGTGTTGCAAGGAGTCAATCGTGACGCCGCATTTCTTCCTCAAGGATCCCACTTACGCCCCCACCCCCTCCCTTCTCCTCCTACTCCCTTTCCGCTTTCGGTGAGCGACGCAAATTGCAGGGAATTTACGTGGAGCAAATGGCAAAACAGCGTCGTTGTGCGGGAGCACTGAGGCCCGGCCCTGGATGAATTGTCGCCGTAATGCGTTTTATTACAGGGAACGATGCTCTGGGCTAAGTGCATTCGAAAGTTCATTTGATGAGATTGAGGAAAATCCATTCGTCGGCGATTTATCCACATTTCGTCGGCTCTGGTGTAGGTGTAAAACTGAGGGGAATTTTGAACCGACGGTTTTCCTGACGGTGACGCGGGCACTGGAGCCCTTAAGTGGTCCATCCCCCGGCCATCATCCGGGGAGCCCGTCATATCGCCGCCTGCACTTTTCGTAAGGGCGGACAAAAAGCTTTTGTGGCTGTAAATTTCACGGGCAATTTGCCTCGGCGAGGATGCTCAAAGTGCGAGAGGAAAGCTCCGGGTTTTACACAATTTGTTTCCCTTCCAGACCCACCCTGTATGCAGTTACCGGAGCAATCTGCACACTTTTGAGCGCCACGAGCCCGGCACAGGGCAGCCCTTAATGTCCGTAATAGGATAAAGGATAAAAATTATGTTCGGCAAAAAGTTTCGCCAAAGTCCCGTATTTTTCCGGAGTCCGGGCTCCGGATTTTTCCCGTTTTGTCCCACTGGGCGTTCCAGGACACATCGAGTAACCTCCCCGGGGCTCCGGGGGAGCCCAAACTTTCCACTTTGAATGGCTCAAGTCATTGTGCGCCCGTTAAAAGTTTCCAAATTTATGGCATTTTTGCTATTGGGGCTAATGGGGGCATATTTCTCCGATTCCGAAGGATTCTTTGGAAACTAGTCACCCGGAATGAGTTAGAGCCACGGCCACACTCGGAAAAGTATGCAAAGAGCCCGAGGACGAAGCCGGAAAAGTCGTAACTCCCCAGTTACACTGCAAGAAAAAAGTAGTTGATATTAACTAATTCTTATCAATTTTCTTGGTTAATTTTCAACTTATCTACTGCAAAATGATCAGATATAATACTAAAAAGTATTTTAATGTAAATTTAAATTAGGCGAAATAAAATCTTCAATTATTTTGAGGAATTTGCTTTCTAGGTGTTATAAGAATCATAGACAGTTAACTAGTTTTGGCGTTATTTGTTTTAAGTAGGTACCTAACTATAAAAGTTAGTCAATAAATTGTTCATATTAATAGCAAAAATAGTATATTAGAATTTCGTTATAAGTCGGGGATAAAATATTCTCAGGTTATTTTCACTACGTACTTGAGAAAAACTTTTATTAATTAAATAATTGAACTTTAAAACAGTTATATCCATGGTGCAGTGATAAAGTCTATCTCAAAATAGTTAAGGTAACTGCAACGAAATTAATTTAATTAGAAAGGATTAGGACAAGAACTTTGAAGCTAAGGAATCAACTGTTTTTGAGTGTTGTGCTCATTTAACTAACATTTTCGAACTATTTTTGCAAGCAACTATGGAAATTGTTAAAAAACATTTTTATTTGACTACATTATTCTCTCCAGTGTAAGGGTCAGGCCTCCGAGTGGTCTTGTCCAGTGACCTCCGGGGCTCCATCAGCTCCTCTGGGGCTATCTCGTAAAGTCCAGTCCTCACGGGCACCGGATCCAATTAACAGCGGATATTAATTTCAGAGTCAGTGACATCCTAATGAATCTGCAGACGGATCAAGCCATGGACCGGACTTCGAGAGGGCCCCGGCAAAAAAAAAAAACAAAAAAAAAATGGGACTTTGCATAAATGGTGCATTCGAGGGCGGTCGCGGGGTTTCCCGGGATAAACCGCGCCAAACACGGCAATAGGCTGGAAAATATATTCGCAGAGTGCGCGAATAATTTGCACCGAGGGATGGAGGCGTTTCTGCAAATTAATGGTCCCGCGGGCGCATGTACGGGCAATTTTTGTTGAATCGAACGCAAATGTTATGACCAAAGGACATTATTTGTGGTGGACACCGGACAAGAATGTCGCGGTGCCGCCGCCGCCGCCGCGGATCGCTTTTAATATTCGTTCGCGAGTCGACCGGACCTCGTTTTATTGGCCGCATAAACTCCATCAGCCCCGCAGAAAATGGAGAAAAATCTTGAGAACTGGTCGACCGGTCGCAGCCTCCCTGCGTGCGTCCGCGGGGACATCGAAGCGGTGTAAATTGTCAAAATTTATTGTTATCACCGCGGCCCCGGACAGCGCATTCAAAGCAGCCCCGGACGAGCCGTCTTCGGTGAATCGTTTAGTTAAATGTCCCGCGCGGATGTGTTTTATTCCGCGGCGGATGTTAATTGGTCCCGGTCGCACCTAGCCCCCCTGAAATCCCCGGTAACCACTACCCACCCCTGGAGAAATCTCCCGATCCGGAGTTACTGCGTTGAGTTTTTTTTTTCTTTTATTTATTTATGTATTTTTTTTCGGCCTCCTCCGGGAATTGGTCGCTGGATGTTCCCGAGTTATTGAATGTCGTGTCGCCGATAACGAAATGATCGTGATGGACACTTTCGTGGGAACAATCGAAGTCGATGTCTTCATTTGTTCGAATTTTGTAAGAAGTCCGGCCACTGCCGGTTATCGTAACTACCCATGTAAAGATAACTGCAGAACCGTCTTTGGAGTGTCTGACTTGCCCCTGAGACGTTATTATTTCAATTAAATTTAAAAGAGCACCAGTTAAAAATTGCAATTTTTTGTGCAGAACAACATATCCCTGTAATTTGTTATTCCGCCTAAATGTCCCCTGTTGCATTTTAGCACCTGCATTTTTCAGACCATGCAGCTAAAGTTGGCATTGCGTGCGTCATCAATAATCGATATAATGATAACGCTTTTGCAAAAAATTAGGTAACTATTATTAGACTCAAATTTATATTATTATTATTTTTAAGGGAAAAATGTCCTTTAAATTGTTATATCTAAAAGTACCTATTTACGTAAAAAATAGTAATAATAATTTTGGGTATAATCGCTTATGATTTCTGAGATATTCAATTTCGAAACTCACAAATATTGCTGGGTTTTAAACATTTTGAAAGAGATAATAGAATAGAAATATTGAATAGCTCTGTTTACAATTGGGAATAGTAATTTTTTAACTGCAGAGACCACTAGTATACACACTTTTTTCAATGAAATTTTTCCAGCACGAATTTTCCAGGGGCAGGCTGTTTTGCTAATCTTTTCTCCGTCAGAAAATTTTACTAAAGTACTATTATTCCACTGTACCTACATAATTTGTGATTAATAATTAAAATAAACTTTTAAGTATATACATATATATATATATATATAATACTTACCTTACCTTTAATTTAAAAACTTTTCTCAAGCGTTGACTAATTTAAAGAAAGAAAATGTGCATTTTAAACTCATTCTCCAAATTCCTCTGCGAATATCAAAATCGCCCAGCTCAATAATTTTGTTTTGTTTTTAATAATTTAATTTGGGGGATTAGGGTAATTTTATACAATAGAAAAGAAATCATTTTTATTTTATTACATATTTTATTTCAGTTGTCTTGTCACTTTTTACATAGTTAATTTGTTCATTTGTAATATTTCCACTTTAATTACAGAAAACAAGATAAGAAAGAGGATACTATTTACAATGTTTCTTTAATAATCGCATTGTTTGCCTAAATGAAAAACGAGGGAGGGCCTAACTCAGGTGGTGCTCACCTTTCGGTAGAAAGACTCTCCCGACAGCTCCACTTGAGTAATACAATTGAAAAAAACACGATTAAAAAACATCTTTTACGTCTTATTACCACAAATATACTTTTATTTGTTTTATCTTTTATTTTATTTATTTCTTTCTCACTTTCATTTTTTTGTTTAAATTTTATTTTACTTTCGAGGAATTCTTCGTGCTCATGTAAATTTTGATTCAATTTCTCGGGCTAACTTTCTAGCGTTAACCCAAAAAATAGCTTGTTTTCTTCAAAAAATTTTTTATCCGAAGTAGAAAATTTCCAAAAATGGTATTATTTTTTTTTTCAAACGAAAACTCATAAAACACTCAGCTTACTTGTGTCTAGAAATTTTGGTTGTATTTAAATTTTGCTAGAAATTAAATTAAAATTCGAATTTCCAGGACTATTGAGCACTACGTGTGGCAGGAATGAAAGAAAAAAATGAAAATTTTCACAAAGGGCAGCAAATAGAAAGATGAAGGTATCGTTAAAGGTTTTTTGATGATAAAAAAGTAGATCCTTTATCCGAATTAAAAAATGTTGGTCACATTTACTTGGGTACCTTGCGTAGTTCATTATCGTTTGCTATCTTTTTAATATTTTAATAAATTCAATTTTGTCGTCTATCGAATTACTTAAAAGTTACTTGGACTAGTTAGAAATTTACACATTTTTTAAGAAATAACTTTTGAAGTTGTCTTTTGTCTGCACTCCTTTTTTTTCTTTTTTTTTTGATTTTATCTCCGTCTGTCTGTCCACTGTTTCTACGCTACGCTTTTTTAATTAATATGCTTCAATGGTACTTAGGTCTTAACATAAATAACGTTAGCTATCTACACGAAAGGAGTTTGCCTTGTTCCGCTGGAAATTCACGAGAATTTATGAATTTCAACAGCAGTACGTTTTTTATTGGTTATGTCCGGTTTGACAGCGTCTTATGTTATATGTAATGCATAACTGCTTCCGGACGCTGGGGGCCTTACATCTACTTAATGCGACAGTTTCTGGTTTCTGTTTTTACCCAAAAAATATCTCGATTTATTTATTTTATTTTATGTTTTTTTAATTTGCAAAAAAGCGCTATCCCTTTTCAACAACCGAACATACATCTCGCTCTCCTTCTCTTCAGCAGTCCAAAAAAAAAAACAAGCAAATTTAATCGTAGAATCTAAGAAATTATAAAATACTTTAGCCTAGAGAAGAATAAACTTAAGCTAGGTTCGCATCCTCGTCTCGCACGTGCATGCTGCTATCACACTGTCTCACTCACTCACATTGCATTTGTAGTAGTTTTAAGCATGATCACTCGGTTAGGTTGTGTTTAGTAGGTCTCACAATTTTTTTTCTCTTTATATATTTTATATTTTTAATTAGTGTCTTCATCTTCAGTGCTGTGGTGTGCTTGACGACGTCCTTTACACCGTCAAGACATGCACTGTTCTTGAGTAGAGGGCGGGATCGGCGGGGCTGCAAACGACCCCGGCGGGGGCACCCCCGAAGTGGTTTGTGGCCCCGATGGCGGCGGCGTTCCCGTCCTCGTCAATGAGCGCCTTCTTGTCGTTGGCGAGGCGCGGGTTCCGGACCGTGCAAACGTAGAGGCAAAGAACGACGGCCAGGAGCAGGGTGGCTGCAACCACCCCTAGCAGGAGGGGCTTGTGCATGTCGGAGAGGGATCTGATCGTGATCATGTTGAGGTCACGGTGTATTTTGTCGACCATGACCTCACCATTTGTGTTTATGGTCCTGTACCGGAGGATGGTGAACGAATCCCCAGTTCCAATCAAGTCCTCGTTCTGGTGACTCACAGGGTGGTTTGCAGCTGAGGTCGGGGTAGCCGCGGAAAGGGCGGGGGATGAGGACGAAGAGGATGTTGACGGGGCTTGGGTCTTATTCGCGGCTGAAATGGCTTCGGCGGTGTCAATCGCAAGTGGAAGAGACCGGCTCATGGCTCCAGTAATCTGAAAGTTACAAGAATTTAATTATCAAAAAAGATTCCGTCACTATCATGTAGAATCCTTACTACAAAGTAGAGCATAAATTCGAACATTTAGTTCACATGAAATTCAAGTGCTCTTAATAATAATAATTAATCATAATGCAGAAAACTAAATTAAGTATAACTTTTCATAATTCTAAGCCTTACAGATGTCTTTAAATTTAATAGAAGAATGGGGAAGATTAATGTTTACGTAAATTGATCTAATCTAATAAAATTAATAGCTTACCTTTATCTAAAAAAAACCTATCTCGGTGTTATTCTTGATTCTAAGCTTCTTTTTAACGAGCACATCAATCATATCACTAAAGCTTTACCAGTGCTGGGTTTCATTTTTAGAAGTTGTAAACTAATTTTAAATCTTTATTTGAATATGTTAAATTCTTAGAACAGACGTATTTTCGAATATGCTTCATCTGTTTGTGTGTGTGTGTGTCTAAATAAGAAATTTTTAACTCATAGCATTGAAATTTTAGTTGGAAATAACAACAAATATTTTGGGAATGGAATATTCTTTCTTAGCTTTGAACAAAAATTATTTTGAAGCTTTTGTACCTATATATAAAATAACAAAAAATGCAATATTTTCTTCCTCTTGACAAAATCGTTTTTTTTTCATTCTACGTAAAACTAAGTCGACCTACAAGCAATCAGAAATTATTTACTACATATTCAGTAGATACATGGCAATTAGTTGCTTCGACAACTTCTTTAACTTTGAATTCATATTTTAAAACCTAAAAATGTTTTTCCACCGCATTTGTTGTTTTCAAAAGTTTCAAGTGCATACCTATATGATCAGTTTAATTGCGTGGATTGCTATTTTCGAAAATTCCAAGTAAACAATTTTTAAAACCGAACAAACGCTGTGAAGATCTGAAGAATTCCCCTCGAAAAAGCCAAACAAACAATCGGTGAAAGAACTGAAAACAGAAGATGACCTGCAAATCTGCTGGTCATT
This sequence comes from Tolmerus cingulatus, assembly GCA_959613345.1. Taxonomy (NCBI): domain Eukaryota; kingdom Metazoa; phylum Arthropoda; class Insecta; order Diptera; family Asilidae; genus Tolmerus; species Tolmerus cingulatus. Next base: position 35,811,347 of record OY390710.1, read on the forward strand.
CGGCAAAACTATTTCCGATTTGAAGAGCGAACGACGGTAATGAAGATGAAGCAGCGAAACGCCAAAATATTGAGACTAGCAATAAGATCCAGAAGAACCAGACTCACCTTGTGTTTGCAAGTAACCTGGACGCGGTACTTCGTCTCTGGCCAGAGGGATAGCTGGACGTTGGATGACTCGGTGAGGAGATTTCCCATGAGGCCGCCACCTGACACCTCCCAGGTAACTAAGCACTGATTGGGGGTGTTCAGGGGGGCCCAGGCGACGTCGACGAGGACAAGGGAGTCCTGCTGGAGCATCGAGATTGTCCGCAACGCCCAGGTCTCCAGGATCGATTTGTTGATCTTGGGAGGCGGTGGCTTCGCGCACTCGTCCCAGCACTGCAAGAAAATAATCAGAGGAGCGCTATGTTAGTATTATGCTTGAATTATGTTGGTTCTCGGGATTCTGCGGGATTCGGGATGCAAGCGGACTAAAATTGTAGAAGCAACAGAGCGGCTGTGGCGCGTGCGACAAAAAAAAACGCACTGCCAGCCAAGGAGCAAGCCAGGAACCGGGAAAAACAAAGTGAAAGGCAGGGCGGGCGGGGCAAAAAACGAGCAAAACCACGTGAAGGAAGACGAGGGAATTTCTTGTTTGCTTGTTGTCTTGGAGCTGTCTTACGACAATTAATCACATTCCGATGGATTTTTTCCCCTTTGGGTCGATGGGTTAACCACTCAGTTGGCCTATTAAGGGGCCCCGAGCCAATGTTTGCCCAGTCCGGGACTGTCGGCGGGGCTCGGGGACCGGGACCCAGGACCCGCGACCAGAAGACGAGCAGCCCGTGTGTCATTACTTCAGCATGAAATGATATTTCTTGGCGGTCGCGAGGAGATACGGGGGTTCCCCGGGAAGAAAAATTTCTTTCGAAGCTCCAAAGTAGTTATGCTATGATTAATTGCCGCTCCTCCTCGGACCGCGCTAGGGAGAGGTTATCGTTCGCCGAAGCCTCTGCAGTACAGTGGGGCCCTGACGCGGTCTACTTCTCTGCTGGGGTAGAATCCAGCGGGATAAAAAAGGGTACGCAACATATGGCACTTGGTTAATAGTTTCGCGTAATGATGAAAAAAAGAAAAAATGAGGAAATTGATTCCACTGAAGGGTTCTTGCCCCTTAATTTTCATCGTCCGACTAAGGGTTGCCCCTGCAGGGGCTGCACTGCACCCTGGCGCAATTGTTCGTCCCAACTTCCAGTCTAAATTTCGTATAATTTATTTTGTTAAGCTGATTTGCAAAATTAAGAGCACTTTCGAGTGAATTACTTCCACATTGTGCCATCGAAGGATACGGGGGGGCCCTCGACTTTGAAGTGCGCTTAGCTCTGAATGCGCCCCACTTTGTCAAGGAGGTGGAGGCCGGGAGTTGACGACGATGACGCAGAGAGGAGAGGGGTTAATGCGCTTTATTCCTCGGGATTTATGGACTTCTTCGGGAAAAATGAAAATGGGTTCTGCGTTTCGTGTTTAATGGGTGCAGCTCGGAACAATCTTTTCAGTTTGTTCGCTGAAGCGCCACACTTAGCAACTTCCGAAATATGTATGCTACTTTTTTTTTCTGCTTTCCTTGTTTCCCTTCAGCATTTTCATTTTAGTGCATCGTAAAGCTAAAGATCGTCTTAACATACTTTTTAATGAGCAAATGCACTGAATTGCTCGTAAGACTTTTTCATTTCGTAATATGAAACTCGTTGGGAACTTTTATTTACACAAACTCGCCAGGGTTTGCAAGAGGAATGGACAGTTTTGATTTAATGAATTTTTAGATGAAGATATTTTCTGCAAGTTTTTAATATCAAGCAAAATTTTTAATACTTCAAGGAAAAATAAAAAGCATAAAGAACTGGAGTATAGTGGACTTATAATAGTAAACATTTTAAGAGAAAATTTTTATAAAACGTGGAATTATTGTGTATACCTACTTTTGAAAATACTTGCAATATTTGAACATAATTTTATTTTATTATATTTCGTAAAATTTTGCTGTATTTTAAAAATTTAATTTCTTATTTTCAAGCAGTGTAAGATTCAGAAATGTGCAAGATTTTATTTTCCTTTAGGAGTAAATTTAGCTAAAGAAAATCTTAGAATGTTATATTTTTCTAAGAAATCTCTAAACTTGCAAAAGCAGATAATCGGATAAAATATGCGATCAGTTTTAAATTTTGCACTTTTATTTCACCTATTTAATTTAATGGAAAGATTGCTTCGTGCTCTAGATCAAAAGGCATAAAGTCTTAAAGCAGTCTTATGTGTAATTTAAAATCAAATTCTAGTGCAGAAATAATTGAAATTAGATTGATAATGAAAACGAAAATTGAATGTTTTTGTGTCCGGAAATTTTAAGCATGTAGGTGTTATACAAAATAAACTTTCTGAGTTTAATATTATTTGAGCATATAAAATTTGTGGTTTAAGCATTCTCCAACTTAAATATATGCACTGTTCCCAAAATCTGCAAACAATGCAAGGTTGAACTGAACTCATATTTTGGGTACCAAGGACAAAGAGGAGCACAAAGGAGTATAAAATTCGTAGAGAAGGCGAAACCTGGTTTTGTGCATGCCAAGTTCTGGCATAGGTATGCACTTCAATTAAAGCAGCTGGTTGTTTTTCTTGAGAATGCCCTCGAAACTACGAAGCATTCGTCGAGGCATTCCCAGCAACCACTTCCGAGAAGTCGACAGTGTCCCCAAAGAGCCGAAGTCCTAAATTCCAGCACCCTACTTCCTTCAGTGTTTTCCCTTAAATTATTCCAGAGTTTAGTCCCGAGTGGCACTTGCATAGTTTAATGCAACTGCACAATTCTATTAGCACACTTTGCGCTTTATGGTGACACCGTTTGCAACTCGGTTCCACTCGACGCTCCGTCGAGGGGCAACACGAACAGGAACACTTCGCCGCATTCAAACAAACTGCAAATGTTTGCGAAAGACTTAAAAGTCCAGGGGCGAAATCCCCGTGAAAGGTGAAAGGTGCGTGTGCAGAAAGAAATCTTCAGTGTACCATTTGAAATTAACTTTGGCTCTCTTCCCGGCCTCGTTCCCCGGAGCCGTTTAACTTTTCTTCTCCAAATCAACTTTTTCCTGTCGTAACTCTTTCATTCTTCTTTTCTACTTAGTTCCGCTGCAACTTTGCATATTTCACTGTTTTTGTTCCCTGTTTGCGAAATTGTGATGGGTTTCCCGACTATTTCAAACTATGTACTCACTTTGTTGCCGAGAGTTTCTTGAAGTACAAGCGATTTTGTACCACGGTTATTTTAAAGTAAGGAATATTCTGTTTGTAAAATATCTGAATGAGAACGCAATTAATACCGATTTAACTAGACGGATTTAAAATTTAGACTATAGTCACTATCAGGAAATAAGTAACTTCTAATTTAAAACTGCAAGTATATAATTCATATGTAGGTAATAAACTAACATTAGAATTAACAAATTTGTTTAAGCATTCAAATTTATATGACAACATTAACAAATCAAAAATGTGCATAGAAATTTGTTTTCCTGTTCACTTTTTCCAAAACTTTTAATTACGCCAACTTTTAGAGCAATTGCCAATCAAGCTAGGTATATATGTTCATATGTATATCAAAATCACAAAATAAGAATCTAAACTTATTTTCACAATTGATCACACTGATCGTATCTCTTAATAATATTGTGACTATTTTGTACACAATTCAATTTTATTTATTACTAATATGTTGTTTCGCAATATCTTTTAAATCCTTAAATTGATTTCAGTGAAAATTTGTACATGCACAAATGATAGGCTATTTATTAACCAGTTTCATTTACGATTTTCGATTCAGCTAAGTCGTGGGACGTTTAGTTATGAATAACTTAAATTTCATTCGGATAATAAAAATTGCTTTTAATGAATAAATGGAAATCTTGAATGCAAACCTGAATAACTACGTATCTATACTTACAGGTAAAAGCAATAAGCAATCTTTCACAACGAATAGCACACATGAGCAGATGCAACTCATAATTTCACTTAGAAACCGAAAGCCGTCCGGTTTTCCTCTTAAATAATCCAACAACTTTTGCAATAGTGACTTCAAGAAAATCTCTTTCTGATTACAGTGCAGCCCAGTTTCCTTGTTGTTCATGCTGCTCTTCTTCACATTTTTTTTTATATATATCTATTTTTTTTTCTATCAAAAACCCTACAATGATGGGAAAGTCTTAGCACTTTCATCCTCAACTGTACACGCTGAATGCATTCTTTTCCCCAAACACAATCACAAAGTATTGTGCAGCGTAACAATGGCCTTTCATGGCTGCATCTAGCGCACCGTGTCGTGGATGCACCAGATTCTGTGCCCCATCATCTTCCTTTCACCCATCATCCTAATTTGCATGCGACCACAATGCATCCAGCCGTGCACATCTCTCGGTTCATATTTATTTCCTCTTTGTTGCTTAATTTTTTCTATCTCTCGGTATACATATATTATGTGTATGCGTACAAACACATACATACATATATTTATTTTTTACTTTATAGTTGATTTTTTATTTTTTTGCAATAAAATAAAATCGCGCTTTTTACCATGCAGCAGCGCACCCAGTCATTATCCTGGCATTCATCGCGTTCATGATTTACTTCACTCTGCGAGGATACATCCGCTAGAGTCTAAAGTAAAGCTAGGGCTAACTATCTAGCCTACATGAGTCACATATTTATGTATTTTATGTATATGTGAATCATTCGGGGAGTAGCGATAGCAAACATATCAACAATTAAGGGTTGGGGTGCATGGGGTGTGGGTGGCGGTTTTATAAACTGCTGCGTACGGGGACAGGGTGCATTCCGGGTGTAATCAATAAAAAACTCCGGCTCATATATTAAAGTGACTTTGATGCGGAGGTGCGGGGTGGGACGTGCTAGCTCGTGCGTGCGTTTAGAGATAAAAACTCATTCAAAGATGCAAATTAATTTCAAAAAAACAATAAAATAACAAATATGTATAAAAAGGAGTTAAACGGGGTGGCTCTAAAAGGAAATATTAATAACAAAGGACAACAGTAGTAGAGAAGTAGATTCTCCCCATCTGCCCACCCACACCTACCCCCGTTAGGGACAACAGTAAAAATCTTACGTCTTCATTTTCTTTGAAACATTTACCTAAATTATTAGTGATTGTTCGTTGGGGTAAATGTTAAATAAAAAAAATAAAAAATTTATGAGCATAATAATGTAAAAACAAACAAATAAATAAGCATAATTTGCACCAATTGACTGCTTACTTTGTTTGTAAGTAATGCATATATATTTACATAAATAGTTATTTTCCCTTATATGTATTCGAAATATTTTCTCACACACTTTTTTTCTTTCTTAATAAATGAATTTGAATGAGGGACTTACTTTCATTAAATTACAAAAATTGTGCATTCAACAAGTTTTTCTTAAATAGGATCATGCATTGTATTGTAACTAGATTAACTCGATAATAATAATAATAGCACACAAGCTAAAAATAACTCGGATTTTTCTAACCAACCACTTTAACCACTTTGAACGACAACATTAAAGGAAGTCAGAGGTAACTGAAACAATTTTATACTCGGAAGTTTATTAATGAATATCAATTCAAAAGATTCTCTTTTGTAACCGATTCGAATAACTATAAGAATAGGGCTTTTAAATACATACATACGTACAAATCTATTTTAGTGTTCCTTTCGCATTAGTCAGAATTAAGTTTTCATAGTTGAGTAATTTCCTAAATTTCTAGCTCTTTGTTTCGTAAATTGCGCACATATTATATACCGCCGGTAAGAATTTTGAGAAAAATTCGTCTACCACTGATAACAAAGAACAATGCCAATAAAACACTGAAAATCCAAATAGTTACTTTATAAGCGGTTATCAACAAGGTTATATGCTAATTTATTGTCTGTACCTGATATATTAAATACATATGTGAACAAATGAGACAAGCTAACTGATGTCTAGTTAATGGCAGGTACAGCTGAGCTCGTGGGAGGTAGAGTTTACGGCGATTCATAAAATTCCAACCAAACATTAAACAAATTGTATGCACAGGTGAGATGAGATCCAATAAACGAAGACTGGATTTCCTCCCATAAAAGGCTTTCCGTATCTAAATCACTTCCAGTTAAAACTTTCAATTGGAAATTGTTAGATATGTTTAAATTGTTAATATATTTTACATTTGTTGCCGCTCTAGTAGCAGGATCGAGGCCGAAAGTTAGAGTTGTAAATGGAAAACAAATTGGAAAAATCGTTAATGGAGAAGTGAAAAATCCAAAAACATTTCCTTATGTTGTCTTCCTAAAGATCAGAAAATATCGTAATGATTATGATGCTAAAAAAGGTCGTTTAGTTTCTTATACTAGTAATGGAAGATGTGGCGGCTCCATCATTAGAAACGATATAATTTTAACTGCCGCGCATTGTACCGAGGGTGCAAAGCCTGAAAACATTACAGCCATTGCAGGGATAGTTTATCTCGACAAGAAACAGTCAAGTGCGCAAATAATTCGTGGACGACGAATTGTCCAACACGAACAGTACGAACTATATTGGAAAAATGATATATCTCTTATTTTTTTGGCGAAAAAGTTCACCATATCTGAATATATTAATACTATTAGTCTTGGTAAACCTTTCCACTATATAGATGGAATGCACGTAACAGCAGTTGGATGGGGTCGTAATACGAACGGGATGTATAAAAATTGGCTACTTAGAGGTGATTTTATAATGTCAGACAGATTAACTTGCGCGAACAAAGTTGGTTACTTTGACGAATTAATATGCGCGATGGATCCAAAGCTATTGCAAAAAATTTGTAAAGGAGATTCTGGTGGCCCTCTCGCCGTTAGTAATATTCTAGTTGGTATATCTGTTGGCACATTTGAATCAAAAACTAACGCACCAACGAATGGCCCTTGTGATCCAAGGCTACTAGCCGTTTTTGTAAATGTATCACACTATAGAAGTTGGATTATTAGACAAATTACATATGATGACTACGCAACACTAATTTTTGGACAAGACAAGTGATGCATCATCTTTAATAGGATATTTTTTTCGCCAGTATTTTTAATAGCTATTAACTAAAATTATGTAACGAAACAAAAATTATCAAAATATAATAATATATGTTATTCAAAAGTTCTCACTGAAGTTAAAATTAAATACTACGTTTTATACCTTATATACGTTTTAAGCTAGTATCGAAAGGTTAATTATAATCTTGTTGAATTCTTGTGCAACAAATTTTCGTTTATTTCAAATTTGCATTCATCAATTTGATATTGATTTTCTCTCATTATTTCTGCTTGGAATATGCAATATTTTATTTTATACCTATGAAAATGTTGCCGCACTCGAAACTATTTAGCAATGATTTCCTAAGTTAAACTTTTAACTTTCTACTTTCTACATCAGTTAAGTTGATAATCTAGAAATTCTGAAATTGTATTTATCATAATATGTACTATGTTCTATGGCTATCCATACCGACTTTTCTCCAAGTTTCAACACTTTATTATAAATTAATTGGGTATTCTTACTTTAGGAACCACATCTCTTGGTTCATATTTATTTCCTCTTTATTGCTCACATTGTTTTTATTTTTGGTACAAAAAAGAAGATATATATATGTACATATATTTATTTTTTACTTTATATTTTATTGCAATAAAACAAAATCGCGCTTTTTACCATGCAGCAGCGCACCCAGTCATTATCCTGGCATTCATCGCGTTCATGATTTACTTCACTCTGCGAGGATACATCCGCTAGAGTCTAAAGTAAAGCTAGGGCTAACTATCTAGCCTACATGAGTCACATATTTATGTATTTTATGTATATGTGAATCATTCGGGGAGTAGCGATAGCAAACATATCAACAATTAAGGGTTGGGGTGCAGGGGGTGTGTGGCGGTTTTATAAACTGCTGCCTACGGGGACAGGGTGCATTCCGGGTTTAATCAATAAAACACTCCGGCTTATATACATATTAAAGTGACTTGGGTGCGGGGGTGCGGGGTGGGACGTGCTAGCTCGTGCGTGCGTTTACAGATAAAAAAAAAGATTGAAAGATGCAAATTAATTCGGAAAAATTGTATAAAAAATTGTGAAACGGTGGGGGGGCGAGACGAAGGTGGCTCTAAAAAGGAAATATTAATTACAGAAACTGGCAGTAGCGGCGGATTGGGTGTTCCCGCATACCCACCCACGCCCGCCCCCGCCAGCCCTGTCCCTTGTAAGTAGGTGGATGCGTTCATGAAATTTATGTGGATTATTAAAAAAATATATTAAAAATGTTTAGTAAATCTCTGAGGCGGATAGGGTTAATAGCATCACAGTAAGTGTGACTAAAGAGATGACTCACCAAGAGGTGTAGCGCGTCAGGGAGGGAGTTATAGTTATAGGGTGGGAATCCACTCTGCAAATAAATTAAAGACAAAAATTGCATTAAATCTGTTTTTCGCATTTGCTTTATGTTTTTTTATTTATGTATGTGAAAAAAATATTTTATTATATTTTGCTGTATTATTTTTCCACCCTTTTTCATATATGAGAATATACGTGAAAATTGCTCCATTTTTTTCTGGCTGTACGTGCGATTTTTCCCTTTATGTTTTGATTTAACCGAATAACGACACTTGCCAGCAAACAAGGGCGTGACGGAAAAGGGTTCAACGTATGAAATTCAATTTTGTTTGTTTCGGCATGAAAATAAAATTTTCACTTTGATGGTATAAAACTTAGTTAAAAAGTAAAAAATCCACCTCAAATTTTTGCGTGTATCGAAATTGGACAAAATTTCGGGAGGATTTTCGAGTTGAAACCTAATAAGTTTATGTTTTCTATTTTCGGTTATGGCCGCCGCAAATTCGATTAGATCCGAATGCGCGTTGATGAGTCTTCTCTCTGCCATCGCCGATTTCAATAGCCACTCTGAAAATGGTAATTCGGTCTAAATAACAATTGTTCGATGCCAATTTTCCTCGATGGATTATTTAACTAGCAATTTCGCTGAAAGCGGGTTTTGATTTAATAAATTTCTCGATTCAAACCCCTCGGGCTTAGTAGGTGGATATTAGTTCCGGTTACATTTAATCGTTTTATGATTGTACCAGTTTAATGAGCTTTGCTCCCCTTTTGGACGCAACGATATACCCCTACTTAGGGAGGTTTAATTATTTTAGGTACAGCTGCAGCTTTAACCATTTGTTTATCAAAAAAGTTAATTAAAATATGAAAACTTAATATAGGTATTGCAGAGACAACGTGCATACATAAATGTAATATTAATCACCTATGAAAAACAGCAGACCGCGTTGATTAACTGACAATAACGAGATAAACGAAAACAGCCAGTCTAGTGATAATATTTATTTTAAAGCGGATAGACTTGTATTTTTTGTGTATATAAATTTCCCTTTTATGCCCTTTGTTATTGTAGAAGTCGTGTTTCAGCTGGTTCGATAGACCCGACCAATTTTGAATATTATAGAAGTGGTACATTACTTTCAAAATAAAGATAAATTAGATATGGACCTATATCAAAATCTTTTTTTTTAAGAAATTCATTATGTATTTTTCTTTTCTTTTTAAGTATCAAAGTTAAATTCACCCTATTCCAATTTTTAAGGGAGATACATCTTCGCATACAAAATTCGAAGTGTTAATTTTATATTCGATTCGTATTTGATAAAATTGAAATCGATAAAAGAGAGATAGAACCTTTCCAAATTAAACATTTTTTAGACTACCTGAATACATTAAATACTTACTAGATAAAAGCGTTTGTTCCTTAAGCTGCTAATTAATAGCAAAAGTCGAAATGTGTGTGTAATTCCAAGAAAGGTATAAATATTCATTTCCATTCTCAGATTCTACAACGAATACAAAAGCCTTGATAAATACTTTCCCGAATAAGACCCCCTGGTCGAATTTGTTCCGCATTCGAAGAATCGTTTACGAAAAACAATGGCAAAAATCTGAGAAAATCCATTAAACATTGACAAGATTCCCAATCTGGAGTCCTCAAACAGAACACGGGAAGGACAAACAATCCGATCGCATTTCTTGTTTCCTCTGTTTAGAGGGTGGGTTTTGAAGGGCCCCAAAACGGATTCGTCTCATCAACTTCCATCCTCACTTGTTTCCCCGATGTACGTAAATATTTGTCTGCCTAATTAATAATTACATTTGAGAGCTTTTTGCCGCCCTTTTCCGCCCTTCTCCCGGGTCGTGAATTCATAAGACCCCGCCAACGACGGATAGGCAGTCGGGAGATATGATCCCAACCTGCGCCGGGACTCCGCTCGATTGCGATACAAATTGGGGCCAAAATTTAGACAGACTCTGGGAGCACCGCCAACGACGACGACAACGACGACGGACAACAACCCTTGGCCCGGAATGAGTAATAAAAGGGACGAGGAGTGCGCCGTCAGGAAACGAAAGATATGATGTCCTTTCCATTAGTTCCATTATCTCGCTAGAGTTATTCAATCAATCCCTGGGGAGCTTGAATATTTCATGGCTCTGGGGTGGATACTCGGGACTCTGGGAGTTGGTAACATGCCGCCACCCCCTCATCAGGTGGGGCGAGTGGTGAGTTTCTTGGGAACTCTTGCGATGTACGAAAGACGAAGGTACACGCAAAACTCCCGTCGATGTTGCCCTAATGAACATTCCCATAACATGCCTGGGAACAAGATTACAACCCCCAGGCACCGGGGATATAGAGCTGTACTCCTCTCCGATCCTATCCCGGATGCCCAGGAGCTGGCTCGGGAAGAAATTTATTGGCATCGACCTTGCGGGGGCGGGTGGATGATAGAGGGCGAAAAGTTTTGCACACTTTTCGATAACGCGCTCTTTACCCCGGGCGGTGGATCCTCTGAAGAATTTCTTTGTCTTTACTCTTTACCGACCGACCCCAGCCCTTCGTCCTTCATCCTTCGTGTCGTGTCCGCCTTATTTTTTTATTTTTATTCATTTTTGGGGGATGAAATGCGCGCAACAAAGCAGCGAAACCACCGCCAGAGTTTCTGAACTTTGCTTATAAGGGAGAGGGTGAAACTCTGGCAATTTCACCCGGAGGCAATATCCCGGGTAATTGGCTGCATTTCTTGCAATCGGTGCAGGGAGGCAGGGGAAATGAGCACGAGGGCGTGCGGATTGTGCAAATGTTCCAAAGATCCAGGTGCACCTCGTTTCTGCTTGATGAAAGGCCATTAAGGGGTAGAAAGGTAAATTATCCAAGGACTTGAAGAAAGTTGAGAATTTTCCGTGTAAACAATTCTGAGTGTACCCCCCGTTGAAATACCCCCAAGGGACCACCAGTCGTGGAACATTTCGCAGCGCCTCAAGGGTTGGAAAGACGGAGGTGATGGAGGTGCTCGGGATAATCCGCGCCCTCCACAGTCGACATCTCGCTCCTTCGCCTTTTATTAAACTTTGAGTACATTTCTATAAATTATCTCGTCAAGCACTGAGTAAACTTTTTATTTTCTTCCTCGAGTCGATTTCACTTCCTTCCGAGCAGCATCAGGTTGCGCCCTTCCCCCTTTTCCCGCACCCGCCACCCCCTTACGAATATGTTGCAGTAGGGCGCCATTTGTTGTGAGGGTCGAGGTAAGATGCTTTCTATTTTATTATCGTCGAGTTCAAGAGCTCTTTGCGGCTTTAATTGGAACTCATTGCCATTTTTAAAGTCGACTTCCCTAAGGGTGGGAAAGTGTACTCGATTCTCAAGTTCGTGCTTTTTTAGATCACGTATTTTGCTCCACTTTTACACTATTTATTTCATTTTATAATGAAACATTAAAATTAGTTATATAATTATAATAACTATTTACATAACTGTAAACACGATAAAAATGGCATTTTGAAATCCTATCAAAGTGATTTAAATTTAAACATCGGTTAATTTAAAAGGTATTTTTTTCATTATAATCCTTTTCTTATTGTTATTCTATTTCATACCACTACTTTTAAATGTTTAAATTCAAATAGTACGATATTATAAAAACTAAATACAATTTCTCTCTGATGTAAAAGTAGGTTTATGGAAAAATTATTGAAGGTTTTTGCTAAACCCGGTATTCTATATTAGGGTTTTAATAAGTCACGACAACCACGAAGTTCAAATGTTGCTCAAATAAATTTAATTAAAACTGCCCATCGATTGATTACAGACAAAACAGATAATCTGTTTAAATTCAAAAATTACCCAGTAGATTCATTTTGATCAGAATCGTGCGATAAAATTACCAACCTTTTATTGCTCAACATTACTCCAAAGCAATTCCGGTTAACTAAATTAAGATACAAACTCGGAGGTAATCGAAAAAATTTTAGCACGCCCACCCAATGTCCGCGGAAATAAAAAAAAAAATAAAATAAAAAAGAGTCGTGAATCGGATAACGCTCCAGAGATATCAAAATTTGGCAACGAACACGGGGGTTACATTTGGCGCCTATCGCAACCAGACTTGCACAATGCCGAGTAAATTGATTAAATTCGAAAAAAAATCCAGGCGCTCCCCACAGTGCCCTCTGGAACCCTCGGATACACCGCCGACTTTTAAATGTGCATTAATCAGTGGGCCTTTTTATGCAAGTCATCCCAGGGACAGGTACATTGAGGCTCGTTTCAGGCGGCCAAACAATTGCAGTCAATTAAGTCTTTCTGGAATAAAAAAGGTTTCAATTATCGCCAACTGATACTGCCCCGCCGGTAGGTGAATTGATGTAAATGTGAAAGGCTCGAGCCTCCTACGTGATTAGTTAATTTGTTGCCCTCAGTCCGGCTTTTGTGGCCGCGTCACACATGACGGCCATTGTCCGAGCGACGCGATTTGAGGAAGGTACGCAATGCGCACTTGACGCGATCTTACTTTCGTAGATGTTGCACAACCGACATATACTGGTAATCGGAGAAATTTGTATAATAATACCAGTAACAACAACTATCTAAAGTCATACTGAGACAAACTTTTCATGTTGCGAATTATCTAAGGAAAGTTAACATAAGTAAAGAGAAACGAGAATCACATTGATTCAATGTCCAGTTCACTTATGTATACGTGATCACGTAATCTTGAAACCAGTTCGCAAAATTTAAATTTAACATTCCCAATGGTTTAATTAAAATAGCGTCCCACTTTACCTCAAAATTATTACTCACAAATTTAATTATTAGAATGTTTTAAATTATTAATAGAAACTCTGTTTTTCTCTCAGTGTTGAAAAATTAGCCTATTAATTTAATAATGATAATACACTATCGCTTGACAATTTGGTGATATTGCATTAACGAAATTTTATGAAAGTCTAACTTACTAGAAAATGATTTTTGTCTCGAATGCATTGACAAGAGAATTTCACATGTAAGCAACCACATCCGATGTTGGTTACGATGTTTGGGGGGCAAATCCCGTTGTTGGCGCATTTCCGCAAAATGGGGAAATCTAAGGAGCAGTCAGCCGTAAGTCGAACTGAAGTTATTTGTTTCCCAACATGGCAATTCATCACAGATTGGAAGGAATCATACAGGAGCTTACATCTCCGATAGCTTTCAATCCGCACAAAATAATCCCAGTCAGGCACTGTCTCTGTGCACACAGAGGAAGAGCTCATCTAGATATATCGACTGGGCCCCTTGCCTGGTTCCCGGTCTTTCCCGCCGGTTCCCAGGGATCATGCAGTCTCACCCTTTTGGGAAAGGGGCCCCCATAACGCACAAAGCAATTCTCTCGCCGGCTGTTCATCTTGTTTTCATTACAGCGCCGATATAGGCCGGAGATTTATTGCATTTCAAGCAAATTCATGCCTTCCCGGTCCCGGTTCGGGTACGCCATCCTGATTTCATCCATACCCTCCATACCCTGGCAGGTTTGAGCCGGTACGCGACTGTGATAAACAGCCTCCTGGATGGTATCAGGACTCAGTCAGGACGTGCTTTGCTCGTCCCCTACGAGGGCTCAGCTTTGTCGTGACAGGGCCAAAAAATAAATGGTTCGACGAGAAAAAATCTGATACCTAGGGGAAAGAGCCTATTCATTAGGTTCTCCACCCCTGAATGGGTGGCGCGAAACAGCCTGGCAACACAACACAACACAAAATCCACCCTAAAAAAACAATTGGTGGCAAATTATTAGCGCTAATGCGGCAAGCAGCCCTTACCTGCATAATTAGTTTCTGAAGCATAGGTCAGGTGCTAACCTGTAATTTGTTTGTGTACTCCTCAAATTTGATTAACGCAGGTTTCGTGACAGCTGTCATCTACTGGACGAGCCTAGAAAAAAATTAATTTACAAAGAAAACACCCCTGCCTCCGGCGGCCCTCCTCTACCATCAAGGAAGGGAGAAATGCCAGGACTAACGTGCCCTAACGCGACGACTATTTAAGGACCCGTCAACTTAATGGGCCAACAATTCGAGACGATTGTTTTATTTGGTCTCAATCGTCATTAGTCAGAAATTGGACTTCAAAGTCGCAGATGCTTGCTTTTGTGCACTTTCAACACCCCCGTCCTTCACGGGTCACGAATGGTATCCGAAAACACTCGTCAATGGGCCTGGGAAATTGAATTTTGATAAGGAAATTCGGTTCCGAGGAAATTCGAAATTTACGACGAATTAACGCGAATTATTCGACAATGTCCGGGGTGTTTTAGAGGTAATTTTGTGGCACAGGTCTTACAAGGGGATTTGTTGAATTGATTTGTTGCTTTTTAGAAACCTGACAAGTTTTCAAACTTTAATGAAGAGCTGATGAAGTTTTGATTGGCACAGGGAAAGCACAATAAGTCAAAATGTAATTATAATTTAGATTATTTTCTGGCGTTTTACGTCTTGTGTTTGGCATGCAAACAAATCAATCAAAACTGTAAGGAATTATGATGTTAAAGGGTTTTTCGACCTCTGATTTATTTAAAGTGTTACACAATCTTTTGAATATATTACTGATTTACTACAACCATGTAAATAGTTTTCTATTATGAAGATTTTGTGTATGATAAATTATATCCATCTACCTGTTTTCTAATCAACAATATACATTTTGTTGTTTTTGGCAAATAAAAAAAATATTGTATTTTATATATTTATAACCCTGATTTGCAGTAAAATGAAAGCTCATGGGGGAAAGGATCTACGATTGGTTTGATAGTTTTTGCTGAATTTGTATTACGAAAAAGGTTTACTAAAATAATCTGAATTGAAATGGAAGGATTCTAAATGTGCATATTTTAAGGTGTGGTACTTAAGATTCAATCTTCCCTCGACTTGCTGGTTTAAAATAGTTATCCAATTACTGTTCAATTATTTCCAATCGATCAAAGTCCTAATCTAAATCTTTGTTCCCTGCACGAGCAGAATGTAAAAGTGGGCAAACCTTAAAGGCCTTTCCCGAAGGCACATGTTACAAAATCGAATGAGACTGCTACAAATCACATTCGAAACTTTTAACTCTATCGGATCGATGACTAAAAGGTCATTGATTGACTGTCTATTGCCATTAATTTTATTTGCGACTTTGTTGATCTCGAAAAAGGTTTTCCGCGATCACCACTTCCATATCTAGCCGTAAGATGCGAGCTAGCCACAAAACTCATCGATTAAGCATGTTGGGTTCATCGTTGATCGGTTACTTCAGCATTAATTGCGTAACACCAACGACGCGGTTGTTGTCGTTGTCGTCGGTTGGCGTTGTTGTCGTCTTCTCCGACATATCACGCTTTGAATCCGAGCTAACTGAGCAAAAATAAAGGCACCCAGATGCGGCCGGTTGGGGTTAAAAAAATCCACAAGCCCTCATTGCAAAACTCTTGGATGGTATCACATTACACCTCAATCGCAATCAATCTTTAGCTCTAAGACGTTACTAGCCAAAAACCGCAAATAATATGCCATCGGGAACTCTGGCGGGACCACACCGTTCCACAGAACGGCACACCGCACGACATCCACATCAGTCACATCTGTCATGAGTCCCCCCGCCGCCACCGGAGCACCCGCGGGGGCTCTCTGGGGCTCGCTGGGGCTGCGGCCGTGGCAACCTCAGAAAAGCATAAGTGACTGCGACATTCTGGTCTTATGTAAATGGAGACCCATTCGACTAATAAAAGATCTTGGGAACGCGATAAAAGTGAATGTCTCTCTTTCTTCGCATGTCGCTGGCTCTCGTATGCCTTAATCGACCCATAAATAGTTTAATAAATGTCATAAAATACAAAAGGTACAACCGCCGGATCCGAGCTAAATGTTAAGATACATCGATTATATTGGCCGGGTCTCCGTTTTTGTCGTCGCGGTGCCCCCAAGACACGCGGCGACACAGGCCCCAAAAGAGGGTCTCAAATAGCGCGAAAAACCGCGCTGAGATGTTGACTCACGGGGTGACTTACGGGCTATCCCTCGCCACGCCGGGAGGTGTTAGATTTATGCTAAAGACCCAAAATTTCATAAATTCCCCGAGTCGTTTGTTTGCCCGCTCCGAAAATGGTTAAAGCGGCGAGACAGCAGCGCTCCATCGTCCGAGCCATTGTTAAACCACAGCCGAAACGTCTTAAGATAGCGCCAGGTATGTCGTGGAGAAATAGGCCTAAATGATTTTTCTTTTGTGACACGATCGCCAGATGCGGAGCGCCTCTACAAGATCACGACGACGTGATTTTAGCGGTTTGTGCGAAATTGCTTAGGTCCCAAAATAGCCTATAAAAATTTTATTTATGGCTCTTAAAACGTCTGTCCTGGGAACCACTGTCCCAAAACTCGGACATTGAGTGACACAATCAGGGCCTTTTTGTTCACCTCCAGGTGACATGATCACTTCCCGCCAACCGTGGCTGGGACTTTTGTGGCGAATTATTGCGACTTTGTGGGCGATTTGCATTCGGGTTTCAGCTTTTAATGAGCCTCAGATCTCAGGTGATCTGCCGGCGAGTTCTGGTAAATTGGCACCAGACGAGACAAGCGCGGTTTTATGGCTTCTTGTCTGAAAACTTGCTTGCGAAATAAGTTAAATAAAGTTTTAAAATTATGCCTCGCGGTTTTCTTCTTAAGACGAAAATGGCCAAAAGTTAACACTTTAGCCATGACCCCCGTCGAGGCATAGATACTTAGACAAATGCGATTTACCTAATTAATTAGCATAGAAATTCCCCTTCCGAGGTGGTGATTTATTTTAATTGTCCACGCCAAAGGTAGAAACTAGCGCGCTCCAATCTAGAAATTTTGTGTAGGCTTCGTCTATCGTTAGATTTTCTGATTAAATGATCCGTGGCAAATTTTGACTCATCAAATTAGTAAACAGAGTGTGATAGTGAAATTTATCAGTCCTACATTTGCATTTTGTTGTTTATGTGACACATTTAATTAGAGGATCGAATCGGCTTCACATCAGGGGCTGTCTAATTTCCCATCAGAGTCCCAGAACAAAAGCAAAGTTTTCCGATTAATTCCACTTTGATTGTCCTCGAATCAATGAGTCAATGGGCCGCAGCGCGCATTCGATCAAATGTTAGATACGCTGAATTTCGTGGCACTCTTCCATTAATTTTTACTACTTTTTTAGTGTTATTTATGAATTCATTAAATATGTTTACTTTTTACGTTATCTTGGCCATTTCTGGTCTTCAGGTAGGTTTCAGTAATAATTTTAACGGGTTCCTAGATCTTAAAGTTTTGTTTTTTGGCATTTTTGCAGAAATATTTTAAGATAAAGAAACCACGAGGTAATGGGGGCGCCTAATGAAAATTATATCTTGACAATAAATTAACTAAAATTGCAAGATTACGAACAGCCCACGAAGGAATTTTTTAAGCTCTTCCAAAATCAAGGTTTTATGGTTTTGTAGCTAAATCCTTTATAATGTAGTTTTTATTATGCGAAATATTACTTTAGTATTTTTAAAGGATAGTGATAGTGAAGATAAAAATAATATTACATTAGCTAATTTACAAATGTTTTACAGTGATACAAATTATGACCAATAAAATGAGTGGTAATTTCTTATTATTAAATAAGAATTGTGTCTTTGTAAAACCACAAGTTTAATCAAAGTATTTCTAATTGAAAAATAAAGATAAATCTCTACAACACTAAATAGCTTCTTGTACAAAATTTAATATCGCAATAAGCGTTAGTGATTCAAAGCGCAATTTAGTGGCACCTGCACCGCATTATAGCAGCTCATAATTGAGCTAAATTTTCCAGGTTCTTTGAAATCGACTAATTGTCATCTTCCATAGAACTGCCACTGTCTTAAGATTGGTTTTCTCAAAAAGATTGGCACTCGTCTCGCAGGTCATTCATTCCTTAGCCACTTATCCATTGAATAGGCCCCATCTGGCGAAAAACAAAAAAGCTCCTTTTGAGCAAAACAAGAGGAGATTCGTTCTAATTTGATTCCGCAAATCCCGTCCGGCCTTCAGAAAAGATGACCGTCAGTAATTCCTCCACCTGTTCCCTCTTTCATCTTAGCAAAATGACCGGAACGAAGTGTTTTCCTAATGCTGCAAAATCCCAGTCGTTCCAGAGGGAATAAAAAAATCGACGGTGTAAATTCTCAGTAAAACAATTTACGATAGAGACCGTTAAAAACGCGGTTTTAGTCAATTATAAATTTTCCACTGAATCTTATTGATCTGATGTGGAAACCTGAGAAATCTAACGATCACTGGCCTCTGGTGCTCCGCAAAGTCCAAGAACTGACCGGCGGTGGTGATGTAATAAAGTTGCATTCGCAGTTTACGATCAATTTCCTCACCTCCTCGGACGACGATCTTCACCTTCCCGGAGGAATATCGGGGAATTGATTGAATCTTTGCTAGCAATCGCCACTAACTTCTCAGCCTCTTTTAATGACGAAAATTCTTAGCGGGACCTGAAAAACGGTTTAACGAAGATATATCTTCAATTTTAATGGTTGCGTGTTACTAAATACTTTTATGATTTGTACAAGTTCGCGAGTTGTATTCGTTCAAAACAATTTTATGATATTTAAATATGGTTTTTTTCAACTGCATATCATAGTATGATTTAAGTTTTGAACTAAATAAATACCTGTATTAGTACATTACATATAAATAATTCCCGGAAAATATATTTCTATTAACAGTCATTTTTAGGTATATTA
Organism: Tolmerus cingulatus; assembly: GCA_959613345.1. Classification (NCBI taxonomy): domain Eukaryota; kingdom Metazoa; phylum Arthropoda; class Insecta; order Diptera; family Asilidae; genus Tolmerus; species Tolmerus cingulatus. Next base: position 35,830,539 of record OY390710.1, read on the forward strand.
GAAATAGACCATATACGGAGTATATCTAGTTTTCTAAATCCTATATTTTAGACTTTCCAAAGATGGCAGGTTATCAAGGAATTGTAAACATATTTTATGTATCACTCTTCAAAATGTTGAAGGTAAATATTCAGATGAAATTTCGATATGTACGAGATTTCTGCGGTTGATATTTAAAACAAGCCAAGATGCGTAATGTAAATTGAAAATGCATACTAAAACTATTCAAGTATAGGAGCAATTCCGCATACTTGAAAAGGACATTTCGGATTGTTTACCTTCCGTTTTTTTCAATTTTTAATTTAGATTAGTCTATTCTTTTTCATTAACTCTAATTCTGTCACTCGCAGAGGTCCCTTCATTGCGAAATAACGCAGTGATGGACTCGAACGCAACTACGTTCGTAACTCGGCAGACAATGTGCGATGGTTTGCCACCAAAAATGTGAGTGGCATCCACCGCACCGGCGGATTATGTTGATTAATAAAATCCGAGGTCCGCCCAATTACCGGCCGCGGACATGACAAACACATGCGCGCTCCGGGTCCGCTTTATTACTTTACCAACCGGAATGGAAATGAATTTCGCTTGGTGCGTCTGTGGTTCGGACGCAACCAGAAATTAATCCGCGATAAAAGCACGAAATTGTGGAAATCCGCTTTTAAGCGCTATCAAAAATTCAATTAAACTGAATCATGTCAAAAAAGGCAGCAGCGAAAACAAAGCGACCGGCGGCCCACTCCGCGCCGCCCTTTGAAGTTTTAATCCGAAAATTATACGCGGCCCCGGCCCCAAAAAAAAATATGTTGCAGGGAAGGCGAACCGGAGAACCGGTGACCCGTCATTTCGGGATCATAATTTCGCCTCCTTTTTCCGATTCGCTGGATTTAGAATTGAAATTAGGATGCAGGTACACTTCGGGACTGCCCATAAATTCTCATCACGTCAGAAAAAGTCAATCATATCGCCGTCAGAGGCGAAATCCGCGGCCAAAAAGAAAGGGCGCAAAGGGATAGGGCCGGGCGCATTGACGCGTCAGTCAACCCTGAAAATTTATGCCGTGCCCGAAGATCCATGTCACTCGTCAAGATGCTCTTCCCGTGATTTGTGACGAAATGTCACCGCTTCGAACTGGGAAGACACGTCTCGCCAGCGTTTATTTATTTATTTTTTTATATTATTTTTTCTTTTCTCGTCATAAAACTCTCATTGAATTTCGTCTTTCGAGCCGTCTTAGCCTGGATAAAGATTCGTCCTCAATTTCTTCCCGAAAATGAGGCGGAGCGCATCACCGCCGCACCACTCCACCATAATTCTTCATCGGGGTCTCAGGAGGAACGAATCAATTACAAGACAGGTAATCCCTGCCCGAATGAGGCTCTTCTGCCTTTTTATCTGTCAGAAGGAATTCTCGCGACGACGACGAGTTTCTTTAAGAAAATCCTCCTGTCTTTGGTTTGCCCCGAGGTGGCGGCAGATTTTGTTACACACAAATTTTTCGAATTAGTCGCCCAAGCTTCCCAAGTCCTTTCATTAATCCCCCCAAGCCTTGGGGCTGCGGTAGAAATTGGCCGCGCTTTCGGGCTGCGGGCGTCACAATCATACGCTTTGTGTCATATTTAATAAAGGAATAAGCCGGAATTTATCTGATATTTTGACATGTGGTAAGCGAAATTAACACCATTCCCGAGAGACACATGACAGCCATCCCAAGTCCCGAAGCTCAGACTCAGGACGCGGCCTGGGAACGTAAATGTGAAGCAACATAACTTGAAGCGTAATCAAGGCGGGATTTTTCGGCTAACAAAAAAAAATAAAACTATTGATATTTTATGCAATTTCCGTGGCAGCAACCAGAAAACGATCAGCAAAAAACCATAAGAAATGCGAAAGGCAAATTTTAGCGCGCGCTATTCAAGCAGTGTCTTAGTCGATCTTAAGATCTTCAACTTACCGTCGAGCATTCTGGCCGCTGGTGGCAAAGAGCTTCTCGGATGGCAAACTGAAAAGAAGAGATAAATATTCGTTAGTATTTTATTGTTTTTGACAGCATAATTTTTGGGTATTAACTTCACTTTAACATCAGACGATTCTTATACAAACCAGATGAGATAATTTAATTTTATTTTATTACACTACCAGTTAATTGAATATAAGAAATTGTTTTTGCGTGATAAATTTTGTAATTCTTATTAATATATGTACCTATATGTATCTGTAATATTATGCATATAGTGACAAAAATTTCAGTTAATAAGTGATTAAAGTAACATACATATACTTATAAATAGTATTCCAAAATTCAAAACTTTGTGTTACTATTAGATAAGTTTTAGCTTTTGGAGACTTTTATAGAAAATACAACCAACATAACGTGAGAAACCAAAACTAACAAAATTAACATATAAACCCCGTCAATGTTACGTACTATGTACAGAATACAACGAGTATACCCAAATTTTCAAAACACAACAAAGTAAGGAAAAGTCCCAACAGTTTCCACTCATTTTTGGTAATTACGGCTGAAAAGATCCTCTTATAAAGCACCCGACCCCAAAAATCCCCAATCAACCTGAGAAGTACTATCTGGGGCAATTAATTAATTAAAACTGAGGTTGTTTGCTTTTAATCACTTTAGTCGGTGGAACTCTCTCGAAATTAATTTTTGGGAAGTAGGAAAAAGAACACGCTGAAAACCTGAAAATGATTTAAAACCCTTTTTTTTTTCTTCCCATCCAGGGGAGGGATTTTCGTCCTCGGATCCGTAGTTCATTATTATTTCATTTTTGCAATGTGCCTGGCAAGAAAATGATTTCGGTTCTCTCAATTACTGCCGTAAATGAAGTACTGGCTTATAAAAGGTCAATAAAATTTCAATTAAATGATTCTAGTGAATAGGCCAGTAATTATTTCTCTCAATGAGTTTCGCATCGACGCGACCGATGCAAATAAGGAAATTGTTTTTAATAAAAACATGACGTCCACCAGAAATAAATAAATAAAAAATATTTATGTATATAAAACAACTTGTGCATGAAGGGCTACTGCTAGCAAAACTGCTGCGCCAGGACTTTTTAAAAAAAAAAAAAAAAGCAAAAACAGTGCAAGTTGACTCTGTTCGGGAAAATAATCAACTCTGCAGAAAATCTGCTGGAGCATAGCAATTATGCGGCTGCAAAACTTCTGATGATGATGGGCTTGTTGTCATAACTCCTTGATGTGCATCAACTGATGATGAAACTGCAGTACCTACTGCCAGCACCCAGACATGAAATATGAGTGCTGACTGTAGTTATAAATATTACCTGCTTAACGCGATGTACAAAAGCTTAAACTGTGAACAAAAAGATAATTCTGTAACCGACGAAACAGACCTCGTCGTACTTTGTCGGATTAGTAGAGTATGAAGTTATCAGCCTGCTTCCTGTAGCATGATTATCTTTAAAGACTTTCATAAAAAAAACAGAAATTTTTAATGCAATGGTAAATCGAAATGAAATATGTAAATATTTGAGAACGGAAAAATTGTTCTCTTGAATTTCTAATAGATTAATTTAGTAGAATTTTTTGTGCATAGGTACTTTGAATCTGAAAATCAAAATGTTCAATTGTATTACGTTTTCGAAAAACATTAGGTTGAAAATTGAAAAAAATTAATATTTATAAACTTTAAAATTTGCTTACATAATGACTTTTTTAGGAACTTTTCCTTAAGACCCATAAAATAAGTAAATGAGTTTTGGCAATATATTTTATTTAATTTCAAAAAATACTTATTCAAAATATGCTATTTTATACTCTTCAACCCTATGTTTCTCAAAAACATATAATGCACCGTCAACATTTTAAAAATTTTTACCGTCTCGAAATGAAATATTCGTTTTTCTACAATCAACTACATATCATTCTGCCATTATCTAGACAGTTAGGCTAAGGTAGGTAATTCAAGGCCCCTTTAAGTTGTTTCATTGGCTTTATTGACATCGATTAAAAGACTGCTCATAACTATCATAATTTATTCTGTTTACCCTGTTTGAAGAAACCCGCATAAATTTCGCTGTTCATTAATAAATATTTCTACCTCTCTTTTAATACCTAGATAAGCTTTTTCTATATTTAGATCAAAAATTCTTGGATATACGATTTGCCCTATTTGTAGATTCGATTTTATTTATAAATGAACCAACAAGGCACGAGCACCCAGATATTTGTAATGGCGTTAATGAATTTCACGAAAGGCGGTATTGGTAAAGTTTATCACGCTAAGAGCCGATGAACCGTTCACCTTTTGTATTTCCACGCTTTACTAAACATTCTAATTTGCTTTCTCCTGTTTATTTTCGCTACAAAACCCCCTTTCTGTTTCCTGTCTCGCCCCAAACATTTGTCGAACATGTGTGGCATGGAGCAACAAAATTTTCCCACCTCCACTCTGGCGTTATGAGGGTAAAACAATGAGGGGTCCTTTTTCCCTTTAAAACAATTCGAGCATTCACCGAAACCGGTGGGAATACCCGCCCTACGTTGCCCTACGTCGCCCTACGTCGCCCTTTGGTAGGTGCTGGTTCAACGCATACCTCTGCAACATCTACCTCCATATGAAAAGTTGCTCGGGATTTATTGCAGTTGGTGTTTGGTTTGCGCGCCTAGGGAGCTTCGGCGAAGAATCAACAAGAGTTGCGCCCGGCTGGAGTATACCTGGAATTGATTTTAATAATCAAGAAACTCCCATTCATTCCAGGTATGTTCGCAGGGACACCTTGCGCAGCGCGACGTGGTCCAACGTATATTTAAATTTCGATTCTATTACCGCAACAGCCCACGCGGCTCAATTGAAATTTCAATATTCGGTCGATAAAGATCACAGCTGGGTGCCCAATCTTTCCAATTTCGTGTTGATAAAAGCGTATTTTCTAAACTCGAGATACTCTCGGCCGGCTGAAGATATATCGCCAGGAATCGATTGTTCATATATCAGCGCCGGCCGTTTGTTCCAGAATTGCAGCATCTTCCCGACCTGTGGTTTATTCCCGTATTTTTTTTTCATTTTTCAAAATCCAACCAGGTTTTTATACCTGACAGGTTGCGGCAGCGGGCATACCGGTGAAATCCATCTTTTATCCAACAAATACCAGCCGCCGCTGTACTGCGAACTGGGCCATGGCTCCTGCCTAATCGAGTGAAGACAATTGCCTTGGTTTCGATCTTTTTGGTTTATTTACTCCGTTTTTACCAATATATGTATACTATATGTTTTGTTTTGTTTTCCTGTCTTCCCCCTTCAGCTGACATTATCGAGAAAATGTGTCTCCCGATTCCTAGGGGAATCAGACGCATGGCAGGACAGCGGCAGCCCCTGTGCCCAGTTCGGCGGGCATCTCTAAATCTTTCCTGGAGGACAACTAGAGCAAAAAGCCGGATCCCATTGTCTCTTATTATTGGTCGAGGATATCTCTGGTCTGCGCCAGAAAAATATGTCCCGACCGCGTCCATTTATTGGGTGGATAATTCCCGGGGCCACAATTTACTCTCCGGGCACCACAGGTTGAGAATGGTGGTTTTATACTCGACGCGGTTTATTGTCGCCCCCTTGTCCCATCCTTTCGAAATTTAAAGTGCCATCGGTTTCAATAAGACCATTATTTTTCCGAATGTCGACCGAAATATATATTTTTTTTTTTCCATCCACTCCCCAGATCTCCTGGCGGAGCCCTAAAGGCGCTCCTCTGCCCTGTGACAGGGGCCCTATTTACGGGCGGGAGTGTGCTCAGAAAACCCAAAGTCGATTGTGTTCTCGTTCAGGATTCCATGCCACGCCGCCATTAAGGAAATAACTTTGAACTCGGGTGCCCCAAGGACGATGCAAATGAAACGGACCCATGTGTCAAACTTCCTGTCTATCTCGATAGGTATGCAAATCCCGGGCAAGTCTTAGACCTATCTCTCTGGCTCCGTAACAAACCTCTTTAGGTCTCGAATTTCAACAATTTAACTGGCGTTCGATCAGATTACACCCTTTAGCCAGAGAGGGCTATACCACAGGGAGTCGCTGTCTCCCAGAATTTACAAGATTCCCGAGCCCCGATACCATCGCATCCTGGAGGAAATACCAATTTTATTCCATTCCCGGATCGAATCTTCCCCCAATCCCCCCCGGGGGGATGAAAAGGCTCTATGTCAGCTGGAATCCTGTTAATTGTGCGACGGATTGATTTATGTGTAACAAGCCCCCGGATTCTACCGTCAAGTGGGTGTTAACTAGATTCAAGCGTCGAATGCGCCCGTTCTCCTGCAGCTGCTCCCCGGGATCGTGCAGGCGATGCCTCAGAATCCTACTGACAACAGCGCAAGCAGGCTAACGAGCCCTTCTGATCCACTTTTGATTGGGCTGCGGAAGGAGTCCCCCAAAAAGACAGAAGCCTGCCCGAGCCCTCCGCGAATTGATTAAGTTTTTTTTTTTTTTTACGGCCCCTAAGTGAGCGATTCGAGCGTGATATTCGCCCATTTCACCCGTGTTCCCAAGCCATCCCTTTTTTCCCATATATCCTTCATGTCTTCGGATCATTTGTGACTGACATTTTGCGATTTTACTGCACGGGAGCACTCCGAATTGTAAGCAATTCGCTTTGATTTATGTCGGCACAGAAATTGCCATCTTGATTAGTTCGGTTTTTCAATATTTTCGCTCTGCAGAGGACTGCCACTGGGTCGATGGGAGATTTATTGCGACCGGGAAGGGCCGCGCTCCGCCCTGCGGGGCCCTCGCGCGAGCAATAAAAGGAGTCAGCTCCTCCACCGGCTTCCAAGACGTTCGTTTTCCTCGCAGACTATACCCAGAATATATTAAGTACCATTAGCAACGAACCTTAGTGCGTCTCGGAAAGTCCATCATCTTTTCGAATACATAATTTTTTTTTTCAAAGTCAAACAAATTTCCGAGCATCGCATATCTTCCAAAAACACTTCAAGAGGAGTTTGCAGCGCGGTTGCTTTTGTTTGCTAAAAAATAAAATTTCCAATATTTTCTAATATCTGCAAATTGTCTCTTTCATGAATTTTGCGAGAATATATGACTGATTTTTAAATATTGTAAGAATTTTGCGAATCATATAATAACAATTTTGTAAAATTCCTTAACGGAGGTACACAGTGAAAAGTTTTAATAAAAAATTCAACAGATTTCGTAAATATTATTTAATTTTTCGTTATGGCTCTGATTTAAATCGTTATCCTTATTAATTTTATGTTTATATAATTTTTATTAATTCATCTACTCTTTGCATATTTTTTGCAAAGATATTGCTTTCAATACTTTCATATGTGCAATATTAAAATTTGGGAAACAGCTAAATATTTAGTAAAAATCTGGATATACTATAGTACCTACAACTAAATCTGTTATTGGATAAAGTTAAGAAAATTATAATAATAAAGATTAAATTTTAATAATTAAATCAAATAAAAACAAAAGATAAAATATCATATAGGTATTTAAAATTTAGAATGATTGTTCACAACTTTCTGATGGTATAATAAATTACTTTGTAAATGAGACAGTAAAATAAATTTAACTGCAGTTGTATTTCTATATGCGGAAGGAATTTCAAAATAATGGCTCATATTTAACATTTAGTTTTAGTGCAGCGCTTATTCGCTTTAAACCTTAAAGCTAGTAAAATCTTAAAGTAGGAAGACAATGGCCGTGTTAATATCTATGATAATGCTTACTGGCATAAATCACCACTTCTGTGGCAGTCTTTAAGGCGCATTCATCAGTTAGCCCGTAACTGTTTCCGCAAAACCCTAGGTTTTGACTCGGCCATAAAATTGAAGGCGATATATTCTCATGAGCGCAAGCGGTAATTTCCTTTTCCTGTTTTTCTACGAACAATTCTATTTGAGTTTAATCAATAAGGGAAAAACCAAAAAAGGAGTTCCTTCGTCGCGTCCATCTCAAGAAATTCGCACACCTTTCCACCAAACTCTGGAGGAGAGGAAGGCGTTCGTCTTAAAAGAAAATTTGCCTAACAAACTGCGGAGAGTAATTGCAATGCAAATAAGGCACGTGTGCCGGAGCCTTCTTAAGAAAGCCAGTTAATGAGCATATATGGAAATAGGAAGTGGCCAGCGCGCGTAGGCGGCGAAAGTATTTCCTTTACCCCGATAGGCCGTAAGACGCTAAACTCTAGCACAATGGCCTCGACTGGAATGGGTCCAGGTCTCCGTCCGCTTCTTCTTTATTAACTTAATCTCAATTTCTCCTGTCGCAAGAGCGATTTTTACGACGACGGTTTTCTTATTGCTGCAATGCCCCGAATAATCTCGGGTAACGTTGCGATCGTGCGCACCCATGCCCACCGTTCGTGTACAAACAATGAGCGCGTATTTCTTAAGTAATCCGAGCATGCGCGCATCGCAAGGAGGAATCAGATCCGAGTCCCTCTTCCCCGAGGGACAACGTCTTAAGAAGGTAGAATCACTTGTGCAGCATGTCTTACACGCCGGGGCCGGGGATAGGGCCGCGGATGGGAAGGGCGTGTAGCCGGGAAGCGCACGAACAATCCTCGCCGAGGGTAATTGACTTTGCGCAGTAGACACAGATTTTATGGCATTAAGCTAAAAACGCCGATGCTCACCTGAGTTTTGTATAGATAGATGTTCTACGGCAATTACTGCTGTTTGCCGGTGTAATAACATCGAGGTAAATTGAGAAAAAATGCGGGAACGGAGGTGATGCTCATGAGATTCATGCCCGGGATGCAGGGAGGGCATAAAGTACACAAATTAAGAGGGACCCGTTCAGAAAATACCGAGGTGTGTAGGCGTTCAATGGGCAGCCCCCTAGATATTCGTGGTCATACCCATCGCGTCACCCCCCGCGACATTCTATCATCTTTTTACTGTCTTTAGTCATTATCTGCAAGTAATTTGTGCTGAATCCGCAAAAACTTTAGACCGGGGATTAAAAACCATGCTTAGCCACAATGACTGCAATTTTACGCTGTCCTTCGTAATTATTTGGATTCCCTTTTTGGGCCTCCTTCTTTCGTCTTGATGTCGCTAGGTCTGTCTGGGGCCCGTCATTCTTCCCGGGAGAATCCCCCGGAGTTCTCTAGTCGTCGTCTACATACAAAAGACATAAACATATCTACAACAGGGCCCTTTTTCTTAATTCCTCTGATGATACACCCTGCAACATTATCTCTCTCCCGACGTCTTTTTGTGCCCTGTCGACTTAGTTCGGATTCGGACGGGACAAAACAGCCGAAAAGGAAGAAAAGAGGTTCCTCCTCGCCGAATCCCTAGTCTTCCTGGCCAGACACAGACAGTCGTAATCATGAGGCGACTATTTTTGGAGAAAGAAGACAACTCCCGCATGCGACGCGAGAGGAAGACGTCTTGGATATACATATATTTCTTTTTGTACTTCTTACACGTTCCTTATCTTCATTTTTTTTTGGGAAGAACGACAAACAGTGGAATTGGGAGCGAGCCGCTACTCCCTGTCCAGAGATTGCGGCGATATTAAATTCAGGGCTCGCGACAATCCCGCGGCGTTTTTCCATATTCAGCTCCTCATCTCGCATTCCGGGACCTGCGCGTCAATTGGAGACGACAAGTGGTGAAAACAAAACCCTGACGAGATTGAGGAATAAACAGAAAACGCCAGAACGAATGAGTTTATGTACGGGAAGACGACCTGGACACTGATTGAAATTGAAAGTGATATTCCCGGCGAATGGCATAGGGATTGCTGCCTTTTTGAATGGATGGATACATATGAAGTCATTTCTTCCCTTTTATTTGAAAAACGAAAAACAAAAAACAAAAATTATTTTCCTTGTCGAACCTTTTTGTAGGGTGCCAACGAGTGCACCAACTCTCGCGACGACGCAAAGCGACGCAGCCAGGTAACTGACGGACGTCGACCGAGCCTCGTTTGCGAAGGTTTTGTTTGGGCTTTGCAATCACAAACAGAACGAGGCTCAGAGGATTTTTCTATTTCTAGCAATCCAAACAAACCCTCCGAGAGTCGTTCAGGCATTAAGATTTCCGGTCATTCCACTAGAAATTCTGTTTACAATAAATACGATAGAGCTCCACTTTAAATTGTTGATAGTTTGCATAAAAATGCCGGTCAAGTGAGAGTTATTGGACTATCGGAAAAGGGTTTCGAAATGAATCTTATTTGTTGTTAGTCGGAAGCTCACTATGCAAATTTATTAAAAATTTTTATTCCAAGTATTTACGGAATTGAATGTACCTCAGGTCTTTCGAAATTTGTATTTTTCATCCCCCTTTTGCATATTTTTGATCCCTTGAAGATTTCCTTTTTTCATTTAAAAGCAAAAAACATACTTCTTGCTTTGGTTACCATTTTACATCACTTGTGGAAATTATATGCAAATTGCATTTATATTGCGATACCTAGAGGGTTGTGAAAAACACACAGATAAATGTAGTAGGACCTTTGGGGTTCGGAACCCTTAGACAGAGTTTTATTTTTTAAAATATGTTTTATCAACTTAAATTCTAGATTCATTGATCATAGTATGTATTTTTATTTCTAAAAAACAACAAAGTCTGTTGAATCGAGTTTAATTTAAAATTATTATAAGTTACAAACAATTACGATAGGCTATTAATCCATCCACCCATCAAAAGTTCTTCAGCTCACGAACAAAATACGCAGGATGTAATTTATCAAGTTAAAACTAAAATAGAAATTTCCAAGTAACTATTATTTTTTTTCTTTTCTATTCTTCTTTCACTCAGTAAAAGTTGATAGTTCTTAATAGATATTCATTAAGCAACGTCTTCCTTATTTCATTCAACAATTTCTTCGTAATTCCTATTTTAATAGTCATTAGTATTCGATCTAGCTACAAATTACCACCCACAGAATGCATCAAGACTAAAACGACATTTATATGCAAAAGCTGACTTTGGCTCTAATATCTTGATAAGCCTACTTAGCTAACCGATGGCAATGTTGGATTACTTGAAAATTTCAGAGACATGACTCTCATAAATTATTATCCGAAAAGTCATCTGAAATTAATTAGCTTTGAAAAGATTAATTGTTTCGTTTTTAATTATTCACCCTATAGTTCGAAGCAATATTGCACCTTTCTGATTAACATTAAAAAGGGTAAATACGAGGAAAGTGAAAAAGCAGTGACATTTTAGCAGGAAATATTCATTTCGGGAGGGTTGAAATTATATTTTAATTATTCAAGTATGACTCATTTCCTATTTAAATACTCTAGATATGGAATTGAATTAAGTTCTTTTTAGTAAAGGTTTGATCAGAAATACATTATTTGGTATTATCCAACTACTTATATTAAATATACTACATATTATTAAGATTTGTCTACCGAGGCGGTCGAGCTCAACAAATTTGCAATACTAAATCCAGAAATAAATAAAGCGAAAGTAAATTTGTAATAATAGTAATTCGTTTGTGCATAGACTGCTTTTTATTATATGTTACCATAATCGTTTTGTAAATGCTGAATTTGGTAAAATGAATAAAATCTCCCAATAAAACTTTAAATAAAAAAAAAAGTGCTTCCAGACATTTCATACCCTAGACGAATCTCAAGTAAATTTCACCAGGAAAAGCGCTAAAACTTAATTAATTCAAATTTACATAAGGAAAAGCCGAGTTTCACGACGTAGAAATTCACAACCAGGATAACCTAAGAACCCCGGGATTGGCCCTGAGGTCGGTCACATCGACGGCGCCTCCCCTGCACATTAGAAATGCACTCGGGGGAGCAAGAAGCGGCGCCCATTCGAATTAATTTCCCGCAATTCCATAGGGAATAATTGCGCGCGTGTGGGGTCCCGTCTTGAACTTTCCCACCCGTCGTCGGCGGTTAAATCTGCCCCAGCCTAGGAAATCGCATGGTGATTAGTTTCACCTGGGGCCGCAAAATTGAAAAAGTCAAGACAAAGTCACCTGCGAGATCGACAAAGGCTGATTTGCGGGGCCGTGCAATAAAAGTGAGGACTGGTCCGGGAATAGGTTAAGGCCCTCTCCACACTGGCCGGCTATATGTTTCCTCTTCAGACCCCAACTCCACCTAAAACTTGTCCTCACGGAAAAAGTGGCCTGGAATCTGTTTTTGTTTTGCTCGAGTTTTTGTTCCTTGGCTCTTCTTTATTTTGAGCCACCAGACATGGGCCGAGGGCCTTTTCTTTTTATTTTCTTATATACTTTTTTTTTCTGATGTCCCACCGGCTGACCGGCTTCCACCGTGGTACACGATCGCCACGCAAGTCCATCATCATCATTACGATCGTCTCCTCATCTGTATCATCATCTTCATCTTCATCTCGCATCTCATCTTGCGGGATGATCGCGGCAGTGGCGGGGGCAGGTGCGGTGCTCCCCACCGTACCGCGGTTACCGCGAAAACCTCGCGCATAGCGTGCATAACTGGCGATGCGGTGCGCTAGAAATCATGCATCAGATGATCGTGGCTCGCAGAGGTCGTATCTGCAAAATCTCCACAATCTTACAGCGTGCGTACGTCTTACGTTAGAAGACAAACTTCTTCCTCTGCTCGATGCTGTGGAAGGGAAAGCCCCTGGCCATAGTAACCGCCGTCGCCACCGTGATCAGGCTTGCGGTACCTCCGCGGTACGTTCGCGGTAGAAACGTAAGGGGTATAACAGCGGCCGCCGCCAACGTCCAGGACACTCTCATCGAACGGACAACCTGCAATTATTTCGTTGAAATGCGATGGAAATTATTTTTTATTAATTACAGGTACGGATGAGAAATGAGAGTAGGTTTTAGCGGTAATCGTGAACCATTTACTTCCCTCAATGTCTGTCAATGCGGCTGTGCGCCTTTTTGCCCCCGGATACCGCTGAATGGGGCCCCGCGCCAAGGGACCAGAGCCTCCGTGCGGGGCCCCATTGTTGACATCGAGAGCATGTGTAGTCCGCATGCTTCGACGCATTCAACAATCTCGCAAACGCAACGTACCTGCGACGAGACGCGTAAAAACGAGGAAATTGCAGGAAATTGCTGGACGATGAGATGCTCGGAGCACAGTAGAAAAACGTGTCCATCCGCACGCATGATGACGCCCAAGGAAATAGTTCTTACTTAAAAGATATAAGATATAAGAAAGAAAACGGGAAGAAAAGAGGCTTATTCGCGCGATTTTTCGCGCTCCACCGTTGTAGATATACAAGTGTTTCTTAGAAAATATGTCACTCTGTCGCGGAATTAATAAGTCGCTAGATAGACTTGGGGCTGGGCTGTCGCACACTTACGTAATTACATCCATAGCACAGAATCCGACGGGAATAATTCCAGGTTGCCGTTCCCAAGACCTGTGATTGCAGCGTGCCCGCGAAATTAATTTACGAGGTCGATGGGTATCACCTTGCAATTACACGCCGAGGTATAGATACACCAAGCGCTATCTTGTGCACCCAGCTTTGCTATACAATATGCATTAATAATAGTAAATATACCCCTTAACTAAATTATTCCCTGCTTTGTTCCATAAATTGCAATACACATTTTCATATCGTAAACTCCTCGCAATTTTCAATAAAACCCAGTGGGGTACTTTAGCTCTTCAACTATCCGAATAAATTGAAAAATCAGTAGATTTAACAAAAATTGACTAAACATAAAATAAAATATTGTTTAAGTTATTACGTCATTACAAATTACGATAAGTATCTACGGTAACCCATTTGATGAAGAGGATTTCAGTTAAAAATTCTGGTGATTTGAGTGGGCACATACAATTAAATTCTCGATTGCATCAATTTTAATGGTCAACAGTTGTTGAGTGATGGCGACACGTTTATATAATTTTAATATTTAAGGCACGCAATGCATTTTAATCAATTAACTACTTTAAATAACGTGTGGACAGAACGGCGCAGGTGGCACATCCCCTAGTTTTGTTTCGTTTTGAATTGATAATTAAGCTAATCGGGATATTCAAGGATGTATTTTACAAGTGATTATCCTTGTAAACAATTGTGCACGTAAAGCTAATTCAATATTTATGTCTTTAATAACTTTAATCGTTTTGGACATTCTTTTAATAGCGTGTTTTATATCAAAAACGACTTCAAAATTCGTAACTTGCGTTTTTTTTTAATATCTTTTTTCTTCCTGATGCTTGTGGGTTATATAGTTGTGCAAGTTGTAAAAATTTAGATAAGAGTTTTAAAAGACCTTAAACTAAAAGAAGGTCATTTGTTGTCACGCTTTTAACTTATAAATGCTTGTTCATTAAACGTGACGTTACAAAAAGTTTTACTTGCATAACTTTTTCTAACTAAAAAAATATCTTAAATGTTTTTGTAACGTCGTGCCGCCACACCTGAATTTCATCTAAAGTTTCTACATTTCAAGGGTAGTTATACGCCGAATCTGGAGATTTTTCGTTTAGATTGTTTGAATAGCTAATATTTTATAATTTATATCTATCTTAAAATGAATGGAATCGACAACCTTCAAAAATCATGCCGGATAAAAATTTTTACTTTCTTTTAATTACGTATATCAAAATATATTTTGAAATTTGTGTTAGAACGAATAATTTAATATTTCATATACTACGTATAGGTATACTGAAAGGAAAATGTAGTCTTCTCAACTAGCATCACTAGCTATGTTGCTTGCAATCTCTAGGTGTTTAACGTATATTTAACATTATTTATCCTACAACTTTCTGGTGAAAACAATATCGTTAGTATAAATAAAATTTGATTTATTTAGTTAGTTTGGTGATTTAGCTACTAGATAAATTGCGACTACTTTTTTATGTTAAGGAGTGAGACAAGTAATATTATAATACCTATTTTACTGGGGATTTATTATATTGGTTTTTATAATCACGGTAATGCATCCAATCTTAATGCTACAATGTATAAAAGAATGTAACAATTTAAGTATACTTCTAAAGCACTCAGCTTGACGAAAAGTGGGTTAGTCTGATAGATCTGGGCACCATCACAACTCTCGAAAATGTTTCCTCTTCCCTGCCCCGGATCCTTAAAGAAAACCATCACAACGAACATTTAGTCGCTCTTGAATGGACCGAAAGTGCTTCGTAAGAAATTATCTTAAAAACCCACCCGTAATCCGGCAGGTGCTCATTTCATCTGAGCGCAGTGTTCGTTCCCTCCCCTTCCCATTCCTCCCCGGGGCTGTCCCCATCCTTTTCCCTTCCAGTCCACAGTGCAATTTTTCTAAAGCGAGCATTGCACTCTAAAGCACCCCCCAGCGTTTGCCACAAGAAGAGGAGCGCCCCCCGAACACTCGAAAATTAACCTCCCACTCGAGCGCTCCTCAAGAGTTTCGCCGAAAAATCTTTAGCCGCCCACGGGAAAGCAACCACCCACCCACCCACCACCCGGGCAGCTCCTTCAGTGCACTTTTAACCGAAAAAATGCATTAAGCCCGCCGACGATGACGTCGACGACTGAGACTAAAAACAGGGTGGAAAAGGGAAAAGGGCGTGCGGCAAGGACGACCGACTCCTTCGAGTGGAGCACTTCACCTTGAGTCCCTTTAAACGGAGCCCTCCTCCCACACATCGAAGAGCTCCAGAACTCGACAGAGCCTTTGGTTTTGGAGCGTGTGAAGTGCCGCTGCCCCGCCCACCCGCCGGATTTCAGGTTTCGGGCCGCATCCTTGTGATGTCCTCGCTTAACCTTGACCACCGGTGCCAAGGAAGTTTCAGGATAGGGAGCTCTGGAGAGGCACGACGCGGCGGGCAGGGGAAACTTTTCCGGCTAAAATCTCGGAGCTCTAACTAAGAGCTTTTTCCTGTTTACGGGACAGGACGGGACGGGCAGCGGTTGCGGGGCGAACATCTCGACGGGATGGGACGGGACAAGGGATCAAGTCACCCTTTTGTGTAAAGAGAAAAAACCAACAGAAAGTCACGCGGGAAGAAGGGTGAAATCGCCCAGCTTTCGCCTGCTTATCCACTCCCTTTTGAGTGTTCTGCCTAAAATTTTGTTTCCTCCAAAAAAAAGAAACGTAAAAAGTAAAAATAAAAAGGTCCGGGATCTTATTTCCCGTCCTTTTTCGCGGGGTTTTCTTTACCTTCTCTAGACAACCCCCTCGACACTGCTGGATCCTCATGTTCGCGATGTGGCTGGCGCTGCTCTTGATCGCGGCCTCGGCTGTTTGTAATCCAACTAGGAGCAGGGCAGAGAGCCCCACGAGCCCCACGCACCCGGGACGCATCCTGGACCTCAAAGTTGGCCTCCCCCTTCGATCTGGATTCAAAATAACGGGCTGTGCACTCAAAAAACTTACTTATTCCCGAAAAAAATCCCTTTTCTTTTATTGTGGCGCGCTCGCACTTTTTTTCAACAAACAAAATAAAAAATCAATGGAAAGGGGGAGCACTGGGGAGCAGTTTTTTTTTTTTTTTTACTGTGTATAGGGCTGGGAAGGGATCGAAGGAATCTTCCCTTTTGCGTCGTCTTACGAAAGGACAGGACACAGGCCGAGGGCGTTCGGTTTTTTAGGTCCACCGGGATAAAGATCGGAGGCAGGGGGCAGGGCACACCAACAACAACAGTAGCAACAACAAAACTCAAACCGGGACGCCCGAGCACCGCTCCACTGCTAGATTTATTTATAACAAAATAGCACTTTCAAAACGCTCTTCTCGCCATGGTTTATTTATTTTTATTATACCTTTATTTTCGGGGAAGTGCTCGCTTTTTTCAATATTTTTATTTGGAAAAGCGCGAAAGTTTTAGTCGCTCTGCACAACTCTTTCGATGGACCCGACCCAACAACCAATCAACGACCGAAACCTCGAGGAGTCTACGTTAAACTGGAGTTCGATTCTCAGCCAGAGTCCAGCCACCTTCACGGGTTCAGAGTTTCCCTGTCTCTTCGTCTTCCCCGGCCATGTTTTAATCCCGGAAGAAAAAGAGTAACGGGACAGTCGCGCTCTTCATAACCGACTCTCAGCCTATTCAGCGGAGAGCACCTAAACCAGGGGAAGACCCGGAAAGGGACGCAACTTTCGGGTAAGCCCCGTGCTAGAATGAGCTAGTTAATCGGGTCTGATTCTGCAAATTTCGAAAAACCTGCACCCGGGTGTTCCCCGTCGAAGAGACCGCGGCACCTCCCGCGGGAAGAAGCGACGCAAGACGGGAGTCTTGCAGACCCGCGAACCCAGAGCACGGTCTCCACCTCGACGGCAGCGATGGGGCCGCGCTCCGGCGTCGCGCCGCGCGAAGACAAGAGCCACACATTTGCATTATTGGATATTTTAGCATCAATCAAGTTTAAGCAAATAGTCATCAATGGCTTTATTTAGCAAATGGGGGGTGCTTTGTTTCGCCCTTTTATTCTTCCTTTTTTTTCTTGGTGTGATGCTGCAGCGTGTGCGGGGGCGGAGGCGCGGATCCAGATCGGTTCCCGGCCGCCTTAATCTGGAGGCATGGTCGGGTGGAGCGCTTGGCACAATTTATTCGACTTTCGCAATATGCGAAGGATTTGCGGCTTGAGAGCTTCCCGGCCATTTTCCTAGGCTGGCGACAAAGATGAAGAGCTTCTTAGGAGATCTGGGGTATTTCACCCCAGTGGGGCTGTAGCCATGGCCCCATTACATAAATCTATGAGTCTGATGTTATTAGGCCTGTAGCGATTAGAACTAATCAAGTATGAATGAATCGCAGACGCATTTTACGCGGTCCTTACATAAACAACTTAGAAAACTTCTTTTCTTTTTGAAGTACATAATCATTACTCAAAATCAAGGAGGATTGAATATCTATTTTATTTATTTAGGTTGGTAGATATTTTATGCTTAGAGTTTGCTCTGTCAAGTTATCAAATATGTGCTTTCAAAATTGTATCAATAATATTGTAAATTTGTATAGTACATATCTCATTTTTAATACGTTACAATAATTGCATTGGTCAATACCAAATTTTTTTCAAAGAATTGCCAAAATATTTTCAAAATGCTCACTCTGCTCCCATTTTCAAGGCAAATAGAATTTTAAAAACTACAAATTGCGATATTTTGGGCATTGATGAACAACCATTATAAAATAATGGATTGAACTATAAGCTTGCATGGGATTACATTGCAAGATTTCTTTTAATATCTTTTAATATCGTTAATAAATAATAATTTGTACATTGTTTTATTTTCTTATTAATATTTTTCAAATATGTGAAATTTATTTCCACCTTTAAGAATTCGTTCCTGGAGAGGTTAGCCTACACATTTCTCTGATTCTTGTCTGTCTAATTATAAACTTTCTTCTCCGAATTGCTACTTCAATAAAGCTTATTTTTACTTATATACATATATTATATATTACAGAGCTCAACAACCTACAGATAAAATTAGCACTTACTTTCAAATTGAGCAATATATTTCTTTAACATATACTTAACAGATCAATTTTTGAAAGTTAAAGTTTTAACTAAATTAGCCACGTTATTTAAATCCAAAAATATTTCATATAAAACTCGTTAACTTGCCATTTTAATACGCACAAAACTATATAAAAAAAATGAAATGTTTTCAGAAAACACTTAATCTTTAAAAACTGTCTAAAAAGCAAAACATCTTGGTGCAAACATTGAAAGAAATTGGTACTTATCGCAATTATCTGTGTATTCTTTATTCCACCAAACATTTTCCCAACTTTATGTTTATGGCTTCATTCTTGGCAACAGTTTCTCCATAATTATGCTATTTTCAGGAAAAATTCAACAAGAGGGCAAACGAATGGCATATTTATTTCTAAATCCTTATGTTGTGGGCTAAGCATTCGTGAAGATGATTAATTTCTAACATAAAAGTTTGTTAGGTTTCTCATTACTAAGATTAGGTAAATCATCTTTATGTTTATATTATTCTAAAATACATATTTATAAGTTCTTACTCTATTGATTTATTGTTGATGAAGATTTTGATTGAGCTTCTTAAGCTTATTGAAAGGCAAATTTAATAATCTCTTTAACTTACTTACTCTGTGCATAAAGGAGGCAAAAATGACTCAGCCTAGATGAAGATATTTTAGGACTACAACTTTTGCAGGCCTATCAAATCTAATCGCAATAGCTATCAGTTTTAGTTACGTTCTCTCATGCTGACAAAAATACTCAGCCTAATGGTATTGATATAAAATCTGACAAATTGTTTGCAGAATACAAAATTGTATTATCTGGTAGAACTGCCACTATGTGGTATCTCAACGATTGATTTTAGATATCTTTCCACAGAATGAACAGGAAAATAATGAATTCTGAATGTAAATACGGACTTCGATGCACATCCTGGTGCATTATAAATAGCCAAATATTCAAGAATATTAGCAGCATTTCACGCATATGCCATCAGAACCAGCAGCCCCTATTCTGTTTATTTTGGTAAAACCCGATGAATTTTGCCTCAAATCGCAAATATCGACTGTTCGAAACAGTGAAATTTTCTAAATTCGATTTGAATGAAATGAATTAATCATTTGTGCAAATCCAACTGACCCAATTCGAAATTTTGTGGCAAATTAATTATTTTATTTGTCCCACCAAACCATTGATGTAGTTTACTAAAATATTGCTTGTGTATGAGTGCTGTTCTGGGGAAAACAGAATTAAATTGGTCTGATTCAGCCCAGCATAAACTGAATCATAAATGTCGAAATAACTACGTTTTTGGTATATTGCATGTGTAAATTTTAAATTCTCCCAACTGTAATTAATTAGACAATTTTCTGTCTGATTATTAAAATTCACGCGAAAGCGATCAACCGTTTCGCCCAGAGGGGTTTCGCTGAAATACAGACTGCGGGCAATTTTTCATTCATTGGCATCGGAGGTTATATCAAAAATCGCCAAAATTTGCACCTGTCAGAAGCATTTATGACAAGCGCAACGGACCGATGATGCCTTCCTAGAATTTTGCCCGATTAGGCTAAAGACTGGTCCAGCGAAATCCCGAAAAAGCATGAGACGCTGCGATCTGTCGATCGGACAAAGTGGCCCCGTCCAATTAGCTTCCTCCGATTGCATCCATCAGATGCGATCCCTAAGAACCCAAATCATCGCGCAGGATGACTAGAAAACATGATCACACCGACGGTAAAAATAAGAAAAATAAAACATTAATAAATTTCGCCATAAAGCCCCGGTGGCGGGTATTTCCTTCGAGCCTTCTTCGCGGCATAAAAAGATGAAGCGAGGACCGACAGAGGCTCAGATTTCGACCTGGCAAGGAACCGCCGCCGATCTCAAAATGCGAAAAGAAAAGACAGATTTCTTCGAGATCCGAGGGCTAATCAAAGAAGGGCTCCTGCCCTACCTGGGGATTTTCTTTTCTGCGCAGATATTGAAGAATTGATCTGCGAGTGCTGCGTCGTCAGGTGATCTCCCTTCATTTGTCGGGAGTTTTAGGCGTCTCCAGCCCTTCCGAGGTGGGATAATGCCGAGGTCCCGAGGAAATGTTTTCGCCCTTTATGCCAGTGTTAGCACAACAAACACCAGATGGTGATCCCGAGGAAGTTGCCCTTCGATTTATGGCCTCGAGGGACGCTTTCAGCAGGGAATCTGTTGCATCTCGAGGTTCCCTGCATCTGCTGGAATTACTTCGTCCTGATTATTTACTGTGGCAATTCAAAATATTGTTCGTCTTAGGAACTCCGGTGTTTGGTTCTTTTGTCGTTTATAAATTAAACTAGGCAAGAGGCATTTTGTTAAACCAATTATGGAGTAAGGCGTACAGGGATAAAAAGGTTTATGCCTGTTTGTAAAACAGGAAGTTACTTATCATTGCGATCTATCGAAAAGATATCACATAATACATTTGATTTTATGTTTTCTGCGATTTACGATCACTTCCCTTGGCCACATTCGTTTGTCTGCCTGTCTCTTTGACTATTAATTCGTTTAGGCCTAGGTTTTTGGGGGGTATTTTGTTTAAATTATGATTTTACTTTAAGAAACATTTTATCCATAAATTGAGTCAATAAATCCTAAATAAAGTAAATGTAACATTTTCCTATTTTTTGTAGCTCACAGAAAATTTATACAAAACTAGAATTGATCCTAATTTAGGATCAATAGCAATAAGGTTGTTTTAAAAACAGTAAACACAAAAATTTGATATGAAAACCTTTCAATTAACAATATAACAACGCTTTATATTATTATATTATAAATCAAAAAATTTCTGTGTTCATTTGAATTTAAAAAAATTTCGACACTAATCTTTCACGAAATTTTTGCTTCAAACCAATATTTATTATGATGTCTTAAATTTCGTCTTCGTTGAAATAATAAATTGAACTTCGCAAACTCATTGCTGCAGCTAAATGCAAAATTAACTTTTAGATAAAAACTAAAAACGAAATTTTATATAACCACATATTCTAGATCGGTATAAATTTTAACAATAATTGTTTTTAATTTCATATATGTATGGTTGTAGAAATTAAAATGAACTTTATTGCATGTTTTATTAAATTTTTGATGTTAGATCGTAAACAAAATTATAAATCCTTGTAATAGTGGTGTAAATATAATTCATCACTGCTGTCGGATTAACATTTTAATTTTTGAATTATGCGATCGTAAAAATTACTTTTACTTAACGAATTTTTGACCACAAAATTATGGGTAATAATACATGAAATAACCACCTTTAGGACTTGTGGCCAGGTTTGACTATTAAAAATGGCCGGAAGCCGGACTTCAGGTTGGGATTAGCTCCGCACATCCCACCCCTGGAAGTCTGGCTGTAAATCAGGGAATAGACCCAGCAAGCCGCGACCGCTGGCACTTTGATAGTCGGACAATAAATCAGCGGTCGCGGTGCAATTTTAATTTCTAGCCTGGCTTAACCCCGTTGATTATCCCGAGGGTAAAAATAGCAATTGGCGCACGAACGTTACAAATTAAATTGAATGCGCCGCTGAGATTTCGTTTATGTCGGGCCTGCCCCCCGTTTATTTTTGTTTTCCACGAAAGTCGCGATATCTTTCAACCATTTTTCATCGTGTTTTCCCCGCTTTATTTATTTATTTATTGTTTTTCTTAAATTTCCTCTTTTATTTACCCTTATTGTTCTCTCAGCAAGATTGAGATCTCCTTATCGCGTGCATCTTTTCTTTTCCCTGACACCAGGGAGTTCGCATGAGTAGGCAACTTCGCGTTGCGTTCGCGATTCATTCAACAAAATGACGACTTATTTTTAGCTGTTGCGGCCGCGCAGTGACTTGGATTTTTCTTTTCGGTTTGTTTATTTTCATCTGTTCCGCGCTTGTTTCATTTGCATGATCTGATACCGCGGCAGAGCCCATTTTTTCCGGGGCTGTCTCCGCGGTGTAGCAATTTTAGGAACAGCGTCGAAAGAAGATAAGCCCGCGAGATGGACGAGCGATGGGAGTTGCCCCGGGATTAGAAGCAATTTTGATCATTTTGTTTAGGGGCATCCGGGGATCTTCACCTGATCTTGGAGTGGCGGAAAAATGAT
This sequence comes from Tolmerus cingulatus, assembly GCA_959613345.1. Taxonomy (NCBI): domain Eukaryota; kingdom Metazoa; phylum Arthropoda; class Insecta; order Diptera; family Asilidae; genus Tolmerus; species Tolmerus cingulatus. Next base: position 35,853,050 of record OY390710.1, read on the forward strand.
CTTCATTAGATAGATCTTCAATGGTTGATGGAAATATTTTCGTCAGTTGAATTTGAAATACTTAAAACTTAAAAAAAAGTACTTATATATTACTAACGTTCTTAATGATACCTTTACCTATTTAAATATAGTCAACAAAAACTCCGTATAGTCAGTAAATTAATAAATATAACAACAAATTTCACTGTTCACATGAAAACTTTGGTATAAATAAATTTTATCCTTAATAAAAAGATCGCTTCGCCTCTATGACGATTTTCATCGGAATCGAATCTAAAGGAACTCCGAAAAGCCAATTTTGGATAAAAATTCATGAATAAAGTTGGTAAAGCTTTAATAAATTCATTTGAGTAACTTTTAATTTCAAATAACTTTTCAGCTTATAACGTCAAAATAATTCGATTGAATTTTTTTATCGGATTGTTTTAACCATTTTGAACGAAAAAATTAATTAAAGTTAAAAGTAACTTAAATGAGTTTCTTAAAGTCTACGAAGCTTGTTACAGAGTTTTTACGCAAAAAAAGCTTCTCTAAGCTTCTTTAGACTCGATTCCGGCGGAATTCATGATAGGGGTGATTTTCAATTGTTATATGAATATTATAGATAATACATGAATTTACTATGAAATATTAATTAAAATACTGATATTTATAACTATAATTCGTGGTTCAGTTAGCTATGAAATGTAACTATTTGTCTGAGTTTAGTCTTTCCTAGAATCTGGAAAATAGTTTAAAAAAAACGAAATTCAACGATTTTTTATTTATTACGGAGCGACGTCGCGACGGACGGGGTTGCTGGAGCCCCGGAGCCCGCTTCGATGGCCCATAAAAGCGGCCCAGACGGTCGTAAAAGCGACCCGAGCTCCGATCGGAACCTTTTGATGGATTCGTCACACCGAGGCGAGCATGACTGCACTTTACTGCATATGCCAGAAATTACCGGCTCGGGACAGGTAGGACAGGTAGACCGCGGCACGGGAACGGCTGGGAGCACTCCCGGGCTTCTGTCGCTTCCGTGCGCGGCGAAATCCGGCCGTGTTAGAGCCGCTCGCCGCCGCCGCCGCCGCTGCATCCAAAGAACACGGTTTTCGCGTGATCGCCGATGACTCCGCGCTAAAATGTAAATATCGAAAAAGAATGCATCCTTCATGCACCTGTCAATAAACGCTTGGCACGGGAGCGGCGGGAGGGGCGGCCACTGCACTCGGATTTATCTTTCTTCCCGGTTCCCGCTTCCCGGGATCTCGCCGGCGGTGGTAGCGGGATTGTAATTGTCTGATCGTGTGCTATTTCGTGCTAGTCACACTCTGGACGATCGATTCCGATGCACCGGCGAAAAGTGCAACAATCTGCTGCAATCCCCGTTTTCTTCTTCCAGGATCCTGGCTAGGTGGATCCGTGCCGCGTTTTGAAGTGTCTACCGTAAAGACGAAAATTGTTGTTATTACCGTGCCGCGTATTATTTATAACTAACGCAGGCTGTTAGGTGATCCCAGTCACCGTGATGCAGATTGACGCGCATTTCCTGCTCGATGGGCCTCTTCTACTCCGGGGGATTCGTGCTCTGTACCGCGCTTGAAATCATCGGCAGTATGTAGATTCTTCTCGAGGGATAACGGTAGGTTCGCGCACTAATAACTGATATCTGAAGATGTTTTCGTTGATTAAACGCTGAGCGAAGATTAGAGCCATCGACTATCTGGGGAAGTGAGATTAACCGAAGAAGTGATAGGCTCTAGATCAGGAAGAGCCCGGGGTTGTGGGATAGTTTGTCAGAACGCAATGGGGATAATCTGGGAGGTACGGTTAAAGTATCTGGAACGCAGCCGCATAATGACAGATCATAGTACTCTTTCCACTAAACACATTTATTTACATATTTATATTACTTTTCCTTCTCTCTTCAAAAATCTCCATAGTAAATAAATTTTACGGTTTCATACCAAAATATGTACCTACTGATCCAAAACTTAAGGGTTTATAAAAAACCAATTTGGATTTCAAAATAGGAAAGGGATCCGGGGCGATAAATAAATTAGACTCTCTAATCAGTAAAGTAAACTTTACCAACATTTCAAATATAAACGTCAGAAAGTCGACTGAATCAGTGAACAATATACGAAAATTTAAAAACTACAAGAAGGCTGAAAACAGTATAAAAAATGTTATTGAAAATTAAACAGAAAATAGCTGAAATAAATTTTTCTGGTGGATAGATAGTTTGTTCAAGCACCACAACTCTAATCATTTTTAAATTTAATATTAATTAGAAAAATTTTGTTTAAGTGACTACAGTCGCAAATAGTATAAGATACGTTTTATTTCCACATTCTAGAAATTCAGTTTATTTCACTTCTGATGGTACTTGGGCTTAGAACGTAGCAACTAGACCCTGAAACTGTCCCGAAATTGCTACACAAGCATTCCTAAAACCTCTCCAGAAACATTTGGCGCGCTCTTAATTTGGCAATTAACAAAATTTATTCGTTGAGAAATTAGTCGGGAGCACCGGGAATGAGGGACACTAAGATCCGCAGAGGTCGCATTAATCGGACTCAAGTCCACTCACCTCGCACTCCTCCAGAGCGCGCCTAATGCACGACAAGGAAAATTACATTAAGAATTCAGGGAGCTCGGCTGGAGGGGGCCCCAGGTAACGAGGCAAGATCCAGCGGAGCTCCCCGGCCGCCGGGGCGACATTACAGTCGCATTAAACACGGTAACAATATAAAAACAGCGACCACCAGAGCCATAGACAGGATTTTAGATCTGCGGGAAATCGCACAAGAACTGCCGGGCCCCATAGCAGGGAAGCACCCGGCCAGCGGAGCCCCGGTATCTGGCCGTTCTCATCGTCTTCGGACGTCCACTTCCATCCTTTTGCGGAGGCCCGCCCGTCACCGAGAGGTGCTCTATTGTGGATGCAGCGGGGCCCCAAGTGTTGGCCAATTCTTGTTTTATTAATTATCAGTTTATTGCGGCTCCCATGTAACTTTTTGCGACGAGCATCTTCCCTCCGCGGAATGAAAATGTCCATGGCCGTGTTCCGCGCACCTCCGCGAAGAGGTCCGAAGATGGATGCTGGCATCTTCGACGGGTGTCGTCTTCTCTGGCCTTAGCGCCGAGAGTGTGGCCGTTCAGTTTTCATGCGGGGATCGCATGGCACAGCCTCCGGGCGGCTGGACCCCGCCATCGCAGTAAAATCCTTTTTGATGAAGAGAAGTGGATGCCTTAAATTTTTCCCTGTCGCGTGCTTTTTTGAATCCTCCGAAGACGATCGTAATTTACGATTCTGCCGGGGACACACTCCCGGAATACTAATGAGCGTTTTTGGGACGATCAATGCCGGGGGACAGGAATGCCAGATATTTTCCTGGAGGCCCTTAATTGTGGCCCTCTTTTTCAGGAGCAGGAGCCCTGAAATATTTCGGAATTAGATGCGATGGAGAGTATTAGAGGATACCTGAAGTGAAACACTAATGGATTGATCCCATTTGTTGCATGAATATTTTCTTAATAGGGACGACATTTTCCCTAAAAGGGACGCAATAAATCAAACTTACTTTCGCCCTCGGGATCTCTAAGGAGTCATCAGGCGCGAAGGTTTCTATAGCCGGAAATGAATTGACATTCTTCCAGCATGGGAGGTTTGTTCTCAAGCAATTTAGAATTCTGGGAGGTATTCTTATCACCTAATTTGTACCTACCCACTTTCAAATTATTTATTAAACAGCTAAATTGTACAACACAACATATGCACTATTTACGAAAATTATTGAAAGTTTTAATTTATAAATGAATTTGTGCCATTAAAATAACATTCGAAAATCGTCCTAATTACCTCAGAGGCTTTAAAGGTATTTTATGGCATTTTAGATATCAAGACTTTAAAATATTCAATAATTTTACCTGGCTATCTAATACTACTCTTCAACTGAAAATAATTAGAATTGGTTTTTACGAAACTAAAAGTTTTGATCCTTATTAATTTCAATTCAACGTAAAATTTAATGAGAAATCTGTTTGGAATACAAAAAGCGAATTTTGCGAAATATTTAAGGATACTATGGTATAAGCCTGTGGGATATTACGATATAATAGTAAAAATTAAAGCTTTTATTTAAACTGCATTACTTCCTAGTCTAATATAGTCTAGATATTAAACTTCTAGTAAAATGATTTTTTTAACAATCGTGCTATATTCGGTGTTCTTTTATGCTACAAAAAGTACAAATTATTAAGAACAAACTACATATTATTAAAAATTATCAACATTCTTCTTTGGTGCTTTTAGACTCACCACTTTCATAATAAATTAAATTGCCGGAAACGCAGCTTATAGTAGACAAAAGTGTAGTTCTAACAGAACAATTTTACAAAATCTTTTAATTTTTTGAAAATCCTTTAAAGAGGGTAACTATCATATTTTCAAGGATTTTGAATAATTTAATTATGTAGTTAGCATAAAATTGTAAAGATGAATATTTCTTAATTTTCCTACAAATGTAACGTGAAAGGGTATTTTCCTTTATGAAAATTTTCCCTTGAATTTTCTTGTAAAGATCAAAATTATTTCGCTTTAAATCCTTTAACAAAAATATATAAAGGAAAGATGTCTTAGAAATGTAATGAAAGAAACTGAAATCGATAAAAGGGTTTCGATTTAATGAAAACAATTATGTTAAAAAATTCTTCTGAAATAAACTTTTTTAAGTTATCGAAAGTCTTGTTATAAAAATTTTAACAAGTTAATGAAGCCTTTTGAAAGTTTTGCAAAGAGGAATCTCTTGTAAATTGAACCTTTTCGGCGACTTCTGTTTTACGTGATTTTTTTTTAAAATTCGTTGAACTTTCATGAAGTTGTAGAGACGATTTAAAGATGCTCGTAGGTAAAGCTGCATAAAATCAATCGTAATTACTTTATTGAAGTTAATTCAAATTTGCATAAAGGTCCTCGATGGGATCTTGATCTCATTTTGAACCCCCCCAAGGTCAGAGTCGGCCGGAGCGGAGAAAGAAAGGTAAGCGCGTCCGCGAACGTGGGTGATGAACGCTGTCTGCCACATGATAAGGAAATTGCTCAATTTATGGATCGAAATGGTCCGATTATGGCAGGAACGATATTGCCCTCAGTCCGCCCACAATAAATCATCCGCGCTCGCGTGTCCGCTTATTCCTGGCGGGGCCGCCAGCGCTCACATGCCGCACACGTTCCCTTTTTTTATTTTTTCAAATAAATTTTATGTATGACGGTCCAGCGGATGATTTCCCGTCGCGTTGCGCCGCGGAGAGTTCATCTTATCCGCGAGACGCGAGATGCGAGGCTCATGACCCGGTTTCGTGGTGGCTGCCGCGGGGATTTGTTTGTTTGTCCGAAGATCGATGAGTGGCCGCAATCAGCGGGGCGGGGGTGGGTCTGGCGGGCGGATTTCTTTGATTGCATGATCTATTGCGTAGGAAGTGACGCAAATGGACGGATTATGAGCCCGAAACCTTTAATACCGGCGGTATTAGCCGGAGCCGCATAATTCCCTGATCCTCTTTCATTTTTCCCAATATGAAATATGGTCGGCAAATAGAATTTCTTCTTTCGCGGACGCGTTCCACAAAGGAGTTGGACGTCGAACGTGCCGCAATAACGAGCAAATTATCTCCGCCTAACAAGAACATGATCGGAAACAAATGACATAGGCTTTGGATGCTGTCTATCCGCGGCCGCTAATCCTCGGAACCTTATGAGACCCATAAAAGATCCCGAGCGTTACAAACATCGGCCAATTAGAAATTCCAAACAAATTTATTCCCGCCAGAAGAAAAAACAGGAACATAGCCGCTCGGCCGGGAATCGGACCATCGCGAAGGGTGCACAAAATGACCATAAATGCCGGTGGACACGCGGGTAACAGCAGCAGCTACAAAGAACCCAAGGCGCTAGTTTTGTCTTAATCGCAAAACTGGGAACACGACTTACACGGCTCGGGAGGAAGGAACATTCCTCGGGTTCGGAGATTACCACGATTTAGTTGTAGCGGCCTTTTCGCATTTTTCTTCGATTTTTTTACAGGTGGGTCTAGGTGCTTATAAGTTCCACTCCGACTGGATTAAGTCCTGTGCGATTGCGCACCACCTCTCTCCTGGGCATCGAGCGGCGATCCCGTGTAATTACGGCCCCGACTGGACCGGTGATGCTGCGGTGTTCCTGGTGAGACAAACTATTTTCGATCTGGGTAACAAAGCAACCGTTCGAGACGGTAACAAAGACGCTGGAGTTATTCGTCCGAGGCGTCTCGGCGAATTACTCAGACAAAAAGGAATTGCTGCCCGGCGAGGCTAATTACTTCCACTCTGGAATGAGGAAGTCCATTCGAATGGGGATGTGTCTGGTAATTGGCAAAATGAGGTGTGAATTTCATTAGGATCGCTAACTACCTTTTTTGGACCGCGCAAACCCTCTGTTGGCTTTTCTTACTTAGTTTCGGTTAATTATTAGCATATAAGAAATATCAAGCCTTTAACGAATCTCATATTTTATATCAGCTGCAATCTTCTCTTACTAAAAACTTAATTTTAATACTATCTACAGTGCAGGAACTTCGTTTAACCACACAATTATTTTTTAAGGTTTTCAATTAGAGTGGTACTTGAATATATTTTATCCTGGCCACCACATTACATCAACTCGAAAGTCCTCGTTTATTCTAAAAGTTCTAGACTACTTTCATCTTTTAGAAATTTTTATCCAATCAATAAATGGGAATAATTTTCTTTATAAAAGTAAACCCTCTTAATTTGTTGAAAAGTTTATTTGTCCTCATTGAGTATATAAATTTAACAAGTTAAAAAAATTGAACTATTGTTCTTTCACGTCAGTATTCAATAAAACGCGAAAATGGTAATTACTGGGATTGAATGTTTTATTTTATTAATTATTTGCTTATGCAATTTTTATCAGTAATCGTAGGGAAAAGTACGACGAAGATAAGTTAAAAGACAAAATATATATTACATAACGATCATCTATTTATTCATATTTATAAATTTTATATTTGCTTCACTTTTTTCCAATGCCCGAACTTCGGTTGCATTTTTAGTAGCATTCTTGAAATTTTTTATATCAGCTCGAAAATTCATGCTTTTCGGTAGTATCTGGAAATAAATAATTCAATTTGGGGCGTTAATCTAAATAGAAATTAAATCATCATTGAAATTTCCTGATCACCTAAAGATTTTAATTTTTCTTTTTTCCACTTACAGAATCCTGGTACAAGGCAGCAATCAAGGAGAAATATAGAAAAAAAAACTAAAATATCCCATGAAAACATCGCAGAGAGAAGAGCGTCGAAACCTTCTTCCCCAAGGAAATTTGGCTGAGATCACAAAAGTACAGTTAGAGAGTAAAAATGTTGAGAGAAGTGAGTGAGAAGGCGACAGATGTCCCTCCTATCCTCGAAAAGTGGTAAGAATGGGACAGAGACAACTGCGTAAGTGTGAGTGTTCTAAAATCGGAATCTGGTGGGGGCGACTTGTACTAAACAATTTCTGAGCGAGACTATCCATCTTAAGCAGCCATCTTCACGTTCAGTTGATCGCGAACGGACGGCACGTGGATTTGCCATTCACGCGTAATTCGGTTGTCTTTGGGTGAAAAAATTATTAAACTAGCGAGAAGAAAAGGATTGTGACTAAGCAGTCCTTAAATGAGGAAAATTGCCCGGGGAAAGTTTTTTACATCAGAAATCGGCGAAAAATGGCATTGCTTGAGCTGCACCCTCTTGGCGTTTGATTTCTACGAGGCCATTTCGGACATTTTCATTTCGTTTCGAGTTCATCGATGATGACCTGGCGGAATTAATATTAATCTTTCGTCGGGTGAGTTTAGGTTGAAGAATATATAATTATGAAAAATAATAGCGCGAAAATTGTAGCAATTAGATTTACTGTAGGAAGGTTACTGAAGATAATCAAAATTTGGTAATTTAATTAACGTTCCAAGCGAACCAATTATTATAAAAAAAAAAATTGAAGAGTAGCTAAAATTGAATTGACATAATTGAAATTTTTTTCTCTTTAAATAATTTATCGTTATTTACTTAAGACTTGCTACTCAGGGAAGAGCGAATCAAAATTTCAATCCAAGGAAAACGGAAATAATCGTAATAATAAGAGCATTTTTGATTTAAATGACATTTCTTTTGTTTTCTAGGAAGGAGTTAATTTTGTATTAATTTCTCTTTTCTTTTTTTAGGGTATGTGTCCGCCTCCAGCTTCTTCTGATGCACAAACTACGGCAATTATTCGAAGGGACAGCTCAAAGGAAAACGGGTCGAAGACAACAACAGAAAAACCAACCATTAAGGAATTGTAGCGAATGGTACGACGACTATAAGTTAAAAGAAAATTTTAATTTAAAAATCGAAAAAGAAAAAGTTTTAAAGTCTGCATAGTCAATGAAAAATTGTCAACTGCATACATTAATTAGAAATTTTGTATTCTCAAAGCCAAAACAAGCGAAAAAAAATGAAAATTAGAAAAACAAAAATAGACGATTGGGAAAATGTGTTCTACTGTTGAACAGATTTGCTTTTGAATATTAATTTTGTGATACATTTCTTTAAATGTTTTTCTGATAAAATATGCGAAGAATCGCTGAAATAACATTTTTACTAACTATTGTCAATTAGATTTACTGAATGTGATCAAAATTTAGAAATATAATGAATTTTCAAAGAATACAAATTAGTAAGTAAAACAATTAACTGTCAAAGGAAGCATATTATTAGGAAAATAATTAAGTAGTTTAAATTTAAATCTGGACGTAACTTCATTTTTTGTTTTTTTTTATCTTCACATAATTTATTTTAATTTTGCTAAGAATTGCTACACATGGAAATTCATGTAAACAAAATTAAAATGAAGAAATTAAAATGTTAAATTTCTTCAGTTTTTAAATTAGAATAAAAATCATTTAAGGGTAGTCAAAAGTTAGGATAAAATCTGGAATGTTTAAGAAAGTAAATAAAATAAGGAATTAGGGTAATAGTTCTGAATCCTCATGTTTGACAGAGTGCTATTAGTAAAAGCAAATACAAAATGTTATTACTATGCGAAGGGAAGCTGAGATCAGGAAAGTAAAATAATAAAAATGCATTTATCCATTTAAGAAATATGATAATAATAATTAGAAAAGATTGAAAAAATGTATATAAGTCAGAAATAGGGTAATTTAGGGTTCATAGAGTTGTAAAAAATATATTTATATTTAGTAACTATAATTTAATCTTCGTTATGAAATTCTGAAAATACGAAATTTTTGCTCCTACTGGACTCCAGGACCGTATCAAGGACTCTGGGCAGTGCGGGATGATCGGGTATCGAGGATGGACTTGGTACGAAAAGAGCAGAAAAAGTTGTCGAAACTGCGATTGAATTCGAGCAAATGCTGAAGCGTGGGTGAATCGTAGGAGGCTGTAAGGAAATCGATATTTCATTGAAAAAGGTGCGCACCGCCTGATGAGATGTAACGACGGTTGGTTTCCCCTGGTTAAGACCGAAAAAGTCAGTCAGCCGCGGCCTCTAAAGAGCCGACGAAAGTTAAAAATCAATCGGCGGCTCTATAGGAGCCGCGAAAGTGAGTAAAGATCGCGCTCTAAAGAGGCCGCAAAGTGATCGCTGGCAAGTTGGGAAGCAGATCGCGGCCTCTAAGGAGCGCGAGAATGGGATCGCCGACAAGATTAAACGAATCGCGGCCTCTATAGAGCGCGCAAGAGAAGTAAATTCGGGCGTAATTTGCGCCCATGAGTAGTAGCGCCCACCGAGGACGTTCCGACGGTTTTAAAATTGTGGGAATTTCCTGAGAAGTAGCACGCACCGAGGATGTTCCTACGATTTTAAAATTGTGCTGATTTGCGTCTTGGATATTAAGATCGTTGGAATTCCTATGTGGTTTGCGTCTTGGCTAACCTGTTTGAAAAGGGGTCCGGGACAATTTGAAAAATTGAATAAACCAGTATGAACCTACTTACAATTGTTTTTATTCACTCCTTTCCCTGACAATTTAACAAAATATGAACCTCCCTAAATCTAACATTGCTTAGCTAAATGCGGATGGTCGCTGCTGTTCTCCTCAATCTGTCAAGCACGGGACGAAATTCGGCGATTGTCTTCAACAGTTCCTCGGCCGCCTTTTCGATGAATCTCCACTGCCTCCCTTGGGGAGCAATGTTTCGCCGCACTTCGCTCTGCGGTTCTTTTTCGACGGATGTTTTCTTATTTCGATAATTTTCTCCTTGATTTTGCCGTCTTATTCTAGTTTTTTCTAGGTGAAGTATTCTAAATTTCTAAGCACCGAATTCAGATATTAATTTCCCGATATTGCCGAAAAGCATGAATTTTCTACCTGCCATAACAAATATCAAAAATGCAACTAGAAATGCAACCGAAATTCGAAAAGTGTCTAGAAGCAAATATAAAATTTATAAATATCAATAAATAGATGATTCTAATGTAATACATATTTTGTCAAACAAACAAAAAAGACAAATTTAATTTAAATCAAAAATGCTCTTACTACCGCGATTAACTTCTGTTTTTCTTGGCTGTGAATTTGAATTCGGTGCTTTTACTTAAATACTAAAAATACTCTTACCAATATTAGAAACTATTGTTAATTTTATTTAATTATAACTCTAATTGTTTGTTTTCTTTACTCTTCTAGACATCACAGATTTTATCACGCAATGCTTCTAAATGTTAACTACCCTTAAATTATTATTTTTCTTCTAATAACGCGTAGTAGCATTTTAATTTCTTCATTTTTTAATTAAATGCACTCTTTCTACAAACATTTTCTTGTGTACCAAGTCCTAAAAAAATTACTATAAATTATTTTCAGCGAAAAAAAAATTAACGTTCATTAAATTGCTAAATTTTGATCATATTAAGTAAATCTAATTGACAATAGTTAGTAAAAATGTTGCATATTTTATCAGAAAAACATTTAAAAAAATGTATAATAAAATTAATATTCAATAACAAAATTTGATCAAGAGTAGAAAACATTTTCCCAATCGCGTATTTTTGTTTTTCTAATTTTCATTTTTTCTCGCTTCTCTTTTCTTTAAGAATACAAAATTTCTAACCAAAGTATAGAGTTGAGAATTTTTCATTGAATGTGCAAATTCTAAATCTTTATCTATTTCGATTTTTAAATTCAAAAAAAACGAAAACCGAACATTGGTAAAATTAAGCGATTGTTCGGAGAACTCGTGCTATTAAATACAATTGGATTATATACTACTTTCATTCGGCAGGACTTAATATATATATTAATGTACATGGAAATCGTTATGTAATATATTTATTCTTCTAACTTATAGTCGTCGTACCATTCGCTACAATTCCTTAACGGTTGGTTTGTCTGTTGTTGTCTTCGACCCGTTTTCCTTTGAACTGTCCTTTCGAATAATTGCCGTAGTTTGTGCATCAGAAGACGCTGGAGGCGGACACACACCCTAAAAAAAGAAAACAGAAATTAATAAAAAATTAACTCCTTCCTAGAAAACAAAAGAAATGTCATTTAAATCAAAAATGCTCTTATTATTACGATTATTTCCGTTTTCCTTGGATTGAAATCTTGATTCGCTCTTCCCTGAGTAGCAACTTTTAAGTAAATAACGATAAATTATTTTAAGAGAAAAAAAATTTAAATTATGTCAAGATTTCAATTTTAGCTACTCTTCAATGTTTTTTTTTTATAATAATTGGTTCGCTTGGAACGTTAATTAAATCGCCAAATTTTGATCATCTTCAATAACCTTCCTACGGTAAATCTACTTGCTACAATTTTCGCGCTATTATTTTTCACAATTATATGTTTTTCAACCCAAACTCACCCGCCGAAAGATTAAAATTAAGTCCGCCAGGTCGTCATTGATGGACTCGAAACGAAATGAAAATGTCCGAAATGGCCTCGTAGAAATCAAACGCCAAGAGGGTGCAGCTCAAGCAATGCCATTTTTCGCCGATTTCTGATGTAAAAAACTTTCCCCGGTAAATTTTCCTTATTTAAGGACTGCTTAGTCACAATCCTTTTCTTCTCGCTAGTTTAATAATTTTTTCACCCAAAGACAACCGAATTACGCGTGAAAATCAAATCCACGTGCCGTCTGTTCGCGATCAACTGAACGTGAAGATGGCTGCTTAAGATGGATAGTCTCGCTCAGAAATTGTTTAGTACAAGTCGCCCCCACCAGATTCCGATTTTAGAACACTCACACTTACGCAGTTGTCTCTGTCCCATTCTTACCACTTTTCGAGTATAGGAGGGACATCTGTCGCCTTTTCACTCACTTCTCTCAAAATTTTTACTCTCTAACTGTACTTTTGTGATGCCAGCCAAATTTCCTTGGGGAAGAAGGTTCCGACGCTCTTCGCTCTGCGATGTTTTCATGGGATATTTTAGTTTTTTTTTCTATATTTCTCCTTGATTGCTGCCTTGTACCAGGATTCTGTAAGTGGAAAAAAGAAAAATTAAAATTTTTAGGTGATCAGGAAATTTCAATGATGATTTAATTTCTACCTCGATTAACGCCCCAAATTGAATTTTTTATTTCCCGATATTGCCGAAAAGCATGAATTTTCTAGCTGACATAAAAAATTTCAAGAATGCTACTAAAAATGCAACCGAGGTTCGGGCATGGAAAAAAGTGAAGCAAATATAAAATTTATAAATATGAATAAATAGATGATCGTTATGTAATATATATTTTGTCTTTTCACTTATCGACGTACCTTTCGCTACGGTTACTGATAAATATTGCATAAGTAATTAATTAGGCAAATAAAACATGCAACTCCAGTAAGAAATATACAGAAATATTTTAAAGTACTTCATTCTAAGCAAAATTTTCTTAGTATTTCAAACCAATTTCATTGAGTTTGCAATATAGAAACAATTTTCAGAATTAGATAACTTTTCGTTAATCCTACAAAACCGAGTTAAAATGGTAAGGAATTAAGTTCTTTAATGAGGTAACTAATTAAGAGTACGTTTAAGCTGTTCTTCATCGTGTAATGCTGTGAGCAAGAATAAACTTTTATTGAGACAACATCTACGTTAAATAAAAAGCTAGTTAAATTTACACATATTGTGTTACTTTACTGAAAACTTTTTAAGGAGTCATGTGCTCAAGTTTTCCATGAATAAAATTTTTAACTAACGAACTTTCATCCGCCGTAAGTCTTATTGAAAATTTGCACATCCCCATCGTTTCCCTAGACTGGGGTTCTTCATTACTTCGACACGGGAGCTCATGTTGTACTTTCATCTTTTTTGAACGAAAACTCCTGGGGCAACAGTTTTAAATTTAAGAGCCCCACCCCAGCGGGATGCTGTGCGTTGTTTACCATCCTCCGTCCGCGCTTAATATTCCCGCATTGTTTCAACTACATCACCGGGACGAAATCTTTAATAACTTCGTTCTGCCGAGTCCCTTAACATAATTTAAAAGTTTTCTATTTCGGCAGTGGCGGCGGTCTCCCCGCGAAAGGTTCCGCTAAGAAGAATTGCGGGAGCATAAGAAGTTGCGATGCTCACGGCCGGGGCCATGCAAAAGTAAGCCCCACACGAGATGTCTCCTCGCAAATCAAATTAAACTTTGGCGAAGGACTGCCAAATCTCATCACGTTGTGGCGGTTGGGCGGGGGCTGGTGGCACACCCCCGCAATAGTTTCTAACAGCAGAAATTACCTCAGCACACGTTTTGTCACCCAGTGGCGGTATTACAAATCTTAATTAAGTTGTACACAAACACTTGTTCGGGGGACGAATTTTCTCTGTGTGTGCCTTAAGAAGTTTAAGCTCGTCTTCAACCGAGCAGCCACCGGAGAGTTCGGAAGTGGTCCTCCCTAAAATCAGGGAACTCTGACTACGTCGCCCTCTGGGATTTTGAGAAATGGGCTGCGAAAGGGTGTGTGCGGGGGCGGCTCCGAACTCTTCGGGGGCATAAACTAATTTGTCCCAATTTGCATCATTTGAATGTCACTTTGGAGCCTCAACCGCACTCTGCCCTCATCCCGCGCGCGCTCCCGACACTGGAAAAACTTTCCATGTTAGACCCTAGCGCCCGAGGGAATATGAAATGGGGTGGGGGTGCACAAAACACCGCATCTGTCGCCGCCGCGTAAAACGGTACAAGAACGGAAGGGTGCAAGGATGCTGAGCTGGATGTGGGTGGTGGAGCCCCGCATGGGGCCAGACATCGTCTATAATTGGCGGCTGTGGTTCCAGGTGTGGGGTTTGTTAAGTGTGAATATTTAAACAGTTACACCTGCCTCAGTTCCATGTTCCAGCACACTCTTGGCGGGGATATAGGCGTAAATGCGTAGGAAGATTTGTCACCGGAACAAGTGACAAATTAGAGAGGCGGAAACATCAACATCCGCTCGAAAAACGTTCGCCAGAAATAAAAAAAGGAAATTAGTCCCGAGGGAGCGATTTTGCCTTACTTCCAGCGAAAGTACAATTACCACACTCCCCCCTCTAAATCCCACCAGCCGGTTCCAATTTGGACATCCGCCCGATTCTCATGTCCTCCTGAAAACGCACTCCCCATTTTAATTTGTGGCAATTTATCCCACCCCCGCCCACGAAGACTCCCCAGCGAATTCAGGCCCGTTTGTCCGGGATGCGTTTAAAGCTAAGTTTCCTGGAGGAGATGTGGAACTAGAGGCCTGTTCGGAACATGACTGCAAATGAACCCTCCCCCCAACGCGTACGAAGGGCACTTTTTATGCTCTCACCCCCGCTGGACCCCAGCATCGCAACATGAAAACGAAACGTGCTGGGCACAGCATAAAAAAAAGAAAAAAATTGAATGGAAAATGGTCGGTGTCAGCACTCCCGTTGTTGACGTTGCGGGGGCGGCGGACCCTATTCGACCAGATCCGCATATGAAACATACTAACGGTTAACCAGAAGGGACATGGGACGCCGACCGAAGGTTCCCGTATTCTGAAAGGGTGAAAAGAGGCGCTCGGGTCGCCGGGGAGCGCACCAATTGCGTCCCTCAATTGGGCCGCAAGGGCTGTTTGCACAAAAGATTTGACGACTGTCCGTCCTGCATTTTATCTTCCTGAGGGAATCTTGTTAAGGCCCGGACCCATTGGGCTTAGGGCTGGCAAGTGCGTCGCCGGGGACCTTTTGTTTAAATTAATTCATTGCGTGGACATTGTGTCCTATCCTAAGTAGCTCTCAAAACAACTCCGAATCGGCATTTCTGATGTTGAGCTTAAAAGTAATCTCGTTTATTCGACTTCTGATGATTGTGCGAATTTGTGCGATAAATATTTGCTATTTGTATATAGAAAATTGTAAAAACAACACCTTTTTTAGTATTAAAACGTACAACGAAAGTTACTTTCTAAGCAAACCTAACACAAGCTTCGGCGTGGAGGAAATAGCCATAAACTTGCTTATTATAATCAAACTTTAATGACCTTTTCACCAAAATGTAAAAATTAATTGAATAACATATTAAGTGTTAATAAACTTAAAAAAATTCTTATATATTTATAGAGAATCTAAAGAAGCTTAGTAAATCCGATTTTAGATAAAAATTCTTTAATCAAGTTGCTAAGATCTAGGTAACCAAGTTAGGAGGTTTTTCAGGGAATTTTTGTTCTAAGAGCGATTTCCGCAGAATTCATGGTAGGGGCGAATATATCGAATTCTTAAAAAAGTAAAATAGGTAGGTAAAATAAATTAAAACGTAAAACAAAATTACTGTAACTCTGTTTTGGTATCTCTACAATTATGATAGTAAAATTTAACTATATATGGTAATCAAATAATAAATAAAATGAAGAAATCTTTTATTAGTAAGAGTTTCGTAGAAATTGAATAGGAAAGAAAACTGCCTTCAGAAGTAACATTAGCCCTGTAATTTTCTAAGAAGTATTATTATATCACTATAGAATTTTGTTTTTATATGGCAAATTAAAATTTATTCTATTTGCACATATGTAGATATAAAACATTAAGCTGTATTGTATTGTTTCTATTTCATATTAAATTCGACGATCCTTGAGCAAACTTAAAATATAAATAAATATTGCTCTTATCGTCTCTAGTGCAGCAGGTCTGCAATAATTGGATTTCTTTCTCGAATTTCCGCGATCGAAACCATCATAAATAATTCGCCGTTTATTGGGCATCCATATAAATTATGTTCGCAAATGCCGAGAGAAATTATGTTTTCCATATTTGTGACATAAATTACGGCCAAATCCAGATAAAATAATTTGCGTACAAAAATTATTTCCCCCAGCATGTTGGCTACCTTGAATTAGCCCAATAAATCTTTCGGCGACTACCAATTCAGCGGTAGCCAAGGAGTCGGATGAGCAATCGATTAAATGCATCTTCGCTGCACTAAATCTTGGGGACTGTTTTTCCTTGGTTATGCACCCATAAGAGATTCGGTCCAGGATGAATCGGGGGCGGCTGGCGAGGGGGTGATCCGATCTCAGGTGGTGAAGCATAAGTAATGGACCAATTAAATTTTGCAAAGTTCGCGGATTAACGAAACAAAAAGCCAACGGGGAAACGAATAAAAATGCTTACTAAAAAAATGAGGCGACCCGAAACCTAAGCGAATTTTTTTCACTTCGAAGACACTTCATCGCGTGACATTGGTCCATTAGTTTTGCTCATGACTCGAGAATTTTTATAAAGAACTGCAGAAGGACTTGCGCGATCTTATCGAGGGGCTCTCGCTCGGTTTGTCATTACCGAGATTTTCGTCTTTGGTGATTTTTTCTGGTTATTTCCCTCCTTATTTTCATTTTTTTATCATTTTTTTTATTATTATTATTAATTTCTTCGCGAAAAACCAACAGAAATTTGCAGGGTGTATGTTGCGGTACAGTTATTCTCTGTTTTGTACGCACTAAACATGATGTTGCGCAGATTTTATGATGTTCACCTTGATCGCAAATTATTTAAGCATTCCGCTTTCGACCTGCAATTTCCCCCGAAAATTTTCTGGGACACGCAATATTTGCGTAAGGGATTTTTTCCGTTTAATAAATCGAGTTATTAAAAAACAGAATTATTGTTTTCAGCAAGATAAATGTAATCCTTTACATGCGGGTTAAATTTAAATTTATTCCGCTTTAAATACATTTCCTCTTGATTGTTCGTTTTCTTTATTATTTTGAGGTGCAGCAGACATAAAAGAATGTTAAACATAAGGTTATGGATTTTATGTTTAAGTTTACTTCATTTTCGATCATATTTATTGCTTAAAGTAGATTAAAACAACAGAAAATTTCAGTATTTTACATATAAAACTTTGTGATTTTTTATATTATGTATTAATTTTTAGAAATTCGGTTTTCTTTTAATATTAAAAACTAGAAATCAATATTTCAATTTATTTATTATTACTTCTGTGCAAAAGAATAAACGATAAGCTATTTTCAATTATATTTTTATATAAATATGCTTCATTATTATTATTATTTATTTCAATTCAATTTATTTACTCCTGGACCCCTTTTATTTTTAGATTTTGAATTTTTATTTTGATTTTATAATACAATAAAAGAAACTTAACATATTTTAAATTTAATTAGAATAACTCGGATATAAATTCAATGTCGTTTTCCGCACAAATTCATAAAAATTCATGTAATTTAGAAAAAAAAAATGCAGGAAAAAGTTATGTTGTTTGAATTTCGAAATAATGTCTAATACGCACAGTTTTATAAAAGAAACTAGCAAATAAATATACTCGTATATATATTTTTTGTTTGAGTTCAATGAACTTTATTAAAATAACATCGCTTTTTAATACGGATAGGTAGATATAATAGATATTTATATTAAAAATTTGAAATGCTTAATTATTTTTAACCTTTAACATTCGAGATGCGACTCCTTTCACCTTACTTTGTCGAGAATAGTCTTAAGTTACAATAAACTGGCACCTGTACTTCGAAGTAATTTTGTAGTTCTGCAAGTTTCTTGAAAGATATCTTGCGAAATTAGCAAACCCCAAGAGTGTCATTCCAGGAGAATGTCTAGCCATCAGTCACACGGTGGCTGGAGCAGGGCTAACAGGAGCAAACTCCTCAAGACTCGACTACAAAAGAACTTCTTAAAGTTACCAATTTGCGGGAAACGTTTTACAGTGCAGACAAAACGAAGCACCGAAAACTATAAGAAACTGAGGATAGCGCGGCGTCTTCGCGGCGAAGAAAAGTGCTCCTCCTCGAGCTCCGGCGGGAGTGATCTGTGCATTTTGATAAGGAAATTGTATGCTCATTGTTACGTCTGGGCGCGCTAAAATCCGAGGTTAATGAGATAACTTACAAATTGCAGAACTGCTCGCTGCCGTTACCAATGCACTACCTTCCGTGTGGGAATATTTATTGGATTTAACGAGATTTTCTCATTGCGGTTGAGCCACAGTGAATATATATTTTTCATTAATTTCCCGATCATATCATAGCAATTCTCACCTGGAATTGGCCCTAAATTGAAGCAGATGAGTCCCACTCTCCTGGGCTCGGCGTGCTCCAATTCGCGGGTCTCTCAGGTGCACGAATTTCTTACATCATCGCGACCAACTAGTGCCCTTTCTTCGTGTTGCATGAGTCTTATCTGAGGCGACTGCAATTAGCACTTCTTGGGGCCATAAGTCTTGGAAAGATCAAGATGAGATTTGTGCTTAATTTAAGGTGCTTCGCTGCAATTTTTGCATGCCCCATCGAAATCTTTGTTAAAACCTAAAAGGAATTTCGGACAATTAGCATGCGAGCAACGAATGCCAGAGACCGCACAATAAAATTACGTTGGAAATTTTCCAACTTCTGGCTTTTTTAGCAATTATAAGAATTGCCCCATTCTGGAATTTCTTAAATATTTCCAAAGTTCAGTAGAGGGTATGTCGCCTTCACCATTTCTTCATAAATCACCCGAAGAGGAAATGCCACGAATAATTCGAATGGGAGCTGAGACAGCTCAAAAAAGAAATTTAATTTACCCCGCGTAATCGTGGGATAGGACACAGAAGTCTCGGTGCAGCCCCAATCGGAGTGACACATTGCACCGGGCCTCACCCGGATTGCTGCACCTCGCTGAATTAAAAGACATCCCAGAGTCCCACTTCGTCTTGGGATTAGTTGGGATAGCGCGTAAGTCCCTGGATTGGCCTAAATTTAGACACCAGGACCTCAGTTGAAATTTAGATTGCTCGTAAATTACGTGAAGCTGGAGGGACATTAATGAATTAGGCTCTGTCTTGCGATTTCCCTGCTATTGTAGATGGTTTCATTCAACTCGATTCATTAAAAGAATCTTTGTGTACTATTTAAAACTCGATTTAGCGTAGCTAGAAAAAAATATTCAATTGGAAACAAATTCTGGGAAAATGTTTGCATTTAGAATTCTTTTCTTAGATACAGCATAGCAATTGAAAAACAAAATTATTTTTCAGTATCTATTTACTTTTGTATGAAAATACCAAAAAATTCATATCCCCAATATTTTATTGTATTAATTTCTAAGTTCAATTCTTTTGCAATCCAGTAAATAATTTAAAACCTGTTTTGTGAAATTAATTTTAGTAGGTTTTAGTTGGGTGTTATTAAAATTAAGCAGTCAGTTTTGATCAAATTTTCCTTCCCGGATTATTTATTTATCACAGATTAACGATACTATTCGAATGAACTAAAATAAACCTTGTGATAATCAGAGGCAATTTTGAAATATTTTTAAAGTAATTAATTTCAAATAGAATATTGTAATATCCATGCTGTCCAAAGTTATTGATTTTATAGTTGATTAAATATAGTGAATATATTATAGATTTCAATTTTGTTTTTCCCATTCTAAATAAGTTTTACATCGTTTTTTATTAGAGTTTGAATTTTTTATTTGTAGCAACTCAACTCTAGTTGAAATTCACTGCATTGCAGTGAAACATTTTTTAGAATGGTCTCTTAAAAGTATCGATGTCTTATATGTATGTAGGTGCTAACAGACGGAGGTTATAACATTTCTCGAAGACGTTTTATTTTAGAAGCATGAACAAAGAGTCTGTAAACGGTGCTATTCGGTCTGACCTTCTATGTATTTATGTTAATTCCATAAAAGTAAAACAATCGTTTACCTATAGTTTTGAAAAGAAGCGAAGAATAAATGAAAACGTAGTTTATCGTTTAGAAAACAAAAATAAGGTGAAGATGCTTGTTTTTCTTCTCAATTTGCTTGTATGCGTCCTTACCAAAGAACATGTCCTTCGTATCGTTGTAAAAAAATTTTACACCACATAACCTCTCGTTTCGAGTATATGGGAAACCCACAAAAGTTAGAATATTAAAAATTATGCACTCTCAGGTGTGAAACCAGCGCCCTTAAACCACCGACGAGAAAAACTCATAACCAGGGAGGGTTTGAGCAACTAAACCGCGGCGAGCATCGAGACGGCACATAAAACTTTATGATCCGAACTTAAGCGTAATCCCATCAGAAATCGCTCTGCAAAACGACGCTGGCGGAGCACCAACGTGCGAACCGGGCAAAAAGATGAACCCGCACCGATAAACTTCTTCGAAAAACATCTTCGACATATGTCCCGCAAGTCATCCCACGTTCTGGATAACCCCGACGGCGATGGGGGAGCTCCTCTATTTTTAGAAAATGAGGTGGAACCCTCCTGGAAGCGTTTTCGGGATAGTGCGCCGCTCATCCTGGAGGAGACAGCGTGCAGTTTTGCAGCAACATCTCAAAAACCGCAGATATCTTTCGGAAGGGCCCATCAATTCCGGCGTGCATGAAGCGAACCCTCGCGACGGATGCTGCGCGCCGGACCCAATGTGATCATCACCGGTGATGAGCTGTGAACAAAATTGAATAAGTTGCCCTTCATCGCGTGGAGCCCGACCGCTCGCTTTGACGGATTTTAATGGCCCGTAAAATTACTCGAGTGTCTCCTTTCTGGGGGAATTTTCTTCGATTTTGATTTATGGCACTTCGCAGGAGTTTCGCCAGCCAGATTTTCTTCATAATGATAAAAATTATTATTATTTTTTTGTTTCCCGATGGCGGGCAACGGCCCTCGCGGCCTTTTTCATCAACCCACGGTATGTTCGACTCAAAGGATTGCTTCGAGCTGTTTCGAGTTATTAAAAAAGATGAGAAGTAATCGGAACGTTAAATTTCAAGTTCTTGGTCTCAAAAGATGATGACTCGCAGTATTTTGTACTTAACACCTTAAAATGCACAAGTGTTGATGCGCAACAATTTTCGCAACTGATATTTATTCGCGAGAAAAAAGAACAGTTTTATGGGCCGCTTTTATGACTTAAGAACGAACTTAAGATACTTGCGGTAGGAAACAAAATGCATCCTTTTCACTACTGGTGGTCTGATGGTTAAATAATAATCTATTTAAATGCAAATTTTCAATTTAGTATTTTTGAAAAGAATCCAATGTTGAGGTTCTCAAAGGAGATATGTTATAAAGATCAATCGGGATTTTTAACGATAAAATCAAATGTTTTGATTGTTTTCAATTATTTTTCCATTCATTTTCTTTTCATTTATTTGCTTTAAAAACTATAGCTAAAGATCTATGATTCACATTTAGTAGATATTTATAAAATAAATATTTGCATCCTTTTGAGACGATATAACGAAAGAGAACCATAAAGCCGCGAGTTCTACTCACACTTGTCCGTCTTATTTTTAAGTGAACTAGCTCGTAATATTCTACACTGAATCTAAATATTTATTCTGCTTTGTACTTCTTTTTAATTAGACAACAAAATACAACCTTTTATAAAGATATTGCACTGTTATGACTTAAAATTAGATCACGATAATCAGTCAAAAAAATACCAGGAAAAATAGGTACTTACTTTGTTGAATAATTTGCAATTGGAGGGTCAAAATTAAACTTTTTCGTACTAAAATGAACCAAACAATTGAATTACACTTAAAAGTGCAGCTCTAATTCTACCGACCATCGAGGAGCTACATACTTGAGAACTCAATTTGATATGGAGAATTTCTTTTAAGAAAAGTTGCAACATCTAAGAAAAATGTTGCTCTTTTCTGTTTACTCAAAATGTTCATTGAATTTGACTTGAAATTGAACTTTCTTCCACATCTCAAGTTCAGAGGTAAAATTCACGGAAAAAAATATAGATGGCAAAAATCCCTAACCAATTCACGAACGTTTTCGCAATAAAATTCAACCACATATGTTGAAAAAAAAGGAGATCTCTTTAAAAGGTACAGGAGATAACGTGAACATTTTGCGGTGGTCATTTGCGTAAAAAAGTTTGGAACTAACCCTGTTTTATTTGTCTACTTCCCCTAAAGACAATGTCAAGCAAGTCCCAAAACTTTTAAGGACGCATTCTTGAATCAAAAGGCAAATATCGTAGAAAAAGGTGAAAATATCTCCTAACAATTAAAGCATTTGTTCCCAAAAAATATAGTATTATTAGTATAATTAATGTTCACGTATCTGACCAAAATTTTCATGAAAAAACCCGAAACTTTTAATCAGAAACAATTGGAAAGTTATTGCAATTGCCCGTTTAATATGGCATCCCTGTCATTTTCCTACGATCAATTTCCTGAAAAAATTTTATATTAAGCGTGAACATTTTTAACGCATTTGGCCAAAATGTTAGCTATTTGTATAGAAATTAAAGCAAAATTTCCTGAAGTGTTCGGATCTTTGGGATCGTTTGCTTGTAAAACTTATATACAGGCATACCAAAGCAGCACAAAGCGCACCTATGCGCTTTAGGATTGCATCATTTTATTTCATGTTTCATCAGAACAGAATGTGGTACGTGTGAGTGTGTTGGTTTAGCAGGAACAGTTATGATTTCATTCTTGTGCCTGTGCCATTCACGTTCAGTTGGTTCTTTGAGTGCTGGTAGTTTGAGTGTTAAATTAGAAGTGCGCGTCGTATTATCGTGTTAAAATGAGCGTAGAATATCTTAAAAGTGTTTTAGGGGAGATGCAGATGACGGAGTACCTTCAGAAGTTTGTAGGTAAGTACATATTTTAATCGTTTGCGGTCGGAACTGCCCGACGAGCGAGCGTCGCTGTGAACGAAAGGTAAAGGAAATATACAAACTTTTATGCGCAACGAATCCAAAAGAACGCAAAACTTCTTTTTGGATAAAAATTCCTGAATAAGGTTCCTAAATTCCCACAGATTCATTTTAGTTTTTCCGCATATAACGTCAAAATAATTCGAATTAAATTTCTCTATCCCCCAATTTAATATTTACTAATATATAGTATACATATTATAAATATTAAACTTCTTTAAACGTCTATGTAATTACTTTCCCACTTTTATGTAATTTCGTGTTATAGACGAAGAATTCGATAAAGAATCGTTTGAAGCATTGGACTACGAGGCTTTAACCTCTATTATAACAAAAGCAGGACCCCGACAAAAGTTTTGGATTGCGTACAAAAAGAAATTTGGAGAAGTGATTTATTATTAAAATAATGTTTATCATTTTTATTCATTTTTAAATTTCTGTGATCATTTCCACTAGAATTTATCAAGTATTACAACGTTATCAAATACATCCTCTTCATCTTGGCATTTAAGTGATACAAATAAGGAATCAGTCGGAGAGACAAACTCAGCAGTTTTGAGAAAAGTAAATTTCTTTTATAAAAATAATATTGCTTTCGATATGCTTTATTGTATTTTAGTTTTTCGAATACTATCCAGAACAACCCAATACATTCGTAGAAACAGATGTGATATCATTTCCTTTGGAGCAAATTTCTCCAAGTCAAATTTGTACTGCTTCTCTACCAGAGCAAAATTCTTTATTAACTTCTGATGTTTCAAACTGCCTTTTGGGCATCGACGGTTTACTTATAAAAGAATATTATAATACCAACCATGTCTTAAATCAGTTTCATCGACATAAACTGTCAAAATTAATATTACAAAAAGAGTTGGAAAAATCTGGACTAAACAATAATTTCAAAATTAATTCTGACAGATTTGGTGTATTGGCCAATGCTATAAAATATATTTTTCCAAATGAAAAATCTGAAATTTATTTTGTACCATATAAAAGTGACAAGTACACAAAGCAGATATGTCGTCCAAGTGGTATGCTATATGAAGCATATTGTAATTTGAAGAAAAAAATCCGGCTATTATGTTCGTCAAAGGATATTGACACTAATAAAAACACTAAAGAAGTGTCAGGGGAAGAAAAAGAGAAGTGTAGTTTTTTGGAAAAAAATTTAGAACCATGGGAAAAAGTGCAAGCACTCTGGAATGACACACATTTGATTCGAATGCAGTCCGTAAAAAATATTCAAAAATACTTCGATACATATCCAATTTTGCGCACTCAACGAGGATATATTTTGCTATGCCAAGACTTTGACTTACTACATAGCAAAGCATCAAATAAGTTATTTGCTTGTTGGCCCTCCTCAAACAAAAAAATAATAAAATATGTAGAAGCTAAAAAACCTAAAATATTATCTGCTGCAGTTAACTCCAACGATTTAACTGGTTTCATATTATTGCCTCACTTGCTATCACCTTGCATATATGCGAAAGGAAAAGAAGGGAAACGTTTAAAGCTTTCTTCACAAGAGATTCTTGATTCATTTATTCTTCTTATACCGGTAAGTTATTGTGCAAGTAATATATAGTTTTTATGATTTTTTTACTCTTAGGACGCAACACTGTTGATGAATAAAATAGAAGAAAGACGACAAATTTCTCAAGAATTTAAGGAAACTTTGCAGCCTTTTGTAATATTAGTCGGACCCGGATATGGTATGAACAAAATAAAATAAAATCTAATAACAATATCTTACTCTCAATCTCTAGGTTCAATTCAATCTTCATACGTCATTGTGAATGATGTCATATATAATACAGCAACTCCTTTGGCAGCAATTGATGTATGCTTTAAGTTATTCTCAGCTCTTCTTGCCGAATATCCCAAACGATGCCATGCTGTATGGCTTTTTATTCAACTTTATGTATATGATATTAAAAACGCCACATGACAAGCAATTTACTACAGTCAACTCGTTAATGTCTGAGTTAGCGCAGGAAGCCAATCTTCCATAAATTACAATATTTAAGAAAGAAAAAGAAGAAAAAGAAGAAAAAGAAAAAAATGGAATGCTTTAAGTGCCAACAAGTGCAAGGTAACTTAAAAACTTACATTTTACATATATGATTATGTAATTTTACATATATGATTATGTAATAATTTAATTTTTTTGCTTACTTTACCTTTATTATAGTATTACTGGAAATTAATGTGTTTATGTAAAAAGCCGTGTTTTAGAATTTTGTATGACATTGTCTTAGTTTTTTGTATGGCATTAAAAATTGAATAAAGTCAACTTATACTATATAAAATGTATATTTATTTATTAACCTGTCCTTATAATAATACAGCATTTTACAAAAAAATCATCGCCCTCTAATTTTACATAACATGTTGCAGTATAGCAAGAAAATTATTAAACAGTACTTCAACAATTTGAGGACAGGTGGTTGCAAATTCAAGGTAAAGACCCCAACATTTTTAGGAACTCGGGCCAAAAATAAAACAGATATCCCGTAAATTTTTGGTGAAATAAAGCAAACGCTTTTAGAGTGGTTATGTTTATTCTCAGCAATATTCGTTGAAGTTTCCACTGTGGCCCCGATAAATTTTAGCGATATTTGCATACATTCTTGATAATAATTGTGAAAAATTTCAATAACATTTACTAAGTTTTGAAGGCGAGAACGTAAATTGTTAACAAAATTGACGTAAATTTTAAACAACATTACCTTACATAATTAATGATATATACAGCAAATACTAGCAGGGATTACCGAAATTTTCTACAATATCTTCTAAAATTGTGCTACAAGAATGGTGAAAAAACTGTCTGTGATTTGTTATTTATTTTAACATTTTATGCCAATAATTTCTGAATCGTGATGACTTTTTTTGCTTATGCCGTGGGATTTTTTGGTATTTTTTGTGAATTAAAATCGATTTAAAATCCTTGTCTTTTTCACAAATATTACCGAAATTACGCACTATCCCAAAATCCATCGGAAAATACGGGGATATTGCCAGAAACGACGCGATATTCATGAAAAATTTTTTTCCGTGTTGAATTTCTACCTTCTTATAAGTCGTACGAGTCTCAAGTGGAATTCCTTGCAGAGGGCAATGCAATGCATGAGCAAAGTAGGAATAAAAAAGGTAAATAAACAAAGAATTAAACGAAACCTTAAAGGGTCTTAAAGTTCGGTGGCTGACTGCAAGTCAGAGGTCGTTGCAGAAATTGCAGAAACGCAGGGAACACATGTACCAGAGACCAAAATTACAGAGTGAAGATGAAAAACGAAGACCTCCGTCGAAGCTCTGGATTTCGTGTGTTTACAGAACGCACTGATGCAATTATCGTTCCCCTTTTGCCGAGATCCACATTCTGTCCGTTCTCATGGCTGAGCTCCCCGGGACCTGGGACTATCCGGAGTCCTCCCAGGTCGAATCGGGAATACACGGCGATGGTGTGGCGCGACTCAAAATATTCGCAATGGGGCCCATCATCCGTCTGGGCCTCCCAAGGATGCTGCATCGGGTGGAAACACGCTAATTGTTTAATTAAACTTAGAGGCTGAGGAAAGAAAGCCCCGGGTAACTATATCATCAATTATATCCAGGTGGAACAGGGGATTATCCCGGCGAGGGCTTAATTCAGCCATTCGAGAGATTATCGCAAGTGGCGTTGACTGCTTGCAAATTGGGCGGTTTCGAGCTCATGTCGTGAGTTTACTAAAATTCCCAGAAAATTATTTTGCTCAGGGTAAATTTGTCATGCTGTGGTGCGTCCGACGACGAGTTTTATTTTATCGGATGAAATGTTCCTAACCGAGCTGACATGCCGCTAAAATGTGCATGAAATTGTGAAAATGATTGCTTTTTGTATATTTAGATGCTTGATCGGTGATTTATCGTTATATTATTAATTCTGAGGAGAAAAACCATGCCACAATTGCTTTTTAAGTTTATCTCACTGTATGTGTGAATGAACGTTATAAACCTTAAAATGAAATTTTGTTACTTTATACTAAAATAAAATTAATTTAGCGTTCAATACAAAAATATTTTGACAATTTGAAGTGGTAAGCAGGGATTTATGATTTGCTTATGTTGGCATTTTATACAGAAAAACGATTACATTTCCAGAAATGGTTAGATCAGAGTTCAAAATGCGTTCGTCGGCGGCGGCGGCCCATTACTCTGTTGCTAATCGCTAGCTGTTTAAGTGCTTCTGACTAACCAGACCAACATTATTCGCACTATCAAGATTTCGCAAAAGCGAAAAGACAAAATCCTCTACGGCGCCTTGTCTCGTCTTAAAATATGCCAAAAACTTACAAATCAACTTTTCGCTTGTTCGCTTTAAGCGACAATTAAAACAAAAACTGGGGCTGGCGCACTGTGGATATCTTGAATCTTAAAAAAAACTGTGAGACGAGGGCTCCATTAGATGTCCGCGAAAAGCGCGAACCCTGCCCAGATGTCATATGTCGCAAGAAACAACTGAAATCGTAGTCAGGCCGTCCGGAAAAGGCACTTCATAGCCAAATGCAGTCAGTCACCCCCTTTCAGGAGACGAATCCCGGAATCCCGGAATCCCAAAAAGTCTGGACCGTAATAGGATACGAGCGCAAGTAGTCAGCCGCACAGAGGATGCTGGATGCTCCCCGCGCGGAGGAAGAAAACCGATCTTCTGCGGCGGCAGTCCAAGAAATAGAGAAGATCTTACGAGGGGCAAAAAGACGACAGTCCGAGGCCGGGAGGATCAGTTCATTTCATTTGTTTGTTAGCTGTCAGCCGCCCCGATTTATCTCTCTTGAACGCCATACCGGGCTCTGACTGTGAATGCGATGACAGCTTTAATGGTTATGTTTCTACTCCTTAGCTGCACCTTAGCTTTGTCGTAAGACCGTCCGCGTTTTCTTGTATTTTTAACTCGATTTACGAGTGCCCACTTGTAGCGCTGGACAGTGGTTGTCTTTCCTCCGGGGGACTCGGGACCCGGGACCTTGCTCCGCTTGACGGTCAACATCAGGGTCAGTCCGTCAGATCAAGTGTCATTACAGCCGCTGTGGGATCTGCACAAGAAGCGGACGGAAGACGCAAGAAGGCACCGCGGAGGGCATTCCGCGAGTCCGCCGCCGTCTTGAGACACCTCAGAGCCGAGCATTAGGCCGGGTCTTGAGTAATGCCTAAAAGAGACATAAATCGAAATCTCCCGCCAAATAGCGCGGCCGCGACTGGTGCACGGGGCTAATTTATTAACGATCGATTTGCCCCGACAGCTGAATGTGGATGGGCTGGTCAATTTGGGTAATATCAAATTTCAGATTAATGCCCAGTCAAATTTAGACAAATTCCCGAAGACCTCTGCATACGTAATGCCGGCGCTGTCGGATGGGGTCCCAAGTTCGGATTTGCATATAAATCCCTTTTTAATACCCCCGGTGATAGGCCTATTCTCTGGCATCTGCCGAAAGATAGTATAGCTAATACCGTTAGAAGAAGGAGATGTCAATCAATCAAATTCATAATGATCGTCAACTACATTTTTTTGTAAATTTTTTTGATGCAATTCTGATTTCTCTGAGTGTCACATAATTTATTTACAATAGAAACCTAAAATAAAACTCTTAATTTATGGATAAGATATCCGTAAATAAGAAAGTTGTCAGATTTTCACAGCTTGAGCTGAAAAGACAATATTCTTACAAAAACATATAAAAAAGCAAAAATGAAATACACAGAAGTTTCAAACATATAAATCACAATTCCATTAAAGAAAAATTGCGACTTCATTAACTCTGAGATTTCTTGTGAGCGAAAATTATGTAAATTTAAAATTTTATATTTTTTATTATATTCAAAATTAAAAAATATTTCAAGGTTTTCTCCACATTTATTTTATGGATTTTTCTTTTCACGTCAAATTTCTATTTTTATAAATCTTGATTCTAAATGAAAGGAAAAAGAAACCCAATAAGGTAAAGAGAGATAAGATTATGTTTACTTTTCTTAAAAATTAGATTCATTGCGAGCATATTCGCATTTCAATAAAAAGGTTTTTCATATTTTTCTTCAATAAGATTTGTTCGCCAATAAATTCAATTGAGTTACGTAGTGCCAAGGAACATTGAATAAAAAGTACGATTTTGTTTTTTTAGTGAAATATAAAGCTTGTGACTTATCGCAGTTTAATTTAACTTTTCATAATATCAGTAGGTCTGTTAGTGTTGTTAGCAAACAGACGAAGATACCTCCATTCAGAGGCGTAATTTAATTTGCAATATCTGAAATACCATCTTTAAAAAAAGTAATTATTTTAGTTTAACGACATTTTCGCAACTTTGTACCATTTTCAACTGAACACCCCCGTGATAATTTGCTAATTGAGGAAGAAAATGTTGCCTTTTCGATAAGAAAAGATGTTCGGCACGTCTTTCAACAGAGTCGTTAGCAATTTCGTCCAAATGGGAAGAAAACCATTTGTTTGCGAACAATTAACGCCTGACTAATAAAACCTCCTCCTCGCAAACGTGAGGCCCAGAGCATCTCGGTGTTGTAATTAAGATGAATAAAATTCGCGAACGAGACTAATTCAGAACCACCTCTTGTGAAGGGAAAGGGCTCGGGTATCAGACCCATCAAAACAAAAATTTTCTCTTACACATTGTTCGCAGGTCATTTGGTGCTTTTTGAGCGTTTCCCTTAATTTTTCCAAGACTTGAGATTTTTATCTAAGGGCCATCCAACACTTTCTTAAGAGGGTCCATCGGGTGGGTGTGGACCGACCGCGACGGACGACGACGACGGCGACGGCGACGGCGGTGGACGTTGCGGCCGGTCTGTGTGCCGAACGTGACTCCGCATCCACCGGCAGAGCC
The DNA here is from genome assembly GCA_959613345.1 of Tolmerus cingulatus. NCBI lineage: Eukaryota > Metazoa > Arthropoda > Insecta > Diptera > Asilidae > Tolmerus > Tolmerus cingulatus. Next base: position 35,883,076 of record OY390710.1, read on the forward strand.
AACAAATCTCTTCGATTGGACCGAAATGATATTTGCGCTGGTCCATCTTAAGGAGGCTGCGGCCTGCGCGCCGACGACAGGAGATGCAATAAACCTGGAGGAATGCACTTGTTGGTATTTGTAATGTGCGATTCTCGTTAAATTAACAAAAAAATGTGGGGGTGAAGGCTCCTCCGGCACGGGCAGACGGCACGTACAAGTGGGGCTCCGCTGGCCAAGGAATGTGCCACTTTGTTGCCCCGGGCGAAACAATGTCCGAGTTCGAGCACTTTGTCTACAAGTTCATGTTTTGTGCCATGATTTTTCCCGGCGCTGGGCTGGCGAACAATGCGCCCCTGACCCTGGTCCATTGTCACTTTTCTGGAAATGTCGTTCGTTTCTCTCCCCCGGGTCCGGCTGGAATTCGAAATGCGGCTCAAAATCGAGCCCTTATCTTCGAACAGACTCGCAGCCACTTGAGAGGCTCGAACCGATCACCTCGACAAAATCTCCGGGACTCTGGATGCTCCTCGGGAAGATGTTCCCCGGTTAACTCCTCAGACCCAGGGGCCGTCGATTGGATCGCGCCGCCGCGTCCGCCAGAATCGTCGACTTCGTTTTGGGCATAATTAAGATAAATAATTGAGATGTCGGCCGACTGTTTGCTTTTATTGGTCGCGCTCTTAAGAAAGGTGATGCATCTCGAAGTAGGCGTCCGTCGCTCGGAGTCCTCTTCTGGTCCAGCAGACCCCAGCAGCCCCAGGTCGTTAATTGCTGATATGATACCTAAGTTCCCTGGATTCCCATATGACAGAGTTGTGGTCCATTACTCATGGGGCTTAGGTTATCTTCACGGTGACATTTCGACGATTGGCTGCCGGCAGAAATTGGACTCAGATCGCAGCCGCCGGCGGCTACCTCATTTTTTATCCCCTCGTCGTCGAACCATTAATGGCTTTTAATGTCGTGAAATACACTGAATAACTTTTGAGATACCTCGGCGGTCGGCGCTTTTTGTCCTGTCCCGTCACCGCCACTGAACTGACAAAGATGAAGGTAGCGGCTAAATTTTAAAAATATTTTAAACATTTACCAAAAATTACTCTGAATCAAATTTATTCATACCTTTCAAAAAATAAAAAAATTCCCACTTTAATAAGATTGTTGCTTCTCTAATAATTGATTAATTGATATTTTTTAGAAACCTTTTAAGACAAATATTATACATATTCTATAGAAAGAAAACAAAACACAAAATTGTACATTCACTAATGCTCTAAATAAAAGTTGAATTTACAGCGTTTTAACTATTTTTCAAATTTCATAGAGGACTCACCTATGTTAATTCAAAAGATGATATGTAGATGTATGCATTTATACGGCATTGTATTATTTCATTAAATTTTGAAAAATAGAAATTTATTTATTTTTTTGCGAATGGCTAGGATTTATTTAAAAAACATTCTGAAGTAGGTATGTCCACTAAATATTTTTTTTTCTTTTTAGATTAAATGTTACTAAACTAGTAATTTTTGTAATTATTTCGATTTTTACTGACGAAAATAGTTCCAGAAATTGTTCACTTTTTTCTCAGTGTAATGGAAAGAAATTTGGATTCCTTTTGAGTAGAGGTATTTTTTTGTAATGGGTAATTTTTTGAAATTTTTTAAAGCATTTTCAACTTTAGCCGCTAGCTATTCGCTAATTTCATCTTTGTACCGGATTGGGACGTTCCCAACCAGCTCAAAAACTAATTTCCGAGTGCGTCCCATTCGCCCGAGGGACTTCGCCACACATGCGGCACTGTCCAGAAATTCTGATCTCCTTTCATCGCAATTTCTGGATTTAGCCAGTTATGCTAACAAAGAAAGATTGCATGGCTCTCCGTCACCACCGCTTCAACCCTGCCACCCCCCTATTTTAAAGGGAAGAGGAGTCCTTCTATCCCAATGGATTTGCTTGCAGTAGTCGACCATAAATTCGTTTCCCAGAAATTTCAAGGAAGTTTCAGGCTGACGAACTCCAGCCACACTCCGCTGGGTGGCACGGGAGCAGGCCAAAATAAATGCGCATATGGCACGAAACATAAATATTCCTTGAAATTTGTGGCACAAGTTTCAAGTGTTTTGACTGAATTAGATATATGCGATGTTTCCGGACGAGCCCCGGACGATAGCCTCTGTGTTTGGACAGATGTTCGGTGTGTGGCCGAGTTTCGTTAAAAATGCCGAAACAATTTTCCCCATCAGGAAAGTACATCCTGGACGAGAGTGGTTAAGGGCAGAGGGATTAAAAATGAATTTTGTTTTATGGTATTCTAATCTACCAGAGAGTGGAACTAAAGTCGTTAATTAATTTGCTGACATGATGCAGACACCTACTCGAGGTTTTGTACTGCAAAAATAACTTTTTAACACTCCTAGGTGGAATATTGTAACATACATATGTATTTACATATAGTTATATGTATATTTAGTTTATAACAAGCGATGAAATTAACACAAATGTTTAATTTTGAGATTTTCAGAAAGGTGTTTTGTTTGCAGAAAAACCGCATCATAATTTGGTATAGAATGGTTTGTTTTTTATTTGATCATATTTATATTTATTAAATTTAAACTTTTATCTACTAATTATTTAATACTCCTGTTTTTCCTACAAATTTCGAAACTTTGTTAAGAATTGGGCCCATTCTCATTATTTATTATCATTTATTACTCAGGCACACATGCAAAGAAAAAATCAAAAAGTAGTACGAAGGCAATAAATAAGAACTTAAAAATAATCTAGTGGCTTCAATCATAGAGTGTACATTTGTTCTAAAGTATTATTTTATTCAATATTGTTATTTTAAATTTGAAGGGCAATATAAAATTCAAATGTTTTTAAGTGTATTTAACTCTGATACACTTTATTTCAAATGGCCTTATTTAAAATGATTTTCTTCGAAAGTGTGAAATATACAGCCGACCGAATGCAATTTCAAAAAGCGAGCAGCATAAATTAAATTTATTTTCAGAATATAAAATCAAGTTAAATTTGAGACGTTTAATATCAACGCTTTTTGAAAGGTTTCTTAGTGCATTTGCGTTTTATGCTGTCGAATCCTTGCTATGTGTGAGTTTTTAACCAAATGTCGTTAATTGGATTTTCAATTAAATTCATTTGCGGCGCATGTAGAAAATAAAAACAATAGGGGGAGCATGTCATATAAAATTCCATAGAACACCGGGGAACAGCCGGCCCAAAAGGAGGACTCTGGATAGAGCCGGGCACCTAAAGCGGTGCGGCGCAAATGCTCACTTCATTAGCGAAAAGCGCGCTTGAAGTCATCAGCACGTAAGCGCGACAACAAAATTGAAAGGAAGGAGCCCGGAGCCCGACTGGGGCCCCACATCTCCGGGGGCCCCAATAATGCATTAAGTGTGTACCTTTGAGTTACCTGCGATTGTCGAACCGGACTTTTTTCTCCGCCGACACGATGTCCTTTAATTACAGCAACAAACGACGGAAAGAGCCCCGGCGAGTGGGAAAACAAAGGAAATTCTTGGTGCCGTCGCATCGTATCGCATCGCAGTAGGTTCCCTAATTCGCACCGGGAGCCGTCCAGGAGGAGGGGCGAGGCGTCCGTGTAAAGAGCTAATTAATGGCCTTATTTGCACCCGATTTACATTTTTTCTCCCTTCGCAGCGTTAATTGAAGGTGTTCGCTCGAGTGCAGGTGGCGGCCCGGAGCCTTCCTGTCCCACACGTAGTCCAGGCCGCCCATCTATGGTGATTTTATGAATTGTCTGGACACTCCCCGGCCCCACGGGCCCTTTAATGCAAGTTCCCGCAGGACCGGGAGCGGAGAGTGAAGATCCGCCGCTAACGAGTGCCCTGCGCTGCGGTGACATGTTCGTGGTCTAAATCTGTCTAAGAATTCCCTTCTATTGGTCGGGACTTTGGCAATAAGCCGACTTTTATCGGTTCGAAATTCTTCAAGAAATAGATTTTATTGGTTTGTTACGGAATTTTTCGCAGTGTCGGCTCTTCTTGAGTGATGTGCCACTCCTCTGGATGGGTTGGATTTTGGCAATTTTTCAAATTATTTGCGGCCACTCGGTGGTGCCATGTTTATTTACGCGAAAATCTCGTGTCCCGGATCCCGAATTTCTCTTTCATCACTGTAAAAGGTTTACGTAATATCTGGAGGTATTTTGCCCAGAAATTTTATAAGGGGACATTATTGGCAAAGTCGTAAACAATCCTTAAATGTATTTAAACCGGAAGTGGGTTACGAGGGTGGTTCATGCAAACGATAATGTTGTGATATAATTTAAAAGGACACGAAAGGGTTTTTGCATAATTTCTGGTAGAATATAAACACAACTAGCTAGTTTGTTTCTAACATGCTTTACATAATGTCTTAAACTACAACTTGATCCTTTGTACAGACTGTGAAATAACTGCTATTTACACAACACTATTACGAAATTAATTGAAATTAATATTCTTAGAGAAGAGGTGGAACGTTAGAATAACATGAAAGTCAGTTATTTGTTTGTTAATATACATATAACTTTAGTTTTTATTTAGTTTTTGTTTATAAAATATATAAAATTGAGATAGAACTTATTGTTATTATTTTTCGTATAATTTACATTAAAATAAAACGATTTTCTATACTCATATCAGTATCTGAAAGTAAGTATATGCTTTTTAAGAAAGATATCCTATTTCTAGTACAATTAATATGAAACAAATAAAGTGTTCATTAACTTATTGATTTGAAACCTTACTGAGAGAAATATTCTTATATTTTAAAGAATGCAACAAGGTGCAAACCAAGAGATTTTTTATCGAGATCAGTTTATAATTTTAGTATCAATCTCAGGAAAAATACCAACATTTGTGAAATAATTTCAGCGTGGTTTATAGGCCCATTAAAATGGTTTAGTGGTCGGAGTCTCGTTCGAATTTATGGCATTTGCCATTCGAACAAAATCGCTCCCCCTTGATCGCAATATATCTGTCTTATTAACCTCATCGGAACATAATTGGAAATTGCTCGTATAAATTTCACCTAAGTCGGACACAAATTTCAAAGTCTGCGTACGATCAGCCGTCCGCCAGGAGGCATATCAACGTATGATTGTATGAAACGCGCCAGAGGCAGAGTCAAAGACGCCGGCTGAGGAGCTCCTCCGGAACGTCTCGAAATCTGAAGAAGCAAGACAGCTTCCGCTGGAGCAAAATAAATAACTCAATACAATTGATGGACCCGCAAAAAACAACCAGGAGAAGAGATAAAATTTCGCGATTCGATTGAATTTATTTTCGCGTCATGATTCGCCCCAGCAGCCGGTACCCCGGGTACCCCGGGACCGGGATGAGTCTTTTTTTCATCATCATCGCTAGACGACAGGAGTGACGGTGGGTCTCCTTAACTCAGGGCCGCGGAACAATTATTCCGTTTATGTAAGTAAGGGACGTCGGCGGGGACTGCTTTGATCTATTTACGTCTTACGCGGGACAGGACAAAGGGCCTGCACCTTTAGAAATCGGCGGACCTTCTCGCGAAAACCATCACGGTCCAATTGCGGAGTCTCGCTCGAGGAGCTTTCACTTTTAATTGGTTTGTTTTTGAGCAGTAGGTGCTCCACCAAAGTGGGGCACATTTGCGACAGGAACAATAGGAAAAATGCAGGGAAGCATCGTTGCAACAAGAGCGGAAATGCAACGCGGTCCACAAAAATTCAGAAAAGAAAGGCAGAATGAGCCCCATTCGCGACGGAGGCTGAATTCGCGTGTACCCTCTTTTAATATGCTGTCAAAGCCGTCGAAGCGAGCCCAGGTCATGAATTGTGCCCGTGCAAAAAAAAAAAACAAAAAAAAAAAAATTTATAGTAGAGCGGGAAAGCGCAGGGTATGCACGGGTTCTTTCTGGGAAGATGTACCTCCTGACCTAAAAACCTTTTCTTTGAAAATAATCGTACTTCACCTGGCTTTCTACTTTTCTTTCTGAGATCTCTCGACGGAGGAGCGCCCCAGTCCCTGTCCCCTGTCCCGGAAACTCCCTGCGCCAGGCTGTCATATGAAGACGTATAGACGAGCGCCACCACGAGGGAGCCCCTGGGAGCCTCTCATAAGACATCTGGCATCGATAAGCTCTGAAGACAAAATGAAAAAGTTCGCCGTTTCGCCGTATCTAAAATGAGATCTTTCGTTAGTACTTTGGCATCTTATGGGCCGTGGGTTTGATCCCCCCGTGGCATCCAATCCTTTATATGCGACCCCTCCCCCCCAGCCCCTGGGCCAAAACCTGTGAATTCGCCTCCTTCGTCTTAAGTGCTTTCTTATTACCATATTCATCCTTTCAAGATGTTGTCAGGATGGAAGCTTACAGCTTAAGTACAGAACATGGCAAACATATTAAAATCCGTTAAGGATCATGCCGGGATATTTCCGAATAGGATTACGGTCGACGCACGGGGGCTATTAATCCCGGGCATTGAGGAGCGTTTTAGCCCGGCTCCAAATCGGGGACGAGGTCAGCATCATCAGCATAAGTGCTGGAAGAAAGCAAATTTTGCATTTTAAATTTCTCAATCAGTTCGACAGGATTTGAGGGGATGAGTATGGATGTCCTTTCGTTATTTTTTTGTTTTTTTTTTGGTAAATTCAGGTCATTCTAAAATTTATTCATGGAAGAAATATTATGAGTACATAAGCAAGACCGCATCTTACATTCGTAAGTTTACTTTTTAACCTAATTTTTGTATGTAAATGGCTTAAAGAAGTCAGACTAAGTTTACGAATCTAGTTGAGAAAGTTTGCGAACGAACCTCCTCAGGAACTTCGAGTTCGTCTTAATGATGCTAATATTTAAAATAAGAATGTATGAAGTTGAACAGAGGAATAATAAAAGATGTTTTAATATATGCATTTCTGTGCATTTCTACAGCAAAATTGAGTTTTCTTTGTAAAATGTAATCCCAGCATACATCATCTTATGTTTTATGCACACATAAAACAATCTTATTATTATCTCTATGGCGGTGGAGATAAATTTCGAAATATACGTACATATGTGGGCATATAAGTTTTTAATCACTTTAATCAAGGAAGTTTGTGATACATAAAATTTTAAATCGATATACATATACAAAATATTTAAACTTACGATTTTTGTTTCATGCTTGGAATTACATAAGTAATTAATATTTTTTATGTTGCTTATTTTCTAAAGCGTACTTTGATTTCCTCGTCCCCTTTTAATCAAAATTATAACTTCGTTTCTATAATGTTTAGAGATCGCTGTCTATATAATTTTGCAGAAATTGTGAAATTGGATCGCTTTGTTATCGGAAAACAAATTTAACAAAAGACTAAAAAAAAATTCATTCACACCTATTGCGAGATGAAAATATTTCCGTTCCTGATAAGAAGGCCGTTTAAGCCGCAAAATATCCTGTAACACCTAAAAACTTGCGTATATTCGTTGAATAGCGAGTCTCAGCCCCGTAGAAAGAATGTCCCAAATCGCCCGTAACAAAAATCTTCTCACCTTTTGTAAGAAAAAAATCTGGATCTATACGCCCGAGGCTCCTTATCTCGTGAAAAGACCGACTCAAAATCTTCTCGAATATCAGCAAAAAGCAACAGTCACATCGCAGGGAGATTTCTAATCCTCTGTTATCCTCTTACTTCACGATAAATTGCACCTTTATCGAGCCGCATTACCCCTGGGGCTCCGGTGCCAGGGGATGTAATTTTGCAATTTTATTTCCCAGGGAATAGATCCAGGACCGATAATCCGGTGCAAGCTATTGAAAATTCGACACCTTTGAAGGACTGCCCTTCAGATAAAAAGTAACGTAGACTGAATGCGATAATGATGCAACGCACAATAGCTGGATTAGGATTAGTGCGACATCTGAAAATTGTGAAAATCGAACCACATTTGAGTGGAAAAATAGCTTTAGTCTGAAATTTTGCTTGAATTCTGCAATTTTCGAAAACCGCAAAAATCGATCGTTTAGCGAGTCCGGCATACCGGCCCTAATTTCAGTAATATCCGAATTAACCGCGACAGGTAATAACTCAAAAATTCGCCTGTTTAACATTTTTCCCCTGACAGTCGAAGCTTTTCCGATTAAATTTCCCACCTTTGGACCGATGCGCTCCCAGAAACCGCACCAAAATATTGCAACGCAGCACGTCGGGCTCCTCGCCGATTCGAGGCTGATTTATGGACTTGATTTCTGGCATTTATAAACAGCGAATTTCGGTGCACTTAATTTCGCAACGATCCCGTTTTTATTATTTCCACGTTATTCCTTTTATTGTTTTTTAATAATATTTATGGCTGCTATTTTGTTACGGCGAAGCCTCCACTTTCGGTGGGGCCCATTAAGCGCCGGCAGGGCTCGGGTCATCCCTCACGGCGTGCGGTCAAAAATTATTCAACAAGCAGCAGTTTGGGGCCCTGCACCGCTTGGGAAATGCACGCGAGAAGAAAAACAGCAGATCATTTTCCGGGAGATAAATTTTCCAATAATTTTCCTGTAATTTGGAAATTAATATTCACAATGACATTTTATTCAATTTATTGCCGACTGTGTTGCCCGGCAGCCGCACTCGCCTTCGTATTCCCGGCCCCGGAACCCGGGACTCGGCTTCGGTTTCGGGTGCATTTTGATTTGATTTACTGCGATAATTATTGCAGTTTGCACGCCCGAACCATTTGCCCCTGTAGGACCCCCAAATGCTACCCCCTTCCGAGTTGTACACCAGTGGGACTCCACATTTAATGCAAAATTAACTAAAAAGCAGAATTTATGCAAAGAGTGGTTTTTCGGTGTTCAGGAGTTTGTTCGGTGAGTTAATGGAATTTATGGGGTTTTGGGGTTTTTTGGCAAAGACATTAATACAGTCAAAGTCACCTGGTTGTGCCCCCATGCGAAAATTCCAGTGGGATGCCCTCACTAAATAGGGACAGAAGGTTCTAAGGAGTCACCAAACAAATTTAAAGTCCAAAATATGTATTTCAATGCACGTCTTTACAAAACTACCAAAGCATGTGAGTTCTAAAAGTTCTTGGAAAGGAAAACTCTTTCAAAATCATTAGGGCGGCACTGTGAATGGGACAAATTCTTAATTGGTAAAGTTTTTTTTGCTATCAAGTCTCAAAGGAATTCAGCTTAGGCATACCTACTTCTTAATAAGAACCTGAAAACAAATTCTTGCGAAAATTGATTAAAATGAATTTTTTAACCATGTAGGCCATGTTTTTGGATATTCCTAACATATAATTAATATTTTTATTGACAATATATGGGTCAGTTATCTAAATATGTAATGTATGTTTTACTTAATATTTAGAGCCATACTTAAATATGTCCCAAACTTTTCCCTTGTCTAACAAATATAAAACTTTTATAGTAAGCGAGGCATCCTTTTAGTTTTCGAAAATCTATTAAAATTTTTAAACAAACATAATAAATAGTTAGTAGCAATGGCGAAAACCCAGACACTAAAAGTTGCGGATGCGATAACAAATAAAACAGTGGTATCGTTATGGGCCAAAAAGATCTTGCAATAAAACTTTGTTATGTTTAACAAATCGAAATTTTTAATATGTGAATTAAAGATATCGATAAAGAAAATACAGTCTTTCAAAACCCGTTACCAAATTTGAAATACATGTAATCCTTGAATAAAAATGTTCGCTTCGTTAAACATTTTGATGTTATTTTACTACTGGATTTCTATCAGTTGACATTCAAAATTTGTTTTTACAAGTTTTAAATATAAACTACAATTTAAACTGGATTTGGAACAAGGTTTCGTTGCCTGTAGGTATGTTTTTAATAAATAATTATCAGAAAAAGGGTAAGTCCGAAATTTGTCGTACAAATTGCGACATTTCTTTAACAAGGTACCTGAGAGTGCGACATCGAGCAGGAAGAATGAAATCGCAGTAATCGAAATGTCCTCGCGATGATAATTTCGCGAGGACACTGTTGCATCGAACTGGGTAATTAAGTCCAATCAAACCACATCCACTCTCCAGTGACAGACTTTAACACCCGGCTCCCAGCCGCTCCGTCGCCGTCCGTCGCTGCGTCGCTGTCCGTCCGAAGACAAACATTTGCGCTCCGCAGAAACGCGCGCTATTGATTCAGCAGTTATTGCTAACAAGATGCACCCATTAAGAGGCCGGGCCCCGCGGGCCGGTCATTGTTCACCCGACTGCAAAAAAGGTGTAAATTTCAATCCTTTGCGACTAATGAGATTTGCAATAATGTTTCACACTTTATGGACGCCGTGCTGCGCATTTTCTCATTTAGTTTTAATGACTTGCAAACAGTTCGTTCACTCCCGGCTGAACAGGTGTTAATTAGTAGAAAGCGACTCTGTTTGTCGCCAGCGCGAATTAAAAACAGGTAAACAGCGGGGCGGGGCGGAGGGTGGAGGGGGGGGGGGACACTTTACGTCGTCTAAACATCCATCCATTGTGCCGGTAGCTGAACTGATACCCACCCAGGACCAGCCAAATTTAATATCCTTAAACAAGCAGCGGTGGGTTTTATTAGTTCCATTCAAACCTTTCAAATGTTTGCATTTTGCAGCCTGGAAATTTTGATACTGAACTTCCCGCCACCCCTTCGCGATGGCTGGGATAGGGGTGGTTTATAGAGGCGCGATTGCAGCCCACCTCCCGGAGCCCCTCAGAACCTATTTCGGTTTTTGGAACATTTCGGCAGTTATCAGCAAATGAAATGCAAATATGCATCCTTATCGCAGTATGCGCGCGATGTGCTCCAATTGGAGTCGCGGCAACTGTGCTTAAAACCAAACATTCACTCCATTAGGAGTTTTATGAAAATGGTGTTTGGCAGGAAATTACATCTGCGTGCTGTTTGCTGTCTGGGAAGTTGCACCCGCCTCCAGGCCGATCCTGATGACAAATTTTCATAGCTCCCACATTTGACTTGTTCTGGGATTATATTTTCCTTTAATTAAGTGCATACGATGTTTGAGGGACGGCGGGTTCGGGGGGATATGAAGCTTTTGTGCTCCTCGATTATTTCCAGATTTTAGGGTGCTGAGTAGATTATTGCCATAAATAACGTATTTCGAGATAATCTCAGGGGATGAACAATTATTTGGTCTTCACATGAAGCAAGCCAGAAAATTGGTTCATTGAGCACATTTTGCATGCATTGATAACATTTTGTTTACAACGATCTAGTCAGTCTTGAATAATCCTATCGTCAAAAATTAATTACATTCAAGATGATACAAGAATATTTTTCAAAATTGCTATAAGTGTACCAAAAAAAATATACGTGTACGTCTTACAATTGAAAGAAAGTAATCGTAATTTTAACATACCCGCGTTTCTTAAATGAATCTTGGTATCGTAAGACTTATGAACATATCATAATCAGTACGATTGGTAACATAAATACCTACTTGTAATAAATATTATGTTGAATTATTATATATTTTAAATATTATAACAAAATAATTTTTAAAGGTAAATTTTCACTTATAAAAAAAAGTTTCTTTACTATCGAAATTAAAGAAAAAAATTCTGTTGATGATTTTCTAATATAAAATTCATGTCAGTAATATACTAAAATTTTAGAATATTAAATTGCAATTAGTAGCACAGGTTTTAACGAGAAAAAAATCGCTGCCCATTTTCATTTTTTCTATAAGTTTTTAAAATTTTCGTATGATGTACATACCTACCCGAGTAAAAATGAAAAATTTTAAAATTGTGGCTGTACAAGGGGCGTACAAGGGCCAAGTATTAATAATTTTTTTGGGGCGTACAACGGTCGAACGTGGTAGTCTTGCAGGACATTTGGGCCGTACAAGATTTTGATACCTCCGATATACGGTCGCACATGGGTCGTACAGGGGCTATTTTACCTAGAATAGGGACTTACAGGGGTCGTACATGGGTCGTACACGGGTCGTACAGAGGATATTTTACCTAAAATAGGGACTTACAGGGGTCGTACATGGGTCGTACACGGGTCGTACACGGGTTGCTTAGCAATAAAAAGCGGGGCGTACAGGGGCTGTACATAGGCTGTTTTTAAATAAAAATGGCCGTAGAAATTTTGGCGCGGCTTATAAATAACAAATGTACTAAAATAAATTAAAACCCAAAATAATTCATTTTTTAATATAAATGTTTTATTAATTCATTTTTGCTTATTTAAACAAAATAGATATTTTTCTTAAAATTATAAATTTAAATTTAAATAAATTCATATATATATATATTACTTTAATTTTAAATAATTTAAAGGTTTGTAAAAGTTGTGGGTGGAGATGTTTCATTTAAATGAGAAGGTAAAGTGTACGAAGGTGATGAATAATTATTATACTGATAAGGATATTGCGAAATTGGAGAATAATTGGCCGTAGGATTTTGTTCTGTGAATTGTTGTGGGTGGTAATATGGCTGGTATGGTTGATATGGTACTTGGTGATGAGGATATTGATGATAAGGGTTTGGGTAATAATTTTGTTGATGTTGCTGTTGAGAATATTGTTGTTCTGATGCTTGTTTCTGTTGATATTGTATTTGGTCTTTCGGTTCTCTCCCTGGTTCATCGTTTTTTGGAGTGTTTTCTGTTTCCTGGTGTATTGTTTGTTGATCTGATTTGTGGTATTTTGGATCTTGAATTTTATTGGGATTTTTCGAAGTTTGTTTTGTCTCTTGGTGTTTTGATTTTAAATTTTCATTTGATGTATGTTCTCGCAATTTTTGTTCTGGTACTTTTTCCTTTTCTGATCTGATTTTTGGTCCTAGTTCCTGATGATTCCTGATTCCTGATTCCTGATGGTGGTCCTGCCTATGTATTTCTTCATTTTCTTTGTCATCTGATGATGAACTCAATTGGTCGTCAAAAGTTGAGTCTGTAACAATAGAAGAATAAAATTTCTTTAATAAGAATATCAAACGTTTTTACAGTTATTCATTATTGAGGTTTCTATTTTACATTAATCACATGTTTAAGTAATTATACCTAGTTTTTTTTTTAATGGTGTATTTTGACAATATTCTTCCAAAATTCCTCTTTTCTTTTTTCGACTCTCTTGAACTCGGAGTCTATTTTTTTCTTTCTCCTCTTTAACTACCTCTTCCGGCTTCAGTTTCTCCTTACAATAGTGGATTTTTTTCTTGACGACGTCATTATACTTTCTGAAGCTCATAACAACTCCATGTTCATGTTTCAGAAATCCTATAACAATGTTTATTAGATAATTAATGGAAAACATATATATTTTTATTTGACAGTTATTTATCGAAACTTACCCAAAATAGCATCCCTGACGGCTGGCCTTTTTTCATTCATTCTTGCTGCGGTTTCATATTGCAAAAGCTCTTCCGGAGTAACAATTTTCATCAGCAATTCTCTAACTAAAGTAGAAGGCCTACCATTAGCCTTACTCTCACTCGCATCAATGTCTTTTTGTGGCAAAAAGATTCCTGTATTTTTGTGTAATTCCATCTGTATTGACCATAATAATAATAATTGCTTTAATAATTAATTCACAATAAATTTCTTTAAGTTACCTCATTTTCCTTGTCAAGAGAGCATGGATCTTTCCTCCTCATAAGTTTCTTCATGGATTGAAGTATTCCATCAAATATTTGCATGAATTGTGGTGTAACTGGAAATTATAACAGAATTAGAATTGTTGCTTAAGTATTTAGCTGTCTAATATTTTGATACTTACTTTGGGACCTCCAACTTTCACAAACACAATCCAAGCAATTGGTACATGATGTATTTTCATTTTTATCCGACGAAGAGCATTTTTCTTTCTCATTTTTGAAACTGTTAGACGTGTTTTGACCCAATGCAGGAAAATTGAAAATTGATTTTTCCATTAGCTCCATGTTTTCCTGTTGAGCTACGGCCTTTAATTTTTTTGAATTTTTAATTTTTTTTTTCTCAGACATCACTGCTGCGGTAAATCCCTTTTTTAATACTCGACCAAAAACGTCAATATTTAGTGATTCCAGATAATATTTATCAGCTGAAACAAAATATCAAATTAAAGTTTATGTATTTAACATCATTTTATATCCTATAAAAGTTATATGTATTGAAGTTCCTTACATGTGGCATTTCATAAGAAACAATTATGGTATTTATAATTTTTCTCGATATTAGATATGAAAATAAAAAATATGCAATTTTTTAACAAATAACATAATAAAAAAAACCTAAGACAGCGCAAAAGTACTTAAGTACAAAAATACTTAAGTGCGCGCAACCATATCAATACGATATAAGTACGCAGTGATGAAATCATTGGACGCTTCTTTAAGGTTCTCTTGTGTTAGATAAAGATGTAAACACTTATTGTTCACTTACTTACAATCATAACAATTTTAGAAAAAAAGGGATGGGATCGGTTTTTCCCTTAACCCTTTCGCTACCAGAGCCTCAGGGGAAAAACCGCCACCACAGCTCAGACGTAATTATTTATTTAAATATTATACCAATTGTCATTTATTTTTGTGGTATGTATCTAAAAGGAAATGAACACCCGTCACAGATTTGTGACGCCGAGCTCAGGTAAAAAAATCGGATCGTCACATATATGTCACGCTGGTAGCGAAAGGGTTAAGAAGCAGGTATAGACGGAAGGTGCCACAGTTGAAAGATAGACAATATAATCAACATTTCGTCTTAATGAAACATATTCATTTATATAAAAATATAATAAATATGCAAAATAAAGTAGATACATTTCTAAACAATTTTTTATTAAAAGTAATAAATATTCATAAATTTTGGAAGGAAAATAATTTTTGATGAAGGAACTTCAATAAATATAGAGTATATTTGCTAGATATCAATGTTTTGGCGCTAATATTATTAGTTTTTAAAGATTGAAAAGTGTTATTAAATGAATTAGTTTTAAGAACATAAAAATGATACTTACATGAAATTTTTAATATTTCTGCTTCATAAATAGTTGTTATATTATTTTCATCAACCCACGGCAGATCGCCTTTCCAGCCAACTTTACTATAGTTCTTAATCACTTTATTGATGTCACTCACTTTAACATTTGATATTTCCTTTGTCTCTGGCCAGAATATTAATGCCCACAATTTTTTTTTCTTTTTTAACATTGAAATGCACTAGGTATAAGAAATTCGGAATATGTTCACAGGGCGATTGTTCACTGCTAACTGATAGAACTCGAGTTCTTTTCTGCCTGAAGGAGTTGCGCAGGTTAGAGAAACGCATTTGGGATTCGGGGAAAATGAGTAAACAACACGGGGCTGTTTTCCCCGTTGCACGTTCGCAATTCTTTGTTTCAAACTTCGGGAATGTAAACTTGGCGCATCGCCTAATGAGATGCGCAGCCGTTTTTCAGGGTTCGGACTAGTTTTTGATGTAATGGGTTTTTTTAAGACAACTAATGCAGTGTAACCAAAAAGGATTCTCAATATTCTGAATCTTAGCTTCGAAAGAACGAGAAGTACTACTTCATTCCTTCAGCAATGACATTATCTAAAAAAATTTTAACGGCATTAGTGAATTAAAAAGTGGTGTTTATTTTACTAGTTACAATAAAAATGCCAAAAATTAACCCATCTAGTGATCTAAGTGATTATAGTCGGAGTAGACGATCAGAATTATTAAGAAGATTGAAAAATCAGCGACCACTTATACAAAACAGGTGAGATTAATGAAATCTGTAGCAAAATCCATTTCATACAGTCATTAACATTGCATTAAAAATTTTGTAATTATAGGAATACACCTTCAGGTTCAAAAAAACCAAGATATCAGGGTACTGATGCAGAATTATTGGCGTTACCAAGTAAGTTATTTTTTTTCTCTCAATTATCATTATTATTACCATCACTGCACGTGACTATGAATAATGAATAGCTTTTTATTTATACGATGGGATTATTTATATAACAATAGCAAGGGCGTTCATCAGGATTAAAAATAATTTAGAAATAATTTCGATAACCGATATACCATCTCATCTTTAAAAAATGATTTTTCCGAATTTGTTATTCTATATCGAGTTTCATAGAAGTCATATAATTCAAATTTTTAAATACAATTCTATAAATTTTATGATAATGCAATATATTTATCAGGGTGTGGGTACCACTTGGAATATTGTGATTATTTTATGCATCTACTGATTTTTTACTGAAAAAGAAAAGAATAGGAATCTACGACTTTTAATTAAAAGTCAATCAGTTAGCTGATTTTATTTCAAACAAAAATTGTGTATTTTTATTTTTGATAATGCATTTGTTATACTTTTTTATTTCCCCAAATATATTATATTTATTTCAATAACCTTGAATTGCAGACCAACTCGAACAGAATTGTGAGATTCCCCAGAATACACATCATGAAGTTGAAGGAGACATTACTCTTAATAAAGATATATCAATGAATCATATAGGAATATTTGAAAACGTGATAATTGCACAGCAAAATAGACATGAAGAACTTCAATCATCGGAAGCAGAAGAAGGTAGTGATCGAGATCGACACAGACATGATGATAATGACGATAATAGTGATGAAGATAATGACGATGATGACAACGATAATAGTGATGAAGACGAGGATGATCATCCTGATGACGACAATAATAATGATGAAGACGAAAGTGAAGAAGAAGAGGAAGGTGAATCAACAAGTCAAGACGAATCAGAAGATGAAGAAAATGAAACTTCTGATGAAGAAGAGACAAATGTCAATGACGATGCAAATACTCCCTTATATGCTGGAGCCCCTATAACTTTATCAGAAAGTATGATAAGTATTCTTACATATGTCATGGCACACAACCTTACTGGCGCTGCTTTTGCTGATCTCCTAGAATTAATTTCAATCCATTTACCATCTGATTCAACACATAAAAGAACAATTTTTAGATTTATGAATTTTTTTAAAAATAATGCAGTACCTCTTAAAAAACATTATTATTGTGGTGATTGTATGAGAAGCTTACAATCTAGAATATCTACATGTGATTGTGTTCATCAAGAAAATAATAATGGGCACGAAAAATCTTACTTTATAGAAATTCCGGTAGCTAATCAATTGCAAGAATTGCTTCTACAACCTGGTTTCGTTGATAATTTATCATATCGCCTTAATCGCATAAAAGAAAATGATGCATTTATTGAGGATATATTTGACGGTAAATTATATAAATTGCACAAGAACAACAATAATCCTGACGACAACGAATTTAATCTTTCCTTCATGTGGTATACAGACGGTGCACCAATATTTAAATCACGGTGTTATAGTGTTTGGCCATTTTATTTAATAATTAATGAACTGCCGTATGACAAACGAATAATGAAAGAAAATATGATTCTAGCTGGACTTTGGTTTGGTCCTTCAGAGCCTATGGTAACTTTTTTTTTAACTCCCTTATATCATCAAATGGCTGAATTTGAAGTTGGAATACCAATGAAAATTAATAATTTACGTAATTCACAAATTGTAAAAGCATGGATTCTTTGTGGTACTTGCGATACACCAGCTAGAGGAAAATTTTTGAACCACAAACAATTTAATGGTGAATATGGTTGCCCACGGTGCAAATGTAAAGGTGATGCCGTAAGTGAAGAAGGTGTGTATGGGAGAACACATATTTATCCATTTGAAGAGAATCTTGTATTAAAAAAAAAACAAGATTATGACGACCTTGGTTTATTAGCCTATCAAACAAAAGAACCACAGTATGGAATAAAAGGTCCGTGTATGTTAAATTGTATGATGTTAGATGTAGCACGTGGTACCGCAATTGATGTTATGCATTGCGTGTACCTTGGTGTAATTCAAGTTTTGGCAAAATTATGGATTGGAAACGAATTCAGATATCGACCATGGTCACTTTATAATTATCGTGAAATAATAGATCAACGTTTGATGAAAATAAAGCCTCCTGGCTTTATTAAAAGGATGCCACGATCATTAATAAAACACTTAAACCACTGGAAAGCTAGCGAGTGGAAAAATTTCTTTCTTTTTTATTCATTGCCTGTAGTTGACGGTTTAATGGAAGAAAAATATTTAAAACATTACATGCAATTGCTTTATGGTATTTATATTTTGAATGGAAAATCAATCTCAATAGAATCTATCAATAATAGTAGAAATTTGTTGACTGAATTTGTATCAAACTTTGAGTATTTGTATGACAAAAGATTTTTGACATTTAATATACATTCATTACAACATTTGCCTGATCTTGTTGAGGATCTAGGCCCACTTTGGGTGACCTCATGCTTTCCATTCGAAGATTTGCTTGGAAAAATGAAAAACTGTGTTCACGGTACTCGCTATGTAGGAATACAAATATATAACAACTTAATGAGAAGTGTAATATTAACGAGTAAAATTAATAATTTACGACAAGACACTGAAGTAACAAAATTTTGTAAAAAATTAAGAAACATTGGCAAAAGAATTAGTTCTCTTCGCCGAGTAAGTGGAAATATGTATGCCTTAGGAAAACTAATGTATTTAAAAAATATACCTCAAGAACTTCAAGTTGTACTTCATAGCATTACGAGTATGGAAAATATACTTCGTTTAAACATTATAAAATTTTTTAGATTGAAAACGACAAAACAAACAATATATGCACTTGATTATAGAAGAAAGACATCTTTTGCATCCTATTGTGTTCAATTTTCAACAACAGAAGGTATGAAAGTAGGATTTGTGAAATTCTTTATCAAAACATGTATTTGTCCTACCAAAAATTGTGATTTTGAATGCAATGGATCAAAGTTTTTTGCATTTTTAAAAGAAGTGAAGATTGAGAATCCCTTTAAAACCGAATTCAAGGGAAAAATTACAGATCCAGTAACTAATGAAGTGAATCATATCGAAAAAGAAATTATACTTTCCTATTTATATAGAAAAATTGAAGATAATTCACCAAACTTTCTTATCGATGTAAATGCGATAGTCTGCTTATGTTATTTAATAAGAATTGGTGACAAAGTTTATATTGCAAAACCAGATAATAACATTGAATATAGCGAATAATAAAGAGTTGAATAAGGATTCATATGTTAATATATTAATATATACTACCATGTTATATTTTTGTATGTTTTTATAAAAATGAAGTAAATAAATTGCACTAATAACCACATATTAAGTATATTGTTTATGTTATTTACCTTAAATAAACTATTTTAAAGATAGATACTTGATTTAAAAAATTTATAATAATAATAATACATGATAATTTGCATGTTAACAATATTGATCAGTGTGTTTACATTTATGTTAGCAAAATTCAGTCATAGAATTGAATCAAATACGATAAATAATTATTTTTTCAAATTGTGTTCAACCGCTGTACGCCCGTATGTACGGCCGACGATTATTTTGTAATGTGTGGCCTAAGTACGACCCATGTAAGGCCCAAACCATGCATAAATTGGATTTTTCATTCTAAATAGGCCCTTGTACGGCCTATGTACAGCCTTTCGGGCTTTTTCATACTTGTACAGACCGCGTACGGCCCTAAAAAATCTGAAAGGACCACGTTCAACCCCTGTTCAGCCCATGTTCATTTTTACTCGGGTAAAATACAAATGAATTGAAGTTTTATAACCATGTAGCTACGACAACTTTAAGTCTTTTAAATCAGAAACTTAACTTTAAACTCTTGAGCAGTAAAGGAAAATATTGTTTATTTTAGAATACTACGAAAGTTTGGCTAAGCACACTAACCCCTAATATTATTTTAAGTGCTAAAAGCCCTAAAAAGGGTTTGAACGTGAATTTACGTGGTCGCAGGCGTGTTTACCTTTGATCAAAAGAAAATTATCGGGTTTTACCCTGTTAGCATTTTGGGGGAAGGAATTATCCTCATATTACCCGACCCTTGGCGTGTAATTACAGCAGGAACAAATGTCAACATGCGAAATTTTATTAAAGCTACTCTGCCTCGCCACAGGATCTCTCCCGTTTTAGCCGGGGGCGACTGGAGCGGTACGGCCCACACGGACGGGTGTGGGATGATGAATTTCCCCGAAGGGCGATAATTTTAAAATTCAGAAAGGACAAAATCGGGGACACATTTCGGCTGTTCCCTTCGACCTTTACAGCCCTTCCCGGGGGCTGAGTTGAGTGCATCCTCCAAGCCGACAATGACGGCAGAAGCCCCCGGGGGAAACCGGTTCAGGGTCGGGCTCCTGCAATATTATGGAACAATTACAACTCCCTTAGGTAGGAAACTATTTCTAATTAAATTTGTATTAAACGCACAGATGTCCCTCACACATCCTGACGGTTAGGTACTGGAGCCCGGGAGTTTTCCCCTTCAAACGCCGGGTTGCAATTAAACGTCGGGTCCCCGTCAACTGAAACTCATTTCGGGGCTCATTCGTCTGCCCAGACCTCCGGTGGGATCGAGGGACCCGGAGCCACGGAAAACTCTCCGTCATCCGGGAATGGGATCGGGATCGGGAAAGGGACAGTGTTACTCAGTGACAGATAAATTGGAAAAAACTTCAGCAAACTTGTGGATTAGGAGGAGCACAACCTGAACAGAGTCCTGCTGTCTGTACCGTATGCCGGCTGACACCGGATGGGATGCAGATCCTAATTCGCTGCTGCCGCCGCCGCCGCTGGATCCCTGGGGAACCGGATCGAAACGGAGCCCCCCAAGGGCACTGGACGTATTTGAATTTGATCGGGCGGGTGAGGGATAGCCGCCCGATAAAAACAGAAGACTCATGTCCTGCCAAAGTGAATGATGAATTTCATTTAGGGCGGGCAGAAAATTTGCTGACAGTCACATGTGTTTCCCCGGCTTTGATGGTGATTAATTTCGCTTTACGGCGCTTTTAAAGTCTGAAATTTTGTGTCACGGCACGTTTAAGTCGTGCTCTTTATTGCCTTCGAAATCGAAGGGGCTGCGCTGCGATGGGGCGCCTGCAATCACGCCGAGTATTGCGTGAGTTCGACTGCAAAGGAAAAGGAGCGCGGATCCGCGAATCCGCGGATCGAAATCGAGGGGGCTTCTCTCAGCCGAACGGAAGGCAATCGATCAGACAATTTTTCATAATGTCAGGACTGTCGGGGAGTCCCAGTGGGGCCCACGAGTCGCTTTGTCACTGGTGCGGGATAGCGACGGCCTAAGCCGGTGCACGGCGCACGGCAATCTCTGAATCTGGGCAGAAAAGGCGGCACGAAACGCGGGCTCCTCCACCTGGAGCACCTGAGCCCCATCGCTCCCACTTCGGGCACGGGAGTGCCCGGGCTGCGTCCCATTTGCCGAGACGTGAATAACTTAATTATGCATTGCGTGTGACAGAGATATTGATTAAACAGTGAGCACTTAGTCAAATGCGTGCGTATCAGTGGCGAGCGCGCCTTTTTCGTTTTGCGGCTCTGTTTGCTGTCGCGGGCTACAATTAAACGTGAGCCCCACATCCCCCCTAGCGAGGACTATTTTGAAAAGGGATGACAAAAAAGGTTCGAGTGCGCTACGACAACAAAATGCGGTGCGCTTTTTCTTTTCTGCTGGCATGGCCCTTTTTTTTTCATTATCAGGGAGGTTGCGATGGGGCGTGGGACATGCAATTTTTAATTGGTTTTGCATATCAGTCCTCTCGCGTGAAGAGCGGCAATCCCATTTTATTTTTTTTATATGTAGTCGCGCGAAAAAATCTACACATTTGCCGGTCAAATTGGTTTGTTTTGGCGTACACCGGGCCGATGTCCGACCCGTGGATTTGCAAACGAGCCTCGACTCGAGCGTGTAAATTTAGATAACAGCGGCCCTAGATTCGTGTCCGATACGCCCTGAAAGGGGCGTAATTGCGATTCCGAAAAAAAGCGGATTGAATTGCTTTGTTTTAAGATGTGAATGAACAGATATTCCCTATCCAGACCGTCATATTCAGGATATAACATTTATAATGAAAGTATAGGTACATGTTTTATTAATTAGAAAAAAGCAGTATGAGCAAACAAGGACATTTACTAATTACCTATTATACACAATTCCGTCAACCCTATGTTACATGTAACAAAATTTTAAATAAGCTCATAAATGGAGTTTGAGGTTTTCGTCGATAAGTTAGTTATATAAATTTGTTGCTACCCAAGGTTTAAAAATGTATGCCAAAATAAATATCATTGCAGTTACAACTCTTTAGTGCAATTTTGAAATGATTTTAAAAGAAAAATTATAGTTTGAAATGAAATCAATGTGCATTGTGCATTTTTGAGTATCTAAGTATCTAGTTTTACCTTTATATAAGAAAAACTTCTACTATATATAATTAAGTACTCTAGGTTGACTTCCTGCATGTTATGAAGGTTGTTAAAAATGTACAATTAAAGCAAATAAGATATTGTGCGATATTTTTCCATAAACTCCGAATGCATATGAAAATTACTACAGTTTTCCCATCCCGAAAAGGACAATTATGCGTCTGGCAGTCGCCGGGAGTTCAAAGCGCTGCGACAGGCACTAACCAGGCCATCAAACATGTTCATCTCGCTGCCGGTGCCATTTATATTCCGCGATCCTTAAGGTATTCAAATTTATTTCCCCCGGCCGCACAATTGACATTTCACATGCAGTTCCAATCACAATTTTCGCGTTTGTCAATGAAACTACCATTTGTCGTCCCGGCGAACTCCAGTCGACGGGATTGTTTGGCATTGATGTGCCCGTCCTTTTGACGGTCGGTGAGCGGCTCCTCTGCGCGGATGCTGCGAAGATGCGGGATAGAGTCGCCCTGGCGGTGCCCCGGATCCCCTGGAGCCCGGCGGGTTCTTCTATCCCGAAGGGTGGCAAGCTGCTGGACACCAGCCAAGATGACAAGCTCCCGGTTAAATTATTGACTCGGCCTCATCGGCTGCCAATTCTGATTAATGGAACAATCCATCTCATCTGACTACTACAGGAGATCCGCTCGACAGTCTCGCGATGCGGCGATGCTGCGATGCTCCGATGCTGCGACGCTGGACCACCGTTGTTCTTTTTCCGCGGCTTGCGCGAAACTTTTTCACCGTGAGAGTCCGGCCCTTACCTGCGCCTAGCGCACCTTTTCTGAATCATAATGCGTTCGGCGGTCAGCGCTGTCTGCCCGTCAGCTCCGATCTGAGACTGTTCTTGCTGGGCGCGGATTTGCATTCGAAATTAAATTATTCCAAAGATGGTGTTGACCGCTGGACTCCCGGACAAAGCCGCGGGAATGACAAAAAGGTCACAACAGCACATCATTAATCCAATCGGTTTGTAAGTGCGCTTTTTGCGGTCCGATGCCGCGCAAAAAGTCCGCTGCTAGACAACGGCCACGATATAATTTATTGCTACCTTAACGCATTAAATAATTTTTAGCCGGTGTGATCCATAATTCATGGGAAGCCGGTCGGGTCCAGCGATAGGCGCGTCTCCCGACTGCCATTCCTCTTCCAATTACTTCGGCGCAGGGATAGTCCCACTGTAAAAACAGAGAAATTTTCACATCCTATCCTCGTTTTTGCAGCCGGACTATTCGTGTAATCGTCATATTATGAAACAGCGGTCAAGGAGTGTGAAATAATGACGGTCTGTCCTTATAAATCATGTCGCTACAAAACTTATTCGTCGAAATGCATTATCACAGAATGCATGACTATTTAATTCACTTTAAAACCTATAGGCTGACGAGAAAATTTCTAAGAAGCTTAAAATTAAATGTCTTATACATCCTTAAAGCTTACGAGTAACATCGCTTCAAATTGAAATGTAATTTTACATACTTTTCTTTCAAAAAACTTATCGCGATCTTAATGTAGGTAAACATTTTTTTATAATTCTGCAAATTTGATTATTTTCTAATTTCTTTAATTTCAACTAATTCGAATAATTGAAATCTAGATACGACTTTAAGTCCCTTGTAAAACAAATTGTTTTATTTAAGGAAAATCACGTTGCAAAGACATTTCTTTACTTATGAAATTTTAAACAATTAAAATTAAATTAAATTACGACTAACATTTCCTTCCGTAAAATAAAACCTATCTGTCGAAAGGCGGACAATCACTTATAAAACTGGAATTCTGACCAGTGCATGGTCATAAAACTTTCTGTTCATAATTTTATTCATCAGTTTTTTAAGTCTACAAATTGCGATTATGCAGCATATTACATATTCATTAGATTTAATTTCGCCTTACGTTTCATTCACACCTTTGTTTTTCCTTTAAATTGCATTGTCTTAAGAATTTTACCACATCTTTATGATTAGTCTAAGTAAGATTATTAAAGACAAAGTATTATAGCAGGTCTATGATAAAATAATTTGTTTTCTGCAAACTTCCTTGATGCAGTTTTTTCCCAGACATTGTTTTATTTTTATGGTTTGCTTTGGATGCATAAATAATGCAGTTTTTACAATCTTGATTTTAATTTTAAATGTGTTAAGTTTCTTTCTTTTCTTAGTTTGAGGTTTTTATTTTCCGTATTTGTAAATGTTGTGGTTGCGTTTCACAGAAAATTCTATGAAGAATTGTGCAACAAATGAAGACAGTAAAAACAAGCTGAACATTGTTACCAAAATATTGTGAAATTGAATTCTAAATTTTTCATCAAAATCCTGAAACCTAAAACTACTCAGGAAGAATAGCATCTTTCATTTTATTACAGTGAATTCAAAAAGCGAATCTACACCGATAGAACACCGGTGCCGAAAGGTGTTCATCTCTCTTTTCGTATTTATTGAAAACGAAAAGGTAAAACCACGATTTGTGATTTTCAGTTATTTCGATTTCGGCAAACATCCGTTTCGAATGGTACACACTGAAAGGACTTAGCATGGGATGAGAATGAAAACCTGGAGCGGTTTGAAATTCCATCACTGTGAAAGATATCAATTTGATCTGATTGACATTCAAGTCACAATGAAACTAAGCCCTAGAAGGGAATCTAGAAAATGGGGGTGGTGGCCGGTGGGGACGTAATCCAATTTGAAGGAATGTCCGCCCCATATGGGTCGCATTCGGGCGGAATTGAAGGTGGTAGGGTAGCAAAAAATTGACACGTACCAACTATCGGTTCTGGTGCTAAACAATTTCCAATAAGAACTCCAAGTCACGTCCCAGCCGCTCCCTAGATTCTTATTACGCTGGGCATTTTGCTAGCCTTGCTCGCCTCTTTTTAACCAAAGAACTTTATCCACCCGCACACCGACAGTGGTGCGTTCTCGGCGGAACTCAAAGAGGAAAAATAGGGAAACGAAAGTGTAACCTAAACACGAAGACAAATTCAAAGAAGTAAGTCAATTGATGAGGAATGAAAGTTTGCAGGCTCCTTAGGAGGAAAATGTACTTTCAGAAATCTCGCAGTGTTGGTCGACGGAGGCTCCCAGAATTTGAGATGAAGGAGCCGTCAGGACGTCTTCTTGCGGGAAGCACTCGAACAGTGCAATTTCTATGAAATGATCGTAAAAAGTAGGCAAAGTATGTGCAGGAAAGTTTACTGGCTTTACGACAACCTCAGAGGCGCATATTACAGTCAGCGTAGAAGAGTTTCGCCATAAAACGCACCTCTAAAAGCTAAGAAACGTATCCGCATGATAATGAGGAGGCGGAATATTTTAGCGGGAATAGCTCGTTCCTGGAACAGCGGAAGCATAAGGGCTGTAAGCGAAACTTTCACGGGGAGGATTACCATGCTTTTATATCCTATTACACGGAATTACCGGATTAGATGTAAAGATGAGATAAAGAGATTCGTAAAAGTGCGTGAATCGGATGGGATCGTATTTTTTCCGCAGCTCACACCTTTTAATATATAAATAAAATAGGAGCTCACGCCTTTTTATGCACGCCAAAAAGGTATCGAGGGTATATTGACTTGATTTTCTTCCTCCTCCCACGATTAGAGGAATCCATTAAGTTGTGGACAATAAAAAACATACCTTGATCGTGTTCACCTGAGATACTCATCTCTATAACTACCATTATTCGTCTGACACCTTGCATTAGCGTTTCCTCAGGTAGATAGAATCAAAACAAAGACCGTGGCTACTCCCGTTCTAACAGATTCAATTTAACCGATCTATTTCGATGCCCCAACAAAAGATCACGCACAGTCGATCCCGCCATTGATCCGACGATCTTTGTCAGAAAGCTCACGAATCGCTCACTTAAAAATTTTCAATCAGCCACACGAAGAACGGGGAAATAAGATTTTATATTTTTTTCCACCCGATCCTCTCAATGAGATCGCCTAGCCCGCGCTAACGATAAAATCATGATCAGTCATCTAGATTGACATAATATTTTAGTAGCCGCGGATTATGTTTTTTGTGCCCGATTTGATCGCGATCAAACAGCCGGCATACCACGGAGTTCGTCTCCCTCCGGCACTACTGTCAATCTCGTTCTGACGAGTCTGTTTCTTGATCGCTATGAGAAGAACATTTTTAAGGAAGCTGCCAGCGTTAAAAGCTTTTTGACTTGCGATTCACTTACTTGAGAAGTACATCGATCAATTTGGGGAAACGATCACTGAATTGGAGGAGCTTCAGCATCTTCCGGGGATTAGAATGTTTTGACATCGACTGCCGGTTACCAGCTGGGAAATTTTGAATGGTGTTCGATTCAAGAATTGTTAAGATTTGATAACTTTACTTAATTGCATTTCTTCTTCTTAGTACCATTAAAATAGCATATTGTATTATTTATATTATTTCCGATCGTCCCTATTATTTAACAGATTTTAATGATGGGGATGAAAACTACCATCTAAATATGCTGTTTATATTTCTTACTTCAGCTTTTCATTCTTTTCACTAATACTTTAAAAAACTTACTTGTTTTTTTTTAAGAAATAATTGCGTAATTCAAGTGATTAATTGTGCGAACTAATAAGTTAAAATAAAATTAAGGACATATTATTGAAAATTGAATATACCTACATATATAGATCCAAAACTAAATATTAAAGTTGTAAATTGGATAAATATCATATGTTTTGTGGAGTTAACCATAAAGAGAACTCAAGCACTAAACCCCAATTTTGTTCAATTTGGAGCAAAATGTGTCGGTTATTTGAAACATTTCCTCCAATTAAAGTCCGAGCATGAAAAAGTAGCATGTTACAGAGTCATGAATAACGACTATCGCGGCCCCTCCAAAGTTCCCCTAATCAGGCTCTAAGACAGATTTCAAGTAGGTAACTGGAACTTGACGTATGTCCCGGGGACCGTCATCCATACGGCAAAACTCTGAGAGTTATGACCAATCCGAGGCTGAGCGTCCCCGGGAATTGAGCTCGCGGGATGGCCGAGAGCCGCCGCTTCAGCACCTAGAGAAAAGCAAAAAGGGACTATTGCGAACACCGAAATTCTCCATAAATAATTTTTATTGTCGTTTCGTGAATTCCACGGTGCCATTCAAGTCCCCGGAGCCCCATCGCGGAAAAAAGGTGGAAACAGCGTCAAGCGCGCGCTTCGGCACAAAAGGTGCTCCGGCGGGGCGGCCAACGTTCCGGCAACAACGGCAAGTGACGGGGCTATCAATTTGATTAACCGAAATTACATAACGCCCGTAAATAATGAAAAGGAGTCAAACTGTTTGTTTTCTTTTCCCGTAATTTACACACCCCCCTCCGGTCGCTGCCGCGGTTTTGGCGCATCCTCATCCCATGGGAGTCGCCGGCACTAACTTTTCCCGACAAGTCTAGCCGGTCTTAAAGAAAACCTGAAGAGACCCCACAATGCGAATCCGCGAGCCTGTTCTCTAGGAAGGGGGCAATTTTCTCGGCACAAATTACAGCAGCGGATAAGTCGATTTTTTCCTTGATTTTTCCTCTTTGTGGCTGCGCCGGGGCATTATGCAAAGTGTCACGAATTGTGTCCACAACGCGGGGCCCCACGTGGGGCTCCGCGGTCCAGGTAAGGCTGTCGCGATCGCATTTGATTGATCGCAAACCGGCGTGCGCACTCTCGGGAAGCGTGAAGCTCCAGCGAGATGCTTCGGCTAGACAAAGCTCACTAGATTGCAGATATTAGCGGCTATTTCCGCTCGTGACTGGTCACTTAGCCGGGACTTTAATTAGATCCCCCCGCGGGGAGAGTGGCCCAATCAATAGGCGTTCGATGGATAGATCTGCTGCCACAGATCGCGATTTTATCGCACCACTCGATCAGATACGGCTGAAGGCCTATTTGCACAAAATTACATTTCAGTTGCGAAAGAGGTGGAATATAAAATTTTATAAATCGCGAAACAATCCCCCCATCAAGCTCGAGTCCCTACCGCTTGACACATTTCAGCCACTTCAGCTTTAATTAAAGCAGCAGCCAACGCTCGTAGATCATGAGCGAATGCAGCACACTTTAGTGCACTCATACATATTAATTTTGTGACTTTTTACGCTTTTTAACACACCTTCTAAGAAGTAAATTAATTAAGGAGGAAAAGGAGCCGGGGCCGGGACAAAGTCTTCCGGGGCTCCTCTGACGGCGAGATACACGCCCCAGCGTTTGTTCGCAATTTTCTTCAATTTTTCGTTCATGCGCTTCCTGGGATAATTGCCCCGGTTTTTCTAGGGCTCCTGGAGCCCGCTTAGAGATTAAACCGTAAAATATTAAATGAAGGAGAAGTAATTAAAATTACGAGACCACTGCGGCCCACAGCGGCGCTGCGGTGGGCAGTAGTTATTAAATTCTGATAAAAGACGCAACGGCTGCGGACAACATCGCGCGTCCCTAAGATGCAAGAAACCAGCTCAAGAGGTTAATTTGAGTCTTTTGCTTTCAAACAAAAGTGAAATGAAAGGGGCCTGCAGAGAGCTCAAGACTTGCTTTTAATACACTTAGCTTCTTAAGCAGTAAACCGTCTTCTGGGTTACCTGCAGCTATTAATTAAGTGATTTATGGATGTCTTTTCCTTCAACAGTAGTAACTTTTACTTTCCACAGTTTTGTCAGTTTACGAGACCGCAGAAGAACCATAAATTGATTTTCCCCGAGTCATACATTTTACTCATTCAACATATTTGATATGAGTTATTGAATTAAATAATATATACATTTTTATCGAAATTTCTATTTATCGATTAAAGATTTGTATTCACCCTTTCTTATCAGCTTAAATTACATTAAAGCATGTGAAAAAGGATATCAAGTAACATTAGCAAATGCCTATTATAAAAACTTCATTAATATACATAGTAAACTAATTTTCAAACCTTTCAAAACCTAACATTTTAATTTTAGCTCCTTAGTTTCTGTGTCCTTCAGTAGTAAAACTCATCTTTGGTAGATTATAAAAAATGTTCTTTTATTACCCCATTTCTACAGGGTATTTGCATGAAATATTACTCCTTTAGCAAATTTTACTCAAATTGTACACTAAATTATGCAGAGATTACTAAAATAACCACTTCATTTTTGGCTTTACGGTACAGATATCAGAAAATTTATCGAGAAAAAGGGTATAATGATTCCTAAATTTTGAGAAGAGGAGAGTTCTTTTCAACTTATATGAAATATAAATTTTAGCACAAAAGAGCTTATTTATAAGTATAGGTACCCAGTCTAAGAAAGACAAAATAAAAAAAAGTAGTAAAAATACCGTTTTAATACGGCCATCATTGACCGTAATAAAAAACTGACAGGAATCACTTAATGCCAGTTTTGTATCAATTATGCCTACCGTTCCCGCCCATGGCTTTATCCATCCAGAGCATACTGCCTGGAGTGATCTTTGAAATCGAAAATGGAGCAAATTGGCGAATTTCACGTGAAAATTGATTCGCTCACGAAGGGCAATTAAAATCATATTTCGATTATAATAACTGGCTCCGTGACGTGCATTGAAATTCTATCAGAAGCGATGATGATAAAATGCATTCAGGTGAGTGCACACTGTTAATCACACGAGGGCACAATGCCTGCCACAAAGTGACTGATGGAAGTTCATCACCCGCGGCCGAGACACGCCGCCGCGAATAAAAGCGAGCGATCGCGGCTCGACGCAAGGGTCCCAGAGGAGCCGGAATAGAGGCGGTAAAATGGCGCTTCAGCCCCGCAATTACATCAATTAAAAGTTATACGGGAATTAAATCAATTAAAGGTGCAGCGGCGGCCCTTGCATTTCCGAGCCCCGCCCCTCGGGGTACCTTGTTCCAAAGTTTTCCGCGTTAGGTGCCTGAAACTTGTTGGATCTGATTGAATTGCTCAACACGACACCATCGGGCCTAATTACATTCAATCAGGTGCGTCAGCCTGGGGGGGGGGCGGCCTCACCTTTACAGACCCGCCCGTCCACCCACTGGAAATCGACCACTCAAAAATTAAGCAAACAAATAAACGCGGCGAAAAGTTGCTAGTTGCGTCTAGGTGCAACTGAGCACCTGAAAGCGAGCCACAAATCAATTTCACACGCAATCCGCTCATTAATAAAAGACCTAGGCCTGCGGCCGGGACAGCTCGGATCAGATTTCGTTTCATGACCAGAACACATTTAATCCCGGCCAAGATTCCTGTTTGGGTCCGTTTCCCATCGCATTATTTATGATTTAAATGCTAAGTGGAACGGACGTTCTGCTGCCGGGCTGTTCCCCAGGGAGGCATCTTTTCGCATCCTGGGCCGGAGTGCTACCAGAATTCACCGAGTGCAAATTGGATCCTTGAGAAACTCTTCGATTACTTAATAAATAATTCCCGGGGATCGGTTATAAATTCACTACAAACTCCCTCTGCATTGTGCCTCCGAGTTGGGCTCCATCATGTTTTATGCGACAGCTCAGCACTATCATTTTGGAAGATGGGGCAGTTCTGGATCTATGTCTCCTGTAACAGACCATTCGACGTCTTTACTTGCGGATTTTCCATATTTCATTAGTTCAAGGATAATTTCGAGGAAACTCTCCCGGAAATTTGTTATGGAATATTCATTTAATTTATATTCAAAGCTTTAGCAAAATACAATATAATAACTTATTGTTGAATGTTATTATACTTTTTGAAAGACTGACTAAATGGTAAAACGATTTTTTTTATAATTTGAAATATATTGAAAAACGAAATCAAACCGAATCTTTAAGTGAATGCATTCGCTTTTTAAACCTTATCAATTTAGTACTTAATATATTTATGCTACTACATATTTTAAACATAGAACAAAAGTATTTATTATATGGTAATATTTCGAACTGTAATATTTTATTCGCAAATAATCATATTAAGACACTTCAAGCTGTGTAAAATAGAATCTTCAAAATTTCATTTTTGAACAGTCGCGTGCGCTGAGATCATACTCGTTAAAAACAAATTAAATAATCTTGATTACAAGATTTATTCAGTAAATTCTCTTAAAAATATGTACTTAAAATTAAGGTTAGAAAAAAATAAAAACAACACTAATACTAACAATAAGTTAACTTACATTCGTAGTTACCTAGTTTTGAATTTCCGTATTATAAATGTACTTTAATACGTGAATCCTTTTTACATATTAAATTTCATTTGTATGTTTTCGTTTAAGTATTAATATAAAGCGGCTGTTACTTTTCGTTTACGTGCCACTAAAGGGGTAATTACGTCTTCCTTGCTTACTATTTTATATATCATATTAGTTATCTCATCAAATTTTTTTTAAAAATCAGTATATAGAGGTACATATCCAAGTTAATTCTCTCCGCTTTATTAAATTTTACAAAGAGGAAACAAGTAATGCCTTTGGCCATAAACGTGGGCTTAGTCGCGTTTTATAGTGTTCTACTAAATCCATTGTTACACAAATGTCGTCTGCTCAGAAAGGCTTAATGCCCGTGCTCCTCATAAAAGCAAACTTGGTTTGCATTAATAAAGCCCTCCTACAAGCAGATGCATTAAATCCGGTTACTGCGACCCCAAGAGTAGAATAAAACTTTAAAATCTTGCCGCCTCGGCTCCAGGAATCCTCCCGGCACCGACGACGGGAATAGCGCCCATTCAGGGGAAGCCGACTGTTAGCTTTAGAGACTTTATGGAGGGCATTACGGCGCGAATTAAGCGTCATGTTGCCTCATTAAATGGTCCTCAACAGATGAGCTCCTTCCTAAGGACTGTCATATGAAAGACATTTCCTTCTCCGATACAGGAGGGCTCACGAGTCCCGAGTTAATGTGGGCCACTCGAAACCCCCCGGACGGTATCCTGTGTGCAATCCTGAAAAATTGCTTTCATGGATGGCGCGCTGTTAAGCATTTCATCGCATCTTTTCGGGTGTGATCCCTATATCCTGGATGGGTGGATGCACTACAGCGACGTTGATTGGTACCTCCCTGTGAGATGTGAGCGGTCATCCCGGTTGAATTTATTACTCTCGTATTTCATCTTAAATGCTCCTTGCAAGAAAAAGGGGTAAACTAAGAATTGTTTCTGGCGCCGTGTGCTTGCTTCTTAGGTTTAGCTCGTGTATCGCTCGGAGTGCGGCTGAGGCGCATATGTCGCCGGAGTGAATGTCACCATTAACACTTTGTTCGCATTTATCTAATTCGCGGGGATCTCGAAGAGTGGCAACTCTTCGTGATTTCTGCGGGTTAACCATGGCCGGGCGGCTGCACTGATTTGTGCACATCGCTGCGAACTGCAACATTGCACCACGGCGCATTCGTGCTCCGGGGACTCGAATGGTATCTTCCAGGACCCCGATAATGTGGGTACAACTCGCGTGCATGTAACAATAAGCCTCGCGCGCTTAGTTTGCATGCCATAAATTTCCCCGAGAAATCTCTAAAGATTCAAATTGCATTGTGGAGGCGTTCAATTAACTACAAAGTGGCGACGTTGTCGAGACGTGCCACTCAGCAAGATTAAGGAGTCAAATGGATTTAATGCGACGCAAATTCAGGATGCTTTTCCTTATACGCTCCCCCCATCTCCAACCCCCAAACACGTCCGACCCAAATATTGATTGTGGAAGTGACTGATGTCTCAATGACTCTATAACATTTCCCTACTTACGTAAATATCTATCTTCTTGTGGTTCTATACCGACAATAGGAATATTTCATAGAATTATAAAAAATTATTTTGTATGTGCCTACATAGATATTATTTTTTAAGCACATCAAATTATCAAAACATATTTGTATTCGTTTTGCTTGTTGTTCGTTTAAGGGTTTTATTTTTATAATGAATAAAAGAAATCACTGGATACCTACATACATATATGATTATATTTTGTAAAATACATATTTCTAAATGGAGTATATTATAAAACGCTATTTAAATCGTATATACGATAGCATGCATTTTAAATATTTATATAATGTATGTATTGTAAGGAATTCTCCCTCCCACTTCTCCTCAAATTAAATCCTGGAGTGCTGTCCGTGCTCCGAGGAGTTTTCCTGGCAGGGGAGAGACGGGCGTTGGATTTATATGTGTCTTACTCAAATATTTTCCCCAAATATATTATCCTTGTAGCCCTCGAGTGAAGTGTTTATTTGGCAGAAGCGAATGACTTCAGCACCTTTGCCGGGCCACAAAGAAGTAATCTCTTCGAGAAGAAGACAAATAAAGTCGAGGGTATCGTTCAGATAGCAGGTCTAAGATGCTCTGGACTTTATCTATCATCGGCGATGTGCTGATGATATTGACATTTCAGGAACAAAAAGTGATTCAAAGTGGGCACTTACGGACTTGATTTGAATGCGGAAAGACCCAGAATAGGTCTTCGGTGATCGTTAGATGTGACCTTTATAGGGACACGCCCTGAGCTCAAGTCCAATCGATACAGAAATAAGAAAATTAAAACAGATAAAATAAATTAAGTCTTGAAGGACAGAAAAGTTGCAAAAAGTGATAATCGCCTTCAAAATCAGTTCTAATCTTATATTTGTCATGTTTCGTTATTGTGAGCAATGAAAGGGGCAGGTAAGCGTGAAATGCGCAGTGCTGTTAATAAGCAGCCATCCGTCACCGAACCGTCTTACCACAAAATCCAATTTAACCACTGACAGCATTTCACTTTTTGTCATTTTCTTGTCGTCTTACCGGCGCACTTAATCCCATCCAGAACCTGTCGATATCCACGGAATATTTCATCAGCTCGAACCAGATGAATTCCGCCTCCCCGCCGTCTACGACACTCCTCCCCCGCATTTTAGATGCCGGCCGGCCCAACTTCGTCGTGAAACAATAAATCATATCGGACTTAATCAAAAATTCAGTGCCTCCCCCCGACTAGGAAAATCACAACTCCTCCAGGATTTTCTATGTGTTTACTGCACTCGGCTCCAGAAACCTAGACACACACACACACACACCTTTCTGAGGTTTCCCACCTTTCATACGGGAAGAGACACGGTGCTTCCGTTCGGCTGGTGGATTGAATTTCAGATTTTTTCCAATTTCTGATAATCTTCTTCGGTGGGACTAATCCTCTTAGAGCACTTCAAGTGAGAAACTAGTCAAGTCCTCAAATATTCTTAAAAGTTCAGAAGAGCCTTGACCTCACTATGGAGATTTGAACTTTTTTTTATTTTTATGTGTATTTTTGGGTTCTTATAGTAAGGAAGTTGTGTAGGAGGAAAATGCAGCTTCAACTGCTTAAGAGTTTTTTCTTATTCCGATTTTCCCTCAAGTGGATTTGAATGCGTGAATTGATAAAGAATCCAACATTAGCAGAATAAGTAGGAAAGCCCACTTATATATGTATCAAAAGCTTTAAAAAATCGTTTGTACCTTAGATGCAAATCTTTTACCATAGAAACTACGAAAAAGTTCGTTTTATTTTTTTGTAGTATAGGAGACCTAGTATGAAATTTTTACTAATAAAACTTCGGATGTAATAATAATAAAAGAGAAGAAGATCTATTTGGAAAAGAAAATTTATAGGAAGTTATTATTGTCTGAGATTTTGAAATACTTCAAAAACTGTAGTTAATTGTCCTTATTTGGTTTTCTTAATATCCACAAATTATTTTGCATCAATATTCTCGAAAATCCGTTTTAACAATTATTATAAAAGTATTGTAAAGTAAACCTCTTTAGTCTCTCGTGGGTAAAATTTAGCCGTAAAGCACGGCTATTCGATGACTTAACTCTAAATTTTATCTTTAGGCATAGGGTTTCCTAAATCATATAATTTTAAATTGCTACATTCTAAATTTAAAAATGTTTTTTTATTGTGCTTTTGGATAAAACGGAAATTGAACGAACGTTAAATAAAATTCTGTTAGCTGCTGTATTGCGGAATCAAAGTTGAGATTTCAGTGATTTTTGATTTCCAGTTATATCTATAAATCAGCGAGTTATTTGTTAAATCCAAAGCACTATCTATCAAATGGGTTGAGTACTTCCTAACTAAATCGGAAGTAATTTATTCTCTGATCGTTTTTCACTGTCAAATGAAGCCATATAAATAATTTTGAGAAATAAAATATGATCCATACAAGTTTTTCATAACAGAAAATTTAAACACACTTTTGCTGTCTGAATTTAAACATTTTCAAGAGTCAAGTTAAACTTACTTAAGTTGTTCGAATTCGCCTTACAGATGCAAGTTACTAAACCCACGAGGTGGCAGCATGTCCCCTGGAAATGAGACAAATTCTGAGATCCCGGAGCCCCGAAGACCGCGAGTTTCGATGCTGTTCCAGAGGTGTTGTATCTGATTCGGACGTAATTTACAGCCAAAATTGTTGGGCCCCAAGTGAGCCGAAAGACACGAACTGCACGAGGCTCGTAGCTGACATTTTATGCAGCGAACAACTTCCGAGTCTGCACAGCGTCACGCAGAAGTGCACCGCGATGTGCGCGGTCAAAGGGTACTTTAAGACAGCGCACTCAAGACTCAAGACTTAAAACTGAAGACGTATCTCGGCGCTAAGTTATGATCCTCGTTCGATTTAACTGAGGATGAGGACAAAACGAAAATGCACGAGATGCATCCGCCCCCCGCCCCGGCTCCTTATCTAGTCTCTTCGCTGCTAAACGGCTTTCCTGCAGGAAGTTGCATTTCTGCACACTCGGACCGGGCTATCCATTTCAGAAGTAACACTGTAATCAGGCCGATTTACGCGGACCCTGAGAGCTCTGATTTTGCCGTGAAATTGCGCGGTCCGCTCGGATGCTGGGCTCCCAGGCTAGGGGTGTACGGTATCTCCGCGCCTCTAAACGGAGGCTGGCCCAAAATCCCCCGGGCTGAGTGCAGTTTTATGCAAATTTACGCATCTGGAAAATTATTTTCTGTGGTCGATCGCCTCCAACGAGAGCTATCAAGTTGAAGAAATAGAAAGGAGCTGGGATTAGGATGCTGCGCGGTCGCGGCGGCCGCGGCTTTCGTGCATATGAAACGTGTGAGATGATCATCTCCCGAGGGCGTTTCCAGATGCCTTTTAACTCTGGGCGAAAAGTCATTAATTCCGGAAATTTACAAATGCCTGGGCAGTGCGTGTAATTGCAGATGCAGTGCAATCGAACGAGTAATTGCGCACTCGAGATCTATGAATGGCCGGCCGGGCGGGTAATGATTGTTTATAGATGTCCCTGCGTACCGCCGCGATTGAGCCGCGGATCGCGCGGACCAACCGGCCTGCCCGCGGCCCTTTCACGAAGCAAATAAGCCTCTTCTCAGAAAATTGACGGGCTAAGTAAAATATGTAGAAAACTGATAAATCTCATCCTTGGGGGATGCTTAAATTGTGCCAGTGCACACAGTCGACGTCACACAGGAAATGAGCGTTTCCGAGGAACTTGCCTCCGTTTCTAATCGTCGCTATCGTAACGTATGCTATTATTCGATGTTGAGAAGATTCATTAGGCTTCTTCTGTTCCTTTTGAGAACAGGTTAAAATTAAAGGGAAGAGATTATGTTTTTTTAAATATAAAATTGTTCTTTTTGTAAATGAGAGACGAAGCAGAAAATATGGAATTTTACTTCTAACATCAGACATAGGGTAATATTTTAAGAATGATCCCATAAATAACTTATTTGCAATCTTAAACCTATATATATTAGACGACCTTGATTGACTTACTGAAGATTTCCCTAGAAACCTAACCCCGCTTCTCTCCTCTGGTGGTAGATGAAATTAAAAATATGCACTCAGAAGTTTTCTCACCCTGACATCCCGCCATTAATCAAAGATAAGAATTTACAAGTAGTTCCTACCGCCACAGTTAGCGCTAATGCCATGTTTCTAGCATCCGCTGTCATCTCGATCATATCTCATTGGCGAGGAATTAAATTCGACACCATAAAGGCAGCATAAACTGGGTATAGCAACTCTATTAGCCATAGTCAGGGACGTCTAGGAGCCCTCCTGTCCAATCCCCGGGAACAAGTTTAGCTCGAGTCATCCATCAGATGGGACCATTATACCGAGCTAAGAAAAAAAATAAATAAAATTTCTGAAACGTCCACGTCATATCAACATGATGCTCCTCCGGGATGGGGAGCATATAGCATAAAAGCATATGTTGGGATTGGAGGGCGGGACGAGTGGTTTACCTGACGGTCCCCAATGCCCGAGAATCGCATATATGCCTCGCAAATATTTGTGCATCGAAGGTGCATCCCGCTCTTTCGACTACATCTCTCCAGGCTCGACGACTTTTTTACCATGGCCGTGATTTTCATACGCACAGAAGACGTGATGTGTTTTTTATGGTAATTAGTATAATTAGTTAAATGTCATTAATTCACCTCGTCTGTGTTTACTGCACTATGGGTGCTCAGGGGCTCTTCTGTCTCATAATTCATGCAGCGACTATAGGCCAAGTGTGCCTCTTCAGAGGAAGACAAGGGGCAAATATCGCGTATTTTTGCGTTATTTTGTCGCAAATCGACGGCGACGAGCCTCCGGCCTGAGGCGAACTTGCAATTTTTCGTTTTTTCTATAATTTTCCCTGGCATTGACATTAATGATGGTAATCACTCGCGGATAAAAAAAAAAATTTCACCTGTGCCATCCCGCAGATCCGAGGAGGTCATAAAGGTGTCCATCGGGACCCAAAAACATGTGAGCTGTACTCCTGTGATAATCATAGTTATGATCTGGCTGCTTCGATAAATGCAGGGATCAGCCGTCGAAAATTCTGAACAAAAAAAGGGAGGAGTCGCAGCCCCAG
The DNA here is from genome assembly GCA_959613345.1 of Tolmerus cingulatus. NCBI lineage: Eukaryota > Metazoa > Arthropoda > Insecta > Diptera > Asilidae > Tolmerus > Tolmerus cingulatus. Next base: position 35,921,181 of record OY390710.1, read on the forward strand.
TTTGGACATCCCCGGGGATTATATCCGACGTTTTAGTCTGCTGACAGCAATTAATTTCCGCGCAAACCTTCTTCAACCCGAGATCTGAGTAAGTTGCAAATTATCCTTTTCTTTTGGATTATCTCAGTCTGTCGGACTGGAGAGCAAGTGATAGGGTGGGATCAACGAAAAACTAGTTCAGCCTGGAACTGCTCCAGGCCTGACAGATGGAAGCTAGCGTCTCTTCTAATTACAAAATTCCAACTCATTTCGTTAAGCATTTTTCATCCGTTTCGTGCAATAATTTACTTTCGAGCAAAAATCGCTGAAACTGAAGGCACGCGAGGAGCTCCCAAGTCGGATGCTGGACTCGAATGGACCCCAACACCAACGACGATAGTGCTCTATAAGATGATTAGGTCGAGCAAAAAATTGTGTAAGTAGGAAAAAAGTGAAACTACTTTCTTAAAAACGAACGAAAATAAAGAAGATGCTACTGGAGATAGTCCTTCGAGTGTATCAGCTCAAGTCCTCGACAACTCACTTGTTTACCCAATTTTTCAACTGGGAAGATGAGGTGCTTTCCTTTCGCCTAATATCCCCCAATATATTTTCATTATTCCCAACCGAATAAGGTAAAACTCACCGCAGAAGACAAATATTTGTGTTTTTGAAAAATTGTTTGGTAGCCAACGCCGCAATTCACGAAAATATCACGCAAATTGATTGATTCTGTTTTCGACAGAGATTCCGCCCTTTTGGCTGGATATTTTCCCAGAATTTTAGTTGTCCTCCCACAAATCAGCATCCACTCATAACTTTTGCATTCGAATAAAAAAGTTTTACGAGTCCGCGCTTCTGGACCCGGCTGCTGTTGATGCTGGGGCCCATAGCAAAATTTGCCGCGGATTCCCTGAATTTTGCATGTCAAAATTATTCAGATAACGAAAATTCATTTGGCGCTGTGCTTTTGACGTCCGAACAAATTCGTCTGAAAAGTTTTTCTTTATTGCACTTGACGGTGATGGCTTTGTCCTGCGGGGGCCCCGTGCGAGTTGCAAGGAGTCTCAACCATCCGCGGGGAAATCCTACTCAGTCCCTGGAATACTGATGAAGTCGTAAAAAGTTTAGCATACGACAGCAAAGTCGTGTATTTCTAGCTCAAATAGTAAGAGTAATGCGAACACCGCCCTATTCTGGGACCCTAAACGTCGGGATGACTTTCCAAAACCACCCCATAGAGGTTTGAACATTTAAAAATGCATCTAGTCGACTTGTTCTCTCATCTTTTTTAAATGAATGTTTTTTTCAATAAATTTAAACGAAAATTCATATGATTTTCTATGAACACATGGAAAAGTGAATAGTTTAGAAATTGCTACAAAATATAATATGTAGTATGAATACAAAAGAAAATAATTTCATTTTTGACTGTCCTTTTAAACAAAGTTTTTTAATATTATTGTTCCGAATTATAATTTTTTTTGCAGTAAAATGTTAACACCAAATACGAATCCAATCCAATTCTATTAACCAGTTAGACCACCTTGATCTATAAAAAGATATATGTACCTACGTATATTTAAATCACACAGCATAGAGTTTTAAAAATATGGTGCCTATAGTACAAAAATGTTACGTGGATGCCACATTACCTTAATGATGATTATAAATTTAAAGAGTCGAAGGAAGGGAATTTCGGAAATCCCCGAAAATGGCATACTAAGAAAAAGCGAAATATGTATTTACCAGGTAAAGATAGGAAAAAACATCCCTCCGATAATCGAGCTGGGGATGTCTCTTTGATGGCGGGTGTAATAAATATTTTGTGTAAAATCGGAAAATCCCACTCATAGCGTATTCTCGCGATAAGAGGGACCGGTGAGCGGATTACACTGAACGTGGAATGCAACGGAGTGAAATATTCAAAAGGACCCGGTATAAATTTCATAACGAATGCTGTTCTGATAAAATCCGTTAATGTATTTAAGGGCTCGCGTCGCGGGAGCGCCAATTTTACATTTCATCAAGCATCAGGGGCCGGCACATTTTTATTCGGTCCACGCGAATGGACATTGTGCCGAACCGGAGCCACTGTTCACTTCGCATTCGGCTCAATTTTTAATTAAAGTTTTTTATTATTCATAAAAATGTCAACATGGTACAAAAATGTAATCAATATCTGGTTTCTGGTTATTAGCCGGCTATTTTCGGTTGGTTTACTGGCCACTATCCTCGAGATCTGGCCCTGAGCTAAAACTATCCTGCCTGGAGGGTATGGTCGTATTCCGTTTAATCAAAAATTCACGAGAATAAATTTGCCTGGACTGTGCCATCCCAATAAAAAATTCATCATAAAAATACACGACGGACATCAGTCAGGACAAGGCTTTAGCATATTCCGCCGAGAAGAGGGACAATGGTACCCTAAATTTTTGCATATCATATTACATCCAGGGCTGGAGGATGTGGGCGGCCCCGTCGCAGCTTCAGGGCTCCAGCGACCACGGGGCGCGGGCCCACTACGGGAAGACGGAGGAAGAGTCCGCTCTGAATGGGGCCCGACTCCTTCTCATCCCGGAGGAGATCTTTGAATGATCCCAAACAATGATTCATTCACTTAGCCTGGATTGCGGCAGGGCCCGGCCCTTCCCCATCCAGCCGCAGGAGCTGTTGACCGACGGGCGCACTCTCTGCCGCAAATTGTCGGGCACATTGTTAAAAGTTGGGCCCCGGGGTAGGCCCGGGGCCGGCGCATAGTTATGAAAAGTTAAGATGTCAAACGCCACCCACCCTCGCCACGTCGGGGGTGGACTTTTTCAACCGACAACTGTACGAATTCTGCGGAATGACAAGAACTCCTGCAAAGGATAATTTATTCAGCACTTATGACTGGCATGAATGAAACGAATTGTCGGAGACGAGTGGCAAGGACCAACACATTTTTCTTCTCCGCCGAGGACGAGTGTATTTTGCATATAGCGCTCTTCCCGAGGATCCTCATGAAATATCATTTCCCAAGGAAATTTCGTGACGGATTTCTCAGAACGATGCAATTTTTTTTGGTTTTATTTATTTTTTTCGTTTCTTGAGTAGAACGTCTTGTGCAGCACACGTCTACTGGTCGACTATATGCACATGTGAGGTTTTAGGAGGTGCTCCTGCTTCAGAAAATGTGCTGGATTGTAATTTCAAATATTTTTATGCATGTGGCTCTGAATTTCAACTGTAGGGTAGCATAGTTACAGTTCATGACGGAGTTATATGCGTATTAAGTTGATGAATTTTCGTGAAATATTCCACCTACGGTGGATATTCTGGGACGGGTCATGTTGAGAATTCTTATGAGCTCAAGATAGCTTTTAGAACTGGCATGTTACGATTCAATCGACTATTTCAAAAGATCAGGTATTTTCAAGGTTTGACTGCATTTTACTTGGCAAATGAAAACGAACTTAAAGGGCAAATATGCCATAAAGAATTTTATTTGGATATTTTTGAATATTTTTCGGATGAAACAATAAATTTATAGTTATTTACAATAAATTTAAATAATGTTCACTTCATTCACTTTTCATAGGGACTTTAGCTTTAGAAAGACTATTTGCTTTTATAAATATCTGTATATGATACTTGAACATATACTGGGCTATATAAGTATTACTGATTATTTGCATTTATGACCTTTCCAATCATTTTATTAATTACATAATAATAAGTGCTTAATTAAAAAATTTATATTATAAATGCAGATCCGAAACGAAAAATTTATGCTCATGCTTTATTCAACAGTGAAAATCTCATTTCAATTTATTCAGGGGTTTTGAAGGAGAAGAGTACTCCAATTTTTTAACATTATTTGTAATGAAAAGTTACAGGGAGTTTTTAAAGACGAACATTAAAGGTATTATAAATTTCACCGCCTATTTTACATTCATTTTATTATTAATAGACTAAGTTAAAAAAAATTCCAATTATAAAATTTTGTAACTTAATTGTAAGATTTTAAATTAAATGCATTGAAATATCAAACTGTTTTATCTCCCATTTGATTTTATGAGATCAGAAAACTGTAAGGAACTATTTAAAAATTAATAATTTTAATTGAAGGATATCGATGCGCCTTAAGTGATTATCAGCTAATTCCAAGCATATTCAAAATGTTATCAATTTCTGTTTTAATCGTATTTTGTGTTCTACAATTTGATATAACATTAATTGAGTAAATCTTGCACAATGTAGTCAATTACAATTCACAAGTAATGTAATTTAAATTGTCTTAAATAAAAAGTTTGTTCTGAAATTGCCCATTCATCAAGTCAAGCAAAGGAAATTTCTGTCTTAAACTAGAAGTCCCCAAAGATTTACTCAATTAAAGCTGTCTAATGGCAGCAGAACAATTATAATTTCATGTGACCACAAAAAGCATTGTTCTAGAGGACGAACTGTGGTTTTTACCACGTACAAAGTTTAGTCGTTAATTTCCCAACTACACCTTCTTGCAACTTGCATGGGACAATCGTTTGGGTTTGTTCTAGCCCTGGAAGGGGCCCGGTGCATCTAGGATATCCCGGATCCCGGAGCACCCGGAGGAGCAGGCGAGTCCTCCGGCCATTATGCATGAGCACATCACCAACTGGCCGGGCACGAATCATCCTCGAAAATTTCCATCTTAGCAAACCTTGTGGTCAGAAATGCATAGAGCCTCTGGAGCCCGGGGCTCCGCCCTATTGGATGTTGTTTGCTGAGCGATTAAATTCTCCGCTCTGCGATTATTACACCCCATCTCCCCGTGTCCGGACCATTTGCCACATATCTTGTCATATATCTGAGATTTGTCGCTGGTGAATTTCTGGACGGGATTTATGAAACTCGGGACGATAATCAATTCTCGGTGGTTTTATCCATATTACACATACATGGCCTGTGTCGGTCCCTCAACCCGGGCCTCGGAGTCCCTTCCCTCCCGAAGGAGGACGTGTGCATGTCGTCCAGGACTATGCGGCTAACAAGGACTCCCGTAAATCCGGAGCAAGATTGTAATGGATTTCTTGAAGATTTGTACTCTGCCCGGAGGGTTAAATAGTTAATTTAAGGAGCGCAGTAAATTTCACAACATACTCCCGTACTCCAGACGGGAGAGCAGAGCTGTCTGTTTATTATTCCCAGTTTTGAACGAGTCCGTAAAAGGCGGCGAGAATGGAGTGCAGTAATTGGAGTTTCTGGTTAAAAGGATAAAATATTGGTGCTCTGGGCTCCAAAGGTTAATGCCATTAATTAGGCGAGTACTGCTGCGGTGCAGACGGGAATCGAAAATCAGGACTTCAGGACTGGCCGAGGTCAGAGGTTGCGATTCCTCCATAGCTTACGTCTTAACAGTCCAACTAATAAATTTATGGCCAGACGAGGATTCTGTGCGAGATACGTGCGAGGGTTGAAGCCCTAATGCCCAACATGAATTTTTATACTTTTCGGAGTACAATCTAGCCAAATGGATTCGTCTAACATACAACGACCAGAAAGGCAAAATTCTTGATATCAACGCAACGTGATACTTAAACAGAGTAATGAAATTTCCAGAACCAACAATTTAATTTTAACTTTCAAGTCAGTGCATTTCCAGAGGAAAATGAATATAGTACATATTTTCTAGGAATTTGGACGGTTTCCATTCAATAAACAATTTAAAATTTTAATTTAGTTAGTTAAATTATTACATTTATGATCCAAAAGTAAGAGGTTATCCTACTTAAAATTTTTTGATATGGTAATATTAGTATTTTTAGAACTAGGTAGCGAAATTTAAATATGCAATATTTCTTAAGTTATCTAATTATTTCTAACCCATTTTAATGTTAAAAAAGTAAAAGTTTTCTTCCCATACGTGGGAAATTAATGTAGCAACTTAAAGGCCTTGTAAACTTAAAACAAAAAGTAAGTTAACATCTCACGATAACTTTTATTTGCCTTCATGTTAAGCAAGGTTACTACAACACAGGATCAAGTAGGCCAGGGTTAAGTAATGTGTTTGAAATTCGACTCTATAAAATCGCCACTTCCGCGGCCCAGTCTCAATAAATCTAAGAACCAGCAGCAGAGAGAATCAATATTTCTTCGCCGAATAAGACTAAAACTAGTGAATAGATCGATCGGTTTTAAGTTTCCAGGTTATATAAATCAGTTGCACTTGGGTTGTCAGTAACCAGCTGTCGTCTATCACGAGGGATTGGTGCGTTCCAGGTGAACTGAACGCACTTCGATTAATTTCATGTGACTCTCCTGGCGCAAGGTCTGCCTCGGCGTTCAGCCCTTAATCATTTCCCTGGAACGCAGAAGCCTCCCATGGAATCGGTTGGATACTGCGAAACGCTGCGAATCGCCGCAATATCGCGAGTCCCAGGCGAACGCAGAAATCATTTACCAAACGCAACCATTTTCCCGCAGATAGAGTTGTTAAAACCCACTCCCATGTCAAAAGACGGCAAATGCAATTCAGATTGCAAGACCCAAGGTGCAGAAGCTGGAGCATCCGATTGCAAGAAAATCAACTTCTTCTTGGGCCCAGGGAGACAGTCTCCAGCCCCAGTGGGCTCCACTGTCCGACGGTTCCCGGGGCCCCGGAGCAGCAGCGGAGCGCCTGTCCGATTTGCAACCGCCTTGTACCCAGGACTGCATACGAATAATTTATGAATTGATTTTCAGTTAATTAAATTGATTTATAGGCACTTTATTGCTTTATTGCTATTAAGCTATGCACTCACACAAAAAGGCAGGTCGGACTGGCTCCGCAGCACCGCCTGTCTGTCTGGTGGTTATTTTAATGACCGCAGTTGCAGTTCTTAAAATTTATTTCCCTCCAGATCCAAGACACGCTGCCATCGCCTTAAGGAGCGCATCGCAAGAACCTCAAGAACCGCGATGGCAACTAGCTATAATAGGGCTATAAAGCGGTGGTGCTTTAATTTCACTGAGTTTATCTATCAATTACCGGCTAATTGCTTAATTTTCCCATATTACATCAAGAACACAATTTACGACTGCGCCCACGCTGAGATGTTGCTAGTTTTACACCTTAAAACGACCTACCGAATGTCTCAAAATTGACCATTAAAATGGACTCTTACTACGCTCTGAGCGATTTGAAATGGAAGATACGATTTTAAATTTTAAGTAACTCTAAATAGAAAAACTTAAATTTATAGATTATACGAAATAGAAACATGTATATTTTTATATGTCCTCAATTTATTTTCAAAGTATTCAACACAAAATTCCAAAACTGATCACAGATTAATTTTAGCTACCTTTGATTTCAATATACTTAGTTAGAATTAATTTATCTACCCACTTAGAACGAAAAAAATTAATTTATATTAAGTGAAATTTAGAAATTTCAATTGAAAGAAGTCTCTTCAAGCTCCTTTTGATTCGTTTTGAAAATAAGAAAATGGCACAAATTAATAAAATAAAAATTTATAATTTTAGTAGATATTAAGAGTCTGTGGTAATCTCTCGAATTCGCAAAACTGAAGGAGCCTGGGTGGGTATTAAATGATAATTTCGAAAAATAATTTAATAAAGTAAAAATGTGTTAAAGATTTCCACAATGCTGAGTAAGCCATGAATGACTAATAGTTCCAGAATATTTTGTAGGTATTATTCAGAATAACAACTCTAATTCTCTTTAATCAAAATATGTATGTATGAATTGTATAAAAAGTACACATCAGAAGTCTTTTCTGTGAAATTTCTAATCTCCTTACTTTTGTCCTGAGTCTGCACGCAAAGGTAGATACTTCGCATTGAGCACGCTAAACTTGAAAACAATTTTGTGCCTCCTTCAGGTACTCATTAATTATCCAAACAAACACATATTTGCTCAAAAGAAAAACTCAAATATTTGCTTACATCATTTTAATTACAACTAAAATTTGCCAATAAATACAATTTGCAATTTGAGGCGCTTCAAAGCGGAGCACACGAACGAAGGTAAACTTCGAGTGTTTAATCAAAACGTTCCTTTGAGGCGCTGAGGGCGTTCACGGATCCCCCAGAAGCCGCACCTGAGTAATTAAGACGTGCTCTGCCCTCTGTGCAAACAGGCACAAAGCGATCACCTGCGGTGCTCAAGGTGTTTTAATTACGGAAATTATCATTTGAGGAGATTTTCGGTTGTGGAACAAAAGAAATCCGAAAACCAGCTGGCAACTGATTTCACATTCAGACATCGCATCTAAATAAATTTTCGGTCGTCTTGGATAATTTTAAGCGAAATTTTTTTAGCCACTCGCACGCTAAGTCCGTGACATTGACGAACGGTCCTGTCCGGCACGGCACGGCACGTTCGAGGAGGGAAAAGTGCACGCATGTTTTGTCCGAGTGATTACGTGACAAATGACCTGCAGTTCACATGAATGCCCTCATCCTGGACAGAGCCACTTAGTCGAAAAAAAAGAACGTGCCGAGTCATCCCTGAACACTTTCTCACAGCTCCTCATGGGTAATTCACGCGGTTTAATTAGGCGGTATAATCGACTCGATCAGTTGCACCACGTCAAAGTGTACATCCTGAGGGAATGGGGCCCCATTCACGGAGACGCTATCACAAATCAACTTTCCTTCTCAGTTAATTGTTTACGAAAACACCGGGAAGTGGCTGCCCATTAGTTCTGGATTAGGGCAGGGCTAGAACAGGGATAGAGTGGGACTAGGGCTTCAGAACAGCTGGAAAAATGAAAAGGTAGACGTCTCGGGAAGTGCTACCAAAACAAATAAACCTACTCGTGCATAAACAAACAATTTTCGTGGGCTTTGGAGGCGCAAAACACGTACAAAAACACTTGTACTACACTATCGGCTTGAGGAGGCCTATGCGTTCCGATCTTCGCATTCAGCTTGAAATCTCCTCAAGAAAACCTCTACAAAAAGACCGTCGCATCCATTGCACGGATGGTTGCGGATGAAAAGTGCTGAGCCGGCATAGTACAAAATACAAAATACCCGAAAAATGCCTTGGCATCGCATCAATGACTAGACAAACAAATATTTGTCCAATTCTCAACGCGAGCAAATAAGTGACTTGCGTTTCCGCGGTAAATCCGGGACTTCTCCCGCGGGAAGAGGGGTCGCGCAACCGGCTAATGTCTGCTCAGCGATCCTTCACGGTACACGCTCGTTTCGGGCCGCGGTTTTCGAGACGAACGCGACCTCCCACGCGAGGTGATTTTCCACCTTGCCAAGGTAAGTAGAAATGGCGCGCGATGCGCAACTCTTCGAACGAGCTGAGAGCACGTCTTCCTGGCAGGACAACTAATGAGCTAATTATGGAGCATAAATACACGGCTGACATGTGAACCAATTAAAACACAATTAAACGAACCATGCCCCTCTCCTCTAAGACTGTGCGCCCCAGCGGACCTAATTTATTATCCTCGGCCTCGAATTTCGCAATTTTGCCATCAGTGCAATTGTCAATTACGGCCGTTACTGTCGTTCGCGATGCAACCACCAACACCATCCCCATCCTCCTCCTCATCCTGCGGGGTCTACTGCCGGTCGGCTGCATCTGCATCCGCGATGCACTAGGCCATGACGCGGTGCGCCGCACGGCTCTCAAAGCCCATGCATCGAGCCCGGCCTGAGCCGGTATAAAGAACACAATTTTAAGATATAAATCTTCCGGTTAATAAATGGGATAAGGAGAAATCAAATTACGGGCGCATTGACGAAGATCGATTTATTTATCTCTTGATTACTACTTTGGGAGGACGGGGAAATGAATGTTTATGGGCAGACGTGGGGCCCCAAATGATTTCTCCGGGTGCCTTAGAAGGACAACTCTGGAGCTATGTGGGGGCCTCCTAATGGAGGACTTGTTTCCAGAGATCCACTGATATTTAGTTCTTCGAGCACTGTGCGCGCTTTTATTTGTCTTCCAGCCGGCTAAAACCCCGCTGATTGCGGGGTAATTTCGCCTTTTGCCATTTTCAAAGAAGGTACTAAATTGGTTTCGATTTCGCCACAAAATTGAGTTAATCTCAGTGAGTGCTCGCTCCACTTTCGCAAGAACACTGAGTATTTCTCAATTTTTGGAAAAAAAAATAAGTAAGTAAATTGGAACAATTCCTATACCAGTAATCGACTGAGTGAAAGTACTATAGATGCTCCTCTTTGAAACGCCGGAATTATCCAAACAAAGGTTGAACTGTTGGAAGTTTGGGAAAGCTTCTGCACTTCCGAAAATTTCGTGTCAATTAACTATGTTTTGTGAAATTAACTGAGCATTAGGAATTATTTTTTGTTTTCTCGGGAATCATTAGAAAAGTAAAGTAGGTCAGTACCGAATAGAGATGTCTTTATCTCTCGTAGTTATAATTCTATTCTTGCAAGTTAATTAAAGAGCAATTACTACTATTTTAATGGGTAACACATGACCTCAATTAAGAAAAAGTTTCTTCCATCTGGTAGAGTGATTTGGTTTTTTAAAAACTGACTTTATTTCTCGTTATTTCTTATTGCCACTTATTGGTAAAATTTGAAAATTATAAAATGTCGTTTGGTTTTTGTCGTTTTTTTAGAAATTTAATAGTAAGATTTAGATTAGATCATTTGGAAGAAAATAAATTGAAAACTTATTGAAATTTCAAAAACTATTAATTTCAAACACTATTAATTTGAATTTTCCTCGAAACGACTTTTTCCGCGTAACGACAAAAAGCCTTTACAAGACAACACATAATTTTGCAATATTTTGATATTTTTTGGGAATGTTTACACAATATATTTATTAATGTGTAGATACTATAAATGTTTATAGAGCATTAAAACGAAAGTTTTATATATGCATAATAGTTAAAGAAAAAAGATCTTTCATTTCTATATGAATGAAACATTGATAATTTTAAAAATTATTGAAGAATACTAAATTTTTAAATTGAAATTATTTTTATGAAATTAGACAGAGTGGAAAAGAGTGGCAAAATTACAATGGAAATCATTGTTTGACAGAATATTCTTAGTTTGTGTAGTGCAACAATATTAGTACCTATAGAATAACTAAATTAACACGCAGATACCGATTCGTGTAAAACAAATTACCTGCCAATGCAAAAATAGTAACTTCGCGTGTTTAAGCCAACTTTATCGATTTATTCACAGTCACAGATCTGGCCGATCCATAAAAAATTGCCTCAAAATTAGAGATTCTTAAAGAAGTTGTCTACTTATCCGCTGACAAGATAATTCAGTCTGTCACTTGCCCAAGAGGCCTGGGCATGTGAGCGGGTCACGGAACCCATTTTCCAGGTGAAATAGAGTCACCCAGGTGAGGCCACGGCTGGGGCGTACATTTTTAATAAGGCCTTCTCGTCCACCGTGCCCTCATCAAAACTTTTTGACATGTGATTGGCCAGCCCGAAACAATTCAATGTCCGAGCTGCTAATTAACATGTTCACAGAACGCGCCTCAATCTTGACGTGCGACGAACAAAAATGAATTCATAAATTTTCCGTCAAACCCACGTCTTTGTTCCGTAAGATGAAGACAGCCACGTCAGTGGAAACTGTGTGATTACATGGAAAACAAAACGTGCCCTGCCCGGGATATTTTCTTCCAGGGCATCTATCATAAAGGAACTGCACCCCGGAGAAGGTGGCGACTGTCCTGAATCCGCAATGGCACGCGGATCCTGGATGCCAGGACGAAGGGAAAAAAATCATTCAAATTAAATTACACCAGTGTAAGCAGGTCTGGTCCAGGCAGGAGGCTGTCAACAAAATCAACGAAGATTGTAACTAAGGTGGCGTGCTAGGGCTGCTCGTTTCGTGCTAACATATCGCCCGCATTATGATGAAAAATCTTTTATTTAGCGCAAACAAATGAATTTTCTGGCAGCCTGTTCCTTCGGCCACTTGAATAATTTTCACAGAAGTGGAAAAGATTTCCAGAATTACGGCTGCAGCAGCCGGCACTCCTGCGAGTCCCCGAGAAAATGGTCTCTGGGAGCAAGGCACAGTGGGCAGGATTCTTGGTCCTGGAAACAGAACCCTACCCACCGACACCTCACATACGCTCAGTGAGTTATGCTCCGGAGTAATGAGGTGAACTTTTCCCGTGAAAGAAGTTTTATGCGGGCGAAGTTGGACGAACCTCGTGGAGAACATTTAAATCATTCAAGAAGTTGATGTAAGTTTTCCAGAAAGTCTTTAGGCTAAACCGGAGCAGGGATCTGCAGACACCCCGGCTACAGCAGGAGCATCGAGGAAATTAGCCCCCGAGTCGTTTCCTTAACGATTCTCTTAGGAACTTGTTTCTGAGAGAAATATTTTATGCTTGATGACACAAACACTTAAAAACTGCACTAAATGCCACTATCAAAAAGTAGTAATTTACGCCAATTTCGATTAAATGAAAAGTTGAAGTTGCATGATAAAATATTTTTGAACTTCTTAAGAATCCCTTGTAAAAACACATGGCTAAACAAGGTTGATAGAAGATTTAGGGTAATCATTGAGATCAAAGTTTTAATTAGGCGAATTTCTTATTTAAAAGAGCTACAGCAATTAAAACCTATCCTGAATACCTTGATTTTTTTAATAAACTAGTGAACATAAAGAATAATAAATTCTGATGAATTACTATTTTAGTCTGGCATCTTGGTAGCACAATGTAATGAGATTTTTTTTCTTTTTTACCAACATGTGATGAAAAATGTTCATTTATTATCATTTACTAATTATCAAAGAAAGAGGCTAAATCCTTGTCACATAAAAGTAATTTAGTTACAAAATATTAAGCAACATTTTCAGAGATATTTGCAAACGTTCCAAAATTCCAGGAAATTATTTTGGTTCTGATACAAAGTATGTAGGTAATATGCTCGTTCTTATGCCAAAATAATATGTCAAAGAGGATTAAAAGAAAATGAATAAATTCGGTAATCTGGTACAGTGTACCAGTAACGATTAAGAAACAAATGTTGATCACTTTTAAGGGGCTGACTGCGGTAAATTAAATATGCAAACTGCACAGCATTAAAATCGAAATGGAATAATTGCTCGCATAATTACCGATTCATAATTAATTTTCTCTGGTCAAGTCGATCGACTTGGCTTTAAGGAGCACAAAACTCGATGGTACTCATCAATATTCGCTGAAAATATTGATCGTGCCGTCACGTAATAATTTCGCGGTGTTCAATGCATTTATGTTCCGCGATTTACAAGCGTAGCAATTAAATCAGAAAACGTAATAAGCGGTGTGTGGAACAGGGATAAAAAAAGGGGTCCTACATCCCAGGGGACGAAGAGTCCTCGCAAAATTGGCAAGGGACAGCGGGGAGAGATTCCTCAATCTTTGCCTAGGTAAAAGGAGTCCCCCGGCGCAAGGCATCAGGGTCAGAATCAATTAAGAAAATCCCACAGCCGCCTTATGCAAGTTTTTATGTTTTTGGCTGCTTTACCTGATATCATTAAACTAAAAACAAACACCAACCCCACTTGCGCCTCCCCGGCGGGGGGTTTCGCCAGGTAAAGAACGATAATTTATGGAAAAATCATGTAAATGCGCGCCTCATTAAAATGCATAAGGCAGCCCTAAATACGTGGATATGTTGTATGTTGTATGCGCGCCGTCAGCCGGCTTCGACAGATCCGCGGCGGCCGAGGCGCGAGTGGAGGTGTGCAGGGGCACCCTGTGCATGGCACCGATATGCATTTTATGTATGCATTTGAAACATAAATAATTGAGGTTCGATACGCGCGGAGACGACTCGGGCCGGGGCCGCTGGGACGACGGCGCGAACCTCAGTCGATCCCGCGCGGGAACGTGTGTGTCCCACAGGCATACAGTATCCAAATGAAATTATTCCAGGCGGTGCTATCTTTTTGGTTTCTTTTTAAAAAAATTTTTCATCGCACCGTGTTATATGCGGGCCGCCGCACCACACCACAGCACAGTGATATTCATTCCGGGGATCCATTACAGCTCCAAATCTGATGGGATCTGACAAATGGGACTTAATGGTGAATCTCTGGAGATTATCAGAGCGCGCGGTTTTTTTAATGCTTTTCTGTATAAACTTTTGGCCGAATTCATTTACATACATATATGCAATAACATTTTCATTAGGCACGAGGGTTGCCCACCAGCCCCACCATAAATACGACATGGTCCAGATTTTTAGGCTCCCTGATCACTTTGAATGGGTCGCATATCCTGAAGCACGGGTGGTCAAAAAGGATTGGGACATGCTTAAATTTTAGCACTCCACATAAATTCCTCTTAATTGCTCGTCTTCGGACTCATCGAGGAGACTCAGCCAAAACACAGATGTTGTGGTCCAGATCCCATTTCATATTTTTTACTTAATTATTCTAGGGGAAGACGGGATATGGTGGCTTCATTTAAATTAGTCCGTCGTTCTGGTATTTTAATTGATCTTGTAGCTATTCGGATGCATGCTGAGAGGGAAAGATTAACGACGAAGACCACGTAGAGATTGTTTTAAGGGGATAGTTAAAAAAAATAGGGGCAATCCAATTTTAATTGTAATGGAGAAGGGAACATTAAAAATGAAAATCAAGCCCTTATAAATTTATGCGTCTGCTTGTAAGTGAATTATTAGATTTTAACATGTGCAGCCAGAGTTTTTTGTTACATATTTGTTTATCTCTATAACCCTTGTAATTTAGAGGAAAGGCATGAGTTAAATTGATCTAATTAAAATTTGTTTTGTAGGTTTGTTGATGTAGAGTACGGCACGGTTTAATCAGTCTTTGAAAATTGTTGGAAAATTAAGCAAATTACCTACTATTATTACTAGTTACATGAATCATTTATTGCTTATATCATAAATGGGATAAATGAAAGTTTTACCCTTAAACTTCTAAAAGTAAATTATACTTTTCACACAATTTTATCAAAACTATTAATCCATGTTATTATAATTATAATTCACAACTCTTCTGTAAATTATTCAGAAATATGAACTGATTTTTAGTGTATCTCCTTCAATAAACGTATAAATTAAATGAATAACTTGTATTTACTGGATAAGTTCCTTAAATTGAAAATTGGATAGCATCCCAAAAATTTAATTGCGTTATTCGCTTATGTTTACATTCAGCCAAAATTGCAAAAAAAACTGCTGACGAATGGCTGAACTCACGAGAAGAGGAGGCGAAACCCAAAATTGAATTTAATTGGGTCAATTGCTTGAAAATATCTCTGCTCTTAAAGAAATTGTTTGCTTCTGCAAGTTTTCTGGAGTAGAAAAAAAATAAAAAATAAAAAAAAGGTAGATTGCCCTGCGGACAACGAAAATGCAGAGGGATCATCAGGCGGGGACAAGTAATCCACTCGCCCGACCTATGACTACTCCTCTAAAATTGACAATTTAAATTGAGACAGCCAGAAAGTCATTTCTTCGATTGAATCTACGGCCCCGGTGGGATCTTTCAATCCGCCGTAGAGAAAGCCCTGCGGAGGGGCGAGGTACCTTCGTTTTCCATTATTTTTTCTCGTCCTCCTGGTCGCCTCCTGTGCCATCGTCCGTCCCCATCCGATTCCAATTTTTATTCAGCGAGGACCGTAAATAACTTTGCTCCGTTCGCAATCCTTCTGCCATTGTCCATGGGTTGTTACATGGATGTCACCCGGCCCCAGATCACCTCTCCCCGGGTCTTCCTTTTCGCATTAAGACGATAATCCTCTTTGAATCACTCCGGCTCACTAATTGGATGCGCCTTCCAAGGATCCGCTTGTTTACGTTTGTATTTAAGTTTTCCTGTCTTGCTGTCATTTTATCTCCTCTTTGTTTCACCGAGGAATAAGCGAAAGACGTTCTATGTCCTTTGAGAAATTGTTTTCATCCCCGGGAAATGCAAGATGGACGGGGAATTTAATTTGTTTCCCATTCACGGGCCCCCCGGCGAAAGAAACCATGCAGTGCCTTCCCAGCAGAAAATC
Source organism: Tolmerus cingulatus (assembly GCA_959613345.1). Lineage (NCBI taxonomy): Eukaryota > Metazoa > Arthropoda > Insecta > Diptera > Asilidae > Tolmerus > Tolmerus cingulatus. Next base: position 35,937,127 of record OY390710.1, read on the forward strand.
CCAACAGTCCCGAGAGTGCTCGGGGATATTATTTAAATTGCGATAGGGGGCCCGGACGGGGGTGCCCACCTGTCGGACGCCCGATGCCCCACTTCTCTACGGCGAATAGGAAACTAAGGGACAATTGGGGTTGAGCCCTAATTGGTGGCAAACGTAATTAAAGGAAGACGAAAATAAGACCATAGAGCCATTGAACTGCAGGTGATTGAGAAGGGCCCTTGATCGAAAAACCTTTTGAGGCGTCTTGGCATCGGTCAGGCGCTCTAGGCATAGACAACTTGCTCTCTATTGAATGCGGTTTCAATTTACCAATATTCTGAGACAACATTTATTGTCCCGGAATAATGCAATTGTCCAAACTTGACGAAAAGGACGTTGGAAAGTCCTGAACTTTTGCCTTTTTGAGCAACCTTTTACATTTTGAGTCGCTTATATTCGTGTACACAATTGAATTATTTTTAGCTCTTGAATTAAAAGATTGAAGAAGAGAATTTAATGAAAGTAGAACCATTTTTACCATCGATCTTTTCTTAGTTAGTATCTAATAATAAAAAAAAAACCAAAGATTACTGAAAAAAAATTATTTTTCATGTACCCACATAATATAAACCACATTGACCATAATTTTTAAATATGATATCAAATATATCGCTTGTAAAATAAAGAGAACTACTTTTGCTTAAGATATCAAACTTTCGAAAATCAAGTGGAAGCTGAAGCTTAACTTTCTGTAAATTTTTGCCTAAGTAGACTGAATAGTTTTTGAAATATTTCTGATAGTGACTTTGATTTCGATTTTATTTAGTTTCCTCTAAAAATAGTATATATATATATTTCTATGCATATTTTTGTAAAACCTAGGCAATTTGTTTTATCTTAACTTAGACCACTCTTTACCGAGAAAGTTGAGTATCTTCTTACCGGTTCCACCAAGAACAAGAGACGCGGTAACATTCCTCTTCCGATTTGTGGCCGCGGCCTTAAATTTTGCATCCACCTTCACTTTCGCCGCACGAGATCAAGTCGTTTTCTAGCTCCTCAGCGGGGGGCGTTGTACGCGTTGCAGTCCGACGAACAACTTCGGCGGCTCACCTCTGACCCGTTTTGCGGCCGATTTGCAAAATATCCGCGAATATCGCGAGCGGATCTGTCCTTCACGTGCACGTTCAATTAAATTAAAACAACCGTCGCGGGGGTCGATAAGATCGGAGCGGCGTGCATAAAATATGTCCATCATTAGACCGCTCGAGAGGCCGCTAGACTAGCCGCGGAATTCCGTCGGGGCCCCGCGATTTTCGTCAGAGATTACCGCAGATACATACGAGTTGCATTTTATTGCAAAATATGAGAACCCCATGTGTGGAAGATTGACAGTGATTTCAACGTGGACCAAACCGCTGAGGAAGTGGAGCGGTACGCCGCCGCGCCTGTCGGCTAATCGGCGATCAGCAGGCTCCGGCTTGTTGGACAAGATTCGCCAGAAATTCCCACACTCATTACGAGAAAATTGGGGCTCCTTTCCTTTCTAATCCCCTGAGCACTGTGGTGGAAGCACAACATTTTAAACTGTTTGATCAGAGCCTCGATATCCCGGGCTACCTCAATACCCGGGATGGTGTCCTTATTTCCAGGCGCTGCCATTAATTACAGTCCCAGGAGATAAGGACACTTCTCCAGAAAAATTAAAAAAAAAAAAAAGGAAAAAGAAATCATTTGACGAGAAGTAGGACGAAAAGGTTTTGGTTATCGTCTGCGCACACCTGCTTTCCTCGTTATCTCCAAATCTTCCCGGAGGACAATTTATTAGGAGCATCCCGATACCTGCCCCGACCTGCAGCGAATGATTTTTGATGCCGGGACATATGCGGGCTAGCTACAATCGGCAGCCAGCATGGTCCAGGTTTTATGCAGCGCGCGGGCACCACTTTGCGACACTTCCCGTGATAAGGGCCGAAGTTTATGAGGCCTTTCATAACGAACCGCCGCCGCCGCACCGCTTCATGTCCTTGCAGATCCTTTTCACATCGTTCACTTTCCTTTTGCGGCTATTTTTTCATTTCTCCCCGAACGGCGATATTATGACACGCGTCTGGAGCATAAATCCCTCCCTTTTTTTTTGTATATAAAGTCATAGCTAGAGTGGCAGAGTCCACACCTCCTCCAGGACTGCAGGATGGTTTATATCCCGGCCCCGCGGCTTGGCTCACGAAAGCGAAAGGAGCACGTGGGCCGGTCCAGTTGCCTTGCCAGTGGTTATGGTATAAAACCTTTTGTTTGCACGGAGTTGGGATTTTTATTAATTTTTATGAGAACTTATTACCGGAGCTCCCGGTATCCTGGCTATCCAGCTGTCATCCCGGCCAGTAAATTCGGGCCGATGATGGTACGCGATGTGATGCGATGTTATTCCAGGAGCTAAAGGACTCCCTGTAAATCAAATTGAGTGAATAAACGAGTAAATTTTATGATGTGCTGTAAAATTTATTCCATCGTAATACTTTTCCTCGGCGGGAGTTTTTAAGAAAAAAATTAATTGCCACAGCCGGGAGTTTAGTAAAGGATATTTTAGAGACGCGATTTTTTTTTTTTATTTTCGTGAAATATGAAGATGATGCTTTCACGTTTTTCTTTTTTCTTTTGGTACGATTACGAGGAACATATTTGAGAATAATTTTTTTGTTTGCTTTACTTTTGAAAGTAGCCGCAGGTTTTTTGTTACGACTGTGGGGGTGTAATGGCCGTAATTACGCTGCTGTTCCCATTATGTATATTTAAATTCTGAAAACTGGTGTATTTGGCGAAATATTTACTCAAGAAAGGCATTAAAGTAATTATAATTAATATGGTAACATTAAACCATAGAATTACTGAGGATTTCCACTATACAAAATTAATAAAATTAATTTGTAATAAAATCACCCGTTACATAGGTATGTAGGTATGTGCCATGAAAAAAGAATTATGTTTCATATAAAATTATAGCCAGATGGGAGACAATTTAATTTTTTTAATAACTCAATCCATAACGATATCTACTGTTCCTAAATATTTTGAAATCATTTTTGTTGCAATTTTTCAAGTTCAAAATATTCAATCAGTTTTTTCGATTTACTACCAAAAAAATTACCTTTATGTTAACTCCTTATTCTGTTAATAAAATCGATATCAAAACTACATTTCTGATAATGTACATACAAGTCAAATAAAAAAATGAAAATCAATGGGTATGAAAACATAACCGGGTAAACCGACCTACCCTACCGTTCTTAGAAATATGTAGTCTGACTCATTCCCTTAAAAAATTGCACAGAAAACTGACGAAATTCAATATGACAAGAAAAGGCTCCGAATCAATGCAATTTTTACGGGTTTCCATGCTACCCGCCATCGATCCGTTTTTACCTGACAAGACCGTCCCTGGGTAATTTCACGATCGATTAAACAAGTCGCGTAAAAATGTCTCCTTCGCTCACCTGTCCCCTGGAAGGCATTGGTTGGCAGGAGATCCGCAAACAAACCCTGGCCACGGTCGAGGCCCTTCCGAACGATGAAACACATTTGCAAGGACCCGGGAGCCCGACATTTGTAATCCCATCCTAAACTCAATCCCTTGCCTAATTAAACCCAAGTAGGAATCGACTGGTTTTAGAGCCACTCGGCCTCCTTAGGTGCTCCGGAATGTCAGGAATGGAAAAGTGCATTTACTGAGGAATTCTGGTTAGGCTAGTTGGAGACGGGACTGGGACAGGGATCAGGAGGGCAAACACAACTTCGATTTGTAACCGCTGCCGCCAGTGGTGCTATGGTCCTGCGGGGTTGTGTGCATAAATAATCCAGGTAAAGGACATGTAAAGGATAAGACGTTTTTTGGCAATGCGGATAAGGATCTGTCGGCTTTGACATGGGTGCATGTCGTTCTTGGAAGTTATCAGTTTTTTTTCGAGAAAGTATTGTCCCATGCCTACCCCTACAACTTTGGGGTAAAAAACATTTTTGATTACAATCAGGAAGAAGTTTCAGAACCCTCATGGGCTATTGATTTTTTAAGTAAAGGTTGACTACAACCAGTTGCTTAATTGCACATAAATCAGAGGACGCTAAATAAACATGGTATTGCCTAAAAAAACACTTAGAAAGATCGAGTGAATTAAAGTTTACCTAGCAAAAATTATCAATCCTTTACAGGACCTTGTTTTTATTTTTCCTCTTAGATGGCTGATTAGGTAACTAAGTGAGCAAAAAAAAGACAATTATGATTGAATTTTGTTATGAATTTCAGAAACGAATTCAAATCATAAAAATACTATTACATATCTGGCTGAACTACGATGTGCAGCTAAAAATATCGAAATTTAAAAAATATTTCGCAGTAAGTTACTGACGAAAATATGTAGTTCTAGAAACCACTCATTTTTCTCTCAACGTAACTTAAAAATTATAATGGTTATCTAGACTTCAACATCCGCTGAATTAAAAATTCAACTATATGAAATTACAAGATGGAAAAAAGAAACATAAGATTTCTCAGAATCATTTTTATAGTCTACCTTCGTTCCTTTTAAAATTCTGGAATAATATCTCTCACAAAGAGGAACAAGAATTTTATGATTTTGCAAAATGCGTGGGGTAGTCAAATGGTGTTCCATATGTATGGAGGAGTTTAAAATCACAATTACGTTTGAATTTATGAAAATTATACTCATCAATTCCGCAATCCTGATTCAGAAAATTCACATCATCCGAAAGATTTTATTATTCTATGTAATCTCAATTATGCTGGCAGAAATTTATTTTCCATAATTTCTATGAAACGCGTAGGACTTATTATATAGAGTTTCAGGACTATGAATATCCTTGAGGGAAAAAGCACTGACCCGTTTTCAGCTAGAATGCAGGACCATTTATCAAAGTGATTTTTAAAACAATGTAGGCAATTTAAATACCTCACAGGTATTCAAAATCCGCACAAATTGATCATGGTGTACGCCTACAAACAGAATAGCTGCACTCATTAATAACGAAATTATACGGCTGATGAATGCGATTACGCTCCCAAAACGCAAAAGTGAGCCTCTGATGCAATGGGGGCCGCTAAAATGCATCGAAACGCCTCCGTCGCATTGCATCGCCCTTCCGAAGGGCCCTCCCTTGGGGCCCGGCACACACGCAGAGATAAGGGCAATTTGGACGTGCCCGGTCATATGGAAAACCCGATTAATGCTCCCTGAACAATCAGTTAAAACAGTGATTTCCATTATTCAACATAATAAAATTCATAATGTTTAATAAAATGCAACAAAGGCAATGCAAGTCAAATATAACGAAACAGCGCGAATCGCGCAAAAAGCAAGGCGACAGACAAATAAAAAAAAATTAAAAAAATTGCAGTCGCGTAATATGCGGCGTGACGCAGCGGCTGCGGGGGTGGTGGACGAAGGACGAATAGCCCCTCCCGTTTCTCCACACCACGCCGCCGTGAAAATTGCCGCGATTAATGCAAAAAGCGTAAAGTTGCGAATTTATTGAAAAACTTTTGCTATTTTGATTGCTGGCGGGACCTTTCACAGCCCCGCTCTTATCACTGCTCCGCAGAGTGAAATAATTGCGAAATTCACAAGTGAGGAAATTTCATGGTATGATAAATGTTTAATTATTTCTGAAAATTGTGTAATTTTTCGCGTTCCCTTTTTATTTATTTATTCGGCCGCTCCTCCGGCGGACACTATCTTCACCGCCCGCTAGATATGGACTCGGTGGGTAGACGCGACGCGACGCCAATTCTCGCGGTACGTTGCTCCACATGAAATCTGTGAATTTTGAATTACTGGTGAATGCGTTATGGTCAGTTGATGGTAATTACCATTCACCGATTTGTTCAATTGTTCAGATTTATCGGTTCGAATTTTTCGGTCAATTCCTTGTAAGAATCGACTGTTCGGGATAATATGAAAATTTGTTTTTCAGTCTCTAGTAGAAAATGAATTATTACCATCGTTAAACACAATTTTTAATTATATTGACCATAATTTTAATAATTTATAGTGATAAAATCTTATTTAAAAAAAAATATATGTACGGCGTAAAGTACTAGTACATAAATAAAAATATTAATTTTTTATTTGCAACTAAAATTTGAAGGAAGTCTCAAGGTATTTTGTTAATTGCATGAAGCACTGAGGTTTGATAGTTTTGATGAGATAAAAAAAGGTTAAAATTGGAGTCATATGAACTCTAATGGAATCTTCAGTTCTCCTGTGAATAAATTGTATAATTGTCGATTTTATGAGAAAACTTTAAATGGATTATAATTATTGAAAATTGTCGCAGCATAGGCAGTCATAGAAACCCTTAAAAGAAAATGTCTAAAATTGTCTTAAAATATGTATTATGCTATTGTTAACTCTTCCACAATGAAATTGCGTAATAAGCTCACATTACCCAGAATAATTGCTTGGAGGAGTCCCCAAGGTGCACAGAGCGCGTAATTCCCGCTATCGTTCGAATTGTGTCAACAAACAGCGATTCAGGGGGACATCAACTGTGTCCATTAGCCCCCCGTTTTCACTGGGGCCTTCTCAGCAATTTATGCGGGTACCAAGCGTGCAACTATCATTAGCCGAGTGCGGCGCGGACCCCGCCGGCTGCGACACCGATTTATTTTAGTGGCCGCGACACTGGACAATGCCGCGTCGCACCGTCCAGCTGCGAGAATTTGGAGTTTAATTCTATCGGCAAACAAAATGGTGTCCAGATAGGCAAATATGCAAACAAACCGACAAACAGACAAACAACGGGACGGCAGCGGGTAAACATGGCCGGCTATGATACGCGTCGTTCAGCGACACAATCGAAAGGGCCGTGTTGGCCAAGAGCCGCCGTCGACACGGCCAAGTTGTTTTTCGGAGGAATTTGTCTACCCGGCCTCCGCTGTAGCATCGCTCTTTCTTAAATGGAAATTTGGGCCCAGGACGGGTCTGCGGATCCGCGGATCCGCGGATCCGGCTGATGTTGCGCTTTCCGGCGCGTGAGAAACAGACGGTAAACAGTCCCGTGCCGCGCCGCCAAAATGTAAATGGGCCCGGGGCCCCGCATGAGGGCCGCACTGCGGAGGTGAAAAGGGGCTGCGTTAATTTAATCGTCACCTTCGAGGTTGGGTACTTTTCGTCAAGTCATGCGGTTCGAATGAGTGCGACGCGGACTATCGATCCCGAGCAAATAGACCGCAGCGGGCAAACAGGTTCCCGCTGGACTCCTCGACGCGGCGGTGGGTTCTGCTGTCTCCACGTAACATCCCAAGTGGCATCGTGAATTATGTCAATTGTGGAGGACTTGGCGACATTTATCCCATTTAATCACTGTCGTTGGTCGTTTATTTCTGGAAAATGATAAATCTTGAGAATTTCTTGTCTTATCCACGAAATCTGATGACAAGTCCGCGAATCGCGCAAAGTTCTTCTCGTCAAAAGCATAAGGGTCCAGGGACTGATGCTGCTTCTGTTGGCTGCTCCCACAGGCTGCGCTCGGGGAATAGGACGCTGGGAAACAATAAACAACTTCGTTCCAAAGTAAATTATCGCTGACAGTGATTTAAGTACCCGATATATATCTTTTCCTGATTCAATTCCGTCCTCACTCCCGTCCGGGAGCACCTACTGGCAACTAGCGAAAATTCAATTCTGGACCCATTACCAGGACGCTGTGATCTTGAGGAGAGCAGAGCTCCCTGAGATGCCCGCCTTGAGGACATTCTTCTCCCGGATTTTGTGCTGCGGGGCATCCTCCAAGAAATGCCTGGCAGACATGTGGCGCTGATTATGGAGTTATCCTCGATCTAGGGCTATATGAGATTTTAAAATTGTCCCCCAGAGTCCGAACGACATTCGGGAGATCTTTGCGATACCAAACTCGAGGCAATCGCTTGTGAGTTGTGGGAGGGGAATCAGACCTGCTGCGAAATGGGAACTTTTGTGATGGTTCGGAACTGCACAATTTATGGAAACTTAATTGCTTCTTTACGGAGGAATTATCCCTTTTCTTCTAGTTTATGCTTAGGGCGGCAATCTCGTTAAAGTGGATATTTATTATAGGGAACTATTAAGGAAAAGATAGCTATCAACTCTTGGTAAATCATTTGAATCTGTATCTTCAAATGAATTTACCTATTAACTTCAGATCATTTAATTGAGTTATTTAATTAATTTTACAAAAAACGAGTTTTTCTCGTTCAATTTCTAGCTTGATGTTGTATGAATGAAATACAATAAAACAAACAAAAAATGTTTGATTTGACGAAATAATTTGAATGCTTATTGCATAATTACTGCAAGCAAATACAACGTCTAAAAACTTAAAAACAAAATTGTTTAGGTATAAGATATTTAGAATTGAAAAAAGGCAAATTTAGATTAAATTTTAATTTTGAATTAGTTGAGTAAAGTTTAGAAACATTTATCGTTTAATAGAAATTCTTCATTTTTACTTTTCTGAATAACTTCCTTGAAAATACAAAACGGATATACAAAAAATGTCTACTTTAATTTTCAATTTCTACATTTAGTGACAAATATACGCTAAATAAAAACGGTGTTGCTTTTGCGATTTTGCGAAAATTTATAATAGTAGAGCAAAAGTAAATTAGAGGCAAACAAACCTGCTTTATTACGACACATGAATCAAAAACATAATAGGTAAAAGATAAACTGAGGCAGTTGATTATACATTTTTTTAATTTCATTTCACAAGATCCAAAAGTAAGATAATTACTACGAAAACGCAGATTGGAGAAATCATTTTAAAAGCAAAATTACATTATTTCTCATAATTCCACAGTTTTGAAAGAAAACAAATTCCCATCAGAGTCTCAGAAGTTGAACCCGCACCCGGGGACAACGAAGAGTTCGCAGATTTTCCAACAATAAATCTCGAATATATCTCGTGTTTACATCTCGTGACACGCTACTTATCACCAGATATGCGCTTAATTGTCCATGGCGTTTCCTATCCCCATACGACGAGGCTAATTTTGATTTTCCCAGAATCATCAGATCGCTCACCATTAAAACCATGTTCCTGTCAAAAATCACGACAGCGAGCGAGGCGAAGAAAAACGGAAGGGTTCCCTGACCAATTTCAATGCATGCTCAGGCTCCAGATTTGAGGTCCCATGGGACAACTTTCGTCGACGTTGTCATTGACACTGGGAGGGCCTAGCACGTTGCGTAACTTTGGTGTGACTGATGATTGCCAAAGACAATGGTCTCTAATGTGATTATAATGAACGCGAAGACAGCGCGGAGGGTAGAGCTCTGGAGGTCACCCGGCACAGTCAATTAGATACCCTCAAAAAGTGCAGAAAGAAAAGAAAGAGTCATTTCCGGGCCCCGGCGAAATCCATTAGGAGCTCTTTTCATTTTCTAGCAACTAGGCCAGCTTCATCATCTGAAATTACCCAAAAACGCACCACTTCCGATGAGAATTTCGAATATTAACAAAAAAATTACCCCTAATGTGCGCACGCAGGTTAATTTTCGATTTGATTAATTTTTACTTAATTTTTAATGGAGGTAATCGCACCGGGAACGGTTCAAATAGCGCATTATCGCGTCTAGGGCTACTTTTTTAATTGGCCACCTTGACCGACTCGGGTACCTTCATAAGAAAACTTCTTCAAAGAACTCCGCCTTGATAAAGAATCCGCATAAAACTAAACATTTTTACAAAGTCATCGGGATGATTGGACTTAAGTGTCCTTAAGTTGACGGTCTGCGGGAAAGGAGAAGTCCTGAAGGAAGACGCCTTCTGCCCTCCGAGTGCGTCTGGCGTCAGTTGGCGGGAGCTAGAAATAAAGTGGACTTCATCCCGGACCAGATACAAGAAGACGGGAGCTAGGGGTTGTTTTACCTGACACCATTAAGATAAAATCGGGAGATTTTCAGATACTTTGTTGAATGATTTATGGATTCGGCAGGCGGCAGAGGCTCATAGACGTCGTCTCAGATACTGATGGACATTTGAAATGGACATGTGTTTGATGATAATGTCAAATGAAGAGGGAATGAAAGGTGGTTGATTTGGGGACTGATCGAGGGGATGATTAAGGTTGAATTGAATTGTGTCGAGTGGGCAAAGGCAGGTATGGTTTTCACCAAATGTTATATAAATGATAAATGTTTTTGAAAATATTTTGTGAAGGCCATAAATTGGTATTTTGTTCAGTCCAGTCTGAGTTTTTTGTGATTATTATAAGAATCAACAATTCAGACTAAAATTTCTATCATATGAATTTTGAAAATAAACTATTTTGCACAATTACAATGTATAATGTAGTTTATGTGAAACGTATTATAATATAAAAAAGCGACTTAAAATTAAATGTGATATTTTGAAATCTTCTTAACTGAAAAATTTTTATTTCTCTATATTTGCGGGAGTTATGTGATAAAACCAGGGCAAAGCAGATAATTATTGAAAAGTGCTCAATCGATTAAAATCGCACCTTACTAATAATTATTTAATCCTACATAATTTTTCATGTAATTTAATTAACAACTTTGACAATAATTAGGTAGTTTATTTACCAGTGTAAAAATGGAAGAGATAAGCAAACCACTTTTCAATTAATAGGGAAATTTTGGTAATTTGCCTAAAAGTTCCGGGCTTGTGTAAGAGCGCAACCACAACGAGCTCATGGGCTGAAAAAAGGCCGCTATATCTGCTAATTACGACCGGGAGAGGCGTGCAATTAGCGTGCGATAAAACTACGTTAACATAAATGAAAATTCAATTAAAATTTTAATAATTCCGCGCTGTGACAATAAATGTTCGGCGATAATTAATTATTCAGCATGCATAATTACAACTCAATCAAACAGGCAACATTATTTTTTTTTATGCCCTGCAGACACAAAAACAAAAAGGAAAACAGCCCCGTGACCGCACGGACACACACAGCTAGGGAAAAGTTTAACCACTTTTCAGACTGACCCCCGTCCGGCAAACATCCGCGCCGACTAATAATAAAATTGAATAAAACAAATGAAATGAAACGAAATAACCAAAATTTATTTAATTCACTTACGGTGATAAATTACTGCGTGCTCAGGCCGCCGCCGCGACGCGACACCCGCCCCCGCCCTCACACCCCCATCGCGGCGAAGTTAATTTAACGAGATTTTAATTTCCAAACGACTAGGGAAATTTTCATCGTTGCGGTGCCGCGAATTAACATTAACATATTTTTGCTGGCCGCGCTAAGTGCACGCCATTTTGACAGAATTGGTCTGAATTATGGAAGTCGCGGGGGCCGCGTGTAAGGTGACATTGATTTCGAGCCCACCCCAAAAACACCCGCGGCCCGAAATTAATCATAGCATCGTTGACCGCTAAATGAATAGCTATAATTGAGGAGTTCCGCAGCGCATATGACCGAATTTAATTCCTCGGATTACTGAGCTCGATTTAATTTGTTCTAATGGTGGCGGCATTTCATTTATATTAAAATTTAATGTTAACCACCACTTTGAATTCATTCCCTCATTACAAATGGCTTCCGGATGGATCCATATAATAATTGGATTTTACAATAATGCTGTTAGAGTAATCCGGGGATTTATGCTAAATTTTTGATGCTAATTAGAAAACAAATCCAAATTTGGAAACATAATAATTACATACCACAAATTTTATTTCATTTTTAAATAGATTGAAATTTCTCATGAAAATACAGTAGGTATTCATAATTAATAGTTATAAAAGTTATGCTGTAAAATATAGATTTAGAAAGATTAAACTAGAGACTAAAATTAATATGCACATAAATTTCTTTTGCTGAATTTTTCTTCCCATGGACCTTATTTACATGTAAATACCAATTTTTATAAAAATTTAAATACATACATATATTTACTTAGAAGATTTTAAAAATTGCTTAATTTTTAGCAGCAAATTGTTCAAATCTATAGCAGACTTTCAAATTGATTTTGTTGAATTTTTAACTGAATTCCAATTAAACTAACGCAGATATTCCTTATGGACACTAAATATCTTTTTAAAAATTAATTTTGTGCTAATTCCCATAGTCCTACAATATAAGCTTTTTTGTGCTTACATTGTTTAAGGGTTGTCATTAGAACAATTTGAGAGAAATTCTGTTACTGGGCGTACATTTCAAAGCATCTATTGTTAAGTGTTTCACATAAATCCAGGAGAGCGTGTGTGGCCTCTGGATAAAAAAACATAATTGAATTTCCACTCCTTGCTGTTTCCATGCCGAAAAGTCTGAGTGTAAGTAACTTTGGAACAAAATGTAATCTGTTTGCAGACGATTACATTTCCCGTCCTCAAATTTCCATTATTGCGTGCCGCGTGTCTATTTGCTTTAGGCGGAATCGCTCATGCGAATTCTGTTTGTTTAATTGTCCCAGGAATTGCCCAAAAACTGCTCACTTTCAATGGCACTCTGGCAGCTGTTTGTTGTGTCAGGGCCTCTGGAAGACACAATTCCTCGGGAACAGAAGAAAATATTAAATTCGTAGTCCCGACCGAGGAGTTGGCAATTTGTCTGCGCATAATCCTCCCGGGAGGACGTTTCTTTCAGAGACTAAATCCTCCGCAAACATAGTTTTGGCCCAAGAATCGTTTTTCGCATATCAAAGGGAATTTGAAAAGGACTTTTCCCTGCTCATCCCGAATGGCTTCGACCTTAGCAAATATCCTGTTTGTTGTCCTCCGTGATCTGTGTGCTGTGCTAATTGTTACAGAGTTTCAGTGTGAAGTCGAAAAGGTTCCCGACGACCGACGTCTATTTCCGTCCAGGACATTTCGATCTTTACAAATTCGCCCCCGGGAGAACTCGAAATAATTGTGCGTCATTAGAGCAGGACTTGGCATTGTTGTGCGCCTGGAACGAATGCGATTTTAGCCGAATTCTGCAATTCCTGTGGAGTTTTTATGGCCGCTTTGTTCGATCCCGACATGTGACAAATTTCATATCCGACACGGACAGGATTTAGTGCAAATGAATGAGGATAAATGGCTGGAAATGAGTCCTCTGTCGGTTTTATTGCAGGAAATTGCTGACTCCTCTCCCAATTGTGGGGGTGGTTTATTGAGGTGTGATTTCTGTCACTGCATTGTTTGCGGTGGACACACCTCAGGAAGTCCTTTGAAGGCTCACACAGAGCCATTCCCACGGGCCCTTTGTGCCGCTGCCAGCAGGCGTTCTGTTCGTCTTCCGACGGAATCTCGGGTGCGTCGTCTTAAGCTTGGCATCTCTATAAATTCTAATTACTCCTTCGAACAGGAGCTCAAAATGTAAATCTGCGCTTTTGGGCGCACTTCCTTTCAGGAACGTCTAGGACTCCGCGCAAGGAGGCTAATTGGGATCAAACAAGTAGAAAAGTCCTTTTGTTTTCAGCTCTTGAATATTCGGCCATCCAGGCAACAAAGTGGGACAAAGGGAAGATTTTCTGTTAAAACAATACGGCCCCGCTTACCGACAATGGCCGCGTTGGCGCAGGGTGAAGGACCCGACGAGACCGACTTTGAGCATAAGTTCTGCCCCAGAATATGCAAATGCGTATCAAGACTAAAGCCCTCGCCTCCTTAAGTAAGAAAAATTGTTTCAAGGAATGATTTCGGGCTTTCCACTGAATCAATTATTGCTGAGTGCTTATTCTTGCTTTCTAAGGGCTCTTTTGTTTAATTGAACGCGGGCACTTGTTCCAATTGTTTTGTTATTTCGGCGTGCATTTAGCAGCCTGAGTGCCTGCCTCATTAGCATACTAAAACAGGGAACCTTTCGGCCTTCAATATGCTTAGCGGCGTCAAAAAAGGAATTCCGTTTGAAGATTGATTCGCAGCTTTCGCGATGTCCGAAATTAAAATTAGACAAAAATTGTATTTCCATTCGCTAAGAGGCTTTCTCTTAATAAAGAAGCTCTTCACGACAAAAGAAGCTTTATGCTTTTATAAGTTATCTGATTTAAATATATGTAGGTACTTCACTTTTTTATTGGTAGATACATATATAATTTCATAAGTTAAAAATTGAATTAAGTGGTTTCAAAATAGCAATTAATCTGTTTTCACATTCGCTCGAGAAAAAAATGATTTTATTGAACAAACTAATAAAATTTTCCTCAAAAGGTATCCGACAAATATTTGCAATCATTAAAATGAAAACTTTATCGAGGTTCGTTACATAATCATAAACGTGATGTCCAGTTTTTCTAATTAGATGCTCTAACAATTCTATGCCATCTAGACTTAATATCGACTATCTTACGTATTTCAGACTATCATAATATGAGAGACATGAGGGGTGTTTAATGTTAGTAATTAGAAAAACTACTTTATTGTGACGTGTTTATGATTGAAGTTGAAGCGACTCTAGTCGGACGCTCCCTGAGCTATTATCAATTAGCCCCGAACATCTCAATAAATTTAATTAAGATGCTCATTTCAATTTGCCTTGTGCCGCGCGGCTAAGTTGGAGTGCGCTCTGTGAGTTAGCCGCAGAGTCCGGCGGGGCACAAATGACGCTTTTTGTGCGTTTCCGCTTCTTACCTATTTCTCCAGAACGGATTCTTGGAAAAAACTTAGTAATTGTTGGCGTTCTTACTCCGCGCTGCCACGAATGACCTTAATTAAACGCATTTTTATTGCAGTAATCAATTCACGTGCACCCATCAAGAAGATCTGGTCCTGACAGCGCGGCTCTTTTTACTCGCCGCGGCAATCAGCGTTTCTTAATGACTTCTAAGATTTGGCCATCCTGTAACTTGGGCTCTAATCAGTTCTTGAATGAAGTTCTTCAAAACGCAGTTGGCGAAATCCGACTTCATTTGGCGGCGAGTTCACCCAAGTTCTCATATTTCACTCTTCACCGGAGGGCAAAGGGGATTCCCTTGATGGGATAATGACTGCAACTACACGCCCGGGAAAAGATTTTATAATAGAAAAATTGCAGGTCGCGCCAGGGCGCGAAAGTAATTGGCGACTACCGCTCCTGCGGGCAATTGTTCTCCTCCTGTTGACTGCGATTATCGCCGATATACCGTGATTTGACTGCGATTAGACGTGCCCTGTGAACTCGGCATCACCTCGCATCAAAGAGCGGATTTTTGATCTGGTCCCGCCGCGCAGCGATCGCAGCATCCTCACGCTGTACCACGGTTTTTGATGGCTTCCGCCCAAGAAGCCGACGGAGGCATCCGAGTAATCGGCGCGCATTATGACGGAATGCGTTTAGAGGCCAGGTTTCTTGCACTCCCCGCCGTGTGACGAATCCCATTCTCAGCCCTTTTGTTGCCTTCGGCCTGGAAGATGTTTGATTGCCTTCGAACAATTCACAGGAGTTTTACATTTGCCGAACAAATTAAGATCAATGTTGTGAAGAATCTCTGTTTGAAGATCGCTTCGATTTCCCATGAAATACAATTTACATCCTACATCGCAAGGCAAATAAATGCTTCTTGTGAACTTTTCAATTTGTAATATCTACATAGATAAAGATTAAGTTGATGTCGATACAAATTTGTCTCTCGATTTGTATATCTAAGTATATATCTACCATCCAGAAAAAAGTTTTTCTTGCAATACAAACGAAAAAATAAATGTTCCTTTTCGAACTACTCAAAAAAAACAAAAATCAGTTACTTTAGTAACATTTTACAAATTTTATTATGAAATGAAAATTTGAGATTGTAATAATACGTTGAAAATTTAAATTTTCTGAGATCTGGATAGGAAATACTATATCCATATTAAATATACTACAAAGAAAATCTATATAACGTAAATATATTTAATTACAAAAATGTTATCTGCAGTTGAATATTAAGTTTCATTTTATTTAAACTTTTATCTTTTTCACCAATAATTTTTTATATCAACTAACGAAAAATAGTGTGGAATTTGTTTTTATCTATGTACCCATGTACTGCACAATTGTTAGATATTATATTATAATTTAAGAATCAAAATTCTGTACTCGCTGGGGTCTCATTAAAAGATAATCACCCGTTGTCATCATTTCCATATTTTTCGCCAAAAATAACATAAAGTTGTAACATCATTAATTGTCCCAATTGTCTACGCACGAAAACATTTGTTTCCTGTCCTTAGCCAAAAAAGAAAATGGGTTCATTAGCTCCGGTCCCAGCCGTTTTGCATGAAAAGCCTTAAAGCCGCCCAAAGAACTTAAAACACTTAATGCCCTTCAATCTGCAGAGCTCATCTGCAGAAGGTCGCGCTGAATCGACTTCCTTCCCCAGGTGTTTATTTGTCGATTTCGAATTCGAAGCGAATAAAATCGAAATTCGTGAAGAAAACCAGAAAATTTATCTCGGAGATGAAAAGAAACTTCTCTTTAATCGAAAAGCAGCGCTGATTCTGCACAAAAGAGATAAGCTCGTATAAGAAAAGTAGGGAGGTAGGGGCTTTTTAAGAGCACGGATTATCTTAAAATGTTCAATCGTCGTTTACCCGATTTAGTTTATTTTTTCTACTTTTCATTTTTTTTTTTATTGTTTTGATAATCCAAAAACTATGGAGGTTTGGATTTTAGGGGATGAAATGCGTTAGAATTTTTTGAATGTACGCATGCGTTGATCGAACTCCGTTCGACCTGGATTGCATCTATTTCGGTGGGGATTTAGATAGAGTTGAAGGGAGTTAGACATATTTCTAGATAATTTTGTCTTTGTTGCGAATTTGAAAAAAATTGCAAAATTTTCATCCCTTTGTCGACGGGCATGCGTAAAAAGGGTTGGGCCACGTGCGTTTTACTCTACAACCGTCGACGTGCGAACCGGGAGTAGGACAAGTTCGCTCCCGTTCGTTGCAACAAGTTACTAATCGAGGGCATTCCTGCTTCATGGAGGTTCGGTTCGAACTATGTTTCCCCAAGGAACCCCTCGCTACAAAATCCTGGAACAGCCCTACTGGTTCGAATCGACCGGGACTGGTTCGGAGCGCCGTCGAAGTCGGCTTCTGTTGATGCCGCTGCTGGTCGAAGTCATGGTTCCCGGTCCCTGGTCCCTGGTCCTCTACAACTCCGCCATCCGCGGCGGTGCCGCTAGCTGCGGCAGTCGTCGAACGAGTTCTTAAGCGAATCCCATGCCTGCCAGTTGCTTCAGTTTCTGGTTGACTCTCGAGCGATTCGGAAGTGGCGAGGCTAGTGGTACGTGAGCTTCTTCGTTGTGCTTCAATTAACGTACCTTTCGACTTTCGGCACACCTGAAAACGAGCGACGACTTCGAGTTTTGCTAGTGTACTTTGCGGCTCTGCGGCACGTGCACGAGACCCTCATCGAGTGAGAATTGATAGTCGACATCGGGGACTCCCCGATTTATTTCTGATTTTCTCCGGTGCAATTTATTCAACTCTTAATTCGCCGCGTGATCTACTCAAAATTATATTTTGAATTTTGGCCAAATTGCTGCCAGCTCGTATAATTGGCATTAAAGTTTCGCTTAGCGAGTGATTTTACAATTTTGCGACTCTGTTGCAATTAAAATTTTAAATTTCTTCGGAGTGGAAGTGATTTAGCGAGCGCTCTGTGTGGCAATTATCCAAAATTTACTTGGAAAATTTTATTGTCAATTGGCACGTAAATTTCTAATTCGGTGCTAAGTTCTAGCCAAAGTCAGCTAAAAATGGTGAACATAAGTGCTATGCTCGCGGTGATCAGCGTCCTGCTGGGATTATCCAGTGGAGATGGAGTCTCCAAGGAGCTCTACAAGTGCAGACAGGTCTGCTACACGAGGGTATGTATCTGACTATCATAAGAATAAAATTGTGACTTGTTTTCTAAAACAACAAACGTATAATTGCAAAAATATTTTTGAAAATCCGACCAAATCTTAATTGTTTTCTTCTAAAGTGTGTTTTACATGTATACTATTTGGTAAAGTTGACTATGCAACAAGTTGAAAAGTGCTCCACTTCTGAGAAAAGTAAACCGAAGTTTATCCGTTTTTGTTCAGTTTGCGAACCTGCATAATTGGCTTAAAATGTGAGCTTAAAATCGAATACAGCAAAAGTTTTCTCGATAAAACCAAATACTTTTCAACTAGAATTGGCTTCTTAAGCTTAGTCATGTTTCCGGGTTAATTTAAACATTGATTCGATAGAATACAAATGTTTTTATTGTAAATTTTAACCGCACCATAGTTAGGTTCAAATATAGTCGAACGTACAATAACAAATAAAGTTATGATGTATATAATCGAAATTATATTTGGTAATAGTTCTTCTAAAGATATTAGTTTGCAGGCGCGGTTTCCAATTTTAATTTGCTCCCCAGATTTTGTTGACCTCAAATTATTAAAAGTAAAATAATGCTTAACTTGAGACGTACATTTAAGTCCTTTAAATCCGAGAAACAGTCCTGCTTCCACGGTTAGAAAAGAGCCCTCTTTTTAAGAGATCTAATATTTCGATGTTACATATATTTTAAATATAAACGAAAAATATGGAAACATATTTATTAATAAGTTCATCTATTCTCATCAAAGAAATTTGTCACATTTTGAAGATCTCCAATAAAATAATTTAAGGCAGCGAAGCTGGTTATATTTTCCCTAGTATAATTGATATAGGCATAATGCTATTTTATCTTTTAATGAGGAAAGAGATCAAAAACCACTGTTGAAATGAAATCTCGAAGGTTTGTGTTATATATCGTTGAACGAATTTGTAATTCTACCTCTAAATTGTATGATTTCTTTTATTCATACATAATGCTGTAATTTTATTATACTTACAGATCTGTAGAAAATTTTATTTTAAATCAAGAGTATGGATTTAAAATTACTATAACGATTTTCTGTGTTTTGCATTTGTAAATTTTAGTTATTTGTGAAATACACCCTATAAAATTATTTATTTTCATTTTAAAAAATGTCCGAGTTTCAGAGCGATTGTTCGTACTTTCATTATATGAAATACAATATCTAGAAATATCTCATGAATGATGCAAGAAAAAGGTTCCTATGTAATCCTCATTGTGTTTGAATCTATTTTATGGATTTGAAATCAAAACAAATGAAAAGTCGACAATTTCAATAGGGAAACAGGAAAATTGATTTTAGTGCTCGTCACTTTGTCAAACGTTCGGTCCCTTCGTTACCTTTTGTCCTTTGTCTATTTATCCTGCGGGACCTTAAGGTGATATTAACCGTAAAATTGCTCCACTTAGCATTCATCCTGCCTACCTTTCCACCAAGTCGTTTCCTTCGTTTCACGAGATGACCATCGCTCATGACTTCCCGGGTCCCATTGTCCCGGAGGAGCGTATTCATCCCTTAAAAGAGGCGACCTTCTTTAAGGTGCCGTCGAATTTTCCGCTGAAAAATGACAATTTCGCCTTTTTCCAATTGAATAATGGGAACGTTTCCAAAATAGCGACTGGGCCCGGGGAAGGGAAGAAAGAATTAATCCCGGCACTCCGAATGTGTCATCAATATAAGAAGTCGTAAAGAAATGTCACTTTCATAATTGTCCTGGGTAGGACCCACCAATGAGCCCCCTTTGTGCGAATGTCGCTGCAGCATCCTCCGATTTCATTCTTGAGAGCTCTCACCGTCTCCCATGTGCCTCAGATGTGGCAGGACTGCAGATAAAATTTTTCGAAAAAGGAGAAGAGGAGACAAGAGTCCCGGGGAAAAAACTATTTTCCGTCGGACAAAGATATTTTAGAGTCGGACGAGAGCGACGGGCAGGGGATAATGGGAAAAATTCCCGAAAGGAACCAAAAGAAAAGGAATATTGTGGACGAGCCAACTATTTTTACTTTTACAGGACATTCCCTCTGCCGGTGCATCCGCGCCCGCTGCTGCCGCCACCTCCGCCCAGCATCCTGCTGGAGCAACAGCGGCAGCAGCAGGAACATAATTCACAGTTTTGTTCGGGTTTACGACAATAGTCACAAAAGGACACACCCGGGCAAATGGAAGAGGAGTAAAAGAAGCCATTTGAATGGAAAATGGTCCAAAATACGTGACGGACTGCCCCTGCTCCTGGTTCTCAGCTCCGGGAGATTCCTCCTGGATCAACGAAAGTGCTACTCGGGGAATGTGACTTTAAATTGCAGAAATTGAGGGTTTTTCCTTAATGGAGTCAATGCCAAGGGAAGGACTTTAACGGCCGCCAGGATTATGATTGATTTCTTTTTATTGGTCTTACGTGCCCGGTGCCCTTAAGTTCCCTTAAGTCAGCCGAGCACGGCATTCGGTGCATTTGTCTGATGAATTGGACGACTTCTGGGTACTCCTGGCTGACGGGGGGTTATTTTATTTAAGGTTACTGAGCAATGTAAGGGTTTTTTGGGTTTTACTTAATTTGAATTCAATTTAAATAACTAAGCTTCAGGAGCACTAAGCTATTTAACCTTTATGTAAGAGCTAAGAATGGATTTTTTATTGGAAGGTAGCTTGTTTTTATGCAGGCTACAGTATTAAGTATTGTAGTTAGGGATTACCCTACGTTTCAATAGTTATTGGTTCGACGTAGAAATTTACAGTTGCCTAAAATGCTAAGTAGATTAAAGGCTTATTTTAAAAATAAATAACATTCTATTGACCCACTTAGAAAGGGTTGTATGTTAAAAATATGTATTATACAAAATCAACTATTTAAGAAAACGTATACTTGCTCAATTCAGGCTCCTAATCGTAAAATTAACAACGCTCTTTTAGCTAAATAAATCTTTAACTAGCAGTTGAGGTTTATTAAAATATAGTTACTTATTTTGGTTGTTAAGTGGACACATTTTCATGTTCGCTTAAGGATTAACTAACAAAACTCATATTTTATGTATATTTTAGATTTCAAATTTATTTGAACATCACACCGAAGCATTTCTGTGAAATAATCGTTATACATATTAAGAACATGTATGTAATTTTAAATAATTTCATACAAATTGTGACAACAAACGGACGAATCAACCAATATGCTATCAAAATGTAGAGATTCATTAAAAAATTACGATTTTTGCGGTATTATAGAAATTTAGATTTTTAAAATAGATCCAAAATGGTTAAAATAGCTGCGCCATAATTCGGACTTGTTCAAATTACGATACGAATTTGGGACTTAAATAAGTCTCCGCAATGAAAAAGTATTTCAGCTAATATAAAGAGCACTTTTTCTTTACGTATTTCTTTTTTTTTTTTTGTGGAATGGTTTAATATAACCAAGGAATCAGAAGACTTAAATGAAAACGTAAAGGAAAACAGTGGTTTCTAAGATATTCATAAAACCAAAATTCTACTCAAAAAATTCTCACTCCCCATCTTAAGATCTTAAGTTATCTAAAGACATGGGACCCTCCTGCCACTTGGGGCTCCCATAGCCTACATGCTCCAGCTTCTCTCCTGTGACGAAAGCTGAATTGATTCCATAAACACGGCAAAGTTTCTTTACGTAAAGTTTTAAGCTTATCAAGGAAAGAGAAAAAAATGCTAAGTCCCAGCGAAGCGATAAAATCACGTTTTGATCCTACTTAGGGTGTCCTTTGAGCCCGTTCTCCGCGTCGCGGTCCCTCATTTCAATTCGCTTTTATTGTCATCAGTCAAAAAGAGAAAAAGTTGGCATAATTCCGGGACCGGGAGAGCTCAGGCTCACGCACTTCTATAATTCATCGTATCCGTAACAAATGAAAAATTAAAATCACAGGAAATTACGATCCCGGGAATCCCTCCGACGTCCTTGCTCTCGCCGCTGCGCCGCCCCACGAGTTGTGATGGGTTTTGGCTGATTTTCCACGGTTACTTAACTTTCTATGCGGCGGGCACACCGGGAATCCGGGAACCCGGGAACCATCGACATCATCGTTGTGCGGTGCGGTGCGATGGATGCGGCTCGGGTGAGGAAAAGCGAAGAAGCGGAGTGTGCAGCGGGTCGGGATCCGTTGGGATTTCAGGTTGTATGCCTCGTCCCGTCTTCGAGACCAGAAGCAGAAACAGAAAACAGGAAAAACTGGATGCAGGGTTGCAGGGTTGGTTACGTTACGCTCCACAATCTGCGCCGAAGGCCCCCTGTAGAGCCAGGTTTGATTGGGAACATAAAGGCGCAAAAGAAGATACGCCCGGTGCGTGTATTGGGAAAAGGGAGCAGAGAACACACGTAGAAACCAAGGGGAGGGTCCATCTGGCTCATCCCGGACACGTTCACATGGACAATTTAATCGAAGCGGCGAGGCGGTCGGGCCGGGCGGGCAAATCAAATCAAAGCCGGCATAAGCCGATTAAAGTCACCAAAGTAAAAAGTCTGAGAGTCGGTGAATTAAAATTTTTATCAAATTATTTACAAACAAACAGACAGACAAAGGCCGCAGAGGAACAGGAGACAGAGCATCAAAGGAAATGAAGAGATTTTCGGGGTAGAGATCCGGCACCACGCGGAGGTAATTGAGGCTTCGGGCTCCGGCGCGATGCAAGGGTTCGGGAGGCGCGCCTTTGTGCCATCGACGCTTTAACTCTTATTTATGGGAAACTGTGATTACGGCCGGCGAAATGGAGTTAAAAAGTTGCCTGCTGGCAAAGCACATCCCCCGGGGGCATTAAGGCATTAGAGGCGGCTTCCGGAATTTAATGGCGGATTTATTCCCCCCGCCGTTAATCCGAAAATTACACGGGATCGCCTCATGCATAGGTATGCTTCTGCTCCCCCGGCCCTGTCGAATTTAATTGATTTATTTCTGCCCGAAACTCGTTTTCCTCATATTCAAGCCAAAATAGGCTGGGTAAGTGCGGCCATAAATCTAACCCATCAGAGGCTGACAAATCAATTAAGAAAAAGTAGCAAGCGATTGCGCCTCCTCCTACAACTCGCGAAGATCTCCGCGCAATCAGTCCGTTGCGACGCGATGGAGGATAGATAACAAACGGCCAGAAAGTGTTGCGACGCGATGGGCAGGAGTCCCGACTTGAAGGCTGCAGCTCTGGAAGAGGAAGTTGTCAATCACCGAGGAAAACAGAACCAGATTTAGACGATTTAGAAGCTAACATGTAGCCAGACTCCTCCGCTTTAGACGATCAAAATAGTTTGCGTTGGCGATCTACGCATCTTCGACTAAACGCACTTTTCCGGCTAGGAAAAGTCCAAGTTCGAATAAATGCGCTTTTCATAAACATTTACTACGAAGGTGGACTAACTACAAAGTACTTTGTTTGAACAATTTAACAATAAATATAACTTAAGTACAATTTTTGTTTTACTATATTTGTTGTCCCAGTACAAGTAAACTTTTAAAAACACTTCAATTTATATATCGACGACAAATTTTCAATGAAATCAAAGTTCCATAATATTAATAGCTACTTCGGCTAAAAAGCTTAATCATAGGTTATTTAGTTTAGTTTGACGCAAAGTGATAAAAGTGAGGCAATTAAAAGTTATTTTCGTGATATACAAAATATTTGTCGCAAAATTTATTTCAACGATATTTTATCATGTATACTATGCAAACTCTATTAGCAATATTTCTCTTTTTGTAAAAAATAATATAAACATGATGTCACGTATAAGGTCTATTTACTCGTACATATGGTAATCGGTTTCAGAAACATATACTATAATACATATTGAGAAACTTCAATTATTTGCTGTATCTTAAACCAGACTATCCGAAAAACTAGAATAATAGACCTTTCCGCTATAAAATCCTTGAATCGATTGAATTAACAAACTTTCGAAATTCGAATATTGAGAGAAATCCCCTCGTATAATTGTCCACTTAAAGTTTAACGGCTGCCATTAAAAAAGTTTCCGGAGCGATTCGAATTGCATTTGAGCTGAATGGCACAATCACTTTCCTGCAATTACCCTGCATTTGCGTAAATATTCGCGCGCAAATCTGATCAAAGCGATCCGATTAAAGCTGAAACTCGCTAAAGATTTTCAATTCACCAAATCACTATAATTACTCGTGGTTGCCTCATCAAGCGCGCAAAAATGCTTCCTTTCTTGTAAACTTTCCTGAACAATTACGTTGAAAAAAAAAAATAAATAAAAAATTAGTGCTGTAGTTGCTCATTAGGTTTTTTTCGCATGTAATCTCTGATTAGCGCACAGCCCGTCCGGTAATCCTCCCAATTATAATCGCAAAGTCGAAAATTCGCTGAACAGCGCCTATTATCTCTCATTACTTCCACTGGTGGCTAATCTTGGATTTCGTCGTCCAATTTGCGCAGGATAACGGCGATAAGGGATTTCGGGACAAAAGACTTCGGCGGCGGGATTAGAGGACACGTAAAGCACAGCGGGGCTTAATAAATATACGAGAAAATTCACAAGATGCTGCCGAAGGTTTCTGGAGCCGTTTTCTCAGCGCAAATTAGACGGGGCGGGCGAGATAAGTGCCCCAAAGGCTGGCAATCTTTAATTAAATTAAAATTGCTTGATTAAGGATGTCAGAGCATTGTTCCGGAACTGAAATTAGAGGGAGCGAAGGGAACAACCACGCGCCGGGTAACTCCCTTAGCAAATACGTTGAATTTTTCAGCATTTTCCAGCAACTCTTGGTACATTTTGCCATGCTCCGAGCTGAATCCCCGGTTTGGACAGGGTGCGTATCTCGAAAATCCAGGAAATTAGTAGCAGTTGGCGAGCCCTTTTCATAGGGCGGAAATGAGTCCCTTTTTGGGGCTCATGATAAAAGCCATTCAAGGCGATTTTTTTTTTGGTTTTTTAGCCAGAATTTACTGGGCGGAATAGATTGTTTTAATGAGTTAATTTTCCGTCAAAAAATTATCTCCTTCCTTCATTCCGCCTTGCTATTAAAAAAAGTATTGTATTTTGTATAGTTCCTATACATATACAAAGCAAATGTATTTGTCTTTATAATCCTAAGGTCGACGAAAGACAGTGCATTATTCAGAGATTTACTATAAGCTTTTGACAACGAACTTTTAATAGATAAAAAAAAAGTAGGTAGTTTTTATGTATGACTCTTTTGACACAGTAACTACAGACTAATAAAATTTAGAAAATAGTGACCTGTACTTTATTTATTTTTCACCAAATTTATTTAAAAATTCCAGAAAGTTGCTGAAATTGTCTTTAACTTAACTAAAATTCAAATGTAATTGAAAAAGTGGAAGCTGAGGCTTTGTTCTTAACCTGTTCATTTATTAGTCTTTAATTTTCTTCTTAAATAGAAGTTATGAAAAGGGGAATACACTTAAAACCAGTCTTAATTAAGCATGGTAAATTACAAAAATGATTTCAATGTCACACATTTATCTTAAGTCATAACATGAGGTTTTTGAATTAATTATAAATAAATTATCTTCCGAAAAGAGGCCTGACGAATGCTAAAGTTCCTAAATATTCTTTTTTGTAATAAGTCATGACTGAAGTATGATTCCCCAAAAGCCTACACAAAAAATTTTATTCAGAATAAAATTTTTCTCGTCGCAAAATAACGCGAATAAGTTCATCTGGGCGAACTCCTTTAAGTATGATTAATGCGTTCCCAGAAAATGCTCTGCGTGCGCCATGAATATTCATCGGAGGCCATCTTAAAAACGGAGTTCATCTCAAAATGTTAAAATGAAACATCCCAATGTTTTCCCACACATGTTCATTTTGTGTTTTATTTTTTAAATAAAAGAAATTAGCAAGGTCAACTCTTAATTAGTACAAACGAGCTGGGATCTATTTCTAGTCGCGTTCCCAAGGAGAAGATCGCCCTCTTCGCGGATAAGACACCTATACCAACGAATTTCCTCCAGCCCATCTGTCCACCTCATTAGCTACCAGTCGGCTACCGTTAACAACATCTTGATTAACCAAATCTCAGTGTCAAAGATCGCCGAGATGCTGCGAGACTGCGAGAAATTAATTAAAATCAATTCAGCTTAAAATCGGGTCCAGGGTCCGAAGAAAAAAGATGAAATATCTCGCTAAAAATCACTTCCCATCCGTTGATGCTCGGCTTTTTGAAGTCAGTTTCGAAATTAATCAGCCTCCGCCTCTCCGCGGTCTATGAAACAATGGCAACACCTCGTCGATCGGCCGGTAATTAGCGGCTGGACCATTTCAATTATCGGCAATTTTCGAAATATTCGCCCCGTCCGATTGAGAGGTTTTTGGGTTTTTTTTTTGAGCTCACCTGTGACTACCTTCAGGTGCAAGAGGAGACCCTGCGCGTGGATTTTTTCGTAAGATCAACTGGGGGCCATTTGTTTGTTGAACGTGATGCGCGCCTCTACCGTAACGATCCGACTTAAGATGATGCGACGGTGTCTAACGCAGCGGTTTTCTTATCTCAAAACTCCCATTCCTCGGAGATGGTTAGATGCGGAGATAATCGATGTGCGGTAACGCTATAAATTAATCACCGGTAGAACAGGTTCCCCCAGTGTTTTCCTTTAATTTTCTGTCTTGGAAGCGAAACGCACAGAAAACACATCGTTTTCGTCCGCAACGTCTTCGACGTCTCAAAAAGACGTTCGTTGCTGCTTCCTTAACCGGGGCTTTTCACTCGCTTGACTTTTCTGTCTCGCAGCCACTGGACCAATTTGGTTTTGTACTGTAATTTCAATCAATTACTGCGCCGCAATTTACTTCTTTTTTTCGGGAATTTTGGACCGGCCGCTGTTAACCCGGTCTCTCGCTCATGGACGAGAGGTTCCCGAGCTTCTCGATGATTTGTTATTGGACGATAAATTGGTCCAAAAGCAAATAATTAATTAGTAAGTCTAGGGAATCTGTGGGACGCGCCCCGGGATGGGCCCGAAAGATGCATCTCTAGTTGTTTTTTCCTCGAAAGCTTAATGCGGTGATTTATGGATTCCTGAGGGTTCGCCCCTCGCTGCTTGTTTCTTCGGACGTAATTATTAGGCGGAGAAAAAAGAAAACATTTAACGCCGTAGTTGTGCCTGGGTATTCCGGGAATTTTAGAAGAAAATAGAAAATGAAGTGTTTTTTTTCTTCTGGAATGAAGCTCTTGAGCATAATTGAGTTAGAGGTGAAACGAAAGGCGTAGAGAAACAAACAAATTTTTATCATTTCGTGAAGATTAAATAAAACAAACTTTGAAGAGATGGAAATAATTACCTAACTAATTTTTCATTAAGCTTTTTCAACAAATGTAACCCCTCTTTTCTTATATACTTATGAGATGTCTTTGTTTTATTTACAGTTCGTCCAAGACTGGCATCACTGTATGGATTACGAGGAATGCAAAAATGTAAGTTTATATTAAAATATTTTAATCGCTTTCCGTTAGTATATTATATAAATTAGGCATGCGCATCAATAGCAATACAATTTTAATCAGGAAATTAAAACCAAATATATATTTATTATTACAAATTTGTCGTAGAAATAAAATACCCTTTAGCTGTGGAACTAGAACACTGTTCTTTATTTTATATTTTATTTTATTACTTTTCCCGCTCAAAGTAAACATTAGTACAAGACTGAAGATAAAATCATGAACTTGATTTTTAAAAACCTGCTTTTGAAATTTTGTACAAACTCAATCTTGCCCACAAATCGTTTTATGCCGACTTCGAGAAGATTACTTATTAAAGTTGTTAATACTAAATATATAAATATTCATTATGTACGTTTTGAACTTTCCAAAAATTTGCTATTTTTTAGAACTTTATATGAAAAAAGAACGAACGAACATATACGATTCTAAATAAAGAAAATGCTATTCATTTCCACCTCTTCGAAGAAAAGAATTTTCAAAGATATTGAGACAAGTGAACGAACCAATTTTTATCCCATCGAATAAATATACTTATGAAGTTTTTTGATTTTCTGTTTTAAATCTAATATTTTCCTAATGTTGAAAACCGAATTCCTAAAACTAAAACTGAAGAATTTATACTTTTAATCAACCTCATTGAAATTAAAATAACTTATTTTTCTAATCTAAAATAATTTTACTTTAAAGATTATTTTATCAAAAGTAAAGTAATTTTCTTTAAGTCCATGAAGACATGTGCTTTGGATCAGTCCAATTTCCATGAAATGTGAATAGCATTTTACATTGAATGAGCCAAAATAAATTCTATTATTAACCAGAAAAACTTAAAAGACATAAAGATAAAATAAGCCTCCAGTTTCAGCTTTCAGTAAATAGTTTCCTAGAAAGACTCTGAAAAGAATCTTTTTAGAAAGGATCAAATTTGTCGAAAAGGGATTAAACTTTTGAAGAATTTCAATATGGGTATAAAATCTGAACTTCTAAGAAAACTTAAAGAATGCCCAAAATTAAAATGTTCTTTAGAAGACGGCTAATATTAGCTGTCGGAATATCCTTACCCTTAATAAAATAGGCCGAATTGCGTAACACAATATCCCTCGGGTTGGTATAAAAGCCGCAGAACGAAATAACCTTCTTAAAGAATTATCCCTCGCCTACCCCACCCTTAATCAGGCTGATTAGCTGCACAATTCTCACTTGCCCTTGATTAACTTCGTGGCTCTTCATACCTCGGAAGATTGAACCCAATCAGAGATTTTTCCTTTTTTTCCCCGTCGGGAACTGTCGGAGACGTAGGGCACGTGCAGCAAATCCATTTTCACCTCCCTAAAATGTAATTTTGTTTCGCCGGGTCGCCCGGGTGTGTGGCGTCGGGACTGGTCTAGGTCCAGGGCCGATGACAAAGATGAGTTGGGACGTTTTTATTACTTTCGTCCCGAATCGGGGTTGCTTCCACCCCATCTTCATCCATCTCTGTGTAGAATCTTTCCCGAGTCTTGGACCCCAAGGGAATTAGAAGCGAAGGCGGGGTGGGGGATGGAGGCCCATCGCTGGCCCATAAAAATTTCTTTTCATCCAATATAAGGCATATCGAGTTACATACGAAGGGCCACCCGTTGGAAACGGCGGAACAACATGTTTCGCTTATTGACACGTATTCGATGGGACAGTTCCTGGTGGTGCAGCCCCGGCTAAGACTGCCGGGAATACATCCAGAAAACATGAAAATTTATTATTTCAACATTTGTCTCCCGTTCTCCCACGGAGGACGTGAGCAGTATTTTTGGGGGTGAGGGTGGCGAATTGTCACATATGTACCAAGGAGTCTGTTAAGACAATAGTGGGGAGGGCCCCTGACGAAAGTGGAAAAAGCGATAAAAAGAAGCTCTTTTATGACAAAGGTCATTCGACCCTGACAGGAACCAGAAGAGGAAGACACACCGATCTTGTACTTTTTGGCCGGGATTTCAGAGATAAGAAGGCCACTGCTGGCGTATGAGGCACCATCTTTTAGCAGGGTTTCGCCTTTACTTTTGTTATTCCGGTATTTCTTTTTATGTCTCTTTTGGCATTTGATTCACCTTGGAAGTGATGAAGGTAGACTTGCGAAAAAAAAATAATATAACGAATCGACTTCTTCCTAGAGCCCGGAATCGACTTTCTTCCTTAACCAGATAGCCGTACGAACGGCAATCAGACAGGAATAAAAGGGACGCTCCAAAAGTGCAGGATGATTTTCGTCCTCGAACTGCTCCCAGCTGGATGGTCGGTAGGAAAAGTCTATTTATTATTCAAAATGAATCCTAAGGGGGGTTTTCTCCATTTTTTATCCCGAAGATCCTTTCTTTTGATATTTGCCCATTTCGCCCACCTGGAGCAGTTTCATACGTGTCGAACTGCTCCCGATTCTGCACAGTGACCCGGACTTCTTCCCTTGTTTTGTGCGAACCTATCAACTTTTGGGAAGAGCTTTTTCGTCAGGTAAGAAGAAGCCAGTGGATAGGGGTTTTACTTCGTTATGTGCTCTGCCTTAAGGAGCTAAGATAAATTTGATTTTGTTACTGCGAAGAAAAATTCGTGGGGTTTTTTTGGGGGATGCCATACCCTACCTTCGAAACTCTGAGCCAAAATGGCCCTGGCGGGGCTTGAGCCGCCGCGGGGGTGTCTAAGGAAGTTCCTAAGAAGAATACCTTAGGATATGTACACATCATTCCCGGGCTTTGTTTCCTGACAAGATTTTGACTTTAGCATGTGCTCATCTACGACACGACATTTGTAGAGAAAATGGTGGAATAAAGATGTTATTTAATTACGCTGTTGTCTCTGGCTGGATTTATTGTTTGTACTCGTCGACTTTATGTGTTCTGCAACACAAACAAGACCAAGTTCTTGTTCCTTTCGCCAAATGAGCAAAAGGCTGAGGGCTGGTGTAATAACCCATGAGTGATTACATTCCTCCCCCTAAAGTCTAAAACTAACCCCCGCGCTTTATGCGTCGTCTTAAATTAGAAGAAGGGTTTCAACAAGCGATGACTTTCAAGAATAATTTACTTCTGAATATGGAAGGCTCGGTAAAGCTTGTTTAATCAAGAAGGAACGAAAACTTTAAAGCTTTCTTTATTTACTGGAAATTTAGTATAACATCTAAAAAGATGTGTTAACTCGAAATTCAAGATTCCGTAAAATGTTTAAAGATAAGAAATGTAGAGCGCCATATTTTATGGTATATTTTCTCTCTTATAGCAAATTAGATAGATAGGGTGATTCATAAAAACACCACAAATTCTCATTACCCTAAAAATAATTGGGAATTGGAAAGAAAACCCTTCCGAAGTCTTTTATATATATTTCGGTATAATTTATCATTTATTGAAGCCTGAGTGCTTAGCTACCATATATCCTGTATATTGCTTTTTTTTTTATAATTAAGTGATACGTTTAAATGTGTATTGATATATGTATACTTTGCCCCTCAACCTTAATATCAAGTCAAATGATGGATGCTATATAAAAGGGTTACTACCGGTTGAGTGGGCAGGACACACTTGAACATATGAAGCCTTAGGGCCTAAAATAATTCCCCTTTGCCATCTTTTCTGATAAAGACATTTGTCTAAAAGGGCGAAAGACACGTAAAAGAAAAGAAACTGTTAAAGAGCGTAGCCCCACCTTCTTTACGGTTAAAGATGGCGCACGTACGAAGCACATGGAGTACAATTTCCGGTCAGCTTATGAATCACTTTAATTAGAATTCAGTCAGGCGTTCCCTTCCCTCAGGAACTCCCTGCATGAGGGAATAACAAAATGACTGCAGAAGACATGAGGACTCAAAGAGCCATGAAACGAATAAAATAAAGCGAATACCTCTGCACCTTCCGCAAAAAGAAGCGGACGAGTGAAGGCATAAAAGGAAAACGAACCCAAAAATCAACAGCTTGTGAAACTTAAAAGGTTTCACACCTCGTGCAGGCATGCTCACCTTTGGAAAGTCCCACCTCCATTTCTCCCCATCAATTCGAGAAGTCGAAAAACACGTCATAAAAATTCAAATATCTCCCGACATTTCTCCTTATGTCCCGTCGTCGCACCTTTGAGGCGGACTGGGTGCCGGTACTTCCGCCGCCCCCGACGTCGTCGCCGCACTTTGGGGCACCTCGCGATACTTCCCACCGGCGGGAGTGCGGCGACCTATTCAATCTTCTAAGAAAAACTTCGTCTTATTCGCCCCCCTTCGCGTTTCGCAGCGTCTTGGCGATGACACCTTTTTCGCAGTGACACGCAAAAACCCTCGGCGCACGGAGTCCCCGGGAAAAAGGAGGAACATTTTTGACTGATTTCCCTTTGCGTTATATCGGCAAATTTACTCCTGAGTTGATTTATGAATTGAAAATGACACCAGCGTCTGTCATGTTTACTGTCAAGTGGTGTCGATTTGCAAATTTTCCTCATCTCGGCAGATTGAAATCTGATCGGAAGCAAATTGTCCTTTGAGCCAAAAAGGTGACTTAATAAGAAGAGGTGAGACATCACCTGCCGGAATGGAAAAGTCTGTTTATTTTTTCCAACTGCTTAACAGGGGTTTTGCGGGGCTTCGACGGCTGGTTTTTCGCTCCAGTTCGTTCACTGTTCAATACTTTCTTTTTTTTCCTGTATGTAGATTGAAGAAAGCACGACTTGCTTAAAAGATACCGAAGTTGTTTTGGTGAGCGAATCCTCGAAAAGCAAAGAAGATTTAACTTGTTTGAAAAGATTTGCTGACTGGGCTTAAGAAGTTTTCACAACATTTTATTTTGTTCGGTTCAATGCCCTAAACTTGGATTAACTTTCCAAATCGATATTAGATTCAATCATTTCTACACGAAACATTTGAATTTAAAACTTTATAACTTGGGTAATCGCACTCTTTCATGTTACAATTCTTATTCTAAGTACCTACTCGTAACACTGATTTAAGTCGAATCAGAAGAAGATACAAATCAATTTAAAAAAACAATAAAATATAAGGATTTGGTAAAAGTGTACTCACTCGATAGATTATGTTGACAGAATTTTTTCCATGAGTTGTGAATCTGAAAAGAAAATTTTCAACACGTATTAGGTTTTTACAAAATAAAGAAATTGTATTTTGGTAGATATGCATATAATATTAAATACATTTGCAAAATAATCATAGAATTTTATAACAGATTATAAATGAAAGCTGAGCTGACGATACTATAGCAAAGTAAAGTAGTATTCTATCTAAAGATCAAAAAAGTTTTAAAATGAACTCAAAAATGCACAAAATTTTACTAATGTGTCTATCATAATAAGAGCTCTGTACTTAAATTAACAATATTTTTATTCGATCGAAAGCTTTTGCAGTAACCAATTAAATTAGATATGGCAATAGAATACAGTAATATTTTTTCTACATTTAGGACACTAATTGGTTTTAACCCTAAACCCAAAACATGATTAGTATCCCGTGGGAACTATTCAAAACTAGGCAACATATTTATTTTTAAGTAATTTGTTGTGTTAATTTTTGTTAAGTTTCCTTCTTGAAGTGGTCTGTCAACTAGACTATTAATTACATCCCATTATGTATAACATAGTGTGATTTTGCTCAAATCCGTTTATTATTTCAACCATTTAAAACACTTGTTAACAAATATTTACTTATTCTGCTGTTTATCTGGAAATCTCCAAAAACTAGACCAATCCTAAGATTTCTTTAAGAATCACTTACAGCTGTCAGCAAGTATTTCAAGCATTTTAGAAAGACCCCAATATATCTCGAAGCACTTAATAAACTGCGCATTCCCTTCGACTCCCTTTGTACACTTGAGAAAGCCATTACTCAAGAAAATTTACAACCCTTTCACCGTCGACAAAATATGGGCAGGAAAAGCCGTGTCGGATTTTATCAACGTCGAATTTTTAAACATTTTCTAAAAGCCCTTTCCTGTCTCATTCGGTTGAAATACGCTGCCCAAAAATGAATAAATAATTTTTATCAGCCACTGATATCGCATTATTGCGGCTGAACTGCTAATGAACCCTTCGAGGGAAGAGAGGTGCCCACAAGAGTCACAATTTTTACTATTCTTCGATATTTCCAAGTGGTTTTGCACCACAGAAACCATCTGGAAGTCGTAAAAAGCGACAATTTGTTGACATCCATCTGAAATGGTGTGTAACAGAAGTTGTTCCCTCCTCGATTCTTTGGAAGGCGAGGCCCTTTTCAGCATCGTCCTTCCTCCGGAGGAGACAAATTTCTTTGACCACTTAAAGTGACAAATTGAATGCTACCAGGATTCCAACACGACACTCGAAAGAAAAAAATTACATCTTAGAAAATATTAAGGAAGTTTGACAAATTTACGATCCTCTTAAATTGTCGCGGAGACCTCCGCTAATAGCTGCCAGACGGCCGCAGAGAATTTGAAACCGATTCGAGTTTTAAGAGGATTAAAAGGTCTTCGGGGTTCGGCTAAATTGCTCATGCCTTTTAAGTTTGATCGCTGAAAAAAGTGATCTCTAAGCATTTCCGACCATTCTTTAGGCTTTTTTTAATAGATATAAAGTTGACTCACCCAGACTCGAAAATAGATGATCGCAACTGATCGCGGATCTATAAATTTTCAGATTTCAAACTGCTGAAATTTAAGAAAAAACGAAAAATTTTAAAATCTTGTGATCGGAATTTGTGGACAATTCGACACATCCAGAGGTGATAAATATTCCCAGACTGCGATTAATATAAATTTCTTGAGCGATCGGGGCTAGATCGATTTTTTGTGTGCTATTAAGCAACCGGAGGCGGTACAGGGGAAAGTTGCTAGAAGCTCACGCAACTGCTCAACCGTGTCTTATCTGACTATCTCTTTGGAATTTTTTTTTAATGAGGCAAAATGATCTGGCCAAGATCTGTCTCGAGGTGAAGCGTTTTCTTCGACATCTATTTTTTCTTCTTTGCATTTGATCGATTAGAGAAAATATTTTTCCCAATAACTTTAAGATGTTTCGAAAAACGCTGTCGTTATCTCAGATGGAATTAGCATTAGTTTCCCCCCCCCCCCCCCCCCCTCCTTTCGAATTTATAGCCTTGTCTTACATTGATCGATTTTCGTGATAATTCTGTTAATTTTTATAGTCGGAGGCCGGGTTTTGATACCCGGTAGCTGCTCGTTGATCGTTCCCAAAGGCAAGTGCTTCTTGCGATCGACATTTTTTTATACGAATTTGAATATTTTAACAGGTTCCATAATGAGCAGACCGGCTACTTAAATAAGGTCTTTGGATAGTCTTTTCCATCTTGAAGCCATTTGGAGACCATTTGCATGCGGGCAGATGTTTCTTCAAATTATAAAAAAATGCTTTCGTACGCCCAGGTGAAGGTGGAAAAAATCGCTTAGTATTCCTCAACAAAAATTTGCGGCTTATAAATTCAGAAGACATCGAATGTAAATCATAACAAGGTGCGGCAAAAAAATTTTGAGTGAGCACCATTCAACGAACAAGATGAGTCCCGAGATATTCCTCAATAATGGGGCCGATGTCCCCGATCGAGTTAATTAGATTTTGTCGTTTCTCCACAGCAAAATTTTAATTTCCGTAAAACTTGTAAACGTTTTGTTTAGTTTTAAACGCCTTTTAGTCTGCACGCTGCCCCCAAACCCCTGTGAGTAATTTATATAAAAATTAAGAACATATAAAAAATCAGATTGATGCTTGCTTGTCGAAAGAGTCCCCAAAAATGCTTTTTATTGTGTCCTCCCCTGCCCTGACCCCTGGAATGTGATTTCAAAAAGTTGAAGACACAAATCAAATGAAATCAATTGCTTTTTTTTAGTACTAAACCGTGTACTAAAATTGGATTCTTTTATGTTACAGATGTGCATCACGCCACCCAATATCAATAACTATATCCCAGAAGCGTTCAGTTTTCTGGTGAGTCTTTTTTGCTTAAAAAATGACAAAAACTTAAAAAACATCGCAAAATTTATAAACACAAAATAAAATTCCGAGCAGAAGGGAGACAGCTTGTTTTCTTATGTATTTATTCACATCTTTTGGCGGCATCCGTATTTCTTAATTTTTTGAAAAAATTTTTTTTTCTTTCGGTTTCTTAGCCAATTTATGGGATGAGGTAGAGCTGAATAAAATTTTTGTTAATTATAGTCAAATGACAATATCAAGATTGCTTATGAGAGATTAAATTTATTGGACTACGTTTCCTGCTCTCGGGGGCAATTAAAAAGTTAATGTCTTTCGGATTTCTTTATCGGAAGCTATTGCCTCAGAGTTTTTCTATTGTTGCAGTGGACCGAAGCGGTCTTTTACATCTGAAGGAAGTTGGGAAACAAAAGGTTGATCTATGGTATCTAAATGTTTATTTCTATTGATTTTAATCGTTTTTTCCTGGGTGTTTTCAGAGGAATATTTAACATATTTTTAATATTTCCTTCGGCACTTCTTTGGAATTTTTTGGAGATTCTTGTCTAAGAATAGAATCATTAATGCGGGGGAGTTTGAAGTGCCTGTGGAGGTGCTGGAACGTTTTCCAGACAAGATTTTGAGTTTTCAACTTTTAACGATTTAAAAAATTAGCGGACTTTATACAAATATTTTGATCATTAATTTTCAATTTTATGGTGTTTACGTCTCGACTGCTTATCATTTGAACCTACTTAGGGAACTTAGCAACATCTTTGAAGAAAATAATTTTAAATTACATACTTCATACACATATTTAAATGAGTATAAACACCTACCTAGTTAGAGAAATAATTAATTATGAACTTCAGATTTTAAAAGAATAATACATACATGTAGGTGTAAGTAAAGCCAATATATTGCATTTTTTTGTTCAATATCGACGAATTAAAGGACAAGGGCTTACCAGAGATGTGAAAAGTAGGCATTTGATTTTATTTTTATTTTTTAAACGTAATGTGTTTTACTTTAAGTATTACACCAAATAATCTGAAATTTGTATTTTTTTTTGAGGACGTAAATAAAGCAGACCCAATTACTTGCTGAAAAATGAAAAAGGTTGTGTGACACAATAAAAAGTTGCATGCGGAGCAC
Source organism: Tolmerus cingulatus (assembly GCA_959613345.1). Classification (NCBI taxonomy): domain Eukaryota; kingdom Metazoa; phylum Arthropoda; class Insecta; order Diptera; family Asilidae; genus Tolmerus; species Tolmerus cingulatus. The sequence goes on from OY390710.1 coordinate 35,973,434, forward strand.
TTTCCTTTTAATTCAACCGTATTTGCATCAGCGCTTATTTGCAAAACAGTCTGCAAACATTTTTTTTGTCATATTTTTTGTTTTATTCCCGAGATCCCAAGCATCGTCACAGCACGATCGAGTTGCTCCAGAACTCGCAATTACCTGGAAACTTAAATTATACAACATGCAGTGAGCTGACAAACTTCGTTACCAAGCCACTCAAATATGATTTTTGTCGTAAGTCCTTAAAACAAACGTGTGGATGTCCTCCACCCACGCGCGCATCTAATTAAGGTAAAACGATGCACATAGGCTGCAGTTGCATTGCACGGGGAGGAAGGACTGCAATATGCAGCTTAAATGGAATTTTTCGAATTAATGTCCCAAAAATTATTCCGTCCAACTCGGTTCCATCCCGGCGCAATTTACGATGGGTTTCTTGAAATTGCTGCGCACCGGTCGGTCCCGGCGGGCAGTGGGACCCTCGAAGGGTTGAACCGGGCAGAGGGCCGGCGAGTGCAGGACAACGAGGAAGCCCCAAAGTAAAGCTGAAAACTTGGGAAAGTTTTAATAAATCCCAGGATGTGTACAGTTTGCCCGATCCCAGCTACAAAGTTTGTCGGAAGGAAGGAGCAACTTTAAAATAACATCCCCGTCCCGTCGCGGTGTATTGCCGCCCCCGCCCCAATCCTGGCGATAAAAGGTCCATTTTCGAGTTTTCAGCTCGAAATTGTAAGCCCCGAATGAAGTTTGATGCCACCCGGCCCCAACAACATCACCAGTTCATGTTTATGCAGCCGCCGGGAGATAATTCCTGGGTCCTTTCCTGGCCACCGGCAATATGGGGCGATGGAGGACGACACCGGCGATAATTAAGAAAGGTCTACCTGGCCGGATCCAGCTCACCTGTGCTTGTTCACTGTTTGCCCGTTTGCCCGTTTGCCCGGTTGCCGTTCCCGAGGACTTTATGAATGTAAGATGACGGCGCAATTTTAGCGGATTAGTCCGAAGTGGCAGGACCTGAGCATCCTCCTCTAGGGTTACCATACGACAAGCTTTTACCCGAGGATGCGGCGCTTGGATAAAGTGCAGCGTTTTGAATTAACACAACAAGTTACCCGGACGTCAGTTAATTAAAAGAGTTATTATAACAAACATGTAAATAACTCCCTTAAATTGGGTCAGACTGCTATAGAGATTAGTACTACTTATTTGTGGTTAGTTTAAAGAAGTCCACAACTATAACCTTCGGGATAACAAGCTTAATAAATAGGAACAAAATTCATTTGATTTGTGTAGGGAATATGAAATCTTAAAAATATTATGAATTGTTTAATTTTCTCAGAAAATGTATTTAATTTTTTGACTACGATGTAAATTCCTTACATTGTAAGCATTTAACTTATTTATGGTTATAAGTTTTACTAATTTTAAGCATGAAACCTTTATTGTATAACATTTTTAAAATCGCACGAAGGGCTGATTTGTTATGATTTTACTATTTTATCGATTGTACTCTAGATCATTTTAGATCAGGTTTTCTTTAAAAAAATGGTTTTTTATTCTAAATATAATTTTGTGCAAACCCATGGTAACCCTTTCTGTCCTGGTACACATTCGACCTTCCTCGTTTTGTCATGGACAGCAAGAAAACTGGTCATCCATGGGCTGGACCAAGGTTAGGAATTGAGTGGTCTCTGTAATTATGAAGGGATACCTCGTGGGACACCAAAGGGCTGTCCCATAATTTGCATTCATCCTATGATTACGAATTCGCTGAATTTGCATATTTAGGGGCCGCTTTCCAGTGGCAATTAAGACAATTAAAACCCTGCCAATGATTGATATCAGTTTGGAGGCTGATTTAATTGCCAGTGGTTTGGTGCTTCGATGGTGCTCCTCTCCTGTTCGAGAGCACGCTCCACGGGTCGCAGACGTCCCCCGAGATGAATGCTCGGATGAGAGGGGAAAGGGGAGGTGAGGAAATCATATGCAAATTGTTAATTAACAGGTAAAATGATGACTGATTCGCTGGGATGGGGGCAAACACTCGATGATTACATCGGTAAAATGGTTAAGCAATCAGCTGAAAGCAGCAAAGTAGCGCTCCCCTCTGACCCTCGGTATGCTCTCGTACTAACTCTGTGCGAACTCCGAAAGACACTTGATGCTATCTTTCTAGCCAATAATATCTGAGTTCCAGGGACAGGCTCCCGAATTGGATCCTGGAGATAGATCAGCATCCGCCGCCATATTTAGGCAAAGAACTGCTAGGGGGCACCGTGTCGACTTGAATTGCCGGTGCTCCCCTGGGTCCATTAGGACCGTCCAGCCACGGACTCTATCTGAGCCTCCGATGCAAGATGGCATCTGCATCTCATAATCGCGGCCTCCCTATCTGAGTTCAGCTCCGCGAACTGCACGGTAACCTCTGACACAGCGGCGAAGAGGCAAGTCGTGATCGATTTCGCGGAGTCCCCATAGTCCCAGGGACTCTATAAATGCCCCCCGGTTCCCGATCTGATCCTCCCTGTTCCCCATAAAAGTGATTGTTGTTAACATTTGTTTTTGTAGCCGCACAATTCTGCGCGATCTTTTTGTTGCTAATAATTCTAATTCATAACCCTCCCTGTTTCTTCCCGTTTCAGTGCTGGAATAGCTGCGATGAGTCGCTGGGTCCCTTCCAGCTCGACGTCACTGGAGCCACACGAAAGGGGTCCCTGGTTCTCGCCGAGATCGCATGGGACCAGGCAGTTACCAACGCGTCCAGACAGTGCCTGGTCACGTGGGAGGTCTCCGGAGGCGGTCTGATGGGCAACCTTTTGACCGACAGCTCCACCGTCGAGCTCTCCCTCTGGTCGGACACGGTCTACCACGTTCTCGTCACGTGCAAAAATAAGGTGAGTTCACTTTCCTTTGCGCCGGGTGCGTGTGCATCCTCCGAGCCTCCGCCGGGCCCCGTCTGGCTGCATCGTTGTAGCCATCATCATCATCGTCATCTCCGGACGTGGTGCATGGCGGAGGCTGCGGATGGGGCCCGTGTCTGGAGTAAAATTAAAGAAAATAAAGAAAAAAAAGGTACAAAATAAATAAGGTTTCACCCCGGTGCCAGAATTTAATTGATGAGCCGTGTGTGAAAGTAACACTAATTGGCTAATTACGGCGTAATTAAGACATGCTCATGCCCCGCGCGATGCACCGCGAGGGGTGGGTGGCCGCAGGGAGTTGGACGGTGCATCGGTGCATCGCGTGCAGCCCGCGCCGGGTGAAATGGGAGATTTTCTTTTTGACCTTCAAAGTGAAGTTTCGTGCACTTGGCTTACGTAGACGCCGCCGCCGCCGCTGCCGCGCGTCAGGTGAAGACGGGTTCTGCCTGCTGCGAGTCTGCAATTGCAATTTCTGCAGCAGAATTTTCGTGCTCAGGGGGATTGATTTATGAGCGCGACGATTGACCCGCGCTTTAATCGAAGTTTATTTTAGAAATCAATTTCGGAAAATTTCTACAGACTTTCGCCAGATTGGCTGCAATCGCGTTAACCTAGATCTATTTTGAGCTTATTACTTTTAAACATTTACATCCGTTTGAATTTGAATAAACCATAAAACTATAAACTATATTAAAGTATACGAAATTAGAATAAGACATTTGGCTGTAACTTTTACGGATCGGAATAATTTAAAAAATCAAACTAAATTTCATTATTATTAGACATCATATTTAGTTAACTCGTCAATAAATATTTTTCCAACTGAAACTACTCATCCCATCCACAGCATAACAAAAAATGCGTCATTAAATGTGTTTATAATAATTTACAAATTGAGGTCATAGCATCGAATTTTCTCCCTTAATCAAATATATGTATTTATATTATGAAATCCCGCACTTTGAACCACATAAACAAAAACATTGAATTCCTGTACAACATCCGCGGTACATTTGCCACGTGCCGCGTTTAATAAGCAGATTACAAACGCAATTGAAAATTGAGCTCTCTCTGATTTTGAGTGACTATTGTACCTACTCATAAATTAATTGTATCAAACCAGACACGTGCAAGGGCGGTGAAATATAATAGACAAAATAGAACGCAATACGACAAGGTCATGCAAATCGTAGAAGTGAATAGGGTCGTTGTTCGTAGATGGCAGTTTAAATATTTATTGGTAAAGAAATTTGACTAAAATATTTTTAAGGAAAATTTGATATTCAATTTTATCAATTAATAAAAAAAGTTAGTACATCATTTTATTGAAAAAATAGTAATAGATTTCCTTTTATTTTCTAGCATTATTTTTATAGCTGTGTTAATGCATTAAATTTATTTTTATTCCAGGAAACTGGTAAAATGCGACGATCCTACAAATTGATCGTGGACACAAGAAAAGTGACCGGGAAAGCGACAACAATCACCCCAATGGGAATCGACACAACGAAGAAATCGATGCACGCGGTATACCCAACGGCGCCCCTCTCTATCGAATCTGAGGACAGGCAGAAGATCCTGAAGGACAGCTCCAAGGATAATTTCGTTCCCGTGACATCATCCGACGAGCACTCAGCCCGGATACCCTCAGTAATCCGCAGCAAGCTCTCCGCCATCTCACACGAATCCTCCGAGTTCTTCACCCGCAGCATTCTTTTCGCGATGATCGGCTCCTTGGCGCTGTTCCTGGGCATCCTCATAATTTACATCTTGACCCGGACGCGCGAGGAGGCCACCGTGGACAAGGAGGGCCTCATCAAGAACGAAGTGGTTCCTGGATCACGAACGCTGCACGTGTAAGAACCCACCCTCGCCCGCGCTGCACTGGGACCGTGTATATAATTCCAGTTGTAAATAATGTAAATAGGGCTTACATAGGCACGTCGGGGGCACCGAGACACAGGAGCACTCGTGACGACACCCTACACGTGCCCACCGCGTTCCCGGGAACGAGTCTGAGAATTTAGCGAAAAACCGTCGAGGAAAACAAATTTTTTTTTCTAGTCCAAGAGAGCCCGTAGGAAATATTAAAGGGAATGGAAAATTAATGCCTAAGAACTGCCAGAACGACTGTCAGCCTTCCTGCTTCCGTCTCCGTTCTTCTTCCCCCCAAAATGATCTTCCCGGACAGTCCTTGGGGAGCATTGAAAACATCCGCACCTCTCTCCGATAAATTTGTCGACTCCTTTCGGTTCATCCGCCGACTTCACGACCTGTTTGTATTTTATTTTTATTTCATTTTCTTAAATTAATTAATGCGAGTGTAAATAGTATCTAAATAGCGACGCTGTAAATAGTCCGCGACTAAAAGGAGCTCTGCGTGTGTCTTTAGTTCGTAATCAACGAGAATAAATTAACATAAAGTTCTTGGCTAAATTTAAGCGTTTTTTATTTATTGCTAGTGTTAGATGCAAGGTACCATTCTTGTCCTAGGTGTTTTTCGTTTCAAAACGATCATATTTTGTGATTCGAATTTGTTTCGAACTTTTCATTGTTGCTAGCCTTTGACGTTGTTGGAGAAGCGCTCGCGAAAACAATTATTTTCTTCATGTTCGAAAAATATTTAAAGAAATTTAAAAAAAAATAATATACATGGCACACACATGCAAAGACTGACTTATTCGAAGAAGAAATTTTTTGTTTTCTCTTGTACATTGTCCAAATATAGACTTACTGGTATCTATTGAGTAAACGTAAAAAAACGACATTTGTGAAAAGCATTAGAAATAAATTATAAATATAAATTCAAACGAAGACTGGTTTTTACTTAAACACCCTTTGTTCTTAATATGTTTTTAACATTTTACAAAGTAATAAATGACTTATTTATTATTATTATTATTATTTTATTTCATAGTGTTTTTATTTCTAATAAATGTACTTAAGGTATATTTACATAACAAAAGCTTTTAATATTCGAATTTATACTCTGACGAAAATATTAGTAAAGTTTTAAAAAGTTGAAACGATTTTAAGATTTAAAAGACTTACAAGTTCAATACGAAAGTTCGCAGTATTAGCCTCGCTATTAATTTTTTAATGGACGAAGAGCACAGCAAATATAACATTTATGTGAAAAATTAAATTCTTGTTACCAATTTTTAGAAATTTAAATATATTTCGTGCACAGAAGAGATGAAGATATTGCTAATTAATTATGTGCAATTATAAGTTCGTAAGTATTAACTGAATGGTTATTTTATACCTTTATATGGTTACAATAGTTATTTTATATCAATTCCACAAAAAGAACTCTTTTTTATGCTTTTGTAATTTGCATACACTACTTATAAAACAACTTCACTATTAACTATTGAACTATCTACTTTACAAATTCACATTCAAAATAAATAAAAATAAAATCAAAGTGAATTCGATCTATTTATTTCAGAAAAATCGAAAACAAAAATATGTTTTAGCTGCTAGGAATTTCGACATCTAAAACTTAATTCAATTGAAACGATTTTCTAGGTTAGCAAACTCTTTGTTTTCAAGTTTGATAGCAGAACTCTAAGAATATCAGAAATAAAAGCACTTAATTTTTCCCGCATGAATGAATATTCGAATTTTCGGGAGTAAATATTTTGTTGTTGATTGTGCTGTTGTAGAAAAATATTTTAAATTGCAAAACATGAAAACTTTTGGTATGTAGCAGAGTGCTATTAAATAAAAAGAAAAAGAAAACGTGCAATTGGCCTAAGTGAATTAATAAATTTTTAATAAAACAAACATTCAAAGAATTTGTTCAAGTAAAAGGTAAAAGCTCTTATGAATTAGGTACCACTGAGTGGAAACCGTAAATTAATATTTTTTATTTTTCTAAAACCACTCAAACCAAAAGAGGTTTTCTCAAAACGCGGCTTAACATGGTTTGTTATCTTTTAAAAGAAAACCGCATAAAATTCATCAGATTCCTAAAAATTGGGACTCATCGCTTTGATCTCCCAGAAAATAATTCGGGCCCTGAGGTTTCAAATTAGATTACTTTTCATCATAAACCAGGGGTAGGAAAAATTAATTTCCTGTTTCTTCGACGGACAGTCGAGGCGAGGAAGGGGGTTGTCCAAATGGACGTTGATGGAACAAATCGAAAAGGGGCAGAAGGACCTTTCCTGGTCATTTGTCTCCAGGAAGGCACTGTCCCATTAATAACTTGTCCAGCTCTGCTAGGAGACATTCGCCTTTAATTGCGGTCCCTTACCAGGAGAAGTCCTAATCGCAGGACGAAAATTTCTCACTTCAAAGTGCCATTAATTAAATGCTGGAAAAAAGGAAAAATTCCTGCAGCAGGAATCGAGGGTAAAGAGCGTGCCTTCGATGGTGAAAGAGTTCGAAGTCCGAGGCCCTTTGATGCCCCGCCTAAAAAAGAATGCAAGGGCGTCAATCTTCCGAGGGCCACCGCTCAAACTCTGTCCCTCAATGATTTTCTAAGTTTACTTTATTTTTATTTTTTTCTGATATCGTTTTTAGGACTGAAGAAGGGCAACCGGCAACTGCGGGGTCAGGAACCCGTTCGGGCGTAAGCCGAGTGAGTGGGTTCTTATCGCCGCGGAGATCTGAACGAGTCCCTTTCATCCCTTAATTGAATTTTCGTCCCTTAACCTCTGGCTTCTTTGTAAGGGTTGCTGAGCTCTCCCAAAGACATCCCCTGTACCTGCTCCAAGTCGATAAAAAAAATTTTCCCAACCCCCATATTTTCCCCGAAAAGCAGTTGAGCGCGCGGCGGTGGTGGATATCACGCGGGAGAGGAAAAAGGGCCAACTCGCCGATGTTATCACATTCAGATGAAATGTCTTGGAATAGCGGATTCCGCCGGGATATGAAGAAATCAGGAAGAAAAGCCACAAAGGAAACTGTTCCCTGCCACCCTTACAGGAAAGGGCCATAGGCGGAGTTAAGTTAATTTCTTTTCAATGGATCTGGGACGGGGGTTTGGGTGGCACAAAAAGGATTTCAGCACCCGAAAGGGGCTCACAAAGAGGCACTTGCTAAAGTACACCTTCGCCACGCTCGGAATTTCCGCGGCGCAAACAAGAAACGAAAAAATTATACACCCTCTACTCTACTCATATTTACACCCCCCCGCTAGAGGAGTCGCATGTTTCCACAAATTTTCCATGAATACATTCTGCATTAGCGCGCTCATTGAAGCCCTACTCCCGCCCCCACCGCCTCCACCGTGAACCGCGGGAAAAACATATTTTGCCGGAGGTTCCCATTTTCCTTGAAAGAATTTTTGAGATTTTATTGAGAACAGGCGAACGCTTGTCAAAGGAGTGCTCGCGAGGACACGAATCTCGGGTACCTTCCACGCCCCCGCAGCAGGAAAAGTTGAGTGAAAAAAGCGAAACTAATAAAAAGCGAGGCATTCTGGGTTCCCGACGAATGGTGAAGTCCCGAAGAAAAGCGTCCCCCCCGTATGACATGGAAAATGCATTTAGGTTTGGCTTAGCCTCCCTTCCGCGGCACAATTCCACGTAATGAAGTGGAACATTCGAGGGGGTAAAGTGCAGGGATTAACCGCCGCACAATGCCGCTCCGCCCCCACATCGCATGTGGGACGCGGACGACGGATGCGGCAGCTCCAGAGGGAACCCCCAGAGTGCACCGAACCGACCAAGGCGCAGCAATCTCCTTCAGGAAAAACCATTTCTCGGACGAAATTAAATTTGTTTTGCGCCACAAATTCGGGTTCTGGTTCACTGAAGAATTATCCGCCGCCCGCCCCGCCCCTCTCAGCTGCACTGACGGAGATTGATAGGATGGCGGCGGCGGTGGTGGGAACGGACCGGGAGCGAACTTATTTCGGATATACATCGGCAGGAATTTTCGGGATCCTGAACCTGAACCTCTTTATGGGCCTAATCGGTCGGAAGACCAGCTGAACACAGCGCGGCTATAATTTGATTTTCTTTCGAAATTATGTTTTGCGAAGAATTCGTTCGCGAACTGAAAACTTTTCGTCCGAAGGTGGACCACTAAAGATAAAACCCAATGAGCCAGTAAACCTTCGAAATTTTTATCTCGGAGAATTTTTATCCTCTGTTTGAGCAATTGTTTCTAAATCAAATTCCTTTTCAAAAAATTGCAGGTTTTCTATACAATAAAGCTTATTCTCTTTGGCTCCTTGCATTCCAACAGAACTTTTAAGATTTAGAACAGATTTTGAGATAGGGGCCAATAATTTTGCTGATGTTATCGAAAGAAAATTGTCAAAACTTTCAATAAATCAAACTTTAAATTAAACTCTTGTAATGCCAAGGAGCGATATATCATGGTTCGAAAATGTATGTGTTATAACTCGTTATGCTTATTATATATGTATGTATGTACATATTTGGAGGTACATGTTCGGAAAAATCATCACCTACAAGAAAAAAATCAAAGAAAATAAATATCTCATCTAAAACTTCTGTAATCTATTATAAATGCAATTTTATGAACTTTGGATGAGAATTGATTGAAATGAAAAGTTTTATTTACAGTCATACATCTTTGTTTAAAACTGAGAGTATTTTTTTTTCTATTTCTACTACTTTTCCAAAAAATGTGTAGGTGCTAAAGAAACATTTTCTTTGTCGACTCCTAAAATATTCATGCTATATACATATACATAGATAATGTTGAAATAAAATATTATGATGAAAATTACTTCAACATACAATTTAGCACAAATTTAGTGTAGTGGATAACAAATCATCAAACTAAGTTTTAAAATATGCTTGAACTTAATAAAATGGTTTTATCAGATTTATGACTACATCTATGTACGTACTGAGACCCATGGGCCATATGCTTAAAGTATATATAAATTACAAGTAAAATAACTATCTCTTCCACCTCCTGGCAGCGAATCTCATCCTGATGTACAGCTGAGCTTCGTCGATATTAATATTAATAAAACAACGAATCCCGAACAGATCCAGCTTCCCATAGCTGTGCTGAGTTCAGGGCTAATCGAAAATTCAGAAGCACAGCAGCCGGTCGGAGTCTGTAATTAACTCAAGTTCTCCAACTTCCGGCGTATAGTGGTTTTTATCAAAAACACCGGAAGTGATTTGCATAGATGAACAATAAATGAATTATCTGCACAAGTTGAGCCAGCCGATGTAACAACCTCCGAGAAATTTCTCCCACCTCATTGAATCAACTTTCTCAAAACCTGCAGCTAACTAGCGAACTCTAGCGAACTATCTGGGGGGTGGGCTGTGGCTGAGATCCTCTTCCTCTGATATTAAATTGCAGTAAATTTGCCAGAAAATTTCGGAGGCTGTGATAACTGTTTGAATTATGAATTGATATCCCAAGGATACCACTGACTGCAGCAGCTCCTCCTGGCGCTGTTTGCGTTAACCAGAAGAGTTTGGGTGGTGCGGCGGCGAAATTGAGACACTCAGGACCCAACACTTTGACTGTATGTATGTATAGGGTGTCGCAAAAGACGGTCCTAGCACCTTTTCTGTTCGTGGGAATTTTAGATTATGTCGAGTGAATTCTGCTTAGGAGGAGCCGGCGACCATCGGAGGACGTACTCAATCCCATGCTTATCTATTCGAATTGATGAAAATTTAATTTCAAGTTTTCAAACATCTTCGACTTTGTTGCCGGTCCACCCCCTTGGACTCCGGGAGATGTGGTACTTTAAGTTGTATATGAATGTACCCCAACAACATTGGGCATCTACGAAATATACTCTGCGGGGGCGGGGAGTTACACCCCTGAAATGTTTACAGCGCGTTTGCTTAAACTTCTGAAGTTGACCATTTTGCAGGACTTCGCCTTTCGTCTGTTCCGAATGAGATAATCCAAGCAATGAACAGAAAGTTGCAGCTTGTGCTGAAAAGATACGAGACTATCTGCAAATTTCATTCATGTGGACAACTAATGAGAGTTTGCAAGTTTTGCAACTTTCTGATTGCTTAAATTCACTCGGCCAGCGGAGGGGGTGGGGGCGTGACGGACGACGACGCAGAAGGGCGATGGCCACTGGTGGCGCGTCGTCGACATCAATTGAACTTTCGACGTTAAATTGTCGAAGGAAATTGCGGGCGACTGTTCGAAGCCCGTGTGATTTATGGAATGCTCTGTGGTCATCAAAAATTTTGTTTCGAGTCAAACTCTGTGGACATCATCTCCAGCGGGGATCGAGTTTGTTATCGGTATTGGGAATTTGAGAGGAAGTCTCGGGATGATTTGAATTTTCTGCATCATTTCATGTCCTGCAGGCGATTTTAGTCTTGTCCTTATTCTCAATGCCAAAAGTGTTGAATACTGCGGTTTATACGGGTTTCCGCACAATTCGATTAGATAAAGTTAATATATGAAAACTACATCTTCCTTATTTCTGATAACTTCGAATTTAATTTCGAAAGTAAACATAGCAATTAATTAAAAACTCTTTACCTTTTTAGACTGTATTAATAGTATTCGAAAAGTTTCATAAAATTTATTAAGATCTAAGCTACAGCTATTAAGTATATACTTGTTTTCTTGGCGTACATTTCCTAATTTCTGAAAAAAATCTCTAATTTAAAAACTGTTTTCATAAAAATACAATACATAGAAATCATGACTATTAGAAATTAACATTATGTAATTCTAAAGGAAAAATTAAGAAGGGTATTAAGATTTTTGGAAACTATGCTTTCAAGAAAAGTACATTTATAACAACAGGATCACGACCATAGCAAGAGAAAAGAAAGCATTTTTGAAAAAAACCTACTAATATTTCAATATTTAAAATTTTAAACCTATTTTCTATAATATTATAATACTATTCTGTAATTTGTGCTCAGGTTGAAAATGCAATGCAAAACCTACTACTAAAATCAAAGCAAATGACCAATTAAAATTAATAAGCGTCGTCAAGGCGTGGCTGCTAGTGACGCTAATAAAAATAAATGACATGTCAAAACCGATTTAGGTACTGATTGCTGCTATACCAAGATCTCGTTAAGGCTTCAAAGATGCTCCCAAATTCCCCTGATTCATAGGTGCTCAACAAAAATACGTCGCATCGCCTGACAAGGCTCATAAGTTCTCACCTTTCGGTAAATTGCTGCAATAACCGCACTTTATGAGGACACTTTCGATCCAAGTTTTCGTTATTAAACGCCGCCACCCCCAGACCAGGCGCAATACTTCCCAAAATGGTGTCAAAATATAAACATTGAAACCCCACGGCCCATTTGCGCACTTATTTTAACAGTTTTGCGAGCAGACATGTGAACACTGCCTAGGGTGGGAACACTTGCGAAAATGATAATCGCACCCAACCAAGGAAGGTAAAAGGAAAAGGGTCCCGGGGGACTGAATGTATGGTAATTTGTGGCATCAATGAGAGCCTGTTTTTAGGCTATTTACTCCCGACGTAAGGACATTTAGTCGTGAACACGTCTCGGCTATTGTACACACACACCCTGTACTCGAAGGTCGATGTTTATGGGATGCTTCCCGGCAAAAATTATCCCGGACTGGGGGATGTGGCGGCTCTGGAGCTCCGAATATTCGTCATATAGGGGCCTAAATTGTCACATGTCTCGGGCTAAAGGATCAGGGTGAAGGGGCGCTACGTTGAGCCCAATGACGGGTGCGATGAGCACTAGGATCTAGTGGCACTTACAAACAGCCGAACCGCTCCCAGAGCCGAATAGGGACCCCCCGGAGGGAGTAGATCCCCTTTTACGAGATGAGAATGTACTCAGCCCGAAAGTATCAATTCAGAAGGCGTCTACTTCTGCCGAAAACAAGCAGAAGTAGGTCGAAAAGGACGAAAAACAGCGCCATCACCTCAGGAGTTTGAGCGACAAAATTGAGATGTCGCCCGACAGTAAATTGACCGTTCCAGGCGAATCTGCGAATCCTTGAATCTAAATCAGTGAGTGTATCACAACACCTCACCGTGCTACCACCACCCCGAAGATGAATCCTCGTTCTAGTTTATAAGATTTACTCCAGATTTAACCCAGTGGGTCGCGTACAACAGGCGGAAGTTAATCAAAGCACCACCTCCCAGCTCTCGCAGGAAGCAATTGCACGAAGAAGAGCATTTTCTTGGCCGTTCTTTGGCCATCGGCTATGCGAAAACGAGCTGAGGGAAATAATAGGACCATGGTCCAGGGATGTGCACCGGGAGTGTCTGGGTGATGGATTGGCCTTAATTAAATCTGCGCCGGCAGATGGTATCGCTATCGCTTTTCGAACTGACCCGAATTTATCAAGGGTGAATTGGGTGGTGCTTGGAACAGTCAACAGTCACGCACTCGAGCTAGCGATAATTCATTTTAAGAAAAATTTGGAAAAAATTACCGGAAGGACTGAAGGCTTCCTGGAAACGTCCTGTCCTTCAACGGTGAAAGCTGGCTTCTCTGGGTTTTATAAATGATATTTGGAATGCTTTTACAGAAATGTTTTACTCAACAACGATTAAGTCTTAAAGTTATTCGTATGGAAGTACATAACAGATATACAAAATCATGCGATTTTAGTTATTTAGTTTGACAACCTAAAATATCAAATAATCTAAAGTAGATAAACAAACGATGAACTCAAGGTACAGAAAATTCCATTAAATTTCGAATGAGTTTTAAAAACTTGTGCAAGGCGCATTTTCTAAAAGTTACACTGAGAAACAAAAAGTCATTTTATCGAAGTTTAAGTTCTTCTCTGATATCTTAGATTTTAATCAACCAATTTCGATTTATTAATTTAAAGCTTAAGCTTTTCTACGCAAACTTTACCGTATATTGATAAATTAAAATATAATAAGTTTCTTTTATACTACTTTGAATCTCTATAAATGCGATTTTCAACAAAAACGTTTTTGTGTTGCTGGTACCTTTTTCTTCAAAATTACCTTTAATTGAGAAAAATAATTTTTCTGCCGGACAAAATTTCAATCAGCTCATTTTTAAAAGAAGAGAGTTAATTTTGTTATAATATCTCTAATTCTAGGAATTCGCAACCTTAACATTAGGTTTGATCTTTTGCCTAATTAAGATAACGAATGAGGGACATTAAAAATCGTCATAACCCAAATTGCATCACAGTTATAATGCAGCCCCAGAAGGGCAACACAAACATGGATTAGTGAAACACCTGCATCAATTTAGGACCTCATTAAGAAAAATTTCCCTTTTTCTAAATCCGGTGTACAAAAACAGAAATTGTTTTCAGTGTGATTGTCCAGCAGACCGTCATCCCTTTCACCCGTTTACCCAACGAGCAGGTGGTTATCGGACCCGGTTGGCCACACACCAACTCCTGCCTCTTCCAGAAACGAGTTTCCCTTAATTACAACGGGAAGAAATGATCCGAAAACCTCAATCGTCCATCATTAATCAGTCAATCCATTGTCCGTCTTCAATTAGTTTGCTCAGTAGCACTTTAGGTGGGGAGCGGGAGAGTGGAAAAAACGTCGTTTCAAAGAACCTCCGCCGGGTAAGGGAGGGTATAATAATAAAGAAAAAAAGGTTGTCTGTCGGGATATGAACCCGAAAACTGAAGGCTTACAGTAGGAGCAGGTTTTCCTGGGAGGGTAAGACATTCAAATTAAGATACCGCCGGAAAGATTCTTTCTCTGGATCATTAATTTGGATAGTGCTGCTGTACAGGTGCCGGACTGGCTCCTGATAAGACGTTTGTCACAGACGGGACTAATCTGCGGCTCCATCGAACCTCTGCAGCATCTTTCAGGAGGGAGCAATTAAGCCTTTCGTTTCGTTGCGCCCCGCCAGGAAGAATTAGCCCGACTAAAATATATCTAATAACTGCTGCTGTTGTACTATCCTTTGTTGGGAGTTAGGGACCCATGAAAGTCGAATTGAATGCTCCGAGAAGTCGTTCACCAGTGTTCGTGGCAGGGAAAAAAATTAAATAGAATAAAATAAAATAAGTGAAGCCCCGGAAAGCGGACAAAAAAGTTGGACGAAGACGGAAAAGGACTCAAGAAAGTATCTGCGGCCCTTCGCAGACAGACAGACAGATAGTCCAGACGGCGCAATTACGTACGTTTCAGTAGTTTTCTTGACTTAGCTTCATCTTCAGCTGCGTCAAAACGTACAAGTGGTTGTGGTGGCCTATGGGGTTACTGCTCCTGATAGGTCCACCCTCCCCCATCTACACTCCCCAGCTCCCTGTTGTGCAATTAAGCCGCAGAAGGGTTGAATTTTTGGTCGTTTTGCTGGACAGCAGCGCCCTCAGTGCAGATGAGCACCTTCAGCGATGCAAATCCCTTGACAGAGAAGGAGTCCTCTCGGCTCCGCTCCTTTTTTTCGAGAAGATAATGAGCACCTTGTTCTGTTCCTGGTGATTAACAAGGAGCCCCATTTAATACTTGAGCACATCGGGAATTTTTTCCCGACCGCAAGAGGCAGAGCCGTATTTAAGGGTAACTGTCTAGGCTGCAGCATAGCCACAAACTGTTTAAATCATTTAATTTTGAAGAGACTAAATTATATACTATATGTATATAGCAAAAATCATTGTATTTTTCGTAATTATACTGCGGTGCTTACCGGGCCGTCTTTTAATCTATCTTGTAGTCATTTGGGAAACTTTGCTTTATGCTGAACTTAAAGAAACAATAATAGAATTTACGCAATTTTTGAAATATGTTTCAGACTTCAAAAAAGACTCAACTCAGAAAAGTAGTAAAAATTTATAACTGAACTACGAGTTGGAATTATTATATAAATATCGATATTTTTACTAATATTATTATTACTATACAAATAAAACTCAACTTTGTATTCTTTTTAGAATAATAATTAATTATGAAATACTATACAGTAAATATTTCTATACCTAATTTAAAAATAAACTTAAAATATTTATTTTTAGCGTTTTAGTTAGAAAAGTATTCTAAAATGTGATTGCGCCACAGATTTCGCTTAGGACTCTACATATCCTAAATACGGCTCTGGTAGGAGGAATTTTTCGCCCTAGTCACAATTAAAAAATAAAATAATTAAAATTCTACCATCGCTTCCACAAAAGTTATTACAGTCAACGACCAGGAATTCATTTTTTTGCGCAAATTATACCAGGAAAAGGGTCCGTCGACCGCGGCGATAGGGCGAGGAGGACTAATCTAGCGAATAATTAACGCAATTTAACTTTGTCCAATAAATAAAAATAAAGTCGACGAGTAAATCCCCAATAAAGCACTGCTAGTGCTTTCGGAGAGCCATAAAATTCAAATGATAAATGTGCCCTAAACCCCAGAAATTAACATAACCCACCCCATTTTCGGATGGAGGGGCTCCCGAGGGCTATTTTGGCGATATACCTTCGCTTGGTCGTGATCTTCCGGGCCCGACTTGAGGTGGCAGCGTAGAACTAACGTGCGGGGAGAGCACCGCCCCCGAAAGACTCACTATTTCATGAATAATAAAGGACCTTTCAGGAAGATGCCCCGTCGAGGATAAGTTTCCGTCAGGACCGCCATAAATCACAGTGTCAGGATTTTCTGCATCTCCAGGACGCTCCCATTTTTGTTGTTTTTTCCTATTATTTTTTTTAGCCCACCGTCACTGAATTGAGTTTTTCCTTGGTTGTCTAGCCCGGAGATTAGTTCGCAGCGCGATACTGCAGCTCGATGGAGGAGTCCAGGAATCCAGAATTCTTGGCGAGGAGGCGGAGACTCGGCTCCTAGTTGAAGCACCATGAAATTCCGAGTCTTGACGTATTGAATCCAACTTAATCTCGGCTTCATTTTTCATAATAACCCCTCGGGAAGGATTCGCTTCCCGGCCGGGTTTCTTACGCGTCCTACTTTCAAACGGTGAGTAGTTCTCGCCAATTGCTACCCTAAATTCTTAGACTTCAAACCCTCCAGCCCCTTCGTTGCTCCTCCTGGACAAACGAAAGGATTTCAGGATTTCCAGTGGGCGGTTACTCGCAGCCGGGAGGCAGCAAAATCACATTAAGATATCGTCGTCGAGCTGAACTCACCCAAGGAATTAATCCTCTAAAACTATTGTCTTGTCCTCACCAAACCCATTGATAGAATAAATTTGAGTGCCTTGCCGTGATATGGATGAAGGAGCGCACTCCACCCAGGACCTAGGAATGCACCAGCGCTCCAGAAATTGCACTTGGTCGTGACTCTGGCGTGATTTTAGCACTAACTACGAACTCAATCCTGATCCTGGTCCCGGTCCCTGTCCCGGGCACACGGATTCCCCTCCTAGCCAACCGGGAGTGGTGGGGGCAAATGGTAATGCATGCAGTTTACAGGCACTGACAGACACATAACGGCACAAGTACCCATTGTCCCCGAAAATCCATCCACTTTGGGACAATTATCGAAATGAGTCGCCTGGATCTCGTCGATGTCTGGCGCTATTATGCAAATTGGTGCTCATAGTAACTGTCGTCATCATCGGGATTTGAGTCCAGACTTTGTTTTATTTTTTTAGCTCATCCCGTAACTATGCGGTTTAATTAACATTTCTTTGGAGAGCTGGGATATGAGTTTATTTTGGAAATGGTGAAGCAACTATAAAGTCCTGAATCGAATGAATTTTTTCTAATTGTTTTTTATCTAATACAACATATTTTTACAACAAAAGCAATTCTAGTAGTGGTCCGTCAGACCTTGATTCGAAAAAACATTCAAAATTTTGATCAACTAGAAAGTAATAATATTGTCAATATTGTTATACAATTTGAACTCAAGGGTTCAATAGTTTTTAAGTAATTCTTACGCTAATTGTGAAAAGGCAGTCTTCGATTTGAATCTATGGAAAAATATTTCGAATTTAAAGTCTATCATTTTAAACTACATAGTTTATTTTAAATTTTTTTACAATTTGAAAACCTAAATATAGGTTGTATTTCTAAATTTACCAAAAAATAAAGAATCCCTATATGTGGAGAAGAAAATATATTTCTCAATAACTATGTTATGTACATATGGATCTTTTCTTAGTAATAGATTACTTAGAAACAACATAGGCAGGTACGTGCTTGGAATTAGCAAGTATTGAGAAAGCGGCTCAGATATGTCTTCAAATGTCACGATAATTAATTTGCAAACTAATTAGTATCATATTCCATTCATAATTGTTAAATAATTATGGGAGAACAAAGAGCATTCAGGGATCCATTCATAAGACAGGAAGTCTGGGAGTTCTCATGTAGTTATATCATATTGATGCAAATACAGAACAACAGTGATTAATTGAATTGAAGTTGTTAGTTAGACGATACTGCCAATTATTAGCATATGTACAAATATAGATTATTAGATCAAAATATTATATCACTTTCTATAATAATTATACAAAATCTGCAACTCTATCATAATCTTTTATTTTCTTAGTCTCTCCATTTATATTCGACGTGAATTGATTTGGCGCAATGCATTTTAACTTAAAATAGAATAAAAGACGCTGCAAGGCAAAATAAAAATGAATATATGCTGCTAGGTAAAATACCACAACGAAGTTCGAAGAAACAAAGCATATAATTAAAGTGATGGAAAGATCGTGCAAATAGTTGACATTTCATTTTAATTTGAAAGCAATCCTAAAGTTGATGAAATACTTATAGTTACATAGTATTTTTTGAGTGTACTTATATTTGTTTAAAATGAACATATTGTGCATCTTAAGATTAAAATGGAAAATTTACCTGAAAGAATGGAATCGTGTGAATGAGACTGACGTTGTGCAGCCTTGAAGTAAAAATTCTTCATGACAATCGATGACTATTAATGCTACTGCACATCATCTGTTATGTCGATTGTTTTGTAATATTTTGGTTTTCAACTTATTTAAAAGGAAGTTTTTAAAAGTTATGGGTATGTAGGTATACATAAAAGAGATGTATTCAAAATATATGTTATTCAAAACAAATTTACATACACATTTACTTTTGCATGAGTACATAGAGGAAAAAGTTGACAAATTTGCAAATTTTCTGAATTTATAAACTTAATGCACATTCCCAAATAGAAATCGTGTTGTTGCAAGCATTCCACGAGAATCTTAATTCGTTCCGATTATGGGTGCAAATTACTTAAAATGCAAGGTGCATGCAAAATAGATGGATAAAACCTTTTAGTGCCAACTGCACACATAGCGCTTAGTCAAAGGGAATTTGAGAAGACGTGAAGCTTGTTGAGGGAAAATTAATTCCCATTCCAGTTTTTTATACTACACCCATCATTTTCGGTTTCTTCCTCGGAAAAAAAATTCATCAGCTAAAATCCTGCAATGTAAAGGCTCAAAATAACAATGGTGAAATATCTCTTCTAGATACTGCCAGAAAGATCCCCTTGTTCCCCCCAATTCTGTCATCCAGCATCACGGGAGAAAATGTTCATTTTAGTAGTAGCACCAAGAAAGGGTTATTGACCGAAATCTGGAGCGAACTTATGAGGAGGAAAGATAACATTTTCTCCAAGGCTCCAAGTAATCCCGGGAGTCACTTCGAAGCGCTCTCGCGCCTCAAAGAGTTTAATTCTCGCCTTTTGGTTACCCTTGCGAACAAAACTCATTTGCACCGGGAGCTGGGAGTCATTAAACCCCTTGTCCCAAAAAAAGGGGGAATAAAAATTCCGAAAATTCTTAAAGGTTCAGCGAACCCCAAGTGCCCTCAATAGTTCGCTATCTGGAATGTATAGCTTGTCAAACAGATTCCCCGGGAGAATGGGTTTGCTGGCAAATAGAATGGGAAACGGAGTCGTCGTGGTCTTTTTCCAGGACGGATTAAATCGGCATTTTGAAGTCGCGGGATGAAAAGCTCGCGAATCGCAGAATGCATCATATTTTGCCCGGATGCGGGGCCCCACTGCTATGGCGAAAAAGCAGCAGTACCCGGCCATGCCACCTTCGGGGGTGGGTCCTTCTTTGTTTTCCTCGAAAAGTTCAACGACTCAGGACTCAACTCAGAGTACTTAAGGAATTCTAATGAAGGCCGCTTCGCTGTTCCAGAGCATAATTCAGCAATGGCTGGAATATCCTCTGAGTCAGTTTTGGCAGGAACCTTCTTGACTTTTAATTACTCGTGCAAAACTTTAGCTTTTCTCGAGCTGTTTCGCTTACCTTCTATCGCGGGGGGCCGGCGACCTTAGGCGGGTTTAATTTTAAACCCGGCAGAGCCAGGGGGAGTTTGAAAGGTGTATTACCCGGGGATTCGTTAAAAGTTTCAATTAAAACCCCCGAGGGAATGCCGAGTGCTCTTATATCATAATCGAGCAAACACGGACTTTTGAAAGCAACCTCTTAAAACCGCCTGAAATTCATTTAAAACCACATGGCACCCTGTCCTTTGTTGCGCTAAGTTGCATGAACACCTTCCACTTTATCCCTAAACACTTTCAAACCACATCTACCACAGTTGTCTGATAAGATGCCGTTCAAAAAACGACCTGACAGCCGGGATAATTAGGCCCTTCCCTCTAAATCCTAAATCATTCTGATCCCAAATGGAACAAATTGCGTCGTCTTCCTGACGCTCATTCAGAAGATGATAAAATACCGATCTGATCGAATTCTAGCGTCTGCTTTCATATGTTAAATTGTACCGCCCTCATTTTGGGACTTCTTGGCATCCCGCAGGACTGCGGCTTGCCGCACCTCATTTCAGGATAACATAACAAAAGAAAACTATTTTGATACCTTAAACGAACCCCGACTCGGGGTAAAAGATAAATGGCTCAATTTTAGGTGGAGAAAATTTGAAATTGACTGCTCGATCCCGGGCGATGAGAACGAAACGAAATATTATCACACGACCCAAAAACATGTCAGCTGGCACCTGTTCTCCCGGGCACAGCCCGAACCCGAACAAATCTCGGGAGGATGTGCCCGTGCTGGTGCAACTGAACGGGCTGAAGGGAATTTTTGGGCGATCCAGAGGGATACCGGCAGAAAGCGATTAATCAAGGAGAAGTTTCATTTCGGCGAGGATTTTTAATAACAGCGCAACGAAGCAGGGCACCATGTGCTCCCTTCGGTTAATTTTAAGTCGCTCGGTGGCTCCTAAATGCTCACGCCATATGCCGCTGTATGGGGATCTTCCTGGAAAGTGTTGGGATTTGGTCCAAGAGTCTCGATATTGACGCCTTTAAGTCAAAATAAATGAACGTAGGTTGGGATGGATTTTCAGTTAAAATTTCTTGGCAACCGTGACGATGTTCTTTCCTGTTGCGGCAGTTAAGGAGGGGATCGATTATGTTTGGGATACATTGAAAATGAAAAGTGATATTATTAAATAAAATATTATTAAAATACCTACATATAACAACATAGGAAATATAAGGAATAAATTGGAAGATTATATTGTCTCAAAGTTATAAAATTATGTGCATGTACATATATGTACGTATAAAATACAATAGCACATCGTGAAAACTCCAATCGATTTTTAAGATTTACGTCTTCTCAATGCCAAAATTTAACTATTCAGTAAAACATTTTTTTCCTTTTTATTTTGATGCTTTTGTAGGTTTGTATGTACCTGTTTATAACACACATTTTCTCGCAGAAGTAGGGTGCTTTTAATTGTTTTAGAGGTACTATCTTTAGTTTGAAAAGTCCCTCACAATTGACTACTTTTTTTTCTTCGAAATTACTACCTAAGTAAAAACTAAGACTCATTTCTGTGCCGCAATCCTTTGTATGTAATATACTTCAACTTCAATTAATTCTTTAATTCAATACCTGACAAACTTCTGTAACAATAATCATAAATTGATATTAAAGGTATTAACCGCCTTCATGCGTAAGTTATTGATTTGCCTCCTGGATTAAAAAAGCAAACTACTTAAACCAGATAAACAAATAAAAGATTAATCAGTCCTCGAACTTTCCCTCCCTTGAAGCTAATCCGCCCCATGTCTTTTAAGCCGAGTTTTCCTTGACATGATGCATACTCATTCCCCTCGTCACTCGGTTTTTCCCGTCCCATCAAAGGACGTAATGATCATAAAATCTGGATTTCTGCGCCATTGTGCGTATACGCAAAACTTTCGCTGACGTGAGTGACGTAACTTAATCACTTAATTTCGAAGTGCATAGCGTATGCAAGGCGAGGTCATCGCAAAATGCCCGTAATCAGACTCGTCGTCTCGCGGCGTTAGCATCAATCCCACGCGCGACGCATGGTGACGGTGCGTTGCAATCATTCGGTGATGTGGAAACGCCCTTTCCCAACAGTTGCCGAACAAAACCCGCTCTTTGCTACATACGGCCGGGATCGGTGCCAAGCATGAAAACATAGGAACAAACAAACTCCAGCTGGAACAACGGGAGGGGAGGGACACTCGGCCACTCCAGCAGGAGCATATGGTATGTGCGGCTGGAAGCTTCCGCCGGGAGGGCAAGGACATGTGAAATGCAATAAGTTGATTCACACACAAAAAACGGGAAGAAGCCCGGCTGGTGGCAAGGGTGCAGGGTGCACAGAGCGCCCGAGCAGTCGTCGAAGATTGAGCGATTCCCATGCCGGGCGGCGGGACCGGGACCGGGAAGTTGCATCGCATTGGATGGCCGGGGCTCCCGGAGGTGCATTCGTTCTGCATCAGCCGGCTGGGGATCGCCTGTTGGCACCGCCGAGTGTTTGGGAAAAAGAAGACACGACTCACGCCCTTTCCCTTCTTCACGCACGCCGTGGAGTCGAGGTGTTCCCGGCGGAGCACTCCAGGCCTATTGCGAAGGGGTTGACGTGGTTAATGCATCGCATGTACGTCGGCTCGACGAATTAAAAACTACGGTATCATGGTGGTGTGGGAAGAGAGCGGAGGGCATTGGCTTGGCGACAAGGGCTCGAATTTTCATAGGTATCGGGTCGGGGTCTTTGAAGTGCAGCGGGCTCAACCCTTTGTACTCTTTCGCGCCGAATTCAATTTCAATTGTCCGCCAAGTTTTTGTCGAATTCCCTAACGATTTCCTGCCTTATGTCCGTGAATGTTCCCAATCTGCATATCACGCATACGGGCTGGATGTGGGCTTAGAAACAACATGCCTATCGCATCCCAAGGGATGGACCTGATGAATATGCAATTTCAGGAACACGTGGTCTTCTCTTCACCTATGTCTATCGCTT
The DNA here is from genome assembly GCA_959613345.1 of Tolmerus cingulatus. Lineage (NCBI taxonomy): Eukaryota > Metazoa > Arthropoda > Insecta > Diptera > Asilidae > Tolmerus > Tolmerus cingulatus. The sequence goes on from OY390710.1 coordinate 35,996,458, forward strand.
AATTCATTAATTATTTTTATTAATCTCCTACTGTAGTAATACTATTACTAATAAATTAATACGCTATAAAATAATCAATTTAAGTAAGGGTTTGATCAACCACATCGATCAATCAAAAATTTGAGTCTGTTAAAATTTTGTTAGCATAAAGTAAAATACCTAACAAAGTAAATTAAATTATTAAAATTCTATTCAGTAGGTACACTGAAACAGAAACTGTAGTAGTTATAATTGCTGTATAGTAAAAAATATTATAGATAGTAGAATCAATTTACATTTCAATTGAATTTAAATTATTTAAAATAATAACTAACAAAATATTTAAACAATTATTTTTTGTCTTTCTTGTGGAATAGACATGATTATATTCACTTATTTTCTCTTCTATATTTATCAAAACTCCAAAATATTGTAATTTTAGTAACTAATAAATAGTAGTGTTAAAAGAAATATTTACATACCTTCATTCGTTGTCGGGATTCACAATCTTCATCTTCATAATCTATAAAAGAAAGAAGGCACTAATTATAATATGTATTTAATAAGAGGTAATACGATACTGTGGCAATTATATATATACAATATATAAAACTAGCAATGAATTTAAATTAGGAAGTCAACAGTGGAAAATTCTAAATATTCCCGAGTATTGAGATATTGTTAATACAATTTTATAAAAATGTCATTAGACATACACTGAGAAAAATAATACAGGTAGATACAACAAAACTGATTTAGTTAATTTTTTAACCAAAAAAGCAGTTTGATCCAACCAGAATTAGGTTCAGTTAACCAAAATGACAAGGTATTTCAACAAAGCCGTTTTCTCGGCTATGTTGCTTGAACAAAAACAAATTGGTTGATTTTGACTTTGTCTTTTAAGTTACTTATAACCAAACTATTTGTTAATATAGTTCATTTTTAAGCAATATAACAAGGTATTTGTTTAAAACCGATCTGTGTAGTCTCAAACGAGTAAGCTTGGTTAATAGAACCATTAAACTTAGTTAAAAGTATCGATGAAGAAATTCATAAAAATTCATAAAATGTAATTTAACACATCGTTTGATTAAAGATAATATTGTATATTACAATTTTGTTACCTTAACATAATTCTGCATAATAATAACTCATATAAAGTGACAAAAGTATAAGTTGTTTTTACTTAGGAATAAATATAGAATGAACAAAAATTTTGTTATTAATATTTATAGCGAAATAACCTAACTGAATGGTTGAATAAATCTGAACCAATACATAATAAACAAAGACATGGTTTAGAAATTAACCAAGCCACTTGTATAAATAAACAAAACCTGGGTAATAACAAATGTCTCTTTTTAATACGGTATAAACAATACATTGGTTGCATTAACCTAGTTACTAGGTCATACATATTAATCAACTGTATCTACTCCTAATAAACTAAAACTTGTTTGTCTTAACCTAGTAAACCTTGCAAAAGAAACAAATTCTGGGTTATTTTAACCTAATAAATAAGTACTCCTTACTAAACAAACAAAGACTTGGTTGTTTTAACCTAGTAACTTGTAAAAAATAAACAAGGCTATAGATTGTTTAACTGACGTGACGCTTAATGAAATGAAGCATTTCACTTCAATTCGTGAGCAGAGAGTGTTGTGTCCAGGAAAAGTGTTGTGTTGTTTCTTGTTCATCCATGGTTAAAAAAAAGATTAAAATTCAGAGTAAGAAAGAAAGAAAACAGTTGCAAAGTTTAACATTTTTCTTATGTTCGAGAAATCTACTTTGCAATTATTTGCTGGAGAAATTATTTGGTAAGTTTTATAAATATGTAGCAAATTGTTCATGTTCACATCTTCAACACGTTCAAAGCGCTTCGAATATTATATTAAGGTAAACTCATTTCGTTCGACACCAGTAGCCTTTAAATCGTTCGTTTAGGAAATACATACCTGCAGTTTTATGTTAGTTTATTCATTTTCCATTTAATTTGCTATATTTAAGATATTCTTACTGCACAAGACTTCGACCCAAGGTCAATATAAAAACCTTTGACCGCAGATGGAATGGATTGACACCAGCTATTTAATGTATGTACTATATCGGACTTACTAGTTGAAAATTGCTATTATTATTATCAAATTTCTTTCCGCGTTGAACGTGTTAAATAAATTATAGAAAATAACACTATGACTAATATCTTTCTTTTAACATCTTTAGAACATAATTTAAACTTGGAAAAACTAAAATATATTTCAAAAGAAGAAATAAAGAGCTTATTTGATGAGCATCATATTGGGCTTCGTATAAAATTCGAGCATCACATTTCAAAGTTCCAAGAGGCTTTTGTAAGTATTTATGAAATTTTGTTTACTGCATTCGTGCTATATATTTAAAACTTTTTAATTTAGGGTCGCAGAAACTCTTAAAAAAATTAGAATGTAAGAATTAATATTGTAAACAATACGAAATGTTAAAGTGTTTTGTTTGTAGAAAACATTTTAGAAAAGTTGAAATCTTGATCGGTCATTTGAAAATTTGTCATGGCTATCGTACAAATAGTACATTTATTTGTTGTGTTACCTCGTGCTCGCAAAAGTTTGAAAATATTTCTTCTTATAAAAGACATTTACTCAGGAAGCATAAATTATCTGATGATTTGAACAAAATTGAGGGAAATATTAGCAGCAAAATATCAAAAAATGTGACTATTCCCATAAAAGAAAATTATGATAGTAAAACTACAGCTAGTGAGAATTCTCAATCTAATATCATTAATGCTTGTTCCTCTTTGCATAAGGATGTGAATTTGGAATATAAAGAAAGCAAATCTTTATTTGATAACATTTATGAAAATGCTGCTACTTTTACAATAGACTTGCATTCACATAATAATTTCAACAGAAAAAATGTTTTATTAGTTCAATATAATGTAACTAAATTCATAATGGAACCTTTGGTTGTTGCCTTGAAGCATATTGTGTTCAATTCGAAGAACGTTGAAGAAGACCTAAAATATTTTCTGGATGGCATTAAAAACCCTTTTCAAAAAATAAATACAGAATATAAGTTTCTGAAATATTTGTCTGAAAAAGATGTTTTTAAGGAACCAAATCAATTTATAATTAATAACAAAATATTAGAAACTCATGTAAATGGTTCATTTGCACTGGATGAAAAATTAAGCAAGGGAACATTGGTAGCACTCGATTTTCAATTTAAGAAAATATTTGAAAAAAGTGGCACTTTGAAAATTTTTTTACAAAACTCTGAAAAATATGAATCAGAAAATCACATAATTAGAAATTTTTTACAAGGACAGTTGTGGAAGGACAAACGGAAACTATACCCAAACAAAATTTTAATTCCATTTTTTATGTACGCAGACGATTTTGAAATAAACAATCCATTAGGATCTCACACGGGTAGTCAGAGTATGACAGCTATTTATTACACCTTTCCGATGTTACAAAATACATCTAAATTAAATGAAATATTTTTAGCAGCACTTATTAAGGCTCACGACTTTTCAGAATTCGGAAATGATTCATGTATTAAATTGCTGGTTGAAAAGATAAAAAGTTTAGAAGTTGATGGTATTGTATTAAACTTACCTGAGGGTTCCACAAGAGTTTTCTTCATTTTAGGTCTTTTCCTGGGCGATAATCTTGGACTGAATAAACTACTCGAGTTTAGTAAATCATTTTCGGCTTTTCATTTTTGTCGATTTTGCACCGAAGACAAAACTTCAACTAAATACCTATCTGTTGAAAACAGTTCTTTATTACGGACTGTTGAAAACTATGACAGTGACATTAAGTCTGGAAAAGGTGTGTATAAAGCTTCTATTTTGAATGAAATTCCATCATTTCATGTTACAACTAATTTTGCTGTTGATTTAATGCACGATGTCTTTGAGGGAGTCTGCCGATATAATATGGCACATATTTTGACATATTTTATAGAAACAAAGAAATATTTTAGCTTAGAAATATTAAATTGCTATAAACAAAACTTTTCTTACGGAAAAACAGAAATAGGAAATTTTTCGAAGCCCATAACGACTAACAATTTGAAAAGTTTGAAGTTCAATATGTCTGCGAGAGAAATGTGGACATTTGTACATTTTTTCTCCTTAATGATAGGACATTTAGTTCCCAAAGCAGATGAAGTGTGGAAGTATTTTAAAAACTTTATTAAATTAATTGACTTACTACTTCTAGCAAGTTTTACTGATGAAATTCTAAACGAATTAGAAAATTGCATAAAATTTCACAATGATCAGTTTGTGCAGTTATTTGATACAACACTCAAGCCTAAGTATCACCTTCTCATTCATTATCCTCGCATAATCCGATATTCTGGACCACCAAAATGTTTTTGGTCCTTCAGATTTGAATCAAAACATCAAGAATTTAAAACATATGCTCGGGCAATTACCAGTCGCCACAGTATAGCCTACACTCTTGCGCTAAAGGCTCAGCTTAAATTTACCGCGTTAATAACTTTTCCTCCACAATACTCATTAAAAGTTCAGGATTGCCATAAAATAGAAAGCGCCTATCTCGAACATATTTGCTGTAAAGAAAATGTTTCTCAGCATGAAACAAATTCTTACTCAAAAATAGAATACAAAGGTACTAATTATGAAAAAGGATTTTTTTTGACCCAATCTTCTGAGGAGTTAATAGAATTGTTTGAAATTATGGAATTAGTTACATTAAAAAATAATCCAACAAGAATTTGTATTGTTTGTGCTAAACATTCTTTAAAATATAATGACCATTTTGTAGCGTACGAGGTAACCGGAAAAGATAGTGCTTTTCCTGAAATAAAAAGTATTTTAGTCTTTGATGGGCCACCTATACATACATATAAAATTGGAAATGGAAAAACCATGATCAGATTAAAGCGATATTTCTAGTCTTACTTACTTTTTACATATAAGTATATAAAATACACTTCATATATACATATTTCTTATACATATACTATTATACATATATGCATATGAAAAACATTTCAATATCATATCAATCCTTTATTTATTAAAATTCGGCTATTTATCTTCAGTTTTTGCTTAGAACTATCTTATTTTATTTCTATTGTTATATGTATAGGCATATAACTCTAAATATTTAGAATTAAAATCTATAAAATAAGCTGCTTCACAACATACCGCAATGGATTCTCAAATTAATTACGAGGCACCTTTATCATCAGATTTGGACATTACAATGGATTGTTTGAACAATTACTTAAGTCAATCAGAATCTAGAAACATTGTTATAATTCCATCGGAAAATCATATTTTATACGATCAGGATAATAACAATAATTTGGAAGTAACAAACCTTCTTAAAAGTTGGAAAATGACAGATGAAATAATAACAGTGTTTATTTGTAAGTATTTTGTACTCCTAAAGAAAAATTTAAACTGTTTTATTATTTCCGTAGCATTGGGTATTGATATAGAATCATTAAAATTTATGAGATTGAGGCATATTGATGAATTTTTCCCAAAGAACTTGGTCGGACTAAAAATAAAATTTGAGCATTATCTTTTTAATTGGCAAAAAGAGAATGTAAAATGCTTCACATATGTAAAATTTCGTCAAATTACGTTTGTACTTTCAGGGTACTTATGAGTTTTCTACTTGTTGTTGCAAACTACAATCAACTATTGCGGATAATGAGGCGGGTCCTGAAAGCACTACTACATTAGCAGAATGTAATTCAACAATAACAAGTGTTTCAAGCAGTATTAAAAAATCTCTATCACTGGTACCCAATATGCAATAACATAAAAAAAAATTAAATTTTATAATATGCCATTATTGCAGAAAGTATCTAATATTCTTCAAAGTACGGCGGAGGGAAGAAATATTGTTAAATTCTACATCACCAACAAGGTATTAGAACCACATCAAAGGACTTTTTTAACACACGCAATAGTACAAAAATTTATTGAAAGCGGACTGCATCTAAGTGTTTTCAAATTTAAAGAGATAGCGAAGGAGATCATCGAAATGTTTCCTTCTGAAGTTGAGGTATAGTATTCCTAGAATTACAAAAACTGAGCGAATATATAATAATAATAATAATAATAATAATAATTTCAGAGTACTTATTTTATTGGACGGGGTAAACTACCACCGAAAGGAAAATTATATGATCGGTTTCAAAACAGGAAAAAGTTGATGAAAAAAATGCGTGTTTCTACTAATCCAAGCATGAGCCACCAATCTGAGAAAACCGATTCTTCTGACAGTTCTGAGCAAACAAATGGTAAACTATGTCCCCACATTTTAAAGTACTTTAATAAAGCCTATTTCTTTTAGACTATGACATCCAAGAAGTCTGTAATGTACTTAAACACATAAGAGAGCCATGGGATTTGGTAAAAGAAAAATGGTTATTGACAAGATCATATAGGACTAAGAATATACTATCAAATAACGACATGACAATACACGACATCCTTAAATTCTGGCCATTATTTACACATTCAAAAGCCCCCGAACTGGTATGCGAATATGCCTACATTAAAGCAATCTTTGTATATCTTAATTAATTTTTCAGATTGAAATGGACTTTGAATATGTATACCCGGAAAGATCTTTATACAAAAACTGGGAATTATTTGCACTGTTTATCCTTCCTATTTTCAAGAAAAATATAAAGGATACCCGGACTAAATTGTTATTGGAGGAAGTTATAAGCAAGGATTCTTTACAAAATACTGGTGAGAAATTTATCAATCCCACTAATATATTAAATCTTAGAGAAAGGATTGCACTTTGTAGTCTTAAATAAGAAAATACCTGGATAATGTATTCTACGAATCGTTTAATGGTTTGCAAAATTTGGAGCCTTTAGTAGTTGTTTTTGTTTTTCATTTGTTTTAAATTCAAGAGTGTTTGCTTTCTGAATGGCAATTTATTATACATATGTATGTACTTAATTAAATAAAATTAATTGATTAAATCTACAATATATTATACTATTATAGATCTTGCAAATGTAAAATACATCCTTTTACTTCATGCTTTGCTTAAACCGTCACAAAGAGCCTCATCTTCAAAGACAAGAATAAAATACAGTATCAAGGATTCTCAGGAAAGTATGATGATTACTGTAGAAGAGACCAATGAGGTTATAACAAAACTTCAAGAAAAAACAAACGTTTGCTTATCTAATAAGACCAAATTGCAACCATTTATAATTGGCGTTCTCGGAGAGGACTCATGTTATAAGGAGTATTTTGTAGTTGTTGACAACATCAAATTTAAATTTCAAACGTTTCTAAGTGCTTTAGATACTTGTTTTAAGCTTTTTCACGTTCTCAATATAACATATCCAAAGGAAAGCATTCTAGTGTGGAATTTTATTCAAAAGTTTTTTTATGAAATTAAAACGAAATATGATGATGATAGTCCTTTGATTACCACTCTTCTTTCCGATTTAAATAATTCCATCAAATCGAGTAGTCGTAACTGACTTTAATTGAATATTAATTAATTGTTTTCTATCAGTTACCTAAATATTAGCTGCGTTGTATTTTTTTCCATCAGTTACTTATTTCTGACATTCATAAAAATGTAGATAAACGATTAAAACTTGGCATTCTTGGTTTGCTTTTGTTGAATATTCTTAAATTATCGTATAAACTGTTCTTCCTTTACGCACTTTTTATGTGGGTTAAAGAAATAAATATCTAATGGAAAAAATTCCATTCATTCCATTTTATTTTAAAATTTCGAAATTCTGGGTGTGGTATTAAAATGAAAGACTCAAGCTTGCTGGAATTCTTTTCATTATTTCGGATGTTACTAGATGGTACGTAAAATTAAATTAAAAAATAATAAAAATAAGAACTACCCTAAACTACATGTATCTAGAGTGCTTTCAAATTGGCTTGTATACACACAGAAAAAGAATATCTCGATTCAAGAAAAATTTCCGTTACTCAAGATAATCGGGGTTTCATATATAACGGAAACCCAGATTATCTCAGTCCAAGATAATATTTCACTTGATTCCTGATAAAATTTTCAATTCAAGATAATATCGTTTTGCTTTAAAATTCAATACTCCTGGGATAATGGTTTCTCTTGGTTCAAAATATTCTTTTTCTGTGTGTATGTATAAAGGCAAAAACATTGCGATTATGTATATTATGAATGGTCAGTACCCACTTATGTGTGTGTTTCATGTCCCATTGGAATTTTTATAAAAATAACCAACATTTAAAATCGAACAAGTTTTGTTTTATAAAATACATTTTCTAATATATTTCCGAATACGAATACGAATCCGTACTTTTTGTCTAATTCTAATATATTGAATTTATATACATTGAACTATATTATACTTTATTGTCATATTTTTACAATGATCAATTGAATAGATCTATCTAATTTTTATCTGATTTGTTAAGAAGCTTTATGTAAACATGGACGTTGTAATAAAGAATATTTTTATCAAAGAAATATATGTCTTTATGTATTTTTCATCCTAATTGTAGTTTTTTCTATGAAGCTCAATAATTTTTTTCAGCATTTTCACTTCAGTACTAACACCCAGATTATTCTTGAACAAAAATACAAAAAATGAGTAAGATTTCTTTTAAAAATGTGGCTGCATATCGATTGAAATATTAACTAATATAATATTGAAATAACTGAAATTTTGGGTAGAAAATAAAGAAAATTATGGTTATAATATACCTTATATTGATTGCGCTGACCAAGCTCTTAGTTAACATGTTAACCAAAGCTCGGTTCAATATGAATTTAAAACTAGGTAGAATTAACAGTGGTTTGGTTAAGCTAATAACTATAATTTTGGTTGAAAATGACCTGAAACTTCATCAAGTTAACAGCGGGCTTGGTTAACATGTTAACCAAAGCTTCGTCAAATTAACTTAAAACTCGGTTGGAGAAATGACAAAAAGATTTGTTGAAACTATGTAAATTCAACCAAATGTTTTGGTTATTATAAAGCTTGAACAAAACTTGGTTAATTTTGCTAGTGCAATTTGTTAAGCAAAAATCAACAGAATTCATTTGTTTGTAACAACCAAAAACACCGTAGGCTGAGAATCTGCCGAGTTTTTGGTTAGCGTAAACTTGGTTTTTAGTACTATTCACCAGTGTTTTTTTCTCAGTGTACATATGTACATATATTTTTTATTCAAAACGTTTTCGGTGAAACTTCTGTACACATAGTGAAGGGGTTGGAAAAAGGGTTATTCCTGTTTGTATTTATTACACGTAAAATAGCTCTCCTGGCATCCTTCATCTTGTCCAGACACCACTCGGGTCAGAAGGGCGTCCCGCTCTTAAAGGAGGAAGTATGAAAAGTTTGAAGCAAAATTGCATGAAGCACACAGCGGAGTCATCAATCACGGGATATTCGAGGGGAGTATGCATATTTTCGCCATCAGCCGAATGACCCGGGAGCGGGCTAGAGGAGCTGGATATTAGCGCCCCGCATAATATGCATGAGCCATTCAAGATCCTTAGGGAGATTTATTATCAAGAAATTTACAGAGCCATTACTTTTCTCATCTTTTTTAAAATAGTGGAAAGGAAGGGGCTGGGCCGGGGCGCGACGGAAGGTCCACATATCATTCACACGCCAAATGAATATTTCATTACCGGGCACTTTAACATATCAACGAGAGGAGCTTTCACTTTACGGCCATCTGTGCCAAGTTATATGAGTTCATAACTCATCCCGCCGGTGGCACGGGACTCGGGAGTGGGTTCCCGGCCGCTGCAACATGTTCCCGGGCGGCTGCGGCCGTCCTTCGACCGTGTCGGGACAGACTAAATTTGCATACGTTAGCCGCACAGGCATGTGGTCCCGTGAAACTGGGCCGCCGCCAAGAAGCGGATTCCTCCTTTCGGCCAATAAATCCAATGAGCCGGGCGCCTCCACCTCGGACAAATGGCCCCAAAGTAAATAAATCTCAGGTGGCGGCCGCCTCGAAGCGTGCGATTCTGGGGACACGGCAACAGGCGGAGCGCACAGATTCCGGCCCCACCGGAGCCCGAGTTGGGGCCTTGCCCCGGAGGTGTCAACGAGTTGCTGGCACAGGTAAAATCGGTGCACTCCGCCATCGATCATGGGCCGTGACACGGCACCGCGAGAAATTCTAGAAATTCGTAAAAAGCACTCGTGACTTAAAGTGTTTGAGGAAGCTGTTTGATTTGTAAACTGCCAGCGCAATTTTGATGTATGAGCCAATCAATCCGGCCGTGAACCTCCTAGATCGTGTCACGTGCCTGCGAAAACATTAATAAATGCACCCGGAGTTCCCAACATTCTAAATCATTAAAAAACTGACCCAAAACGAGAAAACTATAGTCATTTTATTACGTACTATTATATAGATTAGTTTTGTTTTCAACCACCAATAAACATATAAATTTTAAGAATTAAAAATTTGTCATAACCCTTGCAGATTCAATAATAGATAATAATAGATAATTAGCTTACTTCAGACCTAAATATTCAAATCGAAAAATTATGATATGCAGTTCTAAAAATGGCTTCATACGTCCTTCCAAGTTTTCCAATTTTATTAGAAACAGGATTCAAATAAGTGAACCTAAAAACCGAGCTTTGCAAAAATCTGATTAAGTTTAAAATCTTAAAGAATTTTATTTAATGAATATTTTAAACTTTTATTACTAAATAATTCCCAAGTTTCCTACACTAACATAAGAATAGACTCTAAATACGATTTCCCAATTTAAATTTCATTAAATTCAAGATTGTTTGTTTATCATATTGAAATCAATTATATCCCAAAATCCCTCCTCATGTTTACTTTCCTTAAAATCGATTGAGATCGAATTAACGATACTAAAAAACTCAATAAGTTATATTAGTTTTTAGAACATTTGATAACATTCCAACATTCAGTCAGCTTTATAACGATTTTGGAAGACTGTGCAAGGATACAAAAATAATCTCTCCTTGATCTAGTTTCTTCGATATTAATTAGACTCCAAAAGCAATTGAAATTCACCTCTTGGCCGGAATTAAGATGGGCGAGGCAATCTCCAGCAGGAGCTGATGCATGTTCAAGATGCATTATCCGGGAAATGGGATTCCTGAGGGTGCTCCTAAGTTTCAATTTCTATGCGGCGTAGTGCGGTATGCTTCTCAGATCCGGCTGAATGCTCTGGGTGTTCCAGGACTAAAATAAACGCAAAGGCGGAAATTGCCTAGCGCCTGGACTCGGCCATCATCCGTTGATTGCTCCACCACGATTCCGGGATAAATTGCTCCCTGGACACAGTGAATCGTAAAAAACTCACGAGTCGGCGTAAGCTTTCGCAATTTTATTTTCGCAGATCGTAAGTGAAAATGCGCTCGTAAAATGTCCTTTCTAATAACAGAAAAATACTCTCAGGTTTACGACGTGGGCTGCTTGCGTCGCTGGCCCCAATCCGGCCGCAGCGCTGCCGGACAGGCCATCCGGCGAGATCTACGACGCGGCGACGGAATAGTTCGCCTTCGGGCGAAAGGAGAGCTGCGGTGTTGCGCTGGTTAATAATTGTCCAGACATGAAATAGTACTTAAGTTTTACGATCTTTCCTAAGCAGAGGGTTCAAAAGTAGTTCAACGCTTGTGGAGGTCGCTTTTATTGGACAAAAGTGTTTTATTGGGCGCGGGCTGGCGTACTTTTCTCTGAAAGTTGCTCAACACGTTTCACCTAAAACGCTATACTTAATGCTAGTTAGTGAAAATTGGGAGAAATTGTAATCTTATGTTTTTTAAATTCTTAAATTCATTGAAAAAATAACAAAATTATACTCTTAATTTTGGACGCTTAAATATTCTTGTAGGTACCAGCATAAAAATATCTTGATTCTATTTCCAGAAATAAATAAACTTACAGTTTTTTTAATGGAGTTAGAGTAACAATTTATTATATTATTTATTTTATATTGTTATAATTTCATGCTTGCACTACGGACGCAACAGGCTAGGTTTGGGCGTGTTTATACCTCCGTGTCTCGTTTGAGCGTAAAAGCACCAATGACGAAGTTTTACTGGGGAATTGGACTTTAATTTTTAAGATATGTACATATGTACCTATTTCGTTACCCTAATATGAATTTTTTTTTTCAATTCTCCCTTTATACTGAAGTTAATTTCGCAAAATTTAGTTTTAATTCCATTTGTTGTAAAACGAGTTGTTAAATGGGCAAAGGGGGCTAGTCAATTAAAACAGAGGCACATTCAAGAAAGTTTAGGGCTGTCTGCAGTATGTGCGATATCAAGGACGACGAGCAGAAGCGCCCTTCTCGACAGACAAATACATATACAAACAGTAATTAAAGACATTTGGGCAATTTATGCAACTTGGATCTGATGCAGAGGGCACATATTTGCAGATGCCCGCCTCGCTGCCCAAAGCAGCTTAGCGCCAGAATTAGGCCACTTGTTCAGCAGCTACTTGTTCTTGGGCGAGTGCAAATTTACCCACCGCCTGCAGATTGATTTAAGACCCAATGAAGAGTGATATGTGCAGAGCCAACAACGAGATGTTCATGACTTAAGAACATGCATGCAGGCGAATGGATTTCAAGTGCCCAGATATGATATAGAATGGTCCAGTTCCGGAGTCTGGGCTGAGTCCGGGTCGAATTTGGGCCGGGTCCGAGCTGGACTCGAGCTGGGCACAGGCCGAGTTCGAATCCGAACCGGTGGGCCGGAGCAAGATGCTCAGTGCAGATTCTACCGAAAACCACTTACACCGGAAAACAATGAAGGGCCAGAAGGATGCTACCGGCCCAGTCGGCTAAAGCGCCGGCCACAGTACTTGAGGGCTGACCTAGTTATAATAAAGTACGTAATTCATGCTGGCCGTGCACGTCGGCAGGCCCTGCTCCAGGGTGGTTACAAATAGCCTGTTCCTGGCATGGGGTGTGTTTCCCATTTAGCTGAGTTGCCAGCAAAGCAATTATCATTAACAACAGCAGTTACAATACATTTGCTATAGAGACGAAATATAAGGCCCCTCCTGGCTGCCCCGAAGGAGACGGACGCACCGCACCGCACCGGGTCCAGGACCTTAGTTTGCGGCGATTCTTTTCGAATTTCCTTCACACGCCGGCCGGAGTCAGCGTGTGAGGAGAAGGTCAATCTTTATTCGAGGAGACGTCCTTAATGCGGGGGGGCCGTGGCCATCCCGGCCATCCCGGTCATCCCGTCTGTCCCGACCGGGAACAGCTCCACAGCGTGTCAGGGCTATTAATTCTTGTTCAGGCCGGCCTGTTGGAAGCATATTTGTGCTCCCATCATTATTTGGCCTCCTTTGCGGAGAACATTTGTCTTGACACTTATTGGAGGCCATTTCCACTGGCTGCTACATTTGTTCCCGGTGCCATGGGCCTGCAGAAGTATCTCGTTTTTGGTTTAAATAAACTCCTGTAACACATCCCATTTCGGGGTGGCCTGGTGGATTTGTATTATTGTGATTGGGTCAAACACCCTACGCCACACTGTTCCTAAGGGCTCTATACTCCTCTCCTAATGGTGGCGAGGAATTGTAGGTTTATTTTCTGGCATCTCTTAAGTCGCATTAGCCAAATGGATACTTTCACAGTTCGGCCTGAATATCTTGTCAAGATTAAGTAGAACAAATGGACTTTTAGGTTTTATGAAATCAAAAGATTGGGCTTGACGGCTTCCCTTAGTTTTTGCGGAGAGGTCGGAAGGAAAGTGTTGAGCATTAAGAGGAATTGAATGTCCGAATCTTGATAAGAGGGCAAACCGACATTGAGATGATGCCATCTTGGATCAGTATCCAAATTTTTTTTGGGGTGCCCACCACACCATATTTACTAAACGCCTTAAGGGTTACACCGAAAGGTCAAAGACAAGAGGATTGCTCCTTAATTGATTTTTAGGCTTATAGGATTTTCGGAAAAGCAACTGGGCCAGATTTTATTTTTAAACAAACGATGGGGAAACGTGACGACAATATCCAAATAGAAATTAACATAATACTGTCAGTCTCTTTCCACAAAAAGCTTCCAACATTTTCTGCACAAAATAGTTTTTTTCAAGAACTATTAATTTTCATTTTATTTATAGGCATAAAAATGAATTACCGCTTTTTTTTGTAAAAAATACAACGAACAGATAATGCTAACTTTTCGAAACATTTTACACTTTTCGTAGTTTTTGTGAAATATTTGGTTACCTCGGAATTATGCCTATTGCTTTTTGTAATTATAATAAAATATTTCGCAGAGTATAAAAAATGGAAGTAGGTAGTTATGATTTTAAAATTCCTGTTAAAGTCATAAAAGCTATTATATAAAAATAAATGTAGATATTAATTAAGAAGCTGCTGCTTGTCTTGTCTTCTTTACATCACCAATTACGACTAAACATAAAAATTAATTCTCTGGCCTTGCAAAAATTAAATTCAGTGGCTTCGTCTTGAAAGGAAACTTGATTGCGTTTAATCCTATACAGATATTTATTTATTTATTTTTTCAAAATGTTGCCAAGTTAAACAAAAATTTGACGACCTTAATTTATTGGTGGACGGGTCCCTTGTTTGCATGTCCCCGATGTTTGACAGTGGCACAAAACCCTCATATTAACGTAAATTTTAATTAATTTAAAGAACCCCTCGTAAATTAAACGCAGAAGGAATCAATGTGGCCATTTACGAAACGCAGGGCTCCAGTAACACATCACGAAAGGTGAGAGCTCATAAATTCTCCTTTTGATGTAAAATTCCCGCACATTTGATATGATCTCGGATCAAATTACGACAGTTACGGCCTCTTTTTATGCACCCAGCCACAGTCACAAAGAGCAGTGTTTATAAACACGTCCCCAAGGAGAGCACCTTCCCGAGTCCCGACGAAATAATACGGGAAAGTAATGGCCCAATAAAATGTGCCAATAAAAGTTGTATAGGCCCAGCAGCCCGAGTGGGGCTGCGGAGGCTTCCCGTCCCGCTTTCGAGGTCCCGCCCGGAGGGGGCGCTGGCGTCAGAATTGAATTGTTGGCTCCTCACGTATTTTTCAGCAAACAATAAAAATTCTATTTTTATGGACTAATTAAGGTCCTAAAGGAATTAAACAAACAAAAACGCGGCGCGCAAGCACCGCTCAGCTCGCCAGTTGAGAATTATTTTATGGGGTCCCGGCAAGGTGGTCGCGCGGCGCGGCCGCACCCGCTAAACGTCCTGAATTTTGTTTAGTAATCAGAAAGTGGATGCTTCTGAGCTGCCGGTGTTCCTGTCCGGCCGCTTAATTACTGTCCTAAATTTTATTTTTACTGGCGTTTGGCATATGGTGGAGGGTCCCGCAGGAGAAGACGAGACCGGAACTCTCTGGCCCAAACTTCGCCAGTAATTAAGAGGCCCGTCCCTTTTTCTTTAAAGAAATTCTTTACGGTCTCCTCTCACGCTCGCATGCCGCGTACCTGAGACGTGTAAAAGTTAATTAGAAATTTTGCTTCGCGATAAGAATGCAATAAGAGGACACCTTTGTCTATCGTCTTGTGGACGGGCGGGAGGGGGAGGCGGAGTAATCACATCTCATGCAGCGAAAGTAGTTTAAAGTTAAGTACTGCCTCAAGAGCCTCGAAACGGACGCATGTACGATCATTTGATCTTCATATGTTCCACTCCTGAATATCATTAAAGTCAATTATTTTCGAATAAATCTGCGGAGATTATTCGCGGAATGCAACATCGCCTTGGAAGTTAATAGGCGTTTAAGTCAAAACAAGATAAATGAGTGGGAAGATCATTTTAAAAATGACCAGAGCTTACCTCTGAGATTAATAATGGTTAAATCATTGACTCGATGCATTTTAAGATTAATTTATGACGTAATTTTATTGAACAATGTATTTGTTTTAATTTGTAGGCGCTTAAACCGTTGATTTGTAAGAAACATGTGAATTTCATATTGCTAACTCAAATTATATTTACGTATAGGTATGTATCTTAGCTTATAGACAAGTCAGTATGTTAGTACCACAAGGTTTACTACTAAGCATGGGTAGATTATGTTTCATAGATATAGAATTTTGCCACGTTAAAACATAAATAAATAAAAATACCTTTCGCAGACTTCTAAAATTAATATATAAAAAAATATATATAAATGTAACAATTAAGTAAAGAAACAACTTTCAGAAATAAAATTAGTAAATTTTATTATAAATGCATCAATTTATCACCAATCATCAAATCACTGAATTACCTGAACAGAATTGCAGGAAAGAAGTTTTAATTGGATTTTATTAAAAAAAACAAATAATAATAATAATACAATAATACAGTTCCACTTTATAAAAATCGATGTTATCTGTTAGGAGTTACAAATGCTGCAGTAAAGACAAACTTATACATACTAGGTATATACTAGGTATATGCATATACGCATATTATTCACAAGGGATATTATTAGCCATATTGAATGTACAATTAATTGTCAATCAATATTTATGCCCCGGAACGACCATTGCGTATGCAAAATTGATTGTACGTATGTATATTCCTGAGCATGCATAAGACGAACTATGGATTTTTAGAAATTCTTATTGAGTCCTTTGAAGACTTCAATAAATTTTCCACATTTTCTGAATCTGACTGCTCAGCAAAGACTTCAAAATATTATTAATTGCATTAATAGTACCTAGATATATATAAACTGTATTATTGCTTAGTAAATATATGAAATCAAGATGACTGCATCGGTAAACTTAAATCAATAAATACAATCCGATGTGCTGCTATAGGTACTAAAAATTTGAATTGTTTTCCAATAGGAATGAACTTAATTCCTGAAAGATACCTAAGATAACACGAAAAAAAGTACGAAACACAGAGTGGAATAGTTTTTTAAAAGGACCTCCATATCATATAATACATAAATTTGTTTAAATGTAGGTAATTTTCTCTCTTTCCCAACTGTGATAAACCAATCTGTTATTAAGAATCCGAAGAATACCAAATTAGGGACCTCCCGCATAAAACCATCCATAAAATCGAATAACTCGCCACTGACTCGAAATGGCACAACAATGCCATCATTAGCTCAAAGATTTACTTCCGTCAGCCGCACTGGTGCAACCCAGGACAACTCTGGACTGTGTAAAATCGTCCCTGACGAGGGTGTCCTTCGCTGTGGGCAGTCAATCAATTACCAACCACCAGCATAATTTTTTGAAAGGCCCTTTCAAAGAAAAGCGAGATTTGTCACAGTGAGCAATTGCAGTCAATTTTCCGCCTGTCTCGCTGTCGGTGGTGTAAAGAATTTTAGATTCTGAAAATCCGTGGCCTTGTCTTCCTAGAGGAATCTTATTTTGTTTGCGCAGCTAGCCATAAAACGGCGGTGGTGGCTAGGGCTGCACATGGCGAGGTGTCCGGACACAAATTGCGTTTCCCGGAGTCCCTGTTGACCTTTTGTGTCTCATCTATTTATACAAATCGGTCTCCTGCAGTTTCGGTAAACATGGGGTTGATCCTAAAACAACAAGAAAAGGGAATGAGCCCTGTGGCGCGGCCGCAATAACGCAATGAAGATTTTGCGCTATCATCCCTTGTGTTTGCTCAAATTTTCCTCCTCAAGGAAATATTTTTCTTAGCGAAAAATTAGGATGTTGCCGGGATGTCGAAGTAAATGGGCCGCCACCCAGGCGAAACGTGCGGAGCATAAACTATGCGAATGCATCTGCCAAAGGACATGATTTATGCATGCGTGCTAATGGATGGGGCTGGAAAAACAGAGTCCCGGAAATGCGCCTGAAACACGAAGAGGAGCGCTATGTGGCACCTTTCAGAGAAACTTTAATTAGTCACGTCCTGTTAGCTTCCTTTAAAATCAGGGCGTCACCTCCGCTGGCAGCTTCCTCCACACCTCCCGCAGGA
Source organism: Tolmerus cingulatus (assembly GCA_959613345.1). Classification (NCBI taxonomy): domain Eukaryota; kingdom Metazoa; phylum Arthropoda; class Insecta; order Diptera; family Asilidae; genus Tolmerus; species Tolmerus cingulatus. Next base: position 36,014,369 of record OY390710.1, read on the forward strand.
AATGCACCTACGTGAAAGATACCCGGGGGATTATGAAGGGTTAAGTCCAAATGTTGGGACGGGACATGCTCTGCGATTCCCGTGAACCCTAATGGAGCTAATGATGCGTTCAATTGGCGTGTCCGGTGGGTTTTATCCCCCCAAATCCCTTAATATCGCCGGGAGCTATGTAATTAGCTCCAGGCCATGAAAAGCTTAAGATGCGGGGTCAACAGGACACACAACCCCCAGCGCCTTTTCCCGAGGGTGCAAGTGTCCTTCAGGTTCGACATTTAATGGAAATTCAAAGGGCCCTACATCCAGCGAGTTAATAGTGATAGTGTACATCCCAACGCATTTCATCGCATCTGCTTGCCGAAACAGCGGGCGGTATGGATTCCGATTCGTTTTCAATTTGCAGCGCAGTATTATTTTATGATTCGCCGGGTGTTGTTTTTCCATCCCTGAGCCTGGGTGTTTCACTTTTTAGCCACCCTGTGCACTTCACGCCGCATCGGTGCCGTCGACATCGGCGTCGTCCGATGGTCCGGCATTTTTGCGGGTGCTTTTCCGGTGATTGCGTTTAATGTTTCTGTTTGCATGGCGCACTGTTTTTCTGGGAGCTCTCGAGCTTTACGTTTTACATTCCCTTAATTCCTGTGAGGTTTGTAAGTCCTTTACCGATGGACGCTGCCTGAATACGGATGCGGCGGACAAAGATTGGGGCAGTGTACCTATTTTTATTTTAGTTTCCATTCCTTTTTTACAGAGATGGAACACAAAATTTTCTTTTATTTGTGCGCAATCCGCTTTTTGGCCCCGGCTACCAGCGAGAGGACTTCCTCGGATTTTAACGCGCTGATAGTTTCCGTATTCCTTCAATTGTTTGCATCCAGGAAAAGGTGGCTTTTGTGTCTGGATCGAGATTAGCTGTCCACGTTATCGCCCTGGAGCATTCACTCGGAATAGGATTTGGACGTCACAAAATCGGATGATTGGGCAAATTGCTTCTTTTGTGTCCAGCGACAAAATGTAAAGCTGAAATTGCTTCGACAGACGTGTTTTATCGGATACCACATCTTTTGAATACGAAATTTTTTTTTTGCAAGGCGGAACGATTCAAAACGATTTCGATTTTCTTTTACTATTGCTAGAATATATGACAAGCACTTATGTACATATTGCGGAGATTACAACAGTGCACGGTACAATAATCAATTCGGTTTTAAAATAAATAATTCTATCGATAAATTCTGCACATAATTCTGCTACATAATTTTACTTTCAAAAGTAAGAAGTTTGCAAAATGGCTTTAGAATTTATAGTAAATTAAAAATTCTGGCGTGGTTGGTCTAAATCCAAAATGAAATTTTTCTATTCATTAAAATTTAATTATCCATATAAAATTTGGCCGAGATTTAAAATTGATTTTACAAATGTTCGTGTCCAATACTGCAAAGTTAGATTAAGGCCTAAAGACAATTAAAAGTGTCATAAAAATGTCCTAAATGCTTTACAGAATGGACTCCATAAAAAATATTGCCATGGGTTCAATTACGAAAGTTATAAGTAAACAAAGGTAAGACATAAAACATTGCATAGCCTCGAAATTAAGGACTACGGCATAAAAGTAAATAACACTAAAATGGACATTTTCTTTTGTGCCAACATTAATTTAATTCCAGGATTTCGGTTCCAGGAATAAGCGTGGCACTTGAAAACGGCTCCCTAAAATTTCCTCTAATTTTCAATAAGGAACCTCCCATTGTCTTCCAAGATGATAATCGTTGTGTTCCTTGTTTTTATCTCATGTTTCAACCATCTGCTCATCGCCATGAAATCAAAAAATCTAATTTTCTCCGAATAGCCATGGCGTTTTTCAGTATTGAGGGGGGTGCTGCGAGCACGTCCGGGTCTCATGAATATCATGAAAGTCCCCATAAAGCCCGGGGAAATTCATAAAGACGGAGAAATTTCGCTGCTTAGTAGCTTTCATAAAACAATTATTTGCCGGTTTAGAGTCGAACAATAAGGCACGCGGCTCGTAAAATTAGGATGGCATGCAGTAAACCCCGGGGAGGAATAACTCATTTAATTTCGACATGCGACCTTCATAGTGACATGAAGGGCAAACCGGGAGAGGGCCCACCTTTGGCCGGGAATGACCGGGCGACGACACTAGGAGCTGAGGACCGTGCCGTGTTACAAAGAGGGGCCGCCACATATTTTCATTAAGAGCCACTCCGGCCGATTGGACATTATCCTTTAATTGCCGAGCTGTAAAGCAATCCCCGCACTCGAGGGTATTTTTCGAGGACCTCTGAGCCTTTGAAGATAACGACGGAGAAGTGGTGATTCGGAGCGCTCGCTCCGGAATTTACGACGTTTCCGAAATAATGAGCGACTTACGAGTGGGTTTAGGATTCCTTTCCTCGACTTTGTTAGCCTCGGGCTAGAAGTAGTCGTGCTCTCTGGTTTAATGGATTAATTTGAAATCAGAGCAGGAACGTGTCCGGCTTCCGATGATGTCCTTGGAAAATTTTCGGAAGCACAAAAGCCACAACGCTCGTCATCCCGACGAGGGTTCTTCGACCGGGAAGAGACATGGGTCCCCATAAATTCAGCTAATTAGTCGCTCGAGGAACTCCGAGGAGAAGCGCCGGCCATCGCCACCAGATAGAAATTATGATAAAGCGATGGACACAAGGTGACTAATCAAGAAGACGAACAAACAACCTGAGTTGATTCATAGTCGCGATATCGTCGAGATAGTCCCAGACCTCCGCGATATTTGCGTCTTGTCTTTTGCCCGGGGGCACAAACAACGCAAGAAATGTTGGAAAAACTTTTTCGAAAAATTCCATGTACCCTGGCTAAGTGATTAATCAAACTAATCGCATTACACCAGCGGAGTAATTTAATTAAAGATGCTTTCCACATTTTCGTTTCATTTTTCCCCATCAACTTTTCACGGAACACGAATAAATAATCCGTTCCCAGAAATGAGCGCAAATAGCCGCGCGGCGTTCTGCGTGCGGCCGCTGGACCTGTTTCGCTTGCCGCGACGCGTTATGACGCACAACAACGGCGGCAGCTTGGATTATGATCGTCATCTGGCGGTCTCTTCCTCCGGGACCGGGACTGGGACTCATCAGCCCGAATATCAATCGGGGATAAGTCGTCTCATTACACTGCGCTGCGGTTACCCGGTGCCCGGGGCCCCAGAGCACCCCAGGCCGGGGGCTTAACGCTGTGGGCCCCAGGCCTCGGATCATTAGAGACGGATTAAATTTAAACGGCCCATCAGTTTGCATCTTTGTCCGGCGTAATCGCATTCATCTTAAATGACATTCGGCATTAATTGAGGATGTAAATCAGTGAATTGTGCCTAAGAGGCTGCTTATGTTTACGGATTACGGCTCATCGATGCCCTTTGGAGACAAAGCAGGTTAAAAAGTTAAAACACCGGCAATGTCTGTCTGTCTGTCCGCCGTCCAGAGACCGTCGCAGCGCGACGGTGCGGTGGACGCGGGGAATTAATTCGACTTAATTTCGAGGACGCAATCTCGAACGATTGGAATTTCTGTGACTGATCAATTAACCTGTCCCCGGTGAGCGTAATGACCAATGATCGCTTTTCTCGAATTTATTAATTTGACTGATAAATAGCACTTAGCTGCTAATGCGCCTCACTGTCGAGCGATCTTCTCCGCGGCGGTGTTTAAATTTCCAGATTTGTCTATTATGTGGACAGACTCTATGACTTTATCGAGTTTTTGGAGTCATTTTATCGGTCTCATTAATTTTTCGGTTAGATCTTAATAGACTTGTAAATGGACTAATGTTGGAAAACAGAGCAGAGAGAGGGTTTAAATTTCTTTCGATTAATCAATATTGAGACATTCGTAGGTGAAACTAAGGATTAACGCCCCGTCTAGACGGAAGAAGACAAAAAAAGGTTCGAAGCTGAACCAATAAAATTTAATTACAAAATGTCGGGAAAGGTTTTCTATTCGTCAACTGGAAATTTATTTTATAACTTTCTTTTCCACTTCTTTACACAATATTTCTTTCTATTGATTTCAAAAATGAGGTTAAAGTTGAATAATTACTTATTGCATTTAGTGTAGTTGTTTCTAATTTTTATTAAATTACTCGCATTTTTTGATGCTTTTTGTGGAAAACAATCTATTGACTAATAAAAGATATTTTGACAACATTTTCATTTTCTTTTTCGCCAATATTACATAAGTAATCGGGTAAAATGTTACAAGTTCTTGAACTCGAAACCATTTTTCGATTTAAACAAAAATTGATTTTTCAGAGAAAAGAAATATAAAAGTGATTTTATTACGATGAAATATTCAACGATTTTTCTAATGAATATGTACGTATGATTTTAACCTTTTATAACTTTTAGAGTGAACCCTCGCATTTAGTGCTTAAGAAATATACATATGTATATTAGGATTACCTTAGAAACCAAATAGTGAAGGAATTTTTTAATGTCTTTTCCTTACTAAATGCATCTACATTTGTAAGAAATTGTGGTTAAATTTCAGACTACTTTACCTACGCAGACCTGTGTTATTTATTGAACGAAAAGTTGATTATAGTGCACTTAGCTCTAAAAATTAGAGATTCAGAACCTTTGCAATTATTTTATCCCTTTATAAATTAAGTGCTTGTGCACTTCGTTTTCCATGAATAAAACGTTTCCTATAGCTTGATTTAAAGTTTGTTTTTTACAACTCGCTGATTTAAAGTAACATAATTTAAATTCGAAAAAAAGGAAATGCACATAAAATCTCTGTGCATTTGCACCACATATCCCAAACCATGCATGTCTAGTTCTATGCTAATGCCACTTCTCCAGAGGACCAAAATCCGCAAATGCTTTCAGCATGGTCACTGAAATGGCTTTTAAATTCTAACCTGTTTATGCTGTGCAGGTGAATAATTAAGGCGACCACTTAATCCAATAAGCCAACTTAATATTTTCCATCGGACTGCTTCTCGAATCCCGATGCACTCGGGGAGGACCGTTCAAAAGCCGGGCTTCGTCCCGAAAAACCACCACCCTGACCAAAACTCCCCTTCCGACAGCCACTGGAGGACTGCCTTAAATTGAAATTAGAAGTCGGAGAGATATTTAAATTTATTAATGCTGCCCCAGTTGTGTCCCAGCACATCTCGGGTAGGGACCCGGGAATCGGGACTCGGATGTCGGGATCTGAGACCCTTGCACTCCCTCCTTGGATGGGAGGAATATCGAAGTTTTTTTTTTTCGGCGACATGTCTGCTTAGTTAGCCCCAATTACCTCAGTGTTTGGCAGCGCCCTGTAGACCGCTCTGTACTCGGCCGCAGGAGTCCTGGGTCCTGATGGATAGACATGAAAAGGAATGATAACTGAGTTGCGGTTCGGCTGGCTTTGTTTGTTTTTTGGGCCCTGTCCCCGTGCGCACCGATACCTTTGCGGGGGAGTGCTCTCATTACACTTTGTTGTATTTTAATGGCACTTTTGGGGTGAACGCCGGGTGATCCTTAAAATTCCTTTGATGTTTGATGTGGTGGTGACCAACGAGATTACGAGGCCCTGAGAGCGGTTTCAAATGGGTCCAGCTCTTAGAGCCGGAGTTCCGGGGGAATGCGAAGGCGCAAGGACGTTTGCTCGCTTTTTGTTGACAACTGGTTGAGTGGTTGCGGTTGACAATTTCTTTCATGTTTGTCTTGTTAAACTCATTAAGAGCCGCCCAGTTCCTGGGACTGTCGGCTGCACAGAGCGATGACTTCGTAATAGGATTTAAACTGCAAAATACACAAAGGGAAAAATTGCGGTCTGTGGTGTAAGCGGAGCAATTTATTCTCCTCAGGGATTGATGGCTAAGGAAGCACTCCCTTCCCGCATTGGCCACCCTCCAAGGGATCATTTAAATTTTCCTTAAAGTTGTCGGGAAATTCCAATTAAATTTCTCGTGAAGTTGCGCATCCCCCAAGTGGTGGAAGTTCTTCGCAACAATCCGGGGCGCTTAACCTCTTTGCCGGAACCGTCCCGTCTCAGCCCGGCAGTGCAGCAGCCCTACAAAATCGAAAACTTTCTCCGCTCGAATTGTTCCCATAGTTAATCCCTGTTTGCGCCCCACCCGGTCTAGGATTTGCTAGCTGTCGAACCCAGGAAAAATTCTCATTTTCATTCCAAAGCTATTTCTGATTAAAGTTCCTTTCGCTGCAATTTTAATCCCCTTTCGGCCTCTTGGCTCCTTATCTTGGCGTCTTCGGCACATGTGCTTGATTTGGCTCCTTCGGGAGCTCTTTAGCAGATGCAGCGGAACGTCTTGATTCATTTGGGGCATTGGGTGAAGTGCGAACGAATTTCGAAAAGGGATACTGCTGGAAAACATCCGCTGGAGCAACAAAGCAAAGCGAGATATGCCCGCTAAATGGATTACTCCCAGGAATTCGAACTAGCTACCATTAAACTTTGAAGAAGGAAAAGGCGAAATTTCATTGAGAAGATTTCGTTTTATTTGTGATCCAAGAAACTGATAATGGCGTCTTTGTGGCTTTGAAAAATTCATTGTACTTATATTATACAAGTTGAATAATAAGAAAAATGTTATCACTAAAGTTCTTGTACATATATTTTCAATCGTGTTTAAACAATGAAGAAAATACTTATTAAAGTAGTTGCATAGTTTTTTAACCCATTTAATTACTCATTTTAATAGTAGTGGTGTCTATTCTACCTTACTTTATAACAAAGTTGTTCACTTAAGAAAATTTCGTTAAATAATATATGTCTAAAATTAGTTTGTTATAATCCCATACAAATAAAATTTAAATCTTTAGTGTATTCATAGTGGTTAATTTTAAGTAACTGTAATAAGCATCACTCTCTCGTTTAAATCGACATTTTAAAGTAATCAAACAGATTCTTTTAAAAATGCAAGATTCCTATAAATCTTATAAGTAATTATAAAATTACAACTAAGGTTGTTACCACCAAAAGGGTTCATTTAAAATATATTAAGCAAGTTAAGTATAATAAATGGAATATATAGGAAACACATATTAAAAAACAGCCTCCACTTCATCTAATGTGAGAATTTTAGTTTCAAATATTCTAAAGTTGTACCCACATAAGGTTTAAGCTAGCAAATATAAGTAGAAAGCAAGGCAAAAAATGCCATCTTGTGACAGTACATGCAACTTTAATTAGGTCTACCTAGCTGAATTAAAGAAACACTTCCTAGAAACTGTAAGCTCACGGCCGTAAAAAATAGCCCGAAAACCAGTAAGAATGGCTTAGAAACCGTTCTTTGCGCAACATGGGTGATGTCACCCAACGGAGACATTAAAACTGAACAAGATCTTGCACTTGACACAAAATTTCTAACTGGCATTGTACCTGTTCCGGAGCTAGCATCTCAAGATCTCACGAAGATGCCGCCGACCCGAGTGAACTGGGCGACAGACGCATTAGCATCGCGGCTACTAGGAAATTTGTTGGTCCATAAAATTTTCTCACATTTAGACTACTGTTGGACCCCCAGGGTCCGTAAATCTTTGCATATGCTCACCGTGACCCGGGAAAACGACTTAATAACCCATGAGCCGCATTAGGGCTTCTTTAGGTGAATCGGCCGCCTCCTCCGACTCATGGCCGCTCCTATCGACCCGCGGAAATTATCTGCGTTTTTTTCTCTCTCCGCGGTGTAATTAAATTTTTATTCAAATTAGATGCGTTGACTTTTAGAGTAGCCGACACCACCATCTTGCTCCGGCGGTGAAGGAATGCTCAGAAAAATTCTTGAGGCGGCCTCCGCGTCGCCATTGGATGAAAGTTACCTGGGCAGGTGGCTGTGCGGTGCGATAGCCACGGTTTCATAGAAATTTATTCCGACAAATGATTTCATGCTAAATGAGCGCAATTAGAGAGGGATTATTCGTCTAATGTGCTCCAAGGAATTAAAACAAACATTCGGGAGCACCCGAGCGGAATGGAGCGTGGGGAGGACCGCTGAAAATTTCATTATCGAATTAGCCACGGCCGACTGTTTGGAAGTAGTTTTTCTAGCGAGTCTGCGTTCATTTTTTATGATGGTATCTTTCCATGGCTCTTAGCATAATTTGCTTCTCGGTTCGAAAACGTAACAAATTCCTCCTCCGACGGAGGCTGGCCGGGGCTGAGCACGCTCAGCCCGAGGCGCTCAGGAGTTATGACATTCAATTTACCCCGAAATTGCATGCAATTAGTGGACATCAATTCAATTTAACTTGACGGAAACTGACAGAGGTCCTTCGAAGTTAGCGACGGCATTTATCTCCGGACAGAAAGAAGCATCCCCGGAAAGGGATCTCTGACAAGAGAAAAACGAGATTCATGATTCTGGGCTTAACCGAGCTCCTATGAGGTCTCGGCCGAACAAAAATTCATCACTTTCCTCACGTCCGATGCTCGAGGGCATCTTCTTAGACTATTCTATGCAAAGGGTCCAGAAAAATGAGTGGATCACTTTCCCGTCCGGGCAGGCGAGGTTATCCTAGTGCCTAGAGCCGGGCACCTCACTCCCAGAGGCTGAGACATCTCGATGATATATAATTACGAAAATTATGATTGCAATTGATTAATTTCAATAATTAAGCGGCTGCATCCACTGCATATTCATAAGTTAATTACGCCCCGGGCCCGGCACTCAGCCAGACTAGCTCTCGCAGAACACCCGGCCTCCGAACCTGTTGGCTCGGGATCGGGACGAACCTGTTCGAACTTGGATCCTATGCAACAAATCGCTTTAAATCTTCGGCGGTGCAACCATTAAGAGGGCTGGGACTCCGCTTTGCCACCGCATTTTCATCTGGTCCAGACTTCTTTCCTCCCAAGAAATTTTAACTTCTCATTAAGACGCGGAGGTAAGATCCAGACATTTTTGGAAGCCGCCAGCTGTTCGGATCCGGTGAAATTTTTACCCGCAGCCCCAGGGTAAATGATTTCCAGTCACGTTTCACCTTCACGACCGGTGTAGAAATGGACCCGGGCGACATTGTTTGTAAATAAATTGCGATTAAAGCGAATTTAAAGAAATTGCCACTGCAGGGATTTTAGTTGTTCCAGTCAGCTTTGACCTACGAACTTTTTAGAAAAAGTTTAAAGGCCGCATGTGCACCTGTTTCCTTTATTTGTTTTCAGAAAAATTATTTGGGTCTCCACGAACTGGGTCACGGGTAAAATAATCTTATTAAAGTTTTTAATTTGATGAACGAGATTGTTAGTCTCATCACGTCAAGCTCAGACTACACTTTTCTCTAAAAAGTTGAGTTTTCTCTGAATATTTTTAAAGGGACTTAAGCTGACGAAAGTTAATTAAATAAGTCTAAAATTATTTTTATTTTTTAAGGGTATTATAATATACTACAAATTTATATCAATTTGCAAACACTTCGAAAATAAACTGTTTTAGTAAATTACAAACTTTTTAGATGCTGCATCGGTATTCTTTACTTGTTGATGACAAATCTTATAGACTTCAACAACTCTCGTAAACAAAATGATTATTAATTTCAATTCTCGTCAAATCGCATTAAATTAAATTTTAATTCAAAAAATTAATGTATATACATATATGTATATAACATGTATGTATGTATAAAAATATTTAGCTATTAAATTCTACAGACATTTTCTAGCTGTCTGGAAAAAATATTTTGTAGAGTTAAAAAACTTCGCTATTTTATTGGGTCTATTGTTAGACAGAAAGTAAAAACCAAAGTTGTGGCTACAACGAATGAAAACAGAACAAAAAGCTTCCTAAAGTAAAATTGTGCAGAAATCAAATAGACAAAGCAACGAGGCTGCCTATCTGCAAGTAGTTTTCCCGAAAAAATAAAATAAAAGAGAAAATGGGCAGCAATTGAAAATTCCGGCTGATTTCCCTCCTAATCAAAGGGAGCCAATTAATTCGGCCGAAATGGCTCTCAATGCCGCGGTCCGACTGCAATTTTGCAATCCCCCAATTCTCCATTATTCAGGGCCATTCTTCCGGAAGTTTCATATCTTTTCCCCGTAATTCAGTCCTCATCTTTGGCTGAAACTTCCGGCGGTGCGGTAGGAAAGCGTTCCCAACAGGTTCCATGGGATCCGGGAACGGCCTGAACCTGTTCCCGACGACTGTAGCCGTCTCATTTGGCTCCCATTACCGTTCCGCCCTTACGTTTGTTTAAGTTTGCAGATATCATAAATTCCAGGGACTATAAAAACGGAACAAATTGAAATTCTGGACGCCGGAATGGGGTTCCCGGCAAATTTTGCCGCACTGCCCAACTCCGCGAGGTTTTCGTTAGCGCGTCAGCGGCGGCGGGAAGAGAGGAAAAAACACATGTACGGCGGTGAGCTTTCCTCTACATGAAAAACTTTTCCATAGAGAAAATCTCCTTTACCGCTCCTTTCATAAAGTTTCATAAAAAGCTTTCCGGGATCTTTTGCTCCTTCAGGACTACAGCACTTATCAGTTAGGAAAATATTTTCCGGCTGCGTTTTTTGCGGCCCCTGCATAGTTGCCGGGGGTATGCTGTGGTTGTTTGCAGTTCTTTTATCTGCCCATGATTGAAATTTGTGGGTAGTGTTTTGCAGTATTTTTCGTCCCTGTAATAATCAGGGGCTATTCGCCCCTTTTCCTTCTCGCTTTTCAGGGAAATGTCGAATGAAAACTTAATTTTGGTGGAGGAGCCCGCAAGGAAAACCGTCTAAACCACGTTCTGGCCAATATACGTATGCAAATGTTTAGGGCTTTTAGGGAAAATGGTTCCGTAATAAAGACCTTAATGAGGTATGTTTCTGCAAGCAAGTTGTACATGAAAAGGAATTCCTCGAATGCCTTCTGGATAGATTTGAAACCCATTGACACTTAGGTTCGCTATACCATTTATCCTTTGGGGTAAACATATGAATTTGCTATGGGTACGAAAATAAGGATATTTTTTTTATATGTAATAAGATGATTTAATTAAAAGTTGGAGGCAAACTTATCTAATTTTTACTTAGTTATTTAAAAATATTAACAACTTATAATTTTAGAACTAAAAAACTAAAAATCTAACAAAACGTAGTCATTTTGGTTATAAGCAACCATTTTTAAATATTAATACATTAAAACATTTATGAGTAAGTGGTTATATTAGAACTTTTAGAAGTAGAATGAGTTCAAGAATAAAAACGTTGAAAATGAAAATAGGTTAACGCAATGCAGGGGATCGTGTTTTTTAAATTCGTTTTGCTATTTGTGTATCTCACGTTTTGTATTATTAAGACAAAATCCGATTCGCTTGGGATCTTAAAAAGAAAATAAATAATTAATTTAAGTTCGAATGCTGCTTTTGCTTTCAATATGTTCATGATAAAAAATGCAATCCCGAAAGGATTGTGCTTTTTTCTTGAGATTCGTTGAAAGCACGTTCGGGCATCAAAATGAGATCGAGAGGTGGGCGAAAAACTTTCTCGGTTCCTAAGGAAATCAAGCAACGAATCCGAAAATTTATTTGGGAGGGAAAGTAATCAGAAAACTAACCTTACGTTCCCCATGGCCGGTACAAGTTACCAGACATCAGCAATTCACAACCGAATTTGAAGAGGAGCCACACAATGGCCCGAATTCCCACCGCACCGTAGGCCAGGGAACTTACCTCATCATTCGTCATTCATAAATAATTTAAGCAATTAGACGCAGAACCGTAGAAACTCCCCTAGATACCTGAAATCCAATAGAAAATAAGAAGACGTAGTAAGCATCCTGCATAATTAATGCACCAGCACCAGGCCACGTCACCAGACAGCTATGAATATTCAGGGATTTCTCTGTGGCAGGATGGTAGAGCCATGGACCAAGACGGAGATGACTCGAAAATGTCAACCCCTGCGGGCCTTGGACGAGGCAATAAAAAAAACGACAAATGAAATAAAAAGTAAAATAATAAAATTAAAGCATCCCCCGAGAGTGAAGCCGAGCGTCTTCTAAGGCCTCATAGTGCCTCAAGTTGCGGGTTAAGACGAACGGGTTTCGTCTTTAGAATGGGCTCGCCCCGGCTGTCTTCGGATGATTGAAAACGGCCTGCCCCCGGTCAAAAATCGAAAGGTTGCCGGGGTCCGCCCGGAGTGGGGCCGCGCGGGTCGGCGAAATCACCTGCCGCGCCAAACGCAGCCCCGAGATACCTTAGATCTCTATCGCGAGTCGTAAAAATTTGTTTTCCATAATTCATAATCAGAGGGGCTTCACACTTTCTTGTAGTTCCCGCGGAGAGGCACAGCGATCTTCTCGCCTCTCGCGTTTATCCCGGCCCATCCAGACCCCGTGGACCGGGTGATGGACATTCCGAGAAGCGGAGGAACAGGAATTTTTCTATTAAAATTCTGGCGCTGTTCTAGCGATGGATGCTGTGTCCGCGACTTTTCGATTCTTGTCCGTGTACCCCGGGATGTGAGATGGACTCCGCTGATAGACGGATTTTTATTTTTAATTTCCTACACCTCGTTCCAGGGATTTTCGAGAGTTGTGTGGACATGAGGTTTGCTCATTATCGCGGCTGGTGGAATTACCTGTTGCCTCAAAGGTAAAAAGGGTGTCAACTTCCTCAACGCGGCAACACGAAAAAACGTTCGTTTGCACCTTCGTTTCTGATCCAGCGATAGATCTTATCACCTCTGATTGGTAGGGTTTGAGTCAACTAGTCAATCGCGTTCCCGGAATCACCTGGTAAAACAGGCGGACGTTCGATAAGACTGTCATAATGAACTGGAAACCTAATCCCAGTCGAAGGTACATAAATCACGGCTAAAATAAACCTCGACAACTTTTTTTAGACGTCTTTTAGGCAAGCAATTTGTCAGCTTATTGTCACCAGACTTTGACGAAGTGCCGCTGCAAGTAAGCAGGTATTCTGCGTTTGGTTCACGCAAAAAAAAAGATATAAAATATACCTCCAACCATCGAAAAGTCTTGTTGGGTGGCTCTGCCCAAAAATCCTAATAAATTGGCGATATCACATTGAGCCATTAATCTCCCAGCTCGCGAATGAAATTCCTTCCAAAAACGAAGGAAGAAATGAAAATAGAAAAACTCGCGGATGTTCGAATTTTTCGCCTTAATTTTTTCTTTTATTTTCGGGGGAAAAGAAGGGCTTCAGGATTCCTTCCAGTGACAGATTGCTGGCATTACTCTTGTAAGTGGGTGAAATTCATTGGATGCTGCCTTGAAAACTGCAGAAGGAATTGAGCAGAAATATCTGCTAACAAATTCCCGAACAAAGTTAATATCTGGGGGTCGATTTTTCACACGGCGAGAAAAACTCGCGCGTAATTTGTACCCCACTAGTAGAACAAGAAGATGAGCTGCTCGACTGGAGTTCGAATGTAGCTAACAATCTTTCTTTATGAAATGTCCTGGAATGCTGCGAAAACGATTCTGGCGATTAATTTATAGGGAGCCAAAATGAAGACAATATTAATCTCTTCTCACTTCCATTTGATAGGTTTGAGGATAAAATTTGTAGATGCGACGAGAAAATCGAATTATTAAATGAACAGGGCTTAGATTTATAAAATGTTTCCCATTTCTCAAGTAATTCAATAAAGATCTAAACACACAAAAGATGTGAACTCTTTCATAAATGACTTCATAACAAAACTTATGAAAAAACAGAAAATGTCCAAATTTCAAATACTATGTAGATTGCTTTTAATGAAACTTGAAATAATAATTTTTGACCTATTATGTGACGAACTAAACTTTTTCTTCTACCTATTCATAAAATTCAATAGATACCTAATTATCAAATAACTCATTTTTCCCTGTCTAAAATTTCGTTTAAAGCATGGAATACCTACCTATATACATAGAATTTAAAATATAATTTTCAAAAATACTAACTCATCCGCAACTGAAATTCTTCGCCCCAGTGAATAAAACTAGATAATTTCATTGAAGCGGGACATATCCAAGCCCTAGACGAGCTCATTGTATGATCTCCTCCTGTTTTATTGACCTTTAATCTCATTTGCAATGAAAAAGACCTGAACACAATAAATCATGGGTCTAACCACGATTCACCCCAGGCGCAGGACTCAAAAGGCTCACCGTCGTCTTTATTGTCAAATTGACGGTCAAAGCGAATTATCTTTCTCGAAAGAGAGAAATTACCTCGAAATGTTGCCATCTGCCCAAAAATTGATAGTCCCAGGAACACAATTAAGCAGCCGGGCCGGGCCGGGCCATACCCTTCCCGGGACTCTGGGATAGATGTGCCGGAGGGATCCAAAAAATGTCCTTTGTTTGTCACCATCGGCTAGTGATGAATCGATGCGAATAAATTGAAAAACATGCCCAAAGGACAGGATCGAAATGCTGACGATGCGCTAGCGGTCCAGGGGATGCTGCGGATGACTCCGATCCGTCTTTCGTTTTTAGACACAAAGATACATGAAAAGGGAATGAAGCAGGATGACAAAGTGCAGCGAGAAGTGACTCCCGAAATCGGGTTTCCTGACTACACCCCAGAGTCCCAGGGCCCGTAGAGTCATAAACGAAAATTGAGTTTTTGTGTTTTTACGAGAAAAATGCTTTTCTTCTGCCGAGGGTGGTGCAGACTGCGAATTTGCTAGCAGAAATGGTCACGTGCCGCGTTTCATGGAGCGCACGACCAAATTGAATAAAATATGGTCAGTCGGCGCGCGTGGGAATGAGCTGAGGACGTTAAAACTGGCAAAATCCGGGAATAGGTCAACTCCTCGATCCTAGCGATGCCGGGCGCTGTACTAATGTCGCTCGTGTCAGCGTAATGTGAAACGTACTTAAAAAGAATTTAGCGAACACCTGCTAGTTCCTAACATTTATCTCCTGCAGGACGGCTGGGAGTTCGCCTAAGTACCCGCCGGGATAAGTGTCCACCGGCAAGGAACTAGCTGAGCTACTCGCGCTGGCTCACGTAATTTGGTGTCATCCTGCAGCCGTGTTTATCTCTGGTAAGCAAATTTCCCGTGTGGACGTGAATACACTCCTTAAAATGAGATTAGGGTCCTTTGCCGTTTTGGCACGGAACGCGCCCAAATAGACAGTCGGGACGACCCCTAAGCTTGTTCCCGTGAATGGCTGCTCTTATCCTGTTTCATTTTTTAGGATGCACCGCAAAGGCGGACTTGGTGACTCGGGAGCTCTTCCTGGAGCAACTCCCTCAACCCTCCCTCTTCGTCTTTCAACCCGATACATTCCCATTGTAGACGGGAACGCTATGTGCCTGCAGGGCATTCTTATATGCAATTTTTTTTTTGCGGACGGTGTTTAGGGGTTGTTAGCCCCAATGGATGTGCGCCGTATGTCCGGTAAATTGAATAAGAAATTTTACTTATTTTATGGCGTCTGCACATGATAAGGGCGAAATTTGTGGACAAACAGGATGTGCGCCCTGAATAGTCCCGGGAACTTCCTCGGCTCTTTTGGCGTGTTTATCTCATAAACATAAATTGGATGTCCAAAGTATGTCCAGCGACATGCTGCTTTGTATTTCACTCCCGAGATATGGATAACGTTGTACTTGCCAAGATCCTGGTGGGCCCCACGGGCATGGACATTTTTAAGTAGGCACGTCTACGTGCAGCTCTAATAATTCAGCTAACTCTTGATGTGGAAAAAAAGTCAGCTCCATGAATGCTCTGCAGAAATTTCGCTCAAGAAATAAGGATTTATCCACTGACATTAAAATATTTAAAATTTCTATTACAATAACTATGAATTTTATTTTTTTATAACGTCTATCAGATCCCTTCGATAATACGTATACATACATATGTATATGTACATAAAATAAAAAAAAAGGTTAATTTCTTTTCTGTTTTCAAATTTATTCAACGAGCCCTGCATGTTTAATAATATTTTATAAAATGGCGATATACATATGTAATTATAAAAATAAAATAGTTGTTATTATGAAAAGTAAGTCCAAATTTATAATAAAGAATCGCAATAAAATCGGCAAAAGTAAAGATTCAAATTACATTCAAGAAGAGCAAGGGTGCGAGATTATAGACAGATTTCCAGGAAAATTTATTTATTATTTAGACTAATTTTAAGAAAATTACTCCGATTACAAAAAATTTGAACGAAATTCAATGATTTGTCTTAGAAATACAAAGAAAATCTAAATAAATGTCGTCACCTAAAATAGAAGTATGAAACCTGAGATACACAATTAAATTTTTCATTTTAATATTTAAAGCTTTTGCAAAGCTCTTTAGTTGTGTTTTAGTAAAATATATTAGATTTTTAGAAAATAATTAAATAGGTCTTTATAGAGCGTTTTAAATTCCTCTCCAAAGGACATGAATTCAAATATGTTGCTCAAAACTTTAAATCCATTAGTTCTCATCACCATCTTCATCAAAGGTGATGAGGAATGGTTAATCTACTTCAACACCTCCGACGCTGCTGGAATTCATAAAGCAATTAAAATTCTAGGGACTCCATAGGGGGACAGGAAGAGGCCTGCCTAACGACAGCAGCGCCACCACCGCTGTCTATTTGCTCGAAAGTATTTCATTTCATAAGCGCAAACTAATTGACTTGGGACCGGGACCGGGACCGGGACCGGGATCACATAAGACTCCACCGGTTATCTGTCGGTGCAGGAGCGCCCAGGAACTTTCGAGAAAAAGCCTCGCTACGAATGGGGCTCCTGCTAGATGAGAAGGAGCACGTCCTCCGCCTGTCGGGAGCAGGGGTGGGAATGTTTCGTCTGTGTCCAGGCGATGGGCCACAATATGCTGCTTGCTCCCGCGAACGTGAGTTAACTTTCGAACTCTTGCAAAGTCACGTTAGAAAAGTGTCTACGAGTTTGAGCGCTTTTTATTTGTCGCTGCCGAACCATCGCCTCGCCATGAGAACTTTTTGATACCAACCGGCGGTTTTACTGCGACTTTCTTTCATCGCCCTTTTGTTTTTATTTCGGGACTCTTCCTTTAGTCCTGTCTTGTTCCAGACTTACTCGTCGGGAAAGTGGCTCCCAACACAGGAAGAGCCAAGAAGCTTCTTCAGCGTCTGAAGTTTTCTTAATGAGGAATGTTCGAATGATGGAATTAAGGGGGGCCCGGACTGTAATCAAAAGTTGCAAGAACTTCCCAGAAATAAACTTACAAGTTCAGAAGATACATGAGGTATTCTTCAAAACAATCAAGGGCTGGTCTGGGCTCTTATTGATCCAGGGGCTCCTAGACAGCCAACACCGCCGATGATTGCTTCCTGCTGGCTTTTACTATTTCGCAATTTGCAGAATAAGGAATTTGCGTCTTTAGACATTCTTTTCAGTAAAAATAATTAAAAACACCTCGCCACCTTAAGCAACATTTCATATAAATTGATTTCAGCGACATGGCCAATAATTAAGCAATTAATTTGAAAAAAGGGCAGATTAACGCCAAAATAACATCAATGTGTCTTAGGTTGTTAAACGAGATGCTGCAAGAAGAAGTGTCTGAGTCTGGGTCTCATAAAAGACCTTTGTTCTGTGATCTCAGTCAATGTCGAATTATCGTCACCGCCTTTTGTATGTAAGAAAGTTCGCTTTCAATTTTCTTAGAGTCGGGGCTCGGTCAATGTCGAGGTCAACGGCTGTTAATGTCTAAGTAATCCGTCGTAAGATGGATTAAATGTGTCTTTCCGAATAGCCCTGAGGTGGGAGTAATTAAGATACTCTTAAACTGCATCAGTTCATTGGAGGTTTGGCAGTTTCGAGAGTTTATGAAAAATAAATGAATTCGAGAAGTCTTAGAATTGAGCAGACCACAGGTGAAGACCAAGGTCAGGTGGTAATTAGATGCATGACCTTTGGATTCGTATGTGTTTGAATTGAAAGAAACGAGCATAATTAGCTTAGTATTATAAAACTATGCATGTTCAAAAATCTGGAAAGTTCGCTCCAAACATGTTAATTCAAAAATATTTAATAAAGTATAATAATTATTATAATATAAACCTTCTTCAACCTATCAAAATTGGTATTTTAGGCAATCAATTTTTACTTACTAAACTTTATCATTTCTAATGGTGTGAAAAATGAATATGTTTTTGTTATAATAAAAAGAACATTACTTAGATATGTTATGCTTTTCAGTAAAACCTCCAAAATCTGTTATAGAAAACCGCGATTTGGCTACGTTCGGCGATCAATAAGCTCGTTAATTTACCACTTAACCCTGCAATTGCGTCGATTTGTCAGCGTGAGTCTTAACCCGGAGCTAATGAACCGCTCATGGAACCCGACATGCCAAACAAATGCCCATTATCCGAGCGCTGATGAGAATCTCAGCACGATGGCAGGGAAAAAATCTAAACACCGGCGACTCGGGATCATTTTTCGATGATTGATGGGCTACAAAGTGACTCCCTTAACCCGTGGGGCTCCGCACACCGGACCCCGTACCTCTGCGTCTGGTTCAATCACCGAGTGTTGTTTTTTCACCACTCGTTTTTACCTGGCGGGGTCCATTGTAGCGGCTCACGGCGCGGACTAATTCCACTCGCCTGTTTTAATTAACAGGTAAAGCCCGCCCCGCACCGTGTTTGATGAAAGTGCACAGCGGCAGGCGGAGGCTGGGACGCGAACGTCCAGTTGGCTAGTGATAGTCGCGAATTCCTCCCGGAATCAGAGCTGGAACTCCGCGAGACCGGGACGCGGAGCTGTTCACTCCTGATAAACAAGCGAAGGACATGCCCCGCACCCTCCCTGGGGCTATATAAAAGATCCGGCGTGTTGGACACTGTTTGCCCGGCCGGGACGTGACCGTGCACTCGGGAGCAGCATCCCGATGCTGTTATCTGCGTCCTGTTTGACGTAAGTCTTAGCGGTCGAAGGTCAACAGTGACGCCGAATTCACAACCACCCCGCGCCATCATCCAGAATCAATAGGGATATCGCTGGAAAAAATCGGGACCGATGCCAGCAGCGTCCCGGTCCCGGACCCAAGTCCTAATGATTCCCGTCCACTCGAATTCTCCTCAAAGGTCATGTTTGCTCAGGAGCGATGCGACTCCGCTCCGGCTCCATGTGACTGCTGGGGTTGTGGCTATTTGGGGATTTGCCGGGATGTTTGCCCAGTGACAAATTAATCTGCGAGATGTGATGAATTAATTTTTTCCCCTGTCATTTCGTCCGGGACTACAACTCCCGGGGATGCTGTTTGTCTCGGGGATTTACAACAATTTATCGCCTGTTTGAATATCAAACATTTGCTTAGCTCTCGGACGTCGAATAAGCGGGGGCCCTCCTAGATTTTGTGGCTCAAAATGGGGGAATTATTCGCTGTGAAAAATTCGTGCTAAAGCCAAAAAGGTAGGGCTGATATTAATTTTGCTAATTGTGCACTGCTACATATTTTTAGGGGTTGCTTTTAAACAAACCTGGACATTGTTTCAGTCCATTTGTTGATTATTTAGATGGTCTTTTAGCGAATCTGAGAATCGTTTGAAAATAATTTTTGATGGTTGAGAGCGAATGGGAAGGAAATTTTACAATTTAAAATTTTTTATTAGCTGAAATGGAAAAAACAAGACATATAATAGAGATACAGACTCAGGAGATAAAAGCACTCTCATTACAATCCACACAAAAAAGGGTGCATATCTGTTACTTCTATTAAAGCAACAATTAATTTTTGTAACTTTTATTACTATTTTATATGTATAAGTATATCTACACCAAACATCTTGGTAGCTCCGAATCGGAATAGATTACTTTTGGAAGATCCTAGAAAGCGAAGTACAAATTCTCAATTCTTTCATCATAAGAATTACAGACACAGAAACCATTTAAATAAAATGTGATAAAAGTAACCCATTGGTAAAGAATTTGAAAAGAACTAAAAACAGGTAGCGACTACTTGTCAAGAATCCCAGACAGTTTTTTTCCCCAAATCCTAATCAAAGAAGAAGTTCACATTGAAATGCATCTGTTATCAAAATGCATCTTCAAGATGAGCCAAAGAATTTAAAAAAGTGGCCATAAATGATAAAAAGTGGTACCTGGTGTCACACCGGTGGTGGTCTGTGAGATCCGTCGCTAACGACAAATCTGGCCCGATCAAGGCCATAAATCAAAAATCTGTCGCATCCTAGAGAATATCAGCGACTATCAGGGCCCATAAATTAGAAGTTAGAACGACGACGATCGGATTCTGGCATTTCCAGGAAGATGGAGGCTAAGAAAAAAATAAGATTTGTCTGGCGACACTGGTGCAGGAGCAGGCTTTGAAGATGATACTCTCAAGACGCGATATTTAGACGTGCGCCGAACCTACAGCGTCTCCAGATGAGCCTGATCCCGATGGATTCATTCGAGTGATTTTCTAATCTAATCGAATCATATACACTCACTGGGCGCCTAATGAGGCTCTAACCGGCCCATTAGCGAGTTAGATTTTTCAGCGATTCTAGATAGCTTCTTGAAAACCGGTTGGTCTTCTGTCTGAGTTTGAGCAGTACAATTTTGAGAATCGACCTGAACAGCTCACCTGCACTATCTTCAAACACGGCTTTAATTTCCTGAAGCAAATCACAGAAATTGTCGCCGTGCACTTAGCCGGATCTCAAGATGTTTGCGATGTTTTGAAGTCCCCTCATGTTTCCTTCGAACGTGGGAAACGAGACTCCACACTTCGTGCATCATACGCCGCGCAAATCGCGAATTTCTGTCAGATGCACTTACTCAAATCGAATCCCGTCCCCAAGGAAGGGAACATGTGGGGAATTTAGCCACTATACTCCCGGCTAGAAGCAGTCGCGTTGACATCCAGATGTTAGTCAAATAATTAATTAAAATAAATTGTACCCCCGCCCCGCCTCTTCGAGTCGTCGGCAAGAACAAGCTCCCTGAGGATGTACTTCGCAAGAAGAACTAGCGACTTCCATTTCTGGACTTGGTGCTGAATGCCACCAGTTTTTGAAGTCGTCCAACTGGAGGCTGGATCGTGATCTCTATGCCCGCGACGCCGCCACACCGAAGGTATCCTCTAGGAACCCCGAGTTTGCGATGAAAACATCTCGAGAAAAATTAACAAAATTTTCAAGTTGCGCGGCATTTCGTCGTTTTTGGTAAGAATAAATGATTTATGCAGACGACTGTCGCGCGACACGAACGCGCGTCGGAGGAAGAACCCTCGTTGGCGCGATATCAACACATGCAGCATCCTCGTGATAAATTGTCCTGGCCCGGATGACAAATGGAATCAGAGGATCCAGGAAATTTATCAAGGCAGAAAGTGAATTTGGAAGGAATAGAGGTAACTAGATATCCGGAGGCTTTTGTCTTTTTGAAAGGCATCTTACTGAGATTGGGGGTGGATGCCGAGCCTCGAACTGGGCCTGGGGGTGGACTTAAAAGAGACAACTGATTGCGATGGATGCATTCAAATGGGACGTCCCTCGGCCCCGAGCAGATGGATCTCTCTTAATCAGATTACTTACATTTTTGAGAGTTGCACGAGACGACTTCGTCATTTTTCATTCCTTCAAGAATTGAGTTTATCAAAAGGAAAGTGGGGTAGCTGGCCCCGGGCAGTGGCTCTATACTTCTTCTGACGGTGAAACACTCAAGGGTGGAATGAAAGTTTAATTTAAAAATAACTTCTGGCAAATGGATTTACTTTGTTTTATAAAAAAAATTTAAGTTACATCTCTGATAGACACTATTTACTTACAAAATGAAATTTTCAACTTTGAAATTCTTTCCCAAAATTTGTAAAAGCTTTAAACTTATTTCTTTGCAATCACATCAAATGTAGTACTGGAATTGGCATGATTTTATTTCGCTTTTTACATTATCCAACTATTTTATCTTTACGCACTACACTTAAACAACTATTATCCAGTTACAAGTAAATTACGCTTTGAAAAGAACATGACTAATTTAAGTTATAAACGTTTTTGTAGAGCATTTCTAAAAAATATTATAAGACTACGATGAGGTTCATTAAAAAATACAATTTTGTAAATACGTAATTGTAATTTATATATAATAGAATTTTATTATAAATGTGTAAAAGTAGTAGTATACAAATTTAAGTTGAATAAATCAACTGTTTTATATTAACATATTCAAAAACTCAATAGCTTATGCAACAAAGCAGCTTTTAAAACAAAATGGTGCAAAACTTAAAATATTATGAGTTCTGAATTGTAAATTTTAAAATTGCATTATTATGAATTACATATATCGGCTAAACTTATAAGATCTTGTAAAATGGCGAAATATCCATCAATAAGTGTTTGTTTAGAGTCTATATAGAAGACTCTATCTCTAGGAGTCACAGCATAAGCATGAATCCATTCAGAGCTATTAAACGAATATTTAATATTATTAATATAAATATCGTTACCTTCAATTTTGTTTGACCGTTTCCATCGAGATTTATTTAAAGAATTTAAATCTTTTCCTCTATAAAATTTTGTATGCATTTCTTTATATTTCTTAAAAAACTTCTGACCACGACTGGTTGGATGAATATTCTTAATAGCTAGCATAGATTCTATATCTTTTGGCAGTACAAAAAATTTTACTGAATCCCATTTCCTATATTCCCATCTATTGGTTAGAATAGAAAATCCATTGTTGATTAATGATGTTACAATTTTAGGATTGTTATCCATCATTTTATGGTTGAGTTGATCTGTGTCAATAAAACCAATAGGAAGTGAGTTCAGCATGAAGGTTTTACCAGTCCCAGGGGGTGCGATGATCGCAAATCCAGGGAAGGAATATTTCGTATTTTCAGGATCAACAAAACATGATTCAATTACGTCTAAAAGTTCGACTACATTAAAATAATTGCCTCCGTGCTCAAAAATATCATTCATTAATTGAAATAAAAAAATCTGAACATCGATTAGTGTCCTGTTCTTAAACATATTCCTATTTAATAGTTGACGAACTCCAGGTCGTGGTTTAGTTAACTGAAATTCAAATTTTCGGATCTCATTTTCAATCGTTTTGAGATCATTCAATAATTTCAGATTAAGTCGTTTTTTTCTGAATGAGGAATAAAGTTTCTTTGTACGTCCAGTTGTTGTTAGAATTGCAGGGCAAGCTGTACGACACCCAAAAACCGCTTGATGCTGAATTAATACCGGATGATCATATTTAGGGTGTGCTGAATGATAAATATCAGGTTTATAATCTATTAAAGAAATCCACGTTTTCATAAAAGTGATAAGTTGTTTATCTCCTTGTAGCTGAGTATAATCACTATTGCATATGTCCTTTCGATCAATATGTTTAACGATCGTTTTTCTTTTTATATTTTTAATTATTTTAATACTCTTGTCTCTAGCTGAACACCAAGCAATGTGACATACAGAAAAACGCTCTTTTGCTAGGCTCTGTGAAAATTTGACTAAGGCCTCTTCTTTATTCGCAGAAGCAGACGAAATCGCAACATAATCAATAAAGTGTTGAGAAAATTGCATATAAGATAAATTAATCCACTTGTAGCACTGTAGTACAAACGAAAAGTTTGAAATATCTTTGATAACCATTTTCGATTAAATAAATCTTTTTATACAACTAATTTTGATATCACAACTGATTCACTTTCAGTGGCGCTTAAAATACACAACTGTCATAAAGCTCTAGGTCTTTGTGGATTCTTACCTCAGTCTCATTTGCTCTCTATCTGCTTTCTCCAAATCAACGCATGCTCAATACGTATATTTATATAACATATAACAAAGAAAAATGCTCCCAAGTCGGCGTAATAAAACAACATACCCATAGGATAATTTATAAAAATAGAATTGAAAATATAACAAATCCTAAATGTGTCTTGACTTTTCTATCAATTTAAAACCTTAACCGATGAGCTCCAGTTGGCTTCCTAAAAATCTGTTGAACGAATCATTTCATAAAATGTTCGTCGCTTGTTCGGGGGGTGCCTGATTGATTTGCCCCATTTAATTTTTGTGGGACTCAGAAATAAGCCAAAACTGTCTGGGAATCACAAAAATTATGGGTTCCAGTTAAAATCAAAAAGAGAATTTTATCGATCATCTCAATTACCACCAAATTTTGAAGCAGCCTTATGGCTCTAGCTCAAAATCAGCAGAGAAAGAGAACGATTCGGAACGATTCAAATTGATTTAGCTTGTTTTCCCGCAGTAGTTCCGAATTAAAATCTCGTTCGGCTCCTACATGAATCAATAAAATTTTCGATTGAGAGGAATTGTCTGGAATTTAAATGAGTTCGCCTATTTCGGCTAGATTAAAAATATTTTTCTTGTCATCTTTCGCTAATTATGGAAATTAGAATGGCACACAATGGCAGTGATAATTTGTCGCCCGGATGAGTTTATGGAGGCGATTTTGCATATATTGATTGAGTTAACTTTCGGGCTGCTAATTCGAGGGAAGGATAAAAAACTGAACAAATTAATGAATAAAACAAATAAATATTAATAGAGACAGCTCTCGGAATGGAAATTTGGCCGGGGAAGACAAATAATCACCTCCTCCAAAATTTATGCGCGCGCAGCTCTCCTGGATCCCACATTTCGGGAATCCGACATCTTAAGAATAAGACGCTCCCCGGGGAGGGTAATATACGGCTCGCTAGATGGTAATTTAAGCCTTAGGAATTGGTTTCAGTTTCTTCCAATAAAATCAATTTCTTTGTCGAGTCCCTCCCGCACAAGCACTCGACCCCCGCTCCCTATAAAATTGGGAATTTTTTGTGTCGTTTAATGACGACGAAGACGCTGAGATCCCGTGGCGCGTATTATGTTTCTTGATCAAATATTTAGGATCACTTCTACCTTTTTCTCGAACCTCATCAAGCGCGCTCCTCCCTTTGTTGCGAACGTCGTTCAGGTGGTCAATTTTTGATTCTTCCCGTTCTTCTTGAGTCCCGATTTAATTTTATGCAAATTGCACGTTTATGAGTGAGAGATTTTCGTTGAAATCCTCCGCGATCGGCGATCGTTTCGTTTTATTAAGTGTTTTTTAAATGGGTTCGCCTCTTCCTTTTCCAGACATAAAAAATCATGTACCTTACCGTACCCAAGTTCATTTGATTACCCCCATCCAAGGTCAGTCCCCTCAATTATTAAATCAATCGGGCCTTGTGTGCCCCCTGGCCCCCTGGGGACATGCTGACTTTTGATGGTGAATTATCGTAATTTTATAAAGGAGAGACGAAATTAGGGAGCAATCCAATCAATGATCGTTATGCCTGCCGTGCAATATGCGGTTTTTCAAGCATATTGTTCTTAATTAAACCACATTACGAACAGCATCCGTTGATTTTCCCGTCAGCTATAAAAGCTCTTCGGTAAAACAAGATCAATTTTAATAAAATTTGAATATAATATCATCCAGGAAGCTCCCTTCTGTGAATTTCACTTTTAATGAAGCCAGTAAATTTAAATTTAATTAGTTTAACACTCTGGAATAATTAAATCATGCAAGTCGAGGATCGGGTGTAAAGATATGCAAATAATTTATTCAAATTAGAATCTTATATTTCCCGCCATCTCAATAAAATAATATCTGTTTGAATTTTATTTTTCAGTTTTTCATTACCTTAAATAATGTAAAAACATATTGAATTATTTTAACGAACATCAGGAAAACTGCATTTGAACAATTTCACATCATTTATTCGACGCAGGAAAAACCAATATTTTTTAACACACATCTGTATCACGTACCTAAATTATAAAAATAAATTTACAGAAATTACTCCAGAAAAATCGACTAGTGTGGCTAGGTTTGATTTGCCAAATTTTGGTAGTAGATTCAAAATTAGTGCATCCTAAGTACCAACTTTCATTTAAAATCGATAGTCCCCCAAAATCTCAGTTATCTTATTCATAATTCAAACAGATATTATCATAATATCACCTAATTAATAAGATAAACTTTCTCCCTCAAAATCGGATGAACCACTACAATCCATTATAAAGGTGAGCAATCTACCTTCAAGGCATGCTCTTCAGCGATATCTCTTAAAATTTCATGTAAACGTCCTGCGGGATAGAAGGAAAATTTCCCATACCTTCTAAGTAATTACTGGGCATTATCCCGGCCGTTACACTTACCTCAGTCTTTGACATTGTTTGTTCCTTTTTCATTTGTTAAACTCAGTTTTGTGTTAAAACTTGCCTGAATAGTTTCGTGTTGAAAAGTTTCCATCCCAGTTTTCAGGTAATTTATTAACTTGGCTAATTGGTTGATGTGAATTTATGAAGACCTGCTAGAAGGTAATTTTTCAACGACCAATTAGCACTTACGAAGATTTTTGTTCAATCACACTAAATTTTTGAAAATTGCGATTATTAATATCACTTTCAAAATATTAAATGAAGATATGTTATTTAAATTGTTCGCACTTCAAATAAACTTTTCAAAATTCTAAAAGTTTTTACGTACCTATTATAAAATACATTTATTATAGAATTCCTAGAAAAGACAGTGAGTTGATATTTTACAAGAACCATATCTGTATTCAAAGGGTTAAAAGATTTGTTGAAGTACAATTGAAATGAGATCTTGAGCGCAGTTAAAGAGCTTTTTGAACCTTCTAGGATACCTGAGGGGATGCAAAAAGTACTCACTTTTGCAGACAATTTATTTCAACGAATTTTGTGTCTAACGAGCCACCTTACCTTCGGGATGTATCTCAAACTTTGAGTATCAAATTTCCACTAAGAGTGCGAAGACATCCCGCCAGGCAGCAAGTAAAGCACTCGAACGAGGTAATCTCCCATGGGACTTATTTACCGCGAATAAGCGGAGTTCTTACATATTTAGAGCTTTTAAGTCGAGTGCATGCATTAACAGCTACTGCACCCTGTGCATCCCCATAATGCAGCGTAGCTCCTGATTATACCCCTGATATCCGAGTGACTGGCTTCACTTACTTTGCACCTGGAGGAACGCAATTTCTGCAGGTGGCGCAGGTGCTTGCAGTTCGTCATTCTTCCTCTTAACCATTTAATTTTGACGGAAAACCGCCACCCCACTGTAGTCTAATGCACCCACACACGTGAGCCAGAAATTAAGCAAATGAGTTGACGCTATTTGCTTAAAAACATTACGTGATTGCACCGCTTTATGCCGGCGCGTACAACTACGCTAGCTGAGGATAATAAATCTCCAGAAGTGCACCCTAAGGACTCATATCTTAAGAAATACCTTACTTTGCAATGTGATTTGCATTTCCGCCCATGAGTAGTCCAGGATTATGCACGAGCTAAAATAGGAAAACAGAAGGTAGAAAGCGTGCTACTAAGCCTATAAAACGTCTAGAAGACGATAGGGCTCTGCAGTACCTTCACGTGAAATGAGCTAACCATTATTACGCTTTGTTGTTATTTACACGAAATTAAGGAGTGTACTTAATCTCTTCCTTTCAAACTTTAATTGTATTTTCCTAAACAGAGCTTTTCTTGAGTTTCGAGTTATTTACACAAATTGCAGTGGTCGAGTCTAAGCGCCTTAAACACCCAAAACAAAAAAATTATTGCGGGAAGACTAAAAAATCGGTGCACATAGCTCTCTTTCTTACTTAAAAGCTGCTGTGGCTTTCAATCTGATTGAGAAACAGTCTCAAGTGGTCCACTAAACTCCACCACTCCAGCAACCTCCGCCGTTTTCCTGACCAGTTTTATACTGCAGATTTTATTTACAAGGCGAATCCCTCCCGATTCAATCGCCGTTCTAATAAATCGAAAAGTGAGGATCCGTGGAAATCCGCATTAAAATTTTATTCGTTGTGGGACGCAGGAAAAAGGGCGAATTGAGGTTAAGTAAATACAGTTCAAAGGGATCCTCTTCAGTGTCTCGAGTTGGCCTGCTCAATGCAGAAAAACTCATTCCAATAATTTCCACATAAAGCAAATATCTTTCGCCCTATTCCGCAAAACCAAGAAAAAAAGGATAACTCTGCAGCTCTTTGTCTGTGTGGAACCGAGAGCTCCTTAAAATAAATCTGCTTTTTCCCTTAAGAACGAAATCTTATGCAAACCAACATTTGGCGGACTTTGGGTGTGGGGGAAGAATTTCGTTCTGGAATTGATTACTTCCCTTTTTTCGTATTCGAACGAATAAGGATTTTGTTCCTTTTTCATACAAGTTATTGATTAAGGCACTGTCGTACTTGTGGCTTAATATTTGCTCATGTGGGTAAAAATATTTTGGCGATGAGAAGGTCATAACATCTGAGACAATTTTTAAAGAATGGACCACATTATTAATTTATTTTTTAATATCAACCACATACTATTTTATATTTGTAGCTATTTGAGGAAGTAGTTATTAGAGTTGTTGGAAATATTGAGTATTTGGTTTTAAAATCAGACGCTTACCAGAAGAGTTTTTAGTCCGAATTTCTATGTATTGTTTGGAGCAACTTGAAAAGTTCTGGCATATTTTTAAAATATCATAGTTGGAGATACTGCAAAAACAAAAATGACTTTTCAAATAAGCTGACCACTCCAAAATTCAAATATTAAGATAGATAGGCAGAGATTTTTAAATCCCTATAGTTCTTGAATAAAATTTTGAGTTGAGATAAAAATTTTGCATTCCGTATGAAAAAAAAAATATAAAATATAAATAAAAATATATAATAATAGGAAAAATTGGTCTATGGAAAGATATTCAATGTTTCATAAATATCTAAGTACTACATATGCAGAGTGTTCTGATTCGGGCAAGGAGAATCCTAACCCAAACCCTTTTTATCCCGGCAATTTGCAGAGATTCCATTCATTCCCATAAATATTAAAGTCCAATTTCCCGAAACCGTTTGGGAATTCATCTTTTCTGCATCGCCGGTGATCGCAATTTTGGGGGATATTAAGCCCTCGTCCAATTTCTATTACAAAAGTCATTAAAACTCATTACTCCGCCGGCAAATATTTGAATTCGATTTGACGTCTGAGCAGTGTTTATTTACCGAGGCTCATCTTCGGCTAGAGCAGGCTCCCCTCGACCATCTGGCCGCGATGGAGCCTCGTTCGTGCGTTCAACAAGTCCCGAAATCTCCAAAAAGGAGGAGCACAAAAGCTGTTTTTTTTGGGAAGAGTATGATTTTTTTTAGGTCCCCTCCTTGATTTTTCTGTTCGGAGGGAGCCACTTCAAAATGCAAACAGCCCAGAAACTCCAAACATTTCAATTTTATGGGCAATTAAACCGGCAGCCTCGACCGTAGCTGGATCCCGGCTGTAAACAATGATCCCATGAAAGCAAATTAATTTTTATGAAGATGTAGCCCCATCAAAAATTCATGTCGGCCGCTTCCTCACTTCCAGAAAGGATTCAATCTTTA
Organism: Tolmerus cingulatus; assembly: GCA_959613345.1. NCBI lineage: Eukaryota > Metazoa > Arthropoda > Insecta > Diptera > Asilidae > Tolmerus > Tolmerus cingulatus. The sequence continues at coordinate 36,043,702 of OY390710.1, forward strand.
TCACCGGGGAACCGATTCGAGCTCGCCCGAGGGGCACTTAATCAGAGCCGGGCGAGTCCTTCCGTCGCACGCCGCCGCCTCCTTGCGCAGCCCGCCGGACGTTGTCGCCGTCGTCGTGCATATGAACTTCGATGTGCTTTCCGGGCCGGTGCCTTCGCATCGCATTAGTCCGGTAATTAATTTGTTTGCTGAAAACTTATCATTAATAATTTACCGCATTCCGAGTGATATGGGTCCAGGGTCCTCCGGCAGCTTCTGTCTCCCTGCCGGAGATCGGATTAATTTATCAGAATCTGCGGATCCGTAGAGAGATTTCTTGCATATCTCCGCCGTCCAGGAGATCGATATCTTCGTATCTTTGTACCTTCGCATCTCCTCGCAAGGACCGTGTTCTGCCGTGAGTGCAAATCACCTTACGCCAGGTGGATTTTATTTGACGTGGACTTTTCATCGCGGACTGCTCCAACCAGTCCCAAGGGGATGAATGTTTAATTGTTTCACTGCCACGCCGGTGCATTTTCACAGCATGGCATCGCAGCGGTGAGTGTGATTTATTTACTTTAATCTAAATAACCGATAATTCTTTTTACAACATAAGTACTTGTCCGTGTAAAATACTGTTTCTATCTCATTATCCTTTAACTGAATTATAAAAAAAAATCCTCTGTTAATAAAACGGGTTCAAATCTGAGATTCTCCAAACTATTTTTTCAGTTTTTCGGTGTTTCAAATCAATTTTATCAATTAAAGCTTTGCAATTTAGTGAAGCTCATGATAGTCTGTCAATTGAGCTGCACTCTAATTCTATACTGAAGTTAAGTTATTATATATTTTTGTGGACATTCATTCAATTGCGTTGTAGAGTTATAAATTGTAGATGATACTTTCTCAGTTTTTGAAGTATAAAATACTCCTCAAAGAACATCCTTTTTTTATATCCAGTATACAGTACTATGTAACACTGTTGGATAAAAATTGTCTTACGCATCCCCACATTATGTAAATTACCCCGAAATTCTAATTCCATTTTCTCGAAAGTCAGTCTCAAAAAAATCCTTGAATATTCCCAACTTTACCCTCTAAAAGACCTTTAATTCAATTTTTCCACAACTGTTACCACGCAAATGTTCAGTGATGCACTTAATTACCTCCAGTCAGAAGGTACAGCACACGAAAGTACCATTTGAGCCACAGAGACCCTTTCATATGCAAAATTACAGGTAATTTACCTGAAAGTCTGGAAAAGTAAATCGCAATGAATTCACAAGTTAGAAACAGCCGCCGCCCACACCCATCATTTGGCCAGCATCCGACTCCCATTGTATGGTCCAAGATAGAGACCAACAAAAGGGACCATCTTGTCCTCCTCCTCCTCCTCACCTCTTGTGAGCATCTTCGCCATTCGAGATCGCAGCCCTCTCGGCCCTTCTATCTAATGGATGCTGGGGCCAGCTGTACCCACATAAACCCCTCCCTTGCACCCGACCGCCGCAATGAGCCGCAATTCAATTGAAAATCACAACTTACCAGCACGAAGACGGAGAAGCGGGAGCGGGGGAGGATGCCGCCCTTATATAATCACATTAAACAAAATTTTAAGGTTGTCCTTAACACCTACGAACAACATCATTTGATTGCTGGCGGAGGCTCTGCTGGCGGTAAATGGGGCCCCGACTGGAGTGTCTCACAACTGTAGGGCTCTTGTGCCGGGCGAAGACTCAAAGCTGGGGAATCGGGGGCCCCGGCCCGGTCATGTGAAGAGGGAAAATTACCATACAAAACCCATTCACTGGGTGAACAAAATAATCGCATCATTAGCCCGAACATTGTGCCCCACGGAAATAAGCGGAGCCCCGGGCAGGGAATGGACTTTTGCAGGCGAAAGAAACTAAACTAAAAATTGCAAGATGCGGCCGGCCCTTGTCAGAGACGGCTGCATTCCGAAGCAGAGTTCCTCGGGGCTCCGCGGTTGAACAATTCGCGGGGGCCTCAATGGGACGCACTTTGACATAATTTCATTGCGCTGACAGCTAAATAGACTCGCTCGTCAGCAGCGGCCGAGTCCTCGAGCTGGACAGCTGAATGGGGACTTAATTCAAAAGTTCTGGACCATTCGTAGAAATAATTAGAACAGCTCAATAGACCGCATCAGACATGCTTTCCTTACATCCATCCTAATGAGCGTTAATCAACGCGGCGAGTTATACTAAAAACGGAAAACTTTTCAAAGTCCCGGACCCCAATACATATTTGCCTTAAGCCCCGTCTCGGGCCCCATAATTATCAGCCAAATCTAAACTGTTTCTGCCTAATTCAACGCCCTTATGCCTACTTCATTTAGTGAGCGAAATGTCCTCCCCGAACAACTTCCCGTGGCTATTCGAGCACCTCCCAAACGACTCAAGACAGACAAATTGGGAGCGACACAAAATGTTCCGAATTAAGAAATTTTATTAATTGAAAAAGTTTTCTTCGAGCAGCCCGCTCTTTCCGGACTTCCGCTGCCGCGCCCTTCTTAGCGTGGCGGTCCTCCTTTCACTCAACCATGCACCAGAAATGGCAGATCGAGAAGTAGAAAAGTTTCGTCTCGAGGAGATTTGATGAATCTAGCGATGCTGATGGAATATTGATGACCCACTTGTGTTCGGTGGTGTTGAAGATGATGGTCATGAACATGTGTACTGGGCCTTAGTCGAAGACTGGGAAACTTCCTCACCAGTCAGAGGATTAATAGTTGGAAAAAAGTTTTATGATTGCGAAATGGTCGTTTACAAAATTTCATTGCCGTCTTGATGTGGACTATTCGCGGCGATGGTGGCACTCCTCGACTCCCTGGAGAAATAAATTCCCCAATAAAATTCTGGATGCAAAGGATTTATTTTATGGGAGCGGGATCAAGTTATCCGTGGCTGCTCACCGCCTCGGAGATTCAATTTACAAGCCCAACTGCCCGTGAGATGTGAGTTCTCAAACAGCGTTATAAATAACAACGTCTGTTAGATCGAGACATTTACATGGATATGTTTTATTTTAGAAGAAGAACAAATTTGTTCAACCGTTCGTAATCGTAAAATATCTTTATTCTAAAAGCAGTGCATTTTGTGCAACTATATGTATGTATGTTTGTCTATGTACTTTAAGAGTTTATAGTTAACTTCAATAAACTTTTTATAAATATTTATAACAATTCCTTCCTAAAAAAAGTAATGAAAAAAGCTTCTTTTTTTTTGCCGCCTAAACCAGAATCCTTAATGTCTTGATTCTGAATCTGGTTATTCAAATCTACAAAAATTTCAATAAGTATCTTTTTTACCAACGAAGACATTCAAAGGCACTATTTGGTATAGGCATTAATTTGCAAACTGAGTAGGGTACTTTCATTTTCTACCTCCTGTGCCATGAAAACTTCGACTTGCCAAAGATAGATACTTAAAATGTATACGTTAAACAAATTCCTTAATTTTTATTAATTCTGTGTTGTATAAGGCCATTAACTGCTTTCATTATCTAATTTAAGAGAAATATTTGAACTTCTTTGGAGATAATCGTTTTTTTAAAGCAATTCATTTAACAATTTTGCAACATTGTTAGCCGTTTCGTACATATTAAAACGGAGTTCAAAGTAATTAGCCGTTCTCTCAGCATAAGATTAGCATCGGTCAGACATAAATGAAAATGGCAATGAGTGAACTCTTGCGGAACTAAACATTTTATCTTAAGAAATCATTTCGTACAATTACGATGGAGGGAGAAGCAATAAAAGACACGTCGTTTACAATTACTACTACTGCATTCAGGTCCTAGCCCCGGTTCGATTCGGAGTACTTTCTAAAATACAAAGCGGCCTGAATATCTACGATGTGATCTTAAAACAAGAAGACTTAACACTATCCAATTACCCGGCCGGCATTCCCTGATGCGGTCATAATTGCCGCAAAACACTATCCAGAGATAAGATCTCCTCCAGAAGGGGCTAAAATTATATGGACTACGGGCAGGCTAAGCTGATTGGTCAGTAATTGAAATATAACAAGCCTTCGCACCATTTAAAATGGTTTTAGAGCCAGGCCCCGGTTCGGTATTAAGCGGGCCCGTTTAGGCTTACAAACAACGCATTTGAGGCTGAGTGATTACGACCCGAATGTCTCCCTCTCCCGCAATTCCTGGGCTGTATTATTATTAAAAATTTTCATCCTTCCGCCTCCCCCGGGCGCTTATTTGACCAGCCGCGAATGGTCTGGTAAAAAATCCGAAAAGTCACGGACAAAAGCGATCCATTAAGACCTCTTCCCAGAGTCATCAAGGTGATGCATACTCAGTAGCATCCGGTGAGATTTCATCTTTCCAGCCGCGGCCGCGAACTGTGGAACTCTTAGGGAAATGCTTTGTAAAAAAATTGGTTAGATCCATCATTTTCTGATCTTCCCCGTGTTCTTAAGTGATTCAGGCAATAATGAACATTTAATGTTCCGCATTTTGATGACTGATGGACACGTTTTGCGCCGAACTGACCATAACAGCTACTTCGCAGCACAATGGTTAACGTGGGAGAGAACATCTTCAATAGCTTTCTTTTAGCGGTACTTTCGCGGGGAAAAAGAATTTTTTTTAAGGGAGAATTACTTTTAAAAAAATAATTTCTTTTTTAAGGAACGCTGCGAGAGCCTTTTTGATTAATTAAATTTTGACTTAATAAAATCTTAATATATTTGTATAAAATGTTTGTATTGAAGAATACTTCTACTACTACTACTAAGAAAATGCTCTGCTGTTTACGAAATTTCGCAATTTTTCTGATTCTTGATTATTTACCAAAAAGACTCATTTTGTTCGAGTAATTGGGTCTATTAAATTTGCTGATTGGTGAAAGGTCCCTACTGGAGGTTTTCTTGTTCAATCTTTACGTCTATCCTCTAAACTAATTAGTTCACCGATCATGCGAACGTCGACAGTCAACTGCGAATTAAACGGATTAAGATGATGAAGCGTTCACTTAACTACTCCGCCTACAATCCGTTCGTTACGATTACTTGACATAATTTAAATATTTCCGCGAAAACGGGTTGAAGCTCAGCGCGGAAAGCACACCTACCGAGTTCAATTAAAAATGCAAATCGACTACGCGTAGGACGCGGCAACAGCGTTTAATTACGGACAATGGGGCCCAAGCTCGCGGAGATTCGAACAAATCATACAAAACAGAGATTCCTAATTACTCGCTGAATTTAAATAAACAGAGGAAAATCGGCTCCGGCAGGAGGGCTTGAATCGAATTTGTTCCAGTCATTTGTCACTTTAGCCCGGCCAAAATACGTCCGCGCGTCCTAAAACCCGGCCGCCACCATCCTGACCAATAAATTTCCGTCGAGTTTATCTTTATCAAAGTTTGCCATTTATTTAAAATATGACAGTGGGGCCTCGGGCGGTGCCCAAATAAATTGAAAATTCGCTCTTTAAGGTAAAATTTTCCGTCCTCTGGGGCCTCGAAGTATTCCATCTCGGGGAAAATCGAAAACCACTTTGATCCTGATGAATCCCCGTCCGCAGTCTGTTTACCCGGGCCGGGAATCTCCCTTTCATCCGGCGGGTAGTGAGCCCGTTCGGGGGGGTGTATAAATTCTTTGGAAAAACAACCACAAAAACCCATCTGGAGCCGGAGTAAATCCCTGGCAACAGAGGCGCATTACTCAACAACAACGTTATAAATATCCGATCAGGGTAATCATCAAAAGTAGAGGAGATTTCGTCATTAAAAATTGGAGGGCTTCGCCTTTGGCCCAGCACCCGTAAGCGGCCCCGGGCCCTTCGTCCGGCGCTCCCCATCCCGGACCCTGGCCCTTTTGGGGCGGAATTTTTGCCCAGAGTGGTCTTATTACCTCGACTTGCCGTAAAATGCTCCCCGAATTGGGTTGGAGGGCTTTTCGAAATTTACAGCAAATTTCTAGATTGGATCGCGGGATCTTATTGTCGTAATAGAGGTTTTCACCGAAAATAGGTCTGAAAATCCCCTGAAGGCTATGAAGAGAACTCAGTTTGGCGTCTCACTTAATTTTGACGCAAAAGTACCACAAAAAGGGTCATTTAATTTTAAAAGCGTCTGGTAATTTACCATAATTTTGAAAATAAATAAAATATGAACTTGATATTCATCATACAACTTCTAGAAATTTTCTTATAAATACAATTTTCTAAACTCAATGCAAGTTCTCCTTTTTCTTTGTTTTGTTTACTCAATTTAAGAAAATAGATTTGTAACTATATTAATAAATAAAAGATAAAATGACGACTCACCTATATTACTTCGAACAATTGTTACCTGAAAAGAAATAAAATAATATCATAATAAAATCCTCTAAATAAATATTGAAAGCGATTTTGTCAAATTTATATTAAATCACTCGACATGTGATTACTCAGAATTTGAACTAGTTTTGATCGCATTTTTATTATAAATCCTACTTTTTAGCTTGATAAGATAAACGATGGATATTTTAATTAAAAATCTTTTAATCTTGCTCGAAATAGAACTCTTCAGATAAACACAACTATGTTTAAGTATATGTATAATTCAATGGACCGTAGCTACCCTGTCGTGTACTGCTTAATTTATATTAATTTTTGTTAAAATAAGCCCCAGAACATGTTGAAGTACTAAACTTCCTAGTCAAACGAAATTCGTTTTTTAATAATACATTTCGTACAACACAAACTTTTCCTGGAATTAAATCTCCACGAATCAACTCTGCGAAAATCTAGGACACTTGACTTGACCTTGCCAAGCTCATCGCGCTCTCCCGGTTACTTTTGTCCCAAACGCAATTAATTCCCGAAATGAGTTTATTTTTGTTGTTCCCAAAATGTTTTTGCACGATACTCCCAACTTCCGAGACCTGGATAACAGCAGAGTGATGCCACAACTCCAAAACTCGGGACTTGGGATATCTCTATAAATGTGAAATATTCGAGTGTTGCAGACTCCGCTGCAATTCTAATGGACTCCTAGACATAATTAAACGGAACGCGAAACGAAGCATTTTATTTCTCTCAAATGACGCGGAGCTGTGAAAATTTTTTATGTCTCGCCCGCGTCCTTACGACGGGCGCGGATGCCCAATAAACAGGAGCGGGGGCGGATAGGGAAAAATAGGGAGAGAAAAAGCGGGAAACTCGAGTTCTACTGGCTGCCTGATGTTCCATAGCTAACTGGATGTAATTCAGTTTAAGGGCGAATATACGTCCTCTGGCAAGAATGGCTCACCATCTGCGGCTCCCGGTATTATACGAAATTTCCAGAGAGTGCCTGCAGGAACGACAAGGAACATTGAGTGGGCCGAAGGGTGGGGGTGGGGGCGGCCATAAAAGTGAATAAAACTAAATGGCACAAATAATTGCATGTCGTTCACTCTTTACGGCCTGTACCCAAGCTAATGTCCCTGTAATTGCTCTTTAATTGTGCAACAATGTCCTTTTACGGCCCTGCAAGAGTGCCAGCAATCAATTCCCGGTCTTATGGGGACGGCGCAAAATTAAAATTACAAAAGGGATAAATTCCCTTTAGTTATGCCATTCGATGGCAATTATTCCGCGATAATTTCCAATTAGCTTCTCCCGTGGAGGAATCTCGGCCCGAACACCTTCTAGCTGAATGGTGGTGAGTTATGGGGCGCTTTGAGGTGCCGGGGACGTGCAACTGGTAGTCCTCCGCAAATGGGTCCAGGTTATTTTAACCTGGAATTGCTCCTCCGAGGAGCAGTCCCGATGTTTGCAGACCTTACGATCCCATTGGATGTCGCGAACGTGTGCGGCTGATCGTAAAATCGAGGAATTATCGATCACTAAACAAACAAGAGGCTTTTTATAAATACAAGTACTTTTTATTATTCCTCTACTAAAGAGGATTAATGAGAGATATGATGGGGCTCTTTAAATTTTATGATTATAGGTAGCCTTGCAAAGTATTAAAATTTACTACATTTTTTAATAGAAATTGCTACTGGGGATTGCTTTCGCCAACTCGTAAATTGATAGACTTAATCGAAGAACTTGAGTAAGCTATAGAAAATTTGACTTTGAAAACAAGTATATAACCTTTAATTTTAATTTGATATTATTTTAAAATATAAACATTTAATAATTTTTCACTTATTTTAAGATTTATTAGAACCATAAAAACTTAAGACTTTAGCTATCCACCTTACGAAAGGATTTATCCATATCTTCTTCATTTATTATGTGGAATTTAAAATGTAAGATTTATGGAGCTCAAAACTTTCTGTAATTGGAGGATTTTTTGGTACTTTACCAAAAAAACTCCCACAACTTTAACGCTTAAGTATTACTATCAAACTTCAATCCCCTCTTAAAAAGCAGCTGCGGTTTCACAAAGTTTTAGATACTGCGCCACAAATCTACTTGTCATTTCCAGACCAAAATTCAATAAACCGTCTTTCAATTTTCAAACGTTCGATTTTCGAATTTGTTGGAATTGACCTACTTCATCTCGCATTTGGAGCGGAAAGATCAGGGTTCATCCTGAAAGAAATGCGAGAGTAATTTCTCAGGGACTTAATTCGAAGAAATGTGGATATTTTTTCCCATTTTCCCGATCGTAAATTGATAAGGCTTTAAAACTGGTCGCTTCTGGCGACTTCGATTCATGTTAGCGTCTTAAACGGGGCGTCGAAGCGACTCCCGGAAATGTCGCATCGTGTAATTACCATCGATGCATTTCCTGCGGGAGGAGCTGGACACGGTGCAGTGCGGTGCAGTGGCGGTGGCTGCACCTCTGCAAATTGCCTTCAAAATTGACGTGTTTCCCATTCTAATGGCGAATAAATCTCGAAGCGCGCTCCATCTGAAATGGGTTTTGAGTCGTATGCAGATGTCCGGCGGTCGGTCGGTTCGACGCGGACGCGGCCCTGGTTCGGCTCAATCGGATGAAATCAAAACGGCAAAACGGAAAAAAGCAACCCGAGCCACTGCCGCTGACATCGGGCCGGGATATCTGCGCCCCAGTGAAAGAACATGGATGCAATCTCGGGACTCCTTCAGCTCTTCCTGGACATGTCCGCCATCCAGGGGTACACGGCGCGGCAGCCGATCCCGGAGCGGATAGGCCTTCGGGTTGTTGGCTCGTGATTACGTCGCGATGAATGGAATCATCCGCGGATCTCGGCCCGGACCCAACCAGCATTTTCTCTATTTAAGCATCTCGGCAACTTGTTAACTGTCATTGCTGGAAAATCTTGGTAATGATTTATAAATGCCAATAAACACATCCTCCAAGCGGCGGCGGTCGGATGCGGTCCATTATGAAGCTGGAGCAGGGCCGGCCCGTGTAAGTGCGTCCTGGCCGTTTGTTTTACATTTGGTCGCCGTTCCTGGAACCCAAGTGGTCTAGAGTCCGATGCGACGATAATTTCCAATTCATTTGCAATAATTCCGGGCTGCTTGAGCCGCACGTGTGCGTCATTTTCAATTCCCGATCATTCCGGTCAAATCCAGAACTCAGAAAAGTATTAAACAGAACCACTATCAAAATGAACGACAAAGGGTATCTTCAAATATTGATGTAACAGATAAATCTTCCAGTTTACGATTCTAATCGTATATATAATATCATAAATATATATATATACAATTTTATAAATAATTTAAAGGCATATGTAGGTATGGGCATTTCGTATAGTACATATAGTAATTTTAATATTTTTATAAGAAATTCAAAATTCGATTACTTGTTCTGTTGCAAAAACGAACATTAGAAATATTAATCAAATTTAACTAATTTATCTATTGTAAAAACCATCCCATTGAGTTTTACTCCAAAATCAGGTACTTTTCCATCCTATCTAAATATCTGCACAAAAATTATAAAATTTACGAGACGCATTTTCTGGATTACTGTCTTTCCTCCCAAAAGATTGACGATAGAAGCGGAAGTTATTGACGCAATAAAGCTGCGCTGCACCGCTGCGAGGATTTATCAAGATAATCCCGAGGGAGCAATGCCAAACACTGGAAAACTCATCATTTTCAGTCAGTTAGGTTTAGGTACCCCCTTAAGCAGTGTCCGTTTTTCGGCAGGAAATCGCTTTATACACGGGAATTCCAGCAGGATACCTCGCTTTTGTTTTTATGGTCCGTAAAATGGACCCGGAAAGGTTCCTTGCGGTCCCATAAGTCACATTTGCATTTCCATGGGTCCGCCGTACGTGGAGCCCTAGAATAATTTTTATATGCTCCTCTAGGTCAGCACATTTTCGTCCCCTCCCGAATCAAAGGCCAGCAAAATTTTCTGGAATAAGCACAAAGTTGCGCCGCACTTATTTTTTTGTATTTTGTTTTATATCTCCGGGAAGAGACTCCGCACGACCGGCGAATTACAGAACATGAGCCCTCTAAAGATTTCCTCGTCCCATAAATTTCCCCAAGAATTACGGCAGCCTGTGTCCACCGAGTGGAACTCGGCCCCGTACCGTCCCGCCCTACGCGCCCCCTCCCGGGCTGTTCGTTGATCGTGGACAAAGGCCTGAAAAAGAAAACATCCCCGGAAAAGTTATGGGCGGAAAATTTTGAATTCAATTCCATTCTACCATTGACCACTGGCCAGCAGTGGAGCGCGTGACCCCCATTCGCGGAGTTTTTTAGCCACCGTCGCGCCGGGAAAAATTGTTGCCTCCACGACGCTCTGCGGCCAGCCAGCTACTTGACCACATGCCGAAGAGTTCGAAGAGTTATTTTCCGATTGTTGCTCCCCTTCCGAGTTATGGAGCTGATAAAGTTACTCTTTGTGCGGCGAATGGATCCGGGATCATTTTATTTATGTCGCCCTCTGGGATCCACCGAGCGGCGCACTGATTAAGGGAAACTCCAAAACGAGCGAGTTTTCATCGTTTGTGGGCATTCCCAGCTTGTTTTGGACTTTGGCCACCAGAATTTTGCTAAATTAATTTATAGCCCAGCTCTAGAGATTTAGAATATTTTTCAGAGATTTTAAAAAGAAACTTTAAAAGCAAATTCATGTATTGCTTCAAAAGTGTGTCAACGATTTAAACATTTTTTTATATACTTTTAATAGGAAAATTCTAAATGAATCGTTCATTTGCGATTCACTCAAGTAGATGAATCCCTAAAGCTAAAACAACAAGGATGCGGCATTCAAAAGCTTTCATATTATTAACTTCAGAGCAGCTCTTAAATTAATAAATTAATTTTTAGTTTACAAATTGTTTCCAAGTCGTCAAATAAAAAAAAAAACAAAAATGTATAAAGGAAAACTTTCAATATCATTACGATTTATACACATCGTTAAAAATTTGCTTGATATTCATGGAAATCATAAAATAACGAAGTATCCATTTCCAAAGATTTACGAATTATTAAAAGATGATGCCCCTCTATGCAAAATCTCTTGAATATTCCCTTTTGGCGGACCCACCCCAGAATACGTTAAGCCAATATCTTTACCAGAATCAATCATTCGCATCCATGCCCTTGAAATCCGCCGGTGTCCCTGGCGTGAGGCTGCAATTTAACCTTATGAATAATTTTTTAATGAAATTTTTATCATTCTGCAATTGGGGCCAGCGGAGCATCACACGGCGAAGGAGCCCACGAGATCGATATCTATCGGTGCGGCCGCGGGGACAAGCCTTTTTCGTATGCAGACAATCAAATCATCGCAACAATAGAATTAGCCTTAATTCGTGTTGTAAGAACACGATCCTCCAAGGAGATCCAATATGCATAGAATTTGAGACCGCGAGCTGCTCCAGCGCCCAGCATCCACCATCCAGCGAGATCCCATCGCCATTCTGGTTCAAGTTGATATCTTTCATACTCAGCCGGCGGAGCTGGGGCCCTGGGGCTGGGGCTGGTGGCGTACACCCGAGCATATTTATTAAAATGGAAATCAGACACTTCTGGGGACTGTGGGGAGCCGGGGCCCCATCAGCCGCTGCACTCGGAGCCCCAATGCAACACAATGGGAAAAGGCCGGGAGGAGCCTCCGCCGCCGCCGCCGCCGCCGCAGCCGCGCGGACGAGATGACGACGGAGGTACAACATCATCACCAGACTTATCAATGAAGACATCGGCATCGCATTTGAATTATAATCGAGGGCAATTCCGTGGATTTATGAGATCTCCGAGTTCGTGCTGGAGGTGCTTAAGCGACTGATTCTTCCCGGCTCAGCCGCGATTTCGTCTGTAGGTAGCGCGCTGCATTATTTGGGGCCCACGGGTAATTGTTCGCCCGCCGCGGCCACAGCAGCAGCGCGCGTTTGTAATGGAAATTGTCCCGGGAGTGTGGACTCTAGATTATTTGAATTAGGTGGCCGGTGGATTTTAAAAAATTGCCTCGCGGCCCCATTACGATAAATTGCCGCTTCAGTTCTTATTAATTTAATTTTTCTTCATCAATTCTTACCGGGGGACCTCATTCAAGCAAAAGCGTGTAGGTTTCGCTGTAAACCTTACGAAAATTGAATGTTTTACTTTCTTAAGGTGTGGTCTCCTTGATGGATTTTTATCTAGAGATACAATAAAATATATCGAAATTTTTTGGTGTTAGCCGTAAAATTGTTTCCTTTTTGGTATGTATACACATTTGATACAATACTGTTCATATACAAATACCTCGATAAGAAGATTAAAAACTTGAAAACCACAAAGGATCGTATTTTAAGAATCTTTCAAAATTCATTAAAAAATAACAATTTATCATACATAGTCCCCGAATTAAAAGTTTAGATCTTTAACTATTACCAATAACCAAATATGACTGGAACATGTCTCGTTAAACGCTTTTTTAGAAATTATTCACAAAAATGTTTTTAGTAGCATATCTATGTAACTCCGAAAGTTTTCCAATAAATTGATAGAAAATTATATTTTTCTATTCGTATTTTCATTAAAATAATAATTTCAATAATAAACAAAATAAACAAAATTTAACTATTATAGTCAAAAATAGACTAGCATTAACATATTCAAAAAATCACTTAAAACCAAATTTGGTTGTCTGCAATAATAAAATTCCTTTAGTAGGTCGTTAAGTCTAAAATTGTTAAAAAATAAGAGGTCATTTTGTTTTATTATATAAAAGAGCCGTAACGACCGGTTCAACTGTCGGTAAGCCGTAAAATTGTAATTACCTAATCGTTGGGCATTTCGTCAAAAATGAAGGCATTGAAGGCAATCCGTGACCCGAAATAAATGGCCGAAAATTAATAAAGCCAACACTGGATGACCTGAGAGGAGGAAGAAATTGCCTCGGTTTAATGACGACTCCATTTGGGATGAAATCACTTCAATCTGTCCACGTACCCTCGAGCGCTGACCGCTCAATTTGTCTTCCAGAAGAAACAAAATAAAGTCAGTTCGGGTCCAAATTGCTTCCACGTTAACTTTCTTTCATCGGTAGGTGCCAAGAAGCAAAAACGAGTCCCGCACACGTGCTGATGGGACCAAGAAGTTCGTCTTCACTTCGCGAATGTGGAGAAACAAAAGACGGAGGTTACCTTGCTCTGGATGCGGTCGTAAATTAGACAACTATTTATCAGGTGCGGACCGCCATTGTCTCGCATCCGCCCAGTTAATGACTGGCATTTGACCACGCCGACGATCCGTACTGAGGTGTGAAGGCCCGACCCTAAAATCTGGATCTAGCGATTTTTAGATATATACCGAGCACGGGAACAATTCCCACAAAGTGCGAGCCCTGGATCGGGGCGATGCCTGTTAATTAGCTTATTAATAATTGCTCCTCCTCTCCTCGACCGGACTTAGTAAATAAAGTCACAAAAGGGGTTAAAACAATGGCCGCTGCGGACGTTCCCGCTCCAACTTGCTTTTGTTTTGTAATTAACCCACAGTCCAAAAATGTTGGACCCATTGTTTCTGGTCGAACGAGGTTTCGGTTGCACCTGCAACTCGGCGACTCATTTGCATTTCATGTGTCCGCCTCTATTAGTAAAAATATCATCCGCCGACAATTGAAATATTTCATCTGCGCGGACAGGTTTATTGCGCCGAAAAGTTATTAAATCCGGCGGCCAACGCACGGGTTAGCTCCAGTGGGACTCTGCCGGCTTCTTAAGCCTTTTTATGGGTCCGCCGGCTCGGGTACTGTTCCGGCGTTTATGAAAGGGCCGTAAATCAATGAGTAATAATTTGATGTGGTAATGGCCTCTAAAGGGCTTCCCTCCCGTAATTTATATCGGCCGGTTTTAATTAAGCTATTTGGGGTGGGACCGACATTCCTCAGTGCCACGCCAGACCTCTACTTGTCCTGCAGCTTTAGGCTCATTTAAAAATTCGAAAGAGGTGCTCTGGATGCGAGTTTGAGACTCTAAATGACGGATAAACGTAATAAAGCAGGACTGATATAAAAAAGTAGTAAAGCAGTTATGAGAAATAGAGGTTAATAAGAAGCAGAATTAAGCCTTGAGGTATACATTGCAAAAAAAATCGTTAAATATGCATACATTAATATACATTAAACCGACTTAGATTACTTTCAATCTCATTCGTGACAGCGCCCATTAATCAATATAAATTTAATAATGGCTTTATTTCAGCGAAAGATATGACGAACTGAAATAAAATAATATCTTTAAAAGATTTATTTCGAAATTTAAAACGACTTCATAGCAAATATGCAAAAATTAATACGAATTTCGATTTTCATTCTTTAATATTCCCTCTTAAACATGTTTAAGATAAAAACAATTGAACATGTTAAATTTTAGCTCTCCTCACGGGTTTTGATTAAATTTTGTAGGAGTGCCACATTAGCCATTTTAAAGCTGACGCTTTCTATGAAAGTTTCTAAAGCTATTATTTAAGTAATTAAATTATTTTAACTTTGCATCTAGTTAAGCTACAGAAATTTTTAATATTCCATTTATATTTAATATTAATATCAATTCATATGATTTCTTTTAAGTTTTAAAAAAAACAAGGGTTTCTGATTATATTTAGTACGACTTTTCTTTGAGCTTAATAGTTGTGTAAAACTATTAACAACCTTATTTTTAATTTTAAAATTACAACAGATTTTCGTTAACATTAATAATTCAATATAACTGCAATTATTTAAAACCCACTCCCAGTAGCTACTCAAATCAATTTATATTTAATCTTTATTTAAAAATTATGACTATCTGCATACTGCTGACGCCCACTGTATAAATCATTTATCAACTTTGTGCACGATTTGCATAGGATATTGGCACCTTCGTCAATAATAAAGTCATTTCGACGGTCTTCATGTCTCATCATTATGCAACTTTGAGCCCAGCAGTTAGTCGGCTCAATTGTTCTCGATTTACGTGGAGGTTTCACGTACATTTGTTAAGCGAATGCTAATGCAATCCGACGCCTGCAGTGCACTCAGGACGCACACAGAGTGCAACGAGAGAGAACTGCACGTCGAGGAGGTGCAATCCGATTCTGAAAGGGAAATTTTGCCTTTTCGAGGGAATCTAAAGTGATTGTAGGAGGTGCTCGAAAGAAAATAGGGAAGCAGATTTATAAAAAAAATTAACTTGTTTCAATTTTCCATCACTTCTTTAAAGTATTGTAAGGTCTATAGAAATACCTCAAATTCCCAACACAGCTTGGGCTACTTGCATTTATAACTCGGTTCCCATTTCTGCATGACCGATTTTCAGATATCTGGCGAGTGCTCGTTATCAAGCCCCAAGCAGAGCGACAATTTGTCAAAACTCGGGAATGTTGACAGCTCTACAGATAATTGGTTGCACATGTACCTCGTTGAGCCCCGGGGGCAGCCACTTTTCAGCAAAGGACAACTTCTGAAGCCCTTAAGATTTGAGACCGGTTGAGAAATTGCGTTCACGTCGATAAGCCGCAATACATTCAGGGCCGCCAACAAAGAATTCAATTTTATCAAAGGGCTCAAACGACGGTTGGCACCGGGGTTAATTCACTGCAGGACTATCTCCGGGGTGTGTGTATTTAAATCTACTGACGGGCAACATCAACCACAGCCAGAGCAGATCACCGCAGGCCATGTAAACGTCCCAAATTGACGCAAAATCGATCATTTCCGCAGTGAAAAACCGAATTAGTCCTGCCGGCCTCAAAGATTCCTTATGAAATCCTCGCTGGCTCTGGCACCACAAAGGACCCTCTGAACCCTCCCTACCGCCTTCACTGTCCTGCCACAAGAAGGTATATGAATGCGCTCCTGGCTATTATGATTGCTCAGCCAAGATGAAAATTGAAACCCATCGATTTGATTTATTATTTCTCTCTCGACCTCCCCGGGTACTTCTTTGAGGACGAACTTTTCGACTACGCTCCTACGAACATGTCCAACGTCTGTATTGAAGTCGTTTCGATATTGACCGTGGCTGCGAGCTTGCTCTTTGACATGGCAATCGCAGCAATCATAAAAGAGAAGACAATATTAAATTTTACATGTTTTCCCCTGGTACATTGCACGTGGAAAATTTCTTAGAAGGTATTCAAAATTTTGGCACTGTATGTAGAGTGATTTCAACTGCGCACTTGAGGAAATTTTGTTGAAAGCTGTTGAAATCACTCTTCTGAAAAATATTTGTTTCTATGTTACGCACGGAAGAAGTGACATACATATTTAGTGTTTTGTTTATAAAATCAATTTCAATCATTGTGACATTTTAACTACAGATTTTATCAATAGAATACAAAATATTGACGAAATACTTTCAATTTTCGAATACTGTTGTGTTGAAACTCTCTTAGATTTTAAAAACGAAAGTAGGTATACAAAGAAAATATCAGGAGATTAAATATTGCACAAAATAATTACATTAATGAATAAAACCTAATTGGTAATTAAGTTTAAAGTATTCCATTTGCTGGAAACTTTTAATTTTCACATAATATTCTCTTAATATTACAGACAAAAAGTAAAACAAATCTGACGAGTGATTCAAAAGTTATGTGCACTTAAAAAGTGTCCGTTTAATTATTTTGAGAAGTTTAGAATGGAATTCTAAAAACCAAAAATTAGTTGGTTGACTACTTATGAATTCTCTTGACGACATAAACCCACACGGGTCCTCCGCTCGACGAATCAGAGCAGAATGCGTCTGCGAAGCACTCCAGTTCCATTATGAACTGGCAAAAATTGCAAGAAACAATTTCATTGTAAACTTTTAACGTTGCAATTTATCAGCGCAAGTTTCACTGAATTTTATCGCATAGGAGCGAACCGAGTTTGTCCCCAGTTCCCATTGTTTACTCCTCACTTTCAGCGCTTTGTTTCGCAAAAAAGTTTTATCTTTTTAATTATAATTCCGGCGTCCTTTCATCGCGGGAAGACGCCATTACGCTCTTTGCTTTTATAAATTTGAAAAGTTCTTCCGCAGTAATTAGATGTAATTGGTGTGCCCAACTAGCCACATCTTAAGGGGGCGCGGTGAGCATTATCTTAGACGTTTGAGCAAAGAAAAAAAAATACAACTTCTTGACTTTGCCGTACAATGGAACTTAATTTCGTTATTGAAGCCCTTCGGTCCCCGAGGAACTTTTAAAAATATCCCTTTGACTAGAGAAGATACATCCGCTCCTGATGGCGGAGGAAGTTTGTTCGCGGCAGTCGAGTACAAATTGGAAAGTTTCACGTGTCCAGAAAAGTTAAGTGAACGCTCGAACTTGCGAGACGGCATTATCCTTGGTGTGTCGGCTGGTTCTTAAATTTTGCCAGGTTTCTTCCTTTTAGGGAGTTTCTAACATACCCGAAAATCATATAACATGCCTGCAAATGTTCGAGTAAATGTTGGCTGCCATAAATCCTGTAATATACTTTTGCATTGAAGAAGTACTCGAAAGTACTGTGAAGTCTTATAGGCTCTGTTTGCACTGCTTTTAACACGATTTTAGAAGGAAAAGTTTTATGAAATAAGTTAAAACTTCTTCCAATTCAAAGAAATGTGTATAGACGGAAAATTTTGTAATTTAAAATTATGAAATATGTATTCCCATATTTGTTCTGTTTGCATAAGCTGAGTGCTTTCCGCTTTTATTTCAAAATATAGAGTAGAGAATTTCAAATAATCACAGTGCATCGATTTCAATACTTTATTTTTTCGAATAACAAATACTGGACTGTGGTATGAATTATTTTAATAAATTCTTTACTTTATAACTTTAATAAAAAATTCACAACACGTACATTAATACAATTGAGGCATTTTATACAGTTTATACAAATTTACCTGTGCCGGCTTTAACTTGTTTATTTTTTATCGATTTTAAATATCATAATTAATATCTTCACATATAATTATAGCAAAACATAAGAAATTCGGTAATACGTGATTTTTTGTGTATACATTTATATTTACCTCTTTAATTTGGTAATGTCTAGAGACTAACTCAATCTTTCAACAATTTCCCCAGTTAATTACCTCTGAAGGGACTTTCTACCGAAGTAAATCAAACAAATCCAGGACAAGCTCGACAGTTTCTTAATAACCAACCAAAATGAGTTGGGGAGGACGCTAATTCTATTTATAAATTGGAACAAGTCAAGCCACACGTCTAAAGACGATTCCTGTCCAAGACGCCCTAATTTGTTATTTTGCTCCTAAAGGAACATTGCGGCGGGAGCATCGCGGCCGCGCCGAAGAAGCAGCCCCGTCGAATAAATTAACTCGCAATTTGCCAGTCGAAACAATCGCGAGGTCTTACCGGGCGGCGGTAAATGGGACTTATATAGCTGTCGCGAGATCACATGATTTATAGCGTTTAATTTAAAATTAAAATTTAGTGTTTTGGGATTATTGCCCTGTGCACGGGAACGAGGCACCTTTGCCTCGGTTGCGTTTAATTAGCAAACGAAATTGAATCGTGAACATGAACGGCTCTGGTAACTAAAATTTCTCCAAGAACAAGTGTTCCAAAAGGATGAAACCACCACCATCCAGCCGTCGCGGATCGCTCGCAGCGGTGCTCGTTTAAATAATCTAAAAATAATTTCACGACATAAAGCGCAATTAACATTTCTCTGCATTAGCACAAATTAATTACTTAATGAACAAATAATTTAATTTGATTTATGCGCGCACACACATTGCGTCGGGGAGGGGGCGGAGCATATGCTCGCCTAATGAAAACTGACTGATTTTAAGGGCACTTCGCATTGAAATTTATGACCGGTACGCACCGGCTCAAATCTCAGCCAGGGCTTAAAACTCATTAGCAAGACAGCACCAAGGACTCCTCCTCTTTGATATTCATTAGCGGGGTCCTTAGACATGGAGAACTGGATCCCTTCCAAATAAAAGTAAAAAAAAAACCCTCTTGGTTCGTACACTTTCGTTAATATTTAACGAATTTTCTGATGAACACCAGATATTGCACCAGGTATTCGTTTTACCCTCGTTTCGTTTACTTTGGACTTACGCGAGGTACTCCTGCGAGGGTGTTTCTTCTGTAGCAATTTTCTGCTCAAAAAATAATTTCGCGATTTTTGTACTCCTTGAAATAACCATGAACTTGAATGCTAAAAAGTCTGAACTTTGGCTAAATTGGTCACGGGAAGGAACGCACAAGGCCAAAACAAAATCACCTTTTAACTGGTCCGATGTACCCTTCGAAGAACCTTTCAGGGGAATATTTTAACGTAAATCCATTTTCAGCTAATGAATTTTAATGAAAAACGGATTTCGGTGTGTATCATCAACAAGTTTTCGCACCTGGGCGTGTTTCGTTGTGTTAACGAAATTCACTTTTTCTGCTCTTCGAATTTTAATGATTCTGTAGGGATCAGATTTCAGATTCTTTTTGATTTCATTGATTAAATAAGATTTCATCTGTAGAATTTTGTCACATTCTGAATTTTATATTTTGAAATTTTTTTGCAGAGTGATTTTAAAAATGCAAGATAAAAAGGAATTGAAGCATTATTTTGGTTTAAAAATGTGTACATTTAATCAAGTTTTGATCCAAGTTAGGCAAACATTTTACAAACGAATTTAAAAATATATACTGATTGTGCAAGTCATATCCTATGATGTACTTCCAACTGTTACATTTTCAACTGATTTTTCCTATACTGGAAATAGAAATATGCAGAGAACGGAACACAAACGCTGCATTCAAAATTTAACAAATTAGTTATTATACAAAAGCTCGAATTTAATTATACATATCTATGACTACACAAATTATATGTCTTTATTATAAGGATAGGGAGAATATTAAAAACCAAAAATAAATAAATAAAACAATATTAAAAAAAAACAGAGTTTAGCTAAGTCTTACCTGATGCAATAAACATAAATAAATCAAAAATAAACAAGAAATATATCGCATTGTTACTCATTGAAACCAATAAATATAAAAGTGCAATAAAATGCAGCAACGATTGCACTTAACAAGGCGAAAAGCAGAAAACTGACTCAATGAGTATCGATGGGTTTCTTACGTTCATGTTACAATAAAGCAAGCCCCTCAAGCTGATCGAAAGAAATGAGGTAACTGAAAATTAACAATGGTTTACTGCCACTTTCTGCAATAAAATTAGAAAGGTAAGGAGATGCCTAATGGTAAAGGTGCAACCTACACATACCTAATTTCACTTAAAAAGTTAAGAGAGGTGGGGAAAAAGAAATTGAAGCTCTTGGAGTTGAATTTTTCCAGCCGCGCTTTCATTATAATTGGCCATAACAGGCCTTGTTTGGAGGAGGGTTTATTCCTGTAGGTTTTTCCAGAGCACCCGTCCATAGTCCTTAATCAGGAAACAAGGCCTAATTAGCTCCGAAGTGAAAAGGAACCGAAATCTTCTGTCGTTAGATAAATTTTCATTTTCTTCTCTCTTTATGGTGCTTGACTGGTTCTGTGCGGCGCGGTCCGTCGTTGCGCATTTCCGCAATGGCCTCTTAATTTTACCCAACTCGGGACAGGAGGATTCTTTTATATGTGTCGCGGGGGTGGTGTAAATTTCCACAGGGAGAATGAATCGAGGGACCACCCCTCTCGCACCTTCGGAACACCGCGGCTGCTTCTTTTGCGCGAAAATCAAGAGCGCGTTCGTTACCATAAAAATGAAAGGAGATTTTAAGTTTATGAAGATGGGAATTTTATTATATGAAATTTCGAGGTGAACGTAACCTCAGGGCGCCGCCCCTACGATTTCATGTGAAAAATAACCCCAATAACCCGAGCTCCGCAAATGGAACATTATTGTTAGCTTTTACACTTAGAGGGGAATCGTAAACCACTTTGATTGCACAGGAGGATAATATTAATTTCTTTATCGTGCCGTCCGGGTTCAGTTTCGAAGGTGCAGTAAAAGTTGTGCTTTAGAGGGCTTAGGAACTTGCGGCTAAGTTCATAGGTGTGTATCACGCTCTATAGAATGAAAAAGTATTTTGCGTTTTATGATATATTTTTTACTCTCATGAATTCTACTACTTCTGACACCATTAACATAAAATTTATTATATTGTTCGGCGTTAAGAACTACATTAAGGGGTTATAAATATAAACCCCATTTCTCAATGTGGTTTCCATTACTTATTCATTTTTAGCGTATACTATGTAATATATTATTATTAATTACCAAAAATCTGCTTCATTTTATCGGTATCTCAGAAAATGATGATGGTAATTTAAAAAGGTCCTTGGGGTTTTCCTGTCTTGTCTCGTAAATTACTTTTAAAATATTAAAGTAAAATCTTTCGAAGCAGGTAATAAAACCAAAAAAAATCACATTTTAAAGAAGAAAGTATATATACCAACAACATATAAATATCTTAGCATGAAAAAGTTTTATTTACTTAATAGACGTTGTCAAACTTTGATGGGGGGTGAAAAGACATCCCTTGAATAAAAGTTTCACAAAGAAGTAAGTAGAAGTTTTCCACATATAATTTTTCGTGAAATAATAGGGAATTTCCACTGGATTCGGATTGTTAGACAATAGTTTGTTTGCTATTTTCATTATTATGTTAAATATTAAATTATATTGTGCTCGTCAAAACTATTTTTTTATGCTGCATTTAACCAGTTTATGAAAAAGGGGTGTATGAATTGCTTAAATTTAAGTAAGAATTACTTTCCAGAACTCAAAGCCAAACAGTTACCATATACACTTTTTGCAGAAACCTCCTCAATTACTTTTCAGTTTACTTCAGTTGAGATGGTTTTAAAAGAAAATATATTTAAAAAGAGCATGCTTCCAACCACGAACAGTCCTGTTCATTTCACGAACTAATTTAAAACGGATACCAGAAGTTTTTGACTAGAGTTTCTAGCCTCAGCTGGGGCAGCAGAAATGGTTACGGTCAGCCAAAAAAACTTATCTCAAACAAATTTAGGAGGAGCGAAACTCAATTACGGGGGCAAATCGCCCCAGATAATTATCCCAGCCACAAATGAACGGATATCAAAGCTTCAGGAGGAATGTAACCACATCTTCTCACTTCCTTATTTGCTCCCCGACATTTCCTGTAATCCAATTCCAGCTAACAGGAGCACTTAACCCACATTCGACTGAGAACGTTCCACTGAAAGCGCTGAGAATCGTCAAGTTTTAGAGGTTCAAAACTGGAGGCAAAGAATTTAAGAAAACCCCTCGGCATTCCTGTCAACTGAAGCTCAAATCTCTCATTTAATGGAATTCCACGTGGCAGCGACTGCACGAATCCGCCAAAAATAGCGGGCGGCTTCATTACCGCCTTTATGGTATCCTTGCTCTTCCCAAGGATGAAAATAGGGCAAACAGTGCTGCATTCACTCACCGCTGCTTATTATGGGGATGCACGCCCTTGCACATCATCCCCGCCCTCGCCTTGAGTGCTGCAGCCGCAATATGCACATTTAATTTTCGGAAGAGATTTGGGTGCATGAGCCTCGTTTCCATCCCCTGGATGGGGGTGGAGAGGCTTGCGTGTCAGCTTTTTGTTATTTCTACTGTAGCCAAGGCCCGACGAGTGTTGCAAACTTCACAAATTTTAACAATTCACTTAGAGAACATGGTGAAATTTTCATGATTTCAAACTCGTTGAATAAATGATAGCGGTCCCATAGGTGCACCTTGTGGGACTACCCTCCGGTGCGGTCTTTGAATGGTACCCAGGAGGGAATTCTGGCGCAATTTATACGAATACCTGATGACAGGCTTTTCACTGATGTACGCTATAATGGAATATTCTGAATTTTAAATGGCCATCTCATTCCGACTGGTATTTTTGTAAATTGCTCTTTGAATGTCGGGGCTTTCAAGGCAACTCAGGTTAATTTGATAGACTGAATACGGTGGAAGGTGTTTCAGAAATGAATTGCCAAAGTTGCAAATGAAATTTAATTGTAATGGGAAGGAGGGGGTGCAGAGCGCATGTAGTAGCTGAGGTGTGATGATTGCCACCGCTTTTATTCTGTGATGATGCATATTTTTACTTTTCTCTCAGTGCAATGTGCATTTTATTTTGAATGCAGTAAAGTTTCATTAACGAGGGGTTTTAAATTCAACTAAGCTGAATAGTCACTTTCCCAAATTACATAATTGTATACCCTTTGAATCAGGACGCTTTTGAGAATTGGTTTGTTGGTATTCCTTAAAGGTATTTAATTTGGTTGGTTAATTTATGTGTAATTACAGTAATGAATAGTGTTTAAACAATGTAAACATTCTTTGTTTAATTTTTTTTTCATCTTTTGTACATTTAAGAGGCTTTATATGTAGATAGATTAGAAAATTTTCTAAGGATACTAAAAAGATGTATGTACGTAATTACCACAGTTTGAGTTAAATTTGAATTTACCAGTTTTCGTTAAGTTTTCTGCAGGCATATTATTATTAAATGGTGGGAATTGGTCTTAATCAATATACAGAAACAATATAGCAATATATGGGGCGTAAATGTGTCGAATTAACTCATATTTATTTAAAATTATGTTCTTCTAAATTGTCAACCTGTTATTAAAAGTTATTAAACTTAACATTTAGAAAAGTATTTTAGAAAATGCATAATAAAAAGAAGTTTCAATGCTGATAGCAATGACCCTACTGATCTTCAAGTAGTTTTGTTCAAAGTAAGCCAACTTGCTTAGTAAAAAATTCATGTTACGTTTCTAAGATGAACTACTCCCAAGTTTCCCGAGTTGAGGCTCGATCGGCTTAACTTCTGTAATAAATTGCCTAGCTGTCCAATTTGATGAAATGGCCCTAATAAATCGCCCTGTGATTGAAAAAACTTGTGAAATGAGCGCCATTAGACACATACAAACACTGAACGCTGGAAATTGGACAAAGATAAATCTTAGAACGACTCGCGTCGGGCTATCAAGCAATGGCCCACGGGTGAACAGCGACGTCCGTTGCAAGGCAATCAAGGTCCTTTTTTCGCTCCAGCGTTCAGCCGCACTGAGCCCCATCAATTTTCCACTAAGCTCCTCTAATAGGAGTGATTGCATCAATAATGCACTCGCGTGCATTTGCCTTTCAACGCTGCGCCAATAAATCATGGGAGGGCAAATAAAAACGCGTGCAGCATACACTCACACATATGGTTCCTGGGGCCGGAGCATAAATGGCCCAGCGAAGTCCCAACATGAGCGCCAAGTCGCAATCTTCCGAGTCCTCATTATGCTGGCATAATTTATGCACTCGCAGCCAATATTTGCCCGGCGAGATCTCTCCTCGCCTGCCTCTGCGCGAATGCACCTCGAGTCGGATGAATTTTTTAACAATGCCGGCGAAAGGACTGTTCCCTGCGACCCACCGCTAGAGCGGTGCGAGTGCGATTAATTATTAGGAAAATATTGAAACTTTAATATCTGCCGGATTTGTTTCGGCTGTGGTGGTGGATTTGCATAAAATTCTCTGCAAATAGGGAAATCCCTCCCCGACACATGGGCAAAGAAGGCGGGAGGGGCACTTACCGCGTGTGCGTGCGCGTCCCGGGACCCCGGGACAAATAATTTATGAAGCGAACACCAAATGAGCGTGTCCCTGCGAAGATTGGTGGCTTCTAGGCAGCCCTGTGCAGCTCATCTTCCCCGGAGTCCCTGCCCGGGAACCCGCTCCGTGGATACTGCACAATTTGCTATTTGAGGCCCTGATTTATGGCGGCGATAGCGTGTGAGTTCGCATAATCAGTCGACTTTTACGGGCTGAATAAATTAATTTCAGCCGATTGAATGTAGGATTAATCCGCAGTCTCTTGGCCTCGCTGTCAGTGGTTTCCGGAACGATATGCTCGCATCCAAATCGGAGGTCATAAATTCACGTGTTAAAGACGTTTTTAATATAATGGGTCCCTGTTGCTTCGGGCTTCATGCGATACGGGCCTGAATGCGTAATTACTCCGTTTTCATCAACAAGTATCATAACTATGTCATAAGAACACTAAGCATACTTTTAGTGCTTTAAAGACGAATTGTTAGTAGGTACTAAGAATCGCCATTTTGCTAATTCTGTACCCCTAATATCTAGATACCCTAAAAAGTTTTCCATACTACATTTTTTAACGAAAGAAGGTATCCACTAAGTTTTAGTTTTATTTGAAAATAGATTTACTAATTTACATAACTTGGAGTCTATAACTAAAAGAAAAAATAATTTATTCATTATAAAATTTGATTTCACTAAAATTTACTTTATTTTTCGGATACTTTATATTTCAACAAGCATAGTAAGTTCTAAAAACGCATTCCCTTTACTTGAAATCGCAATAAATACGTTTCAAGAAACTCGAGAGTACTTTATATATTTCTTGACGTGCAAACGAAAAAGCATCCTGAAAATTAAGTCATTGGGTAGCTTAATGGTAAACTTCCAACATTTGTTTGCTACCTTCAATTCAATGTTAAGGAAAGCAAGAGATTGAAACAAGCTACAGCCCGAGTAATTGCAAAATAATCAAGTGACTTTTTCCCTTTCAAAGAGTTCTCTGACAGCGCTAAAATTCCTTTCTCGACATGTTTCGTACAGCTTAAAAACTTTATTTAAAAAAAACAAAACTTCATTTCTGCGCACCATCAACAAGTCCTTGAAAGGAGTCCAGGATAAAGTCTGCGAAGCTAAAAATCTGCTCGCCAATAAAAACTACTTGAACCAGCCTTTGGCAACTCCACATTATGTAAGTTCTCAACCTGCGAGAGAGAAAGTAATAAAACTTTAAATTACTTTTCCTCAACTTATATTCCCTTGAAGGGAATGTAAAGGAACTAGGCGGGCGCGTTTATAAAGCTTACTACGGCGCCTCCCTATAATTCCGGATTATTTCCTCCTTTCTACGAGGGTCCATCTGCCTTTTTCCTCCAAAACCCGGGGAGGGATGAAAGGGCGGCCCGGCCCTAAGAAAAGAAAAAACAATCCCTCGAGCGGTTAATAAAAAACTTATTAAAGAAAGTTAAATTACGAGCACGTAATAGGCAACCGCTACAAGGAATATTGGACTTTTTCGTCTTATTAACCACCGGAGAACAATTAATGCATTAAAAACATTTTTCCTTCGCTTTCTTGTTGTGTTAGGACGTCTTCCTGGTTGCGCACCACTCTAAACAGCGTCTTAAACTGCCCCCCGTATTACGGCCAATTTGTTCCTTTTTTCTACAGAAAGATTAAACAAAGTCCTCCTTAATTGCGTATTTTATGGGGCGTCTTTAATTTACTTCACAATAAGGCTCTCTTCCCCAAGAGATGAAATTGTGATTTCGGGAATTTCGCAAAACTTTACGAAATTTATTTATTGTTCCTGGGTCGGGGCTAAGTTTGCACTGAACAACCGCAGGTATTTGTGCTCCCGCTCCTTGTCTAGTTTTAGGATGCGGGTGGGAAAACCTTTATAATTAAATAACGACGGGACAAGTAATTCAAGACAGATCAAACTTGCCATAACTACATGCAATAACCCGAGAAATGCCAAGATATAAATTTCCAAAACTTTAATGACAGCACAAATAGAATTCTGACACTAAGTTCGAGCATAGTTTGAATTCGTAGTTTAAAGTCGATCTCATTAAACGATTAATGCAGGTTGGAATAATTGGGGGCATTTTAGAATAGTTTTTTAGTTACCTCTAAATGTACCACGATAATAAGATTAAGACTTGAAAAAATATAATACAAACAAAAAGGTTAATATTGTAGGTAGTTCCTGTTTTCATAACGACACTCTGTAAAAATTAGGGGTTTGGTGGAATATCGTTCTTTAATAGATTACTATTAATTTATTTTTTGTTTCGTTTAATATGTATTGTGTGCTCAAATAAAGGTTTGGTGCGGCGCATTTCCTAAAAATTCTGGTAAAATTAACCCCAGTTCCGTCTTTCTCAGTTTTGTTGTCGTAATTAAAATAACTAAAATTTTGCTTCCTCGTGTTCGACGAACGCGAGTAATAAAATTCAAAAACATGCGACTGCCACTTACCGTCTGCAGCAGCGGCTGCGACTGTCTTTGATATTCCCGTGGGTTTTAATAAAATTTTAACTATTTCCCATAAATGCCAGAGGCACTTGGACCTGTCTGTTCCCGGGACGGTGACAACAAGTCGCCTCACGCGGCCACAGCAGCTCCTCGGGGGCCCTTTTATGTCCCACCTTCGGACGCGCCCCGCGTAAACTGATTTGTTTTCCTAATTAGCGGCCAGTGGCTGCGTCCGATGTTCCCATGATTGATATCTCGTGTAATCGGATTCCCTTCGATTTGTTTCTTGTGTTCCCACAAATTTAAGAGGATGGCGGCCTGTAAAATTTCCCATTCCGACCGCCGCAACGCTGCTAAGCACAAATTGACGGGGCATAGGAAATTAAATCGAGTGGACACCGCCCGAACATCGCATTAGACTGAAAGCGGCTATTAGCGATAAGAATCGATGCAGGACGACGCACTCTGGCGCAGTGCACTGTCTTCGTCACCACTTTCGAGGTAAATGAAATAATTGGTAATTGTGGACGATACGAAACCCCTTTACGCATCGACCGGGCGGGTTCGGCTTCCAGGGGATAACTCAATTAACGTCCTCGTCCGCACGATACGTGGGTAATGAAACTTTATGTTGATAACGACAGAATGCCAGTCCCTGTGCCTGGTCTGCTTTTTCTCATTCCATCCAGATTCCAGGCTTCGGGTGATCCTGGTTTATGTGATTGCATCATCTCCCCGCAATTGCTATTGACGACCCATCTTTGGGCCGGGGGCTGTTCGACGCTAATGCATTCCCAGGGTGCAGTGTCCCTGCTCCAGGCGACGCATCTCGTCGCACCATACCTATAAATATAGTCAAAATACCTCGACAACAACGTCGACGTCGACGACGCCAACGACGCCAACGACGACGTCGACCTCTCCCAGTGTCCTCCAGGACAGTGCAACACTGTCTATTAGTGGTCACAAAAGAAAGATGCATCATCCGGGGATGCACACCCTCGTTGCATCCAGTCCCAGACATCCTCCCACCCCCTCGCTCGTAAATTGTTTAATGCGTTTTCAGATATGCCGACCACAATGGAGCGGGGGTGGCCTAATGCACTTTTAATCTGCGTATGGGCTCGGATATAAACCAGACATTGTCCCGCGTGTGCAATGAATAGCTCCATAAATTTTGATTAGGGGATTCGATATTGGAATTTGAGGGCGTTCTGGTCTGGGATACAAATGACACGAGATGATAGGGTTCCAGGATTATCTGGAATTTAATGACTGCAGTTAAACTTTTGGTGTGATATCTGAATTATGCGCATTTCGAGCCAGACACCACCCTGTCGAAGGAGCCGAACGTACGCTGGTTTTATCCAAAACATGTGGCATGCTATTTTCGCGGCAGATGGCTATTTGAGATGCTTTTTAAATTCAGATTTTAAGGTTTGAGGGGTTTGGTTCAGTTTAACTCCGACATTTTTTTGTGTAATGAAAACGCACGTGTCTGACTTTAGCTCCGTAACCTATCGATTTTGTCTACTTATTTTAAAGGGGTTCCCACAAGGTTAAAAAATAACCTACTCTCATACAGATACATATTCTATTATATTTTTATTTTAGAGTACTTGCTATAGTATCAGAAGTTTACATATCTTAAAACAACAATGTTATTGATATACTTATAAAACTTTGAAATTAGGAGAGGGCCTTAATGGACATAGTGAAACAAATAGTATATTGTAAAAATCATCAGTTAAATCAATTAGTGTGAAGAATAACAAGCAAAGAGAAAGTTTAATTAAGCACGAAATCTAATCAAAAAAACGTACTTTAAATTTAAATTTAACGAATATAATAAATTCTTTATAAATTGTAAGGAATTCAAATTTAGTAGGTATGTTGGACACTTTCTTGTTTGAACATCAATGCTATCAATGTTTAAATATTTTCTATAAATTTCAACGAAGGTATAATGTAAATATAAACAAACTGTTCACAAAGTCGAATCCTAAGTAATTTTCAAAGTTAGGTTATATGTATACAATAAATATTAAATTCCAAATTGATGCTGATCTATATTTATTGGCATCACTGCTATTTTTACCACTAATGAGGAGGCTAGTTGTATCTGTTGAAACCTAGAGAAATTTAAGCTTGAGTTATTTATAGTAGTATAATAAAAGTAAAAGTAAATTCAAGTATAAAATAAAATTCTTAAAAATGTTTATCGTAAACAACTGAATACGACACATTAAAACGTTTAAATTTTCCAATATTTTTCGCCTTAAGGGAAAAAATCGAGAAAAAGCTGTCTATGTAAATAATAAATGCGAGTACAACAAACCCGAAGAAAGAATTCAATAAGCTCATTATTTTACGAAAAAAAATAAAATAAAATTTACATTCCATATCGCATAGATATAGCTGAAAACATATTTAGGAAGTTTTCCAAGAAATTTTCGTTTGGCAGAGAAGTCCATGTGCATGTTTTGAGCAAAACTCAAGAATGAGGAATTGGATGAAGCCACATAATTTGACTCTGGGAATTGATTTCTCTTCAATAGCGAGATGGCGGGCCGCCAAAGAAGAAAACGTCTTGAGAAATTCATCAATATATAAATGTTACAGCGAACTCTCTCTTGTTCGGATTATGCAAGAAAACAGTGGAAGCTTTTTCTTGTCTTCGGAGATAAGGAATTTCAGATAGCTGCAGAACTATTTAGACTAATGGAGGAAGGCGCGGAATTTTGCGGAAGTATTTAGATTAAAAAGTGAAATGGGGAGTCAGAGCACTTAAGCTGGTCTTCTGGACTTCTCACAATTTTTTTTAAAGTTATTACAGAAAACTTTCTTTGCGAATTATGTTTTTTTTAAGACTCGAAGAAAATATGTCCGCCTCTCGCAGAGATTTGGTTTTTAAATTTAATTGGAACGCCCGTCGTTGAAGGGATAGCAAGGGATTAGAATGCATTTTTGAAATTGCGCCAACTCTTTCGGTGCAATTCTGCAATTTTGGATCATTCCGGGGTGTCATGTTAAAACAAACGAAGTATAGGAATTTTAATCTGCCTTGGGATGTGCATGTGCAGTACAAAAGCATTTCACTTTGCTTCTGGGCGAGGTGGTGGAGGCGATTCGAAAGACTTAATAAAAGTTCGAAAACATCGTTCAATGTCGGGGAATCGGATAGGCATCATAAAAGGCAGGGGCGGGGTTCGATCGAAGGGCAACATCGTAATGCTCCTTAATTGCATCTGATATTGTATTTACGCTAGAGACAATGAACCTATCCCTAGACGCCGCCATCGCAAATTTCCATCCATTTTATGAATTCTCCCATTTGATGACGATTCCTGTGACAGCCCCCGCGCTCCTTGAGGAACATCAAGTTGCTCAAAGTGGCGAGTTCCGGGCCTTGTCCCGGTCCCGGTCCGGGGCTGCTGTGTCATCGAAGCGCTTCCATTAATTTATCAACTGCATAGGCCCCACGACGGATGACTTGTAGCAAGAGTCCGCGATGACTCCCAAGAAATAAATTGCACGTGAAACGAGCCATGGTGCGGGTATGCAAAGAGGCGCTGCTGCTGCCCGTCTCAGGAATTTTCTTTCATTTTTCGCGTCTCTCGGAGGGCCTTTTGATTTTTTGCCCTATGGGAAAAGAAGCGAAATTCACTTAAAGACCTCTAATGAAGTGAAAAGGCCCCTAGAAGGCGATCGCATTGTGGCTCAAAGGGAGTTTTTCCTCCGGGACCCGGGACTTTGTTGCCGTGTCATCCGCGGAGTGAGCGAGTTCCTTCGACTCACTCGAGGAGATCCGACGTGTTGGTCATGAATGCCGCACTTAAGCGCTTAATTGACAGGTGTGTCACATCGCTGAGGATTTTATTACACCGCGCTCGATCACGATTTTACATGGACACGAGTTGAGCGTTTTTATTTTATGCGAAAATATTCCGAGACACCGCGAAGGCTTCTTGGCTTGGCGTGGCATTTGCATTAGCCACATCTTCGCCGGATGAATTATCCGTGAAGTTGTAAAAGGTACGTCAAACTCTAGCGATTTCAAATTAAGATTGGGTTAAAGGGCAAGGACAAAAATTGCTTTATAACTATTAACAAAATTTCAAATCTGTGGTACATAATAGTAAAGCTATTTATTTTTGAAATGGATATTTTAAAGATAACATTTTTTTTTGCAAAAATAAGTATAGTTAAATCCTAAACTGGTTAACATAAATATTCAGTTTCAAACTCAATAATAGCAAATAATTCATTCATATCTCATATCTCAAATAATTCATATTTATCATTATCTTTTGTTATTTTAAATGACAAACACTATTATTTTACACTGTATTTAATACTGATTGCAATTTCAGTGAAATAGCTTTATAACGACATCAACTCTTATTTGAGGACATCTAAAAATATCTTAGGAAAGATACTTTAAGAGTACACTCCCTGTCTTAGCAATCCTTCTAAAAAGTATATATAAAAGGCAGGACAGTGCTCCCACGTCTGCTTTCTGAGAAAGCCAGAAAGGCGCATATAATTAATTAATCACTTTCGCTGCAATATCACAGAAATTTGCGCAAGCACCTTAGATCGGTGAGATAGGTGCCCCCTGAGGGCTAAAATGCAACTCATAAAACGCAAAGAGTCAACCGTAATTTTTCACCTTCCAAAGTAACTCAGAGCAATTTATCACCCCGTGCGAGTGCCTCTCCCCTCTGACAGTAGCCACGGCGGGAATCGCCAGGAATTAATCAACTCTCGATTATCATATTCGCCAGGACCCTATCATGTCACCCGGCTGAACCCAGGCTGCCCACTGACGTCTTAAGTAAATCGCATAAATCACGCTCTAATCAACTCCCTTCACATCAGAGCCCAACACCGCAGCAGCACGGGGCATTCGTCAAGAATCCAGAAAAGGAGAGTCGTTCCTCGTCTGGAGCAGGGAAGCTAAAGCTAGAGATAAGACTGAATCATCTTTGGCCGTGGAAGAGGGAAATCAACGACTCCTGACAACCAAATAAATTAATCAGCCACTTGGATGGGTGATAGATGAACTCATGACGTGGCGGAGCCCCATCGACCGGCCAGTGGTCAAGAGGTGGACGAAGCCTCGCCTTCGAAGACGTCGTGGCCCGGACTTATCAATGGTAAGTGATCAGTCGCCCCGGAGGACGGAGGAGCGGGCTCCTCCTGGACGTCATCAATTCAGTCGGTTTCTATTCATTTGTTTGTCCACCTTTATCTAGGAGCACTACCGGACCCCAGATAGCCAGGGGCCCCTTGCCCGTCGGGGCCTGCGGAGGCTCCTCCGGGGTCATTCGGGAGTTCTGCTCCGACCAGATGAAATTTATGTGTTTGCAGCGGTTGCACTGCAGATTTGCATATCGATGAATGGACGGGGCTCTGGGTGCCCTGCCGCTATTAAGGTAATATGCAGAAAATTGAAAGTAATTGCTTTGACCTATAGCTGCCTCTTGGCAAAGCGGATAAGAAGCGATGTATGCAAATGCGGCGACGACGATTTATCGGGCACTCGCATAATTGCCTGGCCGCATAAACATTTATGAGGCCCCCTATAAAACCGCCGGCCGATACCATCGAATCGCTTTCACGGCCCGGATGGCACGTGCCCTTTCAAAATTTCGAATTGGATCTGTCTGGCGCATGCCAGCGTCTTGAATGTTAAGACGTTATCCGGGCCACCACACCGCGACTCTATTAAATCTTTACCTTTCCCCCGGCCGTCTTCGCTGCATTCATTTTCCTCCACTTGTGGCTGGAAAGAAGCCTGTCAAGTTCGCAAAAATTGCTGACAAAGTGATGGCTGTAAGTTAAATTGACTCTGCTTGGCACAATGGCAACCAACGACACCGGGGACCAGCAGCTCGAAGACTCGTGGGGGGAGGGATGCTGGATGCTGTGCCATCATGCACCAAAACACGCCCGGGACGGGATATTTCTCTCCTCGAGATGAGCCCGTCCGATCCAGAAATTCTGGTTCCTGTGTTCCGGTGGTGGCCTATGAAAA
Source organism: Tolmerus cingulatus (assembly GCA_959613345.1). Taxonomy (NCBI): domain Eukaryota; kingdom Metazoa; phylum Arthropoda; class Insecta; order Diptera; family Asilidae; genus Tolmerus; species Tolmerus cingulatus. Next base: position 36,077,136 of record OY390710.1, read on the forward strand.
ATGAAAGTGAATGCGGCAATTTCATGGTACGACGAACAAGAATTTTAATCAATTCAGCGGATGTCTATCTATTTCCTGCTATGTGACACTATGCAGTGACATAAATCGTTGCTCGGGGACGGCCGGGAGGGGTGTAGGCTGGGTAATGAGAACTGGAATTTGCTGCAAATATTTGGAACCATTCATACAGAAGCGTCTAACCGCCCCCAAACCTGTACCCCGGCTCCTGAATGAGCCTACACTGATCCCGACTCTATCCAGCGGAGCCTTTCACGCCATATAGAAAAGGACTTGATTAAAATCATCGCAAATCTGCCAGTTATGAATACGCATTTAACTGCCGTCCTGCGCCACGCTTTGATTTATAACTTAATGGAGCATTCATTATTCATCATATATCCGAGCGCACAAAGGTACCATATGGCCAAACAGGCAATGTCCTGATATTATGATAAAATCCCACTTTTTTTCCTGCCCAAAAATATAGTTGGGACGTGACAAAAGTTTATTATGTATACCCTACCTACGCAGCTTTAGCTTTTAGGATTAATTAGTTTCACATTTTTTTCTTCATCATTCTCAGCTATTTTATTTTAGTACCAGCGGACTAACATCTGATGTCTTTAAGGAAGCATTGCTTATTAAAAGTGTTATACTAGAAATTGAGCATGTATTCTTAAAATTCCTAATTTTATACGAGCTAGCTTAAAAAAGGATATTCAAATAAAATGTATGGGAATTTAAATCCCTGGGGAAAGTCATAATAATTGGTATCTAGTCAAATAGGATTATTATAGCATGACCTTTCAATAAAGAAAAGGTAAAATCTTAAAATTCCTTGATTCAAGACCACTAACAGCTTAAGAATATTTTGTTTGACTAATAACTTGCCTTTAACGAAATGATAAGAAATAGCCGATTTCCCCAGGATTATGACAGTAAACAATTAAATTTAATTGCTAGAATTCCTCTGTCATACTCCTTTGGTTGGACAAAACTAACCGCGATAAGAACTAGTTTTAATCTCTGTCAATGGCTTACACCTGACCAGATTAAATTTTGCAATTACCACTGAGAAATATTAGCGGTATACATGCGAGGCCGCGCTCCTGGGACCAAACGGCAGAAGCGGGATACCCGCGGGCAGCTCCGATTGCGCGCGAAAAGATCACCTCTCCACTGAACGCGAGAAAAACCGCGCGAACCAATTGAAAGGGGGACATAAAGCAAAGTGTCCTCGATTCGGCTAGCTGCGTTTGTTTATTAAATTCCATTCGCTAAGCTCTTTAGGCTTTTACTGATAAATCGCAATTAAGCGGCCGTTTTTGTCCCGCCAGGTGACATATTCGGGGATCTCGCGTGTCCGGACAGTTTTTCGTGTTTTTCACGCCTCTCAAAGGTCTAACTGCTAGCGGCTGAGTGCCTGTTAACATAAGTCTCGAGTGTCATAATAAGCGGAATTGTGGGCAGCCACCACCGCAGATTAGGGCCTTAAAATTTCCTCCGCCATATTTCTAGCGTCTAGCGTTTCACGTCGCGAGATGTCAACGCTATCTTGTCTAATTGTGTCGTTACTTTTCAGTAACAATGCGCCCATTTGACACGCCAAAATCAACAGTTCGTTGGGGCTGCCACGGTAATTGGGGCCCTGCCAGTGGAGCCCGGCTCGCTCACTTTGACAGGAACACGCTTTTCACATTATCTCAGGGCTTCTTACAACGGCCGAAGGAGGTCAGAGCCGGGTGTGTCATTTTGATTTAATGGACAGTAGCCGGTGTTGGGGGTCCTTTCGACATGCGACACAACGCGACTTTGTCCAGCGACACTCTATAGTCTAATAGTCGAAAAGTGGACAAATTTTTTACATACCAGAGTAAAAGTCGCATGATTCACAACTGAGCCTCCGCCCTCCCTTTTTATGAATTCCACTGAAGGGCCCGCACCCTTCCGCAGGGTTCATAAATTAGAGCATGCACTCGAGCAGCGCTCGCATTATTTGCTCGAATGTGGAAAATTTATCGAGTAAAAGGACATTACCAAAATCCTGCCTAGCGTCGATCGAGCCTATAAAAATTCAAAGCCCTTCGAAACTCCCAAAATCCAGTTTTTTGTTTTCCGGAGAGAGTTGCTTTGAGTGAAAGCATTTCATATATTTTTTTTTTGTCGGTACCCCGGTCGCATTCAGAAGGAAGCTATTGACTCTAATACAGGAAGCAATAATTTTCCGGGCCGAAGGGAATAAATGTGATAGGTTCTAGAGTTCCTGCAGGAGCGGGACACCGGGCGGTAACAACAGCGCCCAGTAAACAACAAATTTCCCGTCATAAGAGCGGGCGCAAAACGGGGGCGCTGTGATTTATGCCCGGCAAATGGACAGAGAGACTGCAACTTTATGCAGGGCAAATTCGCCCTTCAGACCCAAAATCAGCCCTTGACGCCACAGGACAAATTATCTTGGAAAGTTGACTCTTTATGGCTGTCGTATGTCATCTGTGTTGATTTTTACTTGCGAAAGAGGGTGGCAGGTCGATTACTTTTTCCACTAGGGTTGGGGGATGTAAATTTGCGCACGAATGCGTTTACATCCTTTGCTGGTTTTGTTTGCTGTTTAAGGAAATTGTTGAACTTTCTGACAAGTTTTCGTCTAAGGAACAAACATCGCAATTCCTAGGTTTCCTTGTTATAAAAACACATTTTATGGTAGAAGTAATAACACTAGCAAGCAATAAATACAATGGTTATAAGGTACCTATATGTATTTATCTTTTGAGAATACTATTCACATAAGGCGTTTTGTTGTAACAAAAATAACCTAATTTGAATAGCTCATTTGAATTTTGAGACATTTAAAGCATCGGTTCCGTATATTTTAGGGTGGAATTTGGCACTTAAAGAATCCGAACGATAAAAGCATTTAAAAGTTTCGAAAAGTAACTTATTATTATATTGCAGAAAATATAACACTTCTTATTTTATGATTTTCCATCATACGCTCTACCAAGCTACCATGTTGATGGTTTTTGTATGACAAGATAAAGTTCCCACCGTCGATTCAAACACATAATTTACTTATACCTCGCACCGAAATTTAAATCAAGGAAATGAAGGACCTGAAAGAAACCGCGCTACAAAATGTTTGTTTTCAATTGGAATAATTTTTGCCCTTAAATGGATTAAACAATTTTGGAAAAAAATAACTTCTTAAATAGTGTGGCTGTTTTAAAATAAAATAATAATATGCTACTAATATGAAATTATCTCACCCTTAATATTTTAAGAATATTTCTACAAAATTCCAAATTATATTCGCTTTTTGTGGAAATAGTGTTTTTGCAAAATGTTTCGAACATACATCTTTATGGTCGAAACTTAAATATATAAAGTCAGATCATATTTTTCAAAAAATATTTGTCAAAACATTCTTAAATGTAAAAGAACTGTCATAACTCAACTAAATTTGTTGTACCAAAACTTGTGTTTTCCACTACTGAATTCTAACAAATTGAGTTTGCCTTCCTGAAGGACATCGATTTTCCTAGTTAAGTTAATTATATTAGAGTGACCCTAAAACCGCTGTAATTTTATTTTAAGTACGTCTTAATTACGGAGCATATGTAACAGAATTTCCGAAAATTAAGCGGCAGCATTTGACTGCACGTCGAGTGGACTCCCCCACAGGCTCGGGGGCACCAAAGGCCCCACTCAGCACATCATTAATATGAAGATTGCGACCACTTCCGGAATGGTACATCAATTTCTCATCCGGCGCAGGAGCACACGTCTCCGGCAGATTGTGCGAAGGCATCTTGAGTTATTGCGGGGAATTAACCCTTCGGTTCAGTTCCTTTAGGCTGTGCCTAGAGAGGCCCGACCCGGCCCGGCCAGGATTTGAAACGTCTCGTCTGGGTCCGGGAGCATCTACTAAAATTTTCATATCCCGGCCATATCTAACTTGCGACGGATGATTCCGCATCTCGTAAGCCCGAAGATAACTATCATCAAGGGCCCCGCAGCATCAGCCAGGCTCCGGAAGCTCCTTGTAATTTGTTTCGTCTCCTGCGCTCGCCGCCGCCGGTTCGGGCTAAATTGAATTTGAATAATTAATGGCCCCTAATTATTTATCCAAAGTTGATGGGGCAAAACTGCTTTAAATCCGCACATACAAATGGAATGCGAGATGTGATTTAATAGGGCTATTAGCCGGGTCTAACATGTCTCAGCGGGGCCCCCCAGCCGCCTCTCTCCCGGGGCGGCCGCGTGCGGGGACGCCCTGATTCCCATTAATGGGGTGAGCTATTTGCCGGCGATTAGACGCATCAGGGCTTCTTTTGAGGAGCCCCAGAAAGTGTCGGGGGCTGCTAGATACTTGTTTTTTTTTTCTAGAATTTATCATCAAAGCACATAAGTGGGCGGGGCGGCGCGCGGGAAATTAAGCATTTATTACATGTCACGGGCCCCTCAATCATGCCCCGTGACAGCTACAGCGACACTATCGCGTTTCACAGCCTGTTTAATGTTACGAGCTGTCGGCAATATTTCTCGAGGCACGTGACTCGGTCAGATTTATTCGCTTGCGTCTGTTACCTGGACAAGAATTGGGCATGATTTCCTCCATGCTCCACTCAATGGGCGTGTACCGTCAAGCGAGACATATTAAATTCGAATTTTCTAATTTTACGTGTCACTGTGCCCTGACATCGCCTTTCACTCACGCCGGGAGGGCTTGTGCAACATTGATTTCGATTTTGGGTTTTTCTTACATATTTACATTCAGTTCCACCGATCCGATATTTTTAATCATACTTACATACCCTATAAACGAGAAACTAGTAAAAAACCTAACTAAAATTTAAAAAAGTATAAGTTTTGAGTAAAGTAAAACATTACCCATATACTTATTGTAAAATTAAATAAGTAAAGCTATAATATGTACTATGTTTAATTTCATGTCTACTTATATCAGCTCTGTTGTTTGAAATTTTACACTAACAGAATTGGAATGGTATTTTATCTTATAATACAAAAACGATATAAGCGTACTAACATAAAATTTGATAGTATAAGAAAACAAATTGCATTATATGAACAAGACACAGGGTTTAAAAGGGGGAGTCAACCCGAATTCCCGGGGTGCAAAATTTACAAGAACATGCCTTACTAAAGGAGACACTTGGTGACATTTGGGTTCACTTTTTATCGCAATTACCGAGGTAATAAACGGAAAGGCGAAAATGACAACGCCACACCGCTGCGAAGTGGGACTCCGGCTTGAATCCAGAATCAAGGTGCAGGCCGCAGCATCCGTTCGGGATCTAAACAATAGAGCGACACGTCGTGGGCTGTCCCTGGTCCTCGCATGTGATTTCTGTCACCGGGAACGGCACCGATCGCAAAAAATCGCATTGTAACATCGCAAAACGCGGTGACAACACACCTTTGAAACGCTCTGACATGGAAGATTGCGTGCCGGGACGGGATGCCCTCTCGATGGCCCCGTGCGACAGGCACTTTCCATTTTAGCGAGATGACGACGGGAATGTGCAGACCCATAAAAAGCAGCTGCTGATAATTTTGTCGCATTTTCCGGTCATAATGGGGCCTAATTATGGGGACGCATACTTTGTCCCAATTCCTGACGCAGCTCCTCTTGGGTGCGTTCTTATCGCGATCCCGGCGCCCGAAGGAATCGCACACGGGATCCGACCTGCGGGGGAAAACCTGGAGGAAAATTGGCGTGGTAAATGTCAAATTGTCGGGTATAAATCACTTTCCCTATCAGCGTTTTTGCAGCGCGCTGCGCACGAGCTTTGATGAATGGCCCCGAGTAATAAGCGGCGTTTATGGCGTAAAAGGTGTCGGGTATTTGCCGGTTCCGGTTACAGCAGTCGCCTAATTAGGGGCTTTTCGGTGGCATCCGCCGCGCCGAAGAAAGCCTCCGCAAAGGCTCAGGTTGCGATGCGGTGAACGGCTCCGCCAATTTCCTTGTACCGCCACTTGCTCCCGGCAGGCCTATCATTACTCCCTACAAACTATAATTTATGCGCCAGTTTCCCCTTTTAGGCGCTTTCCATGAATTTCCCTGCGTAATACCTTCATACTTTTCAGAAATGCGGATTATGGAACTAAATTTCATTAAAATAGGGAGAATATGGAACATACTCAGCCAAGGTTGCCATTACATGTAAAGTTATTTGGAATAATTAAAATACGCCTCAATAAAGACATTTCACTAATTCAAAAACACTGCTATTTAGAAGTATATTAATTGCAATTCTAGTGAAATTTAATGTATAATCTGGAAATTCTTTTGAGTACTTAAATGTTTACTCAATTTTTCTCTTTATTGCATTAGTTTCATTCATTAAATTCATATGAATGGTAAAATAAAAATTTACCCAATATTCTAAGAAATTCATTAAATTTTGTTGCAGATGAAATGTTTACTGTTGAAAATGTTATCTGAATGCATACCTAAAGCAAATAAAATTTGCCAGTAATTAACAGGAAAAACTTCTCGTTTTATTAGTTATTATTTATTTCATGGAAATGTAGAAAATATGGTAATTACAATTTAATTCTAGTAATTTTAATCAAACGTGTGTAATTTCATTAGAGACTTCAACTTTTTCCTGGAGAAGTTAATCAATTGGAGTTTGAACCGCTCATATATAAGAAATCATAACTCTATTTGAGATTCATTATCATATATGTATATTGTAGTGAGAAAACAATTTTATTTCAAATTCTTCAGTTTGAAATCCTATATCTTGGCCGAGTAAAATATAATATAGGTATGTATATATGTATTATAAATTTGATTAAAATCATTTTTGGTCATTTTCATTAAATCTTTTGAAATCAACAAATCAATATTATATGATTAACCAAATTTATTATTTTGTACTGGTTCTTCTATAGTAGAATTTAAGGAAATAAAAATTAAAAGATTGGTTATAAATTACTTAACGTGTTTGGTAAAATAAATCCAGAAAGAAAAATGGACATTAGCTCTTAAGATTGTGCGATGATTGTTATTAGAAAATTTTTGCAGTTTCCCGGAAGCGATAATAGCGTCCGTGAATCTTGCGCCAGAGCTACTTCTAACGCCTTCTACGGGATTCGTAATGATTCCTTCATTAGCGTAAGACGTGCGCGGCCGGGTAATTGCCCACTCGATACATTCCTTAGTCGAGTCTAGCGCTTCCTGGATTAGAAGGGGGGAACCCCCGGGAATAGGGCAGCCGCCGCAAAGCCGTAATCTTCGCATTTATTAAATTTCCAACTAATTGCGCGCAATTAGGCTCTTTTCTGTGGCCCTGCAGATAAAACTTTCTACATTCGTACAAATTATGACACTTAAGCAAATATCGCCCCATTTGGGGCTTAGTCCCCGGCCTCCGGTGAGGCAGGCTCGAACAAAAGGAAACCAGTCACGCACTGTGGCTGGCTTCTTTCTGGTCGCTTACTGCTCGCGAAATTATTCGCAATAAAAAGTCACCAAGAAGCGGCGCATTTTACGAGACTCCGGCACGAAACAATTTTCGCTACCGAAGCGGAGCAGTGGCCCGTTTTTCTGCAGTCATCGCGGGCTGATCCCGACAATTGCAGAAGAAAAACCTGGTCCCGTCTGCCGGGACGCATAAATAATTGTAAAAATTTATTGCTCGAAATTGCAGTTTTATTGGACTGATGCACTCGTGTTTATCGCGAGGAGGAGCCCCAGGGTCGCGACAGCGACTGTTGCATGCCTGGGGCCACTCGGGTCACTTCCGAGCTTTTATACTTTTATACTTCCTCCCAGGCCACGAAGAGGTCCCTGATTTCTTCCTTCCTTACACCTGGCTCCCAACTCCCCCACCCCGGCCACTTTAATCAACTTAACATCTAGCGAGGGTTCGACCCACTAGTAATTAAAAAAGCAGGACGTACCTTCGCCTGCAGCTGGGGTCCCAGACCCCGTTCCCCCCGCGATTAACTCAAATAAACAGATCCAGAAAGTGGTCGCGGAAAATCCTCAACGGCTGTCAGCGTCAACTCTTCGCAGCTTTTGCAATTACTTTGCATGTTGATTGCCTGCCCTCGGCGGTTCCACGCCGGCGACCTGGCACAATACCGGCGGCGGCGGCGGCCGCCGATGGTGGCACAAATCGACGACGAAGACCGCGAGCGCGGCCACGACGACACAACCGCAACAAGGCCCGACCAGAGCAACTGCAACTGCAGCCGCTCAAGACACAATGCAAGACAACACGACAATCTTGTCCAAGTGTCAACAGCACGTCAAAATGTTTGCATGCAGATGTAATGCGACCGGAGCGGCCCGTCGGTCGTCGTCGCCGGAGCAGGGATTGACGGCGAGTCCGCAACTCAACCCATGATCCGGTGGTATTAAATGACACATCCACTCATAATGACTGGCTCTAATTACACAGGTACGACGGCGATCCGCGACCTGCCTTTTACCTTTCTGGTCCCGGCCTTCGGATGGGAAAATCTCGGCGGACTCGTGTGCCACTTATCAGGAGAAGAGATGCTGTCGCGACAGATGAGCCGCGAGATGCGGACTATGTTCCTCCGCGGTATACCCACTTTTATGGCTAATTTGCGGAGCAATGTTGACCTTCTTATGCTTTTGAAGCATATTATTATTAGTATTATGCATAATACTTATAATAATAATTAAAATTTTGTACTTTAGTATATACGTTAAGTTTTTTTTATTACTATTATTTTTTTTTTGTTATTCCAAAACACTTTTTCTGCCCTTTAGATAATTACTGCATACTATGTATATCTTTTAATTTAGATGGAGAAAGGTCTACAGCTATGTAGATATTTAAAAACCGCTCAAATATTTATTCCAGCCTTTAGTCCATATTAGTTAAAATGAAATTTTCCATAGACTTGAAATTTAGAAATTTAGGAAAACTTCAAATTTTCGAAAAAAGTGTTAAATTGCAATGACTTTTGTCCACTTTAAGACAAAAATTAATTTGAAAAAAATGTAGTTCCAGATTTAAAATTCTGCATGAATTATGCAGTGTTGATGTTACCCTTAATTTGGAAAACTGTAACAAGTTTCCGTTCAATGTAAAATTGTATTACCACCCTCACCCCAGAAGACTATTATGTAAAAAAGCGTGTAATTTAAACTCGAAGACGCTATCGACAGCCACCAGTTACATATAATGAAACAAAAACTTACCGGTTAACTTTGCTTGATACTATATATTACAAAAAAATTATTGAAATGTTTCAAAAAATTTTTAATAAATTAAATAGTTTAAAATTAATTCAACCACTACTGACAGGATTATTTCAACTGTGTCATAAAAAACGAACTTAATACCTGATTATTTTTTAATAATTTATTATTATGAACTTTAAAATGCAATAAATTTAGTTAAACCATTCAATTTAATTCAGAAATTATTTCGACGAAAAAAGTTGCATACTGCGCACTTGTACTGCGGTAGTTGTACCTACTATACTTTTTTATGTAATGTTGTTAGGTTAGTTTGTAGAACTTGCGATAAATAAAATAAATAAATTGTGTACCTACATATGTTATCATGCATAGTTTTAATGAAATTTAAATAAGTCGATTTGTTATAGATTGGCTCGAAATGCTGCATAAATCGATTTGAAAACACCTTTTCGAAATTAACAATACATAAAAGGAAATAGCCTGAAGGTATCAAGCCAAAAAGCGCCTGAACGCGGGCAGCGGGCATATTCGAAATTAAGTGGACAAAGAAAACAATTGTTCGGGCTGGCCCATAAATTTCGCTGGCGGGTACCCAAACAAAACAATCGGAAAGGAACATGGGGGCTAATTTGAGCAAAACGCCCAAGGATTGCGTGCTGTTTAGTCCTAAGCGTGTCCAGGTATCTGGGCGAAGTATCTCATGCTCATTTACCATGACTCTAATCGCGGTAATCGCGAGTACGCAAGCTGCTCGAATTGTCACCAACTGCTTCCGTTTGGCCGCGCACCCGGACGGCCGGACGTGAGCCCCAAAAGCCAGTGAACCGACAAACTACGAAAGTTGATTCTCGCACCACGAGTCCACGACACACGGCTCTTGTTTTCTTGGGCCCCGAAAGGTGGGCCAGGCGAGTTGGCGGCACTCACCTGGCGGGGGTCGCCCGGGACCCGCGGAATTATTATATCAATGCGCGCGAGTGACCCTCAGGTGTCCGCGCGCCGTTTAGTGACCTTTTTTCGCAAGCATTCACAAAATTTCGAAAATGCCCCTTTTCTGCTTCTAGAGAAGCATTTAACATCGGATTATTTTTTTCACGTCCAAAACGTGACTCAACGGTAGCATAAAGCGTGGTGGCACTTTACAAGTGGTGCTCCGCCTGCCGCGGCCCGGTGCCTAGGCGAATGTGGGGGCCCCACTCGGTGCTCCGGTCCCGCTCAGGTACACTGGCGGCCGATAAGCGATCTGATTTCGGAAAAAATTATCGTAAATTTAAATTATTACAATTAAACTTCTGTTTCGGGATGATTATATCGGTCGAACCCATGCTGCACGGGCTCTGGAATCGGTTTCGGTTTTTGTACAGTTTATGAATTTAAATAAGGCAACCGGGGGCCCCGGGGGAGCGGTTCCAGAGAATGCCCACGGGAACAAGGGAACCACGGACAGTGGCGCAGGCCAGTGCTATAAAGGAAAAATTCACTCGTCGGACATACCGAACAGAATCGGAGTCGATTTTCTTGGCCCTGCTCCTCCGGCTCCAGGAGCACGAACGTGAGTTGATCTTATTGCCTGATTGGGATGCCAAGACGATGAATTTTAACTCCTGGACGTGTAGAGGGAAGTTTGGGATTTAATGTGGCGCTCCCCGACTCCACCACCCTCCCGGGACTATTTAAACTTGTTGACTCGGATGTGAACTGCGCACGTGAGGATATCGGCATTTATGCATTCGCTATCTGCCTCGAGTTATGTGTGAGATTCGGATGCTGCGGGTCCGGGGGCGACTGCCGGAGTTTACCCAGTTATTTCTACAAATCGCAATCGGAAGCGGAGCATCTTCTGCGAATTTCTGCTCAGCTCCGAGTTATTTGTTCAGCCGTCCCGGAGGTGCTTCGCCGGCGCAAAACAGCGATCCGGGGCGATAGAACCACTTGAGCAGAAGCCCCATGGCGGGGGGCTGTTTACTGCACCTACACACAGAACGAGCTCCTTTCTTTTGGCCCATTAGACTCCAGGGAGCTAATTATTCTTCTATCTCCTGTACACTTCCCACTTTTAGCCACTGTATCTTCCCTAAATCCAGTGACTTAGATGCCAAGCACCTGAACCAATCGGGCAACGCGGAAATAAATAGCTTTTTTAAAGAAAAACATTGTTTTGGAGCAACTACCATTTCGCGGACGATTAAAGAGACAATTTTTTCAAACTATATGTGCTTCATGGCTATGAACATATCCAATATAAATTAAGACCTGTTGACTATACAGAAAGTATTATATTTCTATTCTATCAACTCTCCCATCTTTATAAAGACATTTTGCATTGTTTACTTTTAAGAAATTATGTCGTGACACTCAGTATATCAAGTTTAGAAATATCCTTTATCTAGGCTACTTTATCTAGAAATACAGTGAAAACATTAACTATTTATTACTTCCTTTTTGCATCAAAGTATATGTATGCGTTGTTTAATTATTTGTAACTTCTTAAATGGGCATAAATATTACTTATGAAAGAAGATTACATTCTACCTCATGCATATTTATTGTATTTGTGGTGCGTCATTTAAGTTGTTCAATTTGTCCTTAAAACGGCAGGAGATAGTAATTCTTGAACTTGTTGTTAGCTTCCCATTCAACTCCACAACACCACCCAACAGGCCCCCACATACCTTCTAACACCTGAATCTTCAACTCTGCTTTGAAATCCGTCCCCCAACTAAATTGGACTTAAGTTCAAATCCCAGGGAGAGACAGGGGCTCAACTTCACTAATGTCGTTTAAATGATAATGCCCGAAACAGCTAGCCCCTGCGAGGGAGTCACAATCCGGGGTGGCTTAGACCCCGGCGTCAGACACATAAATTTCATTCGTGATTCGCTCACATTTCAATTTTCTAACAAAACAGGAACATGGCAACTGGCAATAATGATAAGAGGAAAACCAGGTAGAGCTCAACGCTCAGGTGGAATTCAATTTCGCAGCGACGACGACGCCGTCGACGTCAACTGCGAACATGGCCGGGTAGATACTCCGGAAGTTATCGGGGGATAAAAATTAATTTTCCTTAGAAGTTTTAAAACGAGGAAAAACTTGTCAAGCCCTCACCTGTACAAATTTCTATTATTTCGTGCCCCCGAGGAGCACACCTTCATTTCTGGCTCACTAGCCGGGATCGGGGCGAGAAGAAAGGGCAATAAAGGGCGAGTATTTATCACCCCTTTCAAACTTTATTTACGAAATCGCCCCTCGAAGCTCACCTCTGGCCCTTGCAATGGGTGGACATTTCTTTATGCAGTTTATGTCCTGAAGGCCGAGCCAGGGGGAAAATTCTTCCGGCTCATTGAGGGTCCCTGTTTAAAGACTGGATGGCCGGGATCTCCGGAATAAGGCCGGGAGGGTACTTTGCGTGACGGTAATAACCTAATTTGACTGAATGTTGCAATAAGTTGTGGGGGAGTGTAGAGATTTCGAGTAATTCCGAGTACGCTGCGGACGTGATACCGCCCTTCGAGGACTCTTGAGATCGGCACAAGTCGGCGAATTGAATTTAATTTGCCGCCGTTAATGACGGTCCCCAGCGCGGCGTGGCGGATACCAGCGACAGTTGCTGTTTCAACAAGTTTACGTTGCCGGGACTCTTTTCACGGGCGAGGAAGGGCGCAAAAACACGCTTCACTAGGACTGTTTGGATTTCCTTTGTCAAGGACTCTTAAGATTGCTAATTTTCCTGGACGGAGGTGTTGATTCAGTCATAGCTCCTTATTTATCTTCGCAACGGAAGCCCAAGTAGAATTGTTAAGTAGCTTTTGGCCGACCCGCACCAAGATAACTTTAATTATTTCGTGGATTTTCTGTTTTCTGCTTTTCGGTTGAAAGTGAAACCTCTTTTTGGGAAATTCATTCCTTTGCTAAATGGGCAAATAAATGTAGCAGCGCTTATCTGTTAGCGCAATTATGACAACTCCGAAAAGATAAAATTTCATTGTTTACGATTTTTACCCTTAAAATTATATCTCTTCTGGACAGGAAGGAGGCAAAATGGTGCGCATTTAAATTTCTAGGGGACGGGAAGAACCTGAGATTAAGCAATTTCAAAAGAAATATTTGTATACTTGTAAAAGTCTAGAGATATTGGACTTCACCATTTATTTTGTAGGTTTATGACGGTAGATTAGAAAATTTAATCTTGTATTTTAAATTATTAACCCAAAACTTGGATGTTTCTTAACAGATCTTGGGATTGCTTTCCGAAACACACAGATTTTATGTAATTTGTTTTCTTTCATTTTAAAAATTTAAGCTCATAAACTAATTACTGTTTTTTTAAGTATATGTAAACATAAATATAACCACTGAACTTATTTTATACGAAAAAATAATTCTATGAAAGAATAACCGAATTAAATAAAATTAAATTGCAGTCGACCCGCAGTTAATTATAAAAAAAATCAACTTTTGATTTATAATTGCAGAGCACGACGCACCGTGTAACGCTCGTTTCGGGTACGTCAGATTCTGTCGCGGATATCTGAATTTATGTTTTAATTAAATTTTTTTCCATCCATCCCGCGACACACGTTTTTATCGCGGAGATATCACCCCGCGATAACTCCTCCGCACGTTCGAAGCAATTTGCGAGGATCGAATAATTTAATAGTGGGGCTTTCCTGGCGTGGGGCTCGGCAAACAGAAATCAGGCACACTCCCCAGCTGGCCAGCGAGGCTACTTAACCGCGAAAATGATACTTTCGTGAGTTACTGATTTCAGCATCCGAGCCGACACCGCGATATGTTTTGGATACGCCTGAAATCTTAAGTCATAACCGCCGCGGCGGCTTAGTTTAGAGTAAGCACGGTTGCGTGCTGCAATCTGAATGGGCCGGAGTAAATAGGCGATTATTTGGTGCACTTTTCGCGGAGTTCGTTTTTTATTCCAATTGACTCCGTTTGGTGTTTCAATTTACTTCGCGGTTCGACAGATTGAAATGCACTTACCGCACTTTAGGCCGGTGCATTCTATCTATAATTGGGGCTAGAAAACACTTGGGGCGTCCGACAGAGGGAAAATTGCTGACGCCTAGACTCACTGGAGTACACATCTTGGGTGAATAAATTACCTCTAAATGTGACTATAAATGCAATAAATACCGCATAGTTATGAACCAAATTGCGCATATTAAGTTCAATTCCCGACTGTACTTTAACATAAATTAGCAGTTGAAAGTCACTGGATCGCGATATGCTGCACTCTGGCGAGCCAAACTTGTTTCGATTTATGGCACTTTTGCTCAATTGGGCATGGGGCCCACCGATATGCTTAGCCGAAGGAAAGATATGCGCTATTTCTAATTTTGATACGATATCGGTAAATATTGTGAAACTTTTTAATAATTATATAGTATGCTTTATAATCTGTGATATAATTTTGTACTCGGCTGTACTTGATAGTGCAATCCTGAATGCTTAAGAATACTCAAAAAAAGCCATGAAAACTACAATATTTCTGATAGCAAGACTAGACTATAAGAGAGTACTGAAACCTCAAAAGTTGTTAGTGCATACCTACTCTCAAATTTTTATTCATGCGTCATTAATCAAAACTAATAATAAATATACTCACTAAAGTTGCTTAAATCAAACTTCGAAGATGTTAACATACCTGACATCTTAGTTCTTTCTCTCTTATGACTGAGTTGAGACATTTGCAATATTCAATTTTATAACATAATTCATTATTCCCGTCAATTTAACATAATGTTGCAAATAGGTCGGGAGGGAAGGAACAACAAACAAGAGTGCTAAATCAGCGAAGATTATCTATCATCTGCAACAGCATCAAATCGAGCGAATCGTTCGGTAGCAAGCGTTTATTTAATTTTTAATTACACATATTTCCTCGAAGCTGAAGTGTACGAGCACCTCAGAGGTGAAAAGTATAAAAGTTAGCAACATGAATTCGAAATGGAAAAATGTAGTGGGAACAGGGCATTCGTTGTAAGACAAATTTAGAAAAATATTTCGCACAATTAAGGCTGCGGTCGGCGTTTATGGGGTCGTGTAAGGTCTTAATTCACGATGCCTTCTCGTGTTTATTACTCGGCACAGAGACCGATGGAGTAAATTTTTGTACCTTTTCGCCTTTTATTTTGCGCCGCGCCCATTCGCAGACATCGCGGCCCGGAGCTTCTTCCTCGCGAGAGAACGCAGCATCGGCTCAAATAAAATGTTTTTCGCATTTCTAGGCAAACGTGACCGCGCATTGATCGCGGCAATTATTTTATATCGAAGAATTATTTAATAAAGCAATTTCCTATGGATGTTCCTGGGATGCGGCATGACTGGAGGGATTCTGGAGCGACACAGGGAATCATTTGCGCGCTCCATGAAGCTCCGTCGTCGGGAGATCTGGTGAAATCGCAGGGAAATCACAGCTGGGCATGAATTTAATTACGGACGTTCCTGATTTAAGGGATAGTCGCAGATCTTGGGAATAGTTCAACAACACCTCGATCTCCGATAGTGCGGCGCCTTCTTTTTTTCACCGATTTTGTGCTGATTCAGGCCGCGATCGGATCATGCACTCACGGCGGGAGCAACAAGTGGCCTGCTCTTGAGCAAACCAAAGACTCGCATAACCAATCAATCACGAACCCACGGGATGAGGGCTCAATAGCAATTACCTGCATGAGTTGGCTCATTAAGATTAAGAAGAGCACTTTTTGCAGCGAAAGGGTTTCTTACTTTTTGCGCGTTCTGGAGCAGTCGCGTCGTGGTTCGCGAATGGAGCCCGCGGAAACCGCGGATATGCCCGCTAAACCTGCGAAAACCCGCCAATCCATCGGAGCATAAATGAGTGGCAGTTGGGAGCATCGGTTCGAGAGGTGTTGACTTTTTGCTTCGCCAGGTGCCCCGGCCTCTCGGGCGTTGTGCCTTACTTTTAATTGCCTCGAATTAAGCAAATAAAGGGCCCCGATCAGATCGTGTTAATTTAGTTACTTCGTTCGAAACGAGATGCTTTCTGTTTTTTAGAGAGCAATTTTATTTTTATTTTCCTCCATTCGTCAGTGCCTTTTTCCGCCTTTCCCATGCAAAGAAAACGCAAAAAAGAACGTGGAAGGCCCTCAACGTGCATGAGAAACTTTCCAACTTTTAAACGTGATGTCAATTTTCAGGATTTTACCTGGGTAAATTTTTCTCAGAATTTTCCCCGACCATAATTAGCTAATTTAAGAGGCAACAGGAGAACGAAAATTTGTGCCACCCAAGGGGTCCTCGAGAAAAAGCAGAGGCCCCGGGGTAAAAGGGCACCAAAAGAGTACAAACATCGGTGAAAGAAAGGAAAATGCAAAAAACACTTGAAAGTTTCCCTGTATCTGGAGCCCCTTTTGAGGCCGGGCACATCCACCCTGCCGCTAGCTGTAATTAGTTTAAAGCGACTCAAGAAGAGCCCTTCTCAAGGGATAATCACCTGACGGAAAACAATTTTATTCGACGCTCATTCCGCCCAGGAACAAACACATCCTACCCTGGCGCAGGTGGGCGATGCTCAGATAGTCGCGGATAAAAGCGAGTGACACTGTTTCTTAGAAACTTTGAAGCCTGCGTTATCTCAAAACAAGTCATAGAGGGGGTGGGGAATGATGCGTGCATTCCGCCCTCGACTCCACTCACTTCCTGCTCCAGGAAAAAAGAAGGGCATCGCTTCTGAGAACGTGTGCAGGCTTCCCAGGGGATGAGAAGATGATGCTCTGCTGCAGCCGTGATGCTGCAGGAGATGCATTCTCCTTCACTTTGCGGTTTTCTTTCTAGCGTATAAAGGAATTGTTTCGAGTAAATAAAAGCGCAACTTAAGAGCTCTAAATCGCGCTTTGTTTCCGGTGTTCAACTAAGTACTCTTCCTGAAAGGACTGAAATTTCGAAATGAACTATTTTTCTGTTGACCGAACCCTTAATGCATAAAACCGGATAAAATCGTTGTCGTATTCGTGAATATAGAGATTTTCATTTATTATGATTTTTCAGGGTATTTAATTTCATATTATATATTAAATTAAATTAAAATTACTATCCTCACCCAATTTCTATTTTACTAATTTATTCGAATAAACCTAATATGTACTAATGTTGATATTACTGACCTATGTATCTAATTCGCCTTAATTGTCTCTTTTCAATGGTGTCAATATAAAGCGAAATCCTAACATTAATATATAAAATATGAATTTATATATAGAATTCAATACGATGTTATTTTAAATTCTATAGAATATTCGTCCTTTAAAGCCACTAGTTATTTCAATTTCATAAGAACTATGGAACTGATTTCATTCTAATTTGTTATGATTTTTTAATAAAGACAATATTGTTATAACGTCAATTGTTACTAACATATTCAAAATTCCTTAGCATATTCTTAAAGCATCGGGCACAAGAAGAGTCGTCTCAGAATTCCTCAATTAGAATAACATAAACAATGCCTCTTTGGAGCAGTTTTTGCCGCCGTTGCGACCGAGTAATCGATAATTTATCAAACCTTTAATAAATGAAGACGATCTCGCATTAGGGTGCCGACAAAAAGCCTCCGCGGCCGATGCCTTGTCCATTGGTAATGGCGGCTGCGGCGCGGAGCCGACGCACGGCCCGAGCGGTCTACGATCACGGCCACGGCCGCGGTCGTCATAAAAAGTGTCGCGGCATTCATTAGGCTCGATAAGTCCGCGGGCGCTGAGATCAATCCACGGTGACAGATCGTCCCGGGGCCGCGAACGAAATTGCACGATCGCGGCAAGAGGCTGCCGCGCCGCCGCGCATTACACTTGTTAATCGTCAGAAGGACATGACAGTGACATCGATTCTGGAGCCTGCGGACTTATGCTCGGGGACCCCAATCAATCGCCATGTAGGGCGGCGCAGCGGCTCCATCTCTCGGGGTTGGGACCAATTACCTCGACGCCACGTCAGTGTGCGGCGAGTGTCGGCCTACCCCGGAGGGCATTCCTTTTCTTGCAATTCCCAATCGGCCAAGCAACAAATGGCACTGCGGCGGCCTTTCGTCCTCTGCAAGTCCTGGGGCAAAATTCCCGAGATTGCATGGAATTCGGGAACAATGCTGTCATCCAGCGACGATTTGTCAATTAACCCGATCCCAAGCGGGCTCTTGTACTAACAAGAAAACATCCCACCCGAGCGCCCAATCTCAGTCCCAGTCATTTATTTTTCAAATCAACTCAATTTCCACAGAATCAAATTCTTGCACACCCATCGAGAGCAGAGAAAAACAATCCTATCCCGAGTTTCCCGAATTGGGTGCCTGGGGGCTCCAAATCAAATAGATCATTAAGAGTTGGAAAGTTATGGAACAGTAATTGAATGAAATAAAATTCTTTAACTCTGCATAATAGTTAAAACGAAAATAGTTTTTATACCCTTAAGTTAGTTTGTTTGATTCAAACAGGCATTGTGCAGAATATTGCTTATTTTTAAAAATTTATAACAAATTAATAGATGTTTTCAGAAGTGAAGTTTTCTGTATAAATTAACAAGTCAAATGTTGCTGACTTAAAGATATTTAAAGTTTTTACACAGTATCATGTTACAATAAAACCTTAGTTAAAGGCTATTTCAAAGCAAGCAGGCAACTTTGCGATCAAATTAAATTTATAATAAATATGATAAAACACATCGTCTCAAAATACTCTCTAGTACCATAGGTCGCCACACGTAGGTATCTATAATAAAAATGCGTGGATTTCTAAAATATTAAAATCCAACTTAAATACAGCGATCCCCAACAAACATTTCCGGTTCATAATGAATGTCCTGGTGGTCCTAAACGATGTCAACCCTACCGACTGCAAAATCTCTGGCGGTATTTCCACGGGTAGAGCAAACAAAAGTCGAAAGCAAATTGCCGGAATAAATCGCGCACACAATTGCGAAATGCTTAACCAATTACATTTATGTTAAACGTGGGCAAACAGGTGGAGGGGGAACTGGGGGGGTGTGCAGCGGGCCCGAAGTGGGAGGAGGAGTTTTGTTTCTGCACATAATCAACACAAGTGAACCCGTGTTCCGCACCCGAAGCCCGCTGTTTCAATTTACACTAATCCGGCGGCGCACATAATTCTAATTTAATTACGAGCCAAATATCCGCACTTATTCTGTCGCGATGGCCGCGTTCGGCTGTTCGAGGACTCCGGCATCGGCCCGATGCCAGGGCTGCGGTCACGTGTCCTGCACCCGTGGCAAGCTGTTGTAAACCGTGTTGCGGTGCCCGACCCCACCGCCCCCTCAGACCCAGCGCCCATTGTTTATGGCAATTAGTAAACAAAACAAGAACGGGGGGTTGGACGCCTCCTGGGCGGCCCCCCGTAGATTACTTCCGGGGCGGTGGGTGGCGGGTGGCCACGTGGGGCTCCAGGACGAACAGACAAAGCCACAATTAAATCAGAAAAACGATTCTCCTGGCCGAACGCAACCGGACGGAAAATTTGCTTCATTAGACGCAATCGGCCGCCGACGCCGCTGTAAATGTTTCGTTCGTTTACAGACGAGTGCTCCTCAAAATTTGACCACCATCCGGCGTCTAATCGCCAACCCCCGCAACCCTCGTTCGGCGGGGGTGGCCGGCTACCGACCGATTAACACTCGGCAAAGTGCAAGATTAACTGAAAATTAATTTCGGGAATCGCCGGCGGTGGACCGGCGCATTATCCCCAGCCACTTGCTACGCCATCGATTCACTCCCAGAGCCGGAAATTCGTTTCAATTCGAACTCTGTCTGCTTGCGATGTTCCTTTCTAATTTCGAACAGTGCGGGCTTAGCTTTAGCTCGATGGGTGGAAAATTAGTGATGCTAACAAAGGTTTCGAATTTGCATGCAAATATCACGGCGAAATGCTTAATGCCTTTATGCAAAATTATTTACTGGTAGTTATTACTTAGACTGAATATATTGCTTCAAAATCAGCCTCAGCTGAAAAGTAATTATTATTAAAGCCGTTATAACATGTAAAATAACGGGAAAATTAATCGTGTAATACAATATTCAAGAATTCTTAGTTATAAGAAATTCTTAAACTAATAGAGAACATGTTGGCTCATAAAATTCGAAAGCGAACCTATGTTGAAGAAGAAACTTAAGCTTAATTGTAATTTTCGCGCATGCGGACGTGAGAGAATCATAGTAACAAAATAATTAAAAATATCTTTGTCCAGTGAATAATTGACGACAAAATCCCACAATATTTATTCATGCATTATGCACCAGAAAATAATTTTAAAATCCTTCATTCGTAAATGAAAGAAGTCAATCAGCTCCCATTTTTGAGTAGAGTTAAAAATTCAATATTTTATGACAATTTTATACTAATTATAAAGTTCAAAAATCTCGCAGTGATTTAAAAACTTGATTTTAGAAAATTATAAATTAAATTAACGCTTACACTCTTAAAAAATCTCACTTCAAAAAACTGTATCCAATTCAATGTTTTAAATTTAGCTGGTTAGCCACCAAAATAATTTGATGCGTTTTTCTTAAATTATAGTATCATGCTATATGTGACTGTTTTCGAAATTGAATTATCTAAATAAAATAAAAAATTTGTTATCTATCTAACCTGAACCAGATGACAAAATGGAAAGGAACAGCTAATATGTATGTATGTATTAAATATTTTGGAAACAAAAGGTTTTCAGCGACTTACCCCTTTATATGTTTCTAAAAACGTTACGATGGCTAGGATCGATGGCTAGGATCGATGGCTGGACTCGATGGTTGGAATCGATGGCTGGGAACGATGGCTGGGATTGATGGCTGGAATCTGGCTGGAGTCGATTCCGGGAATCGATGGCTTGGAACGATGGTTGGAATCGATGGCTGGGAACGATGGCCGGGAACGATGGCTAGGATCGATGGCTGGAATCGATTCCTGGAATCGATTGCTTGGAACGATGGCTGGGATTGATAGCTGGAATCTGGCTGGAGTCGATTCCTGGAATCGATGGCTTGGAACGATGGCTGGGATTGATGGCTGGAATCAACGGCTGGGAACGATGGCTAGGATCGATGGGTGGAATCGATGGGTGGGGATCAATGGCTGGTATCTATGGCTGGAATCGAAGCCTGATAGAAAAGAAAATATTTTTCAATACCTATGTAAGTATGATACTGAGTAAATTCTTCAAAATTTAGCGGATTTTTTTCTGAAACCGATTTCAATTGTACATGGATATTCTTATTTTTCCTACAATTACTTAATAAACTGCCAAGCATAAATTTAAATGAAATGTTAACAATTTCATCCATTTCTTACAACGTCTTGTCTCAAAGAAATTTCCGGTCATGTGGAAGACTTGGCCTTGCTCACTTCGAAGGCGGGGGCGGAGGGGGGCCGTTTTGCCCGAACTAATTGGCACCTAAACGAGGCAAAGAAGCAGAACTTGGAGCTGAACTCCTCACATCCCCGGGGAAGTTTTTAAAAATTGTGCAAACTTGCTCGTTACAAAAAGCACCCATCCGAGCGGTAAGGAGCCCGCGAAAGTGGGTCACCTGAAGGAATCCGTGGCACTTTGTCCATATTTTCACTTAGTGAAAAACATAAACACCCATAAATCGCTTTGACCGAGTTTTCGCCAAGTTGTGTGCCGTGAGAACGACTGCAAGGCCGTGGGGGTGGGTGGAGGAGTTTCTTCAGCGCCTTAAGCCTCCGCAGCCTCCACAGCCTCCTCATCCTTATCGATCGGTGCCGAGGCCTCCTTAAGACGCGGATGGAGGAGGAGGAGGAGGATGCATGTGATTTACAAGCCGATTGCGAACAGATTTTGCTTTTTCGCCGGTTTCTTGAGGTGATATCTCAATCGGCCGCATTCGCCGGTACCGCTAGACCGCGGCCGCGAGAAGGCGCGACTATCAGCGCAAATCATCGGCTAATTATGCGCAGGAAAGTGTTGCTGTACGGCCTCCGCTGCCGGCCGCGTCCCAGCCGGGATTAAGTAGCTGACGCTGGATATCTGTAATTGCTATCATTTGTACTCGCATTAGATTCGCGGGGTCGTCTGCAGCGCCGGGGCTCCGTCGCGCAATGAGGAAGTGGCCCCGTGCTTAAATGCGTGTGTTTTGAGGTGTTTCGTGGCAAATATCCGCGGCCCCGAATCCCTCCTTCTCATCCGCGATCGCGACGATGCCGTGTTTTTTTATTTTTTCGCCAATGCCCGCCAATTCATTGATAATCTCACCAGGAAGAAATGCGGTGCCACGGATTGACCAGCATCCGATCCCCAGGACGAATTTATTGCCTCGTAATGAACGTAATGAGTTTGGCCGGAGCTTATCTGTCGCCGGGACGCCCTCGGGTGCCCCCTCGCGGCTCATTTGCGATTCGCGATAGTGCGCCCGATATATGAGCCTTCAGGGATTATTAAGAGCTCCCCGATAGCCGGAGCACGGGCATTAGAGTCGATTAAGAAATTCCTCTATTTGGATGCAATCGAGCAATTCGAGATGCTCACAGCGTAGTCACAGCTCCCGTCGGGATTTTCGATTTTCTTTCCCATTTAAATCAACCTCTAATGCTATTTGCATTCGAGCCAGAGAAGATGCCCATCTCAAAATGCGTCTGCATAATAAGTTGCATTATTAGGTGCTGCTACAATTGTATAGCTAACGCAATTTTTTATATTTAATTTCTCGTATATTTCTTATCTTGAATAAGAAATTTAAAAGAAAAGCGAAGAGAACTAACCTTATGAACTTAAAGTCATACCTCATTAAAATAAAAAATAATTTTTACCCGGCCAATATATACACAAAAACAAAAAGTATTTACAAAATATTGATGTTTTTCTTCCCTATGAAAATAAAATTCGACGGGCTCAGGCTTACGTTTTTAATAGGGTTTCAGTTAGGGCTTTTGAACTGAGTCTAGAATTATAATATTACAAATTCTGTAAGTTTACTAATAAAACGATTTTTCAATCGATATATGAACAGTACCCAAAAACTTACTATCAACGCATTTCAGTTTGGACTTCTTTTTGTGTGAATCAACTTTATATATTTAAATGAAAAGCTTCTTTACCATTCCTTCAGGACAAGGCATAAAGGTGTAGTATCCAATCCAAGAATATAGAATAGCTCAAGTCACCGAGACTGTCAGAGTCCCGGTTAAAATTAACTTTATCGCAGCTGCGGCTGACGTTTGATTATGTGGCCGAAAGAGAATCAGGTTGATTTGCATTTCAGATGCGGCCCTGCGGCGTCCCGGTGCAGCCCCGAAAATCAAATCTGCGTGGACACGGAAAACAGGAATTGCGGCGAATGTCGGCACCGACGCCAGCACCCACTCAGCGGTCGACCCGGTTTATGCGAAAAACATAACTTTCAGGGCGCCCGGGAGCCACCCGTCGCGGGTCGAGGGCGTTCGGTTGCACCTTCGCCACGCAAAAGGTATCCCCGTCCAGATTCATCTCCCAGCTTCGGTGGACCAAATTCGAGTGGGATTCTTCGGATAGTCCCCGTGACGTGTCCTGCCATTTTCATTTCATTCACGTGGTCGATGGGGGTGTTTTTATTTAAACTGCCGGACCCGGGTCCGGGTTCCGCCCACTTCCGTACCCCACACGCCCCCACCCCCACTCACGTCATACAAAGTTCAGCATGCACGAGTGATTTGAGCACACAGTGCTGGGTCGATACAAAAATTTTTTCGCTGGGCGCTTTGGGGCTCGTGGGGCGCCCTCAGTTTAGAGCTTTGTTGAAAACCAATAAAATGCAAACCGTAAATTTTCTATTTATGGGAAATTTCGAAAGTTTCATATGAAAATGTAAACAATGGCCAGTGAGGCCCTTTTTTTCTGGCACCATGCACTCGATGGCACGGACAGTGGAAAGGCGCGCGGCGTCGCGGCGCTGCACGGCGCTGTTGGCACTGCTTGTTTAGGGAAAATGGGAAAACGCCGCTCGAGAGTGGTTATTAGGGAAATTTACATGCAGCTTGTTTGCGGATCAACTATTGAACTATTGATGAGAGTGAAAAAGCGCCATCAACCTGGTCTGGAATATTTGCCCGCCAAAAACAAACGAAACCCTGGAGGTCCTGAGGGACCGTTTCCCATCTCGAGAAAAAGTTTAAACATGTCGAAGGAGAGGGGAACTCAATTTCAAAAGCAAAGTATCAGTTGTTAAATTGTAATAAAAGCTGTAAAGTAAACACTCTTCCATGATATTTGTCTAAATTGCAGGAAGTATGCCAAAATATAACTCTATTTATGCTTTTAATTAAACCAACAAATAATTTCATCTGACCACGTCTTTTTTAAACAATTGTTATAATTGTCGACAAAAAGTTATGTGAATATCTACACTATGGAGTTTTTAAATTTTTGTTTGAAAAACCATGATTCTTCATTAATGTAGTAAATATGTATAAAAGTTATCATTTAAGTATGACTCCCATAATATCGGTTTTATGTGCCATTGCACCTTATCTCCTTCAAGAATTTTATTATTTGAATCGAATATACATAATACAAATACCTTATGAGAAAGGTTTCAGACTAAGAACAAATTAAACAGTCAAGCATTAGGTATTCAAAATTTTTAAAAAACTTTAAAAAATTTAATTTCTGGCTTACTGGCGACAAGAAAGGCTATAATAAAACTTATTAATGCTGCGCACTAGGAAAAAAGCTACTGACCTTACACTTGTAATATAACTTGAAACTAGCAAGGTCATCTAGCTACTTGAAATTCCATGTCCCAAAAATCTAGATTACACCCTCTCCTCCCTTAATATCAGCTGCATCATCTGCCTTCACGACTGTCAATCAAAAATCATGTTTTCAGCAGAAAATGAAATTTTCCCTCTGCTGGATGATCTTTGCCAGAAAATCAATTTTAGCATTTTTCATTTGGAGCAGAAAATTCATAAAAAAAAGGAGATTTCTATCAATTCCACACTCTGACTGCCTCTGCGCCCTCGTTCTGAATCGCAGCCGCCTCCAAAATTGTTCGGCACTCGGCAGGAACGGCTGTAATAAATGAACCCACTCGGAATTGACGAGAGCAAACTCCTGAAAAGAAGCGCCCGAGGGAACGCGAGTGAGTCCCAGTTGCTGGAAATGTCAGCGCAAGTCCTCCTGACACGGCTTGACATGACATACGACAATTGTACTCCTCGACTTAATTGAAAAGCGAAAAAATAAGGTAAAATTTAATAAAAAATATATATTTATGTATATGTTCATAGTTATGTAGTTAGATATGTATGTATATGGATATGAAAATCAAACAGACACAGCTTGGACCCTAAGCCCAAGGCTTCCGAGGACTATTCCAGGGTTCATCTACGAACATTCGCGCAAGTCGAATAAATTTCATTTAATAATTTCTCAAATGGTAACTAATTCGAACCGACTCGCCTCAGTCCGCGCTCGATTGCCGCGAAGGGCCGCAGGTTTATAGGATCGGCTTATAATTTTAATTGATTGGAAATTAATGATCAGCCGCTCCTCGGGCGGCCGACAACGACGACGACCACAGCCCCGAGCGGCCTGTTGTTGCTGATTTTGTCGAATGCACCACCGATTGACAGATGATTATTGACGTTTTGTGGTTCTCGATAGGGTAACATTGTAAATTAATTGGACGAAGGTCGCGATTTCATCTTACGTCTACCTGCGTCTGACTCATCCGAAGGTTCATCGAAAAGGGGTTAATTTAAGCGTAAATACGATTCGATCAGAGATTGTGATTTATGCATTTTCTATTTACCTTGGCATTCCATGATTGCAGGTATTATTGGAATTTACTCATTTTATAATACTGGGTTCAGTTAACTAGATATCCAGTACTCTTTCAGAATTAAATTCATATTTATAGATCCTATTAAAATTAAAATGATATGAGTTGCGTTTTACTCATAGAAGATATTCTCTCTAATTTTTAATTATATAATATATTCAACGAGTTTATAAATATTATAAAATATTCATATCTCTAAGATCTTTATATCGGTAGTCAAATAAATATAAATAAAGAAATTTCCGACCAATTTTATACTTCTATATGAAAAGCGATATGAAATCATTAAATAAAATAATTACAACCAAAGGTTAAGATGCTAAGTTTTGAACAACCATTAGTCTTAACTATTAAATTAAAAAAAATATTTTACTGGCAAACATTAACAAGCTTTTACATGTTCTTTGAAGAAAATTGATTCTTCCAGTCTTATGATTAAATACCCACTGAAATTATTAAATGTTTAAGTATTACAAGTTAACAACCTCCTGTTGCAACTACTGAACTTTTGGTATCGTCACATTTATAGCCCATAAATCTTAACAGTTGTATTAATTGGTGGCCATCACGATAATTATTCATACTATTGAAAAATTGACGAACATCTACGGATTTTATAGTTTTTACTTTTCCTTATAATCAATACTTAAGAGCCGTTGAACTTTAAAGAGTTTTGCATTAAAATGAAAGGCGGATGTTGTTGCATTAGAGATTATTATGCACTTTAAACAGTCAGGTGCTACATGCTGAAATGATGATTTCGTACGATTTTAATACGCGTCTTAAAACAATCCAAAGTCTATCCTAACTTAATGTCTTATGATCACTAGAATTTTGCCAGAGGTAATTTTTGTCGCAGTTAAAATATCATTTTATCCATATCAGCTCTTAATTAATTCTCTAATTAGTCGGGCAAATCTGACTGCCATCTAATTAAATGTGATTTTCAATTCTCCCAATTTGCGCTCAGTAAATGGCGGCCAACCTTCCGCTAGTGTTGATGACGTTAATTTTTCCCCGCGCCTGTAATTTGTAATTGAGTCAAATGGACCAGGTATCTCAGGTGAATTGGATTTATTGCATAACTTGCAACCGGGTACGGGAGCAGCTAAAGCGGCACTGAGTGGAAGCAGAGGGTATCATAAAGTTATTAGGGAAATCTAGGAAGTGAACTCGTGAACACACTTTGCCTTCCTTGCCAGGGGACACCCAAGACACATTCGACGGGTCTTTCCCGGCTTTTTGTCTTAAAGACATCGCCCCGGCTGCCGCGGGCGGTGGAGCTGCAGACGACCGTATGCACTTTGTGGTCGCTCTTGCAAGATTCCGCGGAGGCTCGGTTTAGTGCTGTTGCTGCTGCATTTTCTTTCGCAAGATCTTGGCGCAATTTTTGATTTATTCCGCTGTCTTAGAGCCGTTTCGCGGGGAGAATTTCAATTATTTATCTCAAATCGCTCTTGCATTATTTTAATGCGATTGCAGTACGCTCATTACGACAGAGACTGATCGCCCTGCCGGAACGGATACATGCGATCAATTAGCGAATAAATCGGTCGCGGTTCACTGCGACTAATTACAAACCGATAAATTGCGATTATATTTGGATCGCTGGAGTGACCTGGATGCGATACTTTAATAGAATTGTTCGGATGCCCATCGCTTGAAAATAGTGTGAGCCAAATTAAAATTATGTTGTAATATTAGTTAGCCTACATTTTATTTTGTTCCTTCTGAAGTTTTAATCAAAAGTATGAACAAATTTATTATGGGGAAAATATTAACATATCAGTTGGGCCAAGCATTACGAAATAAGTTTTGGCTCTAGACATCTACAAAAAAAGCTTTATTTCGTAAAACTCAAAAATGTTCAACACTTAGAAAAGTTCGAGGGACGATGATAAACGCAAATCAATCAATTTCAATCTATCTTTACAACAAGGCTACTCCGAACAATTCTGGTAAAGCGATTGTTCAATTGTAGTCATAGCTTAATGCGAAATTTTCGCAAATTAGCATATAGTAAAATAAAATTCTTAATATTTTCAAATTAGAAAATTCTAGGTATATTCTCAAATAGAAATTAATGTTATTTCATATTTTAGAAGCATTCAGCAATATTGTTTATAAAATTTCATTTATTTTAATCTTTATAATGTTTACAGCTCTTTGAAAAAATTCTGCAAATATTTTAAATTGTATTTTAATATTTTTACTGTAGTATCTAATATAGTAAACCGAAAGATTATTTGCTTTAAATTAAATAATCGTTGAACTTTTTTTAGTGAAGAACTAGAAAAGCGAGTTTAGGTAATGTGGCTTAGTATTAAACAAACCCACGCTGAGTTCTGAGTTGAATATTTAGTTAAAAATGGACAAGTGCCCTCGGACAAGCCGGGTAATTAGAAAACATTTAATTTAGAGATTGAAGGATGATTATCCCTCGAAGGGATCGACTCTAACCACCCATAATTGTCCAATATGCAATAATTTAGCTGAGGGCAGGAGATGTAAATAGCCGGCGCGGCCGCTCCATCCGCTCTGGACCGCGCTCGTCCGGAATGCTAATTACTGTCATAATCTCCTGCACCTACCACACGATCAGACCCTAGACAGTGTTGCGTAATTTTAATTCGAGTTCTAATCAATGAGCTCATTTAGCGAACAATCTGATTCCCGACGATAACAACTACTACAACGAGTGTCCAAGGCGCTGCGGCTGCGGCGGCGGTGGCGGTGGCCCCGTCCCCCGCCTCTCTACCGGTTCCTGGTCTTCCCACAGGTGACCAATTGAGATTCAGGCCGGTCTCTTCCTGTACTTTTAAGCGAACTCTGGGTCTGGGGCTTCCTTGGCCGGAGCCCCCTAACTGCACTCGGTGTTCACGTTGGCGGCGGTGCTGCCGGTGCAAGATGCAAGATGCAAGTTGCAGTCGCTGCCGTGGTGGCTTTTAATGAATGCACCGCAGCGTCAGAATCGACAAGCGCAATCAACGTCGCAAATAACCCATCCGAGCGAGTGGGGCTCCGGGGCTCCTCCGCGTTTACCCGAGCCGCCGGCACTCACCTGTGCCGCCGCCGGTTGCCATAGCCTCCTGGCAGTCGCGCCAGAGGAAAACGATTAAAGATCACCTGGCCAAGATAATTTTTACTTGATTGGTTGTCACCTAGGCTGATAAGGATCGTGGGACGGGGTGACGAGCCCGGCCACCCAACTTACCTTTGCCCGCTCCGCGAAACTCGGGCTCCGCTTGGGGCACCACTGACAGGGGTCATGAAATCGCAAATTAAGCGCCATTCGCGATTGTTCCATTAAATAACTTAATGAAAGTTAATTAGGACTACGGCTACCAAAAATTTACCCTTAAAAAGTAATGATACCCAAATCTAACTCATTGAAATTGAAAATATAATTTTTAACTCAATTTCGCTTAAACAATTGTTTCTTTCTATATGTAAGATTATTAAAATATAAATATGAACTTACATTATTCAATAACGAGCAAATATTTCAATTTCTACTTTAATACCTAGAAGTCAATCAACATACAAATTTTTGTTAGCACAGCACTTCACTTTTTCACAACTGAACAAAGCTTTGATGGCAGGCACCAACTCTTGGCGCCAATAATCTGTGATTGCGGATATCCGCTGCCCGACCATGGCGGATATCAATTGATAACATTGCCATATTTTTACGAGCGCCATCTAGATATTCAATACAGAAAAGTCTTTTGCCTCATATATTCTGCATCGTACATTTTATACGGCTTGTAATGATTCCGCAATTTTTGTTTTCCAAAACTTTGTATAAAATCATTCAAGAAGATATACATATACTGAAAAAAATTAGTCAAAAATATAAACTCTCCTAAACCCAAGAGCAAAACTTACTATTTGATAGCAATATATAATACAAATATTAAAATTAGAAATTCTGAGTATTATAACTTCCAAAACTATTCAGAATATTTTTTTTATTATTTGCAGATTTTGGAATAAAATATGGTTCAATTTAAATTATTTTTTGGATTCCTTAAACTTCTCGCAAGATAATTATTCTTAAAACCACATATGTAAAATTAGAAACTGAGGCTTCAAAAAAACACAAATTAATTGCAAAGAACAAAAAATCGGATATAGTGCCAAATCTTTACCGATTAAGAGTTGAAACACACCTGTTCCCGAAATGCGATGAATAAATCCAGGGCCTTTAGTACAAGCGTTGGAGCCTGTCCTTAGAATTTCGTTGCTGGAACATTACTCCCTACAACGAATTCTTGTACCCAACAAGATCCGGGCCAAATGACCTGAATAAATAAGATAAGACGCCGGATTCGGGACTGCCTGAATCCTGCGCCTATGTGGTCGCCCCCCGCCCAGAAATATGGGGTACATTTCCTCGTTCGCAACCCTCAGGAGCTGCGCTAATTCAACAATTAATCAACGAGATTAAGATGTAATTGAAATCATTTTTACGAACGCAAAGTACCCGATAATCCCGCACATCGAGCATCCGCCGGAGGTGAGCCCTGATAAAGCGGGGGATTCTGGCCAGAGATATTCATTTTCTCGGCAGAAGATTGATTGGCTCCAGGAACTCCACCCGGAAGGGAGGAAACAAATTTATGCGCTTTCTTCAAATTCCGCCTCTCAGGTCGAGATGGATGGACATTACAATTCAATTTTCCCAGCAGCAATAAAATGCCAAATTTGTTTTGCAAGTGCTCCAGAAGTTCCCGAAAATAAAATAAAAAATAAAAATATTCACGCCTGAGATCAGAAATGCATTTAGACCCGGTGAAGCTGGGTTTCCCGAAAAGAATTAAGTTTGCATGAGTTCCCGCGCCTCCGGGACCGGGAACCGCCGAACCGGTGACGGACTTTAATGTAATAACGTCTGTCAATGGCACCAATTGAATTCGCTGATCCTCTAAATTTCCATCGACTTGAAAACTCATCCGAATTTTAAATTTTTTGTTGACATGGGGCCTCCAGCTCCAACTGAGTACTTTTTCAAGTTCCTGAATCAATTTTGGTTACGGGGTTAAAATTAAGCGCAGGTCTCATATTGAATTCTGTTTCCCTGATGCGAAAAATTATTTACGGCTGCAGAAATATTCAGAATTTTATATAGTATATTTTTGGAGCTCCTATAAAATTCACATATTAAAAAGTAAGCCACTCAATCTCATGTTTCCATGAAATACATACATCCGAAAGAATAAAATATTAAAAAGTAAAAAATTATACAAAATCATGTTACACTGGTGAAATAATAAATGTCGAATAAAATAGGAAACCCGCTTAAAAACTTTATACGTAGTATGAGGGCACTAAAAATTGTTTTGTTTTTAACTTCCCATAGGAAGTTCATGTAATGGGGCCGATTTTGTTATGATTTTAATCAATTTAAGTTTACAACATTACATAAACAAACATATGTATTTACGTAATGCCTCTGGCAGGAATTATGATAGTTTGAGAAATTTTGAATTGATCAAAAATCGTGAAGTGGCGAAAGATCTTAAAATTATATTCAATTTTTTATCCTAAGCTACACAGAAGGAAATTTTGCATATCAAAGAAGATTTATTTTGTGTAATAAAATCAAATTGCAAAATTTTAAAATTTGTATATAAAATATGTGTTTTCCTAACTAATCCGATATGGGTCGGATTGCGAAAAACAACGCAGCTATTATAAAATATAATTAATGTAATACATTAATTATGAGAAGGATCACAACTCAATAAATAAAAAACATATTGCTTTCATTTCAGTTCAATTGACCCTTTAGCTTTCTCTGGACCGGCTGTAAATTTTAAAAGCATCTTCATCGAAATTGCCCATTCATTTTGCTTTATTGAGGAAACGATTTCTTCTTAACTTAAGAAGAAATCGTTTTTTGGTAGGAAAATCGGTACAGAGTTAATAACTGAATGCAGTAATAGCTGGCTTCCTTAAAAATTTCTCAAACAGTTGCATGATTTACCCCGAGGTCATGTTCAACAAGAACTCAATAAAAAACTGAAAAAACAGTCAAGAAAATTAAAATTTCCGTAAAACCTCGTCAAGGCGAAAATCGCATAAGGGGGCATCCAAAAAAAGCAAAAACCCTGTCCGCCCAGAAGCCCCAGCCGAGAGCAGTGCTTCCAGAAAAATTTCTGGATGCGTAATTAAAGTCCCGAAAATTCCGAGAGCAGATTCCAAAGTGGGAACTTTGAAATTGAGCCACGTCCATCACATCCAGAAACCTTCGTGCAATTATGCAGGAGCTCCAATTACAGGTTTCATTCTGATGTGCAAACAAAGTCATCAATAAGCGCTCATTGCATGCGAGGCATTCCCGATGATTGAACAGTGGCCCTGAGTCTGTCTGAACGTTCCCGAGGGTTTCTGGAGTATCCCCGGCTTGATTAAAACCAACAACTTTAATTGCGCGTATTAAAATTAATGGTTAGAATCAGTTGAGAGGACGCATCTTGACGGTCGTTTTCTGGACCATCCCCTGCCCGCCCAGGGTGCTTGATTAGACCAATTATTTGGGTGAGCTTTTCCTCCCTTCGAACCCCCAAAGATGAGGCCGGCATTTTTATTCTATCCCCGCCGAAGAAGTGCAATCAACGGCTTAGAGATTTTTCTTTTTTATTTTCTGGCATTTAAATGATTTGCGTTCCCTTCAATTTGCAATTCCCCCGGACATTTTCGCTAATGGCCCCAAATTTGCGCTCCATCCTGATTGGATCTGGGTAACCCTTTCCCGAGTTCCTCTCCGGCTGCTCCGGTCGTTCCCGATTATCGCAATTGTTGAGTCCCTTCATGTGATAGATTCACCCGAATCAGATAAGTCGGGAGAATGTGATCGGAAACCTCTTTGGGGTCAATGGCTATGCCACACCCTCCTAAGTGAATGAAAAGGTATCACCTTGAAACTACGAGCCCGTAATCATTATCCTTAAGGTAAATGGGCGTCCCGATTGCAGGGGGTTAGAGCAACTGGTCTTTGGGTCGCTATTTTTCACCTTTTTGGGAGCTCTTTTAGATTCCATTTTCTTGCGAGTTTCCATATACGGAAGGTCTCTAAGTGCTGAGGATACACATAAAGACAAGTTCTTACTTTTGACAATGAGCTAAAGAATTGTTATTTTCAAAAAGGTTCAAGTACCAAATGTTTTCTTCCCCAAGGACACAAATATATTAGATATCGTTTCCAAATCAACTCCCAAATTGGCAAAGTAGAGATCATATTTCATAGATATATCAAAAACAAAAAGGACGTTAATTCCCATCAATTCAATTTGGCGGAATATGTAAAGATAAAAGTACTAAAGAGAAAATAATTTCCGTAACAAAACCTTTAGAAAGAATTTTTTTTTTCTTTTGAGAATATTTCTTAGAATTTCCCAAATACTGCGAAAATTCTTTTATATTTTTCTTATAGAAAGATGTCTACTCGGAGACAGAAAACAAATTGAAAGTTCAGATGAAATCACATCGTATTACTTATCCTTCATCAATCAGATGAAGAAAAGCATAAAATAGAAGCATTTCAATAATTATTGTATTAAAGTAGCATTTATTTAGGATTTTATTGTTTTAAGGAAATATGAAAAATTATTGACTTATAATGTTTAAGTATTTAAGATCAAATCAATAATATTAAATTCTTTTCAACCTTGTTTGAACAGTTTTGTAGCGCAAAATTTACCTTACAAATAATTTTCGTAAACAAAGCTTTATGTTAGTTTGTTAAGTTTTATGAAAGCTGTTAATATCAGGAAAGAAGATTTTTAACAAATTATAGAAGTTACTTTAAAATAAAAAAGAAAAAATTAAGACTAACAAATGGGAGCACAATTCGCCAATATAGAGTTGCGTAGGTACTACCATTTTATATTTCCGTAAATATTAGTAGTTGACGAAAAAGTTTTAGGAAACCATTCACTGTTTTCTCAGCGTAGATCATATTACGTTTATTACGTACTTCTAGAATTGGAAAATAATAGTTTTTGGAGTTTTTTCCTTAAATTGTGCCTGATTTCAAATTCCAGGTAGATGGTAGATTGGTATACAATAAATAAGAAGTAGAATATCGTCAAACTCTGATTCACTCAATTATTTAAGGTCAAAATGGGAAATTTCATATTATGTAACGCTAACTTCTGAAACAATGTCTGAATGTACAAAAGGTGATGAAATTGAGATGATGAAGCGTGAAGTTTTTAAAATTGCAATGCATTTGCACAATGAAAAGAAAACGAACCTTCTTCAGAAACTTTTTGCTTTGGCTAATCTGAGCATAGCTGCACCTGCATCGTAATTGCACCTCGACAGGCTTCATATACAAGTTACTTTTGAACGCTGCGATTTGAAAAGAATTCCTGAGCGAAGCCGAATATTAAAGATTAATAAAACGCGCATTCGTGATTAATCCGGACCCCCAGGACACTCGAGAAGGTGAAAACTTAAAGACGTTCTTTATTTCAGCGGCGCGGCCCAAGACATCTCGCGCCGCATTACTCCAATTATGGCGAAATCCCGGCTGACGCTGACGGGTCTTTAAAGACCCAAAGTCGCCCCATCGGAATCAAAGCTCACGTCTTTCTTTCATTTGCAAAAAAGCCACACACCGCGATAATCGCCAGTGTGAAATTATAATCACATTTTACCGCCGTGTCGCGAATCTCGCGGTTTCTCTCCTCCTCCACGTCAACCTCATCTTAAGGTCGTTTCTTTAATTTATGTTTTATACTCTTTTTTGTTCATTCATTCGACTGTTGACTTTACTTTTTTCTCGTCGCATATATTTTTGCTAATTTAATTTCACACCTTTTTGTGTCCGCGGTGCGGAATCATGCTCGCATGCACTTCGCTCAGGCTCATGTTCGGGGAATTAAAAATGCGAGGACCGAATCAGATCCAGGTGAGGAGGGTGAGGAACAAAAACCCTTTTTCCATCGAACATCTTTGGCGGGCAGAAAACATGAAATCCGTCCGGACACCGTAGCGAAACTGCAGCATTGAATTAACGAAAAAATGCAAAAAAGTGCTGCCGAACAAGTCGCGAAGACTGCGCTCGCCCAACACTTGAACTTAATTAATTATGGCTATCGTGGCCTCACGTTAACTAAACATGGGGAGTCGCCGCGCGATGTGGGGGCCGCGCACGGAGGAGCTCCCCAAATCCCGCGAAATCCCGCAAAATCCCACCAAATCCCAGGAAGGGGGCGGACTGTAGGAGTAGAAAGTTCGGTTGTTGTTAGTTGGCGCGGTTGGTGCCATCGTCGCTGCTAGCCACTATCAAGATTCTAGATCTTCTGATCTCTGGCCTAGGCACCGGCGCGAATGGACGACGCGAGGTTAGACTTTGGAGGCACTGCGCCAAAGAACCGCCTCAAAGTCCATACCATAGTGAGCCCCGGTCCGCGAGATCCATATCTGCGGAACGCTAACTAGGTCTAGTGTCTAGAAGGCTCGCGACATCAAAGCAGAAGATGTCATCTTGCAACCTGGAAGATTGTTTCGACTCTTTTTCATTTTTTTAAACCGCCTCCGCTTAAGTAAACGTTATTTTTCAGTTCGCGGAAGGACGAATTCCCAGGCACACATAACAAAATTACCCCCTTAAAAAATCGGGTTTTTATAAGCCCCCAGCTGGATTTTGACTTTCCCGAGCGGGGGTTGTTTCCGCGCCAAAGCTCGAGCCTAAAAGTTGCCAAAGATGAAAGGCGGGCGCTGGAGCATATGTGTTTAGCCATTCTCTGAAAACGTCGGGAAATAAACATCCACCCTAGGCGCATATCTGACATAATAAAATATTTGCGCTACCCCCGGGTGCGGGGGAGTCGAATTTAGCGTAGAGGCTAAATTGGGCGGATATTTGCTTGCTTAGACGCGAACCCGGGAATCTTTGCCGGGGCGCTACAAAGGAAATCCATCAGCGAAAGCGCTGTTTACCCCCGGGCCACTCATTTATAAAATTCCGCCGATGTGCCTGCCGAACTTCAAT
The DNA here is from genome assembly GCA_959613345.1 of Tolmerus cingulatus. Classification (NCBI taxonomy): domain Eukaryota; kingdom Metazoa; phylum Arthropoda; class Insecta; order Diptera; family Asilidae; genus Tolmerus; species Tolmerus cingulatus. The sequence goes on from OY390710.1 coordinate 36,113,154, forward strand.
TACTCGCGCGACTGAATTACTTCCAAAAGGCATCACACGAGAAGTTTGAGCCGAACAAGCCCTAGCTTGTGGCACTTCACTGCCGGCAAATGGAGTTTTACTTTTTACGGATTCCTTTCCGAGGGCCTTTCAAAGGACTCAAAACACGCGAAATTTGATGGAAAACCTGCCCTATGATAGATCCTCAGCTAGACCTGCTTTGAGAACAGATTGAATCCTTTCAAAAAAGACACAACTTCGATTTCATAAGCTGACTGTATGCAAATTACTCCTCTTTTTTTTAGCTCAGATTTTACCAATGTCTCATTACTTTCGCCATAGTGCAGAAGATATTAGATAATAACTTGTAAGGATCACTATTCAAAAATATTTAAATTTTTAAATCAACGTTGAGAACGTATAAAAAAAAACCAAAATTTCAATCAAAAATTTTGTTTTGCATAGTTAGTTTTGAATTGAATTAAATATAATAATTAATTAACAATTTCCAATTTGTTTAATACTACAGACAAATTTTAAAATGTATCATTTAAATATCTCAAGAACAGGAAGCAAAGTGAAGCATAAAGTTTATCATATATTCGTCCTTTTTTATTTAGAATTTCTCATTTTTCGATAATTTTTTATAGCTTTAATTTTATTTTGAAAAATCGCCCAATAGTACATTTTATTATTTTTTTCCTGACGTTTTATGGTAGGATATTTATATTTTCATATCAAGTAAGAAACAGACCAGAAAACCCTAGGAATCGATCACGAAAACCAAGTCTACGTTACATGATTTTAAAAGAAATAAAATTATATGTCTAGACAAGCAAACCCACTATCGTAAGTAAAATAATAACTCAGAATAGAATATGAGGCTTTTAAGATTTCCTTCTTTAGCCAATTTTTTTTAGTAGGTACTTATATAAATTTTAGTAAATCCAGATAGTCAGCCCAGAAGACAAAATACCCGACTTCCTTCAGCCTCGACACGGCGGCGTTCTCGCGAAGCCGGGTGAAAATGAAATATTCAGATTTGCCCCACTTTTAGAGCTTAACTCGGTAGAACATTGGAAGCTGTGAAGTGGCGAGGAGAACGACTGGCGTTTATTAATTCATGGGAAGATTCAAAACAGCGCAATAATTTTTATTAGATTGAATTAAAAATTGCCGGAGCGCCGCACTGGGAGAAATTCAATTTCACCTTCTCAAGGATGTCGCTCGGAATATTTCCGCTCAATTTCCCTGAAAATGGTCTTCGTTTGATGCAATCGTCGTCATCGTCCCCGTTGGATATGTTTTACTTGTAAAAAATTTACATCTTTCAAGCGAGAGGGCGGGGCAATCCTGGGGTAAAAAGAGCTGGAAAAAGGGAAAAATGCTCGGAATTGAGATGCCTCAGGGAAAATTGAAGGGATGTGAAAGAGGTAAACACACACGGGGCCCCAAAATAAAAGCAGCACACGAAACCCGAAGCTCCGTTCTCCATTTTAAACTATTCCTTTGGGACAAAGTCGTTTTCCCCGAGTGTGCTGTGAACATATCCTTAGTGCAGTGTTAGTGAATGAAATTACGAGCTGAGTATATTCAGGAGGAATAAATCTCGAGGATATAAAGATACCGATACCGCTCCCAAGGCTGTGGACAGGACGCCCGGGAAAGGAGCGGAGGCGTCCTCCTCGGTCCCGAATATCCCGGGAGATCAAAGCAAACCGATTTCTTTTCATTGCAGCTCCGCCGGGCTTACTGCCGGCCGGCGTGCACACAACGTGCACTTAGGAGCCCCAAAAGGCAGTCCTTTGAGTGAGGCTCCTTGCAGCCGAGTGCATAGTTCAAAAGCGTCCGTTTGTTAGCCAGGACGTCTGCTCGGGAGTTGGCTGAAAGGCGAATTATGAGACTATGACTATGAGCTGGCTGCGACCATTTCCGGAGGCGGTGAGATAAAACAGCTCCTGACCACCACCGAAATCAAAATTAAGCCCTTCGGCGCTGGGTCGGGTGTATTTTTCCCTATATTCCCATCTTGCACCGCTTTAATTTCGGTAATGAGCACTCTTTTCCCATTTTATGCCATTTTCGCGAAAGATGCATCAATCGAATGCAAAGAACTCCCCGAAGAAGAAACCTCTTCCTCGTGAGACTCATCACGAGGGTCGGCCGCGATGCGCTGATGATGATGATGATGATGATGTTACTAACGCTGATGACGGCGGCCGCTGGATCTGCGCTGGAGCAGACAGGTCCAGCGACTGGCGAAATTGACCGTGATCACCCCGCGAGAGGGGGAAGAGGTCTTAATCGAGACCCACACACGTCGTTGAGGACGAGACCGCGAATGATGGGTCCAGGCTACGGCTCCAAGACGTTGTCTCTGAGACGAATCTTCCCCGGCCCTACGTCATCAAGACGACCACTCCGCGGATCGGTGGAAATAGGCAGAGGATTTTAATGAGCACGTTCAGTTGAATTCACGAACCACCCGATTGAGATGAATTTCTTAAGATGTTCCCCGGGAAACATTCAAGTACTTTAGAACGCATTCTATCTTCAAGGAAAATAAATAAATGACCAAATTAAATAACTTTCTGCCAGTCAATATTATATGAGCTAATTTGCTTTTACGTAAATCATAAGGTAAGGATAATTTAAAATTCCAAAAATCTTTAATGTATTTTTGGATCCAGCACACATTACGATTTCGTAATCTAGAGAGAAATCGTGGAAATATTTGTAAAAGGATATATTCCATATTTCTTTTTAATTTATTTAATTTTAAGCATATTGAACCTAGGTACCTCAACAAGATTCAATTAATTTGAGATTACCTAATTTGGTATTACTTTTAACAAATTAGATAGCAGAACTTCGCATCCAAAATTCCGCGAAATTTGTAGGACCGCAATCAGGCACCTAATTAATTGCTTACTGCTTCTATTTGCAAGATTCTGTCAGAGCGCTCAAGAAGATCTTAATAGGAAGAGGAATCCGCGAGGTAGCGGAAATCCCTAACACCTCAATTAAATCCCACCGCAGCGGTACAATTGTCTTAATTTACCTTTACCTATCCTTTTTTCGCCCTGTTGAGCGTGACTGTTGCGCTTAATTAAATTTTCGACCCTATAATTCTGACTACACCTATAGAGCGTAGAGCAAAAGCAGGCGATCTACGTGAAGTTTCGTTTTAATTAGCGCAACACCCCTGCCCCCCTCCCGCCGTCTCTTAAACTCTTTTAATTAGGCCTCATCTATGCGGGCTTAGTGGCCGGATGCAAATGCTTCACAATTCTCAAACTGGTAATTAAAATCCAAAGCCGCTCGCCTTCGTGCAGAATAAAATGCTGAAAGGACCTGGACCACCGGGATATAGGCTCCTGTTCTAGATCCCGGGTCCCGGGAGCTTGTTTAGTTGTTTATCCTGCTCAATGAACCCTGGGCTGGAAAAGTTATTTCATGTCCTGGCTGAGCACTAGCCGAAAATTGGAAACAGATGCAGCTCCCAATCGCCGGGATATTGCCCGGATCCTGATGCGTTCGAGGCGATTATTTTGGATCATATTTGAGACCACGGAAGGACTACGACTCCCGCAACATGCCCCAATCGAATCAAGAGCCCCCGCTGCTGATCGGCGGGGGTTTTAAAGACTTCCGAGAAATTGAATTGGCCAAATGAATGGTGTTGCTGCCGAGTGTGGAAGGCTCCTCAGGGATGGGGCGCATCCCCACATATGGCAGTCTCCATATGGCCCCCAACGGCAATGGTTCCCAATGAAAATTTCAGGGACTGCTTGAGCCCGATTCGAGCTCCTTCGGATGCCTTCTCGAAAGAGAAGGAGCGGGTTTGAATATTTTATTAAATGGAAATTTCGATAGGAAATCGACCATTGGGGCATTCTTCCCGGAGCCGGGAGAGCGCCGGGTGCAGCGACCAAGGCGGACGCTACACACTTAAGTAGAAAAAGGAAACCTTTTAAATTTTTATGATACACCATTGAGCCGGAAGGACCGGGGTGCTCTTGGAATGCTTTGATAAAGGGATGTTGGGTATGTTTTTCCTGAGCTTTTGAATTAAGGAGCAAAAACAGATTATCCTTTCGGCCAATTCAACCAAAGCCATCGAAAAGATGTGGCATCGCATTGATTGCCATTAAGCTGCCCGGGATTCCCAACTCTCTTTGCGTTTTTGTGAACGTTTTCCCTATTTTTCAACTCCTTTTTATGAAGGAAGACCGCAGGAAGTTTGGGCATTTGTGCCCGGTTTGAAATCGTTTCAAACTAATTGAACTGAAAGTCCGCTGAATTAATAAATAAATCCCCGAATTGGGCGAATGCCTTTTCGGGTCCATGGGAAAATCTTTTATTGCGTTTTTCGCTTCTCGAGTGGCTTTTTGGGATTTTGTTTACATAAATATGTATAAGAATCCCGACGTGTTGCTACTCGTAAAACGAATGTTTTTTGTAGCAAGGATACCGCAGTAATAATATTATTATTTTGATTTAGTTCTTATTTTTGTTTCTTGAAAGGAAAAAATAAATTGAATTTTAAAGGACTTTTGTTTAAAGGAGTAGCGATTTACAATATTAAAAATATATTAGTCAGATTCACTTTACGTGAAAATTTTATTAATATCTTTTTGTCTTGAAATTTTTGAATAGTACCCAGCAAAACTTTTTACTTTTGTGGAAAAATCAAATTACATTAATTTATGCTCTCTTAACATCAAAAAACTAGATCCAGTAGTACTTTTTTTGCAGTTTGGATAGGCAAAAATCAATACAATTTAATGAATAATTTACGTATTTATAAAACTTAACTGCGAAGAAGAGTTTAAAATATTCAATTCTAAGCTCTAAGAATTTCTAGTTCTACGTTACTACGGTTAAAACGAGCTCAATTAATTTAATAATAAGTACATAATAACTATAAAATTGTTCAAATATGTTATAAGTCGATAAGTTTGAAATATAAGTCTCATTTAAGCCTCAATTTCCCATAATTTTTTTTTTTTTTTTTTGCAAGCAATGTTCTCTTATCTCACCGGTTTTATCGAGAAGGCAAAAATGAAAAAGCGTAAAATACCTTCAGTAAACAGAGTTTTTTACAACCTGCAAGAGGATGGCACGCTTTTTTAGAGCTCAATTTAAGAAAATTATGAGACTTATATTAAATAGCTTTTTTCCGTTGTAACTCTTGATTTTCGGGCTGGAACGTGGCGTGTTCATGCAAAAATGCTCCCAGGCACTGCCATCTGGCGCCAATCATATGCGCCATAAATTCCGGGAGATCAAAAGACAATTACTGCCGGATGTTTATTCCTTCCACACGTATGAGCAGAAGCACCGCAGCAAGTGCGCTCCGCTAAAATTGATGGCTCATCCCGGCACATCCTGTGCAAATAAACTGTTCGCCAGATGATAAGCTCCTTAAAATCGGAGTGATACTCCCGTCCGTCCCGGTTGCAGGATGCGCCCGTGATGGCAGGCAGCATCCCGGCTTCGGTGGTGTTGCTTACCCCTTTTTATTACCCTCAATGCCCCAAGGAGTCATATCCTCTCGGCACATCTGATCTAAAGATCCGACAAGTAATGCTCACTGAAAAATCATGTTACAGCGATGCACACGTCCGCCATCTGGCATCATCTTGGGAATTATGATTTCGCTCATGAAGTGCCCTATCTCATGGAAGTCGGTTGCAATTTCGGCAGGACACCCGCCAGGCGCGCCCCGACGCCCTCCCGGACGCCCTCAATGAAGGAGCAAAGGTGAGCACATCGGCGTCCCACATGACGGGGGCTATCACGTCTGCAGCGAAATGGATCTGTAACCCGATACACGAGAACTCGGGATGCACGGGATGCAGTGCCCCCATCCTGCCGCTCCTGAAGGAATAATTCAATCAGCGCCCTTTGGACGGGAATGCACCGGGCTGGCTCACCTTGCTGACGAGGTGCATCGCAATAGCGCCGCTCCTACAGAAGGTGCATGCAATCTTTTCAATTCATTGTGGCCCGACTTTAACTTGGATTTAGACTTCATTTCAATATCCAGCTGAAGGGCTGCTCTCCCCCAATAGGTTTTTGTGCTGAGTCAGAAAATAGATTTTCCTTTTTTGGGGTTTTCCATTCAGACGGCTCAGAGTAATATTAAGCAAGGAAAAATTGGAATTAGCCCAATTTAGCCGCAGGTCTTGTTGAAATCTGATCAAATTGAAGGTCTGCCTCAATTCAATTTATCTAGATATTGGATGGGGTCAGGAACCTTAACAAACACTTAAAAAAAGCTCAGCACAAACTCAGTTTTTCAGTCCAAAAAAAAAAAAAAAAACTGAAACTGCCCTCGTATAACCAAAAAAAATATGAAGAGCCCTAATAAGCCCTTCTAGGCCCTACCCGATCCCTCTAGGTAGGGTGACATTTTTGTTAAGCAATATTCTTCCTAAGTTATATTCAGAAAATATAGGTCAACAGAGAGAAGGGAATTTCTTCATTCTTTTCCTAATAAATTTTATAAGCTCCAGAAATTTTAAGAACACTAAATGTAGGTGCTGCAATTAGTAATTGTTCTTTTCTGAATAGGTTTTAGTGTTAAGAGTTTAAGAGGTGCAGGTATAAGAAATAACTAGTCTCCTTGTAAAAAGGGCTTTTCGTTTTCAAATTGTTGAGGATAATTGGAGCACGTGTAACTATCGCATCATGAAATCTGTGTTGAGTATTTTGGCACTGCAAAGTTGAACTGAGTTTCAGGTTTTTTGAAAGCTGCATGCATGTATGAATGAGTCATTACGAAAATTTCAAAATAGCAATTACTAATACTCTAGAAATAGTACAATAAGAAAATCAAATTTTAACTAGATACTGAATATAACAAATGATATGTATATACCCTCAACAGTCACTTTAAATTTCTTAAAGAATTTTACACGAAATTGTAAAAAAATATAGTTTTTACCATAGGCTTCGTTATAAGATTATCGGACAAATAATTTTGTGTAAGTTCAGTAATGAAACCAAATTTAAGGTATGTGAGCCAGACATACAATTTTTATATAAAAGAAAGAACGTGAGCCGCGACCGCGTAAGGGTTCCGGTTTTTAATTTTTAAGGTGCGGAACCTAAATGTAAACCCAAAGAAGCTGCAACCACCTAATAAGCATTATTCTTAATTCACAATTCATTAATAAACCTCCATGTCAAAGCAACGTTCAACATGTGCAACTGTCTGAACCTTTCGGTGACAGGATTCCCCAAATTACATCTGCAGGGGGGGAAAAATTCGCCGGCCCGCGAACACAGGCAGGTACTAATTTGCTGAAGATATCGAAAACGTTTATCGATTCGTGTTATCGTTTAACAAATATACCCGAATTGACACATGTCATACATCGGATCGAAGGACTGAGGGCGAGCATGAGTACCTTTTAGCTCCCGATGTCGGTCCTATTAATTACAGCGCCGATCGGTTCTCCGTGTCAAGTCTCCACAAGAAAGTACGCAAGACGCTGACCGGACGACTCTGGCGCTCCGAAGACGCAAGGTGCACGTCTTCATACAACGCAATATGCCGGCTCCACTCGATACGGTCCCAGGAGGAGGAAGAGGGAGGAAGAGGTGCATCTCGAATGATCAGATATCTCCGAAATTCCTTTGAGCATCAATCAGGGCCTATCAATAAAAGCCCACTGGGCTGGAAGTCAATTAATTTCTGTCCAAGTGACATCGGGGTATTTTTGCAAGCCGAGTGGACATGGGCCCGAGGAGGCTCCCAGACATGTCTGAAAGAAGAGGTCCCGTCTTTCTAGATATGACAACTCATCGGTTGAGATGCGGCTAGAAATCCGCGATCCGTACTAAGCGGATTTCCATTTCCAGCTGCGCCTGATGCACTGGTAATCGATTAACCCCTCTGATTAATCGGTTTTATTACAAACGCGAAAATGCAGCCAATTATTAATAAGCGCGAACCGCTGAGTGGTACCCCCCTTTCATCCAGATTGGAGCGTAGCGCCAAATGGCTGCGATATCTTCTAATTAAAACATTAGGACATGGGGCCTGGCCTGGGGGCTCCGTGTCTTAGCGCCCCACAAAATCCACTCTCGGTGGGGGGACTCAAATGAAAACGTTTGCACTGGAATGGATTACATGACATCTGATCGGAGACGGTCGTTTAATTACGCCGGCCTCGCCACGTTTCATCTAGGCCGACGATGGCGGCGATGACAATTTTTTTTTTCGTATTCCCGCTTCGAGCGGATCGCTAGAAACCCCCCTTTTTAAGTAAGCCGACCCAGAACAGGTAACGTCTGCTAGTTCGCAGACTTGGGGCTCCGGTGAGGCTCCGGTGGGGCTCCTTCGGAGTGCACTTGCCCGGGCATCCACTGTGACAAGTGGTACCCCAAGCTCCGGGACCCCGGATTTTCAGCTGTCCTCCGTTTCTGCAATTGAGGAAGTGTTTATGGTTATCAATATTTTTGCGCATGGGATTGCGGGGACCTTATCGATGGCTTCTATCTGCTCCGGTGACAGCCGTAAATTGCTGCCAGTTAGTATTTTATGGGGCCTCTACGGAGCCCGAGTAGCGTGATGATTGGTTATTTCTTTGCCCTGTAAGACGAGAAGCCTCAAGTCGCGCTCTGGTGTCTTCTGGCGCTTCTTAAGATTTCTCCCCTCTGGCTCTTAAAGTTTATGGAAACAAGCCGCCGCAACGCGGATTTATGGCCTATCTTAGTTTTTTCTTCCGGATATCATTTCATGCAAAAGGATCGTGCACATTTAATTACTTTGTTTCGGTTGCTCCTTCATAATTGTCACGATCCGATCCCTCGCAGGGGAGCCAATCTTCTCGTAAAGAGTTTATTGCTGATAAAGATGTTTGCTTAAGAAACGCTACATAAATTTATTACTTTGTATATAAGCAAAGATGCTCTGGCTTAAACAAGCTAAGTAATTTATTTTTCCTCTCCAATTCATTTCAAACTAGTTTTGTAAACTAGCACACCGTAAAGTATACCTAGCCACGGGATTTCGAAATAATGGATTTTCGAAAAAAATATTAATTCCCCATGTGCTTTAGTTCGTGTAGGATTAGATGCAAATACTAGAGATATTTGTTAGTTCTATTTCCAATAACCCTAACTCAGATTCAAAACACAATTAAAATGTAAAATAAAAAACAAGTCACTTGCCTCAATTGCGTAATAAATTTAGTGAAATGAGGACGAAGTAGATCCACTTGTTATATAAATCTTTATTACAAATAAAATTCCGAAAATTTACAACGTAATTAAGTTTAACTTTGAGCCATTACATTTCACGTAGATGTGTGCCCCGTCTATCACTCAGCAGTTACCCAGAACATCAATTAAAAGCCACGGCACGCTGAAATCGCCCTCTCCTGCGGCAGACAGACAGACAGACAGACAAACAGACACATACACCGAGCAAAGCAGTAACAGTGTTATCTTTCGAAATGAACTTCTCTGGAAAGAATAACATTTTGGTGCTATTTAAATCTACGTTATTCAAATACTCAGTCTCAGGCCAAGCCGCCGCTCCACGCGGAATTAATGACAAATAAAATTACGCGAACTTAATTATGGCCCCAAACGCAGAATCATTTTCATTTAAAGCCACCAACATTAGTGGAGGAGATCTCGGAGGAGCCAGCCGAATGGTCCATAGCCGGAATGAAAACCGCAGACTCTGCCAGGTCCCGCAGGAACCCATGATGCTTTGGTGCAAAAGGGGGCTTTGGCACTTCCTAGGCACCTCTGCGCCCCCTCCACTCTTTAAGACAATAAAAATGGCCTCATTAAAAATTGTTTTCATATCTAAATGGGCAATTAATTTCACGTGGTTTTAAAATATGGTTTGTTTGGTTATTCGCAGGACTATGCCCCGGCGGCGATAAAACATCATCACGAGTCGGCAGCGTATTTTGCCGCGTATACGCATCGCATCGCGAGTCCGGGATTCCGTCAACGGGAATTAAGCCCAGTCTCAGCCCCCAGGAAGAGGCAGCTGAGCCAGGATGAGGGTGCGACAACAGCGGGGGCGGAGGCGGAGAGACGGGAGCTCTGCAGCAAAGCAATAAATGGGAATTTTTCAACTTTGTTCGAGGCTCCCTCATTGTTCGATTTTTATCAATTTCGAGTAACAGCTCCGCGCTTGTCGAATATTAAAAAATAACAGCGCAGCGACAGGCTGACAGACAGTCAGTGCGAAAGGTTCATTACAACGCGCCCGTTGTTTATGTTTTAAATTAGAATTCATAGCCGAAGGGCTAGGGTTGCTGCTCGCTTCTTCACATGGCTGCTGAATGAGAGTTTCGAGCTACACCCCGCCCTGGTCTCCCCCGTGCGCGAAAACCGATCGCGGACTGCCCCTGAACTACCTGTTCAAATCATCAGAGCACCTCTGGTGCATAAAAAACAATTCAAAAATTGCGCAACGAAACGAATTCCGCGCGCCTTACACACCTACACCGCGCACCAGACCGGAGCGATACAGTGCGTTCTCACGCTTCAGACCTTGCACCTAGGCAACTCCTAGGCCCAATCACTGCGCATTCAGGTAAAAGCAATTACGTCCTGAGAGGCCCAATAAATCATAAATCGACTTAATCGAATCTCGACCCGCTGCTATCTCCCCGGCTGGTCCACGGTTTTAGTTAAAAGGAAAAGCACCTCAGGCCGCGTGGATGCCATTCCAGAAAGTGAATTAGCCTGATCAGGTTCACGTGCACCGTGCCGCCGCTACCAAATGCAACTAAAATGCAACTAAAATGCAACCAAAATGCAACAAGGTGCAACGCAGCCAAGTGGCGAATTTTAGCTCGCTTTTAATGCTAATCGAGGCGCCCTTAAACCGCCGAGGTCCTTCCCTGCAACTTCCACTGGGCAAATATGAAATCTTGGGGCGTGACGAGTGTTTTAATCGAATCCACTGCGCATCGCCCCCGGAGAAAATTCTGGAGCGGTGCCCTGAATAAGAAGGGCAATAAGGAACCGATCACGATCTTTAATTAATATATCTCCAAGAAATATCCACGTCACCGGGCGTACGATTTATGAGCTTGTCACCTCGCCGTTTTCCTCAAGGTTATGATTCAGATGCAGCATGAGACTTATGAGCCGCGAACCGCGAGCCTTTTCGCCTATAAGAACTAGATTTTTGCGGTGTCGGTGGGATTCGAAAAGACTTTTTTTCAGATTTATATTAAGCCTAAGGCGATCTGCTGCAGTCGTCGTGATGTTGATAAAATATTAAATTCAAAAGGTTTCAGTGGGCAAGGTGAGTGCAAGGTATCTTGCATTAATCTTCTGGCTAAAAAAAAAATATTCGATTGCCAATGTTTGGACAATCAAAGTAACTATCTTCATTTTGTTTTTTAATTCCTTTAAAAATTTATGATCGAAGATCTGGAAAAGTAAATTAAACGTATTCGTTTTCAGAGAATAGGTACGAGAATTATAAGTATTTATATAATTCTCTAAAAGAACTCACTTAGTTTTAAAAGTGCATATATAGGATATAAGTTTGAAAATCTGTGATATTTTAGATCCAATCCATGAAAATAGGTATTTATATACAAGAGTAGGTATTTGAGTACTATTCTTATAGTTTATGCAAGAAGGTCGTCGTTTACTAATTGAAACCTACATTTTCTAAGAATCGTCACCCAATGCAGAGGTCTTTCTTTCTATATTGCAATAGATACATCTAGTGATAGTTTTCGTAATAAGTAATATTAATATTTTAAGAAATAGTATAGTTTGCATTTAACGTCAGGCTTTTGAGATTATAAGTAATAGGTACATAAAGTATATAGTTTTCAAATTTCCCCAACCGAACGTATGCTTGAATTGTATGTGGAATCATCTGTCCACTAGGAATTTAATTAAAAATTCAATTTTAAAGTTTTCAATTAAATTCCCCGAGAAATAAAAGAAGATTTATGAATAATCCAGAGGTAAAATGGGTCCCATAACAGAGTTGATAGGTTCGTTCTTCGCAAAATCTCCTTATCAAAGGGCGCACTGAGTCTCCTCAAGTCCCCGGAGGAATCCATAGCCAGAGGAGGGATTCCTTCCAGGTTAGATTTTAACTACTTTCTAAGAGGATTAAAATATGAGTAAAATTTGAATTCCAATAAACCCGGTGAATATTGCCGTCATACGAGAGCATCCCACCGAGGGCCCCACATGCGCCGCCGGGGGTGGGGCACTCGATGTCCGACGCTGACATCAAAATTTATGAGAAGCCAACGAAAGTTTCTTGTCGCTAGCTCAGGTGGAGCTAATGGCGTCCACCCCCGCCGTTCTAGGGGCTAAAAGTTCACAGGAAAATGGGGCTCCGCTGAAAGGTGAGAAGCTTTAGGCGCGGCGAAATGATACCTGCCCGCGGCGGCACCTGTACGCCGGGAATTGGACCTCGGCGGGATTTTATAAAGCCGCTCAGGGTGCTCCACACAGAGCCGCACATTATCCACCTTTATTGATGTATCTTTAGAATTTTATCGAGGATTTGCAGCATAAAGCCTACCGTCACGGGCAAAGGAGCCGGACGAGGGGCGGGACGGCGGGGCGGATTGATGGCTGTGCCATACGTCGGACGGCCGGCAAAAACATTATTTACGATCCCCCCAATTATCAAAGTCGAAATTTCAATAAGGCTTCATCACACGCAAGAGTTATTGGCCAATTACCTCGATTTATTTGTTTAGCGGGCAAAAGACGGTTAAGTACAAGGCGCGGGGCGGCAGCGGCTAAGTCACGTAGCATCCGCGGCGGTAGAGTCCGTGCCGGCGCGTCGGGGCTGCCAGAAAACTCCGAAACGAAAAGGGCAGCACAAAAAGTGACTGGCCGCGGATTTATGACCGCGGGTTAACGGCCGAAATACACGGCCGCAAGGTGAAGCAGCGCTGCCCGGCCGCGAAATGCAAAATGCATCCTTCGGGTGGACACGCCATCGCCTCCACCCGCGCACCGCTCAATGAAAAAAGTCCCCAAAACAGAACTAGCTAAATTAAGGCGCAATCTCTGCTTAATGTATAATTTTCTTAAAGATACAACTTAAGTAATTTAACAAGAAAATGTAGGAAACAGTGCAGAATTTTATTTATTTTAAATAGACAGGATTTGAAAAGTATTATATCAAAAGATAAAGTATCGGTTATTCCACAAGACAGAGAAGACATTCTTAAGATAGTATTTTACCATTTATAATCTTTACAACTAAGTTGTTTCATAAAACATATTAAGTTTAAATATTTACGATTAGTACCTATGTTAAGATACAAAACCATACCTGTATCAATTTTATGCAAACTTTCGAAACACTAATTTTAGATTGTGATTTACCCAAATGGTTTAAAAAGTGCAATTTATATATACATCAGCTTTATATATCTATACCCCCGAATCGTGAAATTGATTTCTAATAAACTTTGCCCGATTCACGGGGCAAACTTGCCACCCCCAGTCTCCAATAAATCATCCTTGTCGAGGATGCGCGCAAATAGGACGAAACCGAATTTTCCGGATCAGCTATCCCCTGAAAGCGTCGTTAGCCATCGCAATTCGCGAATTAGCCCACGACCGAGTAATCAAACAAATTTACTGGCCTCGGTTCTAATTAAATTCTGAAGACAAATTAGCATCCGGCCCCCATCCCCAATTAGAATCTCTCCGAATTCCCGAAAATTTAGGGGCCTTCGAGTGGAAAAGATGTTTCCTTTCAGGACATAAAGCGCGCAATGGGAAGACAGGCGACGATTCATCCGGCAAATAACTTTCGTAAGAAAGTTCCTTTCCCAAATCGCCTTATCCCAGATTATTAGCACAAAGTCAATTATTTCTGGGAATCCCCCGGAACCTCTCCACTCCAGAGATTGACTGATTGGCTCCTTTTTGCCGCCAATGTCCCGTACTCCGCTGTCGCCGCCCGCGCCGGTTGACGTCGTCGCGGCGGTAGTCCGGCCGGTGCGGTTCATTCCCCGAATGCAAATTGCATGGACTGTCCGGCGCGGGAGACGAATTGACATGTTGGCGCGAATTTATGTACCTGGTCTGGTTCGTTCCCAATTCGGCCGCAACAGTCGAACAAATATTTCTGTCGTCGGTTTTGATTTACGTCGTCCAGCCAAAGGTCGAGTCGGCATTGTGCGAACGCGAAAATGGCTGCATAATTGCCTTTTATAATAAGTTTCGCTTATATCCCAACTACGGCGGGTTTATTAATAGCAACCTCAGACTCGCTACATTCCGCCGTTTGTAAGCAGTCGATGTGATTAACTTTGTTGCAACGCAATGAGAATTACTTCTTTAAACCGATAAACCGTTCTAGGGATTAACGTGTATACCATCAAAAATACTTCCCAATACTATACATGTATATGTAGATATGCATTATAATAGAAAAAATCCAAGTTCGATTAGCTACCGAGTTAAGCCGTAAAACGCAGTAAAATAATACTTCATTAATTAAATGAGCCACTATAGAGAATGAAAGCCTTTTATACATTTTACAATTCAATTTATATTTACTTTTTTCTAATTATTGTGATTTCTCAAAAATCTATTCCTTTACATGCATATTTTTGCAAACAGGTAATTTTAGACAAAATAATATCTAAAAAGTATTAGTTTACGAAAAATAATCAAGATCTTACCTTATAAATTGCCCTAATAATTGTTCACATTTTAATAGATAAACTAAATCACTTCACTTCTCAAAGATAAACTAAATCACATCACATCAATTATCGAACTGATTTAACGCTTCTAGCTTACTAGCAAACTAGCTCAAAAGTTAGGAAACCGTAACCGTCTTTACTTAACGGAGACAAAAATCAATTGACTTTGACCAGCTGCGCCTCACCGAGTATTCTCTGCGTTGCGCAACAAAACGACATCGATAACCACGATTAGGTACAGCAATTAGTGAGAAGATCTCAAGGCCAAACAATTGAATTTTAGTAAATAGGAGTTACCAGCTCTTTTGATTTTAACATTTTCATAAATCATTTTAGGTATATTTTAATAATCAACTTAACCAAGTACTCCGCAATCATTTGAACATTTTTCGAAAAATCGTTTCTTTCTCATAATCCTTTAAAATTAATGCTAAAATGTTAGGTTCATAAAATACGAAGTAAAAACATGTAGAATATATTTTTTTTTTTTCTTTAAGTGTAACTTAGAGAAGTATTACAATATTTAAAAAAATAGAAAAGTGGTAAAAATTTGTGTTAACGATTTTGGTAGAATAAAAAATATTAGACGCATATTTAGTTATTTGGGTTTAAATAAAATTTATTAATTACTTTAGTTTATTGAAGCTTTTAGTGAAATATTGTATTTAACATTTCACCTATAGATTTCGCTAAATTGAAATGTGTAATGTTGGAACCCATTTGGATTTTCTTCCTCTAATCTCTGAACAGCCCTAGGTGAGCACCTTCTTCTCATTTAATTCCCTAATTTAACTCGATACTCAGCATTGACTTGAGTGCATTAACCATATATAGCACTTTTCTATCCCGGGGGCAAAATGTGAACCGATCTGACCAATCCTTGCGTACCCTCGTCACAGATGGAGTGGGCTAGATTTATGCTTTCCCATAGGCATTTTGCTGGAAGTTCCACCGAACAGTAATAGGGCCCCATGATAAATATCCAGAAATTTGTAAACACGTTTTCAATTAGGCCCAAGCCACATGAAATCGTGGTGTATGGCACACACAGATCACATAAAATATTTGATCTCAGCCTGCGCCGAGATTTCTCAAGATTCTAATCCTTCGGGGCACAGGCAATGAGATATCTGCACGCGATTAATCTCAGCATAAACAAAAGTTAATGATGTTCCCCGGTAACAAGAATATACGCTTTTTGTTCATTAGCCAGAGCTCCATCTCCGGTCTTTTATGGTTTTTCGCATTCTGATAGCCATTACCTCCGGAATATTTAAATTTTAACTTTTTCCAATTTAGGAGGATCAATGCTCCTCCACCGCATTGAGGGGAATTGTTTTAAATCTTGGTGCATTTTGACGTGTTCGAATATTTTACAGGATTTATTATTTAGGGAAAATTAGTTGCAAAAAGGGGGTTGTTTAACATAGCCTACCAGACCGCATCGCAACGCCCGGCATCGGAGTCAAGTGCCAAAACGCTGAAAACCAAAATCGATTTCGGTCTTCGAGGAAGTGAACCGAAATCAATTATTCATGGCGCCAGTTAAAAATTTCAGGAATATTTCTTTGGGTAACTTTTCTTTTTTTTGCAAATACAGAGGTCGCCATAAGAGGGAAATTATAAAAGACCATAGTACACCCTGACTGTGAATTCTTTTTTCGACCAAACCAGAAGAAAAAAGAGCAGCTAAGAAAAAAGTAGTTTAAACAAATTCCCGGGGCTTCCGAGATCGGGTTCCTTCCGAGGAGTTATTTTCTCTTCCGGAAGAGTCTTGCCGCAGGGCTGAATCCCTAATGCTTGTCACTGAAACGACTTTTTTAACTGCTTAAAATTCACATTGGATGATGATACTTTCTAGTTTCATTCCCGAAGTCTTTCATGTGGTGTCCTCCTGCAGCCACCATTTAAACTTGGCTTCTTTCCGGGACGCTGCTATCTATCTTAGTTGCGGCACGGGCCGCGTCGCACGGTGCGGGTGGAGGTTCGGTAGGTGTGTGCACGAGCAGGTGACAGAAACTTTCTTAAAAATGGTAATTTCGGCCACAGCTCATGTATATTTCTGGTATAGATGAGGTGCACACATTGCTCGGGAGATGGCTGGGAATCGATCGACTCCCTCACTTTGCATAAATGTGGAAAACTAATTAGTGATAAGTCCTGAGGGCATTAAGATACCTGCTCTGAATGTTGAATATTTATGTCGAACCCTTCAGGTTTGATTACGATGATGGCTAGAGCTTATTCTCAGCATTTTGATCTTCCGCAACTTTAATAGCAAAAACTTATTTAGCTGCATTAATTAGAAGATTAAAGCTGATTGCTTCCACATGGTAAGAATTACTAAAATTAACTTCAGTTTATACTTGTTATTGAAATTATAAAACGTTTTCGTAACTAGATTTATTTTTACATAACCAAACATGTAAAAGCATAGTATAAAACATTTTCCCGCAAATTACAAATTCATAAACGAAAATGACCCATGGGGACCAAAAAATTCGAGTATTGGAATTTTGCATTTTCTTGTAGTAAGATATCTTGATTTATTACTTAAAAAAATAAAAATCGAATTTATAGGTGCATAATGAATACTTCCGCTAAAACTTATTCCTAAAGAGATTCTTTTTTCGACTCCATTACTAGGTAACGTAATATCCCTTAATGGTATATAATTTCTACCAATCGTTAAAAATTAGTTTTAATAGGTATCTCTACTGTAAAATATCGTTATAACGAGCTTTAGTTAATTAAACACCTGTTCGTTATAACAACAGAGTAATATCAAGAGGTGTTAATATCCAATATATAAGCCCTTCAACCAAAGTCATTTTCGTCCTGTCCTAGGTGTTTCTCGCTATTCAGCAAATTCAATAAAACTTAACTTAATTTCTTTAAACCATCCAGCTTTCAATATAAATTTTCGCAAAACTATAGTATTAAAAATAGGTAATAACAATTGAGTTGTAAATGTAAATGCAGAGCTAGAGTACAGTCCAGATTTTATGCCGCAATATAACATCTATATTCGATGGGAGTCATGTAAATTATTAACGAGAGATAATGGGCAATTTTGTTCAATAATTCCTACAAAATTACCATCATCTACAAATCTTCTTATCAAGAGACGGTCTGGCAGAAAATAAGAAATCCACGAGAGCAGGAAATTAACTCCCAGAATGTCCCATAATTACAGCTTTGATCGCGGTAATCACCGTGTTTGCGATCAACCCTCGATCCCGACCGCCTAACTGATTTCGCCGATTCATTTTTCACCGCGGACGATGATATCCGTTGACGTCTCAATTAATTGATTAATCGGCAGCCAGCGAAGATTTTAATATCTGAAATTCCTCGTGTATCAGCATTAAAAGCAGATTATGCCATCAGAAAACCAATCTGCGGCCGCGGAATTGTGTCGGCTCGGCCATACTCTGGTCTGCCTCTGTCTCGTCCGCGCGCTGTGTTGCGTCGCGCGACTTTGAGTTTCCGTCAGGGCTGAAAAGGCGCCGATAAAGAGCTCTCCATCGAAGGGCGAAATTAAATTAATGATCGATGTTATTTGCACATTAAATAGAATTAATTAAAATTTTAATTAAAATCTTGCGCACCATAGATGCAGAACTTTTTGTTGCTTTTTATGCAGCTCGACACAGGTGTGCAATCTGGTACACGAAATTTTTTTTTCAATAAATTTCGGCGCCCCACTGCCGGAACCCGGAACCCGGAACCCGGAATCCCGAATCCCGAATCCCGAAACCCCAAGACATGTTCCCACAGATCAAGGAGGAAATTGATTAAAAATGCTATGGTGCAGTGCAAATATCCGAATGAATGTTTGACTTTACCGAGGTATGCTGATTAGTTTCATTAGTTGCATCCGAGGGCTGCCCGTTGTTTGCTCATTTCGCTCGTCATTTCGTACGTGATTTTCAGATATTGCTGCAATTTAGCATGGCTGAAGGATATTTGCTTACGTCTGGATCCGTTGATTCACGGCATTCGGTGCATTTTGTAATTGGCTTGCATCCAGGATAAGGGCGAAACTTGGTGCAGTCGACGTAAGCGCGTACGTCTCGTTATGAATTTGCTAATATGACTAGAGTCTCGGTGGTGCACGTTCACACGTACGACCGACCGATCCTTCCTGTCTCCTGTTACACTCCAGACACCAGTCGAAACCTTGTTTGCTGGGATAATTTTAAGAGCCAGTCGACCAGATGAAGTGTGAAGTGAAGTCGTCCTTTTAAGCGACTAATCCTTCCCTTCAATTGCGACATAACTTGATATCGGTCCCTTACTCTATTGGAACTTTAACTCCCTGCTCCAATATTTTATAAAATAGGTACGAGTATTACACTATATTTGCGTTTACGATAGCTATTTAAATTTATTTCATGATGTGAAAAAAACCCATACATTTTTAAAAGATAAACGAAACTGAGTTTTAAATAATAATAAAAATTCCGACAGATATTTAATTGGGCCACCAAATAACCAACAAATATTTGTTATATACAACAAAAAATATAATAATATAAATCCTACCAAGAAAACACCAAATTTCTATCCTCAACCGTTTTCAAGATATTTAAAATAGAAATGAAGCGAACGTACCCTTTACAAATATCATAATTTACAACTTTTACATATTTTAATAACAATACCGTTTTCGGTACTGTATTCGGTAAACTAAGTTTTATTTTTGTTTTAATTTATTAAAGTTTGAATTCATTAGTAAATAGCAAAATGGGCTTTTATAAATATTTGTAATTAAAAACTTTATGATAGACATAGCAGCATTAAATTTGGCTAAGCAACTTAAATTTGGTTGTTACAGATTTTATTATTGTACGTAAATATTTCTAATTTAATATTTAGTTATTTTGTCATAGAAATCGGAACAACTTTTTCAAGATGTCACGGAATAAAATTAAAAACAAAGAAAACATATTTCAGAAAGCTTAGACGGAATGAAATACCTTTTAAAAAATGAAGTACGTATTTACAATTGTACATTCAATTTTAAAAATTCATAGTCTCCAGACTTAAATTATTATACTAGATACTAGTTGATTTGACTACCTAGAAAAAGATTCTGACTACCTCGAAGAAGTTTCGAAGTCGAACGCTTATTTTCAAATTGGCAAGAATGAATTAAGTAGGTACTATAATTAAAAGTAAAAGTAATTAGCTCAATAAAAAGTGTCTCGGAAGATTCCCTTTTATCCATTTCCCACAAGCTAAGGTCCGGAAATTCGAAATACTTCTGTAACCTGAAACATACGAACTGATTGTCCGTAATGAAAGTGATCAAATCGAAGGTACATCGAGAAGCTGGAGTTGACGATTAATTGGTTTGTTGATAAGGCTAGGGATTATCCCCACTAGGGTATGCTTAACATATGCTGTTTACCTTTGATGCATATGTTTATACGAGCCGGCTGATTACACCCCCGCAAGATTCCCAGTATAAGCCGCAATTACATTATCACAGAAATCAGCCCGCAATCATGGATGTGTTCGGCTTATTTTGTGTCAGAAAATGAAACCTTTTATGAAAAGCTCAAATGCAACACATATTATGTGCCAGCGGGACTAGTTTAAGGCTAATGAAATGCAAAAAGGGTTTTTCCAATCACTCCAGTAAACAACGTTTAATTTGCAATGGACTCCTATTTAGCTGGTCATCAACAAGTTTTAAGCGGAGATTAGTGGGCCCATTACACCTGCCCCGCTAATCACTGGCCGGGTGCTCCGATATGGCAGTGAGGGCACTTTAGCGAATATTTAAATAAGCCTCCTCCCCCGCGAGGAAAGCAAATAGTTTCAGTATCCATTGCGCGCCGTAAAATCCTTTCAGCCGCAAATTGAATCCCAAATGGGCACGATTTGAAGCTGACCCCGACCATTGAGAGCGGTAATCACCATAAAACTCTCATATTTATAAAATTATTAACATGTGATAATGAGATCAATAAAACACGGGACTCCCGGCCGGCAGGACGATTTAAGTCTTTCAATTTCCGCCATGAATTTCACATAATGATGGGGGCCCCTCTCGATGTTGGAGGAGCCCTGGGCCCGTGCTCGGGTTCGGGCTCCGGTGATTTATTCGTTTTCATTTGGTCTGCATACTTTCAAGAGGGGCTCAGCCATGAGGTTGGAAGTCCAGAGTGCAATATTGCAATATGGTTGCGAGGGCCGGGGGCGGGAGGCGGGTGGTTGCATTCAACTCTGGACGGGTGCATTTATTTAGCTGCTTCTGATGTTTTATAGTCGCGTGATGGGGCCCCACCACCACCACCACCACCACTCCGAACGACGAGCACAAGTCCCGGCTTATTTTTCGCCGGGAATTGAATAAATTGGAGCAGGAAGGGCCACTTCACATCTTTTAAAGTAACGTTCGCAATTATGGCGGAGCCCCGACTCATGCAGGGCTCATTTCGCCGGCTGTATAGTGCGAATGGGGCCCCGGAACGGAACCTCAAATTGCGCTGTTTTATCACGCGGCGCTAAAGAGTTGCTCACTTTAATGCAACTTATTTCTTGAGGTGTTCCTCGGAGTCTCCGGGAAGAGATTCTCACGAGACACCGCCGACTGTTGCCCGGCTGGAACGACGACGGTTGGAGCTATCTCCGACGTCATTTGTTAAATAATTCACGTTGAGCAGCCTCTTAAATATTGCTATTTTCAAAATGCAGCAGAATTTTCCGTCTCTCCCTCTTACTCCTCCTCGCTGTCGGGAATGTATGCAGAACTCTGCAAATAAATGTGCATCATTGGGGGCACTCCTCAGTTTTGGCAGCGGAATGCTTTGTGATTTCCTTAACGAGGAAGTTGAGATACCAATTGCAAGGATGCAGCTCAAAATGCATGTTTACGGTGTGCCAAAAATGGAAATTCGGTGCAATGAAGGTACTGCATCAGTTACCCCCAAATTGACTCAGCCAGGAGCTGCTTAAATTGTAATATTTCATAAGGTGGGCTTTTTTCAAGTCATGGAAATATAAAGCAAATATTCATGTTTTTCGGTAAAATAATCCTAACATAAGTATTTTCCTTCCATACACCTTTAAAATTCCGTGTTTAAGGAAATCGTGGGGCAGAAAACAACTCCCCATTCTCTAAAAAATTTAGAATTCAATTCTCAATAAAGGCTGGGTGTCCATACATGAAAAAATAAAATTTCTTCTGTTTTTTGTAAATGAATGGCGAACACTTTAATCCCAAGCAATTTAAACTGGAATTTAAAATTAGTTTTAGTAGTGTTATACCAAAATTTAATCCTGTTAAACTGATAATAAAATTGCTAAGGGACTCAAGGACTTACATTTTCATTTCTAGAAAACGTTACACCACTGCATACCGAATCTAATTTCTGAGTTTAAACAATTCGTTTAAGTTAACATTGAAAATGCTTAACTTAGTATAATATGGATGTAAAAAATGTTACATTTTCATCTCTGTTTGAGCAGCGAAAATTCAGATACACGAACTAGTTCACAAAGATCTTGTACTGTGTAATCCTGAATTCAACGTTTTAATATTAAAGAAATTTCCATTTAGTGAAACCTTTCAAGAGCTAGTTAATTTTGTGCAGTTCCTAACATTTATCCTTGAGATTAACTTAATTTCGACCCACCCTGGTACCCTGGCAGAGGGATTTTTTTTTACATATTTTTTGCCCGGTAGAAGAGCTCCTCTTCGAGTTTCAAGTCCACTCGAAAACTGGAACGAGGACCTTCCTTCAGGATAATTTGCCGACCCCCCCTTTCTAAATGAATTACAAGAGTAATAACAATTCCGGAACCCATAATCGTCTTCGTTCATCCCGGATGAATGAGTGCGTCATTAGTTTCAATGCGCCCCAAATGAGCCTCACTTTGTGCATTTTATAAGAAGAGGCGAAGTCCCTGTGCCAGGAAAAACTTGGCGCGGAAGGAAAGACTCTTCTCTCTGGAATTACAGCAAAATTATATGCAAATGACTTTTAGTGCATTAAAAATTATCAAGAAAAGTAAATGAGCGCCACGACGATAGACACCCGGCCTGGAGATAGCGAGGACTGTTCCCTTTTTGTGCTAGAGACGGGACGGTCAGGATTCCCGGGAGCTGCTCCGAGTTGAGCCCTTCTTTGTAATTGGGTTGTGAATTTGAAGGAAGCCCGTCACTGGGAACGACTGAGGCAATAAAAAACGAAAAAAAAACGGAAGGACATCTGCCTAGCGAGATCCTTCCTTGATGGGTCTTTGATTTTTGCCGGCTCCCGTGAGGCATACGCACCTAATCGAGGAGCCCCGGGAATACTCTCCTTAATTAAATTAGCATAAAAACTCTTTATGCTCGACACAATGGACCACTGGTTCCAGTCGAGTGTGTTTCGGGAGCGCTATTTCGACTGGGATGTGCAGCATAAAAGCAGCCCTCGGGCTCCGTTCCCCCAACCATTCGAAGGGCCCCTGCCGATTCAAATTGGGGGCGGGGGTGGCTCAAGTGTACAAGTGGGGCGTCAATAAAAGAGGCTCAGCCCTCTTCCTCCTCCATCGAGTGCATCGCCATCGCAGGAGCTGCTCAATTATTAATTCGACCGCGCGGTGCAATGTGCAGTCACTCGATGCGATGCGATGCGAAGCGATTTGGTATGCAGGAAGGGCCTCCGCCGTAGGGCTGACGAACCGCTCCAGGGGGGTCACGTGTAATTCAATCTATCCCTGGCCCCTTTTGATGAGTCGGCATCTTGGCCGGCTGGGGAAGGGCAGTTTTAAGAGGGTCTTGAGCCCAAGAAGGACTAATGGACGCAATGCAAGCAGCCCTTTTGTGTGCCCTGCCCTGCTGCACTAACTGCATTCTTGCGGTCGCCATTTTCCACTATGCGACCTACCGAGCGCATCAAACCCTTTTGTTCCACCCAGGGACGAATCCGTCGTCTTCAATCGGTGAAAAGCCCATGAAAGGGTTAAGTCAGAGCTGTAAATTAATTCCACCTCAGCCGAGAAGAATGGTCGCCTCCTCGGCGCACAAAGCGGAGATTCTTTCCCTTGGAACTAGCTTAAAGGTAATAAATGCAATTTTCCTTTCCGAATAGATACATATTTCCGTTTTCTTGGATACCAGTTATTTAGTATTATTTCAAAATGTTTGTCACAAGCTTACTTATTAATTAATTTGAATATCATTTCTACGTTCTAGACGTAATGAGATTAAAAATAAATTTAGTTCCTATGTATTAGGTCAAAAGGAAAATGAGAGATCAGAAGTTTGCCGGTTTAATTGTAAGTAAATGAAATGAATGGTAAAAATCTATTCGAATCTATCGCATGGCACAAAACACAATTTAATTAGACCAATAAAAAATACTACTTACCGCAGAAAGTGCATAAAAAATTAATTTTAATTATGCTTAACAAAATTTTCGACAGTGTACATTTCTTTACTTGTATTGGGTTTTCAAAATCTTAGATCCTAAGAGAATTCATTTGATTACCTCTACGCCGTTAAATATAAATATTTTTACACTATCGGAAGACCGCAAAACAAATTAAAACTTTCTTCTAATGGAAACAAATTTCAAGAGATTGATTTTTGAATTTTACTCTAAAATTTAAATGTTTTCTTGCAACATAAATATTTTCAATTTGTATCATTTTAAGATAAAAACCTTTTTCCATAATTGTATGTAAGTACATGCAGAATATTTGTAGATATGAAAAATTCGTTATTTTATGGATTGAAATTAATTCAGAAAAAATTCTAACAATATTAAAATTTTTTTTTTTTCGGAAGAGGAATTAGAAATTATAGTTTATTTTCCCTTTTGTTTCATAAGATGCTTTTAATATATTTTTAGTAAGAAGTTGTAATAATTGCTACGTGTGGAAAAATTCACCTCTCATTTCCAGTTTAAGCACTCCAAAATGTATTTTATAAAATTATTGCCTAAAAAAATTTGGTAAGCCTCTAACCAATTCTCATAATAATAAAATATTCCAAAATGTAATTCTGCGCAATTCCGAACACCAGATTCATTTTTACGAGCCGCTGTCAATTCAACGAAGAAGGAGAAGCGCTTCAAAGCGATGTGGAAGCGCTGTTTTTCTCTGGCATGCGGCGTAACGGGATTTGGAAGGAATTTGAAGCTTGGATTTAAGTTTGTCTCTTACCTGAAATTAAATATCAAATCTGCATCTACTTGAGGCACACTTTTCACTTTCTTTTATTTATTACCTGATATTAACACTAACTTTCAACAAAACTTACAAAAACTTGAGCTGAAAAAATGAATTTCACTGATTTTACCAATTTTTCACTTGGCCGAGCACACCACGACCTGCTCTTGTTACTTGTTCTAAACTGAGTTCTTTGGAAAGGGGAAGCTGATTAGAGAGAGCACAGTTTAGAACAAAATTAGAACTAAATGGTTAGTGCACTGGAAAATTCCCTGTAATTTTAATTCGATTTAATCAATAAATAATTTTGCACAGCTAATTATAGCATAAGGATTCTTGATATCATGTTATCAGTCTATGAACGTTCATATAATTAACTCTTTTTAAAGATTTTACTTGAAAAATACGAATTAAATTCGGTTCAATGTATCTTCTGAACTATTCGATTTTTGTACTAAGAATATTAAGATTTTTTTATTTGATAGCAGCTATGCAAATGCAACAAAGTTCATTCTTATTCTTTTAGTAGTTGGAGTTAACGTATAAACTTCTTGGAGAGGGGGGGGGATGAAAAAATGAAGTAAAAACGTTTTAAATAGTAAATGTTGATCAGAAGATTTCAAAGTTTGTGTTTCTAGCCAACGAAATACGTTAAGTTAAAAATATGTTACATGTCTGAAAAGACGGTGTAGTCTCTAGTAATTGGTTATTTTAAAGGTAATTTTTTTATTTTAAGGCTTGTGTAGTTTCGTGGAATTAATTTTTTTTTCAGCAGCAATCACAGAGCCTATTAATTGCGAGGTCAGCGTATATTTAATAGATAAGAATTCGAGAATGGGACGAAATTGTCTATTTCAAAATGCCCCAACGAAAACAACCACAAATTTTGACTTGGCTGTGTAAATATTACATATACTATTTCATTTGTATTAATTAAGCTAATAATTCTAATGTTCTTATTCATATTTTTATTTTATTCCTAGCAAGATCCCAAACTCTGCGTACCCAAG
Organism: Tolmerus cingulatus; assembly: GCA_959613345.1. Taxonomy (NCBI): domain Eukaryota; kingdom Metazoa; phylum Arthropoda; class Insecta; order Diptera; family Asilidae; genus Tolmerus; species Tolmerus cingulatus. The sequence continues at coordinate 36,139,012 of OY390710.1, forward strand.
GGCCTCTGCTTAGCCTAAGACGGCTCGAAGCGAGAGAGAGGAATACGGACGTAATTTTGAATTTAAATTCGCCTTTCCCGAATAATGGCGAGCAGGACTTCATTAGGGGAAGTAATAACCAGGAGCCCATTGTGCACCCACTCCCGGAAGAAAATACAGATGAATATGCGCCCCAAATGGAACCTTTCTGCCCGCCACTTTCTTGGGCATTGCTAGAAAATGCCCGTTAAATTTCAGGCATTTTACGACCATACCTCGGTGCATCGTTAATGCAAATTAATTGGGTAAATTAACATTTGCTAGTGCACCGAGGTGTCGTTGAATTGATAAAATATTTTTAATGGTCCCGCATAAATAAACGAGACATTTGTGCGACACTCGCGCCAGTTGGCAATTAAAATTTTACACAAATTTATTTGTGGGGCGCTGCCTTTTATTCGAAGATAAGAGGAAGTTTTATGTCCTCAATTAACCGAGGTGAATTACAGTCCCAGTGCACGACGCCTCCCCGCAAAGTTGAGATGCCAAATTCCCCCTCGAGTGGATTATTTATATAATGCAATTAATTAGCTACAAGTACTTTATTGTTGTAGTTGGCCTATCCTGTAGTTGCGCAGATGACGCTTCCTTTTTAATTTTATTCGATATACGAGTAGCATAAATTCGTGTTGAAATAGTTTCCGAACAAAGTAGTTATTCTGATTCTTACTTTTATAGTAAATATATACCTTAACAAATACCTTTTCTATATTCTTAAACGTAACATTGCTCTGAAAGTTGCAATTTAAAACCGATTTTTTTTTTTTTTTTGCAAAAAATCGATAAAGGGTTGAGGTATTAAATTAAAATAAATTTCAGTAAGGCTTTATAGCCACATACTGTTGTAAAAAATTTAAGGTCCTAGTTAAACACAATAAATGATCTCACTCATGCACTGATCACAGGGTACTAACACAATCTTGCTATTTAACACGGAGGGATTTTGCCAAAAATCGAATTCTAATATATGTACATATTTATATAAAATTGTCTCTTGATTTTAAACAAAATAATAGATTTATTACGATTTAAACTTTTTTTTGCTACGATTAAAAAATTCGCTTAAGTTTTATGAGACTAAAATATTTGTCTGCTTAAAAAGACAAAAGGGATTAAAAAACTTTATGCTGCTCAAGAATTTTAATTGTAGTCTGCATAGAGATTGTAAAAAAAACAAAACAGCAAAAGGAGATTGTCATTTTTTGGAAACGAATTTCCAAAAAATGGCTTCAGTATTACGCAATCTATCATCTTCTATTAGATGTGGAATCTCCAGAATAAATGTAAAACTTCCTAAAACCTTCGTGAGGTTCAATACTACCGAAACATCAAAACCTAAGGATCAGAAACCGAAGCCGACAGTTAAAAAGCGTAATGAGGCTATGAGGAAACAACTAACTGACTTTGGAAAATACGTCGCCGAATGTCTACCGAAATACGTGCAAAAGGTCCAGATAACGTCTACAGATGAGCTAGAAGTGCTAATTTGCCCTGAGGGTATAATTCCTGTCCTCCAGTTCCTGAAGGATCATCACAACGCCCAATTTGAAAGCTGTATGGATGTGACTGCTGTAGACGTGCCCTGCCGCGAATATCGCTTCGAAATCGTCTATCATTTTCTAACGAGGCGATACAACTCCAGACTCAGGGTTAAAACGTACACTGATGAACTAACTCCCATCGACTCAGCGACAGGAATTTATAAAGCGACCAATTGGTACGAACGGGAGATTTGGGATATGTATGGAGTGTTCTTTGCCAACCATCCAGATTTAAGGAGACTTTTGACTGACTATGGGTTCCAAGGCCATCCGCAAAGAAAAGATTTTCCGCTCTCAGGATACGTTGAAATGCGCTACGACGATGAGAAAAAACGAGTTGTCGCTGAACCCGTGGAATTAGCTCAGGAATTTCGAAACTTTGATTTGGCGACGAGGTGGGAACAATTTCCTAATTTTAGACAAACCCATCAACCTGCAGAAGACATTAAGGTTACTAAGAAAAAAAAGAAAAATAAATGAATTATACTCAATATAAATGTTAAATCGTAATAAATAAATGTATGAGTTGAACTCGAGAATTTTATGTGATAACTATTGAGCTCAAATTTATAAGAGAGTCACATTTCTTGAAACCAAACCATTAACGATCCAATGATAGAATATTCAAGGTTTTAAATATCGTTTACATACCAAATTTGACTATTTTCGAATAGCAACCTTCGAAGTTAAAGTGGAGCAAATAAATATCAAATTCGGTATATTTTCGAAATAATTATAATTAACAAGCGCGTAATTTATTTGCTATCCGAAAGATGTATAAAAATTTGCTGGAAACGATATAAATATTATTAATTAGCGAAAATATCCTGCGAACATGTCTGTGGTCAGTAAATTCATTTCCGATTTAGCCAAAGCCAAAGATACCTTGATTTATTTTCTTTAACATATAAACTTGTGTGTTTTGCCCAGTGCTCACGTAATTCATATAAAAAAAATAAAAAAGTAATCCTTGCCTTTTGTCCATAGCCATTTTAATTCAATTAGGGAAAACAATTGATTGTGATGACAGTTTTAATGAAAAGATCGTTGAACAAGTCCGCACTACCTCAATTTCATCCAAACCCGTCCTATTCGAGGCTATTTATTTTGAGATAAATTTTATTTCTCTAACCTTTTTTTTTTCTTCGCTCGTTGCGAGCTCGTCTTAAGGATTTCTCATTAGCAAAAGGAGGAGCAGGGAAACAAGGATTCGTTTAGAGGAGTCCAAGGTTCAGAAAACAAACAACACAGGCCCCCCACCGCCCCCCGGTAACAATGAAGAAGGTGAGCTGCGTTATTGACATGGAATAAATCTTACCCTTTAGCGCAAATTTAGTCCCTCAATCATTAGTTGAGGTCGTCGTGAATAATTTATGAGGCTTGACGGAAAAGGACGTGCTTAAGTTGAGACAGAATTAATGGACAAAACTCCCACTTTACAGCGTTCCTGCACGTTGTTTTGGCCGAATGTAGATGTTGATTATATTCTTGTTTTATTCGTTCCAGAATTATCCCAAAAGGTCCCTTCTGTGGTGGACTGCTGCTATCGGCATAAATCTTTATGATTTTCTTGGACTTTGCCACCTGGTTCCAGTGCATGAGACTCACATTGCTCATCCGTATCTCTCCACGTTTCAAATCGACTCATTAAAAACGAAACGAAGGAATATATAATTATTATATTAATCTTTAAATTTTACTTGTTTAATATATATTATATTTGATCTATTTCGCACTGTTTATTTTTCTTAGCGTAAAGCTAGAATATAAAACAAAAACAAATTAACTAATTGGATTTAATTCACGCAAATGGCATCGGTTCGATAGGTTGACTTGTAAATCCTCTGAAACAACCCCTTAACTAAATGGCTTTTCTAATTAATCACATTAATTCCGCATGATTTTCTGCTCTTACGATTTACACTAGGTTCTTTGGCCGTAATAATTCACCTGAAAGGCTTTCAGAACTAATAAATTACGGATTTAAAAAGGCAGTATGATGTATTTTGAGGAGGAAATTGATTATCCTTTTTAATTTTATATACTTTTGATAGTGTAGTTCTAGAAGAACTACCTAAAATAAAAGTGTCCTCATACTATGTTTTACATACTTATGCATTTTTCAAAATGTGAAGTCGAAAAACTTAAAAACCCATCGAATAGTACAAAAAATCTGCTCAGTAAACTCGAAAGTTTAAAACAACTCTTTTTACCATCTTCAACATTTTGCATTTATCGCGAAAGCATCCCTCAAAGGAGCACTTTCTCGAACTTTGCAGACTGCATGCCGCACGAGATGTCTCCACCAAAATTACCCCGCTGAATCATTTATCATGCAAATTTGCTTTAGCGCGATAAGAAAGCACTTCTTGTCCCTTAAACGCAGCCCCATTCATCTTCGCGGCAAGTGCTGGAAAAAATTGATGGCTCCGATTAAGTCTTTTTGTCTTAACAACTCCAAACAGAAATCCCGCGCGTCCCGAAAATAAAAAATAAAAACGGGCAACAACGAGGCCAAGGAAATGCAGAAAATCCCGACAAAACCCAGAGGAGACCATCGCGAGTTGCACTAACCCGCGAAAAAACGAAGTGCAGAAAATTCTTTTCATCAAAAAAAATAAAATAAAGTAAGTAAAAAGGTGAAAGGGCGGAGGATGCGGGAAAAGGGTTGAATTTTGTTTAATGATCGAATTATGCAGCCACGCTGCGCCAACGAAAGAAACAGGCGGAGAGCCTAAAAAAATTAATTTCGAGCAGAGCGCTGGGTGCGATTGTTTTATAGTGGCCCCGGGGCCGACCACCTGACCGCAGGGGGCATCGTGCGGATATTAAGTGCGCTCGATGTCTTCACTTTCGCGGATCGAAATCCATTCCGGATTATTTTTTCCCCCCCAAGTCCAACTAAAGGGCGGCAGTGAAAAATTGAATGCATTTAGAGGATTTATTGCACCGCTATAAAGATGTTTGTCCTTCCTTCAACACCTGCCTTACGTTTATATTTATTCTGCAGTCGTCCAGGTAATTGTTGAACGGACTCCAAAATTTATTATCCGAACACCTTGACCACAACTCTAGGTCCATTCGAAAGGAATCTCTGGTCATCTTCTTTGGTCGTTTCGAGTCTGGAGGACAATCGGTGTCTTCGTGGGTGCTATTTAAGTCTAGAGGCGAGAAAAGGCGCATTTTCATGCTGAAATCACGCTACCTTCGATTCGCTTTTCTTACCCTCTTCCTCTAGGTGGTTCCATGGATCTGAGGTAGATTTCATTACTCGAGGAACAGCGTGGTAGCACAGTCGACTGCTTCTAGACATGACGACGACATCGCCGCTCTTCAGGAAAATAGCCGATGGTTTTTCTTCTTTTGTCCGGCCACCAATTAAAAATATTGCAGTCTGTCCAAAACTGAAACAAAGTCCTTTAAATCTGCGGTGTGCACACGGCGAATTACAATTTTTATTCGATTCGATACATCGATATATCGAAAAACCGAGATATTGTTTAATTTTTTCGTTATATTTGAAATTTTCACAGATAGACCTTAAAGGACTCAATGGATTAACAATAACTGAATTATTTCCTTACTTATGAAATTATTGCATTATGCATAGATGCAAAAAACTTGGAGAAAAGAAGTATTAAATTAAAAAAGCTGTCCTGGCTGGAAAAACGTACTAATTAAGGAATTGTGTAGGTTCTACCAAAACTTTAATTGACACAGAATCAATTATTGTCCTCAGCTTTTAAAATAATTAAAAATAGTTTTATAATTGGGTTTTCAAGAAAAGATATTTTCTTAAAAGTAATATGCCTATTTAAAAACAAAAACTTATTTGCTTCTACAATCCCATAAATAATATAATAAAATGAATTTTGGATTATATACCTAAATTCTATATTTTATATACTTCTAAGCTTGAATTAGAATAAATAATATTAACGAACATTTAAATAAATTATTAACTACTACCATCTTTCTGTAGAATTTTATGTCCATGAATGAACATTTCCTTTTCATTTGTAAATGAAGTATTAGTAAAAATTGTCTATTAAAAAATACTCCTGATGCTTTTACTGCTAAAGTTAGCCCAAGGAAGCCCCAAAAGAGAAGAGTTTAATTAATTTCTATAATTAATTTTTTTTTAAAGCTCTCAAAAGAGTGAAAATAATTTTTAAAAAAGGAGGGCTAATTTCACGTTAATTTACTTATTTCTGAAAAAGTAAAATATTATGAATAATTTTTATTACACCTACCTGAATGAAAAAAGTGGGGCTTCCAAATCAGCCTCCGAGTGATCGGTGTGCCCGGCCAAAGTGGTCCCGATGGGGTAATAATTAACGATGGCAGCCTCAGCGGAGTACCTCCCAAAGCCCAACGCCTCCGCAAAGAAAGCGCTCAGCTCCCCCAAATCCTCTGGGAACTGGTGCTTCATCTCCTCGCTGTAGTGCTTCGTGTCCCAGTCGTGGTGGTACCCCAAAGTGGTCCACCGCATCGAAGTCTTCAATTTCTTGGCGGTCTTCCCGTCCTTCGCCCCTTGCAGGGCGCCCCACCAGTCCCGGAAGACGTCCTCTCCAAACATTTTGGGGCTCAAATTGACGACGTTCGGGCTCCGGGGGTAGTCCCGCAGGCACCTCGCTATCCAGTATCTTTGTCCGGGCGCTGTGAAGGGATTTTGCAGGAATATGAGTCCCGGTCGGTCGTACAGCTCGTAACATTTCCAAAATTGAGGCGGTTTCACGCCAAAAGGTAGGCAATTCGATGAAACGGCTTTGTTGATTTCAACTTCCCGGGCACCCTGTTCGAACAGTCGAGGGGAATTGTAAGAAACAAAACAAGACTGCGAGCTAATTAACTCACCTTTGGGGGCGATTCCTCGAAATTTAACACCTCACGAAAATCAGGCTCCGGCCACTTTGCTTTATAATACTTAAAAGACTCTTTAAACATCTTAAAAACTATCTTTTCTCGTCACCTCCACGGAAGCGTTGACATATTGCAAGAGTTTTGACAGTAAACTGACATTTCTGATTACTTTCAGTATAACAGTTTAATCTGACAAACACATGTTGCAAGTGACGTTTCGTTATTCGTAACGCATGTAAATATTGCGGTGTCGTTTTTGATTCAACATTTTTTTAAAACGATTTTGATCATGGATTTCGGTGAATTGAGGAACGATACAAAGTTTATAGAAACTGTGGATAACATCTCCACGTCGATAGATAAAATTGAGGAATATGTGAAAGCGGCAGTCGAGTTTAAGGACTTTGAAAATTTGAGCACTCAGGAAAAAGTTAAATACGATTTGTACCTCTCGTATTCAATTAATTCGCTATTTTGGATGTACGTTAAATTAAAAGGGATAGACCCAAATAATGTGAGTGTAATTTTATTTAATTTAGTCAATTTTATTTCCCTTAAACGCTTACCATTAAATTTGCTCTCTTAAGTTTCCAAATTTCAATAACAGCCTACCAAATCCTTTTGTCCATTTGTCTTTTGGCCCCAAAAATATAATATACACTTTTTCAAAAAGTTATTGCCACAACGTAAACATTAAACAATTCTTTTCCCATGCCAGCACCCCATAAAAAATGAGCTCGCGAGAGTGAGGCAAGCGATGATCCGGGACAAGCAGATCCACGAAAGGAACACGATCCGACCGGTCGTTGATAAGGCGGCTGCAGGACGATTTGTGCGGCACGGACTCCACGACAGAAGCAACCGGAAAAAGGACGAAGACGAAAAGGATAATCAGCCGAAAAATAAAATAACTAAATTTGACGATTCAGATTAGAGAAGCTTTGTTAGTAAGAATTTTTATATAAGATAAAATAACATGAAGTCAGTAAATTATTTTATTTTTGTTTAATCAAAGACTTTCTTTCAGTAACCAAATTAATGTTGAACACCTTTTCAATTAAAGGTAGTGAGGCAGTGTAACAAAATACAGTTCAGATAACTCACAATTCATATCACTTTCTCTTCTCCAAATTTTTCAGCAACTAACTTTTTGAATATAGGTCGACATACTTTATCATTATACGTTAGTGGAAATTTGTCGACAAAATACATACCTCCAGCAGGCATTTGATCATGTTCAATTTGCGTGCTTAAATAACCCATAAGTTCATTTTTAATATCGTCCTTATTATGAGAGATTGTACTATCAATTCTCAGTTTTATAAAAGCAGCAGGAATTTGGCCTTTTTCGTGGTGATGAATACCAATAATAACTGCCATTGAAACGAAGGGATGTCCCTTCAAAATTTCTTCAATCGCATTTGGAAAAATCTGCAATAATTTTTTAAACGTATTTTTAAAGGTATGTATGTATAACAAAACAAAAATTAATTTTACCATTTTCCCATTACAAACAATAACATCTGCGAATTTATCAGATACATGCAGCATGTCCTTATCATCGATATATCCAAAATCTCCAGTGATAAACCAGTAGTCGTCATCAAAAGCCTCCTCCGTAGTTCTTTCTCCTTTCCAATATCCGGAGAAAATAAAATCAGTCTTGATGCAAATCTGCCCCCTGTCGTTGTGCCCCAATGGCTTCATATTTTCATCGCAAATTTTAACATTAACTCCAGGCATAATTTGCCCTCCATTTCCATCATACCTTTTTAAATTTTCAGTCGAAGCCAAAGGTCCTGCGAGTTCAGTCATAGTGTATATTTTTATAATTTTACATTTCGGTAAAATATTTTTAACTCTTCCACTAAAACTCGTTGGTATAACTTCAGCACCGGTTAGGAATACTTTTATGGTTTTTATGTACTTATCATTTTTGCTAGCGTAATCCAGCATATCTAGAATAAGTGTAGGTATTGCAAATAAATGCGTAATTTTATGAGTTTGAATTATCTTTGCGGATAACTCTGCCGAAGGTTGTTCGGATGAAGTTATTCTGCAAAATCCATAAACAGCCATTTGAAGCATTGTAATTATTTGGCTCATCCAGCGTAAGTGACTTGCACAGTAAACGATGTCTGACTGTTGAGTAGTCCTAAAGATATCAATAAAATAATTGTTGAGTTTATAAATAATCAATTTAAATAAATATTACCACCAAGTTTGGATTGCATGAATAATTAGCGAATGTGAGAGGATGGATAATTTTGGTCGACCAGTGGATCCAGACGAAGACATTAAAATAGCAGTTGTATCTCTAGGATAATCTATCTTAAAGGAATTGAAGTCTTTCTCTGGGTCAACATATTTCATAATTATGTCTGGAACAGTTCTTCTATCTTCCCTCGAATGGAACGAGAGGATATGCTTTAAATGAGGTGAGTCCAGTTTATTTGCAATTGCAATTACTTTATCGTATACGTTTCCATCGCAAAGAATGATTTTCGGATCTACACTTCTGCAGGATAATTCTAAATCATCTGGAAATAGTAAAATTTTATTTAAATTTAATTATTATTTATTTTTTATTATTTTAAAAATAATATTATAGAAATTCGACAACTCGGTTGACTTTGAAAATTTAAAGTCGATGTCTAATGCAAGAAAAATAATTTTACTGGTCCCCAAGACTAAGCCGAGTAAAGTGGCTTAGCAGTTAAGTAAATCTGCTTAATAACAAAAGCATTCTAAAAATAAATGTACCTATCTTGAAGTTTTCAAAACAAAGTCTAAATATTTTAAATTGATAACCATACGACCCTTACACTATCTTATCAAAGCATAAATTTGTACTAGCGCTAGAAATACCTTCATTGCAGTTAACATCCACTGGGTGGACAATTGCCCCAATTAAGTAACATCCAAAAATAGTCGGCGTTGTGTACGAATTTAGTGAGCTGAAAAACATCACAATGTCGCCCTGTTTAACTCCCAGCTCGAAAAAGTTCTCAGCGCATCTGATCGAAAGGCGTCGAATATCCGACGCGGTCCATTTATTCCCATTTTCATGATTAATTTCGATTACATGATCTGCATCAATCTCACTTAATCGGTCGAGTATCAGCTGACCAATGGGCTGATCGGGCGAAAAATCATCTTCAATCGGTGGATTCCGCCAGATCTTATGTTTCGCATCGAAATGGACTGGACAGGGCATTCTAAACTTTTTAATTAACTATGCTTTAAACGAGTACACGAACCCACTTGTAGTTACTTCATTTCTTATATAAATAGCTTTTATCACTAAAGAAACCGAAGAAGAAGATCAGTTGATCGCGTTCTCTTTTCAATACACCTGATCACATAATACTCATATACATACAAAAGCAAACATTTAAGAATCAAAAAGGGAAGATCTCACCGGCGTTCTTCGCGCTTTGCACAAGATCACTCTAACAATTGTATTGAATTAAAATACCAAAACAAAATGAAGCTGGCTCACTGAACTTTTACTTTTAAAACAACCCCATCGCAAACGAAATAATCAAACGAGATAAAATTGTATAGATTAAATTTATATTGACCCCAAGTTAAATTCTCTGCTATCTCAAGTAAGCGCCAGAATAAAAATAAGTGAAAGTAACACAAAAACTCAAGTTCATGCACGAGTAAACTCCTTAGTCAAGGTGAAGATTTAGTCGACCGAAACAAATTTCTGTGACGTTGTTTAAGAATATTAAATCAAAAAAAATTTTAGCTATTTGTTAAACAATTTCAATTAGTATTACATGCAACATTTAAATTGTGTCTTTATTTTCTGATGTGAGGAATCAGCAATTTTCTCTGAAGGCCAGAACTTGTTCTTCTCACAGTTTTCGTTCATGGAACGAGTTTCTCTTCTTAGATTACTCAACACGAAATTGATTTTCGTTTCTGTTCTTTAATTATTGTTTATAAAACCTTAATAGGTTAAATTACGTAATATCAGAAAATTTCTCTTGCGGTGTGTTAAGAATTAAAGAGTGAATTTGTATATGTACTATTCCAGCATGTGGAATATTTGAAGATAAATTATAAATACGATTATTAAAAGAAAAATTGCATTAAAAATTTTTATAAGAAAGATCCACTGTACTGCTGAAACAAGTAGGTTTAAAAAAAAAAAAATATTTAACATAAATAGGCATTGTAAATTTCAATCTCAAATCAAAATTTCTTGATTTTGTTTTTTGTCTGCAGCAAAAATTGAAAGCGAAGAAAATTATATAAAATAAAAAAAAAAATTCTCCACATAAAACAAAATTAATCAGCTAAGGTCCTAATATTTATTTATTTATATCGTTTTAATAAACAAATTCAAAATGCTATCACTTTTGCGATGCATTCCGCGGACCGCAGCCTGGAGGTGTAATGGACCTCGAATTTGCACATCAGCTTCAAAAAATGCGGAAGTTGGAAAACCGAAAATGGCTCCTGCACCCCCAATGGGGAAAAGTGAAAAGAAACCGATTAATACTGTTTTTAGGGTGAAGGTGCCCGCAAGTCGATTTATGCAAACATCTTCATCCATTTTAGCCAAAGGGGGAGGAGGTGGAAGAGGACCTTGCGGCGGTTTCACCCAACTACCATCGGACGATATGATTTTGGACATCCCAGTTTATGTCAACTTCCGACTCAACGTGAGACTAGAGGAGTACGAAGTTACTGCAACTAAGCTTTGCTAGAGGTCGACTTAAATTTTTAGTTCGAATACAAAATTGTTATTATTTTTATAAATCTTTTGGCACCCCGTATTAAATTAAACATTTATTTTCTCTCGCCTATACTTTAGAATTATTCCTTATATTATAATTTTGGCTTAATAAAAAAATTAAATCTCTTAAAAACTGTTTTTTGAATCAACAACCATCGAAGTTTTAATTTGGAGTTATAGAACCAGTTTCATAATTCAAAAATGCATTCAAAGGCTCATTTAGGACATGGGTATAATTTTTTCTATTGGGCCTAACCTGCAAAAATTCTACTAATTTTCCACGTACCCTTTCCTTTCCAGGATTCAATCTCGAACAAAATCTTACAATAATTTCTTAAGAGACTTAAAAAAGGGGAAATAAATGAAATTTTAGGGTCAATTCAACAGCTGTCGCCAAATTTATTACTGATTGATCTTATATAAATTTTTTTGTAGTGCATAAATAACAAATGATAAGGATTTTTAACTAATTTCTAGCTGATCCAAAGGCCCACCGGAATTGATATGCAGGATCTCCAGGTTAGCATTCGTCACCAGGTTTAATGTCGTACTCCTCAAGCCTCACGTTCAATTTCAAATTGATGGCAACGGGAACATCCAGGAGCATGTCATCTGAGGGTAACTTGGTGCTTCCGCATTTATCCTTTTTGCTGCTCCCAGCCGGTTTGCAAATATCGGGAAGGGCTGTAGTTTGAACCAAATCTGAAAGGGTTGTCTGCTGCTGTTTTGGTACTACGGTGTGATCATCCCGAGGCTTAGATCCCCTAAATATTACGACGTTAGGCTTCCTGTGGTCCTTTGTAGGTACTTTTATTTCCGAAAATGCTCTCTGTATGGTTGGGACGACATTGGATGTAATTGCACGATTGCATCCAACTTTTGGAATATTTTTCATTAGATTAAACATTTTCGTTTCCTTTCAATTATTCCTAATGAATTATTCAATTTTTTTTTTTAATTATTTACAATTTTTTTGCCTTCACAATATAATAAAATATTTACTAAAAATTTATTAATATTTTCAGCTTTCGATTCGAAACTGAAAAAATCCACAAATAAAATCGGTTTTCTTTTTTTTCTCAAGGCAACCTTTATTCTATATTTTTTAAAAATCATAGCCTACCGCAAAAAACTTAAAGTACAAAATATTATTAAGACAAAGTATATGGAACACATCTACTTGACGACAAAATTCAAATCTAAAACATTAATAGATTTTATTAGGGTTTTTAAGCTACAATCAAACTAATTTACAATGAAATTCTATTGCATAAAATTTATATCAATATATGTATGTCCAATTTCTGTAAAATTTATTTATGTGAAATCATCATTATTTTGAAAATTAAAAATACCAAACCTAAAACCTCCAAAATGACGAATTTGTATTATTAAAAATTTTAAATCGAACTAAGCTTAAATAGAATAAATTTGGAAAAGAAGATTAAGTCACTGTACTTGCTAATTTAAGCTTTACTGCAATTTTTCATTTTCTTGAAAAGTTCAAAGAAACATGTTATCGTTTCAATAGCGCTCTCATTCTCTGACTGCGATTATTATTATTATTAAAAACGAAATTTGATAAATAAATCAATGCAGACGCAACAGATTCATTTAAAGAACATGAAAAGCATTGTAGTGAGAGCTTTAAAAGATGTCTAAGTACGGAGACTCGTTTAGTGTATCTCTCGAGTTACTAAAAGCAACAGCATCTTCGTAAAAATGTTTCGGTTTCCTTCGAAGACGGTTTACGATAAAAATAGTAAAATATGGCGTGGAAGTGATAGTAATTCTGTGTTCAACCTCAACATATCGGTTGGTCATGTGTTCTTGCATATGCTTAATTTAAATCCAGAAAAAGTTATTCAGGTAAATGAAATAAAAATACTTCTTAAGATCCTTTTTTTTAAGTGATCAATGTTAAGACGACAAACATTTCCACATTGTCAATAATTAAAAATGTGAAGTTCGCTATGATAATAAAAAAGGGTATTTCGTCAAGGGCTGAACAGGAGTATGCCAATCGATTCGAGAGGGTGAACCTTCAACATTTTTAAGGATACCTATCACGACCCAATTCGTCAACAAACAAGCCAAAAAGAACCCATTCAGTGCTAGAAGTTATTAATTAATTTAATGAAATCTATCTAAAATTTTAGATTAGTGAGCGGACAGGGCAGCAGTTAACTGCGCGGGAGATGAAGTTACTAAGCATCCGCGCTGCTCAGCACTTCGATAAAATCGGATTTACGCAAGATGATGTTATAGGCCTTGTAGCCAGCAATACGCACTTTTTGGCACCTCTAGTTTTTGGGGCTTTATTACACGGAGTGCCATTCAACACGCTGGATCCGTCTTTTGGAAAAGGTTTCCTTATTTTGTATTTATTTTCTCGATTCGATATTGTTAATTAGAAAAGCCCAATTTGGTCTTAGAGAAGCGAAACACTCAGTATTTTAAATTTCTTTGCTTCTACTAATATAACTACTTTGTTTTTTACCTATATGTTTCTTTAGTTTCAAATACATATTACTTAATTTTTTTTTCAGACGATATAATGCAAATGTTCAAGACCATAAATCCTAAAAGTGTTTTTTGCGATGCTGCATCATACGAAAAAGTGAAACAAGCCTTAGATCAGATCAATTTACAAATTCCTGTATACATGTTGAACGAACCAAAAGGAGGCTTATCAGTAAATGAATTTTTTAAACCTACAGGAAATGAATCCTTCTATGAGTATAGTAAATTTGGAAATTAATAATACTTTTTTGACTTAAAATATAATTTTTTCTATAGTCCTCCAAAACTTAAAAAGGGTGGCGATCATACCGCAGTAATTGTTTGTTCTTCAGGAACGACAGGTTTACCAAAGGGAGTTTGTTTATCGCACCATTGTCTACTGAGGCAATTTGAACCGTATAAGAATTTTAAAAATTTAATTTAACTATGCCAAAATGACTACCATTTATTTGTACAGAAATTTAACCGGGAATGCAATCCTCCTTAGTTTCAGCACACTCTACTGGCTTTCTGGAGTGGCGATTCTCACTATCGGAACCCTTTGTACAGGAACTCGAATTATCACAGATCGACCGTTTACACCCGAATTAATGTTGGAGTTAATTGAAAAGTACAAAGTAACCTTTCTTCTATCGCCGCCATCTCAAATGGCGTTAGCTGTTAAATGTCCAGATATAAAAACCCGTGATCTATCGAGTATCACTCACTATCTTTGCGGGGGAAGTGCAATGCCCGTGTCTATTTCAACAGAAATGCAAAAGTACATAAAAAATGGAGAAATCGCCGTGGGTTACGGAATGAGTGAAATTGGAGGATTTGCAACTGTTCAAGTAAAACAGCATCCGCGGATTGGATCCGTTGGACAAGTTGTGTTAAATATGAAGATAAAAATCATCGATGAGGATGGAAATTCTCTGGGAATTCAAGAAAAGGGCGAAATTTGCATTATGCCACCCTTCAAGAATCTTGGTTACTATCAAAAAAACGACTACCTAACACACAACGACGATTGGGCTCACTCCGGCGATATCGGTTATTTTGACGAAGACGGTTCTTTATTTGTTGTTGATAGAAAGAAAGAAATTTTGAAATATAAAAATTTCCAATACTCACCAACTGAAATTGAAATGGTCATTATGAATATTCCTGATGTCGTAGAAGTTTGTGCCTTCGGTGTTCCCGATATCGTGGCTGGAGATTTACCTGCCGCGGCAATTCTAAAGAAAAATGGAAGTGACCTGACCAAGGATTACGTATACAATTTTGTTGCAGAAGAATTAGCTCATTTTAAGCATTTAAGGGGCGGAGTATATTTTGTAAGTTCATTACCAAAAACTGCATCAGGTAAAATTCAAAGGAATAAAGTAAAAGAGATGCTTGTTGGCAGTTCTGATGAAATAGAAAATTAAGTTTGTTTTTATTTATATTTTCAAAAATTTGAAAATAAATATTTGTTAATAGTAAAAGTTGGATAGAAATAAATTTTTTAAAAATCCACAGAATCACACAATGTAAAGAGAAGAAAGTGAAATTAATCCAATGCTTAAGAATAAAGGGTTTAAATAAGAACAACAAAGTGTGTGCAATGTAATACGATCTAATCTCCTGCAGGCATAAGAGGAAAACTGAGGGAATAACCACTTTCAGGGCGCAGAGGAGCTAATTAATAAATCTTATCTTATATTCATTATTTTAAAATTGAATGCTAATTTAATTTACATTTCCCTTAAATTATTTACACAAGTACATTCAGAGCATTTTTCTTAATTTTACATTCCATTTCTTGCAAGTTAATGGAAATATTTAGTTAACTGTTAAGACATCTCTCGGCTAAGTTGCTAAACGATAAAGTGAAAATAGGTAGAACCCATCTAGTTTGGGACCTGGGTAAAGGGGTAAGAATACAGGCAAGACACTTACCAGTCGGAGCTTACGATCCCGCCCGTAAGCTCTTCCAGGTGGTCTTGGCTAAAATTACCCATCATCCGGGTCTAAAACCATATTGGTTTGCGCCCAATGCTGAATCGGTTTGGAACCTAGATTATGGGAATTTTCGAGCCAAGATATCCACCTGATCGAGCTTACAAGCTCCAACTGGTAAGTATCTTGGCTGCAAATTTCCCCTTTTCCAGGTTCCAAACCAAATTGGTTCCTGCGCCGATTGTCGATGTTTAAAGCTTGAGGCGAAACCATACTAATTTTCAGACAGAAACCTAGCTAATTTTCTATGTTTTTCCATGTTGAGTCTTTGCTAAAAGCTGCCCCAGTTCTTCTGTGGAATTTACCTCTGCGCCAAAGGCACCCAATTTGTAGGAAAAATTGAAATAAAACAATAGTGTTCTGATAAAATTTATCATTTTATTAACTCCACATATACAATATTGCAAACATGTTTTTTCTTTGTATGGGCTTTGTTTTCCAAAATAATATTTGCATCAAAGTGACTTTATTTGAAAAAATACTCTTGCGAAGATTGTTTTTTTGGATAAATATCAAATCGTGCCTGACCATCAATTTGGGTTCCGAAGGCAACATTCAACGCCAGAACAATGCTATCGTATCATAAACGAAATTAGATATACTCTGGAAACGAAAAGATACTATGCTGTTGTATTCTTGGATATGTAACAAACCTTCGACAGAGTATGGCACTAAGAAAACATCTAAAGCATCATTTTAAAACTATGACGATACGCGTCCGACCTTCCCCCAAAAACATAAGTAGTAATTTTTAATTGTTTATTGAGCTATCATAATAAAGATTTCAAATCATTCTACAAATGATAACAAAAATCATCTCAGTACCTCCTAAACACAATGCCCTAAAAATCACTTACTTTGAGCCACCTTCAAATTTTCTTAATCGGCGTCGTACATTAAAATAAAAATCTGTTATCACTTCGATAGCGGCCAAGACACTGTCATTGCTACTCTCGAGATGAAAGAGCAGAATACTTTTCGCTAAATCATCGTGAGAAATGTAAAAAAAATCAAATCGTTTGTGTACATGATGTTAAGAAAATTGTTTGGGGCTGCAGTCGCTATAAAAGATTAAAGAGCGAACAGGACCACTTAGTCCATTCGCTGAATCACTGGAAGACAAGTTACAGCGAAGAAAACTAGTAGAAATGTTTCAAAATCCTTCAACGACGGTTTATGATAAAAGTAGTAAAATATGGTGCGGAAGTGTAAGCAATCCTGTGTTCAATCCAAACGCATCGGTTGGTCATGTGTGCATGCAAATGTTAAATATAAATCCTAAGAAAGTCGTTCAGGTAATATAAGGTTTATTTGGAAACGTTTAATACTTGGTGTTGTGATTAAAAAAGTGTTAAAGTAAAAATCATAAAACTATTTTTAAAAAAAGCATAAAAGCCTTAAATTTATTGATTCCAGAGCCAATTTTTCTTACTTTTTGCTATGTTTCATTAGCTGCAAAATTATCTCTAATTCTTAAAAGTGACCAAGGCATTCATTATCTAGATCACGTGTATAAATTACCATTTATGTAACTTACTGCCCGTGAAAATTATTACATCACTTTACTGCATGTCGTGACTTAAGTCGTTTCAAATTTAATTATTATGTGTAGACAGTTATTTCCTTAAACAATAATAAATAAGTATCAATTTGTTTAAGTGTTCAAACGAGAGGATAGAATTTTATTTTTGGTACCTTTTAAAATTTGCTACTCTTAAAAGTTTATTATCTGTAAAGGAAATACATCGTTTAAATATAGTCGATTTTATGCTTTATGTAGTAACTATTAATTCTGTTTTTTTGAAAAAAAGCTAATTCATCTTGTTTACGCCAATAAAAAAAACAAATCAGAAATATTAATTAATTAAAATTTCCTTAACACATTTTCCATAATTATACCACTGAGATATAATGCATATTACGAAAACATCGATTGGGCGGTTAAAATTAAAATCTATTTTAAAATTCAGATAAGTGAGCGCACGGGCCAACAACTGACTGCGGGTGAAATGAAATTGTTAGGGACACGCGCTGCTCAAAACCTCGATAGGACGGGACACTCGCAGGACGATGTTATAGGATTTGTAGCCAAAAACACCCACTTCCTGGCCCCCCTGGCCCTAGGAGCCTTCCTGCAAGGGGTGCCATTCAACGCCCTTGATCCCACTTTCGAAAAAGGTAAGGAATTCGAAATAGAATGTGCAATTCGGTTGAAGGCTAGTGAAAGTCGATAAGGCTGCTGCTGTTTTATTTAAATATTTAAAGCGCAAATAGCAGATTTACTGTGTAATCACTACATACACGCTTTTTAAACAATCAGATATCTTATCTTGATAACTTAGTAACAATAAAATTTCTTTTTTGATTACTTCATTTTGTTAAATTCTTATAGACTTTGAAGAACTACTTCAGATTTACTTTTATAATTAATATAAGTCAATTAATTTTTAATAATATAATAATAATTTTATCCTGATTTTAACTACGTTTAAAAACACAAATTTTATAATTTTTTTTTTGAACAAATCTTACGTCTTGTTAAATAATTATCTGTATTAACAAACTTTCGTCCTTTTTCAGGAGAAATAATGCAAATGTTCAGCACTACAAAACCTAAAAGTGTATTTTGTGATGCTTCAATATACGAAACAGTGAAACAAGCTTTAAATGAGATTAATTTAAAAAGTCCAATATATGTCTTAAGTGGATCAGCAAAAGAAGCTCTATCAGTAGAAGAATTTTTCAAACCGACAGGAAATGAATCCACATATATGTATGTATAATAAATTTGATTACAACTTGTAATTTATTTTACTAAAATTAAAATCTTTCCAGACCGCCAATATTTACTAAAGGTGGTGATCATATAGCAGCGATTATCTGCTCTTCAGGTACGACAGGATTACCAAAAGGAGTTTGTTTATCACACTGCAGCTTGCTACGACAGTTTGAATCGTAAGAATTTTTAAAACATTAATTTAGTAACATACTGTATTTTTATAAAATTTTACAGCAATTTAACGAGCGATTCAGTACTTTTATGCTTTAGTACTTTGTACTGGCTTTCAGGACTCGCAATTCTTACAATTGGCACGCTTTGTACAGGAACTCGAATTATCACAGATCGACCGTTTACACCCGAATTAATGTTGGAGTTAATTGAGAAATACAAAGTAACACTGCTTTTCTCACCGCCATCCCAAATGGCTCTAGCTCTTCAATGTCCAGATATAAAAAACCGAGATCTATCCAGCCTCACCCACTATCTTTGCGGAGGAAGTGCAGTACCTGTTTCAGTTTCTACAGGAATGCAAAAATATATTAAAAATGGACATATCCTCGTCGGTTATGGGATGAGTGAAGCTGGAGGAGCTGTAGCTATACAACCCAAAGATATTTCTCGAATTGGTTCAGTCGGCCAAGTTGCATTGAATATTCAAATAAAAATCATCGATGAAGATGGAAATTCCCTCGGGATTGAAGAAAAAGGAGAAATATGCGTTCGAACAACTTATAAAATTCCAGGTTATTATGGAAGACCTGATTCAATTACTGATAACGAAGGTTGGATTCATTCCGGCGATATTGGCTACTTTGACCACGACGGCTTCTTATACATTATTGATAGAAAGAAGGAAATTTTGAAATATAAAAATTTCCAATACTCACCAACTGAAATTGAAATGGTCATTATGAATATTCCTGATGTCGTAGAAGTTTGTGCCTTCGGTGTTCCTGATATCGTGGCTGGAGATTTGCCAGCAGCCGCAATTGTAAAGAAGGCTGGAAGTGACCTGACCAAGGATTACGTATACAATTTTGTTGCAGAGAAAATGGCCAATTTTAAACATTTGAGGGGAGGAATTTACTTTTTATCATCCTTGCCTAAAACTCCATCAGGAAAAATTCAGAGGAGAAAAATAAAAGAAATGTTTATAAGTAACTCTGAATTAGTAGATAAATAAGTATTATTTTTTATTTTTAACTACATAAGTTAATAATTTATGCTGCTTTAAATATTCAATTAATAAGTAAAATAAAGCTTTTCATAAGAGAACTATCTTTTATATTTACTTTGCCATTTGAATATTATAGCAAAAATAGGACTTTGATTAAATATTCAGAAAATAATCTTCTCATATTCAGACTATTTGGAATTTATTTATTTTAGCTCAAACAGATATTACTACTTTTAGTCATGCTTTCATGGACCTTAACAAGCTAACCAAATTTGAAAATCTTTAAAAATTCAACAACATAATAAATCGTAAAGATTTGAAAACCCGCACAAATATTTCATACTTTCAATATTCTTCGGTGTCAAATTTGCAATGTCTACCAATTAAAGAAAAAAGTAAAAACAATCTACTTACCAACATTCTTAAGCCTACCATAGCTTTCATTCCACTTCAACAAAAAGATTTAAGATAAATAAAACCGATTCTCCGATAGTGCGCTTCGAATTTTGAATTTTATTTGATTTTGTTGTTTTTAAATTTCCATGAAATCCAACTTGAAATACTTAATTTTCTAAATTATTCTAACGCATCAATCGTTTAACAATTACAATTTCTAGACATTATTAATAGTTGTGTGACTACCCTCTAGGGTTTGGCATTTCTTATTTAAAACATTTAATTATGCAATGTTTGGCAGTGACGAATTTAATAGTTAATTTTCTTTTCCTTTCCTTACCACATCGCTGCTCTACAAAATACGCTACATGTATTTCAAAATAAATGATTACTTTCCTTTTTTTTGTTTATGCTTATGTATAAATTATTTATTGAATCCCGCTTATTGTTTATTTTTACTTGTTTCCTTCTTTTTCTATTACTTTACAAGTGGTACAAAAATAAGAAAATTGTTGCTTTGAGGTAACTGGCTTGCTTACTTTTCGTATGATTGTAAATGTTTTATTTTTTGTTTATATAATTAATACTTTGCTGCTATATTTATATCTGTATAGGAATTCGTTGAATTTCCATGTTTTGTGAGTATAAATTATGGTTATGTTTATATTTTAAAATACTTTGATATTTATATCTGTTATTTTATCAAAAATTTAGAGAAAATAAAGAAGCTGAACGAATTTTGAAATTCCAGTCTGTAAAAGGACGTCGAAATTTATAATGAACTGTTGCTTGTAACCACTTGTTCCTGGTACTATTTCGTAGTCGTAGGACTCACCCAGATGCAGAATCGAACTATGTATGTTTTATATGGTATCAAATTTTAGGAGCGGTCTTTAAAAGAAAAACATGAAATAAAGCAGACTATTTTTTATCAATACAAATTATAAAAATTCATTTATAAAACCAAGCACGATAAACCGATTTTAGAAAAATTATAATTCTCAGCAACGCCAAAATTAAATCAAAATCACACAAAATAAATCCAAAAATGAACGAAAACCGACAACCGAAATGATGCTAATTAATTGAATTACTTCAAAAGGGCAAATCCACAGATTAGCGACAAAAGAATCGCAAAAATCAATAGCACTTTTTGATGTAGCTAAAAAATCGTTAATGCAATATTTTAACTGAAAAACGTGCTATTTAGTGAATTGTTTTCAAGAAAATAAAGTACCTTGCAGACTATACGTTGACGGATTGAACTTTTAAGGTACTTACCCCATTCAAAATAATTTAGAAAAGAGTAATTTCTAAAATCCAATTCTATTTCATCGGTACAGAGATCGTGTCAATTAATAAAAAATTTGTTTATTATTACCAAAAATGATTGAAGACATTTTTCTGCAAAATGCGTTCATTGCAGCAATAAACAAAAAAAGGAGGTTATTCATAAAACATGCAATGTTCTATTTTTAAAATAATGCAGAGAGAAGAGATAAATTTCAAAACCAACGAATAAGCTCAAGTCTGCTGTGAAATTTTATTGTAAATAAAATGTGTTTATAAAAAAGAAAGACGAATTATTGTATACAAAATAATAATGGGATCAGCAACATAAGTTCATATTTTTTTTTTAAAAATTAAATAGAATTTCAATCACTATAAAAATTGCAATTTAACAGGTCACTTTCTACAGATTGGTATAAAAATTAACAAAACAAGAATAAAGAAATAGTACGTCGAATAAAAATTCATTCAAAGACTTACTACAAGTGCAATGCAGTTCAATTACTAATAAAAGACCAATTGACGAGCAGGAAAACTAAACAAACAAAAAGGTCAGAAAATGCCTTTAGATTGTATGTATTAAAAGAAAAAAAAAGGCATTTCCTTCAAAATTATTATTTAAGTCAAGTAGCGTTCTGCATCCATATTCGCATTAGTTTTGCTTTTCATTTAATTTTCATAATCTTTATCGTTAAATTTTCCTATTTATTCAAAACATTTTATAAGTGAATTGTGCCAAACGACAGAAATTCGCTGCAACACGCCCTTAAAAATTATATTATATATATATATTTTTTTTACTTGCTGATTTTCTAGCTCGCCATTGCACGAGATAACCTGTATTCGTTCCTGGCAGTTGGCTCCCCACTAAAAACTCCTTGGATAATTTACAATATTATTAAACAGATATTCATCCAACACGACGATGGAATGAACATTAGCTTTTGAAGCTTTCACAACATGATAACGAAATTAATAAATAGTAAATGAACTCGATATCCGCATCAAACGTGAAAGTAAACGTAATTAATAAATTTACGAAATTCCCTCCCACTCTATTAAATACTGTACTTTACCGCTCGGGGATAGCCGCTTCGCCCGGACAGCAAAATTTTCCCCGCTGGCAATCCGGAAAGCAGCACCGAAATACATATTCACGGAGGTCTTCAACTCCGATAGGGATACATCTGACTGATTGCCACTTTTATTGGGGGATCCTGGGATACTGATTCCACTGCCATTATTGGAGCAGACAGTGCCCACGCTGGAGTTAGAGTTCCTCCTCTGAGATTCGGAGTAATTTTTGCCCTGTCGTTGCCTCAAGCGCCGCCCGCTGAACACGTTCGATATTGAGCCTAAATTTGTTGGAGTAGTCGCCGTGCTGGAGGCTGAGGAACTAGCTGAATGTAGCGTTGATCTTATAGCCGATACTGGTAATTCCTTGGAATCGGTTCTGATTGGTAGATAGGCAGCAGATTTTGGTAAAGACTGCAGAGTTGTAGTACTAATCACCTGTAAAATGAGAGTAATATCGATTGTAAGAACGGCCCCGGGATTCTTTTCCTATTTTATTAATTCATAAACAGGCACATACCAAAACCAGTTATTCACACTAACCATGCATATTTTTGCCCATTATTTCATAGTATTCAAAATAATAAAAACTAATGCTTACCTCAACATTTCCAGATCGTCTCCTTAGTCGTCGTCTCTTAACCTCCTTATTTGGACCAATCATGATGTCTTTGGCACTCAGTCTTCGTTTAACAGTTCGCACTATTCTAAATTGCCCAACAGACTGACTCAAGTCATTTTTAAAAAGCGATCCAGAAATGTCGAGTTTCTTTACAGGTTTCACAGGTTCTTCAATCTTTACAGCACTGTTACTTTCCTTCTTTTTCGGAGTTAGTCTGAATGGGTTATTTTTGCCCTGAAAATTTTTTGGCGGTGGGATAATTAAATCTAGAGTTCCTCGACTTGAAGATTCATCTGATGAATCACAAATATCAATAACATCTGTGCATTTTACTTCAGCATGCTGCATTACAGCAGAGAAAAATGGAGATTTCCTTTTTCTACTATGCTTGATATGAATTTTATCATGTTTAACTTCCTCACTTACTTCGACATCCATACTTTCTTCTTTGGTTCCTTCATAATCCACACAATCCCGACTCTTATCGGACGATTCGAGTGAACTAAAACCGTTAGAAATCCCTTTATCACTATCTGCTAAGACTGGAGTCACAAGTTCAGGAATAATTTCCCTTTCAATGTTTGTACAGTCAAGTCGACTCTCTTCTTTTATATCAAGCTTTTCCCTTTCTATGATCCTTTTAATTGGGATTTCATCATCAGATGTGAATTTTTGATCACTGCTTGCACTGCTGGATTCATTGTCAGAGTTCTCCCCTAAATATAGTGTTCCAGTCATTTTTGCATCAATGTCGTTTGGAATGTCTATTAAGGATCTGTGAATTAAACAATAATACCTGAACCATATGAAATATACTTAAATTCTAAAAAAAATATTCCGGTTGCAGAGAAATCAAAACGATTTTAGTCAACTACAAAAAATATTTGTTTACTTACTTTGGTTGTATGATGTTCAGTTTTGTATTTTTTCGTAAATACTGATCATTTATTTCTACTTCCGGAGGTAAAACAAATTTGGGTGCTGGCGGTGGTATTCGAGACCTTAGGCCCCAAAAAAATTGGCCCTTCTTTATTTCTCTGCCACACTTGAATCTAGAATTATTCATAGACAAGGTCCTGATCACATTATCCCTGATATCCGCTGCTGAAAGGCTACGCATCTAAAGAAAAATCCAAAATATGAAGTAGTCGATAACAAACTTTCGCATACTTTCAACTTACATTTGGCTGAAGCTGAAGAAGAGGCCAATTATCAATTGCATAAGGAACTATAACACTGTCCGCATGGTAATATTTTTTATTTTTATTAACTGTTATGTTGAACAAGAGCAAATGAACAACATCGTTCCACTTCATTTCAAGACGCCTTAAAAACTCCTTTCCATCGTTGCACATCGTGCAGACGAATACATAAAATCTAGAAATGTAAACATAAAAATAATTTGCCCATTATTGTGAATGAGGAATAATTTTTTCTTACAGGTCACCAGCATAAATAGGTCCACTCAAACAGCTTACACAATTGTCGTGGAACCATTGCTGGCACTTGCAGCACTGCAGCATTTTCCTGTACCACTCCCCATTCTTTCCACAATAGCAATAAATTTGTTCTAAATTAACTCGATGGTGTTCGTCCCATGACAACGAGTCTGGCTGTTAATTTAAATAACATAATAATTATGAATAAAGTACCGTGTAAAAAAATGTGTATTCCGAAAAAGGTACTATATAATTTAATATTGTAATGTATTTTCAATATAAAAAAATTAATTAGGCAGTTTTTGATTTAATAACTAAAAATGAAAAGTTTAACTTACGTTATAAGGCAATTGCGATTTGTGCGTTATTTGATTAATTAAATTTTGAAACCCTGAAGAATTCCTATCATCGAAGTCGATATTTCGCAATTTCAGTCCATTCGGCGCTGTACATCTGCAAAAGAAATAAGCGTTTAGAACAACAATATATTATTTAAGATAGCTCTCCACAGACCTCCTACAGAACCAAATCCCATTTTTCTGAAAACTTCCTTCAGCACATTTTGGATGGTAGCCTCTTCCGCAACGTTCACAAACCTCAACAACATCGCTTTTGCTGGTTTTTTTACAGACAACACACATGGGATCGTTGTTGGTATCATTTGCACATAATTTCGACAAATCTTCAAAGCTCGACCAGAACTCAGTGTTATCGTCAAATTTGATCAAGCACTGGCACCGGCCAATTGCTACAATCGTTCCTAAATAAAATCGACTATCCTTCCTCTGCACGAGGACATCTTCGCCGTTTGAAAAGGAATTGCTCAAGGGATGCTCGGGTGGTTTGGTCATATCCCGCATTGCGTAGGGACTCGTTGTCGAATCAGGCTCAGTACTCCGCTCCTTATGGACCTCACCCAGATAAGGAGCTTCTGGCAGTAAGGAGCTCTTCGTCCTGGAGTCATTGAAATGGTTGTTGATGCAAATATTTATCCTATCTAAGACTACAGTGGATCCCGGTGCAGGAGACGGCATATTGCTCGAGGAATGTTCTGTGTCTGAATTGTGGGTAACAATGGTAATCGAGCTTTTATTGACATTTTTACTAGTTATCCCAGGTGAACGCCCATCTTGTGTGTAATTGTTTGTTATCAGAATCGTATTGGGAACCGTCGACGTCGGACTGTAGTAGCAAGCATGATCATTTTTCTGGTAAAATGGTGAGTGATTCTCAGGGGGAGTCAAATCGCTATGCTTGTCATATGCACCGTCATACTCTGATTTGATCGATGTTACTTCTTTTTTTACAAAACCCGCGCTGCCAAATGATACATTGTCAATATTAGCATTGGACATTGTACTTTTGCGTGAATATCTGTCGGAAATCAAAAGTTTATGTAGCAATCTATATGTACGAAATGAGAGTTTATAGTGGCCAATGACTGGCTATTAATATAACCGAAATAGTTCATAATGAACATTAAAAATACCTATGTATTTTACTATTCAGTTTCAACCTCCGCGATCATAAAAATATCAATCAATTTTTTTAATGATAAATGTGCGAATGAAATTTCATATTACACCAGACATAAATGTACTTTTATTTTTAAATATACGAAATTCTCTCTACCACCAATAATGAAAATTTTATGAATTTTTTGTTTATTTACTTACAGATGCTATCTTTCTGTATAATTTGCCAATATTAAATATTAATGTTATAAATGCTTACTCTAAGGTTGTTTCATATTTTTCGATGTTACAAAACCCATTACATTACACTAAGAATATTCAAAATATTTTGCTGTAAATTTGAATAGCCATAGATTGGACAGAGCTAACAGTGAACTGATTGTGAATTCGGCTGACCGCATGTCCAAAGAATATTTGTTCTTTAACTTGATTTGTTATAGTTTATAGCGAGTCCAAAAATGATCGCAGATTGTAATTTAAAGCAGACTTCGCCAATTCAAAACAAATACCACACTGAAATATGTTGTCTCAATTTCGATACGAAAGCGCATCAACTTTTGCGCCAAAAGACCGATTGTCGGACAACGCCCTATTGTTATTGCTGAGGTACTCAAAACGATCTGACCAGTTAAATAAAACAAAGAATTTCTTAAGAATTAAAAGTACAACAAGACGGGCAATGTTTTGATTATAAAATTTTAAGAATCGAAGAGTCATGTTTCACTGGACAAGTGATAAGACACTGGAGATCTTGCCCACCGCACAATTGGGACTCAAAACAGGAGGATAAGTGAAAGTGATTTTGCTTTAATGAGCCAGATATTCTGGATGAATCAATAAGAACGGGAAACTAGGCCAACGTAGTTCTGGACTCGGAGAAGCATACCTGCGCTGAGCGAGGGAAGGTCTTGCTAGGTGTCGTGCACCGTAGTGAAGAATAAGATTCACTTAAAAAAGAATATTTAAATATTAAGCTGAATTTCAATTAAAGGGCTGGGAATTGAACTGTGTGTGTTTGTTTCACTACAAGAAAAGGGCGAATCGGGCAGGGAAACAATGCTTTATTGTTTGATTTTTGTATGAACCTCAGCTGTTTTTCTGGGTCGGACTAAAGCACTTAAGATATCGAAGATAGACTAAAATTTCACGGGTTGTCGAAAACGTAGAAAAGTTTTTTATTTCAAAGATGTCCTCTTGCGTTGCAAGACAAAGAGCCCACACAGTGCAGAGTGAAATCCTTGGGTCTCTGGACCACACGAGGCAAAATATTTGCGGAAACTTGCAATATGCAGATCGGGAATCTCAATTGAATCAGAAAATTTTCACATTTCGTATAAAACCCAGGTGGGCAAACAGAAAAGCTGGAAATTTTCATTGAAGAAATCGCAAAGGCCGGAGAGTCCTCCGGGGCAACGAGGACCTTCGGCGGAAAAGGGATTCGCCCCCCAAAGGGGACATCTTGCTTAACCTATAAAACGAAATCAACCCATGCTAAGATAATACACAAAAACTTTTTGTGTTCATTTGATCGCCCGCCTGCCGGCTTAAAAATTTGACAATAGAAAAACATTCGCGCGAATCTCTCCACAATGGATGTCGGCGGAGGAGGACGAGGTGTTTCTTGAACAAAATCTCACAGTTAAATCGATCACCTGGGAACTTAAATTGATTGTATTGAATTTCCCGAATTAACTTACAATGCACTAGTGAAAACCACACAATTCGAACGAGTTAATTTCGGACGTAAATCAAATAAAATGCCATCGAACCCAAAACCGCGACAGCCATCATCCCATTGGAGTTCCACTTCCGCCCATTCCGAATATAAAAAAGTAACATTTTGCGTCCCAGCTCAATTACCGTTTTCTGGTATCCTTGCTAAAAATTGAACCGGAAAGGCAATTTTAGTTAAATGAGCTTAAATTTCAATGAAATTTCTCATTAATTACTTTTAAAATTTAATCTCATCAATAATGTTCATAATATGTTCTAAAATTTGATATATTTTCATTTATTTCCCAAAAAATAAAACATAAAACTCCGCTGTTTCTAAAGTTGACCGCTTTGAATAACGCGAAAAAAGAACTAATTGGTTCTGTTCCTTGCTTAAAACAACTGTGGAATGTCAATTGTCATCTGGATGTCCGTGACTTTGATGAGCCAATGTTGGTAGAATTAGGGACGGTGGATACATTTTTGACTGACAGTCCCAGTTCTGGTGTAGTTTGGTGTTTATTCATTTTTCGTGCGTTATTTAACATCGCCTCCCCGAAATAATCCAGATTACGATCAGCCCAGCCTATGCGCCCAAGCCGGAGTCTGTCGGCCGAAATTATCCGCCCGCAACAAAGTAAAGTGGAGCTCCTCGGCTAAGTGTTCTGTGGTAAAACGTCATTGACGCATTTTCTAATTAATCAATCAATTACTCATAAGCGCCCAAAAAAAATATCGTCAAATCTGCTGCGGTGGGGTTGCGTCCGGTTCCGGCTGTTTGTTGGTCCTTTCGAGGGGGCCTGAATTACGTAAAGCGCGGAGGCTCCGCGTCCGTCCGTTCAGGAATTTAAGGTCTCGGAGGATGAGGGCCGTGGCCGTGAGTGGTCGACATGACATCACACAAGTATAAATACAGGCGCCTTCTCGCGAGATGCGACTCCGGAGCGAGTTCTGCTTTGTGCCCCGTTTGGGGGCTCGTGGGCGAAGGCGTTTTCAAACACCAGACGAGTGGACGCCTTCGAGGCACTCGATTTGTCCTTTCTTCCATTTCGACCGTTGAAAAATAATTCTTAAAATCCTGGGTAAGCCGTGGTGACTAAACTGGCTGTGACGAACTGCGGCCCACTGAGGAGGGCGATTTTACTTTACTTAAGATTAAAGGCTCCTTAATCTTAAATAATTTATTAGCATGGATTAAAAAAAACAAAAGGTACCATGGTTTGGAAATATTATTATAAAATCAGCAACTCCGAAAATCTTTATGCACCTACATATTTTTGAGAAAATTTTCTCCATCTGTTACAATATCTAAAAATTCTGTGTGAATGAAGCAGAGTAGAGTAAAGAAAATTAATTTAATCAACCACTTAAACCGAAACAAAAACGGAAGGGAAGGACTCTATTTAAATTTTTAAAGTTATTCTACTCTTCATAACTAAATCTAGAATTTTACTTTTAACCCAGCAGACAAAAACTAACTTTTAGGTAGATATCACTGAAAAATATTACCATTTCTCTCCTAATGCTCTCTTAATTCAATTCTTCAACTAACTTCGAATAAAAATGTTTTTAGATTTTCAATGGCGGCGGGTACCACATTACAAAAAGCAATCGATCTCGTAACTCGAGCCACTGAGGAAGATCGGAACAAAAATTACGCTGAAGCCCTGCGGTTATACGAACACGGCGTCGAATACTTTCTTCATGCAATTAAATGTTAGTTTTATATTTCTGTTGATTGTAAAAAGAGCTGGTCAGATAACATTAACAATAATTACAGACGAGGCTCAGGGTGATAAAGCGAAGGATTCGATCAGGGCGAAATGCTTGCAGTACTTAGACCGAGCTGAGAAGCTTAAGGAATACCTCAAGAAAGGAAAGAAGAAGCCTGTGAAGGAGGGAGACACCGGATCAAAGTATGGCTATATTTCTAGCTTTTGAAATTTAGGTTTAATAATAAGATATTATTGCTCAGAGATGATAAGGAAAAGAAAAGCGACAGTGATTCAGATAGTGAGGATCCGGAGGCAAAGAAATTGCAAAGTAAATTGGAGGGAGCAATCGTAATCGAAAAGCCTAAGGTTAAATGGTCGGATGTAGCTGGTCTCGAAGCTGCAAAAGAAGCTCTAAAGGAGGCAGTTATTTTGCCGATTAAATTTCCTCACTTATTCACCGGAAAACGCATCCCCTGGAAGGGAATATTACTTTTTGGTCCGCCCGGAACTGGCAAATCATACTTAGCCAAGGCGGTCGCAACTGAAGCGAACAACTCTACCTTCTTCTCCGTCTCAAGTTCAGATTTAATGTCGAAGTGGCTTGGCGAGTCTGAGAAGTTGGTTAAAAATCTATTTGATCTGGCTAGGCAGCATAAGCCAAGTATAATATTTATTGACGAGGTGGACTCTATGTGCTCAGCTCGTTCAGACAATGAAAACGATAGCGTCCGCAGAATTAAGACAGAATTTCTTGTACAAATGCAGGGCGTTGGCAATGATACTGATGGTATTTTGGTCCTTGGAGCGACAAATATCCCGTGGGTGCTGGACTCAGCCATTCGACGAAGATTTGAGAAAAGAATTTACATTCCTCTTCCGGAACAGCATGCTCGACTTATCATGTTCAAAATACATTTAGGAAACACTACGCATGTTTTAACCGAGGAAAATCTCAAGTATCTTGCTAGCAAAACTGATGGGTAAAACTTTTAATTTTTATTTAGCTGATCATATAATTTTGGATTCATTTAAGATATTCTGGAGCTGATATCTCCATCGTTGTACGTGATGCCTTAATGGAGCCTGTCCGAAAGGTCCAGTCTGCGACACATTTTAAGGTAAAGAGATTTGCAGGTTTTTTTAAAAATAATTTACAAAATTTATTTGCAGAAAGTGACTGGACCCTCTCCAGTAGATAAAGAAGTCACATGTGATGACTTATTGACCCCATGTTCACCTGGAGATCCTGGAGCCATAGAGATGACCTGGATGGAGGTTCCAAGCGACAAACTCTACGAGCCACCAGTTACAATGGTTAGTCAAATAACAAGTTTATTTTTCAATTATCTAATTAACGCACACTTACTTCTAGAATGATATGCTGAAGTCCTTATCCCGAACAAAGCCTACTGTTAACGAAGAAGACTTAAAGAAATTGCAGAAATTTGCAGATGATTTCGGACAAGAGGGCTAAAAGCTTTTCGGATTTCAGCAGTTGTTTTAAGTCAATGCAAAAACACATCCTTAAATTCGATGAAAACGTTGTTGCCTCTAATATTATTATACAAAAAACAAAAGAATGAAAAAAATGGAAAGTTTTAAAGAAACAGCCCTGCTTTAATTTTTTTGTACGCTTTTCTCATTTTAAAAAATAAACACTTGAGGGCAATGCTTATTGTTATACCACCTGTAAATTTTTCTTTGTAATATCAGTTCTGACTATAAAACAATTTTATAAATTTTGACCCTGCGGGTAAATGAGAACAAGGAAGAAAATATTTTCCATTGGTAATATGCATAATATGCCTATTTTTATATACTGAGTGAATAAGCAGCACTTATGCCTTTGAAATTTCAAATGTTTTAGAGTATATTAATAGTTTCAATAAATATAAGTTCAAGGCAATCCTTATCCTGACATTTTCACATTATTTTTTTGTTTTTTTTTGTGACGATTGAAAATACTGTAAGTGAATTGTTTTCATTTCTAATTTGAATCTGGAAAGAAAATTCTTTCGTCTTTCTAAGACGTGAATAAGTGCACAAATAAATACGAAATGATTTAATTCCCCAATTTGTCATTTTGGATTTTTAAGAATTATCTGGTTTTGGTAGGCGTAAATAGAAAGACGTTTTAATTTTTTTACTTATGATAGTAAGCTATCAAAAATAAGTAAAAAATGTCATTAAGATCCTATTTATTGAAATTTAGAAATTTGCTTAACTAATTAATTAAAAATTAAGTTCTGCTAAGGTTCTTTTAATTTTTTCCTTCAATTATAATAATTTTCATAATAAAATATATTGATAACGAAAATAACAAAAATTCAAATTCTGACGAATATAAACGTCAACAGGTGGCAGCACATCAATTTGAGAAATAACAGCACTGGCATCACTAGCCCTACGACGCGACGCTTTAAAAAGAAGAAGTTTCCCGCTTATTTCGCTTCGGCTAAAGTTTGCAGTTTTCATTTGCTTGTTAATTTTTCAATAGAAAAGCAGGATTTGGTGAATATGGAACCATCGAGCAGGAAAAAGCGGCTCAAGCAGCTCCTGGAGGAGAGTTCCAACATCCGTAAATTGCTCTTATACGAAATTATTCTTGGTTGTAAGTTAACGGTATCTTTAAGGCTCCACCGCTGAAGTTGAGGATAACTCTGAGACAATAGCGAAAATTTCAAGGATTATAAATGAGGTAGACCAACTGAATATGGACGTAAATGCGAGAATTTCGGCTGAGACATCAACCGAAGTGGTTATGGATGCTCAGATCGTGAAATTGAGCCACGAACTTGTGGGACAAGTCATCCACCACTCGGGGAGCACCGAGTTTTCTGAGGAAGATTTCGCTAATGCAATTGTAATTTGAAATTACCCTTAGCGAATCTTCCAGCTCACTGCAAAATTTTTAGATTGGTTTAGTCTTTAAAGAGAACAAAGAAAATTGGGATGCTCTGGCAGAAATTGCGTGCAACATTGCCCTGCCTGTGAGGTGCTCCCCTTGCCTTCTGGGGGCGTTTGATGTTGATTTTGTAGAGGAGCAAAAGGCTCAGAAAGAACGCCAAAGGATTAAAGCTAAAATCGTAGGAATTTGCATATATTTATATTACTTGTTCTATTTCCTATGCTATTTTCAGGGAGTAGAAGTCAGACCAGAAAGCATTAGTCAGCCGGAAAACCAACAACAGGGTAGTCAAAATGTTAACTACGTTCTTTCTCATATTAAAGAGGTACGTCAGGTTTTTAATGTTTAAATGATTCAAGCATCATTGACCAAAAATACCCTTAAAGGAATTCAAATCAGTCTCAGTATCTTTATTTTATTTTGTTTGTAACAGCTCTACAAAGAAAATGACAAAAAAGCTATTCCATACTATCAATTAATCATCGATCCCACTAACTTTATGGTTACAGTGGACAATGCCTTCCAAATATCGTTTCTGGCAAGAGATCAATCTCTTGTACTAGAAGCGGGAGAAGACGGGCTTCCTGCAGTTCGACCAACAAAAAAGGCTGATGTAGTTCCACGACAGGGCGATCACACAACTACCCAAGCAGTAACCACTTTAACACCAAAATTGTGCCAGGTAAGAAATTCACTTTGCTTAGTTTTTTTTTAGGGAAACATTGAAATTTTTGAATTTAGGATTTAGTTAAAAAATACAACATAAAAAAATGTCTTCTAACATCGAGAGAGTAGTTTGAGAGGTCGTGGTCATCGGTAAAATGAAGGGAGTTGAATAATAACTTTTAGTACAAAAAAAAAAATAAAGATGTTTTTATAAACAAGTCTCTTAATGAATACCTAATACTCTTTCAAATACCACCAATTTTCTTGAATCCCTATTCAATTATAACAATTTCCAAGGTTATTCATTTTGAATACACTTTTACCGCATTTCTAAATATTTTCCATTCCCTAAATGGAATTTTTCCTTTTTTCCTACCTAATTTACCGTGCCATTGAACTTCTTCTTTCAGTTAATATAATTTATTTAAATTTACTCCCGTATTCCACTTTTTTATCCGTTCTTTATTTATAGGAAATATGGGCCATAGTCACTTTTACATAAATCTGGGTGGGGAAAAGTGTAAAACTATGTTATAAATCGATTAGAAATCGTTGTCGTAATGCAACACTCGCGGTAAAACGTTTGTTTTTCTTTTTAAACGGAAATACTATTAATTGGGTGTGCCGATTATGAGTAGTGTACTTAGTTCGTTTAAATTTTTAATTGTCATATGCTAATTAGATATGGAAATATGTTAAGCAAAGTTGCTAAGTACTATGCTTAAAGCTTAAACAAATGTAGAATTGTAGTGATGACTATATATAAATATGAGGTAAGAGCGGTGCATCCTGATCGAATCTAATAAATTCTGCAGTAAAAACGAAATTTAGTTTAAATTAATTTTTATTATTTTTATACACTTAAAATACTATATAACTAAATAATATTTACATTGTCTCCTGTGAACCTTTAGTTTGTTTTCTTAACAGTATTATCGCAGGAAATCTCACGCTTAATGTTATTGCTTATGTTTGTAGTTTTTGGCGGTGCTTTAAGGATAAGTTTTTTAATGTTTTGGAATGGAGCATCGAAGAGTAATGTTAATATAACCGATGCAATAACGATGCAAATGTATTCATTCAAATCAATCTGAAAAAAGAGGGTTTAATAAATTGAATATATTGTACTTAATAATATTACTAACCATTTGTGGCAGTAAACTGTAATAATCGGCATGTTTTCTGCGACCAACATTAAAGAAAAATACTGGAAATTGAGTGAGATATATCGAATACGATAATTTTGTTGATATTTGAAAGTATCTGAATGATGATAAATTCGTGAGTTTATCTGTAAAAAAAAATATTGGGCACATTAGGCTAATAGAATTATATCATAGACCAAATTATTTACTTGTGTATCCTATATGAGACACAAAAACAATCCAAGCGAACAGTGCACACCATCCAATTGGGGCGAATGCGGCATAGAAACCAGCGTGCACTGGATTGTACTTGTAATTTATATCCCCCATTGGGGCTGGTCCAAAAAATGCTGCCAGTAGACAAATGAATGCAAATGTCCATCCAAACCTCAATTGGCTTTTGGTCAAAGTCAGACCTTTGTATTGCCTTAAAGCATATCCAAGCAAAATGCCTAAAATGTAAACTGTAGACCTATGTGGCGGCGAAGAGTACATGTAGTCAGCGGTTTTAAATAGTCGTTTTATTCTGAAATATTTGAATAGTTGCTAATTTTTTTTACTTATTTCAATTTGTTAAAACTTACGAAGTTCCGAAGTATATGTAATTCGACAATTGATAAATAACAGTTGTATAGTATTTTGCAAGAGTCCCCATAGTGGCTAATAATAATAGGAAATATAAGCCTTTTTTAGGCCATTTCCACAATATTAGAATTAAAATTGGAGCAACTGCAAACAATTGTGTGTCAATGCCCAAGTGATGCGTGTGTGTAAGACACTAGAAAATTTAGGAGTAGTTTTATGGCATATATTTATTAATTAAAGATTAAATTTTACCATATCACTAAACCCAAAGTAATTATGAATGAAGAGTAAATTTTTCCACCAATTCCTTTTACACAAATCTGAATGATGTTTGACTACAAGATTCCATTGGGGTCCTGTGCTTAAAAGTGGCAGAATGAACGTACAAAATAATATAAGAGCTCCGAGAGTGGGAACAATTCTATAAAATAAAATATAAATTGAAATAGATTTTAAAAATATTACACCTTTGCTCTTTTTACCTCAAAAGTCGGCCCGCATATTCATTTCTTAGGCGAACAGGTTGACCCCTTTGCAGTCTTCCAATAAGTGAATACGAGGTTAGCATACCACTAAAAAGTAAAAATGGATCCGTATACAATGAAGCTGCTCTTCCAATCACAGTCCAAGATTGTCCTAATGCCTGTACATAAAAGTTAATGTACATAAAATTATGTTTTCCGTAATTATCTTACTATGCACAAACCTCACTCATATAAGTTCTATTTACATAAGGATTAAAGAACAAAGCCAGTGACTTGTGAGAAATTAGTAACAAGAGCGCATTAAAAAGTCGTATTCCGTGCACGGCAGTTATGTCGTTCGGCGGTGTTTCGACGCTTAAAAGCCATTTCGTGTTTTTATACAAAGAAAAGGCGGTGAGCCACCCATCTAAAATAAATTTAATAAAATTTATATTTAGAGATAATGTAATTTATATATATTTAGATTAATATCCTTACTTTGGTTCTCTTCAAGAGTAAAATATTCGTAGGCGGTTGATATCAGAGCAAATAAAATTACAAAAATGAACAATCCGCTAAATATGAAATTTTAAATAATTAGTTTAGATAATTATAATTATTTGAATCAGGAAATACGTACCCTACAATTATTGTGCTTGTGTCTAGCTTAATAGGTTCGGTAATTTGGCACATCCTTGGCTCAATACGAATTTGGAAACTTAGACCTGTGCCAGAGGTTAATTCTTGTATGTATTCTTTGAAAGAGTATTCCACGTCCTCCGGGGTGCATGAGGAAGGAATGCAAAGACCCCAGTTTATTAAAGAATATCTGGGAACACGATGACCAGCCTAAAATTTTATAAAATGCTGTATTTTGGAGTAAAACAATATTTGTTTTTAAGTTAGTGGGAACTTCTGAAAAAATCTATTACTCTTAAATAAAAAAAAATACTTTCTTTCACTGAAGTCTTAACATCAGACAGAATAAAAACAAACTTTCTAAAATCGGTAAACTATCAAAACACACCGCGGATCCAACTAATTTAATTTATGTTGGAAGTTGCTTACTAATAATGATTTCATTGAATTTTACATTTTGTGGTTAAATGATTTCCGAAAGATCTGAGAAAATTCTAAGTTCTGTTTTTATGTTGTTTTCATTGAGACCTGTGAGAGGATAGCAAAGAATTTTTATTTCAAGGACGTTTCAATTGTTGTTAATCCAAATAATCTCCCTCCTTCGGAAACTACTGGCCTCTAACCAGCAGCTTCGGTTGCCGCACATAATTTTTACTAAGTATCATAAATTTAATATGCTAATTAAGTGGAAGTTGATGAGGTTTTCGAAAATAACCGCAGCCTTAACCATTTGCCAACAGCTGGGCGTGTAGGTTAATGAAAATTACAAAGAAAGAACCAAAAACTAAAATTTTCAAACGCTTAGAGGAGCCCCATTCAATTTAACTGATTCTCATTCTACAATACCATACTCAAAAGTTTTCTCACAAAATCGCATAAATTCATTAACATAACATGCTGCTCAACTTGAGATAGGAACTGGGAAAATAATCATGTGATCAAGCAGTCAACGAACCTCTGTGTGATGTACAGAAATATTTAAAATTATATTGCAACTTCCTCTGACACCAAACTGCATAAATCTAACAAATTCTTTGGATGCATTATAAACTTATTGTTATCTACTTTTTATAACTCATCAATATAATCCAATTTTTCTCTCGATCAATTCCCACTAATAATATTCAAACTTGTATTCAAAAGAGAAATGAACAAGAAAAATGGTATCGTTTCAATACTTACATCATCGAAATCACTTTTAAAAGGTTCATGCGCTTTTAGTAGGTTAAACAGATGATTTAAATACTTCGTTTCAGCAGCTATAGACGGTTGCAAATATGCCAAGCAATATTGACCTTGAAAATCCTTTTTCGGTCCTAAAACACTCAAACATTGATCGAAGTCCCCAAATTGATTTATGTTTCCATTTAACACTCCAGAAGATAGTCGGGCTGATGAATCGTGCACTAGAAGTAATTCATTTAATTATCTACTTAACTTTATTTTTTCAAAAACGTTTATTCGTTTTAATGGATGAATGGGTGTTTGTTTAATTTATCTTATGTTTGAATTGCTCGAGGATTGAGATATGGACTTATTTTATGTAAACTAAGGATTATAAAAAAATTCATATTTCAAAAGGGTACAAATGAAACTTATGGTAAGAATAAGTCGTTTGTCCGTCAAGCCGATGTACAGAAAAGCTTAAATTGAAATTATTATCTTCATGTCAGTTGTATTTTTGTTTTTTATTATTGTACATTCGTTACTCATCAATTATGAAGGCGGACTTAATTGCTGTTTGATTGAGTATAAAATAATTTAAAACAATTGATAGGAGGTAACAAATTACAAATTTTAGCTTGTCATATCTCAATTATGGTAAATTTAATTTGTTTGCTCTTTTGCCACAGCTGCAGCTTGGTTAGTTGCACTCTGCAATTATGTTTTTGTCGGGGATCTCATGTAATCGTTCTTGAAAACATTAACTTCTATGTCTTTCTCGAGGCAGTTTTAACCATTGCATATTGCTGGCTGCACGGCGGCGTTCTACTTTGGTTTGAGGCCATCCTTGAAAGAGTAATATTTTAATAAAGATTAACCCCCCCAGCTTGTCTAGTTATCTCTATAATTTAAATTTGCACCTTAGTCTAAAAAGGCTCTTAGATTTGTAGCCTTGAACCTTGTGCATCAAGACCAACTTAATTCGACACCTGCAAGCAGAAAATGAAACCTGATTGATTCTTAAGGTGTGCTCTATAGAGGTTCTGTGGGTCAGTTGTGCAATATTTTGTTCTCTACGACTTTTACATTCTACGGAGGCTGGGATTTGTTTAATAATATGGACACCATGGCATTGGTATTTTTGTACAATTGCCACCAGCACCGCGTTGCATCGGCCGCATTTCTGAGCGATTCAACGTACCCCGCCGCGGTAATGCCATTTGTGGTCGTTGGTAGAACTGGCGCGCGATTTGTTGCGACTGGCGTAGAAATTAATAGTAAAGGCTAAGGCGGTTCAAAAGTAGGTTACACTAGGCAAAGTGGTTAATTGCCGTACTGAGAAGTTGAGTTGTTCTTTCATACTTACATTTCAATGCCCACAATTCAAGGTTCTTCAGAGATTCAAAGAATAGTTTCGTGTGCTCGCGACATCTTGAAGATGCTGATGGACGCCTGGATGCATTAAACGGCCGTGAAAATAGAGCCAACCTCATACTAATTGTCGAGAGGAATGCTGCAAATAAAAATGTAATTTGCTTTGTTAGTCTTGGCTTCAGGAAAATCTTCTCTTAATGAATTTACGATGGGTGTAACTGAAAAAAACTCAATTACAACTTTGAATCATTATAAAATATAACGATTTGTTTGTTGAATGGGGTGTCACATTAAATTAAAACCATTTTTACTTCTTTTACTTTATTCGCTTATGCTATTCCAACATTACATTAAAATCCGTAGATTTGTAAAATACCTACCATACATATATGGATTAGACAGCTTAATATAAAAAGGAGTATCGGTAGAATAATCCTAAATTCTTCACATTCGTTAAGTTAAACTTGTTCAAAAAAAAAGTAAGTTTGAAATTGTTTTGCAAAATTTGCTAATAAATTTTAATTTTTAAATTAAATGATATGTGCTTTTTATCACGATCTGTTGGTCCTTCAGGCCTTCTAATATATAGTAAAAGGATATATATAGCATTGTCTTATGTCTTACGCATATTGATTAAATTAAAGATTAATCTTATAAAATTAAGTTATAATGTTAATAATGTATAAGACGGTCGGTTACAAATTCGAATACTTTTATTTTTAAAAATTCCCCGACATTCTTACTTTTTTACATAACTGATATTACGAAGCAAGTTAAGGAATTTAGCATATAAATACAAGTCATTAATTTAAATATTGACTCTGATTTGATGCTGGAAATGCGTCGCACATTTCTAATTTTACTACCGCCCTTGAACTTGATTGCGTGAAAGTGGTCAGGGTGTGCAGCGCGATCGTCGATCATTATCAATTTTCTTCTGGTGTTGCGCATCTGCGTCTCAAGAAACCACAAATGCAGATGCAGGTGACACTTAGCCATATTTACTGAAGACGCTCTTAATGACAAACCATCGGAGGTCTGCAATAGGTGCGAATTTTGCATTAATGACACCTTCGATCGGTTGGTTTTGCGTCCAGAGGCCGCTTAAAAACGCAATCTGTGCGTCGTCATCGGTAGCAGCCTTATTCCGTATTCAAATAGAGTACGCAATTTGCGTAAATATTTCGGCAGAATTAAATGACGGCTTGCCTTTTACCACACACGGCCACTCTAAAGAGGTTTGTGTTAGCTCCTATTGCAGTCCGTTTGTGCTTTGCATGCCCAAGCAGATTTAATGAATTATGTAATTGAAAAGGATGTGCCACTTTGATATTGTTTATAGCCCCGTGTCAGTTTTGTTGATAAATTTACTTTCTATGGAAACAGTCTTTTTATTTACTTTGATTCTTATTTGGTATCGAATCCTTTTATTGTTCTAAATTTAGTTTTACATACAAATTAAGCATTTTTATTTTAATTCATCTTGGAAGTATATTTTTTACGACAAATACAAAATATCACTCAAATGGAAATTGTGTTTCACCTTCCATAAAATCTATTTATGTGGTATGAAAGTGATCTCACTGATCAAGAAATCAATAAGCCCAGCAAAGTGTTAAGAAAAGAAATGTTTAAGAACTGTAGTTATACGATTCCGGTTTAAAGAACTAGTTCCGGGGGTCACACTGTTTTAAGTCTTAATACCAAAATATTTGTTTTGGTGCGACTCACTCATGTCCTTGCTAAAAACCATAACTCGTATTATAAAATACAATTTTAAAGAAACTTTTACGGCTGCATATGTATTTTGAACTCCAATATATGTACATATGTAGTTTTTTCTAAAACTTGATTTTTTATTATTTAATCAATGTGAAAGGATGTAGAAAAGGTTATATTAAGAAAAGACTTATATTGCATCTTTTTTGGAC
The DNA here is from genome assembly GCA_959613345.1 of Tolmerus cingulatus. Lineage (NCBI taxonomy): Eukaryota > Metazoa > Arthropoda > Insecta > Diptera > Asilidae > Tolmerus > Tolmerus cingulatus. The sequence goes on from OY390710.1 coordinate 36,179,270, forward strand.
AAAAAAGTAGAGGCTTCTAAATAACTTTTTTGTTTTATATGCAAATTAGAGCAACTGAAACGTTAGATGACATTTTTGTACAATTAGGTATTTTATTTACATATTAGTATGCTTGTCTTAGTATAAAAAATTTGTTTTAAGAACATCCCGTGACTAAGTCGCTTAAAAAATAAAGAAATATTCAAATTAACATTTCTTAGCAAGAATTCTTGATTATTCTTTTATTTTTATATTTTGTGTGAATGTCGTGTGAACCAAACAGACGGCAAAAAGAAAAAGGGTTTATTAAGAGTATCTAATTTGTGCTGTTTCTTTTGCTTATATTTATATTTATTTGGTCACGTGAAAGTTAATGATTTTCGAGTTGTGGGTTATTAAAGAACTTACATAATGAAATACGTTTATAGTATTTTATGAACATATTTTACAATATACTTCTTGATCTATTTTTGGAAACTGAAAAATAGTGTCATAGAAAATAATACGTGATTTTATGTATTCCAAATGCAGTTCAATGGTATATATTACTTTAAAATTTTATTGAATGAATCAAATTGCTAATCTTTGCTGCTCTGTAAGACTTGCAAAAAAAATTTAACCAAAATATTTCTTATGATACTTTTAACAATGTTCAATATTTTGTTAAGATTTATAGCCTATTTTTAGACTAGGTTTTTGATTTTTATTATGTACATATATAAGTATGCAACTGACAAAGTGTGAAAATATATAGCAATATTAATTTTTTCATTGAAGATTACTACCCACAATGAGAAAAAATACTTTCTGTTATAGGTACCTTAAATACATAAATAAATTGGGTACCCTTATTAGGTTAACCTTCTTCCAGGTAGCTCTAATAAACTGCAGGTAAACAAGTAGTGATTTATAATATGACCACGATTAATTTTATCGGACGGTCAATATACCCACAATATTGCAGGTATTTATTTATGTAAATGAAATGTTGCGTCGGTCAAGTTGACGATGACCGCTGACTTAATTGAATAACATCACAGCAAAGCTACGAGTGAAGAAATCAAATTTTTGCGAAATTGAATTGTCGAAAAATTTTGACGTTATTTCTGGTTCTCCTACTGCAGTGAGATTTAGTGATTTTATGTTAATGCCATGTTTCTACATAAATTATAAATATATCAACGCAATACTCATTAGGTTTTTAACAAGTTTGTAAATCTTCGCAAAAAAAAAAAATAAAAAACATCGCACGTCGATCTACCTATCCATCAACATTTGCAAAAGCAAGAAATTGCTAATTTTTGTTTATATATCTATTGCATTTATTTTATAAATGGTAATAGGGTTTCCCGGCCGCCTTAAATAAAATTTACATATATTATCATATTTTCTGTTACGTGTTGCAAAATTTGAAAATGGGTTCAATCAACGTGATTTTCAGAAGTGTATTAACCCTAAAATGCATTTTGTTGTTGATGAGCTTATATAATTTACCCCTGAAAAACTTTAAAAAACAAGATATTGAAGTTGATATACAGCGAATAATTTTGTAATTCCATAAACTTGAAATTTCTATGTATAGTTAAATAAAAGCATGGCATTAAAGTTTCTATGAGATATAATTGAAAATGCGAATTTGAGCATATATTTAATTTTTTGTATTGGGTTTGATTTCTCTGAAACATTGTAAAGTTATATTACAAATAAAGCAAATATAGGACATTTAGGTACTTTGTCAAATTACTATGGCCAAATTTTCTACTAATAATGTCTAGTCGTCCACTTTTTAATCTCCTAATAAATTAAAAAAAGCATTCACATTTGAAATTTCTTTTTCGTTTTGAAAGTGCTTGTATTTTATCTGCTTTAAATGATAAAACTATAATAAAATGGTTGCACATTCCTTATAAATAAAGCAGCTATCTAAAAATCCAGATGAGAAAGAAAGAGATTTTGCAACGGCATACTTGTAATATAAATTTTTTTTAAATGAAAATTTCCTCACTATTTGCAACATAGATAACGTCACATTTTATTCAATACAGCGAAATATGGAAATTGCATTCCTCTGTATTTTTTTTAGCTTTGGATGGATTTGTATTTCGCACGAGTTCCACTGAGTTAAAAACCTTGTCAAAATTATGAGACAGTCAAGTATCTAATGGGATATGTAAGAAAACTTCTTGGAAGCAATTGAAATTTATTCGTATTTAATGTTGATACAAAAATTATCAGGTTGAGTTAGTGATTTTCACTGAGGTCATCATCTCATTCGTAGTTATTTAGCAGATTGTAAATGATAAAAGAGATCAATTTTATTAATACCAATAATTGCATTTTGAAAATATTATTAGAATGCTACAATTTAATTTAAAAATAAAAACGTACCCTGTTCGCCAATACTTCTTTCGAATCCGTCATAACTATTATTCCTGGATAAATCCTCTCCCAACATGTAAGTAATTGCACCAAGTTGGTTGCTGTTGTTTTTCGACGTATTTGGCCATTTTATAGACAAGTTTACATTATTTTCACTTGAATCAAAAAGTGAAATAATTTGATTTGATTTGTTATTTTCACAATCCCTTCCTGATAAGCATTTATTTTCAGTACACTGTGTGCAAATTATAAATTGCAAAAGACCAAAAATCACTGCACTGATAACGAACTTCATTTTAATAATTTGCTAATAATAATCACAAAATAGTGAAAGGAGCACCATCATAAGACTACCTTTGTCGCGGCAGTTAAAATTCACAGTGAGGATCGTTTTAAATAATTTGTAAGTTTCACTTTCAGTAAGCTGGAAAAGCTTCTTGAGATCACTCCGACGATCATACCAAGAGCTTTACGTGTTTGGTTGGTTCGAAGTTGGTCAGGTAACTATTTTCATGTTTTCTTCAGCCACAACATATTACAGGCAAAAAACGATTCACGCCAATCCCCACTTGATGATCGATTTTTCACAATTGGAAATTCATAAAAAATTCAGTAACGTTGAGGAACTCCTAATAATCATTTTCTGGCTTACTTTATTATAATGTCTGCTTAACTAGTTACTTCCTACCAACGGAGTTTCGTTATCTATTCTTTTACTTAGAAGCTCTATGTAATGCAAATTACTGCTCTTTAACTTAACTATTTATTTATTTTCACACAAAAATAAGAAGAAATATAAATAAAGACCGACAAAATTCTACACATGCGAATATGAACCAGTATTTCGTATTATTTATATATACAGTACATACAAGTTAAGGTATGTTATGGATTATCTAAGTCAAACATTCTAATCGTGACATATGTGATCCAAAAAAGCATTGCCTCTTCGAGACGCATAGTTGCTCTATCCTTCAAAAATTTATTTTGTATCATTTTATCTTAAAAACGGGCACGAAAGTAACTAAATTTATTACTCACTTATAATTAAACGCACCGTACCTTAGTTCTGTAACTTCGAATTGTAGAAGTATGTATCTCTTCCAAGATATATCGACTTTCGGGTATTTCGGAATTCCCCAGTAAAGTTCAGTTAATTCTTTTATTAGCAAATTTTCTTTTTGCGACTAGAATTTTGATGAACTCTCCTTTGAAGATTCTAATCACGTATTTTCAATACGACTTGGTTCTTTCCCTGTCTATGGTGTCATACTGTTGTTCACATAATTTTTGCAAAAATATTTTTATCACTGATCGTACTCCTGCTTAAAATATTCTATTCTTCTAAACAGTAACTATCGAAAAAAGGTTCAAATATTCTATTGACCACGGAGGAATGAACTCTGGATGATTTGAAATGATTTGTGTAATATTTCTTTACGTGATATAATTGTAATTATTTTCCGAATAGAGTAATTTAATTTTACGAGTTAGTTACTTTAATTGGAATACAACGTATAAACGTAAAAATAAAATACTTAAGCCAATTTCACTATAAAAATCCATTGACAATAACCAAGGTTTAATAAGTATATAAAATAGATTAAGTAGTCCACATTGGGACAATTATTGTCGCTAAAGTATCTGCGAAAATTATTTGATTTGCATAAAACATAGTTCATTGAAAAGCATTAATGCAAAATTAAAGTTTCTATCCTCATATTGCACAGGGGCTTGGTAATCCTCGAAGACGGTAACTCTTCCGTATCCCTATAATAATTTGCTTTGAGAGGTTTGGGATGAAGGTAATGAGTGATTTTGTTACTAAGAAGCTATTAAGCGGTATCGTTCACTTATCACCTGTCTCCGTTTCTTAGACCGTGAAATAACTTGTTTCGGGTAAGCTGTGATTGATGAAACCTAAAGTGCATTACGACATATTGTCGAAGACTGCATAAAAATGAGCCGGGCGAGGCATGATCACCTGCATGACCTGCATCGCTTACTTCATTTCTAATTTAGTGGGTCTTTTGGGCATGCAATTTGTGTAACTCTTCTCGGATAGGAAAGTTGTTCAAGTAACTGGCCTCGGGAAGTTCATTACCAATAAGTATATGCGTGAGCTACCGATAGGTAATATTTGTTTTTTTTATTTTTCTTATTGTAAGCTAGTCCAAAATCAGTTGAAGAGGCTTTGAAAATTATGTGACGGGAATTTTTATGTTACAATTTTTTTAAACTCACATAAGTACAACTTTGCTCAGTACAACATCGTGAAGTACTTAGCCAAGATAGCATTCCATTTCACATAACTATATATTTTTCATTTTTTGAAAATCTGGCCCTCAATATTTTAAATATTTACTCCAAAACTGTTTTCAGTTAATACTTAAATATGTAAATACATTAATATATGTATATATGTACATATCTTCAAAATTATTTTTCTGGCATACCGCACAAAGTATTGAAAATTTTTCATTGTTGCTTAAAGGAAAAAAAAAATTTGTAATTAGCTTAGATTGATAGTTGATACTTCCAGGATATTTTTATAAACAAAATTCATACCCGGAATTACCTTTAATTCAGACACGCTTATTGTAAAATTTGTTCACGTGCTGCTCGTTTCTCTCTCGGCAATAAAAACATTTTTTTTTCTTATCCACTATTTTCTCTAAAAAAGCCGATAAGAATTTTGGAAGCACAATTATGTAATTAAAATGACTAATCATGTTTAAATTCCCAAGACTTTGTCACATCATCGTAGAACCACTAAACCGGTTTATAATGCGTGATATATAGAATAAAAAATAAATTTAAGCGATTTCTAAAGGTTGATTATGGTTTATTAAAATTATGCACACGAGTCATTTTTTTTGCACAAAAAATATTGCTGTTTTATTAAAAAAAATTTCACGTGCCCTTTTTTATTCTTTTAATTAATCGGCGAATTTATTGTAACCATATCATGTGATTAATGTGAAACGTTATAAGAAGGAAAAAACAATCTCTTTCGATTCTTTTCTAACCGGATTAAATAAATAATATAGTTAGAAGCTTAAAATTATAAGGCAAAACAACTTTTCTTTAATACTATAAACTAACTTTGTTATTTAAATTAATATCAATATTGTTTTAAATAATTCATCCTAAATGATTCATTCTATTAACTCATGTAAACTTTTTCAATTTTCTTCTTAATATTAGAATATTGAAAAATTATATTATCGAGGTAGTATAAATTTTATATCCGAAATTATATTACCAAACTTTTATGTGTAGAAGGCCATCAGCTATTTGTTGTGGAAGAATATCTTTCATGTCTCAAGGTTATATCTAACAAATATTCTTCATTGTTTGGACATCAAGCAAACTAAATGTGTTTTCTAGTCACCATGAATATGTTTGATTTTAAATAAATTGACTTATCTGTCGCAGTTATTCACCTCATTCTTGAAAATTGAGGTGTATGTGTTTATGGTTTACGCGACATCCGTGAATATTTTAAATTTCATTTGTTAATTTTGTGCGATTTCCACCAAATTATACAATCAAGTACAACATAGGCAGATTATGCGACTTGGTGCTTAATTCTATCCATTGAAAAGACGAAACAGATTTTTGTACCGGTTAGAAACCAGAGGAATTTAAGTGGATGTTGATTATGTGGAACAAGTTAACTAAATTTACTATATAGATATATAAAAGCAAAATCTGCTAATGTTAATGTAAATTATTTTTTAAAAACAGTTTGTTGAAATTTCGGTTAGTTATACGTGTACTACAATTTTGTAAAACTATAGATCAAAATTAAAATAAAAGAGCTTGTTTGTTAATCGACTTCAAGAGAACGAGGAGGTTCTCAATCACTCTAAAGAAAAGAGCATTAAAATACAATATATGTACATAATTATTAATACTTAATTACTTAAATAATTACAATATCTAATCAATTATTTTGGTGTCAATGAGGCAAAGTATTGAAGTCGTTTTTTTTGTAAATATTATTTTTTTCATTAGGATGTTAGTTTCACAACTTGTTTAAATCAAAATATTTTCTTTTTACCACATCTACATAATTAATTTTATTTGCATAATTATGTAATACCAATCCGATCTTCCTATATCTACTTTTTCCTCAAATTTAAATCTTCTTTCGGAACCAGAATTGATTGAGGCAGGAACGTGCAGAGCTCATTGAACTTTATTTTACTCATAAGGTAAAAAACGCAATCTACTATTTACAAATTCACTCATATTAGCACCAGTTCTATTAAAGCTTTTTATAACAAAATTTGCTTAAAATCGTGTTTTTTGCGATAAAAGCAGTTTTCGCTGATAGAACATATCTTATCTTATTCAGAAAAAATGACCCCAAAACGTTGGTGACATAATTTTGTAAAATGAAAGTTATCTTAAAACAATCCTGTTTTTAATTACCTCAAACCGTCTAGGCTTTGTCGATTGATAGCATCTTGTATTATATTTTAGGCTTTGAAATTGTAAATCGGTAGTGTTATTGACCGGTGATACACGCTTATTTTATAATTACATATTTCACCTTTGAATGATTTCAGTAAATCGTAGTAAATGAAAGAATTTGGCCAGCTCTGTCCCGAATTTCATTGTCTATTATATGGAAATGTAGTCAAAAAACAAAAGTTGTTCTGCAAGTTTTTATACTAGTTTATTGTTTTCATAATTGATGTACTTTATAGAAATTAAATTATCTTGAATTTATCAATTTACTTTTGTTCTTTCAAAGACAAAAAGGTTTTTCGAGATTGTCTTTATAAATATTTAAGATTGATTTTAATATTTTAAATTATAACTTAACAGTTTTAAATCATAAAATAAATATTCCCTTAAATTCTTTTGTATATATCTAGAACGTAATAAACTCGTTTAAAGAAATCATTTAATAAAAATTTAAAATTATTTATTTCTGTGTTTACAAAAGTGTAATCCATTACGAAGCTGATGATATCTTTTAATCACCGAGAAAAGCAAATCGTTTGAAGTGAGAAAAAAGAAAAGCAATTTATTTGTCTTTTCAATTTAAATAAATTCATTTTGCCATAAATATTTTGACTGGCAGATTTTAGGCTCTGAACTTTCAACGAATGCTTTTACCATTAGGCAATGTACAATCGCTTAAATTATTTATGTTTTAATTTCTTTAATTTATGAGCTTTAACATATTTCTACATTATTTTTGTTGCAAAGCAGTACATTTTTCATTAAATTTATTTAAACTCAGAATGAATTAACAAAGAGAAGACAAAGAATAATTTTCGATGGTTATTGATAATATTTGCTATCGGTTGAAAATATTCAATTATATAGAAAAAAATAAAGTAATTAATAAAAGTGACTCAGTCAAGTAGAGTCGTCTTGCTTTTTAAACGAAATTTGAAATGTATCTCACGTTTCACATTTGTTTGACTTTAATCTCTATATTGAGCTTATGCAAATAGGTTTGAGGTACTTTACCGTTTATGAAAAAACTACTAAGAAATATTTCTAATATAAATGCATAAATGAAATCCAATGTTACATAGTCTAATCTAAGTCTAATTTTAGCAATTTCAATTTATTTATATCTTTATTTCTTACATAATTCTAATACCCATCGACACATCGTGGTTAATTTCCATTGACTGAATTTTAACTTCGACTTTAGTTAAATTGCACAATGTTTTACTTATTTACAAAAACGACTGCTTCCTGAAGAAATCACTCATATCATATGGAATGATCGCATCATTTCTAAACCCTTAATTAACCTTCTCGTAATCTTGACCTTCTGGCACAATGCTGCTCACGTGCCCTAAAGAGTGTCTATCAATTTGAATCCAATGCCGGTCAGCTTCCGGAGATGAGTTTAATCGAGCGTGCATGAATGAGTTCGCAACTTTTTCCAGAATGAATGAATAACACGGAACGTGTTTGAAACCACGATCGATTCGTGGGTCGAACATATCGATCTGTTTGCAGGTAGAAAAATAAAACTGGTTTGTGAATTCGCTTAAAATAAATATAAAGCTTTAAAGTTGCAAATGCCTCCCAAAATGTTTATCTATCAATAAAAAACAACTACTTTTAATTCAGTAATTCAAATACCACGGTAATTGAACTTTGTGATCTAATTAAATATTTTAAATACACACATGAAACAAACAATCACAAAAAATGAAAGGTTCCTTCTCTGTCTTCCGTGGAAACAATTTATTTTTAATTTAGCTACTTCGACAGTTGTCAATGATTAAGATTCTTCTTCCATTTTTTCGAGAGTTTGCTTTAATTGTTTAATTAAGTAATTTAATTTAGATATGATTTCTTTGTTTTACTTATCATTTTGCCGAATATCTTAAGTTAAACCCATTTTGCATTTCTCTGAGCCAATGTCGCTGATAGTGTCGAATTTCTAATATGTGCATATATATACATAAATCATACACAATTTATTATTTTTCATGTTGCATAAATATAAAAAGGGGTTTTGGTTGCTATCACTTATCGAAAATGAATTTGAAGCCACCGATCATAGATTTTCTGTAAAATAATGATTTTGGCTTTTAGTAATTCGTATAAATTTTACCTATTAGAATTAAAGCACTAGAGAAGCTTCGATAAGTTCGTAAATTAGAAAGTTGATAAATCTAAAAATTTCTACTGGAATTTTTAAAAAACTACTTCGAATTTATGGTTAGTTAAAAATAAAAGTTCTGAACTAAAATGCGTGTATACATATGGAAAGAAGTAAAAACTCACTATCAGTACATACTATGCCAAAAATCAGTAGCGCAAAATTCAAAGTCTCTAACATTTTTTTTATCTTTTTCTGATTTAGCTATATGACATCGTTTTTTAAACAACCATATGAAAAACTGTGTGAAACATGAAATGAAACTCTGTTCAAGAGTCACTTTAATAGATTAAAAAGTTATTTCACTCAATTTACTTTACAAATATTTTTCTGCATTACTAAGCTTTTCATATTAGCCAGTGAAGAATTTATTTTGCATACTCATTTATGTAAAACATTGGTGCGATCCGGTCAATGGATTGTAGATTAATTTACGCGTTAAGCTCTCACCTACGTTTGGATATTTTTTATTTCTTATTCTTGCCAAAAACTATCATAGGAACGTTTCTCGTTCAGTCTTTTTTCTGTTAAGACGACGGCAGGATGTGGTTTGCGGTGCTAAGCATTTTGGCTTTAATAGTGCTTCTCGGTTTGTTGAATATCTCCAAGCTACAGGAGCTTAAAAGACAATTACAAGTTTCGAAAATCATCCAGGGGCCTTCAGTTAACGAATTAATAGAAAATACTAGAAAAGAAAGTAAGTTAAATTAATAACTTATTAAAAGTGCTTCAGTTGGAATTTCATATTTTGATCTGGGTCCTTTTTTTAATATTGACTTGCACTTAAATTGAATGTTCGGAAACTGGATTAAGAAGATCTAAGAAATTAGAAAGTAAAAATGTTCTCCTTATTTTTATCATTAAAAATATCCTCCATGATGATGAGCCTAATCTGGCTTATCGAATTAGTGAAAAACTTTCCAATTTAAAGTTCAAAATCAATCCTGGAAACAATATTCATATAAACATATTGACATACCTAAAATAAATTTTCCAATTACAATATTATAAAAGATCAAAATATTTGTTGTCATTATGCTTTTAATTAAAAGATCGAAATTGCGATGGCTTTCTCTGTTTTACATTTCAAATGTGATGATTTACAATCAGAGTTCATTAACATATAAAAGTGAAACTGTTAAAAAAATCGGTCAATACTACTGGAGGAAAAATAAATATTTAATTACAACAATCGCAAACATTAAAATGCGCTTTAAAGCATCAGTAATCAATCTGGAAATTTTACATTCAAAATTTATGTTAAAACAGTTGTTTATTTATTCCTTTACGAAAATTTGTAAATACTCGGAACAAAGGTTAAATTTTCTGATAATAATATTAAATTTTTGAAACGCATGAATTTGATTAAGCAACCTTAAGTCCTGCAAACCAATATATTTTGTTGTATAATGTAATATTTAATTTAAATTTTACTTCTTATGAATTCATCCAGATCTTTTAGAATGGTTCAAAGAATGCCAAGATAAATACGGGTCCATTTTTCGTATATGGATTGGAAATCATTTCACAGTTTTTATATCGGACGCAGATGATATTCACTCAATATTGAATAATCCAAACAATTTGCAAAAATCCCACAATTATCAATTCATGAAACCTTGGCTTGGCAGAGGATTAGTGTTAAATTCTGGAGAATCTTGGCGAAAAATGCGCAAATTGCTAACGCCGGCGTTCAATTTTAAAATGCTGATGTCATTTAAACAATCAATGGATGAAAATTGTAAAATATTGATAAGTAAATTAAATTATATTGCTGACGGCACTAATCCTGTGGATATTCACCCATACGTCACGCTTTATACTTTGGATGTAATTTATGAAACAGCAATGGGTCTCAAGAAAAATGTGCAAAATGGCTCCGAGCCTGAATATCTTAAAGCTCTTAAGACGTAAGAATGAAGCATCTTTGGTGTGTTTCTTTTAAATGTTTATTTTATCCTTAGGATGCTGCACGTAGTTTACATGAGATCCTTCAGCCTCTTGCACCGCTTTACTTTTACTTTTAGGTGGACTTCTTTAGCAAAAGAGTATTACAAGGCCTTGCAAATTTTACATAATGAGACATGGCGAGTCATTAAACTGAGAAGAAAATTTTTAAATCAATATGATGAAGCTTTTTCTCAGGAACAAAGTAAGCATATTTTAATTTATTTGTACGAGTTCGGGTTTTTTTTATGTACATATATTTTTATTTAAAGACGATGCATATGACACTGGAATAAAAAGGAGATATGCATTCCTTGACAATCTTTTAATAACTCAAAAAAATGACAGCACTTTAACCGATTTGAACATCCGAGAAGAGGTTGATACATTCTTGTCAGGTGTATGAAGAAGTTTAATTTAAAGTTTAATATACTTGTATTTAATAGGTAGTATATTTTTTACAGGGTCATGATACAATAGCTTCAACGCTTTCCGTAGCAGCATATCTTTTGTCTCATCATCCAGAGGCTCAAAAATTAGCCTATCAAGAAGCTGTTGAATACGAAGGCCGGGAAATGGAAACAATGAAATATTTAGAGGCGGTCATTAAAGAAACAATGCGTTTGTATTCTCCCGCTCCAATATTTAGTCGACTCCTGGAAGAAGATGCACATTTAAAAAATGTTACAATACCAAAAGGTTCAACGGTCTATATCCTTGCCCATTTGCTTCATCGGGACCCAAAAATTTATCCAGATCCAGATAAATTTAAACCGGAAAGATTTATGGAATATTTTTCAAATATCCCTTCCAGTGCGTTCGTTGCATTCGGTGCAGGTCCTAGAAATTGCATAGGTAATTAAATATATTTACTGATAGAAAAACAATATAAATTTTATATACTAGGCCAAAAATTCGCTCTGCTGGAACTTAAATGTGCTCTAGGAAGTTTATTGCGAAATTTTGAATTCCTTCCTGTTGATCGTGAAGTTAAAACAGCTGTTAAAGTGGTGTTAGCCCATTGCAATGGGGTTTTTATAAGAATAAAAAAGCGACAAGTCTGAAAAGTTTGTTGGAACATGTATTATTACATTATTATTACATATGCATATTATACGTACCATATATGGTAATAACGCTCAAAAAGCCTGGGGTAGACTAAACAGACTAATAGAAAAAAATCTTCCCTCTCGAGGAAGCTTGACAACATTGTCGGTTTTATTTATTATTATTTGTTTAAATATTTTCCGCATTTTGTTTACACATCCACTGATAAGATTTGAGAGTTCAAAATTAGTAGTAATCAAAACGACGTTGCCTTGAATTTATATTTAATATTGAAGTAATTAATAAAAATGTAATTTAAATTTTCAGGTCACTGATTAACATCATATTTAATAAAAATAATCAAAATTTTCCTTTTTGATGCCTCTAGAATTTGACTTTAAGCAAAAAACATTTTTGATTAAAAACTGATTAAGAATAATTGTGTTTGCTACAAAATTATTTTTAATTTATATAATCAATATGGGATAAAACAAATATGTAAATGCATCGTAAAAATAATTTTCCAAACGACCCAAAGAAAGCGTACATCATTCAGAGTTCACTTCTAAAAAGTTTTACAATTAAATGTAAAAATGTTAGGTCAATGCCTCTTTAATATGCACCTAAATTAAAACGAGATTTTTTAATTTTGTATCACTGGAACGGGTGTCTTGCACTTCATTTTATTCGCTTTTATTGGAAATTACAAAAGTTTTAATTAAATCTCTATCTCATACTAAAATGGCTTATCTGAAATAACTCGAGAGTTCAAAGAGACATATGAAAAATTTGTTACATATTATATTTAATTCTGCTCTTTAACCTTTAATTTTTTAGAGTTCTATTATTACTAATAATCAACTTTAAGAATTCATAACAATTTCTACTTCTTTTTTTCTTAAAAATTCGAAGGTGGATTCGTATACTAATTTCAGGAAAATAAAATTGAATAACTTGTTTAAAATTGATTTAATAAATGAAAAGTTTGCGTTTTGGACTATTAAGTTTTAAAGGAAGACCTCTAAGCGCCAAGTTCACTAACTGAAAACATAATTGCATAGTTCGTATTTAATTTTGTTTCGCACTCCCTGAACGCCTGTAAGCTGTGAAGGAAAATTCAAGCAATTAAATTTTAGTGCTAGGAAGCTAAAGCTGTTCCGCAATTTTGAGGTAGATAAATTAAATTATATGGGATAAGATGCTCCCTCATGAGTAAATAAACTAAAGTGTTGGGAGACTCTGCTTTAATTACCCATTTTTATCATGTTTGTATAATCTTTCACCTTCTCAAGAGGCACAGAAGTTCCTAACAAGCTTCTTATCGTTATATTTAAGATGGTTATTGTGTAAATTCAGGGTGTTTAAGAGCTCCATATAATATTACATAAGATATAATCAGTAATACAAAGTAGAACGGAGGAGAAACATTGGAGCGTAATAAGTTTAGCAGTAGTCACAAGAGGGAAAATAATTCTAAATCCCAATAACATTCAGCAGTTGTATGATACGATTTAAGAACTCTTTGCTTTGAAGACTTATTATGCGAATAATACGAAATTACAAATTCGTTCTAATGTATTCTTTGAATTGCACTTATTTTCGGCAATTAGGAAATTAATCTGAAACATTTCAAAGTCGTCTCAATTAGCTCAGGCATGAGGAGTTCTAATGAGCATTACTGTGAGAAATTAATCAGCTTAATAGATGCACACTTTGCCGTGTACCTTAGCTCTTATCATGGATTAGTAGAGTTTTCGCTGCCTTAGTTACGTTCATTTTCATACATACATACTACACATGCATACGTAAGGTTCACCTTAATTCACGCATGAATACCTTATTTAGGAATTTGCAGATTTTATTCGCATTTCCTTCCCTTGAGATTAAGATAGATTTTCACGGCCCGAGATTTCCTATGTTGATTAGGAAGAAAAGAATGATTAGCTGCTGATTTTAGGTAGTCTGATAAAGTAAGATTGATTAATATATGTATATGTAATCAATGTATGCATCATTTCTTTAATTTTTTTTTATTAATAAAAGGCTCGAAGTAAGTACAACATTTAATTTCACATTTTGCGTTTGTTACAAATGTTGATACAGGTATTTTCTTTATTTCTATATTGTAATATTTTATGTCCTCATTTTGTCAGTGTTAAAAAAAGTTTACACAGCTGCCAATTTCATCATTATGGTTTCATTTAAACTTTGACCCTCACATCCCCTAGGAAATGTTTCAAGTTCGACATGTACATTTCCTAAAAGGTCAATACCAATAAAATCCCGCCATCTTGGCAATTTATTGAACTTTGAAAAATTTGTACTCACCTTTACATAAATTACCCAAGGGAATATTTTTCTTGAAAATTATAATTAAATTAGTAAGGTACGGAAGGGGCTAGCGAATTTCAAATTCTAAATTCACACAAACGAATTGCCTTTTTCCTCTATACTCTCTCTCTCTCTAGGTCATTTAATAAATCAGCTGTGGTGGAATGCCTTATTTGGTATACAAACAGACCTTTTCAAAAAGAAAACTTGAATGAAATTAAACTTTTGAATTCAATTTCATGTGCCTTCGCTTGCTTTATATCCCTGCTGACAGCTTGATCTTCCTTATTTTGTTTGCCAAGAATGATGATGAAAGCCACAGGGAAATGTAAATAATTGCCTTTGATTACTCCTATACTATTCCCTAAAATTGAAAATAACCAGAGCGCTCATTTGCGTTATGTTTTCGTTTCACACAAATCAATTTTAATAAGTGTCACATTGTATTAATACTTTGCGGATCCAAACATGACAATAACAAATCTTGAAGAAAGTGAATTTTCCTTTTGATATAGTGTCCCTTTAATTCTGATTCATTATATGTCTGTAGAAGTCATAATAGAAAAAATATCTATCAGCCAGCAGATACTATCTTGAGGATTTCTCACATTTCATTTCATGATGACGGAGGCATTTCTTGTTGATGTTGAGGGGAGAAACGAGATCTATTTGAGTACTGAGTCTGGTTTATTATTTTACCAGTCACGTCTTATAGGGTTTCACACAATTATGTATTATATTTAGTATGTGGGTGTTAGGATGAAGAATAATCTGACAATGATTTAACTTAAAAATTTCTCAATTAGATTTATAATTTTTGCTGAAGCCCTTTTTATAGATATAATTTAATTAATTAGTTCCAAATTAAATTATATAAGTATAATTGTTATCACGATGTGATTTTTCCAAAACATTAAATATACTAAGGATAAAATGCATTACATTCCCAGTACAGGAGAAGCCTTTTAAAGCACATATCAACTTTAAACCAATTCGAGCACCAACATCACTCGAATTTATGAAGTTTGGTATTCGTTACAACTTACATGAAATTTTTAGGATAAATTTTTATTCTGTGAGTGAGTTTGGAGTTCGAAGTATAGTTAAATAAAATACTTAAAAAGTTTTATCTCTTGATTATACTGGTTCAACTTAAAAGAACATTTCTTTGCACTAACAATGTTATCCTTCTGATGATGCTCGGAATATAAGCGCATCGTGCATTGGTTTAAATTGAAACCAAGGTTTCAAAGTCTTTTGAATTCTTAACATTTTATCGAATTTTTGCCGTTGCACATGAAATTTTTATTAAATTAGATATTTATTCTAAAATCAGCAATCGCACAAACCTCCGTGTTATCTTCTTTTGACGCTTTTCACGGATTTCTTTCATTACCTATAGTTTTTGAGAAATGCTGTCCAAATTTGTAAAGTTATATATACATATTACAAATATTCTTCATTTGATTTCAGGTAGCAATAACTTGGTATTGATAAAAATATTAACTTCGTTTCATCAAGGCAATTTGTCGACGTTATCGATTTAGTGGAAATGGAGTCCCCCTTGTTCAGGTGAGTTGTTTTTTCTTTATTCGATTGAACAGCACTAGCTGAGTAACATAATTTAAAAAATAACTTGTAAAGTAAATTGGTACTGTCGATATCCTCCGATCCGAACATATAAAATTAGGATATCTACTGCACCGCGTGTCTCATCTTTTACACAGTTTATGTTTATTACCATCGATATGTTAGATGATGCAAATTTTCCTTTGTGCCATTAAGTTGGACGGATCCAATTTAATAAATTTCCTCTCCAGACGGTTGCTTTGCAATGGACCGATCCAATTTCGTAAGTTTCCTCTTGAGACAGTTTCTTTGAAATGTTGTTAAAAATTTTATTGAGAGAAATATTTTCAACGTTCTGCTATACCTTCACAATAAGCAATTTATAATCTCAGCGTAATTAATAAATCTTGGGACATTTGAGAGAACGAGCTAAAGACAAGATTTAATAGATTTGTTCAGAAGGTTTCTAAAGGGTATACCATCTCGTTATAGAATTTTGGGCTTATTCAACAAGAGAAATAAAGTGAGGGATAATCTAGCAGGTGAGTTTACATTCCTTTTGACAAATATTTGCTCTTCTGGGACATATTAAATTTCTAAAGCAAAACATTTCCAAGATATCAGAATATAATAGAATGGGGAAAAGGTATTCTTAAGTATCTTGAGGTGAAGGTTTGTTGAGCTTTTCGGGTATTTGCTGTTTGTGTAAAAGACTTTATGTAAGCAGCTTGCAATAGACACTTAAACAACAGAACCTTTTTCATATAAAGGGAACCCAAACAGAAATATTCACGCTTCAAAATAGAGTAATCTGAAAAATATTATTATTCGTACGAGTACGTAAAACAAATTCTACAGAGTTTGATCTGAGCATGGTGGTAAATATGAATTTACCTCATAAAAAATTCAGTCGCGCAAAAACATTTCATAACGAAATTTAAACTCTACATAAACATGTCGGTCGGGATCATATTCCCCTAATTTTAATGGAAGTCTAAAAATAAATATCAGGTCCCACCAAGAAGTATTCATGGTCAAGGACATTTTGTACGTATGAAGTTAAAGCAACCCTCCCCTCAAATAGCTGACGCGGTATTTAATTATGTTGGGGGATTATATACAAATCCTTGCAAATGGCTATTTCAGAACAAGCAATCACGCCATTACGGAAACGCCTGATATGGGTTGATTATTTCCGGTCCGTTTACGAGGTTGTTAAAATCTGCCAAGGAAAACAACTTAAAATTTTTATTCGCTCTATAATTGTGGTTTAAATTTCATGTATCAGGCGATAAAATTATTTGAAAAGCATTTGGATAGGCTGAATACTTACATATATTAAGAAACTGTACAAGGCTATTATCTATTTTATTATCATAAAAGCAAACACTCTAATAGAAATTGAAATGATTAATTTTTCATCCAAAAATTGTTAAGCTTTACGCTTTAGAAAATTGAATGATGCCTAAATTTGAAATACATATACATATGTGTATTCGTAAATCTTAGGTTCTAAGAGTGTGGTTAAGTGACACCAATAGATTAAGATTTAATTGAACAAAAAAAATAATATTGTCATTAGGAATTTCTTTCCCTTTGAAAAGTATTTTAACAACTTTAAGCGGATTGTAATTTTTGGAGTGTTTTTTTAATGTCAAGAAAATATTTCGCGGAACCATTTACCTTTCTTTTCAGAAATAATTGTACTTTCATCAAGAGGCTTATTTCTGATTTTAAGTAGATTATGATCGCAATGGACAATATTATAAAATATTTTTTACTTTTTCTTCAGCATTAAATAAATCTATTACCTTAGCAATAAGAAATTGTACAATAACAATTTTATGTCATGAAACAGATCCTTACCAAAATAAAATGAGGAAAAATTCTAAAGATTCGCATAGTTGCTAAGGTTCCATTTTTCACGAGAAAGTAATAAATTTTCTTTTCAAATGTTCGGTAATCTTTTGGTGACTTACATATGTACATATATATTTTCAAGTATCAAAATAAAATATAGGTATTTTTATTCATATAAAGATTTGTATAAATCATTCAGAGAAACCGAAAGCAAAATAGAGGATTTAGCAGATCGACTTACCGCGATAAGCAATTTTCGTACTTCAAAATTCGTAAAATTGAAAAGCGAGGATTTCTATGATGAATGACGGAGATAAATTTGTCACACATTTATTTCCTTATTTTCTTAGAAAAGCCAGCGTATCTTTATTATTAAGAAAATATATGTGGGTATATAAGCAATATTCCTGCAAAAATTATTTTCTTAAATGGTTCCATTCGATATCTTTTCATTTTAATTTAAGATTAAGTTTATCAAATTCCTCTCTATTTCTAAAGATCTAAAAGTTTGTAATAAAACTATTACGATTGTTCAAGATATCCAAGACAAAACAATTCCAGATATGTACTCTATACCAAATTAATTAAGGTAAGGATAGGAAGTAAAAGTATGTAACTAAAAGGACATTTTTAGATAAATACCAAAGCAGTTCGTGTGGTCAACATTTATTTTAGGAATCTCAAGGATGAAATAAAGCACACATTGCCCAGACGTTTGTAACTTATTCAAGAAATTTTGGTTTATTTTATTGTATGGGATATAAAGGGATGATGTTTTTAATTTTGAACGTGCAAAATTTTTAATTTTCCAGAAAATTGAAGAATCGTTGTAAATCAAGCACTTGCTCCTGATAAAAACTCTTACTTGGCAATTATCCACTCATAACTCTTTGGAATTATTATTATTACTACTCCAGGTAGTAATACATTTTAAATTAAAAATAATATCTCCCTCTAGGGCTTATAACTTTGTACGTATACATACGTACATATACATATATCAAGTTTATATTAAATTAATTAATAATTTATATTAAATTTCTTCAATTTTTGTTCCCCAAAAATATAGCATAAGTTCCCTTAAGTGTTCTTACCTTTAATCTAAATCTGTGACACAATATTTCTCCATAAAACAGAAGATTGGTATCAGAATATTTAATTTGCGCTCATCAACAAAATTAGGGAAGGCAAGGTGATGCATTGAAAATATATTTAGGGATAATTTGATGGATTTTCTTCGCTTCCCCCTATTTAAAGCTTGGTCGTGGAAAAATGATAAACTTGGAAATCTTTTCCGATACATTTCACTCTATAGAAGAATTTGTTAAAAATGTATTGAATTTCTGAAGGAAAGGACCAGGAAAAAGACCCGGAACCTGAAAGCATCACCCTCAGCCAAAAAAGTGCGAAGAGAATGGTATTTAGTGAACCCCGGAATTGAATTTTTTTCACCAATATATATTTTTTACTATGTATTGAAGAGGAATAAATATTGTGTGGCCTAAATGGACACTATTTTTCTGACCCCTACGTCACTCTGATGATGTTGGCACCGGAAATACCTAGTTAGTTTTACGTACAAACATCGATATATTTACCTTGTTTTTTATTTCTTTATAATTTTAGCTCAAAATACATTTCGACGTCATAGGCAATTTAATATTTTGCCCTATGGGTAAAATGCGCTCAGGCAAACTTCCGTGATATAATGGAAGGCAAAAACAAATTGCTGGGCAAATAGCTCTTATTTTGCATTTGCTTTTCAAGCAATTTAAGTGAAAAACATGAATTACAGTCTCGTTTAATAAAAATTCATGAAGGCATAAATTTTGCCCCCTACATATTTTTCTGGGCGATTTTCTTGTTTAATTTCTCGTAATCCGAGAATTACCATTAACTTTTGGAATTATTTACCTGGGGTGTGTTGAAGATGATAGAAGATTTAATAATGGGATTTTTCGAGTCTGCTTTTGACTTCTCAAGCTGTTTTTTCATAATATTTAACAACGTCGGAAGCTATTTATGTATTCTACTACTTAGGGCGTAAATAATAAACAAAAATAAATTTCAAATAGGTCTAGGTATATATTATTGCCTTTTATTTTCAAATTGAAAGTAATGTATCAAACAGAAGTTTTTAATATACAAAAACTTTAAAACATTTTTTGTCAGAATTAAAAATGTACATAAATGATAAAACTAAATTAACCGAAACCATATTAATTATTCTTCTTTTTTAAATATGAACTGCTATTAAAAATCTATTTTAATCTAAAAAGCCTTACAAAATATATACCTAAAACACATTTTATGGGAACCCATATAATTCTTATTATATTACATTTCGTTGGTACAAAAGCTGCAATTTTGCATTTTGTCCTCAGAAAATATGCTAAAAAGTCCCATGAAAACATAACACGATTTTCCGCGAAATTCAGCTCCTCTCAATGATGCTTTGCGGAAACAAACCATCGACGCGCGAAAAGAACATCGAAGAACGTAAATAAGTAATGAGAACGTGATTCCTTGGGTGATCTTACTTTATGTAAAAATTTCTTCAAGACGCGGATGCAGCGGTCCTAAGTCTATGAAAAAAACAAGTATTATGTATGTATGTAAGTCAAGAAATTTACTTTCGTCGTGTCAGAAACATAACTCTTAGACTCTTCCATGTTGCCGTGATGATGATGATGATGACGATGATGTGCTCCAACCAACATAAGCACATACGTGCCACCCGGTATATTTGTTAGAGGCCATTTGAGTTAGCATGAACACATGTCAGCGCCGACAACATTTCTTGAATTTGGTTCCGTTTTGGGGGATTACTTTAAAATGCTGCTAGGCGTAAAAATTGGTACTTTAAGGAAGATGTCTGGAAAATGATTTCGTATACATAAAATTATTTTAGACGTGACATTATTCGGTATTACTTACGTAGAATCAACATACCATAATATCTGTCTTCCAGAGGCTTTTCACGTCCTTATATAAAAATTTTGATCCATTTTTGACAAAGTTAAATGAAGGATCATTTTTTCTGCATCTTTGTTTATGTTCCCCTTTTTATGCCCAAGCCATTCAAAGTCAAATGCAATTTAATTATCGATGTGAGGAGAAAGAGCGTTTTAGTCATGTTTTTAGAAAAGTTGGAATTTTTATTTAAATGCCCCATTTTATTCAATAAATTCGTATCATCTTCATAACAACACAGTTAAAAGCGTTCACGAAAACGAATTCCTAAAACTTATAAAATGAGGTAATGAAAAGTTAAGAGGCTCAGATGCATAAAATTTCCTCAGAAAAAAAATTATTTCACTTTCTTGCAGTCTTAATACTTTAAGAATGTTTGCAGGAAACTCTCATAAAAATTCCGAAACTTTGTTGGAATACCAAACGAATTTGCATATTTATATAACTCGTAAATGTTAAGAGAAACTCCCGAACGAGCCTTTCTTAAAAGAGTTTAGGAAGATATTTATTTATACTTACACCGAGCAGAAAATAAGGTGATGATAAAAGGCTCTTTTTGATTCTATTGACATTTCGGTTTTAATAAAAACAAAAAAGGAAAGTAAATTTATTTGCGTTCAATTTTCATAATAAATGAACTAAACTTGTATTATTTTAATAACAAGATGATTTAAAATAAATCCCCTATAGAACTTTTTAACACGTTTCCGTTTTTATTTATCTTCAAAATCATGTTCTTATGTATATTCAATATGGAAATACCTTTTTCTTCCAAAGTAAATACAAAAAACATAGATGTCAAGATGAAATTACATTAAAAGATCCTTTATAAAATTTTTATATTTGCGTGGTTGTTGTTGTCTATCAACCCTTCACTCCAAACATTTTTATACCATTTCCTTTTTGCTATAACCAATATATCGAAATTTCACAAAAGAATTCTTCATTCAATTGCAATATCCTTCGATATTGAAAAATTGAATGGCTTGTTTCTATGGACACAAACAAAATTCAATACAAGTTGAAATTCTTAATGTTCTTGATACTTCAAAATATTCCCTGAAAAGAATTTGTAGACGAGAGTCTGCTTTAAATAACTCTAAATTTGTGTGCAAATTTTTACCCACCAAGTGTGTTGAGTTAAAAAGAAATTATTAAAAGTATAATTAATTATTATTAATTAATTAATTATAATTAAAATATCCATATTTTTACATGATTTTACTGAACAGCGCACGTTAATATATTTTTTAAGAGAATAATGAATACAGCCCAGCGAAAATCTGGCATGTTGGTTTTTTTTTATTTATTATTATAGCACCAAAAAACATCCTTTTCTGATTTTTTAACCAGCTTTAGTTTGTCTAGCGTACAATATTTATAACATGTATTTCGTATAAAAAAAGGTCAAATTGTAAAATATTTTTCTCATTAATACTCTTTTGTATAAGTTGAATGAAGCGCTGATATTCATTCATATTTTGAGAGGTGATGAGATGGAAGATAAATTAACATGTAAAATGGATTTATGCATAAAAAGTACGACCTGTTCTGATGCAAAAATATATTCAGTCCATAGATTTTTGTGCTTAATTACGGAGCAAATATGTTTTCAAAAAATGCCTAGAAAGAGTTGAAAACTAGTTTGCATGATTTCCAACCAAAGGGACAATTAGGGGATATTTTAAAAGGATTTCTTTAAACATCATTTTTAGTTTTGTGGAACAGTTCCAGTGTCGCTTATAATTAATGTTCGTCGCTTTACGTACACTATTACAAAAAACAACCTGAAACCCGGGTGTCAAATTATGAGAAATGAGATTGAAACTCTGAAACATGGCGCATAGTGCTTCAATACAAAGGAAGAGGTTTTTACTTCATCAGAGTACTTCCTCTAAAATAATTGCAGTGGAGGTGGTTTTAAAGAGCGCTTTGTCGTTTTTTGAGTAATCCGCTTTAGAAACGTAACAACCGCAAAACCTTGCCTTAGCCGGGAATATAAGATTGATTATTTCAAATCCTTACAACTTTTCATTCGATTTTGCCTCGGTGATATCCCTAGAACTCCACCGGAATGGTATATTAAATTTAATTTAACTTTGCACAAAAACCTGTTGGTGCAAAGACAGTTAGATTTAAGTTTCGAAATGATAATTCTGCATGAGGATTATACAAATTACCTTCATGATTTTTATTAGAAAATAGATTCTTATCGGACCAGAAAAGTAAATATGTAATGGTAAAATTAGTTTCAAATAAGCAATAACATAAAATGTAATAGTTATTCTATATTCTTGTTTAGATGGAATATTAAGTATAATCAGTGAGGAGATAGGTATATTTTTCGGTTTTATAAATAAAAAATTCAAAAGAGTAATTTAAACTAACATAGCGAAAATGAGATATAAACATAAATAAATATCGTAAAATCATTTCACTTATGCTTTTTCGACAAAAAGTGTTAATTCGTTAAATTCTGTTTGTAGCTCAGATTTATGAATGAATGGCCAATTCAAAGGCAACAAATTGAAAGCTTCGTTTGGAAGTATCTGCGATGAATTTGTTTCATTGAAAAAAGTAAACGGAAAATTCATTTTCCCCTAAAAATTCATCGGTCCTTCATACCCTTAAAAGCTATTTTCGAAGACAAAAGTTTCTACAGGGGTAAATTCATTATTAAAAAAAATAATACGTTATAGGTGAACTTTACAACCGCTCTAATTTCGAAATAAATGGATTTTTATCCAAACCGTCCTAAATTCATCACATTTCTAAAAAAGAAAGTCCGTTTAACGGACATGCCCAACTTTAGAACTTTACACGAATATTTTACCTCGAACCTATGCAACTTAGTTAGCAGCAGCTTTATGAAATGCACAAAGGTCGAAAGATCAAATAAGAAGCCAACGTCGTTAACTGGCCTGGTCTCAACAAATTAATTGAAAGTTATCTAGGCTAAGTCAACCGACCAATTTGCGAGGATATCATATCCCGCCTTTTAGATCTTTTTAATTGCCAGAACATAAAAACTCATTAAGTAAGATTATTCGGTTCTAGTTGGTTCAATTCGCTTAATTTTTCCACAAGTTGGATTTAGTGAATTCAGATAATTTTTAAATTCTGTCTAAGGGATTTCGAGCTTATCACCATCGTTGTGGTTAATTAGGGTAAAAGGGACATCAAGAAATTTCATGTTGTAAATAAAAATTTTAAAAAATATGAGAGATAAGCAAATGGGTTAAACTTTAATTATTTATTACATTTGGATGTATTTAATTATGCAGAGTGCTAATTAAAATTTTTTAAGAAAAGATCAAGCAATTTTAAATTTGATATCATCATAATAGATAATAGACATCATTTTCTGACAAGATGTATGAAAGAACGCCAAAACAATTCGTTTTTCAATTTCATACTATAGTAAAAGAATTTGAAAGCAACGTACAGCAGGTATTTCATCTCTCTGACCTTTCTTTTCACTGTCTGCTGTTCTTTACTTTACTTAACTACTGCACTAGCAGCACGTAAGCTTTTTAAATTTGATGCTAAGGATTTTGAAAAGTGCAGACACTCAGATATGAAGCTCTTCCTTATTGTAAGCATATACGACGTGGTGATGAAGGGCACTTCTGACACTCACTTTTAAAATGTATTCTTCCATTTGTGGTATTTTGTGCAAAGTGAACAAACTGAAAATTATAAATTACATTCATTTTTCTTAAATTTAAAAATCCTTTTTATGCCATACTATCTAATTTGGGAAAAATTATCATCTGACTTGTACAACCAATCAGATTATATGTATAATATTTCTAAAATTGTTCATCCATCCACTCAAAATTAACACGAAATGGTAAGAGAATTTCTAAGAAACTTTATGTATATACAAATCGAAATATATAAAAGCATTTAAAATTGTATACCTATACTTGACTACAGAATCTATTTTAACTTCAATTTCTCTACATAAAATTGGTCAGTGGAATGCATCCAAGTGTGACCAATTCCCTCCCGTCTGCTGAAAATTTCCAAGACGAAAATTAACTAAAGCGTTTCGAGACATTTTTAAAAGCCCTTTGGTTGAGTGAGCTAATTAAAAAGATTCCTCTTATTGTGCGTGAAGTCCCTTAGGACACCTCATTTAGAACTCTTAATTATATAAAAGGAACAAGAAATTAACATTTTAATTAAGCGGAGTTCAATCAAACGAAATTACGAAAGACGAATGAATGATGCATTGAGATTGAGCACACTTTGTTTCTTCGTCTCCTTGAAAAAAACAAATTTGTTAAAATTTGTTTCCTCGCTAAAACAAATTTTTCTTCCTATCTCTAGAGACAAATGAATTGCGATTTAGGTCTTCGAGAAAAAGAACAATTCACCCTGGTTTTCGGCTCGAAACAGGACAATTATTCATTTTTTGTTCTTTCTAATTCGAAATAAAACCATAATTTACTTTTTAGTTACAAGAGGAGTGAAAACAATGGTAAAATAAATCTTCAAGTATTCCTTAGGCCATGGAGTTTTTATGGTCTGAGACCGTTTGCCAAAGGAATTCATTTTTCTCTGGCAGGCTGTAAACCAATTTGCATACGCTTTATTTTAAACTCAAGTTGTCGCAGGGACCATCCTTTTGAGTGCTGTAAAAGAAATTTTCGGTGTTATCTTCGTTTCAGAAATCCTCTTGGTTCAATTTCTCCTCCCTTGTTTTTGAGACCGGATAAAAGATGTGACTGACTGGGCAAGGATTTAATATTTTATTAATTTAGTTGGCCAATTTGCCTAACGAGATCAAAATTCAGCTAGATATAATGGGAGTTAGGAATGGTTAATTGTTTGTCGATAGTCTAGAAAATTACTTCTTCAATTATATTTCACTTTGGGAGAAGTTGAAAGAATATTAAAGGGAATAAATTTCAGAGAAATTGAATTAATCAAAGATTAACGCTGTCTAGTAGAACGTAATAAGTAATCAGATTAAAAACTCGCCAGATCTGGGGAAAACTTCTTCTGTGTTTTTGAGATGATAATAACACGTTAAGCCGGCTTCTTAGATTAACTTAACCCTTCTTTGTTATTTGATTAGAAAGGTCTCCTTTAATATAAATATCCGACTCTAGATAGGTCCCATTGCAGAATTTCTACTAAGAGGTGAAGGATAAGTGTTAAAGTCAAACTTCCTATTTTATAAATAATAGGTAAAAATAAGTATTAGTATTCTTTATATGTATATTTTGTAAGTTATTAATTCGGAAAAAATTTTATTATGCATAGATTTCTCGAAAATGTATGTATTTGTTTCATCAATTAACCAAATACAGGATGCTACCCAGAGCACAAATATTGGATTTTGAATATATGAAATTTTCAACAGCGTGAATTATATAAATAAAGAATATTTATTAAACGTGAATACATTTTTTATGTCGTTAGTAATTGCAAAAAACTCGCAAATCTGTCGCATAGTTTGCGCCATCCTTAGCACTCTTACTATTAACGACAGAAGGATATTTTAATATAAATATAAAAACTCCCTGAGATGTCATTTATTTATGCGAGTATGTATGTAATGTACTACATAAAGGTATACTCTTAATTATCACTTTTGTCCAAAAAAATATTAGTTAACTTCCATCTGCGGGGTTCATAATAAGAACACTTAGTTTGTCGTTAATGTCGAAATAAATTATTTAATGGCACCAGCATCGCTCACACATATAAATATTAAGATTGGCAGTATTTCGCGCAAAAAGTTAACAATGAACGTTATTATGGAAGTAATTAATTTTATGGCCTTTCTGCAAATTCCTTGCAAAGCGTCTCATAATCATATATCAAAACCGGCTAAGGGCATTGTTCGTAACGAGATACAAAACCAACTTTTACTGACAGTACCTGCCAGCATCACTGGTAAATTTCACCTTAATAAATCGCATATACACCATAAATCTTCATATGAGGGCTAATGACCTAGGAAAACAGCGGAAATCTGGGAAAAAAATAACTAAGACGGAGGCGGGGTGGCCACAAGGTTGATGTTTTTTACCCTGAACGACAACAGAGAGAAAAATATTGGGCCAGCACAGCATCCAGCAGGATGTGTCACTTCAATTGAAGGGGCAGGATGAATGGCTATTGGCAGCAAATGAGGTGTAAAACGATATTGGTTCCTTCGGTATTGCTTTATTCATCAAATAAGAGGCAAATGAAGTGAAACAAAACAAAAACGTTGTTTGCGGACTATAAGCTACGGTCAGGTCCTTCGCTTTGTCTGGCCTCTGGGCAAATTAACTTTCGAGTTTTCTTCCGTGATATTTTCCCTAATGGCCCCGAAGTCCTGTCATTGGATTCTTCTGGGTGCTATCAAATACCAACAGCAAAATCGATTGGATTATAACTAACTACGTAACTTTTGTAGTCTGAGAAAGTTGCTCTTTTGACTTAGTTGCTACTATATGCAAAGGTGATAAATAAATATAATCGTTGAAGGAAAACTGATATTTCACATGGTTGTCAGCCATTTTTGTCCACTTTTAGAGATTTCCTGCTTTTATATCGGTCGCATAGCTATAAATAATATCCTGGGTTTTATCCCGATTAATATCTATGTAAATAAAGCATGGACCATGGAATTTCAATCGATATGCAACTCCCTAGATGGGCTAAAAATCCTGGAAACAAAAGTACTCCAAGTGTACATTTATAGTCTCTATATAAAAATAGCTTAAATCTGCGGCTCGATTTAAGAATGCATTTGATGAGTATCCTCCATTTCAAGGGGGAAATGGAAAGTTCGTTTTATTACAAAATCCTGAATTCTAAATAACGTTGGCATCAGAAAGGTCCAGTGTCACCAGTTGATCCGCAATCCACAATATAGCGCAATAAAAAAGCAAAACTAAGAAAATACCCACGAGTATCTCGCCGTTTACCATTTTTGAGGAGGAGATATTGTCGAATGTACATGACCTCGATGGAATGGCAATAGGAAGTAATTCTGAATGCTGCCTGAGTGGAATGCTCAACGGCTCCACTTGAAGTAGGCGGAATGGATTGCCATTTTATATGATGACGCCAGAACCCCAAATACATTAATCATGGGTCAGTACTCTTTCCTGCTGTAGAGGCTCTATAGAAAAAACTTTTTTAGAAAATTGTAAGATGGAAAGGGTACAATAGTTGAAGAAGTTAAAAAGATACGTTCAATTTGGGCTGCTAATGGTGCTGAAAGACCAATTATCATAATATTTGTGGGAATAATTTTCCGTGAAATTTAAGCAAACCGAAAACCATGGATAAGTAAAATTCCTTGTTTTTGTAAATACAACATGAATATTTTTACACTTAGAATGAAATATACATTGGTATAATTTAAGTATTTAGTAGCGATTCCCACAAATTCGAAGTTCAGCACGTCCTTTCCTTGGCCACAGAGATCCATTGGTGGATTTACGTTTTTAACAATAGAACTACCAATGTGTAAGATTATAATTTTTATAATTTTCTTTAATGCAGTTTTTTGTCAAATTTAGTTTTATAGGGAAAAAGGTTTTTGAATACGTCGTAGTTTTGAACTTTTGTCTTAAATCTTACGCAGCAACTTCAAAATTATATTAAATAAAGCTAAACAGCAAAGTAAGTTCCAGTTAATTTAGATTTTACAGTTTTCGTTTTAAATGATAACTTGTCATTATTTTCATTATACTTTAGTACGAATTAAAAATTTTTAAGTTTTTTGCCTCAATAACTTTGACAAATTTTTATTTTAAAATAACGAAAGCAGCATTTTAAATTACTTTGAATTAAAATTTTAACGTTAATATATTTTTTCTTCACTTTGTCATGTTTAGAATCCTAGAACTGTAAATTTAAATATTCCCTCCCAATTTCTTCTAATTATTTTCTGCAATAGAAAATTGTTTTAGGATCCAACGTATTTTCCTTAAAATCCCTTTTGAACCAAAATTTGAGCCTTGGAAAAGTATTCATTTGGACAATTGGTCCTTACCTTAAATAGGATTTCAACTCCGCTGTGGATACAGCACCCACATCTAGGAATTGGTAGAATCCGTTGATGAAAATGGGTGGTTGTGTTTATAGTCGGTTTCAGTAAATTTCGATTGTTATCTAGACTAAGTTTGCCCCAAAGAATTTGTGTCCTACGCTTTTGCAATAAAAACTGAAGGATGGAGAATTACTTTACGTTATTTTGTCCCAAATAATCGTGAACAAAAGCTTAAGGGGTTTAGAGATAATATGCATCCGTACATAGCAAATTTTAACAACAAAACTCTCTTTTATTTTTGTAAATTAAGTAACTATGTAGAAATATGTATGTAAACAAAATTCATAATATTTTAAAGTTGTTTACTCCTTTTCACCAATAGACTGCATAAGAGCGAAATATGAATAGCAAGATTTTAAAATCTGTAAAATTGTTTTAATATAAATTTTAATATCAGTATTATTTTAATATCTTACGCTCATATAGTTGGCTAAATGTAGAGTTATTTTAAAAATGCCTCCAGCTTTGATTTCAATAGGTATTTGGCTTCTTTGCATAAACATTAGCAATAATTTTGAACTTTTACGGTCGAGTTTTTCGATGCGTCCTTCAAATCCCTTTCGTCCTAACATCGTTGACTGAAAAGTTACAAATTTAAATGAATTTTTTTGTTGGAAAAAATTGATTACATTATAAATTAGATCATTTCCTGTAGTACATGGAACCCAAATTTGAAATAGCATCACCATAATATATCCAATTATTGTCACAAATTTAACAGACATTAGTGGCACCTGAAAGTAAAACTAATAGTTATAGCAAGAATTCAATATGTGTTTTTCTTATTCACCGTTTGTAATTGAAAAGCAGCTGAACACAAAATAAATCCGCCAATCGTTATTAATATGAAAATTGGTGTTTGAAAAAAATCCTCCAGTTCTTTGCATGATCTTAAACAATTTTTTAAAATCAGCAAAATTTAAAAATTCGGTATTGATATATATACTCATAAATAACTTGATGCAGAAGAGCACACTTGTAAACCCGTCCATAAATAGGTCCATTTTCAGAATATGCAATTTGAGCCTTATACTTTACCAAACTTAGTTGTCGCCAAATTTTTTGTTTCGTATCGACAGGTGTCGGTGTTACATTTAAACAATTCTCACGAAATTTAAAATCTCCAGTGTCGTCAATCCCAATCCGTGAGATTTGATAAAGCAAACATTGAAGTTTAGAATTATACTGTATTACTAAACCGAATCCAAAACAGTCAATACTGAGATTAATTAATACGCAGTAAGTGCAAATCCAAACTTGCAACAAATACACCAAAATAAAATTGTTCCTTTCTTTCAGATCAATCGGTGACTCTGCCAAAATTATAAGATTAGGGCCTTTCGGGTCGGTGAGGGAAAATGCTATAAATCCGATATAGGTAATAAATCCCATACTAATCATCAAACGGAATATGGTTCTTGCTAGAAATGTCGCTCTTCGTAAATATCTAAAATTATTAGAACTAATAGTTAAACATGTTACTTATTAAAAACAAAATTATCCACCTCTGCTCTTCATCTGAATTGGATGAAAACAGCTCGTAATCGAGATGTTCATACAAAAGTTTGAGACGTTCATAATTTCTTGAAAAATTCCATTGTTTCTGAAAAATGGATGCCATAAGTGCTAAAATGAACATTACTTCCAGGGCACTCTATCAAAGATTAAAATCTTAAATTGTTTATCACATTATATATTTCATTAATTACCTCGAATTTTGTCACATTGCGTAAATAAACTATTTCCATAATAACTAACACGAAGAGTGAAACCTTACAGATATTGCAATGAAATCTATTTAAAAACTTTAACCACGATTTTTCAGTATTCAATTCCCAATAGCCCAATAACTTGAAGACAAATATAGCTCCTTTTAATCCGTCGGTATCTCTCATTTTCTTAAATGTTTCCCCGTGTGATATTCGAATAACAATGAATGAAGGTTTACCATACATTTCACGAAACTGCCAACAACCCTTTCTCAACTTTAATTGTACGTTTAAACAAAGTTAGGATGCTTATTATCACCATGTTACCTATTTTAATCACTACTTTGTAATCTGTAATTAAATTGCGTTGCGTTCCAACGAAAGCATTAATTATTTTATTTCTAAGAAGCTTTTCTTTTTTCCAAAAAAGTTGTGTGTCTCATCATATGGGTTTCAAGCGATAATTAATTAAAAATAATAATCTAAGTTTATAAATACCTAAGTATATGTTCATTAATTATCGAAGAAGGGATTAATTTAGATGAATCATCAAGAAGTCGATCACTAACATATTACAAATTTTAAGCTTCATCTAACATTCAAGAAATTCTTGTTAAAAAAACAACAAATTCATACTATATCATATTTTCGTATACCTACTCAATCTTTTTAAAAACACAGATACATTTGTTTTAAGGTATTTCCAAAAACATAATGCATAAGATGCCGATTCAAAGAAAATAAACTTTTTGAAACTGTTTGAAAATAATTTATTATAAAATTATCGTTTGTACAGACACCAAATAGTTTACAAAACAATCAATCTTTCCAAAACCTACATTTTTGTGATGTTTTCATTGCAGAACCATCGGGACAATTGAAAATTTGTGAAAATTCCTTTGAATTTCTAAATGCTGTTGTTATTACTTTACCATCGCAGCTTTCCTTCCCAATTGACAAAACTAGCAATTTTCCAGAACTAAGATCATACTCCTGTAGAATTTTATTTTCTTCCTGCACCATCTCTGGATGAATCTTACTCCATTCCACAAATACCTTCAAAATAATTTGAGCAACTGAGAAAATTCTGATTTGCTGATTCGTGAGCTCATTTGTGAATTCCTTCGCAAAACAATCCTTAAACGCACTTTTGGTAGAGATGGCCGTGTTCAAAAAATCGTTATAATTGTTAACAAGCGAATATGCGATGATCCATTCAATCAAAAGAGACGACGGTTCATCAATGAACTTGGGAATTTGATCGACGATATCTTTAATTAATTGATTTTTCAATACACTGAGCAAACCAAAAGTTTTGCTAAAAACTGGCTCGGCTAATCTTTTTTTATAAAGTGGCATTAAACGATGATGGTTCTTCACGCACTCGCCACTATTTGTTGATACCTCCTTGAACTCTTTAGCCAAATATGTCTCACTTGCTATTCCAAAAATATCTTCATTGACGAACTTGGCGATATTTTCCGAACTGTAGTGAATGTCGAAGTTATAAATTGTGTTCTTCTCCTGAAGTGTTTCCAAAAATTTTATGTACATCCCCTTAAGAATTTCTTTCTTATTTTCATCGTATATGTATTTCATGAAAATTTGCCTTTCCATCGACATAAAGAACTTATGCGTTCGTCCGTACAAGTATTCTAATTTATGTACGAAAACACAAAAGAAGTAGTTTGCGATGACTTTAGGACTCAGTGCAGAAACAGCTGTGAGGATTTTCTTTAGTCTTTCCTCAGACTCTAGAAAAATAGGGTAATCGTCTGAAAATGTTCCTCCATATACTACTTTTATGTGTTTGTCCCACTCCACTTCCGGTAGATATTCTTTTAATTCCAAGAACTTAAATTTTCGGTAAGGGGTTGTTTTTATCGATTCGACAGCTTTATTGCATGCCTGCTCGAATAAATATGCATCAGCCAGGATGTCCTCAGGATTCTTAACACCAAGCCTCCCAAATAGATATTCAAATGAATTAGTTGTTACCAAATCCAGCTGTTTAATTTTTAGATAAGTTGTAAGATCATCTTCAAATATAAATTCATGGCTAAAAAAGACATCATAGCCATATAAATTCATTTCAGCGATTGCTAGAGGTAAATTAAATTTACTGTCGTCCCAATTCTCCTCGAAACCCGGCCAATTACCAATTGAATTCTCAAATTTAAACCATTTACCGAACTCGACTTTTTCATCTTCATTAAATTCTCTACATGTTTTTAAATAATTAAAGTACTTCTTCTCAGTCTCAGTAAATAATTCGGACTTTGTATTAAATGCTTCTTCTAAGTAAGCTTCGGGATATTTCCAATCAGATCTCAAATATGAATTATTGGTGCACACAAAATTATAGAACTCTTCACATGGATTATTTTCGGAATTAATTCCTTTTTTTAAATTTGCAGCGATGTCTCTTAACCTTGTTATTTGCTTTTCATTCAGTTTTGCAATTGTCCCGAAACGTAACTCGATTATTGTCAGCACTATAATCAAAAAAAATCTCGTCATTTTTCAAATTTAATGAAATATCTAAGCAGTTCAAAAATTCATCTTTAACTGTCAGCAAAAAAGATTTGTTGCCTTTTTATATGTAGATAATGCTGCCTTTTTTGTATTATATTGTTTTAGTATTCTTGATAAAACCATACGAGCTTAAAGCCGATTAAATTAGGAGCAGAAGTTCAAAATATAATCTTTCTAGTTCTGATAGGATTCTGTAGGACAGACTTTCTCGTCCCATGCTTGTTTTCCAGATCCATTTTTAAATTAAAATACTATTTGTTTTTCTATGTAAAATGATAACGGAGATTTTTTTTTAATAAAACTTACAACATATGTATATCCTAGCAACATTATTTTCCTAATCAGCTAGACTATTTGTAGTGCAGCAAATTAAAGAAAAAATGGAAAAATGTTAGGAATATTTAGAGAAATCTTTCTTGTAAAATTACCTTTGCAACTGTTAAGGTTTATTTTTATACTTTTATATAAATAAGATATGAGTCGATTAGTATAAATTAAAAATGATTCAATATTAACTGTGCTTTTTTGTTTGCAAAGTTTTCGAAATTTAACATAGCCAAACTTTAAGCCGTGAACTGAAAAACTTATTGGATCACCAGAATACAGTACATTATACATATCATACATTCAGATTATTTAAAAAGTTTAATTGTAACTAATCTAACTTTCCCTATTTTAGGGAAGTTTCTCATTAGTCGTCGGGTTTTTCAATTATCACTTTTTTAAATGTAATGACACGCTGATTTTAATATGATTTCTCCATTCTGATGTTTAATATAACAATTTGAGAACAATTAAACGTTTTATCAAAAATTCTTAATCTCACAACTCAGTCACATGAAAACGAAAATATAAGCAATTTTATTTGGTTATTTTTAAATTTTTCTAGAATTCCAAAAAAATTTCTCTGAAGTTTTTAAAATATACATACATATGTATGTTTATGGAATGATTAAATATTTACTTTTATTCATCCTTTAAAAAATAATTAGTGTATACAACTTTGTATTTTTTATTTGATAATGGTGTTTATGATTATTAATGGCTACTCTAACTGAGAATAAATAGGTTAATTAAGAAATTGATTAAGACATGCTCGACTACCGTTTGAACCTTCAAGAAAATATTAGTTTTTATACTGTAGGTCAAAACATAAAGATATATTTTCTAAGATACTATACATTGATATAGCCAAAATCGGCTCAACTGAGAAATATTTTTCAGACAAACTCTAATCTTATTTTGTTTTCAATTTGAAAAAAAATCTTTACTAGATGACATTGAGATTTCTAATAATAATTTTTTTAATCTGAACATAACATAATTAATTTTTCATTTTGATTGTTTTTTTGTTCTGATTATTTAATATAATAAATTGAGTACACGATATCATGCTATCAAAAATGCCGACTAGGAAAACCCTAAAAAATTATCACTAAGAAATAATCGTATACACGCAAGCATTTAAAAGACAGCAAGTTTTGTTCAGTGCCAGTCTGAAATATAACTTTGAGTAGGAAGATTTTGTGCAATGACTAAATTGTCAGTGACTATTTTGGGTATAATCACTCTTCAGTTGATTTCCGGGACACTTGCCGGGTCAGAGAATTACCGACTTTCTGAAGAGCAAATAACGAAACTTAGGGATATTGCCCCAAAATGGGCAGAAGTGATAAATTTTGAAAAGAAACCGTGTGAAGTCTTCTATAATTTTATATGCAGCAGCATAAAATATCCAAAATCTGAAAGGAAACAGTCTCAAAAAATTTTGAAAGAAATCTTGAATGCAAAGGCCGAATCAATAACTGAGACCGAAAGAAAATACTTGACATATTCTACGACGTGTGGAGCATTAAAAGAAGAGGAAACGAACGATTTTATACAATCCTTTAAATTTGAAAACTCTATTGGAAGTTGGCCAGCCTTCGTGGAAAATTGGGATGATAATAAATTTAATCTACCACTAGCAATTGCTGAACTGAACTCGTACAGCTTCCCTGTTGTCTTCGCTCTGGAATTTACATTTCCCTATTCAAATAACTTTGAACCTATAATAGAAATATACAAGCAGGATTTAGTGGACATTGAGAATGAAAAGGACCTATTTAAACTTAAATTTGAGCAGCTTGGCTTAAAAAAGCCCGAAGATGTGATAAATGATGCCGTTCTATTCCAGAAGACATTGAAAGAGGCCACTGAATCTTTAAAAACATCCACTGACAAAAGGGTAAAATACTCGGAGTTAAAAGATTATCTTCCAGAAGTGGATTGGGATAAGCAAATAAAAATAATATATGATGGCAAACTTTCCGACGATTTCGCCGTTTTGATGAAGAATCACGAAGAACTGAAGATAATCTTCAAGGCCATATCGAAACTGAATCCTAAAGTAATAGCCAACTACTTTTTCTGTTCGTTGGTATATACCTTAAATGGCCCAATTTATCACCACCCACAACCACTCAAATTATTTTTGCCTGTGTTCAAACAAGCTTTTCTTAAGTATGTGTATGCTGACAACACAAAGGAAATCCTTAAGGGAATGTACGTAACAGTTCTGGAAACAGTTCAGGATTGGAATATCCCTCAAAAATTCAAAATTCGTTATAGTGAAGAACAGATCACCAAAATTGTCGACGAAAAAATCGTTCAACTGGCTAATGAGGAAGATTTAGCAAATGAATTTAAGGAGGTGTCCTCAGGTAGTCATGAGTGCGTCAAGAATTACTATCGTTTACAAAAACTTTATAACAAACGAATAGCCAAGCCACTTTTCAACTATGAAAGTAACTGGATCAATATAATTGAGGAAGGAATAATTTTTGATCTTATCTCTGTCATTCCGAGATACATTGAAGAACCTTCCCCATCTGTATTTCTACACTTAACTTTGTCGGTAATGGCTAATATTTTCGAAAATATCGATTACCGGACTGCAGATATCTACCCCAATGACACGATGATTTGTCTTTCTAAGGAATTGGGTGAAGAAGTAACTTCAAAGGATATGGGAACTATCTTAATTTCTCAACTTGTTTTGAAGACCTTTATGGAATGGACTAAGAACTATCCGGATATCGTTCAAGAGGAAAATAAAATTCTACAGGAGTACAATCTTACTTCTGAAAAGTTACTAGTATTTTTGTTCGAAAAGCCTGCTTGTGAAAACAAAGAAATTTTCAAGTTGTTGATGACTGGCCTTGCGAACTCACCAGTGTTTCCACAAATTTTTGATTGTCCTCTTGGGTCAAAATTGAATCCAGCTACGAAATGTAACTTGTGGTAGAAATTAATTAATTGAGTTTAATTTATGTGCAATAAAGGTTTTGTGAATGAAATATTTACAATGGAAATAGTTTAGTTCATTTGAGAATTGTGGGGGTTATTAGTAAAAATATATTATTTTGAATTATTTCTTGATTTCCACAATATATTTCTAGAAAGCTTTTAAAATTTGTGTAACTGTTATTGCTTTATGTTTTGGTTATCGTTCCCATGGCTTCGATAGCTAACTCAATCTATAATGCATAAACGCTGAAGTGAATAAACTTGGAGCAATGTATCATTATTAAAATATTCCAAATAAAACCAAATGTGCAGATAGGAACTTTTGCAATCATAAATTGCAATTGGAAATATTTCATTTTTTAGAAACTATATGGACAAAATCTGTGCAACAGTGCTCATTGCGATGAAACTGTGGATGTACAAAAAATTTGAAAGCACATAATTCCAATGAAATAGTCAGCGATAAGAGCTGCTGTCCAGACTAAGGTAAACATCTTCAGCACTACAGTTATGATTATTTAATCTCCACTAAGTATGCGATCTTAACAAAAAAGCATGCAAAATAAAAAAAAACCATCAATTCAAAAGTACATAAAAGGCCGGAACATTTGTTCGGCAACAGTTTTGGAAGAACTTGTGAGCAGTATAGGTAAACGTTTTATTAAGTTTTGTAGTATGGCAAAATTTTCTGTGACTATTTTGTGGTTAATCCTTCTTCAGTTGATTTCCGGGACATATTCAAGGCCAGAAAATTATGGTTTTTCCGAAGAGCAAAAACTTAATCTTAGAAAAATTGCCAAGCAATGGGCAGCAGCGACAAATTCAAAAAAGGAACCGTGTGAGGATTTCTATACTTTTGTGTGTAGTGACAACAAGTTTCCGATGCATGACTACAACGACTCTCAAAAACATTTACAAAATATCTTAAATGGAAACCCCAAGTCAATTACGAAAGCCGAAGAAAAATTTTTGAAATATTCGAAATGTGATGAATTTACGGAGAAAGAAAAGAAAGATTTTATTAAAACGTTTAAATTTGAAAAATCAATTGGAAACTGGCCAGCCTTTGTGGAGAAATGGGACGACAGTAAATTTGATTTATCTCTAGCAATTGCTGAAATGAACTTGTACAACTACCCTGTCATTTTCCAGCAGACTTTTATATTTGATGATGATAATTTTCAAACCGCCCTACTTATAGGAGTGCAATCGCAAGAAGTGGACATAGAAACGAAAGTTATATTGAAAGAACTATTTAAGAATCTTGGAGTAAAAAATCCTGATGAAGTTCTAAATGACGCAGCATTATTCCAAAAAATATATAATGAAGCCGCTGAGTCTCTAGACGTAACTACTGATAAAAGGATAAAATTCTTAGAATTAAAAGAATTTCTCCCTGAAATTGATTGGGATAAGCTAATAAAAATAATATATGGCAAAGAACTTCCCGATAATTACTCCGTTTTACTGAAATCTCATGAGAAATTAAAGAAAATTTGCAAGGCTATTACCAAACTCAGCTCTAAAACAATTGCAAATTACTTTTTCTATAAATTTGTACACAGCATAAAATACGAAATTTACCCAGATGCATTTATGACTTTTATGCCCGTAACCAAACAAATGCTCTTGAAATATGTTTACGGTCAAAATACATTAAATATGGTAAAAGGAATGTACATTACAGCTCTGAAAATAGCTCAGGATCCGAATGTCGTTCAATATTTTAAAAGAAACTATGATAGTTCAGAGCAGATCATCAAATTTCCCGCAGAAGAGATTTTTCAAATATTGAACGAAGGAGATTTGGAAAAGCTACTTATAAACGTGACAGCAAATAGTAATCAATGCCTTACAAACTACCATCGACTACAGATAATTAACAAAAGGATACAGAGCAAGGCATTTTTTAACAGCGAAAGTGTACTTACTACTAGAGTTATGAATGCAATAAGTAACGAAGTGTTGTTCATAATTCCCCACATCATTAAAGAACCGTCCCCTGTAATTTTTTCACGCATTTTATATTCCATCCTCTACACGATGTTCACCTTCAACGATGTTCACCTGAAGACTATCCGTCCCACGACTGAAGAATGTTTTGCGGATAAAAACGAATTAGAAATTATCTTAAAGTCACAACTTATTTTGAAGGCCTTTAAGGAATGGACCAAGGACTATCCACATTTCGTTCAGGAAGAAAATAACATATTGAAGGGCTATGGTCTAAGTGCTGAGAAGTTACTAGCCATTTGCACTGTGAAGGTATATTGTAATGAACAGACGCGCTATTCAGTAGTGACCGCATTTGCAAACTCAGTGGAATTTACGCAAATTTATAATTGTCCCGCTGGGTCGAAAATGAATTCACTTCACAAATGTAGTTTCTTTTAAGTACGAATTAATCGAAGCTATTTATTTTTTAATACAGAATTTTGTTAATAAACACTTTCAAACTAAAAAACACATCCTAAAATTTGTGCCGCACATTTGTATATTTTTAGATATTATAATGTATTGTTAATTATCCTTCAAATAATTTTAACCAAACCTACAGAAATGTTATTAAGTTATTCATTTAAGTATAGTAAAATGTTCAGAATATTGGTCATAAATGGTAATAGTCTATTTAAAAAATATGCCTACATCCCAAATCGAAATTCGTAATGTACTCGTTTTTGTTCTGGATTTTAGCTAGAAATTAGCTAATATATATGTATATCTATGCGCAAGAAATTAACAGAAAATTAGAAATGCTATATCTATAATTTCAATATCTTAATTAAGAATAAAATACATAAGACAATAATTGGTTGTTCTTATTTTAAGAAATAAAATGTTTTAAAGTCCCAATTATTTCATTTGTTGTTCAATGCTTCCTCTCTCACGTTTGAATTGCACTAGTTTTAAACCACAAAAGATTACCGCATTTGTAAAACTTTTTTAAATTTATTTTAATTTTATATTTTAATTCTTTAACTTCGGAATTACAGAAAAACTCACTAACAAAATTATTACTTATTATATGATGCCCAAGTTTTATTAATAAACTACAAAATGGTTTAAATATTTAAGCTTCCTTAAAACTTATAAGTTTGCAGTGTACAACTTTTTTCGGTGTCAGTTTTAAACTGTGGGAAGGTTTCAAATGCAGTTTTTAAACTTCTGTAGTTTGGGTTTTCGCTTATTTTAAAACATTTGAATGTTTTCCTCTTAATCAATATTCCGTGTGGAGTTTAATATATGCATATATACAATCTGTATTGTTTAAAATTAACACCAAAAATTTCCAACAGAGTAGTTTATTTATGCCTCTATAATAAATTTTACTGTGTTCGCAGATTAACGATAGTCCAATATAATTCAAATGATATATGAATTAATCACACATTAAAATTTTATTGCAAATATTTTGCATAGCCCTGCAATTCAGAGTTGCAAATTTTAAATAGCATGAAAACCTAAAAACTTTAAAAACTTGAAAAACTTGAATAGTTACATTTTGATCACCCACTCCTCATTAAATCGGCTAAAACTTGAGGTGTTATGAAGAGCAGTAGGAAATAAAGCAGAAATAAGAAAAAGCAGGAAGCATTTCAAAGGCAACGATTTTTGTTTAGCGCCAGTCTAAGAAAATCTTTCAAACAGTTTAGATATTTTTTAAAAAATTCGCAAAATGACAAAGATTGTGCTAGTGAGCATCATTTTCCAGTTAATTTCCGGGATACTTGCAAGGCCAGATAATAATAACCTTTCCGAAGAGCAAATAAATATTTTTAGAGCTATTGCTTCAAAATGGAAGGGAGTGATCAATTTTGAAAAAAACCCCTGTGAAGAGTTTTATGAGTTCGTGTGCAGCAACAGGGAAGATCCTTCCTTGGGGAGGAAATCCGCAAAAAATAACTTAAAAAACATATTTAGCACAAGACCCGAAATACTTACTGAATCTGAGAAGAAGTACTTCAAATATTCGAATACATGTGAAAATATTCAGTCCGAGGAAAAAGAAGAGTTTATTAAGTGGTTTAAATTCGATTCTATAGGAAGTTGGCCAGCTTTTGATGAAAACTGGAATGAGGGCAAATTTAATCTAAACCTAGCAATTGCAGAAATGAGTTTGTATGACTATCCTGTAGTTTTCACTCAAAATATCGTTTTCGATTCCGATGGCGCTTTTAAAACGTATCTCAAAATAAGCAAGGAAGATTTGATAGACTTATATCAGAGAGAAATATACGAAACTATTTTTGAAAAGCTTGAAATCACAAACTTTGAAGATGTTCTAACTGATGCTGCTCTATTCGCGAAAACTTACAATGAAGCGGCCAACTCGGTAAGATCACCCACCGACATTAAAATAAAATACTCAGAATTAAAAGATCACTTCCCGGAAGTGGATTGGAATAAACAGATAGAAATTATTTATGGAGAAAAATACGTCGATCACGATTATCCTATTCTGATTCAATCTCACGAAGAACTTAAAGAAATTTATAGGGCTATTTCGAAGCTGAGCCCCAAAGTAGTAGCCAACTACTTTTTTTGTGTCTTTGTTTACAAATTAAACGACATTCGATACACACGTTCATTTATGTTCTTCATGCCAATCGTTAAGCAGGCTTTCATGAAGCATATTTATGACGAAAATACGAAAGATATGCTCAAGGGGATGTATATAACAATCCTGAACGTACTTCAGGACGAAAAAATTCTTCATAATTTCGAAGATCACTTCAGTTCGGAACTGATTGCAGATTTCATCAATGCAGACATTTTTGGACTTAGAAACGAACAGGAACTGGACAATGAGTTTAAGGATGTGTCAGCAAATGACTATGAATGCATTAGAAACTACCATCGTCTAGTGAAAATTTATAAGAAAAGAACAGCCAACCCGTTCTTCGCTAGCAGGAATGCACTGGTTACTTTAATTAGGCGCGAAATAATCAGTGATCTTATCTATACAATCCCAATGTTTATTGGAGGACCTTCAGCTTTTATTTTTCCACCCGCATTATTTTCAATTTTGCCTAATGTGATGCGGCATACGCGGAATTCGACTATCTTCACAAATGCAGCAAGAGAATGTTTCGCCAATCAATTGACCGATGTGATCACCGAGGACGACTTAAAAAGTGTTTTAGCCGCCCAACTTATCGTTAAAGCATTCGCAGAATGGATTAAGAATTATCCGGATGTTGTGCAGAAGGAAAATAGTATTTTTGAGGAGTATAATCTGAGTGCTGAAAAACTATTAATTATTTCAATCGAGAAATTCCCCTGCCAAATAAGGCACGCTTTCAACACGGTGATGATCGGTTTTGCGAACTCAGTCGAATTTGCGGAAATTTATAATTGTCCTGTTGGATCCAAACTGAACCCGATTGAGAA
This sequence comes from Tolmerus cingulatus, assembly GCA_959613345.1. Lineage (NCBI taxonomy): Eukaryota > Metazoa > Arthropoda > Insecta > Diptera > Asilidae > Tolmerus > Tolmerus cingulatus. The sequence continues at coordinate 36,220,992 of OY390710.1, forward strand.
GTGCAGTGTTCGATAGTTGCTATTTTTTAAAAAATACATATTTAATTAAATAAATACATATTTTCTACTGTCAATGTTAATTTCAATTAGAATAATTATTGAAACATAAAGTAATTTAGGCTCTTTCGGTTCTAGGTATTATTAATTCCATTCACATATTATTTAGATTTAAACTTTAGTACAGACAAAAGTCTATGTTTTTGTAAATTAAAAAATTTTGTCACCGCAATATATAGTAGAGAAAATTTTATTCTGGCGATGTTCTAAAAATTAAACGAAATTAAAACTAATAATCGTTCGTGCCCGTACCAAAGAAAACGAATTTTCATTTTCAGTCAAATTGATTTATTTAAATAAAAGTAAATACGTACACACATTTAGTTAAATAACTAGTAAATTCGTAATAAAATAAAATCTAAAGTTACATTTAAAAAGCCATTGTATAGTTTATTCCAGGAGTGTATTACATTTCTACCATAGCATTACTATGCGGGCCTGGAGTCGAATACGGGTGAGTGAAAACAATCGCCCTAATGAGGCCGTCACGAAGGGACTCATGCGGAAAACCCACATTGAAAGTGAAATGAACATTGTCACAAGTCACCTGTGCGTAGCAAGTGTACATGGGGTACCAGCCTACCTTGTTGAAGACCACCCCGATCTTATACATCTTATTCCGTACTATAAATACTGGCCGATCAAAGGAGATTTCGAGCAAGGAGTCGTATCGCACTCGCGACGTACAGTGGGTGTAGGTCAATCTTGATCCTTGAGCATCCAACAAGTGGGCGTACAAAATTTCTGAATATCGTTCAGTAAAACCAGCTGAATTCATAAGTTCGCCGCAGAGGACCTGAGTTGGTACTTGGACTCCTGTAAAGGATCAAGTTATTAATTTACTTCTTTATCTTACTAGGGGAATTTGCAACTTCTTGGGGTATTGAAAGGTGATATGAATTTAGGGTATTTTATTCACATGTAGTTAGATACCGAAACTTGTCACATTTTAAATGAGATTTCACTAACTTCTTCATTAATCGTCTTCGTTTTCAACCGGAAAAGTTGAAAAATTTCAAAAATTTCAATAATTATTTTAAATGGGAAATTTATTCAAAATATTTAAGTATATTTCTCAAAATTTTCCAGTTCTTTAGCTAAAAACATCTCAATGAATTTTATAGGTTCTGTTAATATTCGTGTAGATTTCAACAAAATATGTTTTGCAAAAAAAGCGCATTCTTTTTTAAACATTTACCTGTAATAAGTATGTTCGCATTCGTTTGGAAGGTCAGAGCGCAATCAGTAACGCTAGTGTTCCTGTAGTCAATCTGCTGGCGAATTGTCCGAACGCAGTAGAACTTCCTTGTCTCCATGGCGTTGGATATGTCCGGTTCCGGGATCTGAGTGGGATGTTGATAACTGTAGCTAACGCTTAAAACAACCGGAGGAGTTCGAATACACTCCTGTCTTACTGTTGGTGGAGAGAACGCGTACTCCAGAGGGACGTTATCATTGTGCTTTGAAAAACTGCCCGAAGGACCCGGCTCCTCGCAGCGGGCGAAACAATTCCTTTTATTTCTGCTACTGCAAAAACCTTCAGGCATTGGGCAATCGTTTATCGATGGACTCGATATGTTTATTAAAATATTAAGGGCTTCCGTTTGTGTTAGAAGCCTTGAGCGTGCTGGACCTTCAGCAAATTGTTGCGGGGTTAGGGTCAAGAAGCGAATTTTTTTAAGACCTTCTTTAATTAGCAATTCGTCCAGATACTTCTCCTCGGGATCATGATTTTCGTCACAGTTTGATGTACCTTCACCTGGGGAAAGTTCTTTAGTTTCTTGGCTGGTGCTCGGTTCCTGCATGCTTTCCACGTCGAGTTGGGGCTCCATTGAAGCTTCATGGGACTCCGGAAGGGAATCACACTTTTTCGGAATGTATCCTCGCTCGTAGGCGTACTTATTTAGAGCGTTGAAGAGATCTAACTCAGAGTCAATATTTAGCTGATCTTGGTCGAAAATAATAAGAAGGGTTGTAAGTTCAATTTCCATGAAAGTGGGATCAGCAAGAACTTCTCGTGTTTTAGTACAAATTATCTGGAAAACATTTTTATTTGACAACGGATTTCAAAATTAAAAAATCCTATAAATCCTAAATAAATTTTGTTTATAAATTCTCTACTTTATTTTGTTCAACTTACATGAAAATATATTATTCTAGAGATGATCAGGAATTTATACATGACCATAAATTGTGGTTGCAAAATATATTTTGCAGCCGTGATATAGAAATTAGAACCAGTCTTTAAGTAATTATACATACACATAAATCTGCCTTAAAAATCTTATGAGATTAATAAGCTGGTAATTTATTTGTCATATGCAAATATCTTATCGAATGATTTGTTTTACTTTTTATTAAATTTGGAATATTCTCAGAAATTAGAGACAATAAGAAATACTATTTGGAATAAGTGCTTTTTATTAAACATATTTGGGGGAAGATTTTAAAAAAAAGCAGTTTTTGTTTATAGAGGGTCAAAATGCATAATTTGTTCGTCTAAAATTTGCCAGCATTTTGTATTTTTGTGTAAATATTATTGTGGAGATAAAAAATATATTCCCATTTCTACTCAAAAATTTTACGGAACCATAGAAAATATATTGCTAAATGATGCATTCGCAAACCCATAAAACGTTTTTTAAGCAACTATTTTTTTCTTATCATAAAAGGTGCCTAAGAATGTTTCTTGTTTTCAATACTTAAAAATTAAACATTAGAATTGGTTCAGATTGCCGAATGTGATCAACATTTATACTCGTTGTTGATGTCCTTTTGTCCTGTGAAAGGATCCATCGCTACTAAAATTCAGAAGCCAGCCAAAAGACCTCCAGCCTCCCAAATTTCTATGTTTAGTGCTTAACAGCCAAAACAAAATCGAAAAACATTTTGAGACACCATTTACTTTCCTTAAATAATAATCCCGTCCTCGTTGTGGAGAGTTCCAAAACTCCAGTACTTACCGTCCTAAGTTTTACTATTCCCTCTAGTAATTATATAAATATTAGAGTGGTCTTATATCCTACCTGGATGCAACGCTGCATCAACAGGGGCTCCTCAAACAACTTGGCAAACTCGTAAGCGCGACAGGCGTTTTTCGGGCTGAGATCTGACCACAGATACTTGGTGCATTGTTCCACGACCTGGGGGAGGAGATATTTTTTGGCGACGTAGCACAGCTCGCAGGCCTTGTCGAAGGAGCTGATGTTAATCTTGTCCGAATAGATGTACTCCAGCATCGCCCTGAAGGCGTCCGGCTGGACGTCGGGAATCTGAATGGGATCCGTCTTTTCCGGGACATTTCCGTAGAACATCCGCTCGAAGACTGGGGATGCCATCGCAAGGATCAATTTGTGCCCGGAGAGGACCTGCTGGTTGGGCTCTGTGCCTACCAGAAACCTGCAATCCGCCCACTTTTCCGTCTCGAGGAGGTAGAGCCCTCGGGACTTCAAATCGCGGCACACATTCTGCCAGTCTATGGAGCCTTCCATCGCTTCCTCGGTGATCAATAGATCGTTTTCAGGACCGACCTGCGTGCTCGATGAACTCACAAAATTCTTGGCTAAATCCCGGAGCCTATCTATTTTCATCACCAATGACAAACCCTTTTGTTGTGGTCTGCCAAAACGTCAAAAAGCGACCTGTTTGTTGTTTTTTAGTAGGACGTTCAACTTCTGGATGGACCAATTTGTGGTGGAGATGAATATTCTTCTTCACCTAGATTTATCTTGAATTTTGATTTATTAAAAATTTAAAAATCAAAATTTTTTTAAAAATGCATACAAAATTAACTTCCTCTTTTCATCAATTGAAAAATAATTTCCTTGAACAATTAATTCGCGAAAATTTGCGATTCGCTATTTCGGAATTGAACCAAGAACAATTGAAGACGCAATCCTGTTTCCTCACACGTCAAAATGACTTTTCTCTCATTTCAAAAAGCAAAGAGTGCTGCGGTAGTGACTAAATGTTCTTAAAAACCACTTTAGAGTTCTTGCCTCGCCAGATTTACTTATTAAAAAGGTCGATTACCCAAACAAAAATCACAAATATGGCAAATAGTCGGTATGAGTATGTGAAAAATTTTGAGCTGGACGACAAGATTCTTCCCAACGTTTGGATTGTCGTTCGAATCGATGGCCGGGCCTTCCACAAATTCTCTAAAGTACACGACTTTGAGAAACCAAACGACAAAAAAGGTTTCAACATCGCTTAGAAGCAGCCAGAAACAGGTATTAATCTCAAATTTCAGCCCTCAACTTGATGAACACCTCCGCTGTCCAGGTGATGGAAGAGTTCCGCGACATCGTTTTGGGGTACGGTCAAAGTGATGAGTACTCCTTCGTCTTCCGCAAGGAAACAGAAATTTATAAAAGGAGGAGTGCCAAGCTCCTTTCGTACGTGACCAGTCTATTTACCTCCGCCTACATTTACAACTGGACCACTTGGTTCCCTGAGAAAAAATTGGAATATCCTCCAGTGTTCGATGGGCGCGTTGTGTTATACCCCTCAGACCAAAATTTAAAAGATTATCTCAGCTGGAGGCAGGTTGATGTCCACATCAACAACTTGTACAACACCGCATTTTGGAATTTAGTCCTTCGGGACGGTATCACGCCACAGGAGGCAGAAGCACAGCTTCGAGGTACGTTTTCTGCTGATAAAAATGAACTCTTATTTTCAAAGTTTGGGATCAACTACAACGAATTGGATCCGATGTTTAGAAGGGGTACGATCCTGCTACGGAAGCGGGCAAAGGTATCAAATTCATCTGAGCGAAAGAATTTGATGATTATCCCTCTGTACGAGGATATGATTAAGGAGAAATTCTGGAAAACCCATCCGGAATTATTGGGAAAATATATTCCGGGAGATTTCGAATATAAAGGGGGTGATATTCCTAAGCAGATAGTTAAACAGTTGGAGAAGTTGACGGTAGATGAATAGTAAGAAAATAAAGTATCTTTTCTACAAAAACTTAAGTCGTTCTCAGTATTGAAAAATCCTATCTAACTTTTAATTCTATATTCTTTAAATTATTTCAAATATTAAATCAGAACAAGACGTTAATCCGCATATCCACAGATATGAATAGTTAACATTAACTGAACAAAAGTCGAAAATAACAAGCATCGTATTAGGAAGAAATAGTTTTATTTAAATCTCTCATTGCACAATCCTCTCGAACAGTCACAAGTTACTCCCATAGAACATTACAATACTTTTCAATACTTAAACATCATTTGCTTCCCTTATAAATATTATTTTATGTTAGCAATATCCTTATATTTAGAGGAAAGTACAAACTCTAATTTTACTATGTTGGGAAAGAATCACATTTAACTGAAATTTAAGGTAAACTAGAAAATTTAATAGTTTTAAATTGGTCATAGTATTAATAGTTCCAAAGAAATTCTAAAATAATTTTGCTGAGTAGTTTTTTTTTGGTATAATTAATCCTTAAAAAAACACATAAATGAAGCTGTTGGTTGTACCAGAGATTTTCAAATTAACTAATGATAATTGGAGCATCACCAACCACAAACTGACTAAATGCCATTTCTGCGTTCCAGATTTTGACCCTTTCTGAAATTTATAGCTTTTTTGTGAAAGTACATTTAAATGAAGCGTTGCCCATAATATCAGTAACATTTCCTTCCCATGGACCGCAAAATGATATTATGAAAACGAAAAAGTCAATTTTGCGCTTTTGTAGCAGGCTAATATTTATTTATTCGAATTTTATAAAATGAAGATCCTTCAAACATTATTACAATAACACTGATTACCAGCAGTAGGGAAAATAAACGTTTCATCCATTTTTTTTTTTTCTGATTTATTCATAAGTACGAATAAAAAATTGCCTCGGTCTGTTTAAAATTAGGACAACTACAAAGAGCAATTTTGTCGTAAAAATAAAAATAATTATTATAATAGTACTCCACTGCAGTTAGAATCTCAAAAGAAATTTACTCCATAGCGACTTCTTTTGGAAAATCTAAAAGAAGTACATGGCTAAATGTTTTCTCCTACAAAAATTAAAATAAGTTAAAGATAAAAAAACAGCTTAAATATATTTCTCAAAAGAGAAATAACTTGTTTCCTTTACACATTATTTTCTTTTCATTAATATTAAATCGCTTTAAGAACAAAATCAATAAATAGATACAGAGCTCTTTAAAAATTGTAATGTAAAGCATAAAGTGGCTGCTTCATCGGAGCAAAAAAAAAATGAAATAAAATAAAATAAATATAAATAATCACCATAACAGCTTATGTGTTTCGCTAAATATTCTTGCTTTGCTTGCGAAAATAGCATTACATGCTGCCGTTTTCGGCTTACATAAACGTTAATTGTTTACAAAGGTCTGCTTCCTAGACGTTATTTCATTAAATTATGCACTATTAAACCCGCTCCCGGGACGGGTTCTTTATTTCAATACAACTTTGATGCAACATTTGTCTTTTTATTTTGAGTTTCTAAATAATTTAGGGGGATCTACGATTTCCTTAAATTTATTTCACTTGTTTTTGTTGACATTAATATTAATTTTTTTTTAGACACACATACCTTCGGTTTGTGTTGTCGTTTCATTTTATGGACAGAGAAAATAATAAAATTATTTTGAGAATTTTACCATTAATTGGGAAAATATATTAAAGTAATGTTTAAGATACAAAAGTTACTCTTACTTTGTTTTAGTTTCTTCTTTTTTTTTGTTTTAGTTTTAGTTTGAAGTTTAAATTTTTAACAATCACTTTGTGTAAAATCCATTTCTTTTTTAACAACTCTCGCTAGTCGATCTAGTTCAGCGGCGGCATCTGTCCGCACGGTAATTTTGTCTGATGTACCAATATCTGTTCCATTCGGGGCGCGGGGGGAATTCATTACGCCTTGAGGGGCTCCTGGTGAGCCTGATTTCTTGTGCAGTAACGAATTGAAAAAATTTGCTAAGACACCTTCTCCGCTTGGCGTTGAAGGGTTCAATTTAACGTCCATCTGAAAGAGGGAATTTATAAGTATCCTGTAAAAAGCAGGCTGCTTTTTAAGCAAAAATTTGACTTGAAATGTTCACAACTAAAGAGCTCTACGTAAACATTTTTAAATCAGAACATGCTAGAAATAATCGTATGGTATCATAAAATAAAAACAGGCTCTTTGAGGAACTAGAAATTGTGTTACCTTTTTAGGTGAACTCTGGCCAGTTGAACCGGGTGTTCTGGTAACAGATTTACTTCCAGGTTGTGACCTTAAAGGAGATTCTCCCCTTGTTTGTGCTTGCCCCTGCTGAAGCAGTTGTAATTGCCTCGCTAAAAATGTCTGTTCATCCTCTGTTTGCACTTCTATTTCTCGGTTTGAGACAGTCTAAAATAATTAAAACTCAATAAATTGAGCAAGTCTCCTAAAAATCCACAAAATTATAGTACCTTTCTTGAAGGAGGTGCCGCTATAACATCTGTATAGTAATCTTCAGCTTTACATGAATGCATATTTTCATAAAGAATACTAATTTTCTTAAGGTTATCCCAGCCAGCTGGACTATAAAAACAAAAATGTTAAATCAAATTGTTTGTATGCGAAAAATGAAAATAGGGACTTACATTAGAACAGCATCCTTTTCCACGACTAGGGCAGGTGTGCGGAATGGTAAGCCATAAATTCGATGTGTTAAATATTTATAGAGGAGATCACAGTTTTTGTCTTCTTTAACACTTGTATAGAATAACGCTGCTCCCTGCTGCAAGCAAAATCTTCTGATCCATTGTTGTATAAAATCGAAATGTTCATCTCGATAATCATACTCTTTTTCCAAGGTACTCATATAGTCGGTCTGAAAAAGACGATAATGATATACTAAAAATAAAAGCCTAAAAAACCTAAGCGTTACCTTTGTGACAACTACGACCATATCAAGCCCCAGATTTGTAATTAATGCTCCTTCAGGTAGAGGAAGAACGTCGTCATCATCAATTGAATTCATCCGAACACTGCGTTTAATCGGTGATCCTGGATCCAGATCATCTCCGACTTCGCAGTACGTCTGCCATGTCGAGACCAACCTCTGTCTGGCCTGTTGCCTTTCCTCCTTGTCTAGCTTTAAGCTATCGATATGATCTGCTAGGACCTTAATCCAGTGCTGCAGCTCTTCCAGCCAGCTCCAGGGAGTGGTCATAGATACTGTTAATATTACGAGGGTGTGTGCATAGTTTGTATCGTTTAGTGCAAATTTTAGCAGATTTGTATGCCCTGGATCACCATCAAGGACCCAAACTCCTAATCGAGTAACATCTTTTTATAAAAAGAGAAAAATTCGGTTAAAATCTCGGCGATTAAAAATTTTTTTTTAATAGTTATTGCACTTACCGTCCCTGTACTCATCTTTTACATCGATATAAGCGTATTCAAGGCCGGATCCTTTCTTGGGATCCTCGACACCTTGTAGTTTTGCAATTAGTGTAGTTTTTCCCGTTGCATTATTCCCTAATACTAAAACTGATTTGTTCGAGGGTAATTTTGTGCTGCCTTGCTTCTGGACTTCGCTTAATATTGCAGACCTAGTAAAAGTATTTTATAAAGTTTAATAATCGGAAAATGAAATAAATTAAAATCATATCTAATATCTATAACTATATAAAAAGCAAAAATTAATTTTTTGACTGCAATGACCAGAAGGCCGAGACTATTTCAATTATTAAAATTCAAAGTTCCTAGATAATAAAAAGAAAACTAGTTGGTATTTTAGATTACGAACTTCGGAATTGACGAAATATTTTAGATTTCTTTCCGTGTTTACGGTTGAGTGCTATTCACCCATTGTTTAGGTGGCCCCAACAAGATATAACGAGATTTTATTATAATTAATTTTTGTGTCTGAGCGAGCAGTGGCCTAGACCAGAGATTTCAAAATAATTTCACAAATTCAATCGTTAATGGGCAGTCTGCCAAATTTTTGCCAGAAATTGAGTTGCAATGAGTCGATGAGCCGACGCAGGAATAAATCGATCAAGACACAATACCGTCCAACGGCACAACAAAGCCCGACCGCTAAACTTTGGGCATCCGATTTGCTGAGGGGCGAAACGCCCGCAGACTCAACAACAACTCGAGATCACAACTGCACAATGGGGCGAATTTTTGATCGTCAACAGGTTGCGATAAGGAGGCCCAAGGCGACTGCAGCACCCGCAATTAGCATAATTTTCCACTTTTGGACCAGGCGGAAAGGTGTGACACATTTGACAGCTTATGACGCAGAACTGTTCGGAGGGGGGCGAAGCACGGTGTCGCTTAAAGAAAAGACGGGGCCCAGGCGAAGGTGTCTTCTTACCACAAATTCTCCTTAGGATCCACGCCGTCCTTTTTCTTCGATGAGGTCAGCCCATTCATTTGCGTCTCGACCTCAACCATCCTGCTGGTGGGTGCTGCGATGTCGTCGGGGCGCTGCGCTGTGCACCTTTCTCCGTTTTCTAATTTTCTCACAGCTTCTTTCTTTTCCTCGCGAATCGGTCAGCAGATGAGGCACAAACGGAAGGTAGAAAAGCCTCTTCGTTTGCTTCTTTGTGGCGAGATGAGCAAGACACGAATGGGAATGTCGCGGCGACACAGCTCACTTGAGAAGAACAACTGGGCCGCTCGGGACGCGATTTTTCATCGAAAACCGGACTGTTAAGCGGCAAAACACTAATGGGCACTCAGTTTAAAACACAGGGAATCGTCCTTTTTCACAAAATTGAAATCTCGAACGAGATCTTTTGGACAACAGTTGACGGATGCGTTTCGTGCACTTTACCTTCTTCGCCAAGATTCCGATTCGATCATCGGTGACAAATGCGGTGTGAAGTTGCCAACGATGCAAATTCTGGTCTTCGGTGACAGTTGAGCAGTGGAGACAACTTTCCAGGCGATAAAGCTCTTAGAATTGTTTTTGTGGGTGGCAAAAGAAATTTTTCCAGGGATGAATTCAGGGCTTTGTTAATTTTCCTCTTTAATTAGGGAAAATTTGGTAAACAGAAATATTCAAATAATTAAGTTGGGTTGTGATTTTAAATTACCCTCTGATTTATCAGGTAATATCGAAAATAATTTTAATCTTTAGTACTTTTAATTCTAAATTAAAGAAAATAATAATAAATTAATAAAAACACAGGCATATAATTTTGTATTGTATCTGAAACTGGCCGGCAGGAATTGTTTTAAATTAAGCCGACAATTTATTTTTGCTGAAGACTCTCCAAGTTAATCAAATAGATTCAATATGTATTAATTAAGCTCGCCAGCATTAAGTCGCTTTTAGAATTTTTGACAAAAATCATTCTACCTGCATAAAAATTTATTGCAGGCTTGTTCAATTGTTCTACAGCCCAATGCAAAATTCGCACAGTTTCCAGGGCAACAAACCAGTTTTTTTCTGCAACAAACGAAAATGAATTTGTGCCCAGCAACAGCATAATGACTTCTCCAATGAACGCGCCTGCGCACAGCCGACGTGTGCTCGCGGTGGTCGCAGCGTGAGTTCATTCGACGGCGACCAGCAACACGCGCTTACTCAGCGCTGGCAACACAGCAACATTCCCGTCCGTCGTCATTCATTCGAGTTTGAGTCGGTGTCTCATCGACAGGCAACGCGCGATGGCTGCTGCTGTGTGGCATTGAGGAGCGGTACCGCGCCCATTCGGTCAGAGGAAAATCAAGCAGCGCTTAGCGCCACCCGAGGACACGTCCCAGGTGATTAAATCCGTTAGTTCGCGAAGTGGTTCGGCAATTGACCAATTTCACGGCCCAGAACCGTTCGAAGAAACTCTGGGAGAAGAACTCCCCCGGAGGAAAGTTCTTGCAGCCAGCGACCAGAGTGGTGTCAGTGTGTGCGTGTTGAAAAGTGCAATTTTTGCTACCGTTTGATGCGAAGGTAGAAAATAAACGGGCTCAAGACGCCCCAGAGTCGTGGTCCACCTGGATGAATTGGAAATTTAAAGAAATTTGCCCGCGGTTTAAAGTGTTTTGTGTTTTTGTTCCAGCCAGGAGGAGCGTCATAACGGGAACGCACTGAAAAGGTAAAAAAAATTTTCTAAAGTGTGCGGTGAGCGTGTATATACAAAAATACACGCACACCTTGATGGGGATACGTTTTTGTTCACTCGCGAGATTGACAGGTGGGATGAATTCTTTTTTTTTAAGTGGCCCTTTCATTGTTTTACTGCCGTAATTGCCCTTTTCCCTTGACTTTTTGTGCGTCCCGCGGCGGAATATAAACAACAATTCTTCCCGGGAAACGGGACAGGAGAGTGGCGCCGCGCCACCGCGACCACTGGCTGCGAGCCGTAGAGCGAGATATGATGTCATCGTATCGATCCTCCCAGATGTGGTCATTAATTTTGAGGTCATACGAATGGCTCTAATTTTTCTTCTCCCGGAGCCGTCCTGGCGCTCGCAGCGAACAATTTAACAAATCCTCAGCCCAATTTACGCAGTCTCCGCGAAAGCGTTGCATTTGCATTCAAATCGCCAGTGCGGGACTTTGTGCAATTGTTCTTGCGCGACCTACGCAAGTCGCTGTCCGTTTAGAGATCCCCTTCTTGGCCTGAGGAAATCACATCAGCTCTGTCGTCTGGTGCAAAATTGTTGTAATTTTGTTAATTTGCATGCTGGGAAAAAGTGCGAATGCAATGCGCGGGGCACTCAACCGGAGAAGGTCACCGGAGGTAGGTGACGCAAAAAATTAGAGAGCAGCGTGATTGATGAAGATAAGCTCCCTGGAGGTCCCCGCTGTAAAAAAACGAAAGCTTCATCCCCCGGGATGCAGTGCTCAAACATGCTCAGGGAAATAAAATAATACTCGGAAGTAGGAACGTGCCGCATTAGCTACAGGAAAAATTAAGTATCATTCTGAATACAATTATTGTATATAGAAGCGAAGTAAAACTGCTTTTTAAAGTCAAAAATAAAATTTGAAGAAATGAAAGCATGCAAATATACCTAAAACTTTCCTCAACCTTCTCCCTGCAATAATTTTTGACTGAGTCACTAGCCGTGTATCAGATGAATGTTCTAACTTAAAAAATGACGCACTTTCCATACAAACTTTTCATCCCTTATTTAACCCCCTTTGGGGATGAATTTTCAAAAATTCTCTCTTAGTGCTCACATATGTTAATAGTAATTATAAGAAACTCTTCTGTAAAATTTCATGCGTTAAGATTCACCGGTTTAAGTTGTACGTTGTCTACCAGTCAGTATTCTGGTTTTATTAAGTAGATTCTCTCTAACTATAGTAAAGAAAAATTATACCTATAATTAAAGTAGCAGCTATGAACAATATATTTTTGAAACAGTTATAACTCTCTCATATTTGCTACTGTTCAAACATTTTTATATGAGTTTGTCGTTTCGATTCCCACATAAAAATCCTACGATAAAAGAAGTGATAAATAATAAAAATGCAATAGTTGTCATAGTAGCGCCAGTTCCCAAGAGCGAAATTAAACGGGTAGGTATTAGATATGACGTAACATTCAGATTTAAATTAAGTATTTAAGATAAGTTAAAAGGTACCATTAATTATGCACTTCTATTTCTACTACCATGTTTAAAAATCGAAACTCTCGATATGATGAAAGGCGTCGAATCCAACACCTCTGCATTCATCTTTGGGTGTGTGACTCTATGAAATGATATCACGTCGTGAGATGACGGTTACGTCACCGTTTCTAAATATGTTTTACTTTCCGAGAACCGCCTGTGTTGCCCGAACAGTTGCCTCGCGAGCCCGAGCCCCCTCAGTTCGCCATGCTCCAACGAGCATAAGTTGTAAACATAACCGAACCGCGAAGCGACCACTCTAACGATGTGGCATGCTTCTCTTGGCTGTCGATTAAAAATATTTTCAGATTGGTCATGGACCGGAATTTGCTCTCATCATCATCTTCAATATATGGGCGGTCTCCTCTGGTCGGGGGGAAGAAAATTGTCTTGAAATCGCCGCACCTCTGGTCTTACGTCTTGATTTGCCCCACGAACCCCGTCGGACCCACCACCAGCCACTAGCCCGATGATCTAAGTCCGGTCAAGGTGAGTAGTTGCTTCAATTGTCGACTACTTCGCCAGGTAATTCAACTCACCTGCACACATATGCTCGGAGTTAATTGGCTTTGTAGGCTTTCTCCGTAGATAATCCGCCGGTGTGAGCCGAGCTTGTCCCACTGATATGTCCCAATCCCAACGAATTTTCTGTTTTGTTTGTTTGCCCGCTTTCCGAAGTGCTGAGTTCGGACTCTAGCAAACGTAGGGGCTATGTTTTGGTACTCTGTTTGCCTAAAAATATCCAGAAATGCTTACATTTGGTGGACTCGGGACGAAAAGCGCTTCAAAGCTGATTCAAAATTGCCATAAGCCCGCTCAAGGTTTTATCAGCGGCCAGCCGTGCCCAGCTGGTGGCTTCCACCTCATGTCGAGCTGATTGTTGACTTGGCGCAAAATTGAGAGGAAGGACATAGACTCGATATTTGGGTAACAAAAATGGCTCAAACTGAAATTAAACATGACCTAAATAGTCTTCACTTGAATAGGTGAGAGGTGAAAAATACAATTTAGTCACCAAACATGTGATATAAATTCCATACAAATAGTAATAAAGGAAAATCATTCTTATAATTTTAATTCCTCTCTATTCACCAAAAATTTAAATATTTGGAATTCTAAAAAATTGAAGACAAGGGTAAAAAAGTGCCACGTGTACCAAAAATGGTCCACAAAAGCATTTTCGAACAAAAAACAATAATTCAATCAGAAGATCAGTAATTTTATTGTACAGAAAAGTAATGTAAATTCAAATTGTTTAAGAGAAAAGTTATGCAAATCGAGTTTGGGATTTAAATTTGATTACCTTTGTAAATCACATTCATATATGACAATTAAAAGATATTTCTGTTGAAATTCCATTTGGGGGATGCTCCCTTGAGCTTATCACAGACTAAAATCTACGCAATCAATAAGTCCAGCAGGGATATTAAACGTCTGGATTTATCACAGCAAATTGCATCCCTTCGACATGCCAGTTGTTCTCCTATGGAATAGATCCGTAGAGAATCCGTTAACAAATGGCAATCACCGGGATGTGGAGGAAACCTAATCAGCATATTCCTGGGAAGCTGCATGTACCTGGGCAGAAGATAGAAACGGGTTCGCCGCTGCATCTCTATCTATCTATTTATCTGTTGCGGTCAACAGCGACGACGCCGTCGGTAGATAAGATGCCGCGCAAATCGATCTAATGTTCGCCGTGTCAATTGCTTCCTGTGTGTGCCCCGCCGCGGGTGCTTTTCTCCGGGGCTCCGGGCAGAACAATCTCAGTCAGATAGAAATATGATTTTTTTCCATTTTTATTATTTCTCCTGTTTGTCATCTCCTATAATTTTTTTTTTTTTTATTTATGCTGAAAACATAATTCTATGGTGCCGCCGTTTCCCTCATTTCTATGCACGGAGTAGCGTTCCCCAGCGGTAACTAAACACGAGCACACCGCGCGAGGTATTCGCCTCCTCAATTATTTATGCTTCGTTCCATTTTAGGTACAGTTTTTCGTGGTTATGCTGCAAGCTCTGCTCTTGCATGAAACTATGTAATTCATGCGAGCGAGAATTCTTTTAGCCCCGGAGCTGACTAGGCGGCAACATCAGCATCGAGGAGACGCGCTGTGCCAACTACTTACTTTAGGTCGGGCATGTTGGGACGAGGCTCGACGACGTTCCTTGAACTCTCTATCGGCTTCTTATTGCCTTTCCTATATCTTCTATTTTTTATTTTATAAATTTCTTGTTTTCTCCGGGATGTGAATTCACTATTTTCTCCATCTAACCATTAATCTAGCTTGACTTAACTGCAGATTTTGCGCAATTAATCGCATCGGGACACAGTTAGAGGATGATAGAGAGATCGTTCTAAGCATACGATGCAGCTATGTCGATCTCGTGCAATAAATCTGTCTTTCAGTCTAAAACAACGAATTCTAAATTTTTGAAATTATATCATGATTATCTATGCTTTAAGTCTCATAATCTTCGTCTATTCGGCAAATTCTGTATAAAAACCTATTTTGTTGTATAAAAACCTATTTCGGTGTTACAGAAATTCCCCTAATTTTTTTGCTGTCTTCATATGAAGTGGTGGAAATTGAAAAGAATGATTGTATAAAACTTCTCCGTTTAATTTCATTTTTCCTCCCAATTCCTTTATATTTCACATAAATATTCCAAAGACTTGGCAAAGCCATAAATATAAAATTAAATATAAAGATTTCTCCTTTCTTTATCAATCTGTAATGTCTCCTTAAATTGAATTGAATTCTAAAATTGTTTTAATTATCGGAATTTGAAGTCTACAAACATTTGCATCCGAATGAAAACGATTGCTAATGTAAAATTATACGATATTCTAAAATTTAATGAGGTCATTTTATTTGTTCTCGTAAATTTTTATCAGTCTTAAGGATATTAAATTTTTAATGGTACTTATAACTTGGTAATAGATCATAAAATTGTACCTTTCTATATCAGGCAATAAAAATACGATATAGATTTCTTCTTCTTTTCCAATTTCTAAGATCCTTTCATGGTAGTAATTTGATATCTCATTCTGAAACTTAAATATTGTTTTGGTCAAATTTTACTGCCACAATCGATCGACAAGGTAAATTGTTTGTTACGACTTCTGAACTCTTTGAAAATCAACATGGATTGAAACATTTGGAATTCATTATTTCAGCTGCACATAAATTTCCTCTTTGTTTGGAAATGCCTTGATTTAAAAGCCATTCATATTTCACCCTAAAAAATTAACGCCCTTTTAATTAAACCATAGATTCTAGCGGTGTGAGCATATACAATTTGAATTTTCATAAGGGTCAAGGGTATCCTTCCCGAAGCGCCTCTCGCCTGGGGGGAATCCGCAAATGGCGATGTAATCTTCATAGGGGGTCGTTGCTAAATAATTCATGAGACCTGGGCAATGTATATAATTTCTGTTTTATTAACATTAAGCAGCATTTCCGGAGGTCTGTCTTATCAGATCCGCCGGAATTTATCCTACCGCTTGCAGATTTCGCCCGCACGCAGACGTGGCGGGAAGGACGAAATGGGATTTAAATTCGTGTAATGTCCTAATGAAACACCATCCATCAGGGTGCTCCTCTAATCGCTTTAAAATCCAAACTGCGACCCGCATCAATCACACGCTGTCAACACTTGCACGCGGTATGATACCCATAATGATGGGTCGTGGGTGGAGTTTATCCTTTGGTTATATAGGGTTTCGCCGCGAATAGCGGGAAAGTGGCGAATCAAAAAAGGGTTAAAATTTGATTTTCTGGATTTTCTTTCCATCGGGTGCTATCGATATCCGTTGGCGGAAGGTGATGATAATATTTTAAACCATGTGCGTCGAGCCGCTTTACTATAAATAAATTTATGAAGGCAATATACATATGTATGCATATTTTTTTGTTGGAAAGTATCTGTCGTGGGAGGAATTTGTTTAGCTTGTAACATTCCGGCAGCGTCGGGTAATTTTACGCGTTTAAATTAAAATGTGTTTATAAATGAATTTATTGCGAAAATTGTTGTGGTTCTCTTATTAGAACAGCTCTAAGGAATGGCAAATAGAAATTTCAATTACACTTACAATTTTTGGAATTTTAATAAACTACTCATACGCAGATTAATTCTACATCATCTAGCAAAATCTCTTAAAAATCAAAAAAATTGCGACATCTGTTTGAGTGTTTCGAAATTCACCCCAACTTTGCCTATTTCGAAGAATTCCAATGCTGCATTCAGCTAGCGGATATCTTCTCAAAATTAACATGATTCCTTCCACATGTGCCCGATAAGTCCTCCTCCATTGAATTTCTATTGTTAGGCGACTCCTTTTCGAAAATCAATTATTCTCTGTACAAAAGGATCAATGAATATTATGCTAAAACTGCCGGTACCCCATCATAAGCCAAAGGACAAATTGTTTCCAGCTGAACGCATGACTAAGGGCCCGCTCCTAAGCTCAGGAAGTAGTAGGAGGAAGAGACGAAGGGAAGCGCAGCATTAGGATTAATCGGTACTACAAAATGACCCTGCAAAATAATAGTCGTTAAAAGTAATCACTATTACCCCGGAAAATATAGTTACGTTCATCTGCTTGCCGTCGACGTGAAGAGCAAACAATCATCCCCTTCGGGATTTCCTGGCGTCAGTGTGATCCTTTTCGATGTTTCCCAATAAAATGTCTCTCCCGTTCGTCGTCCCAATGCATCCGAAGTTCGAACGACACCCTGATGGGTGTTGTAACAGGCGGTTGTAGGGATAATTTTGAAAAGGCGAGCGCCTGGAGAGTTCCATTGGATTACTTTTGCCAGTATGATTGGCGGTTTGTGGGAATGAAATTGAGATCTAGCAGATGAAATTCGTTCCTAATCTCTTCTGCAATCCAGTCCCTGATTGAAGGAGGGGTTTTGACAAACGAACAAATTGACGGGTTTCATTTCACTACTTCATTCCAATTTTTGAATGTAATGGAGAATAAATGTCTGTACATTTTTTAGTCCTCCTATTAATCACCAATTATTGCTAATCGAATGACATTGCTCTTGGGATTGTACATTCACTAATTGAAATTAAAATTTAAAATTTTCGTGCCAGAAATGATAATAATGTAGGAAAAGCCTTCACATTAAAATATCTCGTACTATCTCAAGAGGGTGCTATCTTGAATAAAACATATATTTTTAGAATCGTATCTAACACTTCCATAAAATTTCTGTTATAAAAGACGTCGGAGCAACTCAACTTCTCAATCCCCTTGAGAATTTCTGATTCGGTTCAAGGGTTTCTCAATTTATCTTAATTATCCCTCAAAATTACAAGATAGTCGTATTTTGGAGAGAGAAAATGGCACAACCGCAACTAATTTATTTATAAAAGACATTTTCATTATAGTTTTATGGATCTAGTTTGAGTTTAACCGACATCGTAAGCATTTTTATTTCCCTCCGAGAATTTTGTGTCCTTATCGATAGAAACATAATGACCAGGCACTATTGATTTTCTCCCCCCCTTGTAGAAATTCTTTTATTTCTCGCATCCGAAGTCGATTCTAGGATTACTTCGAGAGCGTAAAGAAACGTGAGATCTAAAACCCATCAGCTGCAGCTGTTAATCAAGAAAATACCAAGGAGCCCTAGCCCTTCTCAGTTTCCATATTCGGCAAAAACTTGGGCAAAAGTTTGGGAAGCACGAAATTATAACGAATGCTCGGTCATCCCCGATGCTATTAATTACAAACTTTTTCCATTCGGAGCATTTTAATTGTACACGGCCTGGTCATTCGCCTCGGACAGGTCTCTGGATTCATAGTAACTGGCGTAAGGCTGGATAGTGAAAAAGGGAGCGAAAAAGGATAAATAAGGGATTCACACGTTTTCCTCTTTTGCAGAGGGTGTGGAGATGTATTACCCTCGATTCACCACGAAATTGCTAATTTTGTGGGTACTTTGCAGACGTGAACATTTCTTCAATTGAGCGATTCACGAGCGTTTTCGTGTGCATTTAATTGATGGTGGGGATTACATTCTGTGAAATATTACATTTGCAGTAGATAGTGCACAGGATGCAATTTACTGTGCACAAATGGTATTTGTTCTGGGCTATTTATTACTGGCTTTTGCGAATAACAGCTTGGAACTAGTAAAAGGTATCTGTTCCCCGTTTCTGCCCGTTTATCCTTGTTAGGTAGAAAATTATGGAATTCGAGATAACATTTATGAAATATATTCTTTACCGCGAATATGTTCGGAGGAAATAGTTTTCGAGTTAACATTGGGATTGGAATCGTGAGAGAATAACTTTAAACTATCATATTCAATCGTAGTTTTGATCTATCGGGAATGAAATTCGTTCCGTAAATTTGCGCTGAAAACTCCCTCTTAGTATTTTGAATTTAGAAATTTTTAAGGGAAACATTTAAATTAGAAAGCAGCTGATAATGCAAAAAGAGAAAAATGCTCGTATATGCTATAAAAGCGTCTTTGTTTTTAAATTAATTTCTGCGATATAAAAGTTACTTCTATCAATTTGAAATAAACTGAACCTATCTAAAAATGTTTTTCTATTAAAGGAAAGTTAACCTTGTGACCCTTTTGAAAAATCGATGAAAAGGACAAAATTTCGAAGAAAATGGAACAGGCATTACCCTTCCCTGACCTTCTAAATTTCTTTAATCGCAATGTTATTAAAAAGCTCGTAAATAGACCTTCTTCCAATTAATTAACGCTGATAACTCCATCGAACAAAGAAATGAGTCCAAACTCAAAAATTGAGGGGATCATGCTGGAGTCTTGGGGAATTGGGGCTCCGGAGAAACTTGTCATTGCTCGTCGACGGCGGCTGACACATATGAGGGCAATTAAGCGACGTTGGATTTGTGTGGGCTTCGGGTGACGTGAAACGTGTGCGGGAGACACACCCAACGTACAGCGACATTTCAGTTCAGTGTCATCGCCCAGGAGGAAAGTGTTGATCCAGAAAGCCGGGTAACAGTGAGGGTAACAATGCCACAATTGCGTGAAAAATTACGCCCTGGTAAGGTGAGAACTAAAAGCGATATCGCACGATGCGATTTCTGGAGCAATGTACCATGACTGAGACATTCAATTAGAAGAACTAATGTTTGAGTTTCTCCTATCTTTTAATACTCCGCGTTGGTTCAGCATAAACTCAAATCTTATGTTCAACTCCAAATTAAACATATCTAACATGATTCCTTCAAGACATTTCACAATCATAAAACTTGTCTTGCAATTAATGAGTCAGATTAAAAGTTCGTTTTTCTAATTCCAAGTAAACTGCATTACTGTCTTGCTTAAATTCAACGGAATGTGTTTTCTCAAAGACATAAATTGAGTACAATGAAATTTAATTAAACAATTATTTTGTAAATGCAATTGGACTTGTTTTATTATGTCCATAAAAAATCCGGTTGGGAATAATTTTCATCTACCGTAGAGCACTTATTCATTTATTTTCACTTTTATATTATCTGCAATTGAGTAGAATTAGTATGGAGCAAGTCTCTTTAAAGTGTCAATTTTAGTAAACTAATCAAATTCTTTTGCTCCCTATTTCAAAGTTTAAACCGAGAGGTATGTAATTTTGAAATGAAATGATAATTTAAATTCTCTTAAAAATATGTGAAATCAATTAAATATCTGGTAATAGGAGAGCATTTTCATGTCGCTAAGAAACACGTCAAGAAATAAGAAGGTAACGAGAAATAATTAATATAAAAATATATATATATGGTAAATCGATTTTTAAAATTTTATTTTTGAAACAAATCACAATTTCTGCATTTTAAATAACGTCAACAAACTTCTAAAACTATAAAGACTCCCTAGACAATGGATGGATGTTTTACAGGTCAATTCTGTAAACTTGTCGTTTAATTAATCTCTGTGGCGGGCTAGTGTTCGGGGTCACACCTGAAAAAGAAGAGCTTATTAGAAAAACCCAATTAAAAATTGCCAAGAAAAGCATCTAAACTTGCAGTGCTGCTCACGTGCAGACATGTAATTAGCGCATCTACTTGAAACTTGCAACTCCTAATGGCACACTAGACAACAGCCAACGTCTACACAAAAGGTGATTTTATTTTAAATGTTATATTATTTTTTATTATCGAGCGATTCGACTAAGGTTCAAGCAAGGACTAGCTTACCGTGGTGCTCTTTCTCAAAGGAGTAAAAGATTTCGTCGGATGCGTAGGCACCTGATTCAAGACTCCTTGTCGCCCTAGTCCTTGTAGCCCACTCCTTGGCACTGATTCGACGGCTCCTTGAGGCTCTAATCGACTCGAGGCAAGGATTTGGAGCTGGAGCTCCTGCTGCTGCTTCTGAGATAGTGTGCTGCTCGGGAGGCTCTGAGAATTGCGGGGGCTGATCCAATGCGGTGCCATTGGGAATTTGGGATTCGGCAGGTGAATTTTTCAAGTAGTGGAGCTCAGCTGTTTCGACAATGGCCATTACCTGGATCTTTTGTATTTCAAGTGGGGGAAACGGCTCGAATTGCGTTATGAGCTTGTTCACGTCGATGTCCAGATTTTTCGCTTCAATCTCATCCGAAAACTGTCTGCTAAGCGATGTTTGCTTAACGAGGGGTTTTTGCGAATTGTCGTCTAATTCTAAAGACGTTTTAAGCTGCAAAGGCGGAGCCATAGTGCCATCTTTCCGGAGTACTATAGGAATTACGGGAACATTTTTTAAGGCATCATCAAAATCCTCAAAGGCTTTTTCGCCTTCTTCCTCGCTGGCGAAAATGTCGAAACTCTTTTGTATTCCCCGTTTTGTGTTGCATCCTCCGGGAGCCCTGGTTGCAGAACTCGCTCCCTGTGTGGACCATGGCTCAGTGTCGATCTCTTCAATTTTATTCAATCCACTTTGCTGCCGCGGCAAGTTCCTGTAGGTTTCCGGGATCCATGAGTCAGAATCGTTTGAATCCATGGAAGGTTTTCTTAGGTGTCCTTTTGGGGTTTCTGAAAAAGTGCCCTTCTTGTGAACCAGAACTACGGTTTGATTTGGCGGAGGAGGCAGAGCGCCCCATTCATCCCGTGGTTTCTGCTGCCGTAGTTTTTGAATTGTAGGGCTCCATTCTTCTTCTAGTGAAGGTTGTGGGACTTTGGGAAAGGGCTGAACAGACCCCCACTCTGATTCTAGTGACGCCTGTTGACGTTTCGGAAGAGCTGGAGCAGGGCTCCATTCATCTGGCGGTGGTTGATGGATTTTTGGTGGTGAACGCGCTGCGCCCCATTCGTCGCGAGGCAGATCGGGAAGTGGTGGCTCAGGACCCCATTCTTCTAAAGACGGCTGCTGAATTTTTGGAAGAGGAGGTGGTGAGCCCCATTCGTCTAACGGAGGCTGCCTGAGTTGTGAGACCAATGGTGGTCGGCCCCACTCGTCTGCTGGTAGCTGCTCGAATTTTGTTACGATTAACTGAGGGCCCCATTCGTCCTCTGATGGCTGATTCAATTTTGAAATAGGCGGCGTAGGGCCCCATTTATCTTCGGACGGTTGCCGAAGCTTAGAAATTGACGGTGCAGCGCCCCATTCATCCTCCGACTGTTGCCGAAGTTTTAAAATTTGCGGCACAGGGCCCCATTCGTCCCCTGACTGCTGTCGAAGTTTTGAAATTTGCGGTGCAGGACCCCATTCATCCTCCGACGATTGCTCAAGTTTTGAAATCGACGGTACAGGACCATATTCGTCTTCTAAATGCTTCCCAAGCCTTGAAACTGGTCGAATATTATCCCATTCATTTTCTGGTGGTAGCTGAAGTTTTGAAACTGGTGGGGGTGGAGCTGTCCTTGTTACAGTAACTTCTCTTTCTGAGTCGTAACTTTCCATGGAGTACTGGGTTCTTAACTGTGTTCTTAGAAGGTGTGGAGTACCCTTTTTCGATTCTGTAGATAAGATTCGTTTTGCAACCCATTCAGGTCGAGGTGGTTCTAAATCTAGGCTAACATTTTTACCAAAACTACCTAGGGACTCCTGTTCCGAATGTACTGAAGGTACTGAAGATACAGATTCTTGTTTGGTGACGCTAGATCGTTTCTTAACCGATTTTTTATAAGTCGGTTTTCTCGTGGGCACTTTTGGTGCTGGAGTCTGTTGTTGGTCCTGGGTCTGTTCTTGAGTGTTTTTCGTTCGTAGTTGCTTCAATTTTTGAAATTTCGAATTAACCGCTTTTTTAGCTCTTCCGCAGGCGTTATCAAATCGCTGCTTGTGAGAGCGCTTTGGATTGTATCCTGAAGGAATGAATCCTATATCTTTTGAAGGACTTTCAATGTTAATAGCAACTGCAGAAGTACTAGCACATATTTCAGATTGCTCTTTAATTCTGTAAAGACTACTTTCATTTGGAGGTACTTCTTCGAGCTCATCGAGATCATCCAGGTTATTTAGACTTTCAGATTTTAAGGGAATCTCGGTGAGAGAGCGCCCTCGTCGAATAGATGCAGTATCAGAACTCCTCCTGCTCTGTGGGTTGGATTGGCCTACAGATGCATGCTCAGATCCCCTTCTGCTTTCGTTAGCTTCTAGATCTAACGACCCTACTTCAGAACACCTTCTGCTTGGATTCGCTGATATCGGCGGTAAGGAGTCCACGTCGAAGTCATAATCCTCATGGTCCGACGTCCTTTCGTTCTTTTCTTCCTCATATCGCTGCTTGTAGTCGTCAACTTGAATCATGGTCGTCTTGACTACCGTCTTTTTTCCCAAAATATTCTTGAATTTGAATTCGGATAGTTCCTTGTAGTGCTTCGTTAGTTTCTCAGAAAATTTAAGGTTCGTCTTAGCGGGTTTGTCGTTATCTTTATTTGCTCCTTGGTTACTAGCTGTCTCATCCTCCCTTTGGTGGCGTTCGATTACCTCCTCAGGTACTCGCGCCCCACCGAAACTATAGTCGTAAGTTGGGGCCCCATCGACCATCTGGGAAATGGTCGATATCGTCACAGGAGAATGGTCAACTATTGTTTTAGGTGGAGGCTCCTTTGGGAGAGGTGGAGGCACATTTTCATTAGGACCTTTTGTACTAAAAATTTTCCGGGATTTTATTTTGGGCAATTTAACTTGCGGCAGCTGGACCTCCGGAAGCTTGTCCAGCTTATCTGAAATATTACAGCGGTTTAGCTATTTATAGATACAACAATCAAATTAAAACTAAAAGACACTTTCACTCACTCCGAAAGTAATCCACGTTAATCTTTTTACTCATGGGGCACCACTTTTATTTATCCACAAAATCTGTCACTATCTGAAAAAAATTAAAATTGTCTGACACTGAAAAATATGAGAACAAACCAACTGAGCTGAGACTTTCCCTCAAAACGTAGTTTTCGCCACTAGACACCGATGCATTTTTGCATCTAATTTAATTAGAGACTTGTCTTTTAGTAGGCAGAGCACCACCACTCCACACACCAAGGGAAAACCACATATAATAAAAAAAATATATGCGATTTCCGGGGATTCTTTCCCAAAGGCACAATCGAAGACATGCGCCCTTCTTCGTTGGGCGCAAGGGTGGCCGCCAAAGTTTTGCGAGGTTTGTGAGGTTTGAGAGGTTTGCTCGATTCTCGAACTCCTCAATGTCACATCCATTGAAACTTGACACCATGTGCTGATGGTGCGAAATTTCCGCTTTTAATGTCAGGGGCTCTTTCTTTTATGGATTTTGAATGGCCTGTGCTGGATTAGGTGGTGTTATGTAACCCGCCCCCGCACCACGTTAATCTTTTCTTGGCAATGTTTCGCTTGCGTTTCGTGGCTCAATAAGCCCCTTGTTCTCAGAACGTCTCCGGCCACGGAGCAACCAGGCCAGCTCGATAAAGGCGCCCCATTTTTCTTATGATTACGGATTTTCCTTAATTTGTGGGGCATCTCCCGATATTGATGATTAACTCATTTTTTCGTATTTAATTTGGTACGTTTTTATCTCTTAAATATAGCTTTCTGAGTACTGACGATTGAATCTGTTTGTTTGCTTTCATAAACAAAAAATAAATAATCAGTTTAATTGAAATCTTAGAATTTATGTAATCGGGTGAAATAGATTTAAGTCTTGTGGGCGTTATTTATTTATTTATCTACTAAGGCCACAGAGTTCATGATAGCATACTATATAATTTAAAAAATACATGAATAAAATAATTTACAACAATTTAGAAGGTATTTCTTGAGTAGTCTTGGGTTCGATGTTTATTCTTGGTATTGAGGGTATTTTTATTCTTCTCCACACTACGCCCCACGGCATTATTTTTCGTAGAAGAATAAAAAACTTTAAATTGGAAACAATGCAGAAGGTCAAAGTACAAGCGAAACTGTAGGGGAAAGGGCTTATTGTCTATTTTTATTTTCGACTGAATGAAGGGTTGGACATCTCGCTTACAAAGAATACAACTAAAAAGGAATGAGGGAAAAATAACTTTGAAAGGAAGTGATTTTTCACCCTTCATATCATTTTTTATAATTGTTTGTTTTCGGAATTATTTAGATACCTAGGGATTATCGACCCTAAACTAGAGTGATATTGACAATTTTTTAAAGTTGATAAATATACAAAGATATGTTTCAAATGCTTCAGTAAAAAATATAAAAAATTGCAGATGTAATTGCAGATACTGAATTGATGTGTTGAGATAAATTATGTGGGATATGTCTGGTGTTTTTTTTGCATCTCTTCAAATATTTTATTTAGTTAATTTGGTCCCCTTCATTTAAAGTAATCGATTTTAATTAATATTGGTATTTATTTAGCTTATAGCGATTGCCACAGATAATCTCTTGCTTAGGACATACTTTATGAGACCCGGGAATTTTCAACATGCAAATTGGCTTTTTAAAAGATACGAATCCACCGCCTTGAGTGTTGACTGAAACTTAACCGCGCCGTCATTATGCATTCAAAATGTTTATTGACGCTTGAGGCGCGTAATGCCCTCGTCGCTGATAATTTCTGAAAACTCGATAATTAGTCGACCGCAACAATTTCCTGTGGCCGCAAATACTCCGCCCTCGATGGCCGCAAGAAAACTTCGCCTCCGTCGGAAGCTGAAGAAACGAGGCAAAATTCAAGGAAGGGTTTTGTTCCAGCCTGGCCGCCTTTAACCTCTTGGAGGCACTTTCTCCCGCCCCCGCGTAGAGCGCACACACCGCGGAGTGATTGTAAACAAATTGTAGGTGGAAATCGGCATTTAGGCCAGGAAGAGCCCAGGGAAATGTTGCAACATTAATTAAGGTGGAATCAACAAGTTCTGGGAGTTTCCAAGGCAGGCGCGGGACACGCACCGAGGGGCGGTACGACGCCTGCGACGGGAAGGAATTTGGCGAGTGAGTTGCGATGTTTTACTGGAAAATGTAATTACAAATGAGTAATTAATTTCGCTTATTAGGGATGTATTGTTCTGTTTTCTAGAATGGAAATTAGATTTTCCTTCATTCATATTTATATACTTTGAACTCTTCCCACACCTTTTTTTAGACACACCAGGTGTGCTAACCTCGTGTTATTTTCATTATTAATCCCAGTGAACCTAATTTATTTAGCATTTTTTTCAACTCCATTTTCGTTGAAAAGTTTCGAAAAGACAATTTTTAAAAATACAATTCTTACAAGACTCTGCTTTGTGTGCCAGTTAATCGTGCGTACCGAAAAAATAATAATACAAATAGTAGGTTAAACACCATTAAAAACACGAAGAATATCCTAAATACGAAATTTACCAGTATTTTTACATCTCTTAGAGCAGGTATCAACGAAATGGAAGAGTATCTACGAAAGTTTTGTATTAAAATTACAAAGAATTGAAAGAGTTGCGCTTTCGGATTTTCCATTGCTCCCTTGTGCAGGTTGCATAAAAGTAGAATATCACAATAAGCCCTATGTATTTTTTTGTTAGGACCTGTGTAAAAATACCAGGCCATTTATGCTTTACTGAGCTCCACTGTTTAACCATCTCATTTTGCTGGTGCACTGAAATTACTCTCGTTTCGGGGACAAAAACCAGGAATTTAGCCTTTCTCCTTTTAATAGCACTGCCTTAATGCTTATGTAGGTTAAAAGGTACTCAGGACAAATTTGAAGCCATTAAGGCTGATTTAGCTAAATATAAACAAATTTCCCTCCTAAAGGCATTTTAATTATCAAGTGGAGACATTTTGTGTGGATTTCATCCTCTTAAATTGTGTTCTCTTCTTTAGAAAGGAAAATAAAATGGGATTGTTTCTGTGTATTTTGCTCCCAATTATGCTCGTTTTGCGGTTTTTGGATGTTAGGAATGAAGCTAAAAAGCATAAAAGGGCTTTAATTTGTCTACGTCGATCCGATCTAAGGGATATGAGGACTTGTTTTGCACAGGCGCAAAGGGTCGTCAAGTGGAAGGATAAATTTCGAAATTGTTAAATGACTAATCAATTTATCATGTCTTTTAAATTAAACTGCCGAATCCCTGCAGAATGACGCAGATTGATGAAGAGCGCATTATGTAATTTGAAAATATAATCACAATTTGTCTATGGTGCCCAGTCCGTAGCTCGTAAAACATTTTCTTATATAAAATCGAGTAGCCCTATAATTTGCTAATTTCATTAAAATAAAGTATATAATAAAAAAATAAACAAACATTTTCCTTTTGAACGAAACATATAATAAAATTATATATTTTTCCTCTCTTTTCAGGATTCCGTCGCGGATCGATAATTCCCTACAAATTTTCTTCCCTAGTGCTTTTATATATGTAGAAATATATCGTAGAAGAGAAAAAAAAAATCATTTTAACATTTCCTCCCCGTTCACTGTCGTGTGAAGTGTTCGTCGCCGCCGCCGTCGCGCGTAAGTCGTTAAGGAAGCGAAGAGGAAGGAATACTCCGGCAAACTGCTGGCTGTTACTGATCTAAGATAAAAAGGGAAAACTTAAGATGGGACGGCAATTATCCTCTTTTGCCGTCCTTCTGCTGACGACGTTTATATTAAGCTCTCAAGCTATAAGTACAAGTAAGTATTTTGCTATTAGTTATCTACTTTGCCTTTTTAGAAGTATCTTTTTTTAAGGGGTCTGGGGTGAGCATCAAAGTTCACGTTTTATTATTTATAGGATGGCTTTAAGCGAACATCTCTGGGTTGATGGAGTGTGTTATTATTTTGGCTCTTAGGGGGTTTTCTAGATGATATTTGGGGTTTGGATATCTGCCAGTAGCAGATGGAAATATTTAAAAAAATGTTCGGAATTATTATGAATCACATTATGCTCTTTTGCAGTATAAAGCCAATTGCCATAGTCATACTGCAGTAAAAAGATAAGTCTTATTATGAGGATTATCGTATACCAAAAAAAATGTATATTAGGTTGGCAGGTAATTTTCCCGGAAGAAGTGTAGATTATACTGATTTACGAAAACGGGAAATAATTTTTTTGAATTAATTATCAGCTACCTCAGTAATAGAATATTTATAACTATGATTTTAAGTGAGTCATTTATAGCGAAATAAATGATGGAAACCCAGAAGTAGAAACAGATTAAAATTGATTTTGCTTTTTTTTTCAAATTTGTTATACGAGTATTTATCTTCTTGTAGAATAACACAAATTACAAATAGAGTTGTCCTAATTTTTAATTAGAAAAGACACAACTATGTATTTGTAGGAAGTAGATCATTCTAATTATACAAAAGTTATACATTTTTTAATTCAAAACGAACTGAAGAAATTTTGTTAATTTATACAGTCAAGACCTTATGCCCCAAATAACGAGAATTTTATTTTATTGTAAAAATCGATTGCATAAAATTGAATAATTGGAACTTTTATATTTTAATGAAAAAGTTGAACCACTCTGAAGCACCTGGCACGTTAACTGCAAAGGTATATAACTTGCCGTACATATATTTTCAACAGTTTGCACCTCAGCGGTTTCATTAAAAATTTAAAAACATTCGCAGCATTTACATCATATATGGTATTTCGCCACTAAACGGAGACCGAACGCAGCCACGGAATGCCTCCGGATTTTTATTCCAGAATATATATATAAATTTTTTTTTTGGTTTTTTAAACCCACTGCCAGAGAGCTCCCTGAGCAGCATCATCTGCATATGGATGCGCCCGGGGAAGGCATATATGAATAATTTCCATAATGGGTCTCAGCAGTGCACATAGTTCAAGCGATTACAATTCAGGGAATATTCATTTCGACGGGAACCGGGAAAGTATTCCGGGACTTGAGTGCAGACGACGGGCCACTGCGCGACTATGTGTCGTCTGGCTGGCTCATGAATCAAGTGGGGAATT
This sequence comes from Tolmerus cingulatus, assembly GCA_959613345.1. Taxonomy (NCBI): domain Eukaryota; kingdom Metazoa; phylum Arthropoda; class Insecta; order Diptera; family Asilidae; genus Tolmerus; species Tolmerus cingulatus. The sequence continues at coordinate 36,249,928 of OY390710.1, forward strand.
CCGGGAGAGCTGGGATGGTGCACATCGACCGTTAAGATAATCCCCGATTAGCTCGGATTATTTGCTCCGACACCTTTGGGTTAAGTCCGACCTATCTTTAGATGTCATCGGGAAACTAGTTTTTTTTTTCTTTTTTTGAATCGGATAGGGCGAAATAGTTAATTCGTTCATTTCCTATTCTTTTTTACAGCCAACTCACCGCCTCATATCATCAAGGAGCCGCCAACGGATGAACTTCTTTTTAAGGTAGCCCAACAGTCGCAGGAGACGGACAAGCCTTTCTTCATTGAGTGCGAAGCTGAAGGTCATCCAGATCCAACGTAAGTACAAAGATAAAATAGAAAATCCCGGAGTAAAAATTGCCCGTCCTATTCGAGTACTCTCAGAGCCCATCGGAAATCGGTGTCATCTATTAATAGCTTAATCCGATGAGATTTAATTTGAAGAGCACCCTCCAGACAGAGCTCGACAACTTGAAAATTTTGACACAGTTTCTTTGACTGGGTTCTATTTATAAGATGAGATGCAAGCGGTGTCGGGGATCACTCCTCCAATTTGCTCAGTTCCCATTGACATTTGCTGGGTTTAAGACTATTTTATTTTAAAAAAAAGGAACAATTTCGCGCGCCCTGTTCATACCGAGCGGGAACTTGTCTGGATCAGCGATATAAACCCAACATGATGGCCGTGATGGGGCCCAATTGGAGCTCTGACGAGATTAAGCCAATTCAATTTTGAGGCGCTCTTCTGCTACGAGGGCTTTCACTTCGCTACCTGTACAGGGTGACGTGAATTTATGAATTGAGTTTTATGCTTTGGTAGAAAAAAATTTGTTCCTGACAATCTCATAGTTTTATAGTATAGTAGACATTCTCACAAACTTCATAATTTATGAAACAAGATGTTTCGGAAAATCGTACTTTTCCTGGAAAGGAAATTCTCTTTTCGGTTTAGTGAAACTTGGGAAAGTAATCTATTTTTCAAAAGCCATGAAGAGGTTTTTGTTACCTTAACTTATTTGTTTAAAATTTATATGTTTTTAAAAATATTTTACTTTTAATTAGACGACGCAACAAGTATTTAAAAGAACAACAACAAGAACGATTTCAATCGGTCTAAGGAAATATTTTCATTTATAAGAAACAAGTTTGTTATCTTTGTTCCAAACATAAAAAAGCTATTTCAAAAGGAATACTTAAATGATTCCTGGTCCTTTCCTGTTCATTCATATTAATTCCCGGTAAAAGGGGACAAAGCCACCTGCCCCTAATTTGCATACGATTGTCCCCTAACATATAATTTTGCGAAATATTCATTGCTCCGTTCCCTGCGTCACCACTAACTCTGGTGAGAAAAAAGCAATCCCAGAAAACATGAAACATTCATTTGTCGTCTTTTCTCCACTCGAGTTGAAAGCGAAATTTCAGCAAAAATATTTCGCCGATTTTTTACGAGATACAAGAGCTAAAAAAAAAATGTATCTTTAAGATGCTCCCCACACAATCAAATGATACATGGCACACACAGCATCCGTTCGTCGTTTGGATAGAATAGAGGTCAGAACGGGGGGTTCTTGCCAGAAGTAAGCTTCTTTCCTTCTGCCCGAGAGAATTGAGTTTTCTTAACGAAGGAGCCACTTCCTCAGAGAATCTCGTGCAGAAGAAGACCGTCTTGGCCGGAGGTCGATAATTTATTCGTCCTTGAGAAACGGGCGGTCCAGAAGCTGGGCAGATGGTGAAGGAAAGGGGCTTGTTCTACAAATAGCATAACACCGTGGTACCAGTCCAGAAATATTGTTTTCCATAATTTCATCCCAACATATGCTGCCAGGCAGAATAATGCGATTTTTGTTGGGGGTAAAGTGAAGTCATTTTCATCTGCCGGCGGGGGTGAGTGGCTCCGTTCAAAGAGCGGAACTATCATCGCCGTGACATCATGTGTGCATATTCGTTCGAATTAATGAGCACCTTCGGAGCGACGGCGGTGATAAAAAGTGACATAATTTTCAAAATAAATTGCTTCAGGATGGCTAGCCTTGATAAATACGCGGCTTCGGGGCGGCTTGAAAGAGCAGAGCCCGACATCATGAGAATCGCTCGCAGTGCAGGGTTTTAATGAGGTTCACGCATTTGCAGGTGGATTCAAGCCGATCGGTGAAGTCAGCACCACTTTCAGAAATGGCTGCTAAGCGAAGAATTTTAATTATGTATCTAAAACTAAATCAATGTCGTGCTTTTTTTATCCGAATGTGGCTCTTTTCGGAATCGCGCATTACATCAGAGGCTTGCATTTGTCACTCACCCAAAAGTGGCTGCAGTGATTAGTAAGACCAAAGTAAAATCTATTTTTTAACATGATCGAAGCAATGATGTTACTTTATTATTCACTAATAATTGAAATCACACTTTAATTTGATAGTACCTGCATTATTTAAAACATTTTTGGACTATACAAAATTCACAATAGAAACCTTAAACAAGTTTATAGATTAATTCCTATATAAAAACATAGCTTGTGGCCAAATTCAGTAAAATTAAATATTACTCTCTTGGTTTTTCTCGTACTTTAATTAAAATATATTTCACGTTCTAAATAGAAATTCACAGCAAATTAGCATGTGAGGCAAAGTGCTGCAGGGTAGAAAATGGCTACCTTCATATGGGAATTTCTTTAAAGTGTTCATAATTTGAATTTCAATAGAAATGCGTAAATACAGAAGTATATTCAGTCGCATTCAGTTTTTAACTCATTCATTCTATTGTAAAAACTTCGAAAAGATTTCATTGCATGCAAGATTCGATATAATTGAACGAAACAACACTTGCGTGCTTTAACTTAGGTCTTTGCTCCATAATTATATTAATTATGAAAATAAAAAGGCATATTGAATTGACCTGAAAACCTTTTATGATTTCCTAATTTCTCCTTAATTAACAAATAAAAATTGCTTGTTTACCTTTTGTGAGTTAAATTGTCGACATACTTCGATTTTATCAAATAAAGCTGGCGCCATTTAATGTGGAAATACAATAAATAGGTCAGTCATTTTATTGGAGCAATTCATGACGAAGTCAATCAAATACCAGTTATTATGTGCAAAACTGCAGAGCTTAATTGAGAAAGAATATGGGAGAATTGGCAGTTTATTGTTTTAATATTAGAAAATTTTTAAAAGTTCTCAGACATAAATGTTATTTGTTAACACAAACAATTTTGTAATTTTTAGATGAATACAAACAAAAGTTACAAAATATTTGATTACAATAACTACGGAAGTAAAGTAGTACCCTGCAACAAACACACCAAATCTCGTTGAAAACATAAAGGAAACAATTCGTATAGTACTAATTAGAAGCAATTTGTCAATTTGCGCTTAATTTTAAAGTTGCGCGCAACCTATAAATTATCTGGCCGCCGTCCGATGCTATTATTAGACCCAATTCTTAATTGAGCTATTGAAAATAAATTGCTATCGGTGCAGTGATTCTCAGTAACAACTCTCCGGACACCGTCTATTTGCACAATTCTTTTATTTTTGGGTATAATTTAAAATAGATACCGTCGTTTTTACAATAGTAAAAGAGAAGAGTAGCAAATTATGTGTAATAAGACAACCCAATCAATCAAAGTAGGCTTTAACGAATAAGAAATTGTTGAATGTTGATTGAAAACCTTGAGACGGTTTTGGAATAAATTTTGTATGGGTGTAAAAGGTTGCTTCATTGATTTGTTCAAAGGTCTAAGAGAAGGTAAAAAAGATACTTCCCGGAAATATTCTTTTTTAGGTTGGACATGCATACATAGGGCTTACAAAGTGCCGAACCTTTCAACACCTGCATCAAATGCTACTTCTCTTAAAATTTTATGAGTTTAAGGTAGCTCTGTTTGTCTGTAGGTTACCTAACCGTTGAAAAGATGTTAACGGTTGGAAAAGTCGTGCTAGAAATGTAGCCAGCGAGCTCGATTCATTTATCAGGTGATAACACGTCCGGTTGGGGATAAATTAAAATGCAAATGAGTCGAACACTTAAAACCTCCCAGTTCTTGGGAACCATGGAGGCAGTCACGTCCGTCCTCTTGGAGAAACACTCGACCATAACTCAAACTAGTTTCAGGCTGCAAACAAGCCCAAGAAGTAAGTCACTTCCCGTCAAGACGGTAGAATTTATACGAGTCTCAGAGGCAACTTGTCTTCGTGCCACCTCATATACATATATATTTTTTCTGGTTCTGGCTTTGGGAGGTTATCCCAAGAAAATCAATAAAAATATCCAGGGCCCAGGCCGCGAAACTCCACTAGTTCTTCCAGAACAAAAGATGAGTTTTGTGTGTGACAAATGAGCAAAAGTGTAAAAGGAAAGGACATTTTTAGTCCTCCTAGTTTTTTTGCCAGGGAATTGTAAATTTGCGCTGTTCCTTCGTTTAAACACTTCGACTGTGCTGAGATTGCTATTAAACAACTGCTTTATTGCGGAAGGTCTCGATGGTGCTGGAGCGCTATCAATGGGGCCCCGAGTGGATTTAAACGGGCGGTGGAATCAATTGAGCCATGGCGACACAATGTAGAAAAAAACATTTCTTGGTAAAGTTTTCTTTCATTTGCCCGGTAATTCCCGACACTCGAAGTCTCGAGGGGCGCAGAACACCCCCGCTCACAAAGTTGACGACTGAAAGGCCTACAAAGTGTGCAATTAGAAATTTCTGAGATCAGCGGGTGCAACTTGTGCTTCCGTCTGCCATTAGGGAACTATCGGTAGCCAGACCCAGAGGGAATAAAAGGAAAGGGGAGAGGCGCGAATGGGAAAGTAATAACGAGAGATTGAAAATGCTTTGAAGCTGGTTAACCGTTTTGAGAAACTTTTGAAAAAAAACTTAATGAAAAATGTTCATCAATGTTGAGCAACGTGATTTGAGTCATTATCGTGCTCAAGAGTTTGTACATGAATGAATCCTTGTGAAAGTAGAAAGGCTTCGCAAGAATTCGTTCGTTGATGTTATACAATTGTGCACATTTTCAGTTCAACATCTTTCTTTTTACGAAATCCTTTGTTAGATTTTTTCTAATTTCAAATAATTCTCATTTGCAAAATTATGTTACATTCTTTAAAATATATGTATACACCCCCTTTTTTAAATTTACAAACAAGAAATCTACAAATTTTGAAAAATAATAAGGGGTTGAAAAATTGAGATTGAAATGTGAAATTTAGACTGAATTTAATTGAAAATTATTATTTCTAGAAATTTAAGACGGAAATATTTCAGACTCGGAAAAGAGATTTAGTAACTTTTTAAAAATTGGATTTAGGAGGAAACTTCGAAGAGTTGCTGACTTAACGTGGTTGCTTAAAAGGTTTTTGTTTCTAAGCGCATTCCTCTTAAAATACCGTGGAATTTTTTATCCCTTGCACGTATCTAACTACATGCCTTCTAATTGATTAATGTCTTTCGTTTCAACATAAGCAAAACAACATGAAAAATGTTTGGAATTTCTTGTTGTTTATTTCGATTTAGCAAGAGAAGGCCATTGACTTAAAAAAATTGTTGCCTTCATAAAAATCAAATAGTTTTCAAAAAGTGAAACTAATTTTTGCCTCCCAAGAATGATTACGAATGAATCTGAAGTAGCAAAACTGGAATAATAACAATAAAAAAAAGAGTCAAGAAAGTGATCCAAAACTCATTGGCCAAAAATTCCAGTTGTGTAAATATAAAGATGACACAATCCCCGGGCATCGTGCCACAAATAGAAGAGGTAGATAAAATGTCGTCGCGCTCCAATACTGAACTGAGTAGATATATTCTGTAGAAAAAAGTGTGGCAGAAATAAAATACTCGCCGTAATCGGCCATGAATAAAATATGAGCACAGTTTAGTGCTGGAAATTAAATTAAAAGTCGTCGCCGACAATGAATCCATTCATTGGCGACGACTGGGCCAAGTCTATCTGTTTCTGTATCTGGCCGCGAAGCTCTATCTAATCCCGCGCGGCATTTTGAGATGGGATTCAAAAACCGCGAATCTACACACAATCGTCGATCTCTGCCACCGCATCCAGGTTAGGTCAAAAGCTACTGGTGGTTGAAATACGTGGCTCCATGTCTCCTCGATAATATTTCTTTTTCTCTGTGTTTATTTTTTCAGTTTGCATCCACCACCAGAGCAAATATGTATGCTCACAGTTCGAAGCTATGTTGAATTTGGGCCTCATGAGTCTCATTATGCGGCAACGACGACTCTCGAGTTAGGTACATGACCACATATGAACCACATGAGCCCCAACCGACGATGGGGCGCAGCATCGGTAGGCAGTTTATCATATTTCCATTCTGAACATAAATTGGGTATAATGAAACAAATATCTGGGTCAAATGGCTTTGTGGCACGATGCGGTCATTAGAATTAAATTCTCTTTGTTAATTTGGCCACTGCGGCGAGCAGATATGATTTCCTGAGCGATTGCCCGACGTCTTTTGGATTCTATTAATTTGGCCTTGCACCTTTCTGATTACATCACTGAGGTTTCAAATAGCCGGTCGAGTGGGTGAGATAAATGTCGTCATAGACTGGACCTCGTTATATCTAAATTAATTGATATAGATTGAAACTATGCGTGTTCTAACTGAGAGTGATTCGTCTATTTTTATCTTGGGAATAGAATGCAGCTAGGACTTGAGATACAATTTGTTTTTTCTTAAGATTATACGCTAACGCCAATAAATATTACTGCCTCTGTCAATCGAACCAACTGTCGACACTTTGTGGTTTCCTTAAGAATCCAGACAGATTGCCTTTCTAGTAAAAAGACAAAAGCCGCCACTGTCTATTTATTTGCATAGTCTGTTTGCATATAACTACAAGTATGAATCATCCAGCTGCACTTTATAGTGACTTTAGAGAAATGTATGGACTTACATTAAATTGTATTATATTATCATCAATGGATTGGTTTAACTAGGAAAATTTATGTTTCAATACAAGTCTATAGAAATTTGACCAAACAGAATAAATTAGATTGTCCGACAGTTCCCCCAAAAACATATCTTCAGTTGGATTCAATTTTAAACTCATAAATTAGTTAATAATCCATGGCAGCAAGGTCTGGCCGACACTCGTCCAGTATTATGAGGCGTCGGAATGAAAGTGCATTCTCTCATAATTCAATCTTACGCACCGCGAAATCTCGTTAATTGCGCCGAAGTAGCAGACATAATTCTTCGCTAATGGTCCCAGCGTCTGGAGTTTCCGCCGCTTAACTGCTTCCATTTATTTTCAAAATTGTTGCCGTAGAAGCGCCAAACTTTTTATCATCATCTTCCTATTAATCATGCTGAAAACACTTCGAAAAGGAGACTTAAGAACTCCGATAGTATCGGGGAGGGTTTGTGTTTTCCATTAAAAGACGGTGGAAAAAATATCGAGTGTTTTTTAAAATAAAAAAGATATTATATAGTTGCGCTGAAATTGTTCCGTCTTTTAATTTCCCGCATAAAAGGAACGCGTTAATTGCATCTTAATGAAGCCTTTCTCCTCGAGTGCGGCTTGATATTTTCTTTACCTTGGCGACACTCGATACACCAGCTAATCGCTCGTATTTCACGGTGGCTTCGTTCAGAGCCCGGGAAGGCGGACTCTGGATTTACATAATCCACCCGTACAAGCAGGCGAGTCGTAAGAACAAGAATTTTCACACCCCAATTCCGCGGTGTCGTAAAAAAATGCAATATAAAAGTCGAAATAAAAATGTTTCTGAGCTAAAGGGAAAATTTCACTTCTAAAAGTTGGAAATATCGATTTGCTGGTTTATATTTTTTCTCCATATTGATATTTCAACAACATAAGTTAACAATTTTAAATAGTTCGAATTACGCTCTTAAATTTTCTGCTTTGAGGGTTCCGCAATATTATACTAGCTTGCAGTTTAGTGAGTAGTTTGTTTAAAATTATTTATTAAATTTGAGTGAGGGAAAACTAAGGTTTTCATTGTCTAAGTCTATTATTTTGATTTTAAAGAAAAGAAAATGCCCCATAATGTTGAGGTGTTATAAAAATTTCGGATTTACGGAAAAAAAACGTAAAGGGAAGAGCTTCAAGTTCCTGTGCAATTTAAAAAATCAATCTGTTGGAATAAAGTAAAACCTCGTTATAACGAAGTCGTATAGGGACCTCCATTAAAAGGACCAAGAAATTTGTTCGTTATAAGGTTTTATTTATTTTCAAGATGTCGTTTTAATGAGAAAATGCATTTCTTGCGCAATAGTCGATAAAAACGTGACTGGCGCATAGTGGTGCAATCTTTTTCGACTTCCGTAGACAGATGGTGTCTTATGTTTTCACGACCATCTGCGCCATTTCTTATGAAACGAAACGGAAAAATTACGTTTGATTCAGGTTTGGGTAGGAGGATGCTAAAGGTACGTCTCCACTGTGCACCGATAGCGCGGACGAGCATAAATAACTCTTGTGCCGCATCCTAGATGAAGCCTCAAGTGAATTTGTTGTCTGTTTCGTCTGTGTTTCTGTGCTACTGCTATTTGGGGCCCCAACATCTGCCGCAGGAGTCTTTGTTTGTCGAGGAGTCTGTAGATCTTTTCCGGCGTACACCCGGGGGTTTGAATAATGCAAAATTGCAGGAAAATGTTGTTATAAAGTGCTCACCGTCGTTTTTTGTCTAGGAACACTCTGGGCCCGAATGCGAACTGCGTTTACAGAGACGGAAATTGATTTTTTTCCTTTGCTCCATAGCTAGAGCGAACGTTCGCTTAAGTGATTTAATACAAAAGATTTATGGAGATTAGGGGCGCGCTCATAGGATTATGTTTTTCACAAACAAAATTTTAATATAGCATAAGGGCTGTTGTGGCTCTTAAAGCTTATGCGATTCACTCGGGAGCTCTAAAAACTTGTTAGTGCAGATTCTGGCATAACATTTTCAATTAATTCAACTTATTGTTATACAGAAGGCTTGAAACAAAGGAAGGACTTTTGGGATGTTGATAATAAATTCTTGTCGAAATATTTGGCGAGAGGAACCATACAATTCATTTCCTTTTGTTCAACATTATGAACTTAAATTGATGTCAACTATTGTTATTAACAAAAGATTATATGTATATTCCAATTATAAATCTCCCTGTAGACCTCATTTTGAGTACATTCTATGATCATGTCTTTTAATTTTTTTGTGCTACATAAAATGGAACTCTTATGTCTAATTGATGTCCCCTCGGGTATCCAGGACATTTAATACTAAAATTCCAGAAATGACCGTATTTAGTCCTCAAAACCTCAACCAAGTTATTTATAGCATATTGTGCCCACAGGATTTTTGCTTCACATAAATAAAATTGAAAAGCTCTAGCGCAGTCTGAGGCTTGTGAGCCCATTTCTCCATCATTTATGACCATTTTATGGTGTAAGTATTTTATGAAGCACCCTAAGAAAATTTAGAGTTTTACGTGTGTATGCAAGAGCTCAGCGGGAAACAGTGATTACTCCATGTTCCTAAGTCCAACCCATAAAACATATTTATGCGCAAGCATACATTGTTTAGGAGCATTAAGTGTTTTTTGGAGTACTTATATTGTATTTTCGATGCTCATGATGCATGCATCCTGATAATTATTATCACGTTTTGTTTATTATTTATTAATTTAACTAACGTTTACTTCTCCAGGCATCAAAAAATATTCAACAAGCAAACATATTTCATTAAACAATGAGCTCAATTATGATGAGTAAACCGATCTTCCAAGAATAAGAAAGCCGCACACTCAAGGTTCAGCAAAGAAGTTCAAAGTTTGTGAAAGAAGCACGACTTTATCGTTTCCTGTCGTATTCTTAGCTGGCATCTTTCCACTGAGAAGCCGTTTAATAATTGGGATGACACAGGGGGCAAAATGACAAGCGGTTATCTTGGCGAATTTATAATTCTCTGGATCGATTATTTCCTATTCCCCGACGACGTCACGTTAGTCATCTGCCCCGAGTCGGAGTCGTGCAACTTTTCTCGTGTATTTCGCAAAATCCTTCACCGAGGAGCCTTTTTCTTGAGTCATCGCATCAAAGTGGCGCGGTGGCTTCTCCGATTTCGATATCCTTCGAAAACTCACCCGGGCTGCAGCAGTGGAGGAAACTCGAGCTTTAGTTGATGACTCATTTTTCATCGTCGTCCCCATTCGACCGCAGCCTTAGATGGGGGGGTGGAATTGGGGTTGAATTTGGGTTGGGTGCCGACGAAATCGAGTTCATTTTGCGCGCCACCCTTGAGTCAGAGAAGGACGTCGATTGTGCGTCCTGGCGATGGTATTGAACTATCGATTTGTCGTGACATGACCAGCAAAAGCACTTAGCTGTCCCTTCAAGGAAATGGGACTTCCTTTATAGTGACGAATTGCCCCGAAAAGGAATCACCAACAAATTCCAGGTTAAATTGAATTGGTCCCGAAGTCGTTTCGTTAATTTATTAATTTAGACACTAGAGGTCGCTGCGTTCTTAGTCGTACAGAAGTACGCTTTTTTACCTTGAGGTGGATTTCGCAGTTTTTGTGTCAATTTTAGTGTAACGAACCTCCATATAACTTTCAAGCGCTGATTTATGTAGCGTGAAGAATTATGTTTTCAAAAGAAGGTTCTTATTTCTTTACTCGTGCCGCTTGCCAATTGGGGAAAAAGCGTGAAGTTCGAACTGTAAATCTTCGAAATTTATTGGCCCTGCGGGAGTTTAGCAATTTGAGACCCATCGAATGATAACTCACTCGGAAAAGCGACTCTAGCTATGGTTGCGGGGAATGTTAATTTGGCGAAATTATCTCCTCTAGCCATGTTCATGATGTTTGTTTGATGCCCCCGGTTAGACTGATGGAGGGCTTTCCTTCTCCCCACAGGGGAAAGATTAATGGGAATTTAAAATTTATGACAAATTCTCACGTTTATTGTGTGTAGACTCATAAAAATTTAAACATGATTACCATTTTTTATATCCTACTGACTTTAAAGTTTATTATTATCCTGGCTTGAGCTTTAAAGAAATTTCGATCAACGTTTTAATCTCAAAAATCAAAAATTGCTTATGTTTTCGAATACAACCAAGGGAACTGAATACAATTCAATCAATTTTCCAATGTTTTACTACTTTTTTTTTCTTTCTTCAATACTCCAGAGGTTTTTCTGTTTGTTTTCATTGACTGTGATGTTGTAAAAGATGTTAATACTTAATTTTGTTGTAATAAATGTTACTACTTTTCTAGAATCAACATTGAAAGCATTTTACTTTGCCAATGTTAGGAGTTCTTTCGAAATTTCTGCGCAAAATAATCAAAAGAATTAATGTATTTTTGTATGTTAGAAGCAATAGAGTTTAATTTTCATGTTATTCATATTATTACTTAATTGGAGAAAAGTGCAAGAATTCTTCCAGCAATAAGACCATTTAAAAGCTTTTTCTTAATTTCGAGGCGTCTATTGAATCATTCACCGGAGCGCCCCTATCAGAGGCAATTAGATGCTGTAACGTTTCTCATGAGATGTCGAGATGTAAATTAAAAGAAACTGCTTTTTATGACTGTTGCTTTCCCAGCGCCCGTAGCATCGACTATTATGTTGGGCACTGTACGATAAAAAGAGCCCCAAAACAACTTCAATTAACACACAATCGTGCTGAGTAATGTGACAATGAAGTCTCCTCCGTTCGTCTTCACCCGCGCCCGTCTTAGACGATGACGACAATCAGCCGTTTTTCAGACGTGGAGAAATTCTCCACAATTAAATTCTTTTTTATGCGGAGACCCAACGGCGGAATAGGTGAATAGAAAATTCTCCGCGCCCCGCCGGATAACCTTCGCCTCAATTTGCCGCATGAATTCCACTCGTGTCTCCAAATAGGCTCGCAGCGATGAATCAAACAAAAGTAGAAGCCTATGCCTCTTCCATGGAAGGGTCTATTTGTTTATCGTCGTCGGGACTCGGGAGAGGCTGCTCTATCCCACTACAGAGGGCATTTGCATAGCAGGAATGATTTATATCCCAGTCATTCGAGCTCACAGAATAATTCATCAGCGGGGTAGACAAGGGAGCGGGATTTATATCGATTGGGAGCATAAAACCGCACAGAAGGCAGGTTCAATCAATCAAACTTTTCGGGAAGCCTCTGAAACTCTCCCATTAATCCGACTAACTCAGTGGGAAGTATCGGGAACTGATGGAAAATAGCTCCCCAAAAGGCGGAAACTTGTCCACCAGCTGTCGAACTCCAAAATTCAGTTGCAATTATTCCCAACTGGCAGAAGTTTTTATTGCTTCTGAAATGTCTGTCGTATTTATTTCAATTTGCAAAATTGTTCTATGTGCACTTTCCGGATTTTATGAATTAATAAAAGTTTTTCTCCCTTTTCAGGTAAGTACAATGGAGATTGAAAGAAAAAGGGCAAAAGTCATTTCTTTTTAGCAACGATTCGTAAGTACCTATACAAAAGGATTTCTGAATTAATATTTCTTGTTTCTGGAAAAGAAATGTCGTCGCTTGCTTTTTTCTTAAGGTGCGGTAGGAATACAAGCATTCATTACGGTATGCTTTTCAACTTTCTTTGTGATGAAGATGAAGATCAAGAAACAAAAGATTTGATATTTAAAAAGAATTTAAAGTTTTATCCACCAAGTAGTCATAAGCTGAGGTCATGGTACCCATTTGGAAAAGTTTTAATGAAATCAAATTAATTTTAACACTACCACAGACAGCAAGAGTATTTGTATAAATAGTATTTTAATATTCAAGTAGATTATAACGAACTAGAACTACCCTGAAAAATTGAATCGACTTTTTAGAAGCATATTTTATTATATACATAATATGTATTAAACATTTCATGATCTAAACTTTTATCAAAGTATGCGATTCTAAAAAAAAAAAATTCCTGAAAAATGTCACAACTATCAAGGTTTGCCAACTTATAGCATTAAATTAAGATTGCCAACATATTTTTGCAATGCTGTACGATGGCAGACTTCGTACTTCCAGAATGAGCACAACAAAATGTGAATATCCTCCCAAACAATTTGTTCGTTTAATATGCGCTCATTTACGCCCCTGCAGAAATGCTGACTCCGGAGCCCGGAGTTGGAACAAACAAGACTCAATTAAGTTAAGGAATCTTCTCCGACATATATTTTTTGTGTTTTCTCCTGTCGACTGAAAAGTTCAAAATTCTTGACCTCGCCCCAGAGTTGGCGGCCAGCGACTGTCCAGCAGAAGATAATAATAAAAGTTGAGAACTCTTTCAGCGGACTTGGTGGACAGGGACAAGGAAATGTGGAGAATGTGGGGCCTAGTGTAATTGGAATCGCGTAGGGTTCTCAAGCCTGCCCTAGAGCACTTCTTCCCAGTTATGAATTTTATGAAATTTAGTGCACCCGGGATAGTCGTTGTCTAGACGGAATACGCCCGGCTCATGTAAACAGTCTGTTAGCATGATGCCGCAAATACCCCGAGCGGAGCCCCAGTGATAGAAGTTGGGGCTTCACCCGATTTAGCCAATCTATTTAATGGAATAAATTTCCTGGAACACCCACTTCGACAAGGCGAATATTTGCGACGGATTTATCAAGAAAATTACAGGGAGGAGGGAAAAAAACGAAATTGGCTTGAACAGCTGTCCAGGGGGAGTTTCAATGGAGTCCGTTGGAGCCAGAACTTATTTCTGGAGAAATAATTGAACAAAAATTGGTCTCCCGATTTTGATTGGGTTGTGTTATCCCGAAAAACTGATAAAGTATTTTTGGGGATTGTGTCGAGTTATCGAAAACTTTGTGATCCTGATAAGTCCTTATCCATTCTTGCCACAGGATGAGACCGAAAGTTTTTTGATCTTAAGCCTGCTCAGAAGAATCACAGATGTGCTTCGGGGCACGAAAACTTAGGACTAAATTCCGTGCAGAGTTGGTAAATTAAAATATTCATGCTTATGGGAGCTACTGAGTCCTGGAACTTCACATAACTGGGTAAAGGGCCTTGATATCCTTCAACAAATTTTGGAAAGTTTTCATTAAAGGTAGGAAGTTTCAGCACACGACTTGCCCTTTTCGGAGGCTCCCGGAGGGGCTGATAAACAAGATGTCCTGTGACGTGTGCATGTTTTGATAGTACGCCTCCAGAATAAACTTTTCGAGAAGAGCGGAGTCGGAGGGTACACCCAGTCGCAAGACGAAACTTTAGCAATAAATGGAAAGTTTTTGCTAATTCATCTAATGGAACATCAGGCCATGAGCTTGGTGTACCGGGAGTCGTGCGGAGGAGGTGAAGATTGTTGTTTTTAGAGAGGTTTATGGCAGCAAGCGAATTAGCGTGGAAAATATGAACACCGGGCTCAAGAGGTTCAAGTACCTTTGAAGTGCTTATGCTGCCTTTTCTTGAATTTTATGCAAATGTGCTCATAAATGAATCAAAGGATTATCTACACTTTGACTTTATTTATGTAGCTAGGATTAAAACCTTAGTACTTAGAAAGGACATGTTATTTGGAAAACGTTTTCATATCACTTTCCGCATAAATCATGCAGATTAACAGTATACACTCATACAGTACATCGAATACATATTTGTATACAATGTGTAGAAAATTGGAAAGGGCTATTATATTGACATTTTGCATATTGTTTCATTATACTGTTAAGACTGCAGTAAAATTTATTGCGTTTAAATATTTAACTTATAGGCCATTAATGTAACTCCCATTATACCTTATTGCTATTTCAATATAATTTGTACCCAATATTATATTATTTTCGAGCTCCCAATATGCCGTCTTCAAAGCAAAAGCAAAACTGAAACTTCTTATGCTGAAATGTTTTCCTTAACGATAAAAGGATTCTCCATCGGCAAACGTTTTCTGAGAAAAAAAGAAGTATAAAGATTTTCCATCTAGAACATAGCGAACATCAAACGACATCGTCGTTCTATGTGACTTTTTCTTAGAAGAAAAACTGATTTTAGAAAGAAGCTCGTTATCAAAATGAATAATTGAATCGTGTCGACGTCTTACGTCTTGAAAAGAAGAGCCACGTTAAAGGCCCTGTTTATCTGACTTTGAACGAAATTAAAACCAACAGGGGAAATGAATGAAATGTCTCAGAGCGCCCATTTACACTTCGGTGAAAGTTTTCAACAAGTGAAGAAAACGAAAAAAACAATGCTCAACACGATCAACATCGTTCCACCCCCGCCTAGACTCTGAGATTCTTCAAGCTTGCTGGAGCAGATTTTTTAATTAAATTAAAAGCTCTGAAAATCGTTTCATCCACGACAGTCCCGGGTGCAGGGGGTCCCGACACTTGAGACTGCCGTCGACGTACATAAAAAAAAAAATAAATAAATTTTCATCGAGTGGAAGTCCCACTGCGGCTCCCCAGCGCACATGAAACCCAAGTCTGCTTCGGGGGATGGTTTGGCGCAGCTCTAGAGCAAAATTGCACATTGGTCTATGTGACATTTTCTAGGAGATTAAAAATGATTTTTCGGTCTTATTTTCTCCAAAGCGACGACATTTTCTTTGGAACGACTCGTGGGGTCGTCTTGGTTAGTGGACCGCGAATGTATAACAGATATTTATCGGATAATTGGGAACTTGTTCCAGATTAATCGCCCTGACGTCCATGCACCATAAATCATAAGGGGATTTCAATGAGATGAAGGGCGAACAATTTATTTGTGGCCCTTACCCTCTTAATAAATCAGCGGCTAGTGGATGCGCTGTACGGGACCAAGTTATGCAGACGAACCTAATCCAAATTTAGTGGTCCAAGTTCCCAGCCCATTCTCTGTATCCGTCTCGTTGGGAAGAAGGGCTCTTGGGCTCGTCCAAAAATTCCCATCCGCTTCCGAATCCTAGACTGGTTCCGATCCCGGACCCGAATCCCACCACAAGAGCGTTTTACTCCTCGAGTTGGCGTGCGTTCCCGGTAACGACGTCGGGGGAGGAGGATATTACTCAGCTGCAGAGCCCACCAGCAGCACGGGATGATAATTAAATTGAAAGTGCTCCAGAATGAGACCGAATGACCATTAAGTGTGCCATCTGACATTAAGCAACCGCCCGTATGCAGGAGTCGAGATGAGGGGCTCGTGTGGCCGCTGGTCATTCATCTTTCTTATGGTCATTTATAATACCGTGCGGATGACGGGAGCGCGACCAGGGCGTATTCGATGCGGAATAGGGTGCGTTCTGTAAGGCGAACCCTGTAAATAGCATGCAGATTCAGTTATAGCAGTTCTGAAAGAAATGTAAATAAGTAGGCTATGATCCCGCTGCTCCAGGAACTCTTGGAGGGAGTGCTCTGCTCGTTAAGGTCAGAACTTCTGGTAGAGATAGCCGCATCACTGTTGGGTCGTGTTGCATAATTATTACAATTATGAACACTGAAATGCAAACTCATTTCCCTGTTAGGTCCATTGAAATCTATCCTCCCTTGCATTCAATTTGAGCTTGACTTTTCATTTCCTTTTCCTTTTAAATTAAGATTCAAGCAGGGAAACCAGATGAAAGTATCTTAAGTACACTCTAAATTTTTATGAATTTCAAATATGTACATAGAGTTGGTTTCCTATGTAGATATCAGTTAAAAACCTAGTAAAAAGCGAATAACTCAATAAATGATAATTTGGCGAATGGGAACTGAGTTAATGAGTTGTGGCAATCTTCTGTAAACTCAGTGGTATGCCCACAAAACGACTTCATATTATGCAGTGAATTTCATTGTAATTTCAGTTAAAAATTACTAATTACTATTTAATGGTATTTTCAGATCAATGCGCTGAAAAAGAATTAAAATAGGTATCTACTTAATTCCGTTTAGCTAAATTTCAGTATTTTTCACAAATTTTTTAGAGTGAGAGACTAACTCTTGTTCAGAAAGATCAATAAATTAATTAAGCTATTTCTGTAGCTTTTATGCCAACCCCCATATTATCCACATTAATGAGTGTCAAATAAATCAGTTGAATAATTATCCGAAACCGAAGGATTTTCAATTAGAATGTGAATCAATATTTCAGAGCTAATTTCAATTCAATTAGTCCCGCATTCTCCATCTCCGAAATTAGCAATTTCCCCTTGAGCACCTGCCCGAAAACTGGTGGCGAGACCTCAACGACCTGTGTCCCTTTTCATCCTGGACACACCACTTTATGACCGCATTAACCTTTCTGAATAATTAACCGAGTAAACTCTAATGTCCCATCGCATCATCCCAATTCCCAGATGAGCGATGCCCAATTGCATTTCGTATGAGCTCATCCATGGCTAATCGACGTTAATCGTCGTTTGATGGCAACTAAGAATTTATGGATTTATGTTGTGCGGAAGGATACCGCCGTAAGAGGGTTCGTTAACCCCCGGGAAGATGTCGCGTAAAGCTGGTGATTTTAGTTCTGCTTCACACGCTCAACCACCGCATCGCATCACTAATTGCAAAGTGCGAGAGGAGGCCTATTGAGAGCTCGGGTTAATTGCAATCTGACTGACGGTGATGACACGCCCTAATGGGTTTTGAGTCGTTGCGATTAATTGAGACTTCCTGCAAAATCGCGAATATGCGAAAATAGAGTTGCCTCTAATTACTTCAACCCAAAATTCATGCTTTCCTTCTTCTCTTTTAGTCCAAGAAAGTCGAACGGAATTGGAAATTGAATTAAGTCGGCTTTCGCTAACTTTGTAAATTGTTGCTACTTGTGGAGTTAAGACATTGTTCCAAGACGACTAATTTTGCTTAAGTCTTATCGTCTCTATTCAGGCACAAGTGAAGGCATATTCATTTTGTAGGTTCCTGTGGATAATAAAGGCAAAATCTTAAGTGAAATTTCTTATGCAGAATTGCGTCTCAAAAATAAACGAGCATGCTGCAATTAAATACGCAAGAGAGGGAGCGAGATTTTCAAGTTCCTTTTAAGGACTCATTATTTGGCACGTGTTGGGCAAATATTGAAGTGTACTTACTAAGAATTGTGTTAATTTCGTGGAAAATTGTAAGATCATTCTAAGTTAAACTCATTGCAAAAATTCGTGTGTAATGCTAAAGATTGATTAAATTTTAAGTTCGTTCATATGTAAAATATTAGGTACTTTTGTAAGACCCTTTAATTTGAACTTCTATAAATTAAGTACAAATGACATGAACGTTTTAATTAAAGAACCTCAGGCACTGTTTGTCTGCAATGCACCATCAGACAGACAGTTAACGAACTCGAAAATTTTCCCTCCAGCACCTTCATATAAGGGAAAAAATCAATAAGTGCTGAAGCTACCACCTTTAACTAAATTAAGGCTTCAAATTGTTTCAAGGGGGGTGATTCGTACTACAAAGAAGGTTTCAAAAGTATGAGAAGCTGCCCTTGCACTCAAAATTCAGTTCGCATGCAGCCTCTGATCAAAAGAAGGAATAATAAAAAATAAAATAAAAATACTCAGATTCTTCCCGCGCCTGTTCTATGGAATGAATTTCGTCACGGCCGCCCATACAAAATGAACTCCACAACGGATCTGGAATAAAAGATAAAAAGATTTTGCTGGCTGGCGTAGCCATAAATTAAAAACGATTTGCTCAGGTGCTCCGGAAGTATCCAAACTAAGTGAGCCTCGACGAGAAGAGGATTCGTACTAATGAGCGGGGGTGGACGTCTTGGCGAGGGGCAGTGCCGGGGGCGACCACTCCAAAGATTTATTTACCTTGATGGCACAGCGCACGACAAACACGTGGTTGCACGCGTTTTTTATTATCATGCCCTTCTACTTCTGGATGCTTTTGTATTCCCTTCTCGTGGACCATTTCCTTCCACGCAGAGGGGATAAGATGAAAATATCAAGGTAAGACGGGACTCTTTCAGAGTCAGATCCAGCAGCAAGATCAGGTCGGCTGTGTCAATGACTCGTTCACCACGACCTCTCTAGGGCACTAGTTTGTTTGTTTCAGGTAAACGAAATAAGACGACGACTGAATTTATTATAACAACGGATATTTCCACCTGAGCGACTCAAGACGGTTTTTCTTGTCCCGAGGGGGAGATCGGGCACCGGGAGAACTGTTCCTGGCATTAACCTCGGCTGGTGGAAACATTTATTAATTACCCGCCCACAGAAAGGGGTTTTCTTTAATCGGTCGAACTCTTTCCGGAGGGTTGAGTAATGCAAAATTTAATGTAACTCTCGTTCCAATTTGAAGGCGGATTTGCGGGTGAAAAATTAAAATCCATTTTCATTTCTAACGAGGTGAGAACGCGGGGGAGCGTAAAACTCTAGCGGCCATCGACTGGTGAATGAATTTAGAACGAATTTTGTGCGCGAACCTTTTCTGCAGTTAAAATGTCGGAATTTTTGTCTATAAGTCCATGAAAGATTGATGCATGACGGAAGGGCTCTTAGTTTAAAATTAATGACTTTAGAGTTTTTGTTTGTATAACCTTTTTTTGGGCTTACATAACAAATTAAAGCAGAAAAGACACGCTTTAAATTCTGGAGAGTAGAATAGAGAAAATGAATTTTTCTATGTATAGTAGAAAGTGGCACAAAATAAGCTGATGGATTTGTTTTCTTCGCTTGTATACTATTAAAAGGATTAGAGTAATCTGAAATGGTAAATGAAATGTCATGGTTTTAAATCACGTTATTATACAGACAAATTTCGAAATTTCTAGATTAATAGTCTTGACGTAAAAAGCGGTGTTTTTTTTCTTCAATAGCTTGTATTTGTAACATGGCTCTTATAGTGTGTATATAGTGAAAATTGAGTTGGGGTATCCTGTTTCAAAGGTCTTCACATTTCATCATAGAGAAAAGGGCACCACTGCAGCGAAAATCTGTTTTTTAATTAACTTAGTGATTTTTTCAAATATCTGAAACATATTTCGGCAACATTTTTGTAAAAATGTACCTAAATTTTATTCGACAAAGGAGACAAGTAAACAATGCGACAAATAATTTTCATTTAGAAGTAGCAGTGATGAATTTTTATGATTTGCGCTGTTGACATAAAATATAATTGTTCGACAAGCAAAATTTCAAATAGTATCTAATATTTTTATATAAGTATATGTAGTGTATTTCAATAATGTTGAACTTTCTAATTCATTTCTTTATTCCTTTTCGTTGTACTGTATTCCCTACGTGGACTGGAAGTTGAAAGCCAATATTAAGAGGAAATAAAAATTTCTTATTTAAGACTTCGAAGGGCACAAATTCCCAAGTCGGTAAATAAACCCCAAAGAGAGAGTTCTTTTCCATTAGCACTAATCCAAAATTAATCCCTGATGTATCAGTTCAATCCAATTACTTTTTCGTTGCTACGAGTTTAAGGAACAATGACTTACCTCCGAAAAAAAATTTGATAAAATAGCTTTGATCCCTTACCCAAAACTTCCTACACATTCCCTAAAAAAAAGGAATCTATGGAGGGTTTTCCCATTGCCGTAGCATGCCCTAAAAATCGATCGATGTGTCCAAATATTATGCACCCTAATTTCCGGTCGTTCTCCCCCTTTATCCCCTTAATTAACCCGATTACTCATTCTCACCTCAGCCATATGTGAAAACATTTTCCTGGCTTTATTCCCTTTTTCTGTCTTTTCTGGAAAACGCTGCACTTCTGAAGCCCAGGCTTCGCCCCTCCAATTTTCAACGCTTGTTTTATTGCTAAGTTTTGTGTTCAGCTAAAATTTCACCGGCAGTTACTTTTTCTTCCCCCTGAGTTCTCGGGACCCACCTTTACGGCAGCATGAGCCACTTCACGAAAGTGTATAACAAAAATTCAGAATTCGTCATACGGTCTCAGAGTGCCATAAGGAACAAAAGGGGAGCCAGCGAAGGAAGAAGTCCCTTTTTTTTAATATTGCGTGTCCCGGGAGTAATGATTACGCCCGGTGATATTTTGCTGCCCGTGGTTCGTGTATGTGGGTGGAAAACTGGAAATGGAAAAGGAGCGCCGATGTCTAATTTTCAGAAAGTGCTTACGTGTTCCCTTAGAACCTGCACGGACTAGGAAAATGCCGCCAGTACGGCTACCCTAAAATTTCTAGAAAAGGGATCAACAAGGATCCGGTGAGTCTATGAATATTATTGCATTGCTCCTCATCCCGGGGGGTCCTAGGGGCTGATGAGAGCCTCTTATGTTGGCGTTTTATTGAATTATGATGTCGTCGTTATGGAGAATTCGGGATTTTGCTCCGCTTAATTTCTTAATCTACATGAGTGTTCTGTGCGTTTGACAGGTTCATACCTTTCCAAATATGAAAATGAGCTCCTTTACGGCGTGATAAAGAAAATTGGTGAACTTGGGCAATATCGTAAAAGGAGCAGCAGAAGAGTTTTGGAAAGTAATAAAGATAACTTTTATTAAGATGCTAACGTGACAAAATTAAATTGCTTATCAGGTTTTAATGAGAATTAAAGCCCCTCAAGGAGGTAATAAAAGCCATACATTCGGTTATTAACTTTGAAACTAAATAATTATTCAAATCTGAGGTATATATTTTTGATAATTTCTACATTTCCATTAACAAGTTCTCCTATATGTAGTAAACTTTTAAACGATAAGGTGGGAAATGTTTAATAGATTTGCTAGAATTAATTCTTATCGTAATAACTCTTAAAGATTGTAAATTATTTTTGAAATCTTTTGGAATGTTATATTTACTTTAATAGTACAAGCAATTTTCTTACAAGTGCTTGATTTTGCATAACTAAAGATAGACGCATGTCTGATATAATATCTGTCCTATTTGCAAAAATACGGAACTCACTTTAAACGAAATTTGGCCTAGATTTAGTCCCATAATTCCGAAAAGGGTTGTGTTGTATGACTGACAATTGTTCCATAAAAAAGGGACTTTTATTAACGTGTGATAGGAGTTGAAAGCAAACAAAGCCCAAGTTGATGAAGTGCAGTCACCCACATGTGTCTAAGCCCTCAGCACTCGTCACTACCCGCAAAGGGCCCTCAGTGGCCTGGACGAAAGGTGGCACAAAGGCGGACGGTCGAGCGGCACAATAACTTACAGAGCGCAAATAACATTACACAACGGCCAGCGGAGGCCGATGGGGCCCCAGAGCCCCGGGTCTTTCGTTTCAACCGTGTAACAATAATTGCAGCAAACAGACAGAACAAAAGCGCTCAGCGACACGCGACACTTTTCCTTTCCACTGGAAATCCACCGCGTGTGTCGTCTGCTCCCCGACGCGACGCTCGCCGCAGGGGACAGACGGAGACCGACGCATCCACCCATGCAATGGCCGGCGCAGACCACTATCAAACCCATGTCTGGGCCCGTTCCCGGTGATTTATTAAAAATTTAAATGAGGAAAACACTCGGTAGGGTCAGGGAAGGGCCCGAACCTGCAGTAATGAGATAGTCGGAGCAAAAACCACTTCAGTCCGCCTGGATGGCGAGCCCTGCATGTTGAAGTCCCTCGGAGCCCCCTGGCGCATTGATAGGGCTCCAATTTCAGGCTTGAAGGACGAATCCCTCATTTTGCGCTATTTGCTCAAGCCCAGCCGGGATAGAGCGCGTAATTTGGGGCCCACTATGCACCGAGTGTTTTCTTTGTATATTGGGGGGCGGTTTGTTTGGTTTTGGAATGTTCCGCGCCACTTCCGCTGATGGGCGAACTAAAGTTGGCCCTTCTTCCTGGCACGGGGTAAATATTGAAGTTATTGAGGGTTGAAATTGCATTAGCTTTTGAAAGCAATAAGTTTTGTAAGCATTGAGCGTGTTTGGGGAAGAATTCCTTCTTAGCAAGTTTGTCCACGGAGCCGTCTAATTACTCTTCTTTGTCAACACTTTGGGATGAAGTTATGTTTGCTATGCTAACGGAATTTGGAATCTAAAGGGGTAGAAGCATGAAATTTTGTCTGGGGTCTGGGCGTAAGAACAAAATATTCCGTCTAGCACAATTTTTCTGGATATTGACTAACTATTGGATATAAGATCATCTATTACAGTTAATTTTAAAAAGGCTAAAAACTTGGGCGTCCTATTAGTAACACTTGTGGAAATACCTGCCAAAATTCCCAGAGATTTTACCAAATCCACCAAAATATTAAGTATAAAGAAAAATACAGATTGTACTTAAACCTTCTATAAAGCGGAGTCATGCTAATTACTTTTAAACGATTTTAGTATTGAGGAAGCTGAAATCGATTTTTTCCATGGAAAGCTACTTGTAGTAAAGAGCAGACATTTCTTATGCATTTGCACAGATTCGATTATATTAACAATAGAATCAGAACCAATGATAAAATCTTGTTACTGCTTTGGCTAATTACCACATTATTAGCGTTTCTGCTCCTTAGTCCCTAATCCAACATTTCAAGATCTACTTCTATTGAGAGCTGCTTCAGTGAAACAAAGAAAAGTTAGTAATTACCATGGAGGAAATTTGAATTTCATTATGTTTCGCCTCACCATTCCTCATTTTGTTCTTTTAATTGGGGCGGCAGGCGTGCAAATATAACAAACATGATCTTTTAGTCATTTCTCCTTGCACCGAGTCCCTTCCTAATCCCCCTTTGGAAAGGTCTAATCCATTGCAGACCCATAAATAATGAACTAATGTTGTCGGGTCTCCTGAAACGATGGAGCGTCGACAAATTACCCATCTCCCGGTGATGCATTCGCTTCCTCCGGATGCGCCTTAAAAAGCAAATGAGGTTAATGTGCCCACCCTTCGAGGCTCCGACAGGACTTCAATATTCTCATTACGGGGATAATCATGGGGGAGTCAGTCCTGCCCCGAGTGATTTGTCTCGCGGAGCACCAGCCACACAATAAAAAATCAAAACCGACTAAGTACATATTTTGTTTGGCCGAAAGAAAAGGGCTCCATGATGTTGACTTTAGGCCTTGCGTTGAATTGAAAAACACGGTGCAGTTTAATGTCTATAAGGGCAACCGAACCCCGGGTATAGGGTCCTGCGGGAGCTTTGAGGGATTGCTTCCGCATTGAGTCATCAGAACGGCAAATCTCCGTGGGCAATCGTCTGAGCAAGGGTTCAAAGGACATGAGCTGGGGCCACAAAGACGAAAACCAGGGAGTAGCTCAGAGGGATCAATAAAACAATTCCAAGTGAAATCCTACCCCTCTACTGAGTTTGTTTGCTAAAACTGGGGGAGTCCCGACTTTGGGGCCCCACTAGAAGCAAGGCGCAACATTGTTTTGTCTATCCCGCCGCTCCTGTGGGGACACATCGAGTGACGTAAATTTCCCAGCAAAAATGGGAGAAATAAGGGCGACGACATTCGACATTTTTATTGCCCGCCCTTTTAACATACCATGGCATGTCCTTTTCTCGAAAATCTTTTGTTGCCTGCGGCACAGTTTTCCCCAATTTCCTCCCAGATTTTTGCGTCTTTTCAAGCTTTTAGTACTTTTAGTACGCAGACGAACGGAGATGAAGGGAAATATAGCAAAACAGGCAGAACGCTCAGAGGAATTGCGACTCCCACTTTTGCTCCTTCCAAATCCTAGAGAAAATCTGAAGGTAGCGTAAAAGAAAATTGTACATTTTGCACGTGTGGTATGCTCTCGTTAAATTTTATAGACAGCCATGCTGACCACTTTCATCAGTTTAACCAAAATGTTGAAGTTCTTTAAACTTTTTTGATTTTCCCGGCACCGTCGGGATGGTGGTTACATAAGAGAAAAACTATCGAACGCGACCCGAGTCGAAAAGTTTTTCACTTGAAATTGATTTCTTGGGTCACTTAAGGACGACGAACCTATTTCGTGCCTAGCAACAATTAGGCGACGAAACGTCGGCTAGAAGGGCTAGAAGAAGCGGTGCTGACTTGTTTGGTCGATACCAGGCCACTGTTTTATGCGACAGGTGAAACTGATTAAATGCACGTGAAACAGTCGGTTATTTTGAGACCTATAGGGTAATCACCGTTTCATGTTATTTTTATATACCTGGCGTGCTCTACTCAAATTGTAGCATTTTCTAGTACAATGCAATATTCTAATGTTTCCTTATTTGCGTGCTGAATAATTTTTATTGGTTTTTGTTGTGATTCTTAGTGTCATACCACAAAAGTTTGACATCAAATTTACGGCAATAATACAAGTTTTAATTCTGTATATTCCAAGGACATAACGAAATTTGCAAAGGATATAATATTTCGAATGCAAATAAAGTTGTGTATGGAGTTTTTGTCTATATGTAAAACATAAGTTTAAAGTCTCCTTAAAATCAAATCTGGCACTAACAGCTGGCCTGATATATTTTGTTATAAAACCTTTCTCTTTTTCAGGTATCGATGGATTAAAAACGGCAAACGGTTTGATTGGCAAGCCTACGACAATCGAATATTGCAACAGCCTGGTCGAGGTACCTTGGTGATCACATCACCTAGAGACGAGGATCTTGGACAGTACCAGTGTTTTGCTGAAAACGAGTTTGGAGTAGCCACCTCAAACTCTGTCTTCGTTCGTAAGGCTGAACTTAATTCGTTTAAAGATGACGTCCCTAAGACGATCCAAACAAGCGAAGGTGACCCCTTCGTGCTCAAGTGTGAACCTCCAGATGGTTGGCCAAAACCAACAGTCAACTGGCTCATTCAGAGATCGGACGGTGGTATCAAGACGATTAATAGCTCCCGCATGACCCTTGACCCTGAAGGCAATCTCTGGTTCTCTAATGTGACTAGGGATGATAGGTCTGACGACTTCTTTTACGCCTGCTCTGCTACTTCCGTCTTCCGGAATGAGTACAAACTTGGCAATCGGGTTTTATTAGATGTCGTTCAAACTGGAATCAGTCCTGGGCAGAATAAGCATCCTCCTCTTATGCAGTATGTTACTAGGAAAAACGAAGTTGCTCTTAGGGGTAAACGAGTTGAGTTATACTGCATATATGGAGGTACCCCATTACCACAGACGGTGTGGTCGAAAGATGGAAGTCCCATCAGGTGGAATGATAGAATTACTCAAGGGCACTATGGTAAAAGTTTGGTGATTAGATACACCGCTTTTGAAGATGCTGGCACCTACACTTGCGACGTATCAAACGGTGTAGGAAACGCACAATCATACTCCATCAAATTGAAAATCTACGCCACACCGTACTTTACTAAAGAACCAGAGATTCAAAATGCCGCTGAAGGGGAGACTATCTCTTTTGAGTGCGAAGCTTCTGGAGTACCAGAACCAACCATAAAATGGATCCACAACGGCAAGCCAGTTTTTGAAGCTCCACCAAATCCAAGACGCACAGTTGAAACAAATAGAATTATAATCAGAGATTTGGTTAAAAGTGATACTGGAAATTATGGTTGTAACGCCACAAATTCTCTTGGGTATGTCTACAAAGATGTCTATGTTAATGTACTTGCTCTGCCACCAGAAATTACAGAAGCACCTCGAAAAGAAGTTACTGTTGTCTCTAAAACAATTATTATGACTTGTCGCGTTTTTGGTGCTCCTAAGCCCCAAGTTAAATGGCTTCGTAACCGTCTCGAGTTGACTGGAGGTCGTTATAAGACCTTAAACAATGGTGATCTTGAAATATCGAAAGTCACTTTCTCTGATGCCGGCGACTACACTTGTTTTGCGGAAAATAAATTTGGAACGAAACAGGCGAATGGTAGTTTGATTGTTAAGGAGGCGACTTTAATAACAGATGTCCCTGAGGACTACGAAGTCCCTGCTGGCCAGTCAGCCACTTTCAGGTGTAATGCCAGAGCAGACTCATCTCTAGATCTTGAGATAAGCTGGCTAAAAGACGGCGAACCGATTGACTTCGAAGAGGAAGCACGATTTGTGAAGACGAACGATAATTCCCTAACTATCTCGAAATCCATTGAGCTGGACTCTGGAGTGTACACTTGTGTCGCTAAAACAGAGTTAGATGAGGCTAGTGCTCAGGCGACACTCATCGTTCAGGATGTTCCGAACGCTCCCGAACTGGATATGATTCAGTGCAATGCACAGGATGCGACAATCACGTGGAGGCCGATGGGAGATAATCGGTCCCCGATCCTCTACTATACGATTCAGTACAACACCTCGTTCACCCCAGAGACATGGGAAATAGCATTCGAAAAAGTGCCGTCCACTGATTTTACTTACACGATCGCGATGAGCCCCTGGGCGAATTACACCTTCCGGGTGATTGCGTTCAACAAAATCGGGCCATCCCAGCCGTCCGGGCACAGTGATGCGTGCACCACCCAACCAGATGTTCCTTACAAAAATCCCGACAATGTCGAGGGAAAGGGAACCGAGCCAACTAATTTAGTTATTTCGTGGACCCCAATGCCAAAGATTGAGCACAATGCTCCAGGATTCCTTTACAGGGTCTCGTGGAAGCGCGACATTCCCGCCGCCAATTGGGAGAATCGCGATATCGATGAATGGCAAACGAACTCAATTACGATCCCTGACCAGCCCACTTTCGTCCGATACTTGATTAAAGTCGTTGCCATGAACGAAATGGGCGAGGCGAATGTTGCTGCCAAGGAAGTCATCGGATTCTCTGGCGAAGATGGTGAGTTGTTTCTTGTTGTTTTGTATAATGCCCTTTACACCCAATCAACACTTTTACATCCGGGAAATTTACATAAATTTTCCCCTCGATTTGCATATGACACCAACATGGTTTCACCGGCAAATTAGAACCGTTTCCATCACATCCACATTGATGCTATTCGAACGTATAAGTGTTAAAATTGGCTTTAAATTATTTAATTAAAATTCTTATTTCTAGGTTATCTTTAAAAACTTTTTAAAAGTAGTAAGAGCTCAAGAAGAAACTAGAAAATAGAATAATTTCTATAGGTTGTTACTGCCCCGTTTAAATAAATTGGCCTTCTGAAATTCTAGATCTTTACTATTTTCGAAAAAATTCGCCAAATTCAACAATTTCATAACCTAAAAATGTTCTACAACAAATTAATCAATACAAAATACTCGCTAAAATTTTGATTCATCGACTAACTAAAATAAAAGAAAGGTTAATCAATTGCCAATAAATGTTATTTCAAAAATGCGCCATTTTTTTAATTTTAATTCTAATTATTAGTAGTGGACCATCCTATGGTAGTAAACACGTTACGCAGACGTAAAAGGGCAGATGATGATATTTGGAGACGTGAGTTTAGTGGCTTTACACGAAAAACGAGAGCTCGTGTTTTAAGTTAAATTGAGCCTTTTTAAAAAAAGACGACTGAATTTCCGCTGAAAATTGCTTAATAAGAGTGAAGGAGTTATTTGTTGATGAAATATTTGGCTTATTTGGTTTTCTAATTTTAAATAGCATTCTCTTGTAATTTATGTAACTTAAAATGAAGTTGTGTGAGTTCACATTTACCTAACAAAATTGATTGCTCAAATTTAAAAAGGATTTTGTTTTTGTTTGTTTGTTTTGTTGAACTCGAATTTTGAAGTTTGGTTGAAATTTCACGTATTTCATCACTAATGTGGCGATTACATACAGGCGTATGTAGAATTAATATAAAATGAAAGTATTATTTAGTAAACAATTAATTTTTTTTACCACATCATCGCCGAAAATTTGAATTTTTACCCTGTTTTGCGGACCTATGGCTCGGAAGGAAATTTTAATCCGGGAAAATACCCTTTTTTGTTCCTTAGGTGAACAATATATTATTCTTGCTTATAAGTAATTGTAAGTAAAAATATTATTTAAGTTAACAGTGAGTTTACGAATTTCTGCTGCAGTTTTTATATCATCATCCTTTTCACTACGCATAAAATCATAAAATTTTGTATTGTAAGTACAAAATGCTAAGGTATTTAATTTTTATTTCTGAATAGTTCCTCTGGAGGCTCCAACGAACTTTACAATGGCTCAAGTAACCAGCAGCACCTCAGCAGTCCTCAACTGGAATCCAGTCAATGCCGACAATGTCCGAGGTCACTTCAAAGGATACAAAATCCAAACGTGGACTGACGAAGAAGGCGAGGAGAACTACCGCGAAATCCACGTGAAAGGTGACGCAACGTCGGCACTGGTCACCAAGTTTAAGCCCGATTCTAAAAATTATGCTCGCGTCCTCGTGTACAATAGTCGTTACAATGGGCCCCCAAGTGCTGTGATAGATTTCGATACTCCCGAAGGAGTGCCTTCACCTGTGCAATCCTTCGAAGCCTACCCACTGGGTCCATCTGCCTTCTTGCTCACGTGGAAAAAACCTTTGTACCCCAATGGAAAATTAACTGGTTATAAAATTTATTTCCAAGAAGTCCATGGCACCGAAGTGCGAGAGAAAAAGGAACGTGAGCCGCACATTTCGGACCCACGGGTTATGCACACCAAGTTGGCTGGACTACAGCCAGGAACTAAATACAGGATCTCAATCACTGCTACTACTAAGACTGGAGAGGGCAATGAGTATGAATTTTTTTAAAAAAATTCTAGAGAATAACTATTATATAATTTTAAAAATTTTCAGACATTTCATTGAAAGGTCAACTTTAGGTGTAGGAGCTAAGGAGCCCGATCAGCCTAAGTTTATGTGGAAGCCACTGCCTTCAGACAATGGGTTAGCCGCAATTAGGGTCACCTGGCAACCGAATATTGAAGGGAAGGCTGGATCCCATTTCTTTACGAAATACAGGTGCGTTTTTTTTTTTTATAAAAAGGAAAATAATAATTATTGTAATGGCCCGTCTCAAAAAATAATTAGGAAACAAGGTGAGCCGGAATGGATTCAGACAAAGGACGAAATAAACGAGGACTATCAAACGATCCGGGGACTATCACCAGACACCGTCTATGAATTTCGTGTCGTGTCTGTCGATGGCACTTTTACGAAAGAAAGCGACTCCCAGGAGATCGATACGAACGGGGTCGAAGGACCAATCAAAGTTCCGAACGAGAATGTCGCAAACGCAGGGTGGTTCATCGGGATGATGTTGGCCCTGGCATTCATTATTTTGCTCTTCATAATCATCTGCATAATTAGGCGCAATAGAGGTGGAAAGTATGACGTCCACGACAGGGAGTTGGCGAACGGTCGCCGCGATTATCCCGACGAGGGCGGTTTCCACGAATATTCCCAGCCGTGAGTAGCACCCATTCCTAGGTTCCCTGTTCCAATTTACTAATTCGTGTCCGGCACGGTCGTTTTTTCCAGGCTTGACAACAAGAGCACTGGACGACAATCAGTGAGCTCAGGTAAACCGGGACCAGAAAGCGACACAGATTCAATGGCTGAGTACGGTGAAGGTGACACAGGTAAGTTGTAGCTCCTTTGGAATATTTTGTAGAGAAAATTTTTATTTAATTTGATGATTTCGATGGAAATGAGGTCGGAAGGCCAAACAACTAAAAGCGCAAACAAAAGGACAGGTAAATTCCTTTCGATTTACTTATTGATTGGGTTTAAGAGTGCCTAACAAACAGAATTTTTATTTAACAATAAAATTCCTTTATCAATCGTGCTGCTGCTGAAAGGTTTTAATGCTAAAATGTGTAACTCCTCACAGTCATTTATGTCTTGTAACAATTTCTTCAGATGATTTCCGCTTTCATACGACAACTGGTTTCTTTTGTACACTTGTAATAATATACAAAAGAGATTTGTTGATGAACGTCTTTTGTCTATAAGAGTCGGGTGCATGATATGAATACGCTTATGAAAGAAAAGCAATCTGCTTTTATATAAATATGCCCTAGCGCATAGCAACAGCTATTGTTTTCATTTCAGGAAATATACCTATTAACCCTCTAACAAAATGTTTCAGTCGTTCTTCCTTACAACAAAATATACTTTAATAAAAGTATCCTCTGTAAAAAAAGAAAATCATTATGATGCTATTAACCAGCAACTTCCGCACTCATTTCCATCAACAAATTTTTTCTGAACATAATAAAAACACTAAAAAAGCTAAGCGTTTGCTTATAAATCGATTGAGTTTTAATTATTGCAAAATACACCTTTTTGTAGGGTAGTGTTAGTTTTTTTTATTATTATTATTATTGAGTTTTAATTTTTAAGCAATTTTATTACAACAAGTTTTATTTTAGAAGGCATGAACGAAGATGGCTCATTTATTGGCCAGTACGGACGAAAAGGACTTTGATTTCTGAAAGTTGTGTTATTGCGAGACTTTTTTTGTGTGTTCTGTTGTAAAACTTACAAAACAATACAGAAAGGAGCCTAAATCCACTTCACCCACGATTTTCTTATAATTTAGTTTTCACTTAAATATGGATAAAATTTTACATTTGGCGTGACTTACAATTTTTATTTTTGAGGTAGAGTAGTATTATTTTTTACATTATAAATTATTTTACTAGCTTTAAAGTAGTTTATGTGGGTTCTTTAGTTAGGGAGTGGTATTGGGTCTATACTTTTTTTCCTCGTTTTTTATTTATAACTACTTTACTTTCATATATTCAATTTATATTATTTTGTGCATTCCATAAACATAGCAGCTTTCTTGTTGTCATTATTTTTAATTAAACATTTTCACAAAGAATTATTTAACCATCATTTAAAATGTGACAAAATATGCTTGAATATCAAATTTTTAACAAAACTCATTAATTTTAAATAAGCGCCATGCTGCTAACATTTGTGGGTAGCCTGATTTCGTCTAAATGTAAATACTCAAAATACATTCGCGCATTACTACCCTTGAAATTAGCGATAAGGGACATGCAAAACGTTTCTATGCGACATTCAAATCAAAAGATATAACCACAAGTTCAAGGATGTGGAGTTCTTATCTAAGAGCTTTGTTTTTCTTATTCTTTTCAAGGCATAGAATTAAAAGAACAATTTTCAATGAAAACAAAACAAAAAATTAGCTTATTTCAGTCAATTAATTCTGAATTCGTTTGTTCCAAAAATATTTTATTTTCACACAAATTATATACAAATCAAGTTAGTGTCAGTGGCAAAATGGAAATTGCTACCTATAATTTTAAGACTTGTTCAGATGAGTGACTTTAGATTGCTCTAATTTTAGGCGAATAAAATAGTTTCATTGTGGTCACTTAAGTTGAACTCATAAAGGTTAACATAAAAGTGAACATTTTGGCGAACAATCGACCCACTTATGAACCACTTTTAATAATCGATTTCAATTATTCAATGGAAAAAATGCTCATTTGAAAGTATATGAGACTACACCTAATAGAAAATAGTAGCAGCATTAAAATTTAATATCTTTCGCTAATAAACAGAAACAGTTGACATTTTAATTTTATTTAAATTTTCAATCAAAAACTCGAGTATTCTTCCGTTGCACACATTCACTTCATTAGTTATATTTTAATTTTTAATTTTATGATAAGGGATTACAAAAGATAGTACAAATCCTAAAAATTAAAAAGATCTTCAAGAATTTCACTATGCATATTCTAAAATGCAAAAATAAATTTACACGTACGCTAGTCGTGTTAGACTTGTCCCCAAAGTCCTTAAATTAAAAAAAAAACAATAACTATTGGCCTAGTTTTTTTTAGCCTAAAGTGCCTTATTTTCACTAGCTTTAAGTTATAAAAACGCAGCTACTCATTTAAGGCCCATCACGAGACGTTTTCTACCCAGCGATCGCGGAGATTGAATCGCCAGGAGATGTAGAAGTAGACGTTCAGCCGGAAACATTGATTTAAAATTTCGAGATTCACAAACATGGGAGGAAAATATCCTTGGCAGTGGCGAATAACAGGCCCAGTTCGGAGGTTAGTCTCCTGCTTAGGCTATGGGGGTTGATTTTTAAACTTCATTGGGTTTGATGTCTCACTATCAAAGAAGTTTTATATGACAGATATTTTTAGAAGCTGTAAAAACATTTCATGTGCCATCGGAATTACTCGATCCAGGAATTTGGTTTGATTTTGTCTCTTTCACGCAATTTTATAAATTTTAACCTTCAGCGGGCACTCTGAGTCGATACCCAATCCAAAATTTAATGGACTTTGCATTTATAAATAATACAGAGTGGGGCATTCTTTAGAACTTAAACTAAAGGCAGGTTAATAGCATTTAGTGTGTGAATAGTTTCGAGCGATAATTCAAAGTAATACAAAAAATATACTTAGAAGAAGGTTCTTCAATAATTATTATTTTGTTTTTAATGAATTATATTTTATGATAGTTGTTATATTTTTTAATGTTTTTTTTATTTCTCTCTAATACCTTCGAAATTTCGACATTTCGTCACATCCCAAGCGCCCTAATCGTGATGAAAATGATAGTGTGCCCGCTGAGAGTGTTTTTGGATAGAATTCATAAAATTGTATTTTGTCAACTCTCAAGATGTTATATTTGGGACGAAGTTAGTCAATTTTGGTATTTTTCTACAGTCGTAAGAATTTGGAATTGCTAAATATGTAGCTGTTAGTTGTTTGCACAAAATAGAAAAACATTTTTTTATATTTTAATAGCTTGAGAACAATATTGCTTTGTAATAATATGAACTAAATTAATAGTTTTAATTCAGAATATGGATTTTTAAGTTTCTGACATTCTACCAGAAAAATATACTGCCTATAAAAATATTTTCTATGTTACACATGAAGCACACTTTACATTAACATCATTCTTCAGAACTGACCTCTGCTGTGGTGTTTTTCCTAGCTTTCTAGATATTAACTATTTTTCAGATAAACCTTAAATTCCTTCAGTGGTGTTTAGTACTTACTCACTTTAGCGAGCGACTTTTGTGGATAAATTGATTTGAATCGTTGCGTTTTCTCTCTCTATTCTCCCCTAGGACAATTCACAGAGGACGGTTCATTTATAGGCCAATATGTTCCGGGACAGCTGCAGCCGCCAGTGAGTCCTCAACCAGTACACAATCAACAGCAGCAACCGCCATTATCACAGGGTTCTAACGCTGTAGCTACTTACGTTTAAGGATATTAAAAAAAAACACGTTTTGACCAAACTCGAAACCATAACAGATAAAGCAGATCTTAAAAATCTACTTACGGAAAAAAATTGCTGGATTGAAAGGAAAATAGAAGCCATAGAATGTGAAAGGAATATTTTTATTTCAATTTTTATTATTTTTCGTTGGAAGCAGCGCTATTCTTAAATGTTAAGAATAACAGTGATATAATGAAATTTTTTCGAAAAAAAAAACTCATTTACGCTTTTCCTCGAATCTCACCAACGTGTAATATTAACGATAATTGCTACTATTATGTATATTGTCTCTCTGTGTGTCTAAAGAAAACACCTTCTATAATTTGTTCTCCTTTAGATGGTGTACAAAAATATAAAAACCGAAAAAGTTGAATGTAATTTTAAATAAAAGGAGGAAGGTGAGGAGAACGAGATATAAGGAAAAATTGAAATAAAGAAAACGAGTGCCGACGTGAAGTTGCAATGGATTTACATTTCGGGGGTGTGCTATTTTTAAATGTAATTTATTTTACTTTTTATGAAATAACTCTTGCAAGCATTATGAAAGTAGCACATTCCCAAAAAAGTGCTTCGAAGTGTATGTAATGCGTTTTAGATTAGGAAAATTTTTAGCACTTTTTTAATTTTATTTTACCTTTCATTTTTAGACCAGTAAAATTATAAAATGATGTTTTAATAAGCGATTTAAGCCACCAATGCATTTAATTAGAGGTTAGCTATATTTTGAGAAATAAATAAATCAATTTTTTTTTTATACTTTCCGCGATGTGTTCCAGCAAGACATCGTTTTCAATTTTATTGCTCTAAAACAAGGAAAGTGAAATGCCTTCGTATGTCTTAAGGTTATTGATCATTTTTAGGCTTTTGGAGCAGGTTTACGACCGGGGTGTCGCCCGATTTAAATAAAATTTTGCAGATACTTTCCGTTTGCCCTAAAACGAATTTTGCAGGTGGGAAGAGATTTTGGACTGTCAAAATTAAAAATTGAATATTTCAAAAACTATAGCCGAGCGCCGCAAAATTTGCTCGGATCCGTCCGTTTTAGGGCGAACGGAAGATATCTGCAAAATTTTATTGAAATCGGGTGACAAACTCTGGTCGTAAACCTATGCCAGGCTTTTCATTGATTATTGCTTTTAATTCTAATTTAAGGCAAAAGCGAAACTATTTTATCAATACGTCCATCAATATTATATAATATGACAAGAGACTGTTGGGATCTAATATATTTTGAAATAAATTCCCTCGCGCATTTTTCATGAGGATTAATTTTAAGTAGGTCTGCAAAAAAACAAAAGAGCTTAGTTTGCGGAAAAACCAATCATTTGTTTTTTAGATTAAATAAATCGTTTAATCATACGACTAGTCCCATCTTTTTCAGTATTTTTCAGAATAATCTTTAATTTATTTATATAATTAAAGGGACATACATAAATACGATAGTTCTCCGACTACTCACTCAGAAAAAAATGCTATTTTGTTTTTAAATGACAGCGTTTTTATTTTTACATAGAAGGAAAACATTTCGTTTTCACATATAATTTATTTAAAACCACAGAAAAATATGTTAAAAAAAATAAAATGGGTTTCCATTTAAAATTAAAATGTTTTGCCTTTTCACTAAATTCTATATACGTTTTATTTCATTTTTACATATATTTTTATTCATTTCTACATGTTTTTTTTTCTGGGTGTACGAAACATTAGTTTTGTAACAAAGAGTGCTCCATTATTATTAAAATTTTAAACAGTTATAGCAAACACATCACTTGAATTTTACATGTCTAAATATTGGAGTCAACAGTCTCTTCTAAATAACTTCAAATTTTATATTTGATATAATTTGACAAAAAAAATACTCTATTTTAACTGAGTTAAGAAAGTTTCATATTAAAATGTGATTTTAGTCTGCCTAAAATCTATTAATATTCCTGAATTGTTAAAATGTTTAATATATTATCAAAACAATGAGATTCTTATAGCTTCAGACACATTAAACTATCTGAATGTGGCTGTTATAGCGACGAAAAATATCGTGCATAAATCAATTTATTAATCTCATTTATTTTTCTTTAATGAAACTGCTCTGAGCCGCTTCTATTCGGGCTGATACTTTACAACAATGTATGAAATTTTACTCATCAATTCAGAATATTGCATGCAAAATTATTGTGTAATTAAAAGAAACAATGCAATTCTCGAATCGTGTTAAAATTAGATTTTATCACACAACGTCTCTCAAATAAAAAAGTCTCTCTATTTCTTTTTACAATTATTTGAAAGCGGAACAAATCTAATCGCCAATCTTAAAATACATATATTTCGCACAAAGTGTGAAATATTCAATATAAATGCTTTATTTTTTCTTGTACAAGAAATTCAACTTTTAAAATGGCAACTTCTAAA